>OU342941.1:7500000-8750000 GCA_910592295.1 Andrena haemorrhoa
GAGCTCCGCTGCAGGATGTTTGTACAGATCTTTAAGTAGACAAATCTTATCCTGTGATTGGCGTGCCGCTTTGTTATTCTCACGCTTCGAAACGGCTTCGCGTTGATTGTCACTTCGTGACATTCAACTGACGCCTTCGTTTTTGTGCGGCTTGAATAATTTTTAGGTGAATAATAATAGGCACTCCAGGTCACGAGACACTATACATATATTCATTCGTTTAATTCGAAGCTTTTAATTTTTTCCAAGCCAAGAGGTGAAAAAAGTGGTGAATTTAAATGGATTTCTGCGGTGGCTTCTTTGTTCGGGGGAACCTTCGACATAAAGTGAATAATAATCTCTTTTTATGCTGCTATTAATACTGATTTTAAAGGCCCGTGTCATCCATAAAGGAGTCTATATTTTACACTTATTAGTCAGCTGTTTAAAGTTCACTGTTTAAGGAATTATTAAGTGATTTATCCCCATCGTCGCTTAGTGACGCGAATTAAAATTGCGATCGTGGAGTCAAAAATCGGCGTGGCGATCGTTCCCTCTAACGCTGCCATTCTCAAAGGCGAGGCAGCAGGTAAGAGGGAAACCGTGGTGCGTTTCACGTCGATGCAACCAGCCAGGGCCCCGTGGCTGCAGCCAGTTGCATCACTGACCTGCATCGCTGCGCGAGCGATTCCGCGCTCACCGTGTAACCCGAGATTCCCTCGGAATTATTACAACGTTTCCATCATCAGTACCACGTAGTCCGGCGGAATCACGCGGCACCGCAATCTGTCAACCCAAATCCATCGAAACACGCCCCTCTCGTTCAGATCGTGCACGAGCTCTTGGAAAACACCGCGAAAATTCGAGCCGGGCTGCAGAAACGGAGGAGGGACTGCTCTCGGCGGACTTTGCCCGCGATTCTCGTGATCGCCGCTGACTTCTGCCGTCGGGATCTCGGAGGATTTAGCCAGTGACGGTGCAAGAGAAGGAGAGGCAGCTGAAACTCCGGCGCTCGTAAATCGGCGGCCTTGCGGAGTATATTTTTCAGAGAGAAAGTCGCGTTGCATTGTCCTCGAGCTGTGTGAATGGCAATCAGCGGAAAGTTTGTCTGGCCGGAGCGTTCGTCGAGCGAAAGAAATAGCGCGGGCAGACCGGAAGGGATCACCGGACACGCGTCGCGTCGAATCACGTTGTCACCCGCGGACAGGAGTGTCATCGATAACGAGCAGCCGGGAAAAACACGAGTTGCCTGCGAGCGTCAGCCGACCACGGCGCACAATCGAGCCTCTCGACAAATACAGAAGTGTTTCTGTGCTGGTTAACTCGTCTCGAGCGATTTGCTTGTCAGCCGTGAACGGACAGGCAGGTTCTTGCTTGCGTCGCTAAGAATGGGTGAGTTCGAAGCTGTTCTTTGAAGCGTAGAAGGGATTTCGGAGATTCCGTAGGAGCTGGAAATGCTCTGTGTGAAGTTTCTTGGGAGTTTGAAGGGGTAGGAGTTTCTCAAAGCATCGCAGCTGAAATTGCAACAGTTCTTCGGAGTTTACAGTAAAATATCCATGAATTCGGTGTAAATCCGGAACCGTATCTGTACCCGAGCAACCTGTTGATATCGAAATCGCTTGTACAAGAAGCTTCTAGAAAGGTCCCCGAAGTATTCTCTGAACAAAGGCGAAAGTAGGCGCAGAGTCACGAACTCGCAGTTTCCATCGAGCTCTGCCCGATAGAGCGAGCCTGTTAGTACCGAGTAACAGCGTGAGACCCTAGGAAGCTAGCAGATACTCCCCAGGGCGAGTCCCCGAAAACTGAAGGCAACGAAAACAAAAGCCGAACCGGTTGGGAGGCTTCCTACGACGTGCCATCTGGCGCAGTCGAGATCGCGTTCGACCTTGTTGGTTATTTGCCGACGCGATACCTAGTCGCCGGATGACGCGGCGCCGCGAGTCCGAGTGCTGATCCTCCTGGATATAGTCGATCGCGAATCAATCGTGAGCACGCCATGCCGCAGGAGAACGAGAAAACGTCGATCGTGAACGGCGGGGTGGACGTTGCGACCTTGAAGAAGGACCAGCAACCCGCGCCCAGGGTGATCTTCGGCGGGGAGGATCTGCTGGAGGACAAGCTCGATGCGCGAAACCACCGGCGGCAGGATCTGAACGGGATGCCGGAGCTGAACGGCGACGAGGCGGAGGTGAGGGATGAAGAGGTCACCTTGGACCTTGGCGAACCCTCCCCCGAAGTGATGGACTACGCCAGGAGGGAGCTGGGGGAGTCCGACGAGGTCAAGTGCCAGACGATTCAGGAGCTACGGGACATGATTTACGGTAATTGGGGGATTTCTTGGCTGTTAGTGGCGCTCAGGGGTGCATCCTTAAGCGGGCTTCTGTTTGACAGAGAGGGGTGAGTGCCTGCCGCACAGGATGGACGACGATTTCCTCGTCAGGTTCCTCAGGGTGAGGAACTTCAACGTGAACCGTGCCCATCGGCTGGTAAGTTGATCGCTTCACGGACGGACTGGTCGAGGAGCTTATTAGCGCGGCTTAACACACTAAGTTGATCTGAAATTTGCCATTCGATAAAGATTATACAATTCCGCGAGAGGCGAGGTAGGTAATTTGCAATCCGGCGGCAGCGCAACTTGATTCGACAAACAGGTCCGCTTGCTATAGTTGCACAATCATGCCAAGGCGACCCGAACCGGTAGACAGATAGGTATCTGGCCTGGTAGAAAATGTAGTCTTTAGAAAATTGTAACTATGTCTTTCACTCGTCCTCATTATACATATAAGCTCGGTTTACACCTGACGCGTGACTCGGCCGAGTGAAAATCTTGGCCGATTTGCCCGCCGGATTACTCGGCCGAGTACTAGAATATGCTTTCAGGCTGGGCAAGTGCTCGGACCAGAGGGCTCACTCGGCCGAACACTCGTCAGGTGTAAACTCAGACATAGTAACGTAATTTCCACATGTTCGCGTGGAATAGAGAAAGTTTCCCACAATTGTCCGTATCAGTATATCTTCCACGTTGAATCGTGGCCATTGTCGCCACTCGGGCATAATTAAGCTACTGTCATCAGTGATCTATGTACATATACGCAGTTCGCTTTCGAGCATTTATTGGCAAGGATTACTGAAAGTTCTGTCGGCCTCCTTTAATTGCTTAATACAGTCAATTAGTAATGCATCGTAATTGACTCGCTTTGTGCGATGTCACGCGATCTAGGATCCACGGGGAGGATCCGAGCAGAAGAAGAATGTGGAAAATAGCAAATCAGTTTGAGATTGTCTACTGCAAACTGTGCCCATTACTCGACGGGGAACGCGAAACGAATTCGCCATATAACGGTGGAGTCGTTGCAATTTCGCGTGTCGCGTGCGCCTCCGCCTCTCCCTCGTCCACCTTAACACTATACGTATAGTGGATCGTTAACAGAGTTGATTGCGTTCCGGTCGCCAGCGTGCTTTAATATTTACCTCAATCCGCGCGACTTTTTCCCAGTCCGCGTCCTTTCGCCTCGTTAAAACGGCCCGCGAAACGCTTGAATAATTGCTCGAATGTTCTCGACCCTCCGGCAGCTCGAAAAGGACGCCTTTGTAGCTCGGCCCCCCCGCCATTTCTGTCTTTGCAGAGACGTTAATTATTTGTCAGAGGCGGATATTTGCTCGATGATTACGAAACCCCTTCCCCGGTTGCATTTTCTTTGCTAATTTTTAACGAGATCCGCTTCCACGCTTCTATGCAACTCCAAGTCTCAGGACGTTGGATAATTCTCCGGGAAATAGGAAAATAAATGCACGATTTTGTCAATATTCCGGGGAAAGATCGGTACGGTTACCCGGAATCAAATTTCCCAAGCAAACGGGACCAAAAATCAGCCCCTTCCTCTCAAGGGATCTTTCGATAGATAGTGAATTACTACAACTTCAAAGAGGAACACCCGGAGATCCATCAGGACGTGAATCCGCTGGAGATGAAGCATATCGGCGAGGACGACGTGATGACAGTGCCATCGTACAGGACTAATTGTGGCAGGAGGATGATGATCTATCGTTTGGGCAACTGGGATCCGAGGAAGTATCCCGTGGAGGAGATCTTCAAAGCAACGGTCATCATCCTGGAGCTCGGGGTCCTGGAGCCCAGGGCACAGATCCTCGGAGGCGTAGCCATATTTGACCTGCAGGGCATCACGATGTCGCACGCGTGGACTATCACTCCGCAGGTACTAGTTCCTATGTTTCATTTTATTCTTCGATATTTGGCGAATCGGCAACTGAAGACGTTCTCAGTGTCTAATTAAACGAAGCTCCGAGCCCGCGAGCTTCTAATTTATCTCAGAGAGATATCTTGGCCAGCGTTATCGATCTCCATTCAGCGTTCTTGAAACTTAAACCATTTATAATGCCCTTGAAACTAATAGCCACCCCTTTTATCTGACGACCTCCTGTTACATTTATTCATCCCCCGCGAATCCAGAGGAGTGGCTGCGCGGACCTAATGGTGTCCTTGAAACTTCAACGATCTGCAAAGTTCCCGGCACCGATTTTCTTCCGTGCCTCCACTCCGGAGTTTCTCCATCACTCTCGATTCCTCGTCGCATCGTCACCTCGAAGATGGGAAAGTTTAATGACGCTGAAGCTCCCGACGAACTTTCAGATGCAAGATACTTGCCACCACAGATGATATTAGCTTCAAGCCTGTTGGCGGCGCTAACAGAGATCTCGAAATCGAAGTTGCGAGTGGAGGCGTCGACGACCTCGAACACTGGTGACTTCGAATTGGCAGCTTCGAGCCACCGTTAGATCGTTTAACGGCGTCAATCGTTGTCACTAATTTACTGCGCAAGTTGGAGGCTGTTGTTACTGACTTCTTCCACTTGAAGCTTGTCCACCCTCACTGAGCCCTATTACAGCTTCGATTCCTATTCCACATAGCATCCCTTAACTCGAGTAACCGATACCTTGCAGCGTTACTGTCATTTCGTTTCAGTTGAACGTTGTCTCTGCAAGGTCTTAAAACTCGAAAGTGTCTGAAAGCGTTTTCCTTACTCCAGAATCTAATTTCTTTTTTTCTAATTTATTTTACTTCTGCATTCCTCGGTTTAATATTCAAGCATTTTCCACTCGACAAACGGCGATGCCTCTCTACACCCAAAAACAATAAATTAAGAAAACCAACTGTGCACGAGTCGTAAATAACCAGGCTCTCATCGAGTTCGTTCCTTTAGGATCACAGGTTATACCCAAGTCACTTAAACCTGTTATCGACGGAAAATTCCTCAAACTGTTCGAGTCGAGCATCAGGATCTTTTTTGTTGCATCAGGATTTACCGATGACGTAAATAGTGGTACCTAATCCGCGTCTGAGCCAGATTAAGAGTAAACGAGTCTTAACGAGCAACTCCTGAAAACTGTCTCTACTTCACGGCTCCTTATTAGCCTGTCTTTTTATCATCCGTCCAGGTGGCCAATATGGTGATAGCGCTGATGGTAACGGCCTTCCCCATGAAGACCACCGCCATACACATTCTGCACCAGTCCTGGGTATTCGACGTGATGTTCGCGGTGTTCAAACCGCTGCTGGACGTCAGGATGCAGAACAAGATCTTCTTCCACGGCAGCAACATGGACAGCCTCCACCAGCACATAGCCCCGTCCCATTTGCCGAAGAAATACGGCGGGACGCGGGAGGAGTTGCCGTACTACATGTGGATGGACAATCTCAGCAAAGACCTTCGGATCGTTAAAGAAATGATGCAGGCCGGTTACGTAATCCACCCTGACCTGATGAAGCAAATGGGCCTACCGATCGAGAAGTGAGTCGAAGGGACCCTCGGGATCCGTGTTCTCAGAGAAGCTCTTGGTATCCACCCTCGATCGACACTACATGGTAATTCGTATAATTCATAGGTCGGATACTAGAGATGCGTGTACCATTTTTTATTCGGAATTTTGGAATTGCGTCGTTGTTACCTTGATGCGTGTTTCTCGTTAAGTAGCTTATGTTGTTTTAGACACTATGGTTGCATTGGTTTGTGTAAGTACACTGTTTTCCTATAGCTTTGTCCACACGATCATCCTATACACCTCTCCCCAATGTGTATGTCTATTTCAAGGCTCACGTGGCCTCTATTATTCACGCAGAATATCAATTAAACGTTGGAAAAAGGAAGGCTCTCCGTGTTATTTTCTTTTTGTTTGAGTGAATTGACCGAATGTAGAGTCGGGGCTCGAGGATCGATTCCATCGGAGAAGAGGACCGAGCGATCCTCAGAAGCATGAAATCGGTTCGTCCGTATCTGTGGGTGCCGCTGATAAACCAGCGAGCAGAGTTTTCCAGGGACGGCGGAATAAGGGCTATCAATCTTCCCTTCGAAAGCGCGGTAACTTGCATCGCTGAGCATTGGGTTCACGTCACAATGTCGACCGTCTATTAATAAATGATTTAAAGCAATAACGAGCGAGATCTGATCCTCGTTAAGAGAATGACTCGGGCTAACGCGGGATTATAGACGGTTCTCGAGTAAATAAGACGGATCTGTAATCGTCTGACGCAAATACTCGACTAATTAGAATCGACGAACGATTATTCTGTTTCTTTGCCATCGACATTAATCATAGGTTGGCTCGTAACACCGTGGACTAACGATAGTCTTCACAGCACACTAACTCAAAGAGCAGGCGAACGGGATGGATCTACATGTACGATAAAAAGAAACATACTATGCACTATCATTCTTCTCTCTCTCTCTCTCTCTCTCTCTCTCTCTCTCTCTCTCTCTCTCTCCCCCCCCTCGATATTCTCCTTCCAGCAGTACGGAACTGTGGCTCCAAGAAGAAAATACTCTGCCTCGTGTCAATTAGGCCTTGAAGAAACCACCGCGTAAAAATCACAGATTCATATCAGCCCCTACTGTTAGTTGACCCTCTGTACTCACTCACAATTATCACAAAGCAAAACACGTTCCCGAAACTGACCGTGATCAAAAGATTCACTCTGATAATTCGAATAATGCAGACTCTCCCCGTGCGACTACAAACGTAATTGAAAATCAGTGTTCCAAGCGTGAAAGTTTGACTGGTGGCCACTGTTGAGCCAGCAGGAGCGGGTAAGGGTGGATGGAGGATGGAAGGCACGACCGTGTCGTGCGAACAGGAAAAAAGAAAGAAAGGAGATGTAGAAAAACAGGAATCGAAGGAAGGGTGACCGACATCGAGGCAATTGACGGAAAAACGGCGAAGGGTGCAGCTGGGTCGGTAGGTACGCGTAGGTAGGGCGGAGGGGGTGGCGCAGGTAGGGCCTGGCGTTGGACGCGCTGGGCTTTTGTGGTGGTTGATATCGACCCGCGCGGAGGGTCGGAGCTGTCGGGGGTCGTATGGCGCACGCCTGGACGGGAACGAGGACGAGGAGGTGAACGGTGGCGGCCGAGGAGAGGAGAGACGGACACGGGCGAGAGTGCGGCTCCTTGCGAGGAGTGAGGAGAGAGCACCGGCAGTAGTAACCCGGCCAGTACCCCGCGCGCGGGTGCAGCTGCATCCCGAAAACTCGTGTGTGTGGGAGTGCGCGAGAGTGGCAGCCGCGGCGTGTGTGTCCTCTGCTCGAGCACCGTGCCACGACACGCGAGCAGGGCGGAGTAGAAGAGGGTGGATCGTCGTGTTGGGCGTACGCGCGTGAACGCGGTGTCTGCGAGCCTGCCACCTCGAAGGACCAGGGGCGAGACGGCCAGGGGACCAAGCCTGCAGGTGAGGCGACGCGACTGCGACCGCGACGCGGCGTGACGGGACCCGCGGCAACGTAGCGGCCCGCCCGAGGAGATGTCATCCGAACGGCTGCTTCTGTGCTGCTCGACCGAGTTTCCGCGCGTGTGAGGGTTGCGCCCGGTCGAAATGTCAAGAGTGTGATAGAGGAAGGACAGGGAACGGAGCGCCATGTCACGGAGACACCAGGCCTCGAACGAGGATTCCTACCTGAGCGCGGGTAGGCCGTCGAACCTGCTGCGCACCAGCTTCAACAGCGCCAAGCTAGAGTCCCTGTACCGCGCTTCCTCCCTTCAGCAGAGACGGGGCGGCCTCGAATGCTTCCTGCTGTCGGCCCTCCTCTACGGCGCCCACACGATCGCCTCGCCGGGCCTGGAGCTGCTCGCCCGCGGCCTCACCGCCGTGTTCCTGGGCCTGAACCTCGGGCTTCTCGCCTGGGCCGAGCACAACCCCCGAGCCAAGGACGCGCTCTGGTCGGTGATACCGCACGTGGCCTGGAAGCTCTACACCGCACAGCTACTCGCTCAGCTGTTCCTCAAGTCCAACGACGTCACGCCTAGGGACGGACTAGGCTGGCTGTTGCTCTTGCTCTACCTGCTGTTCGCCACCCTGCCGCTACGGCTATCCCTCTGCGCCCTACTCTCCTTCGGCACCGCGCTCGCCTATGTCGTCACCGTGGTCGGCCTGTCCAAGGCACCCGCACAGATACCCATCGACGTTCTGGTAGGTTGCCGTACGTGTCGTCTGTGCCGCCTCTATTGGCGCTGGAACAGATGCAGGGGTGTATCAGGGACAAGCTCGTCGATCGCCCCCGACATCCTCGCGGTATATACCTTCGCCAGATGCGCTCTTCACCGCCAATTATCACGGTGCACCGCGGGCCCCAGGCTGTCTGCCAAACTAGGTGTGCCCCGGCTCTTATTGTTCCAGAGCGCCAGCGTCCAATAACTATGCTGAATGCGTCCCTGGGCTGTTGACTCCCGACACTCAAGTGCGCTACTGCACTCGCTCCCTGCTGCTTTTATGACATCGCTATATCTGTTCCAGCGACTATGGATTGGTGTCGGGAATGGGGATGGTCTGGGTTGGCGGTGGCTTTTACGAAGTCTACTGAAGATTTTCGGATTCCGCTTTCGGTAGCTGTTCATTGTTCTCCGTGGATTGGTATCGAGGGTGGAGAGAGATTATTCGGTGGTGGATTTTGGGAAGACGGGTTAGAAATTCTGGGATCGATTTTACTTGGTGCAGTAAGAAAGAATCGGTCGTGTACGTAAGGGTGCGAAGGGGTGGATGAAAATTCATATGTTTCAGTTCTTAATAAATATTATCTGCTGTTGGAGTTAAGACGTCTCGAGCCCTCAACGATTCAAACCCACTCGAGCAATCGATCAGCCATTGAACGAGTGTCTCTGTTATCTCTATTGTCAGGCTTTTTAATTGATGTCTACTTTCAAGCCTGCCCTCTATCCAAACAATTACTATCCTTAAATACTATAAAATATTAACAATTGCGTCTTCTTTGATACTTTCTAGAGCACTTTTGCTAACTGAAGATACCTTTGGGGTCACCCATAATCCAAATTTCAAGTTCACTACTCCAGTCAATAGATATTTTTAGACGCACTCTTTGAATTATTTCACTCTCTTTATCGATCTCAAACATTTCCCTTGCTTGCGAACGATATTTACGACGCAACCCCCTACGGTACTCGATATTTCGTATCATTCAAGCCCGATAACGAGTAATTCACAGGAATGGAGTCAGAAACTTAGCCTGTGATTTGAAGTGATTCTGAAGCTCGACAATTGTTGCCGCCTATAAGTCCATGGAACTATTATAATTTGTTAGCGATACACTCTCGAACATAGACCTTACGTGTCCCTCGATCGATTGATACACAATACGCGGCGCCGTTCCTCCAACTATCCATTCTAATAAAATAACACGCTCGCAACTTCCACTCGACTTCGAAACCGCAAAATTGTCTCTGCTGCCTCGACTATGCAACAAGTTTACCCTAAGTCTGATTAACTTTTTCATTACGCAATTCTTCGAGCAATTTCTGGAAAATTATTTTCGCGATTGCGTGGCATCCCCCGCCTCTGCCTTCAATCTGCCCAGGAAGGAAATTAATTTTTGTGTAATTAAAATTGAAGAAGCCCGACTCGCCAGCGACCCCCTTCTACCCTAGCCTTCGTACTCATCTTTCTCTTCAACAAGAATCCTTGCTTGTTCTTTCGCCACAGCCTCGTTCTCTGGATCATCGCAACCCCCCGTCGGGGGGTGGTTAATTAGCAGTTTTTGTCGATACAGGAGCTTGCCCAGTTGCTGATTAACGAACAGACGATGTCCCGTGGACGAAAGGCGACTCGAGGAAGGGGTGGACGAGCAAGAAAAGTTCGTAATTAAGCGGGGAAGTTCGCGGATCGGGGTCGTGGAAGGAAACGGCTGAATTCAGGGGATATCAGGGCGGCCGTTTCGATGGCGAAAAGCCCGATTAATCGACTTCTGATCGGGGATGGCCGGTAATGAGCAATCTGTCGCGACTATTAGCATCGCAAATTCGTGTCGGGGCTGGAATGCAGCGGCAGGAAGCTCCGACGATTGCCCGGCGGAAAGCAGGCGAAATTGAAAACTTTCGGCGGAGCTTCTTGCGCCGATGTTGCTTCCGCGAGATTAGACTCGCCTCGATCGATCGTTCGCCGAGTTTCGACAAGATTTATGGGGTATAAACGGGTTGTTTCCTGGCGGATTCGACGGGTCTGCTGGCAGTAAAGGAACCTCGAATTTTAATAATGGACGAGGGGGTAGTTTCTCGCTAATTTTCTGTCGCGAAGCACCGCCATTAAAAGCGTTTCCTCGCCGGGGAATTTCCACGGATCCCCCCCAGCATCGTTCCACGGTCTGGTGTTGGAAAGTTGCTCTCCGGCACCAGGCACTGAAACCGAGACGCGGCTCTGCACTTCGAGCGTCGGTGAAAGTTTAAAGCATCGCGTTTCCCGTGTAAAAAAAAAAATGACGAAGCTTCCATGCATTGTGCTCGTTCGTTTAGAAGTTAAAATTGGACGTTCTGGCCGCGAGTAATGAAACCTAATGACCGTCTTCCTGTGAAAAATTGGAGAAACCTATACACAGTTGCGGTGGAAGTGGGGCGTTCCGCTCAGAGATTCGTCAGAATGTCTGAACAAATTCTAATTGCGTAATGCGAAGTTTTATATGCATTACGAATACTATTGGAATCTGAAATATTCTAAAAACCTTGATAGGTCTCGTGAATTTTAACGAGTTTTCTCTTTCTTATTCGCCGAACAAAGGCTCGTCAAGTCTTTCAACATCCACAAAGGCTTCTCAAAATTCCTAAACTTCGTATAACATTCAAACCTTGCTGCAATCTAGCGCAAAATGCCCAGCGGTACAAGCACGCGTCCACCCACTCGAACGTTAATCAATTTACGAAGTTGCTTAATGGCAACCGGTTGCAACAAATATCATCGACTTTCGTTCGCTGTTCCTAGCATCGCGGAAGCCATGGCCGAAAATACACCGTGGACTATGACGGGGCTAGGATCTCCGCTGCAAATCTCCCTAGACAAGGACGATCGCGAAAGCGAAAGTTAGAGGCGTGCACGTGGTTCTATCGTTAGTGACACTCGAGTAGAGTTCGGTCAATGGTAGTTTAAAATAGAGAGAGGCAGAGAGAGCGAGCGAGAGAGAGAGAGAGAGAGAGAGAGCGAGGGAGAGAAAGAGAGATGCTCAATGACGCGACATGCCGCCTTTTCCCATGCACGACGCCCGATCGGTTTTCAATGGCAGGAACGTTTCTTTGAAACGCCATTCAGTTGACGAACCCAGCCACGTCGGTTCGAACGGTAATTCCAATGATCGTCGGCTGTTTAATGAACCCTCCAAGGGGTTCCCCGGAGCCTGGCAACCCTTTCGCTCACCGGCATGTGCGAGGAGAGCGACGTGTGTAGCTTCTTGCACCGAGTGCAATGTTATTCATGAGTAGACATTTACAGCGTGTCAAGTTGAAGACCAGGTGCCAGACGGGAATCCCCAGTCCTTTCGGGAAATACAGATCAGATGCAATTGAATAGACAGCGCTATATTAATAGCCGCAACGCGCGCCCAAAGGTATTCTTCTTCTCTGATATCATTCCCGCAGAGAGTTCAATCAGAATTCGTCCATTATTTCTGCGTGACAAACGATCCCAGCGGACGCGCTCGAATGGTGAATGGCGCGCTATCGAGCGTGGTGGATCAAACATAGGACGTCGGACGGTTTCCCGTGAAATACGTGAAATTAAAACCAGGGAGGCGTGGAGGCGTCTGTTCCCAGCGGTGCAGGAACTAGTCGTTTCACGGATGACGCGGCAGCGTGCTCCCCCCCCCCCCTCCCCCGCCCCCCAGATGAGTAGGGCAATTCAATTTCGCCCAACAAATTCGAACGTCATCCAGGAATACGGAAGCGAGCGGATTGAAAGCTTTCCGAACGGGCTACGAGACCGGTCGGATCGAACCGACGTGCACGCCTGGCTTGTGGAACAAAAGTGGCTTATCGATCGGCTTTCTTGGAAATTTAGCGACGCTTTCATCGTGCCCCCGGACTTCGTGCTTGGAACGTTGCGGCGAGGACGTCGATGCGGCGTATTGATAATAATATTTGGCAGGCTGATGTTTTCTCGTGATTATGATTAGGATTTCTATGCACTGGAGTGTCTGGAGATGTTTGGGTATCTGGGTGTATTCGCGTTGGGGTGGTTAGGTAATGAGGTGTCGGGGAATTTTAGGTCGTTGAAGTATTGGAGAGTGAAACTCTTCCGTTTCAGTTGATTCATTTATGTTCCAAATACGATCCGGAATATCTACTACGTAAAATCTTCATCGGAGCTTTCCCACAGGTCCTGACAGTGACACTCTCCACCGGCGCAATGCTGCTAGGCGCTTCCAGCTATTCCTTAACGGAATTCCAGCAACGCCGAGCTTTCCTCGAGACCAGACAGAGCCTGGAGGTTCAACTGGTGATCGAGGAGCAAAGCGCCGAGCAGGAGAGGCTACTCCTCAGCGTCCTCCCCGAGCACGTAGCGGTGAAGATGCGACAGGACCTCGGCGCCTCGTTGGACACGCAGTTCAAGAAGATCTACATGTCGAGACACGAGAATGTGTCGATCCTCTATGCGGACATCGTCGGCTTCACCGCCATCTCCTCCACCTACAGCGCCAGCGAGCTCGTGAAGATCCTGAACGAGCTGTTCGCACGATTCGATCAGCTCAGCGAGAGGTACGTTGCGATTAGTTCCTTGGGAACAGCTAACAGAAGCTTTCGTAGTAGAACGGTGTATCTTGCTATCGATTTGTGACGGGCACGGTGGAGGAATCACGGTGCAATTGTAATGCCAAGGGATCGCCCGATAAACGCTCGGAAGACAAACGGATTAATCGACGGGGAAGGTATTGGCGGCGCGAAAGAATTCGTTCAGTTTACAATCCACTCGACTGACCCGGATAGAAACGGCGCCGCGACCCCTCCCTTCCGGCGGATAATGAAAGTCCTGAAATTGCCAGCCGCGAAATTGACTTTATCGGGGAATTCCGCCGAGTACTTCTCTCCGTCCCGTCGCGCCAGATCCTCGGAGACTCGCGAGTCCTTCGCGGGGCGTCTCCTGGAAATCGATACGTCCCCGGGACGAACTGGTATCGTTACTGCGCGTCCACGAACCGATATGATTTCGTTGAATGCTCGAGGCTTCGACTGTATCGTCGTAACGTCGATAGTTCGATTTTTCTGCGCTCTAAAGACTCTCTTATTGGCTGACGTCGAATTCAGCCTGGCTCTGCTCCACTTCGGGGGAAGAAAGATTGGAATTTGTTTGGCAGAAATAACGTAAAAGACTGTGAAGGACTGTTGAGGAACTGGGGCGAGAAATGGGAATGCTTTTGACCTTAGGAGTCAGGAGTTTAAAAAAATATGTCACCGCTGGAGATCGCCTTTATTTATCCTCTCTCTAAGCAGATATATACAAACATCGAGCAGACAAAGTAAGAAGAACAGGAAGAAATGTATCAGCCGCGGATTCACTCGCCGTGTAACGCCAGCGCCAGTAGTATAGCTCAACGTATCTTCCACTTGAAACACTTCTCGACATGTACACTTCTTTCCACTCGCTAAGCACCGACTCGAAACGAAGCAAGGAACTAAGTCCCCTTCCTTCCCCTTCCTGAAATTAAAATCTCGCCACTCAACCCCATTTCCACGTCACTATTTCGATCTCGAGTTGCCAGTGGTACAGCCAATATACCACACCGTCGCTGACTTATTCCACTTAAGAGGCTCATCAACGCGCGGGTGTATCTTTCTTATCAGCAGACCGCTACTTTAATCCAGTGTTTCGCTTCGATAATCCGCCCGAACTGTCCAGTCTTTCACTACGACGTATTTTCAGGTATGAGCAGCTGCGAATCAAAATCCTCGGCGACTGTTACTACTGCATAAGCGGGGCTCCTGTCGAAAGGCCGGACCACGCTGTTCTGTCTGTCTACATGGGCCTGTCCATGGTGGACGCCATCAAGTACGTCCAGCAGACAACGAACAGCCCTGTTGACATGAGGGTGGGCATACACACTGGGGCGGTTCTCGCTGGTGTCCTCGGACAGAGGCAGTGGCAGTTCGATGTTTACAGCAAGGACGTCGAGCTGGCGAACAAGATGGAGAGCAGTGGAAGGGCAGGGTGAGATATTTTTATTAACTTATTCATTCCAGGCAGGGATATTGAACGTACTTTCTCCACGTGGTAAGAGATAAAGGACCGAGAGAAAAGGAATCTTCGAACACTACATCGCTAAAATTTCACGACACGCCGAAAGCTATCGATACGGCGGCATATCAAAGGCGTCCTTAACGCTCGCGGTCACATAATGAGCACACTCCCCGTGTATATCTTTGACATTAATTAGCCGGAGAAACGCCTGGGGAGCAATATTTAATGCCCCCGGTCGCGCTTTAATTTCAGCCAGCCGTATTAAAGGGTGAAATGTCTGAATCGCCCTGGCGAAACCTACCCCTCGGCGCCTTCGCTTTAACAGCCTACTGACACAATTGTTTCGCCCAGCTTCTGGTACACTGACGTTCCAAGTACATAATCCCTTACAACGAGAAATTCGTGCAAGACACTGTCGCGGTAAAAGATAATCGTAAAACACAGGAAGTACGTAATCATAGATCTCCAAGGGAACTTTCCAGTTACCTTCCAGTTCTGCTTCTCAAATTGCTTCGTCAAGTATCCGCTGCCTTCCCCTCTCGCACTTTGTTGCGTCCTAAATTGGCCCCCGTCTGAATAGGGGTAACAGGAGACGCTTTGAAACCCCAAACGGGCAAATCCATTTCCCCCCGAGCCCTTTGCGCCATCCGAGCGGCGGAACGAAAGGCCAGCGCGTGAATAACAGGCCGTTGAAATACTTGAAGGAGGGTGCACATCTCGAACGTGACTCTGAGCTTCCTGAACGGGGAGTTCGAGGTCGAGCCGGCCCGCGGTGAGGACCGGGAAGAGGCGCTGCAGAAGGCGGGCATCGTCACTTACTTCATCGTCAGGGCGCTGAAGCCCTTCAAGCCGGCTGTCACCAAGAGCCTGGCGTCTCTGACGGACCAGGAGACCTCGAGGATGACGATGGAGAGCGCCAGGGATATACGGAACAAGGAGGACTCGGAGGAGTTCAGGCAGAGGCTGAGAAAGGAGCTCGACAGCAAAGGTGGCGACGATCCCTTCGATTCATAAAGCGTAGAGCGCTAGTAGCTTCATCTAATATCACGATACACCTTCATAGAATTCTAGATGTCTCAGGTTTTACGGTTCAAGCAGCTTCGTGACTGATTTAACAACGAATCGTGTGAACAGGTGGAGGGGCTGATCTAAAGGGGCACGCGCATTGGTTGACGCTGAGGTTCAAGGACACAAAAGTGGAGTCCGCGTTTCACCACGCCGAGGAAGCTTTTTCACCATTGTCCCTGATCGGTGGGCCGTTGGTAATGGTCTGTGCCGCCCCAGTTTGGAGGTTTCAGCCGTGGGGTCCCTTCACATGGGGTGGCTTAGGGGTGGTCGTGCTATTTGCCGTAGTGCTGGCGGGCGCCACTTGTTTGGGCAGCGCTATAAAGGCTATGTGGCTGAGGAGAGCTCTCGCTTTGATGATGACCTTCTCCCTGGGTGACTTTTTGCTTCTCGATATGGTACGTTCATCCACTGTGTTAGTTCACACGTTTCTACACATTCTACTTAGCCTGACACTTATCCCTGAGTCAAGTCCATAGAATCTTGTACGTTTGTACATTTGGAAACGAGAATCGCACCCCTAGAGACACTCGAGAGTTAACTGCATCGAAATTAAGTTGAGACGTCCGATTCGATAATAGTAATAAGTCTCAACGAAGATTACAAGTCTCCGATGAATTGGTTGGTTTCAGTCCCCTAAAGAATTAACTGTTCAACACTTCACAGAGCAACTGCGTGGTCATTGAGGAACAGATTCCGGCGTTTAACGCCACGGTCACCCTGTCGACGAAATGCCCCTATCCTTCTTATTACTCGTACATCGGCGTCCTCACCCTGGTGGCGATCTCGATGCCGACCTACATATGCTACCTCGGCAAGGCGTACCTGATGTACAGCATCGCCGGCATACAGTGTTTCATCAACATCTGGCTGCTGGGCTCCAAGCTGGACTGGGAGGACCACGCCTCCTCGCCACTCGAACCAGGCCAGTTCCCATCGAAGTACTGCCTGTCGGCCACCTTGCTCATCGTGGCAACGTCGTTGGTCATCGTGGCTCGATACGTGAGTAACTAAACTCCGTTCTCGCCGAGCCCGTTTCCATTTCAGCGATTCCTGTGTTTTTCGTTGGAGCTTTTATCGAAAGCTTCCCGAGCAAATACATCAGAATCGAGGACACGCTCTTAAGCGCTCGAGCGTCGATTATACATCCCGCAAAAACCCTCCAACTCCGTCCGCCAATATTATTTCCCGCCGGGCACAGTGACAGTGGCTCGCGATCCGCGCCTTCGCGGATGAAATCGCGCCAGAAATGTCCCGGTTATAGCAAACGAATCCCGCGAAATTGCTCTGCCAACTACCAGCTCCCTTTTGTTCTGTTGGATCGACCCCATCAATCAGAGTCGGTTTAATCAGTGGAAAAACGAGCTTCTTCTGACACGGGCGAGCTTGGAGGAGAGTGGTTAAGGATTGGAAAGAGGCGGGAGAGGGGTGGGTTGGGTGCTCGATTCGGGTGACTCGAGGATGCGGTGGAATCGATTTACAGGCGGAGAAGTCCAGGAGGATGCTGTACCTTCGTGGTCGCGAGGTAGTGGCGCAGAGGGAAAGGGCTGCTGACATGACGTGCAGGAATGGCGTGCTAATATACAACATCCTGCCGCCCCACGTGGCCGCCTACTTCCTGTCCAGGGCGAGACACCACGACGACCTGTACAGCCAGAGCTACGCGGAGGTTGGCGTGCTGTTCGCCAGCATGCCGAACTTCGCCGACTTCTACAGCGAGGAGAGCATCAACAACCAGGGCCTCGAGTGTCTCAGGTTTCTGAACGAAGTCATATCCGACTTCGACGCGGTGAGTCAGCCTCCATTCGCAACCCGTGAGAGCGGTGTTGAAAGAGTAGTATGGAGACTCGGTCTCTGCCGTTCTGCCCGACAGATCCTCGACCAGCACAAGTTCAAGGATATCATCAAGATAAAGACGATAGGCTCGACGTACATGGCCGCGTCAGGGATAACAGAGTCCGAGGAGCCCGAGGACACGCCGCGATGGGGCCACCTCTGCACCCTGGTCGAATTCGCACTGGAGCTGAAGAAAGCCTTGTCGAGCATCAACGAGCAGAGCTTCAACCACTTCGTCCTGAAGATGGGCATCAATCACGGCCCGGTGACCGCTGGGGTCATCGGGGCCAGGAAGCCTCATTACGATATCTGGGGCAACACCGTGAACGTGGCGTCCAGGATGGAGAGCACCGGGAGAGTCGGTTGCATTCAGGTACAATCTCATACGACGCTTCCCCTGTTGAAAATTCTTATAGCACGTGTGAAACTGACAGTGATCTATCGATTAATCTCCACATTCGACGAACGTTGCAATGGTAGGTCACTGACGAGACAAGGAGGATCCTGGAGCCCTTCGGCTTCGGTTTCGAGCAACGCGGCCTGGTGTTCGTCAAGGGCAAGGGTCAGCTGCTCACCCACTACCTGGTGTCCAAGGATGGCGTGTTCTTGAACCTGGACAGCGACCTGCCGGTCGAACCCACTCATCCGATCATCTACCAGTAGGCTACTACTCGAAGGCTCTAAAACTGCAACGCAAACACTTCCTCGTTCACGAAGACAGGTTTCTCTCCCCCTTGAACCCTCCGCGGGGTGGTTCGAGCCGAAGGGACAAGGAAATCGTCGGCGAGGATCGGCGGGCGTGAGGCACGCGTCGATCCCGCGAGATATAGGAAAATGTAACGGGAGGAACGAATTGGTAGGCGATTCTAAGTGTGGTCTTGTACTACGAGCAGATGAGGGATCTGCGAGGTTAGAAAATGTTGTATACGAATGAAACGGAAATTGAGCGGGGGACGGAGGATGTTCTTCAAGATAACAATGATCGAGAACAGAGCTGGGCAATTTCGATCGATTTTACCGCGTAGGAACGTAGAAGATTTCCTTTCAAAGCAGTGGTTATCCTTTTTTATAGATTTTTTATTGACACAAAGCTGAAGACACTTGGCTAACTCGGAAAGTATTGAAACTGTGTTCAATGAGAATTTTAAAAGACGCCCAGCTCTGGCGAGAAGGTGAACTGTCGCCGTTGCCACCGATGAATGATCTCTTACCGCTGTTGCGACCGCAGTCTACTGCTAGTATCGATCGTATTAGCACGGAGGATGTTCATCGAAGAACAGGGTACAAATTGAAGAAATAAGTAGGTTTAGGGAGCTTGCGCGATGATTCAACGGGGACCCTCGATTCGAGAGGGGATCCTCTAGGGGACGATGTTTTTCGTCGCTCAATTAGTCGTGGTCTTCGAATTGACCGTTGTAAATTGTTTTAACTAAGATTAGGCCTTCAAAAGAGTCCTATTTTACGTAGACCTGTGTACCTACGAGGTATGAAGACTCATCGGCAGTGGTCTGTCTCAAAGGAATCCATTAAATGGTGGGGAAAAATTGAATCCGAAACTACCGAACGTTGATGCATCAATTTAATATTGTCGTCGGGCCGTAAAAGCCTATCAATCTATCATTGCGAAGATTTTATACTAAATTATAGTTTTCACCGGTGCAGTAGGCGCAATCTTCAATTTGCAGGTGGCTGTTAAAATAACAATCCAAGAATTCATTCGAATCGTGCATATCTAGGATAAGCATGGTTCCGCGGATAAAAGGGAGAGTTAATATTGTTCGGAGAAGGGAGAAACGCGTCTATAGTCGGGGCGAAGTTAATTGGCCAGCCGGGATCACTGATGGGCTACCCCCACTCTTACCATTCCCCGCCCTCTCGCGTAAATACGATGGCACGTGTCCCCTGCAAGGGTGGGGGAAGTGTTCCCGCGTGGCCCATCGATTTCGCCGGGACTATAATCGATCGTCGGCCATTCTCGTCGCTCTAGAGTCGATACATAACTTAAGAAAGTGTCTAGGTCGTAATCGTTGTGGTAGATCGCTGATCTTGACTCTATTTTTCTAGATCCCGCGACGTGCACGTTCGATGTTAATTAACAGCAGGCGCCGGCGGTCAATTAGTGGTGAGGCTCCATTTCCTTCTAACGTGGCTCGCGGAGATCTCGAGCTTCTTCTCGGTCATTCGATTATCGTCAACTGTGCGCTTTCCTACGATCTCGATCGAATTCTTGCCGGCGCGATATTAAGGGATCGCCACTGAATCGACGAACGTAATAATACTCAAGGATACAGCAAAGTGACGCTATTCACGGGGTCCCGGAGGTACAGAACGCTTGCTGGGTTCTCAAGTCCTAACTGGGTTTAAAGGTAACCCTATCCTCTTCGAACGAGATCGTTGTAAAGATTCGATCTCGAATGTAATTACCTAAATTAGTTGAGTCACACGGAGCAGGGTTAATCGTCGTATAATCGGCGGTTCATTGTGGATAGGGTACTGTCGGTGGAGACTTAATCGAGTACCCCCCAAACGAGCACGAAAGTATGGATTTGCGTACTGTTAGTCTGATAGAAACTCGACGAATTTCGTCACTCTGGAACTTCGTATGATTCTGGAACGGAGGAGCACTTTCGGCAAGACAAAAGCTGATAACGTGGGAAGGAAGACATCGAAACGCGACGTGGAGTCACTTCCACGTACTCTTTTTTTTTTTTCTTAACGTGCGTTTGCTGGAGAATTGAGAGAACGAGACGGGGAGACCATGTGCAATAGGGGAGAGGAGTGCGAATAGGGGTGAACAGCGAAATCTCATGATCTAGGTCCGTGCTTAGGAAATGCCGTTGAAAGTGCGAGCGCCGTTTCAACGTTAATTCCTTTAAATAGAATCTATCCCTTTGTGTTTTACACGCGAGGAAAGATGGGAAGCTCCAGCTGAGTCGTTTTGTATCCAAATATTCTAAATTAGAGCGAATTAAAGCACCCCGTTACAAGCGACATCGAATTGAAAGGGCGCTTGCACGGTCAACAGCCGCGATTCAAGGAAGATTCGTCGGTAAAAGAATCTCTATAGTTTCTAATTCAATTATATTTTTCTGCGAACAGAGTCGCCGATTTATATTAGATTGCGGCGGGGATTTCTTAGGAGTTTAGATTCGATTTACTTCTCAATATACAAGGCATTTCATAAAGCTCCAGGCATTACTCGCTCGCGAACGATTCCTCTGGTAGATGCGAAGAAATTTTGAGGAGTAACGCTCCCTCGTGTAACTCGGGAACGAGAGACTTTCCGGTGGAAGTTGCTCCTCAGAGTCTCATTGTTCTTGCTCAGGAGATTCGTTTCGGTGTATCAAGGGCTTTGTGAAACATCCTGGGTCATTAGTAGGATGATGTTCGTTCATACAATCGACGTAATCGAAGCTATAGAACTCGATGCACGATCACCGATATAATAATTTATTTTTCTACAGTTTGAGTCGCAGAGTTGATCGCAGACCAAAGATGACTCGAGTTCGTACAACGCACACGATTATGATGGGAGGGAACGAGGGGGCAGTTGTTAATCCTTTCGTCGAGAAACTCTTCGAACGCGGAGCAGTCTGAATTAGTCCTGCACGGTTCACGGGAAAGTCGAGCACACAGACTTATATTTAAGTACAAAATCGTGGACGCGGTAGAGAGTTCTTATTCGCGCCCTGTTTTTTAATCGGGCGGCTCGTTTAAGGTTCAAACGAAGGATATCTACGTCATAGTTGACTCTATCTGGTAGTCTTTTCTCCAACGATACGTTGTCCATATTTCATATAACCTACGTGCAGCGCGAAAGGATTAAAGGGAGAGACGGGAGCGGGAGTGTAGCTGGAGAAAGCACGGCCTAAGCGCGATTAAAAGCGGGCAGACTGGATAGATATAGCGATAGAGGAGCACGGAGGATCGAATCGAACTCTTTCGAAGGAAAGCTGGCAGAAAACTTTTCCACTTTGCTCACTTAACCCTTGGATACCTACGAAAATACTCGTTCGAATAGACTCTTGTAAGTTTCACTGCGACGCCAGTGAAGCGTTATCGTATTAGGGCAGTGAGAATGCCCCTCCCGTATACAAATTAAGTTCCCGAACAAGTTTGATACTCTAGTCAACCCCCTTTCCTTTCTAGACAATCGAAGGTCTTTCCTTCGTCAGGGCTTCAGAGTCGCACAAGAGAAACGAGAGAAAAGAAATCAGCACACGATACTTAACCCTCAAACCTTTTCCCAATGGACACGATCGACGCGCCACACGCGTCCCCGCGTTCCCGAATGACGGAAACGAAGGGAGGGCATGCGAATGGGTGGCACAATCGCGCAAATACTCGCGTCGGATCAGGCGGGGATCTTGTAAAGTAGCAATAAAAGGAAATTCGTGTACATACATACTTGCGTTGCGTATAACAGAAGACGTCGGGTCGATTTGTGCGGGCCAAGGGCAGAGAGGGACGAGAATTTGTCTGTCTTTTTAGCGTCATCGTAGACGAGAAGCCAGGGGAGAGCGACCCAGCCGAACGTGTGTGTGTATAGTCGTGTAAGGAGAATTATATCATTGTAGATATATCCTAGTACCTTAGATGTGAGACTACGAAGAGGGGACACTTGTTGTAAACTTTCAAAGTATACTTCTTCAGACACAGAGGGATGGAGACACAGAGGGGGACTCATGGGAGTCGGGTGGAATCACGCGACTGTAAAATAAAAGGCTCCTTTGCCGATGTAAAGGAATGTTTCTTGCGTCGCCTCCTCCCTTTTCAATTTTCAGATCCAACGTACGAAGGGAAGCTGTTCATTTCTATTTCGTGCTTCACTTTTGTATTTTTAAGGAGCATGATTTCAGGCGAAGAAGAAGCAGAGGAAGTTTCAGATGGCTTGGGAATAAAGTCCCTTGATCGATCAGTGGTTCGAGTCAGCGTGCTCGGTCGTAAGTAGAATGCGTAAGGCCGGGGATTATAGTCAGACTAGCTGACGTGGACTTGGATACTTCTACTTTGGGTGGATTGAATGGGTGGACAATTCCAAACTTCAATAAGTGAAACTTCAATGAGTGATAACACTATGTATATAGCCACTGACATTTCACTTGTTACAATTGTTGTGCGATTACATGCTGAGGATGGAAATAAATTGACGAGCCGAGGAGAACTTTATTCATGAAATTTATTTCGAACGTGGCCGAAAGTTTCTTATTACAATACCAAGCGATTGATCCAGGAAAAGTTTCAGACGACTCAACATTTTGTCTCCTCTGTTTATAGACAATAGAATAGTTCACTGTAGAAATCAGAGCGAGTGGACAGAATTAATTACAGCATTGATATTGATTTTACGTTCATCTCCCGTGGCAGCGAAAACCATCACCTCTTCCTCGCAATTACATCTTGGCTTCCATCTTTCCCATGGAAAATTTCGTGTCATTTATTTATTGGAGAACATTCTCATTTTACACGGAACGTTTCTTTTATAAGTCAGCTCGATTTAGTCGAGGTAAAAAAAATTCTCTCCTTTCTTCGAACCGTCGCGACTCGTGTGTATGTATTCTTCGCGTTTGCATTAAAAAAGGATTAGAGTGCGGCGTTTTTAACAATACATAGCACGACGCAAAAGAAACGAAGACCGCATCTGTCTATAATACTTGTATATAGATATATTTACAATGTATGTATAATACGTGTGCATACATGTACGTTTCACGATTATCTTGCTCGATAAAAATATCAACGTTACGCAAAGCTAAGAAGAACATCTCTCGAACGCTTTTCCCTTCGTGAAACTCGGAGCTCGGAAGGCAATCGATGAGGAAACGAAGTGCCTCCGATCAATAAATCGGAAACTTAGATTTCAATGCAAAGTAATACGTGAATTTGAAATCGTGGATGAACCGTGTAGCGAAATGTTTATTTAAAAAGATGGCGAAGAAAAATTACTTTTCCGAGGCTTCTAATTTCACCCGGAGTCTTCCAATTTCAGTTCGAGTACCATCAGCAACGGAGAGCGCGCTTAATGTTGCATTTACCGTGAGACGGGGAGAAGACCTCATGATTTCATTAGCGACGCTTGCTCTTTAATTATCGACTGTCCTCCGCTCGTCGCCGACTTTAATTCGCAGCGAGGATTCTGCTCGCGATTCTCTTAAAATTATCCTCTACATGTCGGAGAGATTGTCATCGGGATAGAATTGTGTAAAGCACTTAAATAGTCACGGTTTTTTACCTAATTACACGCGCTGGCAAACTCGACGCGCCCTTTCACGCGGACGGGGTCTAAAAAAATCGTCACAGAACTCGCAACCTTTTAATATTATATTTTGATTGAATAAACGCCTTAGTAAAGATACTTGTAGCTTCGATAACAACCGAAACGATTAAATAGCAATAGCACAGTATCGAAGGGAATTGTTTTCGTGCCAAAATTTCTTGCACAGTGCATTTTACATATTTATTATTCAAGAGAGAGGAAATTTTTGATGAACGAAAATTCTACGCACATCTATAATTTAACTTGCTACGTGGAATTCTCGATTGCTTTCTGTCCCGTTTGCTGCCTCGTCCGCGTGAACGCGCCGCAGCGACGATAAATTTCGAATCATCGACCGCTGCCCACTGTTTCTCCCAGTAAAAATACTCGTCGGTAGTGGTGAACCTTCAGCACCGTATCAAAATTCCACGACTCCGCCGCGAGGGCTGCTCCAGCCGCTGCATTTCGTACGCGCCCCATGCCGCCTAAACGACCCGCTTTCAAGCTTTATTGTAAACCTTCAAGCTCGTTCGTTATACCCTATTTTAAACTACATGTTACTTTCGTGCACCCGAGTCCTTCGCATGCGCGCTGAGCTTTTTTTTTAGTCTCGGAAGGTTTCGTCATCATCGTCATCAAGCGAAATTACTCTTTGTGCCACGCGCACGAGGGTAGTTTCGCAGTCAAACACGTTGGTGCTACTTTCTGCTCGCTGTCGAGGTCTCGATAGATAGTCCGTTCAGTCGGAGACGATCACGACGTCTGAATACACAATTTGTTGGTGATTCACCCCTGTGAAACTTTTCAACAGTGCAACTTTTGCTTCGCCCAAAATGAGACTTATACGCGAGTACACTTTTCATACATTCTTATATTCACGTCGACATTTTGGATGAAAGAAACTGAACAGTCACAATCGTTACTTTAAAACCACCAGTCAACGTGTCCCAGGGAAACAGAAAACACAGACACACCACGAGCGTGGGTAAAGCTTAAGGTAAAAAAGAAACCGCCGTTGAAGGATTTCCCATAATAGGGGTTCCACGGCAAACACCCACAAACATTCAACACGCTCGATTCCAATCACTTGGATTATTCACTTCACTGGGTGTCCTTCCGAGAATCGTTCGAGCTGACAGTGCGACGTTGCTGCAAACCGCGCGAGACTTTCTCAAACTCTGTGAAACCTCCTCGAACTTGTACTTCGCGGTAACGGGGCGATCGTGATCGTCGAACCGGCGAGTCAGTCGCCGAAGGAATCGCTGGCACCCGATCGATCGAAGTCCTGCGAGGTGGCAGGCTGCCGATCGGGCACCAGCAGCCACCCTCACGTCCTCACGAACTTGTACACCACCCCGAAGACCAGAACGCTGACAAGGACCAGCACCAGAGCGGTCACCACCTTGGCGAACGCGTTCAGCCCGCTCTCTGTGTGCTGCTGCGGCCTCCTGGTGGGGATGCTCTGCTTCGAGGCCAAGCCTCGGGCCAGAGCAGGAAACGCGAGGCTCTGGGTGAAGGTCAGCTTGTGCAGGGACTCTGACAGCGAGTACGGCCCTACGGAGCCACGGGCCGCTGCCCTCAGGAGAGCGTATTCCAGATCCAGGGCGTCGAACATGCTGTACCTGTTGATTTCAAGAATACACACTCGGTGATGCGGTAGAGTACGTTGCATCGCGTTTTCAGTTCAAATCTCTGGGAATAGTATTTCGTATCCATTCAGTTAATAATAAAAATTCCATCCCTTGAACCGTCAAGTACCTACACGAACAATTCCCAAGGTTTTCTACCTAAATATTCTCCCAGCCTTCCTCCGTCTATCGTTTCGAAGACACGGTCATTCCATGCGGCATGAAATATTATCGAGTGAAAATGAAAGCTAGTTCTGCGCTCGGATCGATTCAATGCTGTGGGTGAAGGTTCCACCCTTGGAAGTTGTAGGCGCGAGAAGGGCGCGGCCGAATCGGAACGACTTACGTCCACGTGTCGAGGGAAATGGGCTCGCGAAGGGTGAATTACACCCGTGACGATTAATATCTCGGATGCATAATGAACGGTAGCGGTAGCGCCACGTGCTTCGGGGTTGCTGGTCGACTTATTTGCATAGTGCCAGGGTCGCGCCTTGACACGAGCCAAGATCGACGTCAGAACGCATCAGCCCCAGGGATTATTTCCAGCGTGGTTATGCCGGATCGAGAACAGAGAGAGACGTTCAGGGAGACTTTCTCCCCCTTGTCCATGGGGGTTGTAACAGCTCTCGAAGACCGCTGTCGCGTTTCTGGAGGTGTCAACCCCTCGGAGGATGAACGAGTCATTTATCGAGCCTTCAATTTCCCAGAATTAGAGGAAAATTGTTTTCCAGGATGATAGCGAAAATTTAGGGGTGTCCACTTTGGTGGAAGGGTTCGTGACGGTTTTTCATCCTGAAAGAACCCTTTTCTTATGAATGTTTAACAGCAGTTCCGGCAGATGTATTATTATTCCCTGAATGAACAGTTTAATACTCCAAGTGGTTGGACAAATACAAAATTAGAATTGATTTAGTCGTAAGCCAGTACGCGTGGGGGTGTACTGAAAGGAAACTTGTTCCATGGATGGATAAGATCGCGGGACGGTGTACATTAAGGTCGCCAGTCATATCGTTTCGAACGATCTGCTGTCGTATCGCGGACCATTGATAGGGTCGGCGGAGTGATTTTATTTAAATCACGTCATGCTCATAAAGCCGCGCGCGTTCGTTATTACTCTAAACCGGTTGCATGACCTATGGTTAATCTAATGATCTTTTATCGCCCGCTGTATTTATAGAGATATGTCAATTGAGAGCAAATACATAAGGTACGCTTGGTAGGAACAATATTACAGATTTCTCTTTTATTTATTCATTCAGCGGCTGCTTCGGGTTGCCCCCAATTCTCAGACGACACGTAATAATTACTAAATCCTCGAGCCACAGTTCCCACGTAAAAGAATTCCAGCAAACATTGCTCGGTGAATATTACAAGATCGACTTCCCACATATTTAATTTGAGATTCTATTACCTGCTGCTGCGTCTTCTGTCTTGCGAGTGCATCGAAGCGATAACCGAACTCGGCATCGAACGCAGGCTGCTGGTAGTGGAGCTCGAAGGGCTCGGCGGAAGTGGAGGTTCCTCGTCTATGGACGTCCTGTCGGGGGTTGGCGGAGTCTTAGACCCGGAAATGTGGTGATTGTGATGCAAATGATGCAGCTGCAGTCGAGCGTGGTCCGGATGCAGTAAACTGGCGCGACGGGATTGCTGGGGCGTCACTGCGGGACTAGTGCTCGCCACACCGCATGGCGACGGTGATGCCTTTGCAAAAATTGTTCGCATGGAATCGTCGCTCTGAGTGTAGTCACTTGAATGCAGTTCATGTACAGAAGAACAGCTTGGAACCCAGTGGCTCTCGCTATAAAACTTAAGTAGGTTAAACTCGGGTAATTCCGTGATAGAGGTTACTCCGTGAAACTTTTTCATTTGTCTGTAACTCGAAATTGCCTGACTCAATTTAGATGGAACAAAAACTAACAGCCAGCGTTGATCTTCTAGTTTATGCTGTGGTGAAAGAATTAATCGATTGAAGTTAGTGTGATAGAGTGAGAGAGCGTTTTTGTTCCAGCAGCGCATTATTATTCGTTAAATTCTTCGTGCTAGTTGTGGACGACCGCTTGTTTCTGTATTATATGTGCTTTAGAAGATAAATGAAAATTTCAAACTGCAGGTAAGTGATGGTAAAATGACACTTTAACAAGTCTTACTCTTGAAATTTGCATACAATAAGGCATCAGTGTTACTTTTGCTTATGAAAAGTGACTAAATTCTTATTTTTCGTGTGCCTGAAAATGCGTTTCTGATTGCGCTGTTTGAGAAATTCTGATGGCCAATACCAGAAACAATATAACGAATACGATTTTGATCAGTGTTTGTTGGAAATTTTACCTGGATGGAGTCGATGCCACTGTCGCTGACATTCTCCTGGACATCGGGGAATACGAATGCCTGTGCCTGTCCGTCTGCCTCGCCCCTCGGGGAATCGCTCGGCCATACCTGAAGCAGAGGAAGCCCACCGCGCGGTTCCGTGCAAACTTCCGCCGTGACGACGGTGCTCTGTTCACCTGTACCGAGGCACAGTCGGCCCAGCTCTCTCAGTGGCTTCTGTTAAATAATATTCAACATTCAGTTGAAACGATAATCCTTTTAAAATAATTAACGCTCATTAAAGTTTTGAAAGATATTAATAATAAAATTTTGAAAAATTTCCCTTGGAACAATAGACCTCTCAAACAGAGAATCACAGCATCTTAAATAACAGAATGCACACGGCCTTTGTATCTGCCACAAGCGTGTTCCACGCTGAATAATACTCATCCCCGGTATTATGTCACTCACATGCCCACAAACCGCGCGATACACGTTCCATTTGCATCACGTGAGCCTGCCACCAGTCCGAATTGATTCGACCAACGAAATTATCTACGCAAATTTCGCCGTGGCCAGCTGATGATTTACGTGCATTGTGTTAATGGTATAATTATAATTTCACTTAAATCTAGCTTTTTAAACAATACTTTGCCGTTTCTCATTCATAGATTTTACATACGAGGGGCCGTGCTATGTATACTTTTACCACTGACTCTGTCCCCACCTTTCTTGCCGTGATAACGATAGGAACTCTCTCAAAGAGTATACTTCGTGTCGTATTATATAGTGTTACACCAAGCTTTCACAAGTATCAGCGTTTCAGTGATGCAATAATTATACAGTGATACTGTGGCATTGAATGGTTAGTCTCGCGAAGTCTTGCTGCCTTCCTATATTGTTGATCGTCAAGGACTTAGGAAATACCGCAATCGTTCCAAAATCTTATTAAGTACCTACTAGCGGATACTGAAGCCGATAAATATCGAAATAAAGCGGAATTCAGTAACGAATGCCAGGAATTTCGTTCCACGCGATCCCTGCGTGAATTCCAGCCATATCTGACCCACCCCCTGACGCCACGCCAAAGATCGCCAGCGTTTGATACATCCATCAACCTCTACCCCCGTCGAAAAGCCCCCGTACACGGTGAAACTGTATTTTTTTCATCCTGCATACGTCAGCGACTCATTGAGGAAGAATACACGCCTGACTTATCAGTCTCTTCCAACGCCTCGGTCCTCCAGTTCGCGATGAGAGGTGAAGGCTACAGCTTTTCAAACGCCATGAATGATTAATGCCAAGGACACGTCACACGGAATTTTTACCTGGAGATTGAGGGCGGCGGAGCACGATTCGCCCCGCGAAGTAATCCCATTAACAGTCATGATTGTAGGAAGTTTAACAATAAGAAACGCTGCCTCGTGGGGAGATGCTGCACCATCAATAACCTCCGCCAGGACTTTCGAATTTCCTTGTAGGAACTTTGAGAGTCTTCGACCTCGAGCACCCCGTCGCTTCCACCCCGTCTTCCTAAGGGACTGCATCATTGGATTCCCATTAAAGCCTGTTTACGTTGCAACGACGAAGGCCACCACGCGACGATGCGTGCTCCCTTTGTGACGTAGGATGGACGCACGGGAGGATTTACAGCGGTAGTTTACTGCCAATATTTATCGCGGCGTGATGGAAGTGCAAAGTTCAGTGGTTCACGTGCGACACGTTGAAGAATTCAAATACCCCTTCGCTGCTACCCCTTGCTCGGGCTTTCATCGCGGAGAACGAAGGTGTTAATGGGGATGAATGGGAGAATGGTAAGAATTAAAAGTTATTGCAAGCGTTCCCCATTTCGTTTGCAACGAAAGTCCCTGGTATATTGAAATGTTATTCGAAATATCTTTCCACTCTGTGCAGATGAGATATGACACGGGGCGAAGCTTCAATGTCGTTTCGCGATCGAGGTCGAGCGAATGTGTTTTCGAAGCTGCGAGCCTACAAAAAAATTCACTCCGATCTCCGGAGGGAAAACCGGGAGAAAAAAGTCGAGGGTGGGACCCGAATCGATACCGAGCGACGAGGAAGTATCGCGAACCATTCCTCTAACCTTTTAAGCCCATTATTTCGACAAACTATCGGCGCTTTTTGCCCCGGCGAACACGCCCTCGATATTCAAAGTAGATTACAAAATTGTTGGATATCTTTGTCGAGAACTGAATACCAAATGTGATAGGAATGGAGTAGAATCTTTGACAGATGAAAAATTGAAGGGATATTCATGGAGCTTAATTTTCCAAATGATATAGGGCTGGGTTTATCGTCGAATAACAGATTAGATCAATGTTTAATCGTAGATTATAAGTATGGTCTTGAAGAGCGGTTGCTTTGGCAAAGATTTGGTCGCAGTCCTTGATTTGCCAGCGGTATCGAATTTCTTCGGAGTCGTCAATGTATCTCGCTTTATCGATCACGTATCTTTGACATTTTCACCCCGAGCTGGGAATATACTGAAGTCACTCCCGTCGGTCGCCCTAATCCACTCAAGAAGGCTCGATTCATAAAAGCCGGAGATAGAGAGATGACATTTAATAGACGGCTAATGTATATTTATCGGCACAGTTTTATCTCTCCGGGAGATTTTTTTCACAAGCACATAATTAGTCTGACCTCGCATGAAAAAGAACCGCCGGTGGTGAGACAGGCCATGCGAACACAGATCGATAAAGCGCAACCAGGAAGCTCCCCTAATGAAGCTGGATGATTCTTTGCAGGTTCTCCATACCCCGGAACCGAGCGGGCGGCATTCATCATTTTGAAAAAAATGAATGCAACCGTTCTGTACTCGAGGAAATGGGTCAATCCGCGAACCTTCCGTCGCAAAAAGCACAGTGCGAACTTCACGTCCGATCAAAGACGACGAAATCAGCGAGGAAGAAAGCGTACTTGCTGATCTTATTGTGTTGTAATGGTGCGAACTGGTCGCGACACTTCTGTGGCCGTTTTTCAGGGGTCTGTGGCGGACGAACCGACACAGTTCGAGTGAAACTGGAATTTGGTCTTTGGCGAGGGGCCAAATCTTTGGGCGAGGAGAATAATGGAAAGGGACCAAGGGGACAACTATCAATCACTGTCGTTGCACGAGGAAATTTGCATTTCCTTTCTTGCTGAAACCTTTCAGCTTTTTTGCAAGGTAACACGGTGCTTTGTGGTTTCGTGTATTGTATGGCTGAGGTAATTGGGGGAAATTCTGTGTTCGGAGGGGTACTTGAGTGTTTTCTATATGGTGCATGAATATTTGATTCATAAGATACTAAAGTTTCTTGGGAAGCTGCTGTACCATTTAGATAAGAAACTCGATACATCATCCGTTACCAATTTCTCGATTCCCCTTTCATGTTCCTTCAATTTCCTTCGATTGATCACTTCTGGATAGCAACAATAGCTCCATTGTCACGCACATAATAGCTATTCATACACGTCCCAGCAACGGGAACGAATATCTAGGAAAATTTATCGAACGATTGACTCAAAATAACTCACGCACCGCGGAATGTAATATGTATAATGTAAATGTATCAACTACGATCGTTTCGATAAGTAATAGAAACGTGAGGCATACTATTCCGTCAGAAATTATGTGCTGCACGTGTTGCATTTCCTTAAGAATAACTCGCCATAATTTCTTGGTGTGAAACCGGATGCCGAGCAGTGAATTAAACGGATGCACTCCTCCAATAATGTGTTAAAAATTTCACGACATCGCTGCTAAATTAAAACTTCAGGAATTAATTAATCGCGCGCCGGTAGCTCGCGAAGAATATTAAAAAGTTCGTCGGAGGCTGGTGGGAAATATCTTGGAGCTCGACGCGTTATCGGGTGGTCTAATAAATTACAAATTTATCGGGGACGAAGTTTCGTGCATCAAAAGTGGAAAGTTACGACGACTTTCATCCCTCGCGATGTGGTACACGCGCGAGGGTACTTTATATATATCCAGCGCGTGAAACGAAATCTGATAAGCCTGGTGCTAAAAATAAGACACGAATAATCGAGAAGATTAATAGCCACAGACCTCATCAACTCTAAAAGTATCCATATATATTTTCCAGTAACCAGAAAATTAATTCTGACAGCCACCCATAGCTGTCCCCTTCAGAAGTGATTAAAATTAACTTCAACCCACCCCATTCGCTTCAAAGTTGCCAATAACATTACCCAAAATTTCCCCCAATTACCGTACTTCACCCCAGACTAACGTGCACTTTGCAACATCATTGTCAATTCAGAATGTCCTAAAATTACCAGAACGGTACCATCCTATGGCACACATTTCCCAGCAAACGAGCTTCCGCAGCCATTTCGAACATAGTGGCTCGGGGAATCCAATGAAAATTTCATGCGCCAAGTAAGCAGGTGTCGGAGGGGGTCGAGGCGAGTACATAATCGTAGCCAATGATTTGCAAAGCGTGTCGAGCAGACAGAGAACGATGTTCGTGACCGTGACTGGAAAGAACTTGGCTGGTTTTGGCCTTGGCACGATACGGTCGATGAAGGTGAAGAAAAGGGTGGTTGGTTTTCTTTGCGCGACGCCTTCGCACGCGTAAACAGAAGCACTACGCTCCCTACGATTCACTTTTAACCGAGAATCTCGAAATATCATCTCTCGAAGCGTTATCTCGCGAGTGTCTTCCCTTCCTTCGAGAAGTCTGGCCGCAGGCTGAAGGAAAATGAGACGCGGAGGGTGCGTAGATGACTTGACGGTGTCAAGAGTCAGGGTATTCATTCAGAGTAACGACGGAAGAAGAGGAAGTTTGCGATTGACGAGGGTAACGGAAAAGTTCGAGATCGTCGGGGCGAGATTAATTGAAATCCGTGACTTTCGAGATGCTGGGGTGAAAAATGCCAAAGGGGGATGTGCTAACTCCTCGGTTTCTCTTCGGAAGGGTAACTCTGTGACGTGTTGAAAGGGAAAGCGGTTTCGAGGAATTTACTCTCGTCCTACGCGATCTTTTTTTCTCCTACACCCTCTAGCAGGTGAATTTAGCACCTGCTGTTGGAATAGCACTCGGATGTTGGAACATGGTTGGTTCAAAGAGACTCGGAAATGAGTTTAATCAGGGAGCGGGGGAAGAAAAAGGAACAAGACATTCGAGGCCAGTGATTCTAAAAACATCTTCACTTTGCTTTTTTATTAAAACCGCAGGCGAGGAGATTGCAGCGTTCAATTTAAAGGGTGTATCGAGGAATTGGTCGAGGGAAGTGAGAATTGTTGTGTGTAAGTAAAACAGAATTGTAACAACGCTATGTATCCCGAAAACGTGGAGGAAACACACTCGTTGGCAGAATTAATTAAAAATGTCATTTACGCGACGCCCCTGAATGCTTTGAAAGGGAATGCACGCCACCGCCTCGCGCTATTTCGCTCGTCGACCAGTGAAACCGACAAAAGAGGGATCTCATTACGTCTCGACAACCCAGCGTCTTTTTCATCAGAGACCCATGGCGAGGTAAAATACCAGTTGTTCCTGAAAACCAAAGGAAACGATCAGTTGTCAACGATTCAGTGTCAAAGGCAAATCCTCGGTTTTGCCGAGCGACACCCCTTGCGAAATCTACCCTTCTAACCCTCGTTATCACGTCGTAATCGGAAACGAAATGTGTCCCTTGAAAAGGGAAGAGAAAAAGTAAAGTAACATTTCTACCACAGAACACTTTGACCTAGTGAAAGACTTTTCTAACCGAACCAACTGCATTAAGAAAAAAATATTTGCTTCCCTAATAGTATCTATCAAAAACACAATATAATCTTCCAAGTTACTCTTGGCAAACCTCACAAAGACCTCAAGAAGATCTCAAGCAAAGCCTCATAAAGTTCGTTTCAACTACTCGAAACATCTAACAAGTACCACCCTCAATTTACCCTCAAAACCACCGCAGCCCACCACAATAGACTCAGCCACCACTAAAATACCTCGACGCACCAGCCTCCGTCTCCAGCCTCCCACAAACCGTACTCGAAAGAACGCTATCACCACAGAGAACCACCCCCGGCAGGGGTTGACCCGTCGAGCTAATCGTGGCACGGCCAGGTCGCGCGGAAACAGGACACGCCGGAAGCTCGATCGGAGGGGAATCGAACGACCCACCTGCATGCTTCCGGGCTCATGGCCAAGGGTTGCGGCACGATGGTACGCGTCGTGCCTGGTGTCGGCGTGCAGGATACGCGTGTCTCCTCCTCGTGCAGCGTCTTCAGGGGTTCGAACTGCGACTGGTGCCGCTCGCCGACCGACAACCGAGACAGAAGCGTGCTCCGGGGTTGGAGGGGGTTGCCTCGGTCCGGTAGCTCACCGAGGGTGGGGATGGGCGGCAGTGTTTCCACGTGAGGGGGTGCGGAGAGGTCCACCACCGCGACCGTTCTGGCGAAAGCTTGATTTACCCCTTGTGCCCCACGGCGAGACTGATCGTTAGCTGGGGGGTTGACTCCGCGTTTATCGCTGGAGATGGACTGGTGGTGGATTGGCGGCGAAGTGGGCACCCTTTCTAGACATTCGAGGATCGCATTTGGGGGTGGTTGATATGTTTCCCGAGGCTTGGCTCGATAGGGTTATTCGAGGGGAAATTGATACGTGGATTTTGGTATTAATCTTTGGGGTTGCTTGGATTGTTTTGAAGAGTGGTTGCGTTTCTGCGGCAGATTGGAGGCTTGGGAGTATGTATTTCGGGCTGAGTTTTATTATGTTATTGATGGGAAATCGATTGGTATGTTTCTTTGTGGTAATACGAAAGGGAAGGGGACGTTTAATGTCTCAATAATCTGTAGAACAGCGATCGATCCATTCGTAGGAATTCATTTATCCGATACAACGCATATCAGATTTCACCACGTAGTCTCTAATTCGGAGCAAAATTCACCGAAATTACTCAAATGCCGTCAGAGACAATGGCCGGGACGCTCGATTGGAGAGAACGATTTGCTCGTCGCAGAGGGAACCATGAGTGAAATGGGGAAGCGATTTGTCGGGAAGCGGATGAGGTTGGAGGAAAGAGTGTTCGAAGTACCTAGGGATTGTAGTAGCAGGAAGGCGAGGGGCGAAGTGATAGTGGAGGTTCTCGAGTAGTTGGATTCGTTCTCCCGATAACGAGGGAAATTCTCAACCACGCGGAGAGTTAGATAAAGACGAATTCGGAGGGGCAAGTAGATTTCCTTATAATCAAAGAATTCCCAAAACGGCAAGTAAACATCTCTCGAGCCGGAAATCTAAATTAACCACCACTGAGCATCCAACAGTCTCTGCTAATCAATCAGTACATCAAGTCTACAAGAATTACGATTTAAATCCCAACCCCATGGACGTGTCCAAGAACAGAGTAACGAATTGTCAAATACCCATAAATGAAGAATGAGGCACAGAAGTGTATGGCGTAAGGAGCACAGGGTAAGATCGAGAGCGTGCGTGCGCGAAGAGGGTGGCAAACGATGCAGGGGTGAGAGAAAGTGACGAGGATCGAGTGGCGGTGTCGAAGGAGGACGGAACGAGACGCAGGACGCCGGGACGCCGTTAGAAGAAGCTTGGGAAGAGAAAAGGGAGGGCGAGGACGCGACGCCGGCGCGAGAGAAACCCCGTAGGTCAAGGTCGTCGCAGGTGGCGTCGAGGCCCGTGGTACGGCCCTGAAGCCTCGTGCAGGACGATCTTCGCCTCTCGCGAGATCGATATAACCAGCCCCCCCGGTGAACCTGCAGGCGAAACGGGCTGCTCCTGCTGCTGCCTGGCTCGTCCTGCAACGTGCAAACTGATAAGGGTCGCTGGGGCTCCCGTGAATCGATCAACGGCTGATTCGCTAACCCATTTATGCGTGGATACCCCGTCCCGCATAGGTAAAGGGTAGAAATTCGCTGGTTTAGCATCATCGACATAGGGCTGCGTTTTGAGGTAGGATAATAGAAACAGCGTAGAGATTATTATAGTTTCTTGTATTTTAGCTCCGCCATTTTCAGGTACCGCATTATTGACGAAATTTTTCGTTTCGACCATTACGGCTCAGCGGCTCTGATTCGCCTCCAAATACGGTTCGCTAATTAATTAACGATTCCCGGTACGAGTATGCTTCTAATAATTCGGCGCCAATAAGTCATGGACGACTGCGTATTTCACGCAGCGGGGAGCACTGTTCGTTAATACCGAGGCAATATATTTTTTCATTAAACACTGTGCTTGAGTTAAATGAAATTTCATTCGTTTACCAGAAAGTGTATGTAAAGTGTAACCGTGCAAAGTTGAACTTTGCCACGGTGAAGTAATTCACCAAATTGTTTACTGAATTATCAGTGGGATTCGTCGACTTTTTACCCTCAGCGTATTTAAATCGCAAAAAAATGGAGGTCCTACTTTCCGTGCCAAGGAAGACAGCACCGAAGATGGAATCCTTAATATGACTGCGCCTTATGCACCTCGTGCAGCCTCGTGACGCGTGCCTCGCATGCAGGCTATAAATATTCTTTCTTTATTCCGCGGGAAATTTTTCCATCGCGAGAGACGAGTCGCACCTTGCTCGCCGTTTTTCACGGGATTTCCTCCGGGGAATAATATCCCAGCGACTGGCAGGACAGATTACATCTCCGTATCGGTCCACGTATCACGGATTTGAGTAAGGGGATGGAAATATGGAGGGTGCTCGATATTCTTGCTCGACAATTTTCTCCCATTCATGTCTGTTGCGTGATTTCCTTCTATCAGCCCTTTTCGAGCCCTGGGGGATCGTAAATCTTCGACATCTCCACGATTATATACCAAAATGTTAGAAGTCGTTGGATTGTAGCAAATGCATTTTTTATACACAGCCTTAGAAGTTGAAATCGAAAAGGGAGTGATAACCGTGTTATCGCGAGAGGGTTAAGAAATTCGCCTAGGAAACGTTTCCAGGAGGCACTCGACAGAGAAAGTTACGCCTCCGTCTCGTCCGCTGTTATTCCCTGGGCGCTAGGATCAAAGGAGGCAGAACCGGGAGCTGCGATCCAGGATAACAGGCTCCAATTACGCGATCGAGGTATCGCGAAGCTCCAGGGATCGTTCCACCTGAGGCAAATTGAATTCCACCCGTGGACAACCGCAGGATCCTTTGCGAGCCGAAGAATTTTCAAAGAGGTTTCAATGTGGAAAGGAAGCAACCCCTAAAAATGTACACTTTAAAAATTGCGCAATCGAGATTACTTTCTGTTCTCTTTCATCGGAGCAGGAATGTTTTTCGAGGAACAGAGAAATTAGTGCAAAGTGGGAGGAGAATCGTCATTGAAACCGGAAGTCAGGGCTTCACCCCATTAGCGTTCAAACTTCCCTCAGGAGCGTATTTTTCTAGTAAATTGGGGTGAGAAAAATGTTGAGCTCCCCTGAAAAGTCATCTCGCACAAAAGGGGACTTCGACTGTGGAGGACAGTTGAACAATGGAGAAACATTAGTCTCCACGAGCAAAGGATTCTGTTTGAAATCTCCATTGTCTTGTTTAATTTCCTCCAAAGGCGTTTTTCCAACGGTACAGTGTATTATGCAAAAGGGGGAAACTGCGTGTAGCTTCCACTGCATTGTTCCGCAGTGTTATCGACTGGCCCGTCTCGATTCTCGAATTTAAACCCGCGTGCGTTCCCGTCAAATTAATTTCCACTAAAATTCCAGTCTTCTGCCCTTGATCTCGCGTCACCAATGGCGGAACAATATTTTCCCTGACGCTCGATGTTGCAGGGGATGCGAAATACGAGGCGCGGATTAAAATCCAGATCTCTCTCTCTGGTATCCCCTGTTCTCCTCGCGCTCGAACGAAATCCACCTGGCAATATCGCCGTGACAGTCGTCGGGGGGTAGGAAAAGATTGACCGAGGCGGAGAATCGCGTACAAAGAATAAAATTTCATCCAGCCGGACTGGAATTAGTTCTCGCGATGCTCGTGATGCTTTTTCAACGTCTACCCTCTTCGTCCGCGTATTTTAATTCTCTCAAAGGTCCATTCGCGGATGCTCCAAAGCCCTTGGAAAACAGAATCTTAACTTATGATTGGCTCAGAAGTTGCTCCAGAATCAGAAACAATTCCGCCTACACGAATTCTTTCACGAATACTTTTCAAGTGTCTTCTAACGAGACACCAAACTCCTACTAACAGTAATAAGTGGAATTTCACTTCTTTCTGCTCCTCTATCTTCACTGCCAAATAAATACGCTGCAGCGAAGTTCTCTGTGGCGCAGATAGTCTCCACCCCCGCTATTTCAACTGCTAAGTAGAACTAATTAATTCCAGGCCATTGTAGGCTCGTTTGTCGCTAGGGGTGATAATGACGCCATCGGAGATACGCATTGAATGCTAGCGGCTGGTTCAGGGGGTGGCTCGACTCGGCCAAGGACACCAAGCGGGGTCAAGTCCTCGGGATGCAACAGATAGCCTTCAATGCACCGCCTGAGCCGTGCTGTGGTTTCCTCGAGCGGGTGAACGAGGGAAAGAAGCTGCTTCGATTTCCTGCTCGAATTACTGCGGCAGAATCACCTGGATTCCCTCGCTGCGGAGGGTTGCACTGGGCTGGATTACCAAAAGTGCATTAACGCGAGAGACAATTTATTCCCATTGTTTTCTGCAGTGGGAAACAATGGGAAGCACTATTCCCTAACGCCTAAACCTTCTATACGAGTACCACTACTCTTTGAAATTATTTCTGCATTACCCAATTGCAGGTACCTAATTGAAGTGGAATTGACACGGCTGCTGAACCATCGTATCCCAATAATGATACAGTTTATCAAAGAAGACTAAAACTAAGTACCTAACTACAGTGACAATACTCCAAATCAAAGGAATCTGCCCAAGAAGATCCAGCCTGCCCGATTTCACGAGAATGTACCGACCAAGTTCTTCATCCGCTCGATCGTTAAATCCGTCTGGATCGTGGATCATTGATCGCGATACGGAGGATCGGGTTATCCACGACAGATGGAGCTCGATGTACGCCGCGAAAGGCTCGGCGTGGAATCCGCTCGCTTTGGCCGCGGGCAGAGAAAGCTCGGGCTAGCCTCGAAGGCATGAGCTGATGCCAGCCACGGCTGCCTCTTCTTCTTCTTCTCCTTTTCCTTTCACCGCCGTGGCATATGTCACGCCGTAGCCGTGCACGATTTCCAATGGAATCGTGCCCCGTCCCCTGATAACGATCGAGACGGTTTCACGCGGCGGCCTCAAAGATCATCGAGGAAATTTGCGACGCTCTCCGCGGACGCAAGTGTCTTAACCGCCTCTGGATCGACCCTCATTGTAGGCCCTGCGAATGTTTCTTCGGGAAGAGTTCCTTGAAAGAAACTTGTATGCTAATACGTTGGTATGTTAATCTTCTCGCGGGACGTCTTCTTCGTAGGTGGTGACCTAACTTCTTTCTAAGAAATCGTGGGAACTTGTGCGAAAGAGATCAAGGTTCCGTGTTTGGGGACTATAATTTATAAAATTTATTTCGTAGATGAAACGGGAGATATTCTTATGGATCCACCGCCATTTGTCGACGGTTTAACGGTGCTCCCCGCGGCTGCAGTCACGCGTGCAATTTTCGACGGAGTCACGAACGAAGGAACGATCGTTAGCATTCCAAGCGATCATTCCTTTAAATAGACGGTAGTCGAAGGATAACGGACCACGTTCCTTTCTTCCGTTTTCTTCCCTGCCGTTCGCGCGAGGTATTCTCGTCGCTCGTTAAACAAATAAGAAATTTATGGCCGGTACTTGCTCGAAGGACGAGCGACGACGGTGACGGACGGCTGTTCTTTCCGTTGTATAACTTAATTGTTTGTTGAACGCCGGTCTCGTGAGCGTGCACGAGAGGAACGGCGATTATGTAATTTACTATGATAATATAATCGAGAGGATTCGTTTCCAAGCGTCTCTTCACATTCTGCGATCGTCACTGATGACATTAATATCGATGCGAAGTATTTTAAGTGGCCGTGCGTTTAATAATGCAAAGTAGCATGTAGCAACGACGGTGGAGAAGAAAGTTTGCATAAGTATCCTTCGTCGTCTGTGCCACATGAAAATTCAGTGATAATTTATCGTGGTGGTATCGTTAGAGCCGCTTTTCGGAGGGTAGGCGATCATTGCTTCCTCAAAGAGATCCATAGATCTCGCAGATATGTAATTACTCGAGCCGGAAGTGCAAGTTACACTTAGGTGCGTCGATCATTCGCGTGCCCCAAAGTAGCCATTGTAATCAATGGGTTTTCACGATCCATAGATCGAAGATCCTCGATCTTGAGAGCCTCGGAGCGTATTTAGAAAGTGATCGACAATAACTCATCGTGCACCACGAATCATCCTCAATTATGTCTGCCCCTAGTCGTGTTTCAGGAAATTGAGCGATTCCATCACACACTCTATTTTTCTTTAACAAAACAGTAGCTTGTAATTAGCATCGGGGGTCGCGCATGTGCCGCGAGATTCGCATGCTCGAACAGCAGACTCGTGGAACACGTGCATACACTTTCCCCGGTGAAGATTCCTCGATTGGAGTTCCCCAGCCTTGTAAAGGGCAAATTCCCCGGGCTGGGTTTACAGATACTATCGAGCAGAATTGGTGCACGCTGTTGCACAATACAACACCCCTCCCTATCGGCGCGACGCACGACTTGCTAATCGAGTAATTGGGATCTATTAACCCACGACGGTGTGCCACCTTCGGTAACCAGACAATAACACCGAATCATTAGCCTCCCACGTTCAATCCCGCAGCCACGTCAGCCTCCATTCAACACGGCCATCAAGGATCACAGGCCCGCCCGAGGTGTGTACCGATCTGCTCTAAAATCGCGGAAAGATTGAACGATCAATCAGCGGGACGGGCCGCGAACGAACCAATAACCGCGGGCACGCGACCGAACCTCCGGGGATCCCAGCGAGCGGCTTTCCTAAAGGGTAAATTCCTTCGGCGGGCTCCTCCGGAGTGACTTCTGCCGCGGAGTCATCGATCCGCCCGGCAACCTGTTGGCAGAAATGGCCGAAAGATTCGCAGGCCTCGTGGCATTTACATCTCCGTTCCGAGAGACAGACGGTGTCGCAACGCGCGCGCGTGCAGACTTCCTATGACGATGCTCGTCACTCGCTCCAAAATGCCAGGCGTGCCCTTCCCCTGCGCTGACATTTCGGGGAGGAACGAAAGAACCCGTGGCATCGAATTTCGCGACTGGCACGTGCTTGACCAGTGGGCCAGAGAATTCGAACGGGGACGGGTAACCGAGTTCGGTCGAACTCTAGGCACGAGCTGGCGATTCGTTCAGAAACTTTGTCTCCACGCCTCGGTGAAATGTCGCAGAATTTTGCTACCGAGCAGGTTATCGATTCAGGGCGTCGGCTCGGGGAAGCAGTTTTGAGATTGAAGGGTTGATTGGAAATTGAAAGTCCGGTGAGTGATGGAAGGCCGAACTGCGTCCAAGTTGCAGCGGAATTGGTTATTTTAGGGGAGCAATCAATATTTTGCTTGGGACACAGTGGAATACTGTTACTGGGCTTCAAGGACCTTTATTTTAGTACGAACGATATTGTGGCGTGTGTAATCAGCATCCAGCTTTCAATCCCAAGGTCGAGTGTCCGAAGAGTTTCCAGCGTTCTTGGTAACTCGGGGCAGGAACGATCTTAAGTGCTTGTAGTTCGTAATCCATTGCGGCGGCATTAAATTGTAGGTGCAATTTCATCGATAGCCTTCAGAATAGATACTCTGTTGCATTAATAGAACAGTCTATGGCTCAATGAAGCTGGTCTCGCTTTCGACGCTATGGCAGCTGCAGCCGTGCTTCCGAACCGTCAGAAAACTCCGTATTTTCTCTATTACGTAAAAAAAAATGCAGCATTGCGAAAAACACGCGAATTACATGAGCCTGTTTTTCCCCTGTTTCTTCACGGAAACCGATTCCCCTCGGAAGAGTTCCTCCTTGACTCGAGTCGCGATCAATGAACCAGATCCAGCTCCCATTTCCTCCGCCCTTGTATACCCAACTTGTTCCTTTACCTCGAGGTACCAATTTATCCACATTTTACGGTTTTTCATATCGAGCGAGCCACGTTTAATGGAGGCTTAATCCTCGATGAAAGTGGCGTATAGCGAGCAAGCGTTTTATGGCGATATCTGCCGCGACTCGTAAACGCTGCACCGATGCCACATCTGCTTTTACTGCGGGCTATGTCGGGGGCGTGCAAAGGTACCGTTTACGAACCGAAATTATTACAGTTCCGGCGGGAAACGTGGCTGTAAATTCGGGGGGTACGGGAAACTTTCGACTCGTAAAATTTAGAAGAAAGTTGGTGTTGTGAAGAATTCGCTGGATCAGCTGGCGCTCTGAGGAGTCCCGCTGGGTATAAATCAGCCGGTGTAAGGTGCAAACGGTAGCTTTATTAGTCTGTGAAGCTGGAGGCAGTTACCACGTAATCGCACAATCGATCGGACGTTTAGTGTGACATACGCGATTCGGTCGATGCATGTGTTAGGGACTTTATGGTACACCACCATAAGGGGTGAGGCAGTCACATACCCATGAGGGATACGTTGCATCACTGCTCAGGCTAATTAAGGAGTGTTAGGTTCCAAATGAAACGGCACAAAGCCGAATTGTTAACGGTCCCGCGTTATCTTCCGCGAACTAACCCAGAGCAAGTGAATCTTCTACGAACCATCTGATACACATTCGGCGAGGGACTCAACTGCTACACCCTGCATCCGAACATCACTGGGACCCCCCAAAACTCGAGAACCAAGCGAAGAGTCCCTCGTCGAGTATCCAAGCGTGACTCTCCCTTGAAAGGATCGCTCCTACGCCATTGCAAGCCGACTGTAGAAGCGAAGCAGCGGCTCTTGGATCACCATAGACCCCGGCATACAGGCGTCGGGGCGTCGAGAGACAGGGAAGGGGGGGCCCGACGGGGCCCGCAGTGGTGGTGGAAATATAAAGCCCGTCGAGTGGCGGGCCTCAGTCAGTCCGTGAGCGGTACCTACACCTTCAAGGTCCGCGTCCTTGAAGCGACATTCGTCCCCAGATCTCACCTAGCGAAGCCAAGGATCCCGTGGACGGCGCCCGCGAGCGCTGATCGCCGATAATCTCGTCCCCCGTAACCGGAAGTGGTGGCAGCGAACTCTCGGAGATCTCTCGCGATCTCCCCGTAGAGGCTCCCTCCTCGCGTCAGCAACTCCCCCCCTTCGCCTTTTCGCCTCTCGTTCAGTTCTCGACACGAGTGACCTGGGGAGAAGCGTGGATACGACGGTGATCTCGTGAAACGGAACGTCCATCAACGGGAGCAGGAAGCGGCGTGTTCCTTCCGTCAGAGGAGGATGAGGTCCTCGCTGGTGCTGCTGTTCCTGGCAGCGATCGTTCTCGCCGGTGAGTAATGCCACTTTCCTGCGCCCTGCCGCCGATTAATCACTCCAGCCCCTGGAGCGTCGTATCTGTAGAGAGCACACGGAGAGGTAGGGTCGGTGGAATTTAGGGGATGACATCGGTGGCCTACGATCCTGGAGGTCGGAGCTCAGGGTGGCTGGCGGTGGAATATGGCGGTGACAGGGAACATGGTAGCGGAGTTTCTGATCCGTGCCGGGGATTTCCAATATGGGATTGATGTTTGACCTCTGCTGGCTGCCGTGGAGGGTCGCGAAATGTCGCACGGGCTCCTTCGCTCCATCCTTTATGCAGACATGGTCCTTTTGTCGGAGATTTTTAACGTATCGGTTACCTGGGCACCTATATCGCGAGCAGATGCTACGAACGCTCCATTAGAACGCATCGTTACGCGTTAGTAACCTCGCACACTTCGAAATTTGCCAAACCATCGCAGTATCGCTAAAAGAATTTATCTGACGATCCCCATCATCGATTACTCAAATCACTCTCGAATCAGCTGGATTATCCAGTAAACACTGTTCTGTTGCACAAAACCGTCACTGAATCACCGCGTGAAATTGCAAATTAAACCAGCGATCGGCCAGGGGGAAAAAAGCGGGTTAAGAGCGAGTGGGGTGCACGCGAGGCCCAAAATGGCGAGAGGGTACCCAGCGAGCCAAGTTGCTTTTTCCCTCCCGAGGGGTGCATCCGCGGTTTCCCTCGTCCAGATAGAGGAGCAAGTTTTTCAGGAGAAAATCGGCCGAGAATATACGATTCTGGCGGTCGCCACAGACGACAGGTTGCATAAGAGATTAGAGCGTGAAAGCCCCTTGGTCTGGTTGGTCCCGGATGGGTGACGTCACTGCCGTGCCCTGAAAAACAACAGGGAGGGGGCACAACTTTCCCCATTTGTCGCAGCGCTGAGCGGAGCGGGCGCGAGCCTGGGGGACCAGCGGGATCGAGAGGCCATAGAAATTGTCCTCGAGAGTCGTGGTCCACTTTGAAACGATGCCCGCCCGGTCCTCCAACTTTGAAATTCCCTGTAGAGCATCGTTACTTTCTAAATTAACCAGTCCCCCGGTTTCTGTTGGCTTAGGCCAAGCGAAATTAAGCCAGTCAGATTGAAGACGATTTTTATCCGGACCACCACTTTTTGGACTGCCTGAAGAATACTCAATTTCCAAGGAGATCTGGCGACTAGAGTACTTTGCTTCTGAAACTTGCAGATGGCTGAATGTCTCTTGCCCCGCAAGTTGACATCCCTCTTTCAGGGATACTTCAAGAATTTTACTTTCCTTTTCTGTAGATGCAGTGATTTCTTGCAACTTCACTTCTTTCCAACTGGATACCCCAGTTTTGTATCTCTGCTGTGGAAAAGTATGCTAGTATTTGCTTTACTTCGCTTCAAACCGTGACATCTGAAAGTCTTTATGATTCTTCAGTATTTTATCGAGTTCAATTTTCTCTTTCCTCTTTTGAAGATTTCTAGATTTGGAACTTCAATTGTGCCCAATTTACCCACGAACACCATTTGTCCCACCTTGAGAGTATTTCAAGCGTTCCTCTCGGTGGTGTGACCAGTCTCCCACTACGCCAGTCCGTCCAATTTAGCTTCCTTCCACTTAGCCTTGCCGATGCTATCCTATTCTACTTAAGAAGCTCCCGATTTCGCTTTCTACCTCGTGCCGTCTCTCTCGCCGCGGAACGTCTCTGAAATATCCACTCGCGAACTTCCCACTCTGCGAAGCCAATCGAAACGACCTTCTGCACGGAACTTCTTCGACAGGATCTGACTTTCTCTTCAAAAGGCAGCCACGATTGCTCGGCGAACTCGACTGGGCGTCTTCCCTCGCGAATGCAATCCTCTCCTCGCCGTTCTAAAACCCGAAGCGGACAGGGAAGCGTCTCTGTCGAGTGCAAAGCGTGGGCTAATGCAAAATGCTGGCCGCTAATAAAACAATGTCGTTCGAAAGCAACGGGACAGCTTTCACCGTTCCCTGCTTTGATACCTATATAAAATTAAACGCGAGCTCCAAACTGCAACGAGAAGAAAGCAACACGTGTTTCTCCGAGCGCGTAAAAAATATATGCCGCTTGCCTTCGCTTTCTCGACGAAAGCGATTTTTCTTCGATCCGTAAATGAGTTTAATCGGAACGGTACCACGGTGGAGGACCATCTGGCGCGTGCCGTCAATTCGCGGTGCGTTCGTCCGTATCATTACCGAGAAACGACCAATCCCTCCTCTGGCCCCTCATTCTGCAAGCCCCAGGAGGCAATTGCTCGAGTGAAAAACATATTGTTCAATGATAAGTTACGTAGGGAAAGTAAATATTGGGCAAATCGCGCGAGGCTCGTTCGCAATCTCTTACGCAAGCAATAATATTGGTTCTCACTTCCGTCTCGAGTGAATATAAAGTAATTAAATGACGGTGATAAATCTGAACGCCGGGAATTTCAATCGATATCGAGGCTTCTTTTTGCCATAGAAAAGGAAGAAGCGCGGTTGTAATTAATGGTTGGCTTTCGAGCGGCACTGTTTGGCGGCTCTATCGATCGAAGAATAAATAACCACTCGAGCAGAAGCTGCGTTGACAGTAATTTCTCAACTGTGATATTCTCGCGATTATGCAACGAGTGTAAATCTCTAAACTTCGTCGACGAAATCCAAGTAAATTGAAGCTAACATTTGTAACGTTTAAGGAGACACTTTAATACTGATCGAAATATAATGTTTATTTAATACACATTCGCAATACAATCTGTTGATGCACACTTGCACCACATATTTATTAGTTGCCTAAAGATCTCAGTTCCTCCATACTCCATGACTGCAATTTCCCAAGCCCCCTTATCCCTCTGAAGCCCACCAGCTTCTCTCACCCATCCCCATTCAGATCTGGGATTAGGTGAGCCACGAAACACTCTAATTGCAGAGGGCTCCGAGCGTGTGAAGCGGCAAGAGGATGCCAAGAAGGAGGAGAGCTTCGAGAGCGAGATCTGCAAGGACAAGGATGCAGGCGAGTGGTTCAGATTGGTGGCCGGGGAGGGTGACAATTGCCGCGACGTGATCCAGTGCACCAGCTCGGGTCTCCAGGCGATCAGGTGTCCCGCTGGCTTGTACTTCGACATCGACAAGCAGACCTGCGACTGGAAGGACTCCGTGAACAACTGCAAGCTGAAGAACAAGGAGAGGAAGGCGAAACCTCTGTTGTACACCGAGGAGCCTCTCTGCCAGGACGGTTTCCTCGCTTGCGGGGACGGATCTTGCATAGAGAGAGGCCTGTTCTGCAACGGAGAGAAGGACTGCGCGGATGGATCCGATGAGAACATTTGTGGTGAGTCAGTCGAAGATTAATATTTTCACGGGATCCGGTATCCTGGCGAAGTTGGCCAAATTCGGCAAGTCACACTGCCGAGTGAAAGGAACGTTCGGCGACCTGACTTTTGCAATTCATCATTGCAATGAAATTTCAACATTGAGTTAATTGCTTCGCGAAGCGTACGTGAGACGTCAAAGGAGCAAACTGTTCCCTGAAAATTCCAGACATGGACAACGACCCGAACAGAGCGCCGCCCTGCGACCCCGCCGTCTGCGTCCTTCCCGACTGCTTCTGTTCCGAGGATGGCACAACCATCCCCGGCGATCTGCCGTTCAAGGACGTGCCGCAGATGATCACGATTACCTTCGATGACGCCATCAACAACAACAACATCGGCCTCTACAAGGAGATCTTCAACGGGAAACGCAAGAACCCGAACGGTTGCGACATCAAGGCCAGCTTCTTCGTCTCCCACAAGTACACCAATTACTCGGCCGTCCAGGAAATGCACAGGAAGGGGCACGAGATCGCCGTTCACTCTATCTCGTAAGGAAATAGGATAGCAATCACAGATATCTCCCTCTCAATTAATACTCTTCCCCCTGTTTCACTTTAAATCTCGATTCTGTGAAACGAGCCAGACTAGAGTTAGGCTTAACGAAGATGTAACACCTGTTTCCAGGCACAACGACGACGAACGATTCTGGTCGGACGCCACCGTGGACGACTGGGCGAAAGAGATGGCTGGCATGAGGATCATCGCTGAGAAATACGCCAACTTGACGGACAACAGCGTGGTCGGTGTGAGGGCTCCGTACTTGCGCGTCGGTGGAAACAATCAGTTCACCATGATGGAAGAGCAAGCCTTCCTTTACGACTCTACCATCACCGCGGCCTTGAACAACCCGCCACTGTGGCCTTATACGATGTACTTCAGGATGCCCCATCGCTGCCACGGAAACCTGCAGCACTGTCCCACGAGGTAATCACTATGTTGATAGAAGTATGTGCATAAATCATGTTGACGTAGCGTTAGAATGAATTGCGGGGCTTCTAGCGTTCATGAATCACTGCAGGACATTAATATTTATGGCATCCCGCAACTGACCTAAGACAGCAAAGATCGCGCTGCATCGTCAACGCACTTTCACCGGCAATCTGAAGTAGAATCGACCTTAATCAAGCAGCTATCACCCTGAAAACCAATTAACAGATCGTGGCAGCTTGATTAGCCCCCCTTAACCCGCCACGCGTATCTCTTCCCCCAGGTCGCACGCTGTCTGGGAGATGGTGATGAACGAGCTGGACCGTCGCGAGGACCCCCAGAACGACGAGTACCTGCCTGGGTGCGCCATGGTGGACTCGTGCAGCAACATCCTGACCGGCGACCAGTTCTACAACTTCCTCAACCACAACTTCGACCGGCATTACGAGCAGAACCGCGCCCCCCTGGGTCTCTACTTCCACGCTGCCTGGCTGAAGAACAACCCCGAGTTCCTGGACGCGTTCCTCTTCTGGATCGACGAGATCCTCTCCAACCACAACGACGTGTACTTCGTCACGATGACCCAGGTGATCCAGTGGATCCAGAACCCCCGCACCGTCACAGAGTCGAAGAACTTCGAGCCCTGGAGGGAGAAGTGCGTGGTCGACGGCGCTCAAGCCTGCTGGGTGCCCCACACATGCAAGCTCACCTCGAAGGAGGTACCCGGGGAGACCATCAACCTTCAGACCTGCGTCCGTTGTCCGAATAACTACCCATGGGTGAACGACCCGACCGGTGACGGCTTCTTCTAGACACCACACCGTCTCCCGTTCCTCCTTCTCGTCTAAGTCAAAACCCCCTGACTCTCCTCTTGCCCCATTGTCGTCCGAAGCGTTCGACCCTCATCTTCCTCCAGCTCCCCCCAGGGTGTCATCACCCGTCCACCCTTCCTCCCTACTCGTCCCCCCATTGGTCGACCACTCTTGACGAGTCTCACGATGGACGCGGGGTCGTCGGCCATGTTTTCGATCGGGAGACGCCAGACAGGGGGGTCCATCTGGATGGTACAGGGTAGTTGCTGAAAAAATGGCCACTCTAGGCGTCACAAAGTAGCTTTCGATACTAAGCGTGATACTAGCAGGTGTCGACGAGGAAGATGGGCCACCCCCCGATCGGTTCCCCGGTCGAAAACCGTCCGTCGCGTCACCAGCGATCTGTGATAAGTTTCGAGCGCCTCGAGATTCGGCGACCAGGACGACGAACACTACGACAACGACGAGACAGCCGCGCGAACACCATCCCAAGCCCCGCGACGATCGAACCGAAATTCTCCCCTCACCTTGAAGCACGACGGAGAGAATGACGGCTTGTACCCTCGAAGGGCGCGCGAGTCCACGACTCGACGGCGTGATACCGAAATGCGCGCGACCCTATCTGTCCCCGAATAATTCCTGCCACCCGAGAGGACACGACGGATCAGCTGGACAGGCCGGTGTCCCGGGCATCGATCATCCCCCAGCGACCGTCAGAACTCCCTCCTCGATGGCGGTCACCCTTATTTTTCTAAGGGTCAGCCAAACTTTATATATATAAATATATAAATATATTAAATATTATGTATGTACATTTTTTAAAGCTAAGTGATACTATCCGTTTACCGTTCTCGATGGAACCTTTAATAAAAGAGAAACTTTCGAAGCGCGGCGTTCTTTCTTCCCACTTGTCGGGCCACGTGGTCGCTCACAACGCGAAGGAAAGTGGAACAGGTTCGAAGTGCTAGAAGTCGATTGTCAAGTTCAGAGACCTTCGCTCCGTGCCTAGCCCACGGGTCGATGACCCTTTACTGCCACAAGATCCCCCGTGTTAACCAGAGAATGCCGCTCCGCAATTTTTCTCGGTAATATTCAACGAGGAAGCGTCCAGTGGTGTCTGCAGCATATTCAGGCACTGGGTCCTAGGTGAAATTTAAAGTACATAAGAATAGCAAGCGAATCGCGGTGAAATCGGAGCATCGGATCCTTGGAACGCGAGGGGGTGTTAAGATCAAGGCCAGGCTGACTCGAGCGGATTTTTCAGGGCAGTTGCGAAATCCGCTAGTCGGTTTTCGTCCCTGGAAATTAGAACGGCGTCGCGCGTACGTGGCCAGCATCGCGGAGAGGTGAGAGGCTGAAGAATATGGCCGAGAAAACGTCGACTGCATTCCTCGGCTCCGTTTCTGTCCCGCTGCTACTGCGAAATTTTCTGCTGGCGTTCGCGCGAATGGACAAGTGGCTATCTCGCCCGGGAATACTGCATCTGCGCGGCGTGGATGTCGTATCTGTGATAGTCGCAGTGATAGAGCTCAAATAGTGTAGATTAGTATAGATATCGTGGGTACGAAGCGTAAATGTAGCGTTTATCGCAGACATAGTCTCTACTTAATTGATAACAGGGTACAACTGGTGAAATAGAAGCATTCTTTTCCGAAGTAACTTCGTCTCAGACGGATTTGAGAATGTTGAGCGACAGGCAAGGCTCCTCGATGGCGAAGTACGTATTTGAAAAAAGGGTCTGACAGTGAAATATAGAAACTTGCTGAAGCGTTGCACAGCTATAGTACCTACGTTTGACAAATGATCGTTCGCGTCGATTTGACACGCGAGGAATTTTGACATATTACGCGTGGTGGCGAAGCATTTTCATGAAGGGGCGGTATATTCGAAAGCGCACAGCCGCCTGCAGTCTTCTCGAACCATTTTCTTAGAAGAATTATTTTCAAGAAGAAATTCTCCCGTTTCGGATTTAAATCAATTCCCCTTTCGCAAAGAAGATCGAAGGTGCAAGGATTCCAGGATCACCGAGGAATCTGCCACTGCCAAGCACAATCGCCGTCAATCGTGAAAGCAAAACGCCGCTTAATAGCACAGTAGCGAGCCAGCTCGTTGAGGAACAATGAAATCGCAATGGTAATCGATTAACCCGTCCTCCCCCCCCCCCCCCCCAGAGTCGGCTGCGATAAATCATTGTCGATGCTAGGCAGCGGCGCTCAGGCAGAAATTACGAGTCGAACGTTTTACATACCGGTGTTCCGTTATTTTCCGCGAGGCGTGGAGGCAGAGAAAGAAAGGACGCGCGATGGCTGGAAAAGCCATGGTTACCTCTGCGAAATACCAACAGGATCGGTGACTCGAGGTGACTATTGCATTCCGATGGCCAGCCTTCCTTTCGTCGCCATCCGTGCGTCGTTTCCATTCCGCGACGATCCCAGCCTCTGTCTCGTGACCGAGGGAATCACTTCTCGGTGGAAACGCGCGAGAAAGTGCATTATATTTCACGAAGAAAGGTGAGAATAATCTGGAAGAAAATTAGCATCGATTTTCCATGTTTGCAGGCTTCGAAATCGGCATCAGCAGTTGGTATTAGACATCAACGATAGATTGTTCTCCGCCAGGTATTCGCGTTGCTCGCAGCGTTGCTATGTAAAGAATTTTGCCAATTAATTGCCAACGCATCCCGCGGATCGTTTGCACCCACGTACCGCGGTGGCAATCAGCAAATGTCGCAATTAAATTCCGGTATCTCGGTCGCATAAATCTTTGGTCAATGCGGTGTGTTCGTAGCGCGGACGTATTTAATCATCGGCATCGGTCTTCTATTTGTTCGACGTTAAACCACATCAAAGTACATCGTTACATCCCTACATTACTATTTTCTCCTTAATACCTACTCTATTTCTACTCTCAGAGAAACTTCATGCTAAATTAACTCCCCTCCTTCATCGAGAAACGAATCCAACTACTTTCTTCCAGAACAATGTTCTACAACTGCAAACTTTGAGTTTCATTCAAATGAAGTTTCACTATTTAATGTGAATTACAGAACATATTCCTCCCACTCAGGCTTTCCATTTCACGGATACCATCATCGTACTCCATCAACAGCGAGTCTGTTGATGCAATCGTCTCCTCCTCGATTGAACGCAAACGAATCCTCTTTTCCACGAGGAATGCACGCGAATCGGGACGCTTGAGATCCACAATGCTGCGCTCGGAATCACCAGGCCGCCGCCGGTAGCGGCCTGAAAATCTCGCGTAAGCGAAAGTAGAGAAAGCTGCGTATCTCGGCGCCGGGGCAAGGCCGTCCATGGCTGACTGAGACTACTTCGACAGGATGCCAGTCGGATCATGCAGGAATCTCGTTAGCTTGTATTACATGAGTGTATGGGACAGAAGTCGTTCAAAGTTTCGTTAGAATATGGAAGCTGAAGAAACCGAGCGTCAAGGGGACAGGTGCCTGGACACACCTCTCATCAAAAGTAGGATACTAAGGAGTAGGAAATATGAGAAATGAATCTTAGGGAAATACAAAAGCTACAGTGGGGTAAATTGATTCTACTCAAAAGGAAATGTTACATATCGGAAACTAGATCGTGGAGAAGTGGAGGAGTGAAGAATCGAAGACTCTACTCCAAGTCTAAAAAGCTCGAAATATGTATAAAGAATTTGAATTTAGAGCAGCAGACAGCAATCAAAACCAACACCACCTCCATCCTAAGTCGACGCATCAATTTCGACCCGATTTCTCCGTCGATCCCGTATCGATAGCTTATCTGATCGACACACGGCGCATTCCCAGACACAATGACAGTGTCAGTGTCAGCCCGACCCTGTAACGTGGCGTTTCACGTTATTAATCTCTTCGCTGTTTATCATACGATCTCTGGTGGTCATCTTTAACGAGGTAACGTCGAACTCAGACCCTTCGTTGAGGAACTATCCTCTTCAGGCATCGATATCGAACATTTCATGTTCTCGACGCGCTGCCTGTCGATTTTGAAAGCCAATGGCAACGGTATCTATGTTAGCGCGGAATTCTATGTCAGGAACTTTTGACTGCCGCCCGGCGCGCCTTCGAAGAAATGGAAGCCAGTGAAATTGATTCCTATTAGGTCAGTGGGCGATGGAGACAGAACACTGTTCGCCTGGAATTATTTGCTGCCTCCCTTTTCGCGAGTCCGCGTCGCGTAACTAAATTGCACCGTGTTAATTGAAATTCTCCTTCCACCGAGAGCAATCGATCACGAGTGATTGGATTTTCTTGGCAGCCGCGGTTTCACTTGTCGCTACTAATTGGCGCACGCTTTTAACCGCCAGATGTAGGAAAATGTTTCGCCAGGTTCAGGCGCCTTAGGGTACGTTTATGTTGGAGCTGCGATAAACGATCAGAGCGACGATAAGAGCGAAGCGTCGAAATACATTCTATAGTTTTATAATGGAACTGTTTATATTGGAGCAGCGAGTAGAGCAACGAATACTATAGAATGTAATTTCGATGCTTCGCTCTTATCGTCGCTCTGATCGTTTATCGCAGCTCCAACATAAACGTACCCTTAGTCCTCTGCAGGTGGATGGAACTTGTGCCTGAGGTATCTGGTCGTTGAATTTCATCCTTATTTTCCTGATGAGAGGATCTGCTATCGCGGTAGGTGTAATTAATTTTATTAAACATGGAGTTAATTTGATTAAATATACTAAGGTATAATTCGTGGGCGTCATGTTGACCGATCTCCATTAAGAGTCGAACGCAATGAAAATTATATTCGAGAATGATTTCTTGAACGAATTTAGCATATGACAGCAGAAATGGAGCAAATCTATTTGTTTTAAAAAATAAAAAAGGAATTCCTTCGAGCCGGAGTCGAACCAGCGACCTATGGATTTCTTTGACGAATGTACCTCTACAGTCCACCGCTCTACCAACTGAGCTATCGAAGGATGGTGATGGAAGTTGCTTAAATATCGATTACTTGCTTCCCTCTTCATTTCCAGTTATACTATTGATTTAATTAATAAAAATTCGCTAACCGACTAAAGTAATTAAACGTCATACAATTGATTACACACCGTAGAGCAGAAATATTGACATTAAAGGTAAAAATTGATCGTAAAATTCTTATTCGACGGCAAAACGATTCCTTCGATCCGGATTTGAACCAGCGACCTATTCGACCTAGTCTGCTCCGCTTTTCGATGGCTCTAAATACAACTACAGTCCACCGCTCTACTTTTTTTAAAAAAAAAAGGTGTTTATTGGTCTGGTTAGTACTGTTTACATACTTATATTGGCTCCAAAAACATAGGCAAAAAAAGCTATACAATCAGGGAGTAGGGGACTACTTGTTTGACACAGGAAATACTTGTAGTTGTTAGTCAGTGTTAGTTGAAAATATGCTTGCTACAATATGGTCGCAATAAGGGTAGTATGTAGAACGATCGCTATCACTTCCGCATGTGATATTTCCTAGGGGAAAAATTACCGTGGCCGGGAGACCGATAAAAAGCCCTTGAATCATTCTTGGCTGCAGGACATATCTTAAGGCTAAACTTAGGGACTAAGAAATAGGCGAAGGATACGAGGGTATTTAATGAGGAGGAGGTGTAGAAAAAAGAGAATAAAAAAAGAAAAAAAGGGTATGTACAGTGGATCGTGAATGAACCTCTATATGCAGGGTAACGCGTGGGTCCCTAAATAAGTGACAAACGGCCTCGGATCATGGCTCCCTCGCCCGTAGGAGGTTTCTTCGCCGAATCCACCGCCCTACCAACGGAGCTATCGAAGGGGTGCGAACTCCAATTCATTGGTTTCAGTCACGTGGAATTGGTAGAAGTATATAAATCCGAATATTTCTGTAAAAATATTCCTTCGAGCCGGATTTGAACCAGCGACCTATGGATAGCTATCTCTTTCTGGATCGCACCAACTACAGTCCACCGCTCTACCAACTGAGCTATCGAAGGCCGGTGATAGCAGCCGAATCCCCGGCAGTCATAACTCAAATCACTTGCTACTGAAGCGTCAAAGAGAAAGGAGGCTCTCTCATCACGTTCGACAAAGAAAAATTCCTTTCGAGCCGGATTTGAACCGATGACCTATGAACGTCTCTCGCGAGACATGGGAGTGAACCTTCTGAATGTTTTTGTGGTATGTCTGCGCCGAGATAGTCCATTCCCATTCTCCTTGGCCCCTTTCATTATTATTTCTGGTCCAGCCCGTGGCATAGAACTAAGGTGCTTCGAAACAGTCGCTTTCCAATGGCATCGTTCACCAAACAAGCATCTTAAATCTATTCCGCTTCGTTACGCACGTGGGAACGCGGCTTTACGTGTTGTCATTCATACTGCCAACGCGTTCAGCAGCCGTGATCATTTCTGCGACAGCTACTGGCCCTATTAAGTATTACTTACTCCATTTCACTGACGGAACCAGTCGCCTTAAGCCACGTTCGCATGTGTACAATTCGCGACGCAGTCATGTTTGCAACGTATTCCTTCTTCCCTCGCACCGCCTCGACCATTCATTTCATCCCCAAGAGGCACCCACTGTACCCTATCCAGTATCCCACACCTGAGCGGCCTTACGCAATCTAAAACCCGCGGCGACGGAAAATCGCGCGATTCCCACGAATAAAGTGTCGAATCGCTCAGCCTGGTTGCGCGGAACCGACGAATTATGTCGTCGGGCAGTGCGAAGGGACGGGAGGAAATGGGATAGAAATTTATTGGTGTGCTAACGCTGTTTCTTCGACGCGTTCCGGTGCTCCAAGCGTTAATGTAACTGCAGCGACGTAACGCATAATAATAAACCGCGTACTCCGCTACCAGCGTTACAGGAGCGTCACGGCTGGCCGAGCAAAAATTCTCTTCTCACTCTGACTCCCTTCCCCCTAGAACTGTTCCGCGGTTTTAGCGGAGAACGAATCGCTCGACACGGTGGCGATCGATACTACCGAGGGAAAACTCAGTCAATGGAAAACGATTAAATGCAGATCGATGTTTTCCCGCGTTGAAAACTTCGCGTTCGTGGATCACGTAACAGGGGAGACGCTCAATCATGCGTGGCCCTTTCGTTGACAACCATCGGGGTATCATAGAATCCACAAATCACTTTAAAACATGTTTCTCGGACATTTATAGGAGTGGCATTTTAAAAATGTCTATTTAAATCAGTATCTTGTGGCAATAATTGCGTGCCGTTTCAGGAGCTTGGTATTCGCAAAGCGGGTTACTGAAGTACTTGCTTACGACTCCTTAAAGTTTCCATAATGGTCAATCAAAGCATTAGAGAACGTTTAATTAGATACTGAAAGATATAGTCCGCTTATAGCACTCATTTTGCTCAAGCAGATATCGAACACCACTCAATTGTTTCTCAATGTCCAAGGCTCCAAGCGCATCGAGCGATAATTCGATCATGAGCGATCGACACGCTATGGGCCGCGTTTTTTCACCACGAAATCGGTAAAAGTTACCCCCGTCAAGGTTTCACGGCGCGAGAGGTAAACGAGTCCGGGCGACTGAATAAAAGGCCGGTTCGTCCTTCGTCGATCATCGGAATCGAAAGTCGACGACCCCGAGGATTCATCGTCCGTAAAACCGGAGCAAGTCCGTGTCGATCGCCGCTGAAACGCTCGTTGACCCAATTTTCGTCGTGTCGTTCTCCGAGCAGACAGCTCGAATTCGCGTTGCATTGTGCCCAAGGCATTCACCACACCTCTATCAGACGCCCACGCGCATTCCTACGGTGTCTGTCTTCGGATGGGAGTTCTCCAACGTCGTTGGCCAATGTCCACATAGAACTGGCCGCTCGTGGATCCCCGGGCATGTTTCCGGTCTGGCCGCGATCGCCCTTAGGCAAGGGCGGCCTCGAGGATCGCGTGATCGATCGAATAAGGTCTCGTCCTCGAAATACCTCCACTGTCAGGATCACGGGGGAAAGAGGGACAAGACACGGCTACCGTATTAATTCGTTCGATCTAACAGACACTTCCAGCCCGCGTCACAGCGTCCCGCGGAATGAGGAAGGTGAAAGGAATCGAGATTGTCGTGGGAAGTGCTGCAATTACATTTCCAAGATGGAATACTTAAGTACCGTGTGCTCCGCGATAGATGAAAGCTTGGCAGCCACGAGGGAAATGCGGAGAAAATTACGAGAGGTTGAATAACCAACTTGGATGTCAATAACTTTCATTATTGAGGCTCTAATCAGTTTGCCCGTTGGAGCAACGATATTTCGTCGAACCCTCCGCGGAGGCTCCGTTACGCAATGGATTTTTTCGCAAAGGTCAAAGCTAAAAATAATTCGCATTTCGGTACCGAGTGGAGCCCTGCTCGAGAGGGAACAAAAGAAAGGGAAATGATTTCGCCGCGGCGGCTCGGCGAGGCGAGACGTTAAATCGTCGAGAGCCACCGGCGTCTTCCACTGTCACTTTCAACTTTCAACTCTTCGCAATCACCGTCCTTCCCCTGGCGAGCGTCTCTTCTTTCCCGTTTCTTCGCCTCCTCTCGTCGAAGCCGCGCATCGAAGCTGTAACGGCATGCCCACGTGAGTTGCGACACCTCCGCTTATTATCCGCCGATGAATCTTACGATCCACCGATTCCCCGCAGCGGGAGGTGTGTAATTTTCTAATTCCTGTAAATTGGATAACCGTCGGATGATTAATTGCGCAATCCCCGCCGACCGGGAATGGCCTGTCGCCGTGAAAGTCGACGAACGGAAGCGCCTGCCGCGGTTCGATCCACCGCATCCGAAGTCTCGCTCCTCGCACACCTCCTCCGAAACAACGACAGCCTCCAGACGATCGATTAAAGTAATGAAAAAAGAGGAGCCGTAAATAGGTACCGACGAAATTATCTCGTCTACCGAGTCGGCGCACGCCTCTCAGATTTATTATCGCTTTCACCCGCGTATGCGAAATATAACCTCGGTGATAATGGCGAAAAAGGAGCAGAGAGGAGGCACGGTAGGGTCAAAAAAATTATCGCGCGCAGATACATAATTACGGCAGATTAATTGTGCGACATTACGGCCGTACAGGCGACGCTTTCACTGGAAAACAAACTGGTTTCGCCTGTTTCCTGTCTGAATCGTCAATCTCTCAAATTCGGATCATGATTATCGTCTGCCTAGGTAATCGACTTTTGCTGAATCTGCATCTCTTTAACCCTTTAGCGCTGGCCCTATCATATATAATACATACATTCCCGGAATGAAGGAATTTTCCCTTTTAAAGTGGAGCAAATTCACTGTTTACACCAACATAGTACATGTTTATTAGAATAGTTTTATTTATTGAAGAAAGCTCGACCAACCTGAACCCTGTATTCATTTGTTTTATGCATTTTAAGCTCTGAAAAAAATATAAAAATATAAAAATCCAGACCAGTTTTAACGTTGAAAAAACGGGATATTTTTCCCCGAGTGGGAATCACTCGATTTCTTCGGTATAGAAGCGATAATCCAACAGTTGCAAGGAACAGGCGTATATCGAAACACGTTGCAAAACTCTTGTTGTCCGATCGCGCGGGGTCATCCTCGTGTTTTACGCTGGCGAGCGGATCTCCCACGGATAATCCCGCCGAGACGGGTGTCTTCGAGCCGGCTCGTCCCTGGATTACGTGACGTTTGACAGCGAAAGTTAACCGCGGCTGGCCCCAGGGTGCCGTGTAACACGAAAACTCTCGTACCTCGACCTCTCCCGAGGATGAGCCATCCGGAATATTAAAACGTCCACCGTTGCACGCTCGATCCTCTCGCCGTCTCCATTCTTCCAGGGCAGCGATGCGCAACGTCCCTGGCGATTTAATGAGCGGACCCAGCATTACCTCGAATGCCATCCTAAAAAGCAAGCTTGCAGAGCGACTAGCTCGGATACACTAAAAGGATAACACAAATGATCGATGGAAGCCGAGTAAGAATCGCGGGCTCGAGGGAGGCTCCAGTTCTCCTCGAAGCTCTGCCAGCGAAGGTTGCGTCAAACAGAGAACGAAGCTCGATGCAAATTTTTACCTTTGTATACGCCCGCAATTATCATCTCGGAACGAGAAAAAAAAAACGACTCTCGCGGTTCATTTGCATTTCAAACATTGCGCTAGCTCTTCCGAAACTCTCGCTTGCGTTTCTTCTTTGAGGAAGCGATTAAAATACTGCTCGCTGGGCAGACAAGTTCATCTTGACCTAATACGACGTCACGTATTGTTCTGGAGCAATTGCAAGGCTTCCCTCTCGTACGAAACGATCCCATAGTATTGTACTCCCGGTTACTTCGGTCGCGGTTTCTTCTTAAAACGTCACTCGGCTCGGGTTTCGTAACGCGATGGACGCCGAAACGAGTCGGGAACGTTCTAAGGACCACTCGGAACGGTTTTTTAGCTGCGGTGGCGTTTTTCAGGGGCAAGGTCGGCTTTCCTGGGGCACGAAACTCGCGATCCGCCGGCAGGCCGTGTAAACGCGATCGCTCGGAGAGGAATGGGCGTGTTCCTCTGCAGCGATCTCCCCTGATTCCTTTTCACGGATCGGGGCACGGGGACGAGCCGAGTGAAAGTGACAAGAACAAGGTCGCCGCGCGTTACCAAATCGTGAATTTCTCGAAAACAGCTTCGATACCTGCCCGTGCTCGATTCCTGGCGCGGTTTGATAGACGGCGCGTTGCGCAAGGTTCGTGGCACGGAAATTACCAGTACGATGAAATATTAATGAGACCGATGTGTGCAAGTGCCCGTACAATATGGAATCTTCTAGTCTAGACGTTAACAAATCATTAGAATCGCATTGGGACTCGTACGACACGAAGATGATACTCCACTCCGGAGGGTGCCATTAAATTTCACGCGGATGTCCGCGTCGCATCCCTCGACGCTTCCTCGGGAAAGCGTGGAGAGCCAATGTGTATTCAGTCCAGCGGGTTCATTAACATTTTACCGTTGACTTAGATAGCTCGGTCGCACTCTGATTGTGCGGCAAGGAAAATTGCATACGCTGCGGGAATTTGCAAAGATTATCATTTATTATTCGGCGCTACGTAGTTTCGCACTACTCTACTGCATTTCACAACGTCGTGGAGAAGGGGAATCTTAATTAAATACCACTGCGTAATGGCACTCAAACGTATCGATTTTCTAAATTGAATATGTCACCGTGGGAATTTCAGTCATTCTGGAGTATGCAGAAATTGAGTCTGGGACAAGTGTCGAGTCATGATTTTAATTAAAGAGAAGTGTTCTACCACGGGGTGGGTGGAATTGAATAAACTGGAACGGGGGGTAGATGAATTGAAGGTGGTGGAGCAGGTGTGGAGTATCCTCTGATGATATATGGACCGGAGTAATAAACAGGGCTCAATTAATCGATTTCTTAATCTGGCTCAGGTAGTCGAGCAGAAATATCGATGCTGGGTGAACGAGGCTTACAAAGGGATGCTCGTGGTAGGGGTGTAAACAAAGCTACGAGGCTGAGACTTTCGGGTTTGATATCGGCGGGGTCGTCAGTCGAACGCGAACCATCGTTGTAAATACATGTCGGGCCATTTGTACAGTTTTCTGACTTTGCGACTTAATTGCTTCATGCGTCATTTATTTAAACAATTTTTTACATTCAAACTTTCGAGGCAAACATTTAACTAACTCACATCGCTTAAATTATCCTTTACTTTTAATATTGATTATCCATTCGGTAGAGTTCAGCTTTCTTCGATCGCCACGTAATCAGCCAAATAATACTCCATCTGTTCGCGTGCAAGAATTTCTATTTGCGCTACCAATTCGCCATGTCAACGGGGGAGGTGAAATCTGTGTACCGGAAGTACAGTGTCGAAAAATAGCGAAAGCGAGAACCACTACGTTCGTGAGACAAACGTTTTCGAGTGATTACGGATTCCCTGATTCAAGTGTAATTGTACACTTGTGTATGTGTGTGTTTCGAGTGGATAATAAACTGCTGTCGGGCAAAGATGCAGAATCAGAGTGGTTTCCGGGACGCCTTCGATTATGGCGATGATTTAAGACATACGAGCGATTTGCGAAGGCGAACCAGCGTTGTTTCTTCGCGGAAGAGGTAAGCGTGATTTCCATTTTTGCATGGTAGCTTCTAAACGATCAGAATTCGTGGCACGACAAAATTTATATAGCAAGATTTTTTAAGGGATTGTATTCTCGTGCGACATTTGAATTTGAAGTTGAGTAAGGGAGCTATAGCTTACTAAGAAGTCAATTTCATCATCAACTTCCTAGATTTAAATTCAATATATAATTACAATAGGTATTTGGATAGGCAATAGTTTAAAACGCAAATTGCCTCTTTTCTTAAACATTCTTCCGAATTTGTATTTTTCCTAATTAATCCTTTAAATATTTGACTCAAAGAACGATTGTATATTAAAGTATAGACTTGAATAAGTATCCCATAATTCTCAGATTGTTTAAAAGTCAAAAACTAAAAAGAGAATAAGTGTACCCACGGGGGGTTAAAATTCTGTTAACAAGCGGACTGAGCCATCGCCGTATTGCATACATTGTTCTTTCTACATAATAAGTGCGCGTCCCTGTTTCGAACACAACTTCTCGTACTACCACGATTCGTCAGGCATAATCGCATGTTTATTTATCACGTGTCCACGAAATTCAACGTTCGATTTAGAAAGGTGGTCGTAAAAATCGGGTCGTCGGAGAGACTTTCTTCGAGAGCTGTTGAACATCGAACACGCATGTCTCTTTTCGATCGTCGCCTCTCAACTATCACCAGCTTCGTTTTCTTTCATCGATTTCCAAAACTGTAGAAGTATCCCCTCAGGATGCCTCTTCTCAATCCTTCCCAATCTCTTTGCTCTTCGAAGATCGAAGTTTTTTTGACAAATCAGTGGATAGGCACCCTGCATTAGGGAAACCAAATTTCGACGCTTTCAATTAGGAAACACGATATTTACGATTGCTTTTAAAAAACTTCTCGGTGAGATGAGGAATTACGTGATCAATTTTCTCGACTGTTTCGCGCGAAGTAAACGACGGAGGCTTGTAAAACGACACAGAAGCGTGATAAATCAATTGGAATGAGTGTCGCGTCGGCAAATATTGCCAGCAAACAGGAACAGATCGTGCTGGGACTGGCAAAGATCACCGGTTTTCAGCGGCGACCGTGACTTTAAAAAGTACTTTTCCTTTGTCTCGCCGTGTGACTCGTCGCATAGCGATCGACCGCGCATGCGTGCCTCGAATTCAATGAAACTATCCACGCTGACAGGACGAAAATAAAGTGGTTCGGAGAACTTTGCCCCTGCCGGAAGACATCACGGTTATTGTACAAGAAACCGGTGTCGCGTCGTACTTAATCACGCCATTGAATCGATTCCCAGAATTTTTAAAATAATATCCAACGTATCCTTTCATAAACTCGTGTGAGACTTTAATACTTAATATATCTCCAAAGAATCCGCGTCAGACACTTGTATAATACGCGCAAAAAGGACGAGAAAGATGATGCGCGCGTGCAAAGAAAATGAAAGATGGAACAGGCTTCTCCTTTTGTCGATGTTTCACAGCCCCAGGGTGAAAAACTGCGAACGAGGGTCGAGTTACAGCGGTAGGTATATAAAAGGGTGAGATAGGTATCCGCAAAAAAAGAATAAGCTATGGTCGTGTATAATCGAACACTCCTTAAAATCCCATAATATTTTAAAAATTGATCCAAACAACTTGAATTTTTTGAGATTAGGGAACTGTTTCGTCGTTTTGAAAAAAATTGCATTTTACGAAACAGGTCACTTAGCAAACTAATCCTTCTAGCTTCTCAAAAAAATCAAGTCGTTTGGACCAATTTTAAAAATGTTATGCGATTTTAAAGAGTGTGCGATTATAGGTGCGTGAGTCACTGTACGTGTGAAGAAGGGTGACGAAGGAAATTGCAGGCATGGCGAAGAAGAAGGGAGGCGACCAGCGATTAGAGGCGCCGCAGGCACAACTTTTCTATCGATACTCGATGAATCGAGGTTGAATAAATGGGAATTAGATCGAGCAGAAATGCAGACGCCTGCTTGTAAATTGTTCGACGCATTTCTATTAAAAGTTACGCGATTAAAAACGCTAGAACGTTTCCTAATCGTGATAGAAAGCTGTTCCATGGATCGTCCGAGGTAAATGTCAGAACCACGATCACCGTCAATTTCGTTCCCGAAACTTCATAAATTTCACAATGGATAGCCATAATAAACATCAGGGAAGGAGTAATAAATGTATATCTATTTTCCTTATCGTCGTCACAGGACAGCTTTCTCCGATTAAAAAGAAGTGGCGGCGAAATTTACAGCCAGACGTTTTCATTCGTACGGGTCCCTTTTCATTTGTTCCTTTAACCGAGCTGGAGGTCGCGCACGACTCGTGATAAACACGGGCCGGATTCGAGGAAAGCTCGGGCCGCATTTTCTCACCATGGATGGCGAATCGATATCAAGCTGACCGTGACGTCTATTACGAGGAATAACGGAAGGCTGTTTCTGCAAGGTGAGCCACCTTCTTTCTCGCATTCTCGCCGGTAGATCGCCTGCGTCTACGCACAATTTCTCTTTCGACTCCCTTTTTGGAGAACCTGTGGATTTTCCTCAGCAATCCCACGAGTCTCTGAATCTCTTTCCGTCGTTGGATCGCTGACAAGTCCATTTCGCTGGCGCCGTCCAAGAAACGTCTTCCAGTTTCCAGCGGAGAAATCAACGGGGGAACAGCTTTTCATATAACAGCTGAGACTATAGTTTTCCAAGATCGAATCCAAAGTATCGTGAAATATATTCACTCGCCTAAAGCCGAAGCGGGGCTGAAAGATCAATGAAAGTTTGAATTCTCGATGAAGGTGACGTCACGATCAGCCTCGAGGAGGGAATTTTTAACGTTTTTCAACGTTTTCTTCTGGAGCCGCGATGAATGGGTCCCCTCGACAAGGTGAACCACCTTTTCCCTCAGCATCGCCGTACCCCCCTGTGGTGAATGAAAGTGAAATGCCTTTGTGGATCACAAGTTGGTCCTACGCGAGGATCGCGATTAAACGTCGGAACTTCGTGAAGCGACGATTCACTCTGCGCGGGCATAACTTTCCATTCTTCTTTTCCCTCTCGCGGATTTCTTGGATGGCCCGACGTGGGTCGCCGCTACAAGGCAAACCACCTTTCCTCTTCCCAACGGGGATGAGCACATTCTATAATTCACGTTTAGCTGGAACCGGGGTAATTAAACCCGTGCCTGTTTGCCGACCAGGATTCGTCGTTATGCATGCAGAATGATCCCGCCGTTCTCAGACTCGACCTTTTCTTTGTCGCGATTCCTTTTTCTATCGTCGCCGAGAAATACTCCATTATCGAAACGTCCCTGTTGCTTGCTTTATCCTACCATTTGTGAATTCTTCTCTCTTCTCTCAGATGTGTGGATAATATCACAGATTAATGGATACAGTATCCATTACCTAGGATATAATTCAGTAACTGAACTTTAACTTCATTTCTACGTCTGTTGCGCTGAATGATTTATTCCCCCTTTCTTTTTCTCTCTATCTTTCTTTCTTTCTCAAAGGGTTGTCTAACCCGTCTATTGTAATGAAATTAAAAATTCCAAAAAATTTTGCACGGTGATTTGGGGTTCTACCTTTATCGTATGAAGCTTCCATTAATTCAGGGAGCTTGAAATCCAATCACGAAAATGGAGTACACTTCCAAACAGGAGCATTGTAAATGCACCATGGGACCTCTTTATCGATGTTAATGATGTCGACGTGACACCGTGCTGTCCCACATAAAATTTCGGGCTTCCAATAGAGAAACGTCCCCACAAGGTGGAGCGATGGGCGATGACCCCATCCATGGTCAAGGTGAAAATCACGTGGTCGATGGTGTGCGTCGATCATACGAAAGAGTCTTCTCCCGGCGCGTGATTGGAATCGAGACTGGTCCGTTCCTTTGATCTACCATCGACCATCTAACCCACTTAAACGAGAACAGTAATACCACATCAATGCTGTTAGAGTATCTTATTAGAAATTACAGTTAATCCAGTGAATGATCCTCTGATCGTTCGGACAATAATATTAGTAAGCAGCCTTAGCTCGAAGCTAGTGCAAGAGGAATATTCTGGGATCCGTGGTTGAGACACGCTGCTCGTGTATAATAATCGAGTAGGAGTGACATTCTAGCGTCGATTTTCGATTCGTCACGACGTCGGCAGTGACATTACAGTTATCAACGCGATATTCATGCACCAGTCAATGGGATAATGGGGTGTCGCTGAGGCACGAGGGGTCGTCGCGTTATGCGCCATAAAAGGCAGTGTCGGGTGTAATCGAAAAGGCCGATCGAAAGGTGGACGGCAGCTCGGGGCGTGCCAGAAAAACGGAGGACTACGCTGCATTCCCGATGCATCTAAGTAGGCGCGTATAATTATGCGCATCTCGTATTTCGAAACGCCTTCTCTTCTCTCTTTGGCGGTGCACGCTGCACCAGCCAGCTCCCCCGACAGCCACGAGCTCACTTTCCCATCCTCGAACGGACCACCGACGCTTTTCGACGAGGAGAGCCTTCGAAATTAGCCGAGGAAACGCTCCTAATCGCCCAGTTTCAGTCTCATTACACCGCGAAAGGGAAATCTGCGCACGCAATTTCTGTCTAGTCTTTGTAATTGTGTTGGAGGAAAAGATACATAGTGTTGAATGTCAGAGTTCCAGTGATTGAATACTGTTTGAAAGCGTTTGAAGAGGTCTGAAGGTGTTTGGAAGCGAAGTTTCTGGGTCGAGCGCAGCTGAAAATGATTGAATAGCAGTGTAAAGCAGTAGACCTTCTTCGACTTCAATGTTTCCACGTGAATTACTGAACGTGAAACGCAGCCGAATTGTACTCTGGTTGCTCGAGCGCCTCCATAAATATTCACGAGGCCTTCTACGTATAAATCAAAAAATCGATGCGCTTTCTACTTGAGCGAGAAACATGGCCGTTTTCAGGGGAATAGAGAGCGTTTACAGTGGCAATAGCTTCTATCGGAGAAAGTCTAACCATTTCCGAAATAAAAATCGATCTCCACCTTCGGTTCTTCTTCTTCCTCGTTGCGGTCTTCATAGACGAGTATTTAAAACCTGAAAACTGACGGAAAATCGTTGACACGATATAAGAAATTCGAAGGATCGGCAGATCCATAGAATTCTAGACCCACGGCTTCTTCCAACGTCGATCAGGATCGACAGCTCTGAATCCAGCCTCGCCATCGATCTTCATTAGAGATCCGTCGAACGATAACTCTGCGATCGAGCAAGTTGGGACCTTTCGAGTCTGGATCGACCGTCGACCCGTAGATTTATTGGCACTCGTGGCAAATCGGAGGCAGCTACGCGCTCCTTGAACAGCGACGATCCTCGAGGAGGCGCGGATGGTTCAAGGAGAGGTCGCGATTGTAGAAAGCATGAAGGAAGAAGAAAAGAGCAGGAGAAAAAGGTCTGTGGGTCACTGTGCTATTCGCAATTACGTAACCCTGTAACCTTCGGCGCTCGATCCGCGCGCGCGAAACGTATTTTCAGGGTTTTATTGAAGAAGCGGAGCCTGATTTCGTCGGTGGAGAAATAGCGGCGAGCGGTATGAGAAGCGATCGAAACGGAGGGATCAAGGTTCCAGCGGAGGCTCTCCCCGCCGAGCGGATGACTTTTCTGGCGCCTCGATAGGTCAACGGAGAAAGACGGAGGAAAAAAGGGAGAGGACAGACGGCACTGTTGCACGCATAGGCTGGTGAACTACGAAGACTGGTTTCCCGCGGCTCCCCTTATTTATCCTACGGTGAACGTGTGCCCCCGTTGGCATCCCAACCTGTGCATCCCGTCAAGGACTCGGCTCAGCACGCGTTTAGAAATGCCATTGGATCCTCCTGGGTCAGAACGTTGGGGAACGTTTACCGTTGGCAACCGCGGAGGCGCAGCTCGCCTCGAGGAACCTCCAAGTTTCAACGATCGATGGAAGGGACTCGGCTGTCCTCTAGCATGCAATGAGAAGAAAAGAAGAATCCTTTTACCGGCTAAGGGTTTCGTGTTCGGAAATACCATCTTACCTCTCTGACAGACAATATTAATGGAGGTCCAGCGTTAGAAGCCGCGGACTGGTCGTTTCTCTAGAATCCGGATAATACCTTGAATGGAAAAAGTTAAAAAAAAATTAAAACCGACTTCAACAAAATTTAAATGCGCTAAAAAGTAAAAACTAATTTTGTTCCTTCTTTAATCTACGACTCTCCATTTTTTGTATCGGCGCCTCATCATTTGCAGTATGTAAATCTGGCGCCAACTTATAAATATTGAGAGTCGTAGATTAATTAAGGGACAACAATTTTTAATTTTTGTAATTTTTTGCTTCTTCGTTATTTCAGTTGTATAACTACATTTATTTAAATAATGAAGTTGGTTAGTGAAACAGATTTCTTATTTTTGGTGTAACTTCAAAACTACTGAACCGATTTTGATAATTCTTGCTCCACGACCTAAGCTAAACAAAATGCAATAAGTTTCACAAAAATCGGTCCAGTAGTTACGGATAAATTCGCGGACAAATCTAATACAGACTAACGTACATAAGCAACAAATTCTGTCACTTCTACAGTGCCATTGCATCGCTTCGCGATTGTATCGATTCTACCTTTGCAGGGACACGTTAAATGAAATTTACAATCTTCATCCTGCGATACGACGCCTCCATTATGCAATTTAGGGAATATGTATCAACGTGACTGACGTAGGCGGGTGGTATTTGAAAACTAGATGGGTTGAAGGAAGAGTTTAAATACGCCCTGGGTGAATCGATCGTTTAGGGCGCTTAAAGGAAAAATCAGTTTTCCTTTTAATCCTGGTTAGGCGGCGTTATTGGACTTTTATCGAGTGATTGGTTCCATAGAAGTTGCCATAGGATCTGCGTCGGTTGTATGTTACAACGTGGCAGTGATATTGGATCCTTCTAGCGCAGCGTGTTAAAGCCGGTTCAATGTTAAAGTAGAACCTGCACTGGCTGTTGCGAGGCGCGTGATACATGGTCGCCATTCTCGATCAGTTTTGTAGATGCACACGATTGCCGCACACATTTTATAGTTCTCAATTGTTGCGACTTTCCGCGACACCCGTGTTCTTATTGACCTTCGAGGACTTTGGGAAACGACGCAGAACGTGGAAGGTCGCAAATATTTTGATCGTTACTACTGAAATAGGTGGCTTATTGGATTTCCATGAAGGGAAAGTCTGCCTTCATAACTTTTTCGCACGTCAAAGGTATAAAACACTCGTAGTAAGCGATTCCTTGCAATTTTCTTTACTCAACTTTGTACCCGTATTGCTACAATCTCCTTCTATAGAATTTCCAGCTGGCGTTGCAATATCTTCCGCTAACGTTGCGAGGGTATAAGAGTAATATGCATCCCAACAGAGGAAATTCGCGTTGCAGAGAGCCGTAAGATAAAGTGAACTAATTTTCTTTCTTGCTTTCATTAATAAACCGAAGGAACGTTGCATACCTCGTTGTGCGCGCTCGGCGCGAACACGTGTTTCGTGATTAACGACCAGGAAACAACGATTTCCTTATTTAATCCGTGGTTACGAAGTTTCGCGGGATTGATAGAAACCCGGCTGTCCGAGAAATCAGGTTGTACCTACCTCCGTATGGATCGCGAAATCATGAATCATTGAGTCTTTGTAGCCGTGCGAATATGCACGCAAACGTCTTCTACATGGCGCGTGGAATTCGCCAGACGTCGATTGCTTCTCATTACTCTTTCTCCTTAACGCGCGCTCCCAGCACTTCCTGCATATTTTCCTTAATTCTGTACACGTAATAGGTCTAGCTGAATAGATTTGCATAATTCAGCATCAATTTATATTAATAGTCGCGCTGCGAAAGAAGTAGAGTAACAGTTCTCTTAATCATCTCTCTATTATCTCTTCTAGACTCTTCTCGCAACTACTTGCTGGCTCCTTTCTCACTCGCAACCCTTCAAGCACTTAACTCTTATTATTCCAGCAATTACTATCTCGAGTTTCGTCAGTATCATTTGCAGGTACATTCCGAGCAATCCATAAAGTATTCGGCTGGAGCTAAATTCTTCTTCCTCGTCGATTCTTCAGCCGTTTCGTCAGCTTCCTTTCCCTCTCACTATGTTCAAGTAATTCGAGCCTCGATCTAATGAGGAGCCATGGTAAGATCGCTATTACCCAACGAACGATTCAGTGTTCCAGCTTAGGCAGAAGAAAAATGTACAAACGAGCAGCCTGTGCAGTTTGTCAGGATCACCTTCATTTTTCCCAATCCTCCTGTTCGAGACCCGTGGTCTTTTTGCGCCACGCGAACACGATACTGTTATTAAGTATTATCTGCAACAAGTCCCCTTTATCGCAGGATTTATTGATGCTCCCGGGTAACGTGTCAGGCAACCCCCTCTGGATCCTCGTCAGAAAAGCTGGCGGTTATTTGTCGTTCGTGGAAGGAGAGTGTCGAGATAAAAGTGAAACACGGGACAGCTCGGTTTCGACTCGAAGGGAACGGCATATACTCGATCGATCCCGAAGCCCCCCCGAGTCGGTTCGCTCTACGCAAATCTCTGCTTTCGCAACAGATTTGTTATTGGGAACGAGCGTGCCGCGAATCCTTGCCAGGTGGTTTCCCGATTTCGCAGAAGCCGTCCAGCGTCATCGACGGCAATCGAAGGCGACGAAATTCGATTGCACATCGTGGAATTCCAAATTGTAGCCTCTCATTGAAAGTTACAATGTTCTTTCCCTGGAAGAAATATCCATTCGCTATTTTCTTGGAACCTGTTAAAGATGACAAGCAAATTTTTGTTGCCTATGCCAGAGCAACGAACGAAGTGAATAGTACTCTCACTTTATCTAAGCAAATCGAAGCAAACGTTGAAGACTGGTAGCTATCTTCCACAAACCCTCCTGTTTCTATTCATAAACTCGAATCAATACGAACGTCATTATCTCCCTCCGAGATTGCAGCGTGCAGCCCGCCGGCATCTAATGCAATACTGCGTCTGGCAAAGTTATTTCGCCGGGAACGACGCCGATAACCTTTTACCGCGTAAACCGCAAATTTATTGGCCACAGGGAGCATCCCTGCCAGGCTCGGGAATAAACGCATTGCGCAAATGGATAACGCTGAAAGGCAAAAAAGGAGGATAAAGAAAGGTAGGCTATTCTGTGAGCAAATTAAAAAAAAAAAATGCGTGGGTAATTTATACGCTTTTGGTCGCTGAGAACGGGAGAAACGAGAGGGGAGAAGGGAATTTTCTGACTTCGATACTTGAATGCTACAAGCTTGAGGATGTGGGCATTTTATCGACTTTGCAGTGTAAGTGGTGTTTCTTTTTGTCACCATTGCAACTCACTAGTTATCGGTCCTGTTTGGACCCAATGGAGATTCGTGGAACCGAAACTTAACGTTTTCTTTCCAATGGTGGTTGCTTAATTAGCACGCCTTCTTTTCGCAAATGCACGGGCATAACCGACGGGCTCTTCAAAGACCGTAACTAATTACCAGCGACGGGCCCTTTATCCTTGGAACAACGCATCGCGAGAACGAGCGCAACAAGTTTCGTAACCGGAGCCATGAAAAGCCGGAGACTTTCGACGGGGTTTAGAAAAGCGAGTCGCAGCGAAACCGTGGTCGATCGCCATCGTGTTAGATCGTTGCTGCCTGACGCGCGATCGTGGAAAAATGACGGTGTGTTCTTAGTCAGAATGTTCCGGGAGCTCGGACCTCCTGGATTACTTTGCTCTTTGTTGGGCGAACAACCGTGGATTCTTTATCTCGCCGATTAAAGTTTTTACGAAGCAGTTTTCATGGAAAGTTACTCGAGGCCGTCGACGATGCTGAATTTTTTAACATTTTTACGAGTACCAGCGTTGTTTCGTCGTAGCTTTTACACCGCGATATTTTCACGAAAACGGTAAGAGGATACCTAAAGCACGTTTCTACTTCGTGGCGGAGTGAGCGAACTCGCAAAGAGGACCTTGAATATTCCGAAGGTCGATCGCGTCGCATTTTGCGCTGGAAAAGTAGCAATTTTTAATTTAAATTTTCTTCGTCGCGACAAGATTCCTTTTCTGAAAAATTCCCCTCCAACCATGTACCTTCATAATTTCTTGAAGCTCCAAATTTCGCTCCACAATGGTCCCCACTAAAAAACGAAACGTGTATGTAATTCACCGCGAAAAATACTGTAAAAATGTTCCATCATTTGTCAGTCATAACACTCCAATCCGTGCCCGAACTCGTCGCCTCCGTCATCATCATCAGTTCTCTCGGGCCATCAAAACAAGAAGCGTCCATGAAATCTGTATGAGAAAACCAAGCATCGAAGAAAGTGGGACAAGAGTGTCGATTCGGGGCACAGAATTTTTCCCTAATTATTTCCAATGATCCAGTAACCGTTTCTTATGCTTCAATACCATCGGGAGTTATTGAAGAATCGAGTCCACTTTGATGGATAGCTGGTTTCTGGGTGGTGGAGCAAGGAAGAGCGATGAGAAACGCGGTCCATCCGATGGTCCCCTCTTGTTGGAAGGTAGACGGAAGGATCGGACCTTCTGGGTGGCCGTTTTGCGACGTGGAAAAGGTGGCAGCACCGTCCAGATGGGTGAAAGTCCTTCGACGAAGAGGAAGGAGTGGTGGTGCACATATAGAGGGGCGAGAGGGCGCGGCTTGTCCAGACACTCTTTGTCCCGACGACGACGATGACGGCGACGACGACGATCACGATGTCGCCGAGGTTCCTGTTCCTTCTTGGATCCCTCTTTCTGCTTGCCGGTGAGTACACGATTATCTCTTCCGCGTCTCCATTCAGCCGAAGCAACTCTCCACTTTTCAATCCTTCGTTAAAATTCCTCCACTGTTTCACTACGATGAAGATCGCTTTGAAAGTTTCCGCCCCGAACGATTGTCTCTAAGGAATCTAAGTTTCGAGATTGCAGATTGCTATAGGGGGTTGTGTTTTCGTAGCTCGTGGGAAATTGATGCTCGAGTGAAAGTCGCTTTTGAAGATTGAAAGTCTTTCGCGGTAAAGTTGGCTTCTCCTTCGAAGGAAACATCTGACTATCCAGGTTTCGATTTTCCATGTGTTCACTGGCGGTGAAAGTTGTTTTCGATGTTTGAGAATTCCTTGGCAGGCGAACGGTATTCCACGAGTATACTCGGAGTGGTTGGAGAACAAGTGTTGTGGGAAGATCCTGCTCCTTTGTAGGATTTATTTAATACCACACTTTCCATTCGTTACTTTCTGTGTTCTCTTGGAACACTCTGAAAATATTCTTACCTTCTCCAAACAGTTCCCAAAAATCCCCATAGAGTATCTTTAAACAATGGGTCGCATAGGAATCACTGAGAAAGTAGAGAAAATTCCGTGGCATTTTTATAAGAAGTGAAGAAGAGCCTGACGCGATCGAGGGGTGCCTGCGAGATACGAGAATTCTGGTGACTTCGACGCCTGGTGAAGAAACGCGTCGAGCCACTTGCTACGTCATTAGCCGCGCTACTGTGACCGTTTTAAGGCATTATTCCAAAGAATTCTATATTAATCATTAATAAATTACAGTCCCCCCAACATTTATACAGAACTGCTAATCCTCAAACAAAAGCAAAGCACTTCACCTTCTCTATCAAAAGTTATCTTCGTATAATTCAGTCTACAAATCCCTTTACTTGAATTACCCTTCACCTTCTACAAGAAATACCCTGTAATAGTAAAAAGTACACCACAAATACGCGAAAAGAACCACGAAGAATAAGCTTCACCAAAGTATCTTCCTCCACGAAACAAGATTCGTGAAATGTCTGAGAAAACGTGAAAGTTTTACGAATGGCGAGTTGCCCGATCGTCCGGAAGCGACGATCACGATCACAGATCACGATCCAACGAGCGTTCGGAGGAACGACGAGGCACGTTCGACGTCTCCTTCAAGCAGAACAGTCGGCTCGACGAAAAGGCGGCACGGCGGTGGAGGAAGGAGGTGGAGGAGGGACAAGCAGAACCCACTTTGGAGAACCGCTGTTGCTTCCCTCCCCACCCACGTCTGGTTGCCCTGACATTTCCAAGACTTTCTACTTCTACGGGGGTTCAGCGACCCCGGCGTGTTCGGTCTACGATCTCCCAGGATCGTGGCTCCCAGCGATCGCGACATTTTCCGCGATTAATCGAAACGACGTTCGCCAGACGAGTCTGCCCTTTTTATTCAAATGTCAGGAATGCTGCTCCCCCGATGTGTCGCTTGATTTCTTTTCCGCGACCCGTTCCAGAGAGATGGGAGGGGAAGTGCAGGCACCGTGTCGACGCGTGCGTTCATTTACTGCTGGAGCTTCATTGGAACCCTAACTCATTTTATTGGAACCTTTAGAAAGGAAAAAGTGGAGCCACGAGCCATCATGTTTCTTTCCTAGTTTCCTTTCTTTTATCATGTCTGGTCAGTGTGGTTGTTGGAGATGTGGGACTTCTAGACTTCCTGTTTCTTTTGGAGTAGCAGCGGAGGGAAGAGACTTAATGTAGCGGAGAAAGGATGGAAAGATGTTCGCGAGGCCACGTTAGAGATCGTTCTCATGAATTGAGAGTCGTTTATGTAATCGATGATAGAAAGTACGTAACTGTCAGTAGTGGAAACAGAAAGGCGAAACGGCAAGACGTCTCTTCACTTTCGAGCATCACTTTCCTCCCTCATACTGGATAAGAATATGTACTATCAATTCGTCGCTTCACAGATATTAACCTCGTTAATCGATCCTCAGGGACGCAGGTCAGAGCCCAGGATGACGATGGTGGAGACGGCCTCGACGCGAACGCTGAAGAATTGTGCCAAGACAGACCCGGAGACGAGTACTTCCGGTTGAGCGTCGACGGAGACTGTCGCGACGTAGTAAGGTAAAGTACCAATCATTGTTTCCTACCTCCATCAACTTGTCATTCAACCGGTCAAGTAAGCTTGGCTCGTACAGCGCCGTAACTAATTATAATTAAATACAAATCCAAAGAAGATGGTAAACCTCGCGCAGTGATTGCTAGATCGCGAGTCATAGTCGAAATAAATCGAAAACAAGCGCGTCATCGTTCGCTACAAAACTATCCTCGAATAAACTCTCTCTTCTGATCAATTCGCGGATCAAAAACGTCACGGCCGGCTTCGATTCCTTGCTCCATGCAGCGATCGATTCCATAACGCGGTAAAAGTAACCCCCGAAGGACACGCTCGCCGAGCGGAGCGCGGCTTCTGGTCACGAGCTTAACGGTAACGGCGTGAGGACGTCGTCGAGGTCTGAAAAGTAAAATCCCCCTGTTCCTAGACGATCGAATTCCGCGCTCGAAGGTTCAAGGCGAGCCTGATACTTGGATACAGGACTCGCCTTCTAATTAATGACGACAGGCTGCATGCCCTGACTCACTGGGACCGAGGTATTCCGCCGTCAAGGACGCGTGGGCAAAAATATCCTCGGCACAGGAACACATCGTCGTCCTGCCTTGCATTTCAGCACGCCTAACAGGATCGTTCTCCTGCGCCATAAAACTTTATCAGCCCTCCTTCCTCCTTCTTCTTCGTTTCAAGAAGAACATCAAAAGTGCCTGGATCCCTTAAATTTTATTTCAATATTCAAAATACATTCCCCCGTCCAAAAATCGGACAAAACCGCGAGATATTATCCGAAAGGAGGCAATACCGAGAACATTAACTACAGATGCGACAAAGCGACCGAGATCGGCGTCACCAGGTTGGCCTCCGTGCGATGCCCGACAGGTTTGGCCTTCGACATCGAGAGGCAGACGTGCGACTGGAAGACGAACGTGAAGAACTGCGACCAGATCGAGAGTAAGCAACGACATACGATTCTTCTATTAAAGAACGCCCCGTTTTCTTTCTGTTCGGCTCGGACAGGTGCACGAAATCTGGCTTGAAGCAAATCACGTGCCCCAGCGGACTGGCCTTTGACTTGGACAAACAGACCTGCGACTGGAAGGGCAAAGTCACCAACTGTGACAAGCTCGAGAGTAAGTCGATGTATCGACCAGGTTGAACCGGGTCCAGCTGTCTCCGTCTCTGGTGCACACTTCCATTTCAACGTGCGTTTATTGCCTCTCCTTCGGAGGGATGCCTCGGGAGTAGACGTTCTGGGAAAACATTCTCTGTTTAATGGCTACCGGGCTCCGAAGATCCATTCTTGAGTCTGGAGGCTTCTATATGAATTGATTTCTGTTAAATTCAATTTCAAGTTATTGAACGAAAGCCTGGAGGCATAGAAGGCAAGTTATCGCAGAACGTTGTTGGAATAAACGCATGTTCATGGGACAAAGCGCCTGTGCCCGAGCATTTTCCTTCATCTTCGTGTGAAAGGTGGCGGAGAACGTTCCAGGAGACACGGAGAGACCCGGTTCCTTCGTAGACTCGCAACGTAGCACGCACCGTTCGTAAAGTAGTACTAACGCACTATTATCCTCGTGTGCTTTCGAGATCCACTCGTGATTCTTCTCGTCTCCGTTGGAAACAAGGCATCCTCAATGCTGCGCTACCTCCTCGACGATTCCTTACCAAACACGTAGCCCTGCAAAGTGAATTCTCGCCCCGGCGAGAGCATTGATAAATTCCTTTACGAGTAGAACAGTCGAGTTTCCTGCACTTTCTAAATCCACCGCGGGGGCCAATATTTCTGACTTTGCAATATCCTTTTTTTTCCCCCCCCGCCTCGTTACGGTGCCCCGGCGTTACGCGAGCGCCGCGCTAAAAGCGTTCTCCTTGCCCGAGAATATTGCGCTGTTACACGCACACGTACGCGAGTGACTTTCGAGACGCCTTGTAACCTCCAGTCCGGCCACTTTCGATTCGCCGTGGCAGTAAGACTGGTTTCGATTTTGAGCGAAAGTGCAGCAACGGAGACGAGAAGCAGCTCTCGCGAATCACACTTCTAACCCAGTTCCGAGGCTCCCGCTCGGGGACCTCTTCCCCACGGCTCAACCCGATCCCCTACGGCTCACCCCTTGCTCGACTAACAGACCCCTGGAACATGCGCGCGCTTTCCATATTGCAAGAACTTCGATCGCCTGTCGAAAAATCGCCAAAGACCTTTCCGCTTGACGGGACTCATTGCGCACCTGTACATAGAACTGCACACACGCATACATACGTAACTCTTTCTCCGCGCGAGATCGCTCCAGGTACGAGGTAGCACGTTCTCGATCGCTGATCTCACCTTTTTTTCCTCTACTTCTTCTTCTCTCACTTTCCGTTTCTATCTCTCTTTCCCACCTCGCATTTTCTGCCACTCTTCTGTCTCTCTCTCTCTCTCTCTCTTTCACCCGCCGTCTCTCTGTCTGCGTCTCTGCATCCAGATCGGTCTCGCTTCGACGGTCTGGCCTCCTTACGAGAGCTCCTCGGTATTTAGTCGGCTCGCTCGCTTTTATCGCTCGAAGAACCGCGGCGCTCGCGATCGATCATTAAATTCACTATCGTCCTGTCCCCGTTCCGCGCCGACGCGATACTTTCTGGTCTATTTCCAGGCGGGCCGCGGATCTACGCGGCGGCTTTCCCATCATTCCCACGAACATTTGCACAGAACTAGTCGCGTTCTCTTTACTCCTCTCTGCTATCGATGCTCCCCCCCGTCTCGCTCTTATCTCGCCGCTGTGAATCAACCGATCGTGGGACAAACGTGCCGCGGGTAAAGTCTGGAATCGTGGAATTCTCGCGCGCTCTTCGCGTTCCGTCGCTACGATTTTCTTCTCGCATTCGTCTCATTCGTCTCTCGACCGAGCCTCGTCGCGGCTCCTACCTTTTATTCTTCTGCTCTCTTGTCTTCGCCTTTTTTTTTATCTCGCAACGTCCACCACTATTGTGTCTATTCTGTCATTTAAAAAAACCAGCTGAGCGTGTTTCACGAGATCACTTGCGTGCGAATCGCTGCGAGCCAACGAAGCGAACCACTCGACCTGAAACGTCGATTCGTCGATCCTCGACGCTCGCTCCCCCCCTCGAATTCCGGGGCGTTAATGATCTTGAAGGTTTCCCGACGCGAAGTGCTCGATCGGGTGGCGCACCAGCCTCGCCGGGAAAGCTTTCAAGGCTTCTTTTGCACCCGACCACGTTGGTCTCTTTGCGTCTTCCCGCTGCAACGTGTCGACATACGGGGGCACGTAGATTCCTTGAAGTAAAAGGGACGAGCAAAAGAAACGAGGATGAGGAACAGTTGTGCGATAAATGTGTCTCGAAGGATGCAGACAGTGGCGTAGGAACGTAGGAAGGATCGAAATCCCCTGGAAACGACACGTTCGCGACTGATCGCACAAATTACGCTATCGGGTTTGATAATCGTCGCAGAAGCTATTATAGCTCGGGCAGCATTCGTTGCGACTTCAATCGGTATTGGAGCAGATCGAGCAGTCGCGAAGGCGTCGAGCAAACTTCCCACGCATGTGTACAAAGTTTGCGTGTAAATATTAGATTACACAGGCAACCGATTGAAATGGTAACTCGTCCCAGAAAATGTAATTAGTTTGATACTTAATACTTGAGTTGGCCAGGTACTGCAGCTTTGGACTTGGGTGATATTAATTCAGCACGGTAACAACCTTAACCCTTTGAGAACCGTGATAGAATTATTTTGCTAATCTTTTCAGTCGCAAGAAGGAAATTTCTGCCTCAAAGGGTTAACCGTAGAACTTCGTATCGTATTATACGAGGCGAGTCTCGCGATGGGGGCAAGTATTCTCCCCTGGGATGGAAAATACAGAAGGGTAGTAAAGGAAACAGTTGAGCAAAAAAAGATTCGTCCCCTGGGACCTCGCCCTTTTCTCAACCGCAACGACGGGCCTGCAAAAGCATTTACGATGCCCACATACACTGCAATTTCGACTCCACTAAACACCCGGGAAACAATCGACCACTCCACAACTCCGACAAAAGGATCCATTCGCACAGAAGATGGGGTCAAAGTGGGCGTGTAAGTGCACTGCCTCGCAGGTGCGTCGTTGCACTCGAGAAAACACCCACGGTATTAGGAGGCATTGAATCTTCTCCCTCCAGCGAATCATTGGATTTTCCTTTCCAAGTCTCGCGTGACTCGCCCCGTCTCGATCCAAGGTAGATCGCGGTTCCTGCGCCGCTGTGCGTGTATCGATCTCCCTCTTCCCTCTCTGTACATACGATTTGGGCGAAGTAAAAGGTAGAATTCGGGCCTTGATCGCACCCCCCACCCCTCCCTTTATCGCCGCGAAACGCCGATCAGATCGTATGGTAGCGGATATTTGTCGTGAGGCCGGCGGGAACCGGCCCCCGGTTAACGAGGATTACGTTTGCAGAGCCCCGTAAGGTCTTGCCCATCCTGAGGACCGACGAACCGGTCTGCCCCGAGGGGAAACTGTCGTGTGGTAACGGCGAGTGCGTCGACAAGGAGCTCTTCTGCAACGGTAAACCGGACTGCAAGGACGAATCCGACGAGAACGCCTGCAGTAAGTACTCTGCCACGATTAGCCCGTGCACTTGCGCCGCGTCGCTCGTGTATCACTTTCACTATCATCTAGCGCGAGCGGGATAGCCGCGTTACATAACCGAGCGGAGCGGGGGCAAGTTGATTCTCCATCGGGGAAATGGGTGGAATGCGTACGCAGCGTCACGTTCCACTGCGGCAGTGCGCACAGTTTCAATTTCTTGCGCAGCTAGAAATTATTCAATTGATTTTTAAGGGTATTTGAATATCGTTAACTTCGTGGTACGTTGTTTTAGAAAGCTCTTAAATATTGAACCGAAGGAAAGGATTAAGGCCTAATGAAAGCTCAGAAATCACCAGCTAATTGTACGCTGTTTCCCATTTGCTAGCCGTGGAAACCGATCCCAACCGCGCGCCGGATTGCGACCCAACCCAGTGCGTCCTGCCGGACTGCTACTGCTCAGCCGATGGCACCAGGATCCCCGGTAACATCGAGCCCTCGCAGGTACCTCAGATGATCACGATCACCTTCAACGGGGCGGTGAACGTGGACAACATCGACCTCTATGAGGACATCTTCAACGGGCAAAGGCAGAATCCCAATGGCTGCCAGATCAGGGGTACCTTCTTCGTCTCGCACAAGTACACCAACTACTCCGCGGTCCAGGACCTCCACCGACGCGGTCACGAGATCTCTGTGTTCTCTCTGACGCACAAGGACGACCCGCAATACTGGACCCAAGGTACCTACGACGACTGGCTGGCCGAGATGGCCGGAGCCCGGCTGATCATCGAGCGGTTCGCGAACATCACGGACGGCTCCATCATCGGTATGAGGGCCCCCTATCTCCGCGTCGGCGGGAACAAGCAGTTCGAGATGATGGCTGACCAGTTCTTCGTCTACGACGCGTCCATCACCGCGTCGCTTGGCCGCGTGCCCATCTGGCCTTACACCCTCTACTTTAGAATGCCACACAAGTGCAACGGAAACGGCGGCAATTGTCCGTCCAGGTCCCACCCGGTCTGGGAGATGGTGATGAACGAGCTGGACAGGAGGGACGACCCAACTTTCGATGAATCCCTGCCCGGTTGCCACATGGTCGACTCGTGCTCGAACATCCAGTCAGGTGAACAGTTCGCCAGGCTGCTCAGGCACAACTTCAACAGGCACTTCAACAGCAACAGGGCGCCCCTTGGCCTGCACTTCCACGCTTCATGGCTGAAGAGCAAGAAAGAGTACAGGGAGGAGCTGATCAAGTTCATCGAGGAGATGCTCGCCAGGAGCGACGTCTACTTTGTCACCATGGTCCAGGTGAGTGCTTTGATTCTACTGAGGAGAGTCTGCTGGGCGGAGGGATGGTAATCGATTAGTTCTAAACAGTGGTAGATTTGAAGGAACAAGTTCAGGTGGCGAACGTTCTGGGACACCCTGGATGCGTAACAAAATTATAAATAAATTTGGGAGGAAAGAGAATATAGTGTTTGCATAAAATTATAAATCTTCTTTGGAAGATGGGGCCTTCTTCTACCCAACTGCTCATCGGCCGCCCGTTAAATCCGCCACTGGTTCTAAGGTTTGTGTGATCAACCACCCGGTTAATCATTAGATTATCCAAGATTTTGGTTTCGGAGGAACGGATCGGAGGATCGAGGGATTTTAGAAAATATTGCTTTTCTCTTCTAGCGATTGGAACATTTGGTTCTGGTACATTTCGTCCTGTATATTCGACGAAAGTGGTTTTCAATTTGCTCGGGAAGAGAGAGCGATTTCGCATCGCTGAAACCGTTATTAAGAACGGCTCAGCTTATTCCAATTTATCTCTCGTTTCCAATCCTGCCGCATCACGACGTTTCTCGTTCGTGATCCATCAAGCCTCGGACGCGGTTTTATTTCGCTTCTCCTTCGAATTATTCTCCGCTTTCAATCTAGCCGCGCTATAGCGACTATACCTCTCTTTCTCCCTCTGTGACAATTCCAATGTGTCCGTAAGCTCTCTCGATCAGCTCGTAATCCATCACGAAACTTCTCGTCTCGGTTTTATTCCTGCGCCAGTGTGTGTTCGATTATCAAGGATAGTATCTGTGTATCAAGTAATCGCAATTGTTTAAGACTGAACATGAACGATATAAATTGAAAATCTTATAGAATCCTTATAATCTATTTTAACATTCAATTTCTCTATGGAAACACGACTTCTCGGTGACTTTTCTGTGATCATCTGTCAATTTTCAATGATTCCTCAGTAATTCTCTCCCATTTCTCGTTCATATTTGATAATTTCTCCAAAATTTTCTTAAGATTTTTCGTTGAAACTCTATTAGCCACGAGGAACTAAGTGAGACGCACGCGGAAATCTCAGGGAATCCATATACATACGTAGCGAAAGCCCCAGGCAGGCCGTTTCGAGTCACGGCTGACCAATCGCGCGCCTATTCTACTTGCAGGTGATCAAGTGGATGCAGACGCCCACTGAATTGTCAGCCCTGCGGGACTTCCAGGACTGGAAGGAGACCTGCGACGAGAAGGGACAGCCCTACTGCTCCCTGCCAAACGCCTGCCCTTTGACCACCAGGGAGCTTCCCGGAGAAACCCTTCGCCTCTTCACCTGCATGGAGTGTCCCAATTACTATCCGTGGTTGCTCGATCCAACTGGCGACGGTTTCACCGCGAACAGGAAGTGAGCGAGCCACGAATAGTGTCGCTCGATCGAGAGGCGCGTTACCTTCGAAGAAAAGCGAGGACAAGACCGTTCACGGATCGAGGACCATTTTCTTGGAGAACGCGCGCGAAGGACGTTTCGCGAATCGAGCCAGACATGTCTCCCGTTGCTACACTCGAATCCTGACAAGCAACTTCGATTTTACAATGGAGAGTCCTTCGAAATCGACAGTAAAAGTCGCAGAATCGCCACGTGAAAATTGAGTACTCTGGACGCCTCCGAACGCCGTCTTGCAAAAGGAACCCTTTGTGGATTCAGGTGTGACTCATGGATCCGGCCAAATATTGTAAAAATTCATACGTGATCTCCGGGAATGTGAAAGCGTTGGGCAAAAAGCGATTCCCTGTCGCGCGATTCTGATGTTGGATGATTTGCTGTCAGGATTCCTCGGGCAAAACGTTCGCGAAATGCTTTCCGTCGAGCCTCGAACGAAAAGGAGTCTCTCCTCGCGAGACGGGAGCGAGTCCTTCGCGAGGACACTCGACTTGTACATAACCACCGTATCCTTGCCCCTCCTCCACGATCCTTCTCCCTTTATTTTCTCCGCCGTGTGTATCCTGCCGAAGGATCGTATCGCTGCGTGAAACGTCGTTTACAGAACGCTTTACGGATTTCTCCGTGGCGCCGTTTCCCCGCTGGTTAAAACGTTAGTGGTTTAAGAGAAGCGTGAGAGTTTTAAATAATTTCTAGACTCCTTTAAACTATTTCTCAATAAAAGTTATACGAAAGAAGAACACAGGAACATTTCACTGCGATTCCTTCTCAACCTTATCCTGTTCTTATACTTCAGGGAAGTTTGCATTACAGAAACGTTGGCGCTCTATAATATACTTTTTACATGGAAAATTGAACAAGTAGACAAAGAATAGGGATGGAACTCATTGCCCTTTATTTTCTTCCTTTGCTTTCACAAATTATAATACATTTTTGAATATTATTCCGTTTCTTTCAATGTTCGACTCTTCTCCTTTCCTCTACCATCCTACTTTTTATCACCAAATAAATTCGGTTGTTCTATGTTTGTAGTTTTGCAAGGTTGGAGTAAATTAGAAGGACGAAAGTTTCAAAATTATCTGTTTATTTGTTGCTTATTTATACAAGACTGAAACATCGAGATGGTAAATTCTACATGGATGTAACGTTGGTCCTGCGGGGCGGAATCGACGAGGGCAGGATTATTTCGCTTCGTGCAGATGACACGTTCCTCGCAGCCTTGAAAGTCATCGACAGGCGCCAGCGCTATGATAGTGAAATGTCATTTCCGAACCTTCTCCCGTCCTGCATCGTGGTTTGGCGGTTTGTTTCGATTTCGGACGACATTCCTGTTCGACCACGAGTCCTGACTCATTGGGGGAGAAGCGAGCATTCCAGCCACTTTCATCGAGACGACTAACAGGGGCGCTTCGTCTCAACGCCTTTACGTCTGATTAGAAACTGTTTTTATGATACAATTACGCGGCTCTATTTTTTACAAACTTTTCGCAAGTGAGATTATTATAATATAATACGCCACAACTTGTTTAGATTCAATGATTAATTAACTGACATTGACTAATGATATTGATCATATTGTAATACTTGTACATGAAACAATGAATGGTTAATGAGTGAGTTTATTATTTGGATTTACATGTATTATCGAAATTCAAATTATGAATAAAGCATACAGAAATATATCGCATATCTTTGATTCTCTACATATTCCGCCCACGTAATTCCCAACCGTTTCTCACACCTCATACATGCATCCGCTAAGCATAGTCCATAGATTTTCCAGACGTTAAGCACGCATGTAAGATACCACACCCACATCCTACATCTCTCCCACACCACTTCAACGCCTCTCTTACACTACTCATCATAAACACTGCTCCAAACAGATTATAGTCACCCCATGAAGTCGCACAACATACTTTGCCTTCTCTCGTCTGTAAAACAAAGTCACACTCGCAAAAACGAAAATGTCCTCTCACCGCACGACCCACAAATTCTGATTTTTTCCATAAAATTCAGAATTCTAAATGGCCCACAAGACTCTTTCCCACAAATTCAGAATTCTAAATAGCCCACAAGGCCCACAAAATTTCATTTTCCCACAAAGCGGCATTTCCCCTCAAATTCGAGAATTCTAAATAACCCACAAGACCCGCAAAATTGATTTTTCCTAGAAAATTCGGAATTCTAAATGGCCCACAACTTTCGGAGCCATCTTTGTACCACAAAAAGCAAAATTTCGGCCCCGCCATGCTGTTATAATTATAATCTAGTTGAAGCAGTGTTTATAATGTAGAATTAGTGAAAGAGAGTTGTAGGAGTGGTGTGATGTGGGTGTGGTGTGTGAGAGTTTGGGAGAGCTGTAGGAGTGGCATTATAAAGGTGTAGGAGTAGTTTTAGAGGGATGTAAGAGTGGTGTGCAATATACAATTATTGTATGTGTCCTCTTACAATTCCTACAATTGCTGTGCGAACGGATTGGAGTAAATTATGAGCAATAAAGTAGACTTTTTATACCTTTTAGGATGTCTTTATTACATTAACAAAATGTACAGATTCATGACCGCATACACAACCCGATGTACAAGTTTGATTCGTGACTTAATGATAGACTATTCCTGATGATTTCTTGTTCTATGGCAATCTCTTTTCCTCTGGAAAATTACGATCCTCCGCCAGACGCATTAAAGTAAATAAGATCCACCCGTGCAATGGATGTGCCAAAGTACACGTTGTGCACACCAATTCACCTTAATTTGTCTTTTAATATAAAACGAAATGAGCACGTGCTTCATGTTGTCGTGTTACGTACCGCTAATTGATAAAAAAAAACACAATGGAATAAAACAAACCACCGTAAATACATATAACGCTAAAGAATATACATAAAGTGATATGCTCCGTTTCTACATTCTGCTGTACACATAAATATTATACAGAAATGGTAAATTAAATAAATGCAGTAGAGGTCGGGGAAATTATCTCAAAATTTTCTGTACAAAAGGAAAAACAGTGTAAATTGGCCTCCATGTGCGAAGAATGTTTTGCGAGCCAAGGATAATCACTGAAAAATTCTCTATTTACACTAACATCTGCCAAATAGTTGTCCTAGTGCAATGTAGTTTATCACAGTAACGCTTTATTTAGTACAACACTGCCTAAATAAAGAGAACCCGAAGTATCTGGTAACGTACGAGAGCCAACGTTCACCGTTCGCGAACAAACAAATTGCAGACAATCGTGTGTATTGCCACCGAAATCGTGCACATGTATTTTGAAATGAATAATCACCAAGAGTTGCGATAAACGTCTTCCCGTTCGCTATAAATAGCGTTTATCATCTAGAAAAGGCATTTGACAGAACTTCGATGTTCGATCTGACCTTACAGAATCCTAGAGAAAGTAGTACCGCTCCTCTTGACGCTGTCGAAAATGTATTCCTTGGGTCAAATTCCGAGGTAACTGCAGAAGATAAACGCGCCGCAGATGCTCAGGATAATCAGTATAATAACGAGCCAGAATGGCAGTGTATCTGCAATTGAAACAAACGATCGTTAAAAAATATTCACGGACTATTGTTCGTTGGAACAATCATTTAATCTTTAAATAAAGATCTACTTACGCCTAAACGGTATGCTGTGTATGCAAATCTTGTTATCCACAGAGATGCTAACAACTGCAGTTTCGGTGTTACTCGTTATCGCAGGGCCGTCGAGTTTGGTCGGTAAGAACTCCAGGCCAGTCACAAACATGCTGTGAGCACCAGGTACGTGTAAAGCTCTCCTCAAACTGAACGCCACATATACGTCGACGCTACCAGAGAACATCGTCCCGACAGCCACAAACTTCCCATCGTCCGACACTGCCAATGCAGACAGAGTTTCCTTGTAAGGAACTGTTTTCAGGATACTTCCGGAATCAATGTCCCACATTTGCAGAAAGCTGGGATTCTTTCCAACCACCGAGTTCGACAGAATAAACAGCTGCACCTTTGATTTATCATCTTCTAACTTTCGAAACCGGCACCGCTTATACATGTACTTTAATCCACTCGGAGGTGTCCACGTTAGTTCCTTCTCCTTGGCACCGCTGTTCACGTCCCACAGGAAAGCTTTACCATCCTTCGCGATGCTTGCGAGCAGCTTACCGTCCGAACTGAAGTCTATATCATCGATTTCTTTTGTATGCGTGTCTAGATCGTGCAGTTTGTGCAACTGTGGGAACTTCCATAGTCTTATGTGACCATCTGTCCCACCAGTGGCCATAAATTTCCCATTTAAACTTACTCTAACGATCCTCTGAAGGGGCTCCACTTCACTGTGGAAAGAAATTTCCCATTGACTAATCGCCGAGGAAGGAAGATTGAAAATAAGAAGTTACAAATGCGGTTTGAACCGATAATCACCTAAAGTCTGTTTGTACGCTATCAGCTGGCTTCACGATCAATTGCAACTTCTTGTTTCTAATATTCGAATTGTCGTCCTTGATTTCCTCTATCCGTTCCCGCAGAGCACCACTTTCTTGCCCCTTCTCCGCGGGTTTCCTATGCTTCAAGCCGTCCTTAGAACCGTCGCTAGGCCCTTTAATAATCTCTCCGTTCTCCACCGTCACCACTTTACTGTTAACGTTGTAAAGCTGACAGTGACTCTCCTGGCCAGCTGCGATCCATGTGCGCTTGCCATCAGAATACGTGGTGCAATTCATGACGACGCTGGGGCCTGTTTCGTGTCTGGTCACCTCCTCCGCGATGAACTGTGACCCATTGTGGGACAATTCGAATATTTCCTGTAACCCAGAATCATTCCGTTCGAGCATTCACAAATGTGATTCCTGTATTCGATAGTTATTCCTGGGAAATACTCACAAATCCATTGGCGACTCCTGTCTTCGAGGAGCCTCCGCCACCACCAACAAGGATATGCCTGCTGGTCAGCATCTGCAGTGTGTACAGGGGAAAATTCACCCTGGCCAGAAGGCTACAATTAGCTCTCCTGGAAGGCATGCTGGCTGAGTAGAATTGTCTGCTGCAAGACTCGTTACTATCGTATAGACGGCTGGTCTATTGATAGCCAAGGACTGTGACTAGCTAGAAAATTCGACTCCCGTCATATTTCCCCTATCACGTCTGAGCAAATTCAACAGTGACACAAGGTTTCGCGAAACAGACGACAAAACAACAATGAACACGTATTCAGTCCTCCGGCCTGTTTCGCGAACCCGCCACGAGATGACTCCAATGGCGTTTTCCGGGTGGAACCACAGACCAGGTATAGGATAGACCTATCACGCAATGTAACTTTGTGTCAAACGCTCGGGGGGCTCGCGAGCCCCCTTACCATTTTCGTGTCACGTGCAACATTACCGATGAAGTCTCGACACAGATTGTAACGCTACGCGTGGTAGGAATTAGAATTCAAGAAGTGGAAATTTAGGTCGTTCGAAACCTGCGATTTACAAATGATTCTGTTTGAGTAACAATTTAAAGATCGTTTTATAAACCAGTTTCGTGCAACGACCGAGAAAGAAGGATCACAACAAAACAAGAACTCATACGCCTTTTAACTTTGCTAACCTATTCGGGTTTATTTAATGCAAAACAAATTTGTTTCACATAAAAATTTATATAAACAACAACATTATTTGTGGAAGACATGCTTTCACGATGTAACGTGGAATACCTCACCAAGGAATTGTAACTTAGTATATTTCAATAAGGTGCTGAAGCAGAGAGGACTTTAAAAATTGTCAAAAACCCATCAGTTCGAGTATCTCGCTGAAATAATCCAACTTGTACTTATCCTTGTATCTTAACACTGTACTCGTGTTCTGGGGTCCGGTACGAACAATCAAACAACATTCCAAGTTACATGGTACCATAGTATTGCAAGTTAAACAAATTCTTATATACGACTAGAGTATTTGACAATCGCAGCTATCGGCTCGGTTCTCACCGATTACCAGGTCCCACCACGAGGAGGTTGCTGCGTTTCGAGACCCGTAAAGAGATAGATGGAATCAAAGTTCCATCGACCTCCCTGTACATGAAACCCTACTAAACCAAAGAGATGGATGGAAACAAAGCTCCATCGATCCCTTCGGTTTAGATGTAGAATCTAGGGAACTGCCAAGCAATCACACGATTAAAAGAAACTCAGGAAAGAAGGAAAGACGAACGGTAAGCATGAAAGGAGTATTGGACGGAGCAGTTTCTACCACCCTGCTGTCCGAGTCGAAAGGGAAAAGCACTCGGCGCCTCCCAGACGATTCCTCTTGCACCGTGCGACTCGCCAGGAGCAACACTAGGTGTGACCTGACTTGAGACGACTAACCCAGAGACTGGGTATCGGACCGGGTGACTTACGCAGACAGTGTACCAAAAGGTACACCCCCTACGCCCGAAACTTTTCCCTTTCGGCAAGAACACCAGAGGATGAAACCGATCCATCCATACCGATTCCATGCTCAGTCACTTGCTTCCGGAAACGGAAGCAGCGGTGACCTCCTCATCCGAGATGAGGAGCCAATAAACGAACAACAATGCTAATGAGTTAGTGAGTACTTCGCAATATTACATGGGGCCTTAAATACTTCATGTTATAATACACTTTTCACTATCACTTTTCACTATTACTTTCCACTATCACTTTTCACTATTACTTTCCACTATCACTTTTCACTAGTTTCTTTTTAAATATTTTATGTTATTAAATCCATTCCCCGCGTAACGGTGAACCTGAAAAGCTGAAACAATCAACTGCTTTATGTTAGTAACGGTGTGGTCGGCCTGGAAGGAAATTAAGCAAAAGCTTATTGAGTTGGAGCTGATCGAGATAATTTCGACCTATAGAAGAGCACGCACGAGCATGCAGAACCATCGCAGATATAAGTACATGAACGTAAGAGCAGATACATGAAGGAAAGAGCAGAGAATGTAGATCCACCGATGAGATGCATGACAGAGTGACAGAAGTCATACAAAACCATCGAAGAAATCCATGAAATTAAATAAATCATTTAAACCCATCGAATAAATGCATCAAATAATCATGTAAACCCATCGAAGAAATGCATCGAATAAAATAAAATGCATGAAATATGACAGATCATGCAAATTCATCGAAGAAATACACGAAATAGAACGACTCGCGCAAAAATCCTTGAAGGAATGCATGAAATCGGACAGATGATGTAAAACAATCGAAGAAATCAGTTACAAAGGGAAGGGAATCAGTTCTGACCTTGGCAGAACAATAAATATTTAAATGGCTTAACGAACCACAAAATTTCATCAGCACCAACCGAATAAGGGTTGTAGCAGGGGGGCGGGGGGCGGGGGGAGAACCAGGGTTGAAACCCTGAACAGGTCCCCGGACATCCTCCCAGCTCGGAGGACCGACGACGACTGAGTACATCGAGCTCCGTGAGCTCCCCACGTAGACTTCGAGAAACGATGTCCCCCGATCAAAACAAGGACGACGGTTATTTACAACTGCGAAATCCAACGAATTCTTCGGTAAAAATGGATTTTCTGCTAAAATATCCATTCCAGTGGCTATTGCTATGACAAATAATGTTAACAACATTTACACTAACCGCCCGGTATACATTATTATTAACTATGATCGATAGAACTCGAGATATCAAGCAATTAGTAGCATTTGGCCTTGGATTTGCAACTACGCCGAATGAATTCTCTTTTATTCTCAATGTTTAATTGTTCGATACATTAATGTTAATGCTTATACATATCACATAGTATTATTTATAATGTATAACTACATTTTAGTTGAACCTGGTGTAAATGAATCGTTGCAGGAATATTTATAATACTTCGTCGATGTTAGTAACTAAGACGGAGAAACAAGTATGTCACTCATATTTCTCCAAGTAACGAGTATATCTCAACGGAATCCTGTTAAAAGGCCTCCCACATGGTCCAGTAATCGATGAAATTGATACGCGAATTGAGAAATCACGACATAATATGCACTATGCCATGCACACACTTCACTGAACCGATGAATTTCTCGGGGCTAGACAAAATTTTATTTCACAATGCGGGTTTCAAATGTAACGCGATTTGCAGTTGCATCTATGCACCCCACGACACTCATGCATCATGCAACTTTCTGTGAGGCTTTTAAGAATTAGATTTTACTGTAAATGTCAGTGTAGGCGGTGTAATAATACTCGGGGTCCAAATAGGATCCAATTTTATTATTACTTCACTAGAATGATTAAACAGTACATTGGAAAGTTGCGGGAATGTCAGTAACAGCGTGAATTTGTAATACTTTTCGGCGTACGATTCGTGAAAGGGTTCTACTACCCGCAAAGTACTAATAAACAATGTCATCTTGCAATTTATAGCTTGCACGGGCTTTGAAGAAATACCATTTTTTAATGCCATAGTGTCTCGATCCCCGAAATGGATTGTCGGAGAGAAATCGTAGCGTAGCGAAAGCCCGCCCTCTATGTCAAACTCACACTATAAACAAGTCACACGTATGTGACGTATGCAAGCACGTGCAAACACCTTTCAGCATTTCACACATTTCAGAGTAGTTCCTGAGTTGCACGCTGTTCGCGAGCAGAGGCCACTAAATTCAGTTCTCAACTTATGGGTCGGTAACACTGTTTGGGTGGCGACACGAACATCCGTAAGGTGATAGGTCTATCCTATACCTCGTCTGTGTGGGTAACATTCTCTGTATCGACAGACAGTCAGATACCGACGTTCATGAAACTGCAACCAGGTATTCACTGATGCAGTAAACCCAGAAAATCTAGCATCATGTGTCTAAATTTGCGTGTATACTTTGACAAAATTAATTGTTTGTAATGTGTTTTGAAACAGCTGTATATATCTGTACATTATTACATTTTCTCTCTGCTTCTTTCTTGGCTATACATAATTCCCCTTCTTCGATGTCGTTTTTAACTGACCACACCAATCACGAATGCTCCTACTTTTTTCAAATGATGGCAAAAATCATCTCCACAAACATAATGTTCTTGCAATGTAGAAAAAAAGAACTGAAACCAATTTCCCCGATCATTAGTCGAGTTTATATCACACCAGATAATACTCAGTTGCATAATCAACAATATAAGTCCATCGTTGGAACAATTTCCCCTTGACCCCCAAATACGTCATTTTGCAATTTTATTGGAAACCACGAATTGCGTACCTTGACGCACTAGAAAACGTTGCCCATTATGTTTTATGGGATCGTTTGGAAAATGAAGTCATAGCAGTTGGAAAGAGAAATGTCCAATAAACTGCGAGCAAGAAACTGTTATTGCGATAATGAATTTCAAAACAAACAACAGACGCATCGATCGTGACTCTTTTCATCAAGAAGTGATCGTAGTATGGATTCGTTTCTCTTCGGAACGGCACTGTTGTGACATGATTTTCCTAATCGTAATTGCAAACATTTCCACAATTAATTTATTTTTTAGAGAGTTCTGTTATATAGTGCTACCTTATCAGTGAATTATCATTTGTGAAAGAAGAAGCTAACCGTCTATCGATTATTGTACAAGTACTAGCTAAATTCTCTGTAATAATCCTCTCTAATCGACAAATCGTTCCACCGCAGCTAATTATTCATACGTGCACATTTCCTCATTCTACAATTACATTTCATTGGATCCTATCCTCCACCGAGCTCGATCGTGTAAACAATGAATTATTAATCGCTATGCGGTTAATGACGCAAAGTGGCTGAAATTAAGTTTATCTGAAGCAATGAGCAAAAAATGCATTGGTAACACCGAAATAATATGTTTTGCACGGAATGAATTCCGCATGTGGACACCAGTATACCACAACGCTGAGAACCGCGTCAATTTTCGAGCTCGCTAAAAATCGCCGGAGTGCGTAAGTCCAGTTACGAAACAGCAGTATAATATAGTAATGATGGAGTAAAATGCTACTAAATGGAAATGATCATCGAAGATCGAAACAAGTTGTTCGTGGATCGATCGTGAGGCAACCGTTGGAAAGAGGAATCGAAGAATCATCGAGGAGGTTCCGCCCACATTCAAATAACGATGCAGCTTCAACTCCAGACTGGCAATAGCGTCGGATTACAAACATAGTGCGTGTCCAGGGGAACACCTTGCTAGCACGCATCGGGTTTCAACCGGTAATAGAATTATTTTCCTTTCCGCGTGTGAGAATTGATTTCTCGATGCTGTTCAGTGCTTCGCGCAATGTCCCCTCAGATAGAACGCTGCAGGTAGCTAGAGTATCTAGGAAAATGGAGGAGAACCGCGAGATCGAGCAAAAGTAATTGATCACAATCGACTTTTCCATCGGAGATCCGTTGACGCGTGTTTCTGCGTGCTTGGCTCATTAGTACGAAGTGAATTCTCTGAACATATTGTGTGTTAGAATAATCTCCTTGCGATAATGCAATTTACCGATCTTTTAACCCGGCATTGTACAGGTGGAATTTTGAAACACAATTATCAACTTCGAGTGCTCCTGGACCCTCAGTGGAAAGTAACATTGATTGACCACGATATAGAAAAATCTGTGTGTTTACGACTCTTTATTAACTCTCAAACAATACAGATCTAAGCAAACATTAACATCACTCCATAGTATACGGCAAAAATATTAATAAACACACGATTTATTTATTTTTGTTAAATACACTGAATGCAAACAATGTATCTGAAAGCTAGACTGAATGTGAACCCCATTGCTAAAGAAACAGCAGACGGCGGTAAGATTTTCTACGGTTGGGGGTCCACCACATCTCCACGTGTGCACTGCCGGTTTAATAAATCATCTATTCTTATTATAATCTGGGGATTACCGTTACCTACTTCCTCGTAAACTGTCTCGTTATTAACACAACACCCCCCCCCCCCCCCGCAAAATTCAACACGTGCGTGGCACGCGCTCTTATCATACTGGATGTCATCTTGCAACACCGAAGATCGACTCGGTGATGTAAACTGTCCATGCAATCTGCTTCATCTGTTTCATCCGCAGTCATTCACTCGCGTGGCAATAAGACGACGCGCAACTATTCACTCCGTTTAATTGCAGAACCAGCGACAGCGTCCCGATTGATAAGATGGACCTGCTGAGTCTGACCGTTCGATCTCTCGATCTGAGTGACCCGACGCTCTCCCAAGGGTCTTTCCTGAACTTGGCACACGAGAGTATTGTGGAGAAGGAAGAATCGAAGGAGCTGCGAACGATTAATATGGACGAGGTCGCTTGGCACGATACCTCGGATGATTGCTGGGTGGTGATCTACGATTTCGTCTACGACTGCACAGACTTTTTGCGAAATCATCCAGGTGGCTCCGACGTTATCCTGGAGTACGCTGGCAGAGATGCTACGTTGGCCTTCATTGGCACTGGACACTCGAGGACTGCACGACGGAGCCTGGAAAGGTACCTCATTGGCGAACTTCCGCCGGAAGAGAGGATCTTCCGCGTTCCGGACGGCGTCAAGGTTGCGGGCTTTTAGCCCGCCAGATCGTATTCCCGCTCCTTTGTTGCGTAACGACCTAGTGGCAGAGAACTGGTTTCTTCCTTCCGGAGTTTCAAGCTACTTTGACTGCGTTGAAATCTTCTGTGGACTTTATTATTACTTAGTACTATTATTTTTAAGTAAGAATTTATTGAAGCGCTCTGAAAGACTTTGCGTCCCTATGAGAAACAGTTTCTCCGAATGCTGTACATAGATGTTTACGTTTATGTGGAAGCGCGTGGGAGGAATTGTAATATTTAAGTGGGTGGCTTGTGGAAATGACGAAACGTATTTTACACCGGTACAGTATATTTCTTGGTCCTCTAAACATTCATAATATACACAACATACAATATGACAGCAATTCAACGTTTTAGTTCCTCGTTAATGCGGCACCGATGGAACATCACGATTAGTTTCTCGTTATTCGCGAACCGTTTCATCTTCTCCGTTTCTTAATATCTATTACATACGTGTCATTGTGCTCGACGGCCGGAAAAAGTCAACGACATTCATTGAAAATAATACACGAGATACACGATGATGAGAAAAATATTTCTATGTCGTAATACTGATTCTACAAGATACCATCGTAGATTTTCTTACAATGCTACTTTCTTTCATTTCGCGGCACGGAAAGCATCTGTTCCACCGCGGCGATTCTCTCCCCGTTTCAATCTCTTCGGAAGATTAATTTAATTACCCAAATTATTGACAGTTACATCAGCTTGCGAACGGCTGCAAGCGCAGCAGTGTCTTATTCCCGTTTCGCGAGACTCGGGAGTAAGATCTCTTCCGAGTAGCTCTCAGAAGACATTCATTTGTATCAACTTTCACGCAAATCCTCGTGCAAGAGGGTCTACAGTCCTGGATCCAGGGAATCTCATTCTCCTCGACATCTACGGTGGAAGCTAGTCACTGTTACACATACTTTTATATTTATTATCCCTCGTCGTTTAAACGATCGGTCGTGTGCGCTTAGACATACGTCAGCTCGCAAAGTGATTTTCCTGTCGCTGTGATTTATCCGCGAAAAGCATATCATTTTTTAAAAATGGGAAATATGGAAAGGTGTGGAAACCTCGGCTTTCTGATCTTCAGACAGTGAAGGAACAATCAACCACCATAATCCCAGGTCTGTTTACATTTCTTGCAACCTTCTCGCCCTGTCCGAAGGCTTCGACATTGAAATTTCAAACAGTCTATGTTCGACCACCGAGTATAGAGGTCGACAATCGTTCGGTGTGTTTTCTTTTCCATGTCACACGTTGATAGATTCTTTCCGTGAAAAGTGTAACCACTCGTTTCACCTACTATTCTCTATTCTTTCTCGCTTCGAAAGCTAAAATTCGCGAGTTAACGAACCTTAAAGTGGTTGAAAGCGAGGTGGACAGCGGACAGGAGAATCACGTGTGTGTTGCATTGGCGTGAAACTCGACGAAATTGTTTAACGTCAGATAGTTTAAACAGGGTAAGCATCCCGAATTCTAATCTACACGATTCCGTCTTCGTAACATTAATGTATACTGGCTTATGTAGACTTTGTCTTAGACGAGTATCCGTTCCATTAATTCTTATACTTGTGGAGCGATTCGCATTACAGTAATCCCTCGACTCGTTTAATTGCTGCACGTGAGAATTAATCTCAGGATACGGCGAATTATTCCGCTGTGAGTTTCATAATGATCCCTGGTCACGCGGGGAGATTGCGGCCATTAACCAGTCGAGGGGTTATTAACATATTAATTGCGCTACGAGTTAACATAACATTACGCTCATTTACACAGAAATGTACGCGGCTCCATCGAGCCGTAGAAATTTTCTTCAATTTTCTGGAAATTATTCAATGATTATCGAATCAAGACGAAACGTCCTCGAGTGCCAGCGTGACGCTCGCGCACCTTTATAATTTCATAGATGGTCCACTGTAGAAAAAAACACGGTTCAATTGTTCATTTCGCTTGCGTTTATCCAATAGGGAAAACTTTATAGTCAGGTTATTCGCTGTTTACGTTAGATCCTCCACGAAACAATGATAATTGTTATTATATACAATTATGAATAACGTTTCGTACGTCCTTAACGAATATCGTACATTTATCTGGCGAAACTCAACGATTCGAAACAATTCAGAAAATTCAGTCACTGTTCACAGAACGCCGTTTTTGAATCTGGGGGATGAAGTCAGTTGGGACGAGAGGAAATCTAGAAAAGTTGTCTGGAAGTGCTGCGCTGCGATCTGCCAAATTAAAAATATGATTTCCATACAAATTGGAAATTTTGTTTCTCTGATGCAGCTAGATCGTGTTATTCCAAATATTTCCTAAAGGTCGTAGAAAATTTCGGGGAGGCTTAAGAGAAGACAATGAATTCAAAAACAGCATTCTCTGTGTTAACGAACAACACCGAATATTTACACGTACACATATAGGTTTAATAAGGAATGCTTTATCGAAGCATGGTAGAGTGTGCTCTCGAAGGGGCACTCTTAAGTCTCTAATCGACGGGCATCGTCGTCTAATTACACTTAAATCGAAACGCTGCTCTAGAACATGCCAACGTGGATGACCTTACTGTATCCTACGTTTAACACGCTTTAAACACCGATAGTTTACACGCTACTTTCTGTTTTGTATATCGTTAGGACAGCCTATCTCATAGATCGTCGCCTACAGCGGGCGTAGTCGTTCGATTACAATATACCTATCGGTTAGCACGGTATATTGAATGGCTCGATAATTTCACACGGTTAATTGCTGTGATTACGATTAAAATTACGATTACAGTTGGCGGCGATTAATCGCGTCCGGGTCACACCACGATTTCGTTCGTCGTTTTAACGTATCTCGTGGGAACGGCCTCGAAGCGATTCGCGTAGAAAAATTGATGCCTCGATTCTTAATTGAAATGATTAGTCGATACTCGTGCGCGCGTGTGTATGTTCAGCTGAATATCTGGATAATGAAGGGCTCGTTAATTTGTAGATACGATAGAGTGCCAGTTATCCAGAATTCGATCGCGTGGGCGTGTAATTAGGTACACTTGTGCTCGAAATAGAAGGAAAATTGTAACAGAATAGTGGCAGGTTTATAATATTAGTGGTTAATCGAAGGGGCCAGAAATAATTAATTCTAACAAGATATTATATTGTGACTTCTTGACCAAACCTTAATTTAATTAAAGAAAATAAATCGACTTGATTTGATGATAAGATACTTTTTCACTCGTCTAGATAAATGGTACTCTATTGAATTTCTTTGTGAACATTCAGCCAGTGACTCTTTAAGTTTACCTTCATTGATGAATACTTAGTGGACACATTAGGTTATATATATATATGTCATATATGCAAGGGTACGAATCATACTATCGAAATCAACGAGTGTATATGTATTCTGGTACTGAGTAGTAAAATTAGTGAAAGTATTTAACCCTCAGGTTTAAAGAGAACCAAAGAATGCTATTTGATATGAAAATACTGTTAAAAAGATAACACGAAATAAAATCAGGTAACGAGACGAAACTTAAAGATACTTATTACAAAATCGAACAGATCCAGGTAACTACATCTCCACTTGTTTTATACTTAATTACATTTATATACAATAGGACAGTAAATTTTAATTTGCCTCTCTACCCTCTATAGAGGTTCGATATCATCTATTTATCCGGTTAGACACCCATTACACCCTTAAATCGTACGGCAGCTAGAATAAACTACAACATTTGCTCGTATGAAACGTTTCAGTGTGAAAAATAAAGATTTCGTTAGCGGCGTTGCTGCAGAACCGAATCCGCCCGTCCCGTTTCGATCGTTCAAAACGAGCAGAATGTTTCATTTGTTTATCGTTTCGTTTAACGCAAGAGAGAATAAGCTGATGGAGTAACAATAAAAAGTCCGAGGAGGAAAGGATTAGAAAAAGATTCGATCATGTGTCACGTATCCAGAACTTAGCTCGATGACAATTAATGTATTTCGTAGTGAACACAGAGTATAGACTTAAGTTCCTTTTACTTCACTTATTAATTAATAAGAGCGACGGCGACGGCACGCGAGCACGAACTGTAATTCCATTTCAAGACGATCGTGATTTCGTTCGATGATCGTCGAAGATGTCACTTCCAGAATTACGTGTCCATTCGTAATCGGAGCTTGGATTCACTGCAAGTTTCGAATTCTTTTCCTCAGAAAAATAGTGTTCCTTTGGAGAAGAAAGATTACGATTGTCTCATTAAACGAAGAATGTGAATATCGGGATCGAAAGAATACCATTGATTGAAGCTCGGTTCAAACACTTCGGATTCATTGTGAAATAAATTGCATACTTGTCTTTGAACAAGTAGAGAGAAATTGTCTACCATGAATAGATTTATCCTTACGATAATTTCACCACTGAATTCCTCTCTTTTCGAAAACTCCATAGCATTCATTAATACCGGCGTAAATACTCAACGGAATACTCGGGGATATATAGGCAAGTCCATTAACCGAAACCATCTCACATATTCGTACGCAATAGAACGAGTGCATCGATATGAAATTACATATGCTGCACAAACATTAGCTAATTAAACACCAGAATTACTGTGAAATCGCATGAGACATTCATATAAACGTTCTACCACGTACATGGCATAAATTATATACATTGAACGTACAAAAACTATAAGTCCATCGAATTCTCTGGTGTTTCTAGTACAAAAGAAGACGAATCCTATGAACCTCTTTTAGGCCTAAATAATTATTATGCACTTTCTGATACACGACATTCCCACTGCCACTAATTTCGACAGAAACCAAATTAAGTGAAAATCTGACGTCGAACTTTTTCCTTTGTTCTCTCTTTCAGTTAGGCGCGCAGGACCTGGACCAGCCAGGAAGGACGAAGGCAATTCGAAATATCTCGCTTGCACTTCGCGGAGCTACATAGCGGAGAAATAAGATCGCTTATTCTTCAACGGAGCTCGACCAGTGTTCAACGAATTCGTGCGTAACCAATAAAATTTCACCCGCACATTCTAGCCCCCTAACCCCTAAACAATATATCGCTCAATCGTCCGAAATATTCGACTTTCCCCCAATGAAAACTGTATTCGAATGGTAGAATAATCTCTTTACAGATTTGTGCGAATGACTTAGACGTCGAACGGCCCTCGACGGCTCCGAAAATGCGCGCAGACGACCAAATATTTTCAGAGCCGTCGAGACGCGTTAAAAACCTCGACACGGTTCGAAGATTCCCAAAAGTTCATCGAATCCGGGACTTCTCGCGGCGAAACTGGCGGGTTCCTCGTGCTTCCGTGGAAGTTTTTCGCTGCTGGTGCTCGAGGCCAGCGAGCACACCTGGGAAACTTTAAAAATTTCTGTCTGGGAAGTTTCGAATATCCGGAGAACCGGGGAATATTCGAGTGCCTCGCCGTACTTTCGACGTTTCCCGTCGAAGATCAGCGACTCGTCGTTTTCCCCACGTGGAATCCAAGTGCAATCTTAATTGTCGGTCGTTTCGCGTTTTGGACTTTCGCCCTTCACCTGTATCGACTAAGATAGCGAGAGATTGGAGGAGAGTGGGTCGGGAGTAGGGGCCGAGATCGATCGTATCAAAGTCGATTGTGAATTTGTTGTCGGGACCTTTGACCGGCTTCGTTGCGTCCGCAACGAGATTCTCCTTTATCGAGCGATCGCGAAAGGAGACGGCGCTCTCTAATAGAATTTTCCTGGACCCGTGGAAGCCCTCCTCTGTCCCGTTTTCGTTCCACGTACCTCCAGCCAACTTACATCAGGCTGCACAGGGCTATCCCGTTCTCGAACGCCGATTGCAACGCGGTCGTTTCCATGCAGAACGCGCCGTCGTCGTACATGGTCGCAGCTCTTTGCTGCTGCACTCGCGTCTCGCTTTGAGATCTGAAATCACAGGTGGAATCGATTAATGCTTCGCTGTTCCTTCATTTTCATTTTATTATATTTTCCCAAGTGTATGCTTCTATCGCTAACCATTCCACCGATCTTCTGTGATTAATTCGTATGAAGGGTACCAAGTACGAAGGAGTACAAATATATGCGAGCTAACCCACGATTACATTACGCCCCGACCCAAAAAATTACCCCACTGCAGATTTGGGCATTAGTTGACTAAATTTGTATTCGACTGATCTCAACTAAAAATTTCAACTAAAATGCAGTTATTCGAGAATAACGAATAAAAATTTAGTCGAATAATGCCCGACTCTGACTTAAATTTGACCGACGCGACTTAAATTTGACAGAGCTAAACAGCAATCGGTGGGACAGGGTGAATCTCCTCGCGGTTCCAATTGGAAAAAATCTGCCTCCGGTGAACGTAACGGGGCGAACCTCGCCCCAAACGGCTCCCGAGGGTGTCGTAGACGCGTGGTCGCCCGAAACGACCATCTAAATTATTTGCAGGCTTGTCTAGAGCCATGGAAGAACGTTTTCTTCCCTCTTGAAAGAAGCTTCGATACTCACCTGGGAGGCATTGCTCGCGCGCGCTGATGCGTCCTGATTTGCTGCTCCCTTGAGAGCTGCTGGTTCGATAGGTAGCTGCTGTCCCTGAGGACGGCGCCCTGCTGATAGTGACTGTGGTGATGACCGGCCGATCGGTCGTTGTTCTGAGACAACGATAATTGTGCCAGATACTCTCTGAGCTCTGGCTGGCTCGCCAGCAGATCACGGCGGGCTTGGGCGGTGAACGTCGATTGCGCGGTCGTCGAGTCCGACCAAGGCGGCGGCGGAGTGTGAGACCGCGATATCATGGCGTATTTGTGACAGAGGTACTCCTCGTAGGTCGGTGGCAAGCCGGACTGTAAACAGAGACCACGGTGGAATCGTCGGGTGTCGAAGGATCCCTTCGGCTTCCAAAGATCGGGGGATTCCCTCTGTTCTCAGACATCGAGGAATTCATTCAGACATCGCGGTACATACATCTTCATTCAAGTATCTCTAATGGGAAATCTAGTGGAAGAATTCACGTCGCTGGCATGGTGGGGGATTTGTAGAGACTCCCTTGAATCTGATTTTCGAAGGAAATAATTCGATAACAAGCCAGACAGCATCGGCATTCATTATATTATACATATTGCGTAATTGGCGGAATTGCCGGGATATCGGAAGCTGGGAATTATCCTGTTGAACGATAGAAACGCAACCGATGATACGCTTTGATTAATCTTTCGATTTGCCTGAACGCCGCCTAGGGGCTTTGCCCAAGTTTAACTAATTGCTACTGGGGGAAGTTTGACGGGAAATATTGTTTAATCTTGCCCAGGGAATTTGGTCGTCCGCCAACGATATTGGAAACTCGAGTTACAGGGTACGTTTCGAGTGCTGCTGATCGCGGGGAGTCGAGCACGAGGTAACTAATTAGCGAGTTTCTCATATTTTGCATTAAACCCATGTGTGCAGAAACATCTCAGTTTTCACCCCGTGACGCATTGCAGAAATCGAGGGGAGTATTTTCGAGGGCGGATGGGAATTTGAACTGGGGCCAATTACTTGAGACGCAAAAGAACGTTTTGCAACGCGCCACTGAGACGCCCCGTGCTTTTTGTACCCCTTTCGACCACTTCACTTAGTTGCACTCGCCTCGGTGGTGCAACGCTTTACGAAATTCGAAGCGAACTTTTGATGCATCGATGCGCGTTACTTGAAGGTATTTTAAGATTCCAATATTCATCTCGATGTACCTACTTCTCCGAGGCGCGCATTTCGAGGCAACGATAACTGACGTTTCTGGGACTCTGACGTTCAATTTCCACTGTTCCGTTGTACACGGAAACGTCTCAGCGACTTTCCGCGTTCGGGTACTGGGCCAGTAATTACATTTATCAAATTCGTCTCGTGAAATTAAACGTCATACAGGAGTAGATTTCTATTCTATTTTCCGAGCAGAATCAATTACCGACCGTTCACCAATCCTCGAGTTTAATTAAATGTTTATCGCAATTATATCGATTGGATCGAATGTATTTTTTCGCAATAAATTGCGAAAGTGAAATACGATGAACCACATTCCTTTAGCGTTCTCTATTTTCGAGTTAATTAATGTTGATTGGCGCCGAGCAATGTGTTCATGGAAATGCAGCGTTTGAATTGTATTGAAATGGAAAAAATGTTCCTATCCAAACGAAATAACTTTGCATCGAAAGATTAGATACTACTCGATGCTTCGATTCGCACTTCACAATGGATCTCATTCTTCTCACTCCGGTATTGTGCCTCCACTACAATTATTCTTCGCCGGGAAGGGCCAAATTAGTGTCATTGCAGATCGCCGTTAGGTCTCGACGACTCATTCCTCCGTCGCCATGAAAGGGGGACCTAAGTTTTACAAGCTGTCAGAAAGCTGGCGCGAGTAGTAATGAGCGCCGGCTCGAGCGTTTTGCGTTCATTGAAAGCGTTTTACTCTATTACACCAGCGAGACTTTAATTAACGAGGAAATGTTGCGGAATTCCAACGGGCCTTTCGACGGCCCGAGCGCCTTTTTTCAGATTGATTCGCCAGGCCGCGGCACACAATGAAAAACACGAGCTCGACCAGCCCTGCGGAGCTTTTAAGCGAAAACGCGCCGAGACGCGGTGAAATTCGCCTCGCGAGCGCGCGCAGTGTTGTCTGGCACGAAGCGGGGCTAAAGGCGAGAAAGTAACGCAGTGCATCGTCCTTTGTTGGGCTAGAGGATTCAATGAGATTTTTTTAAGCCCCAAAGTAAACTTTGTTCAAATCCAGAGCTTTTAGAAATTGTCGGTGGATTTTAGAATCCCCTCCATCTGATTCTCTCAGTCGTCTTTGCCGGTTAATTTACCCGAGGATACGAACCTTTGCGACAGATAGAACTACGAAGATTCTATTTCATTTCCTACCACTGTATTCACTTTAAAAATCACTCGTCGCAATTAATAAAGCGCTGATTTGGAAATCGTCTCTGGTTTACACAGACGTCCCTTAAATTGGCTAGTATTCACCAGCCCTTTGGCTTCCAATTAACCTGCCCGCAATCATGAAGTGCTCGCGTAGTTTTCGGAAACCAAAAACCCCGGCTTCTATGCGATAGTGGTGCTGTTGCCTCCATTTACGCCGATTTTCATCGACGCTTGACGAGGTATAGTCGATGTGAAAAAGTGGAGGCGGAACTGAGTTTCGGGATTATTATCCTGTGATTCGATTTCCAGCGGGAAGCGGCTCGAGCACCCCCGAGGAACTTTTCGCCGTTATTTTCCTCGGTGTTTTCTGTAATTTTAACGAGATTGGAGTGGGTCACGCGAAAGTGGTTACACGATTGTCGCCCGTCCGACGGACGCGGGATTTATTCGCTCGGACGACGATGCCCTTTTTTCTTCTTGGGCAGCGAATTTCACGGTTCGTTTACCCGTGAAGCGTTCCTTCGAACCGTGCTAATGCAACGAACATTTTAATTTCACTTTGCGCGTCGCGTTTCAGTGAAAAGTGAAACTGAAAGCGTTTCATTATGCCGGGTCGCCTATAAATGGACTTCCGTTCTCGTCGATGCCAAGGTACGCATTGTAGCTCGTTTGCAAACGGAACTTCAGTTGTTGCTGGGAGTTCTGAATGCAAACTAGCTATCAAATAATTACAATAGGTAAACGTTTAATCGAGAAAAGGATTTTGGCTCCGCTTTAGCGGCGCGAAGTTTCTAATTTCCCGCTTACAAGGCAATAATTAATGAAAGATCTAATTTCAAAACAATAATACAATAATAATTTCGTGTGAAATCATCCCCCAAGCAGAATTGAACATAAATCTTCCATTTCTCGCAATGACAGGTGAGGATTCGCCCGATTTTCATCATTTTTCAAAGTAATCCAGTCCACGTAGAGGCAAGCCGAGCGCAAACGAGCATCCCCCGTTATCCCTGCACGCAAGAAACGCGTTAAGAATTTATCCGGGGGATTTTCTCGGATATTTCCCGGAGACAAATCAGCGGAAAAGATTAGCGCTCTTGCGAGCACGGTGGAACGATACCAAGATAGAATTGCTTCCGTTCCATTTCCGCGACCATTTAGGTCCCCCGTTTATTCGCATCTTTTCCGTGATATCGATATCTCGAGGAACGGTAGCCAATCCGTGGCGTCGTAGTTTTAGGAAAATGTAGCCAGAGCCTGGTAAACATTCTGATAAAACGACAAGATTCAGTGGTATTTTATTCGAGCCAGAATTTATTAGATTCTCGAGGACGGGGGCTGAGAAGGTTTGCAAAAATTACTGCGTCGAATATGCATTCGCTATTGTTTCGCGTGGGCAGAGGGAACGGGGCAATAAAGCCCGCCATCTTCGCCGTAGGAAGCTGGCATTTGCTTTATGGAATTTAATCTTTTCTTGCCTGCATTGTCGAAGGGAATGTTGATTTATCGCTTGCAACTGGCGTTGTTACGTTGATCGAATGCAATTTAATTCGCTCGCGTACCCGCCGGGGAAAAAGTGCGCGGGTCGGGAACGAAACAGTTGCGGGGTCGTGCAACGGAATGCACGAGGAAGTTGAATCACCGTTCTAATGGCGGCGAATACGTGCCTGCATTTTACAACGACCTCCGTCGGAATTTCTCGCCCCGGGGGCAGAGAGCTTTCAAAAGTTTCCGTATCAATCTACCCGAACTTTTCGACACGTGCGATTTATACAGTTTCATTCGGCCAATACCGGCGTTGATCTTTGTTGCCTCGAAGATTAGCGCGCTCGCGTTGAATTAAGGCACGGTTTGGAAATCGGGGGTGCCGAGCGGTGCAGCGAGTCTTCTATAAAATTACCAACGCAAATGCACTCGCGCTGCTTAACGAGCTTATTTAAGCTCGGGGTCGCGCCCTTCCGCCGAAGCATTCGAGTTATTCGGAAGGCGATCGATGTCGAGCTAATTTCGAAGCTCGCCAAACAATGGGGGAGGTGGGTGGACGAAGTTTCGGAGTGAAATCGCGTCGATAAAACGCGGTAAGAATGGAACGGCACGAGCTCAGCGAAATTCGACGAGTCCGGGCGTCGTTACCCAAGACTTTGAAGTGGGTCGACAGAGGGGGCCAACGGTGTTTTTCGCGCGGGGGTGGCCGCGCGATGTGGCACGAAAATTTATGTGCTCCTCGGCGCCGCGAAACTATGCAGCCCTGGCGAAAACGGCCAGCCAAGAGCAAAATGCTTCTCTCCAGTTCGAATTCGACTGTTGTTCACCGCGCCCCCAAACCCCTTGCCACCCTCGTGGCAAGAGACCTTTCCCCGGGACAAGGGGACGGTCAGGATATTCATGAGCATCTTCTCGATCGTTTTCTACATTCTGCCACTCTTTTCTCAGGCTACTTTGGGTAATCGAATATTTCTCCGCGCTACTCGATTGCTCGCGCGTTTACAAGAGTGAAACAGTTGCCAGCAGAGGGCGGAGTCTTGATATTATTGCGGGAGAATCGAGGGAATAGTTGGGATTGTTGAAGGAAGGTGGAAATTTGGAAGGGAAAGGACGCATTCCTCGAACATCTGAGTACGTAAGCCAGAAGTTCCAGTCGCGAATCGGATGGCTGGCGCGCAATTAGCAGCTTAAAGCGCGCAATTAGGGTAACGTCAGTTCGTTTACAGGAAATCCATGGATGCACGTCGATTGCAGGCCACTGTCTGACAAGTCGGACCAGGCACGACCTTTACCACTGTGGTTGTCCAACGGGATTGCAGTTCTACCTGGTGTCTGGCCGAGAACGTCCAATACTACTCGGCTAAATCCTAAGTGGCGAGTTTGAATGGTGACTTTGTGAGTTGGATTTCGGTAGCCGCTCCTCTACACCCGTGCGATCGGGAGTTGACAACGCGTAACTATCTCTAAACTGTGTACAGATTGCCGTTTCATAGGAATCTCGACGACGGTACGAACGAGTCTTGTCAAATGTTCATGCAAATGATGTTTCTTTAACGCGATATCACGCATTCGATTATTTCTGCATCCTCGGCCCTTCAACGATTGCCACTACATACTCATTAGAGTCATTAAAAAATCATTCACAAAACCAGCCTGCATGTAACGCGAAACAATAGCTTCGTCATCGAATAATAGCTTTATATCCGTATTTTGACTGACGATGCTTGTTCTCCATTGTTTCAGGCGATTTTAACAAGAGAGGGCTGTATCTAACGTTAATAGCGACTATTAATAACCCACTCACCTGCCACGTTTTCGAGATAGCAACATCGTAGGTGGGCGGCGGCGATACCATAGAAGGAATGGCGTAAACTGGTTGCGATCTACTTTGCGCGTTTAATTGACTATGTCCGGTTTCGTTGGCACTGGCGTTCGGCGTGTCTGGAATGGTGGCGTACAGGGCCTCCGGTATGGTGTTCTCGCGAATTCCGCCGCCGAGTATGCTGGAGCCGGAATCTGCGCAGTAGTAAATGCAATTTTAAGCAAAGTTTGCGAATTAATTAGTCGATGGTAGAGTGGTCAGCAGCCGGATCCGCGAGCGAACTGCGTCGTTATTGTTAATAACTCGCATAACTGCAGAGAGAATAACCATCGCTACTCTGGAATGTACTTCCGGTAATCCCCGGGTGAGATGGTTCTGGAATAAGATGCAGCAAAGAATATCCGGATAGAGTGCGTATTAAATCTTTTACCAATGTAGGTGTAATGTGATTCCGCTCTGTCGGCGCTCCTAGTCCTCCTCGAATGATTCAATCTCTTCTCGTATTTATTCGTTTTCGTGGCCGGCCTGGACTGATCGGCGACCGAGCTGCTGCTTCCCGTATCAGACGTTCTGTTCTTCGAGCGAGCTTCCTCCTGCTGCTTCTTGGCGGCTCGCGCTTCCGACTTGCTGCTCTTCGACTTGGATATCCTGGTCGTCAGCTTTCTCGCGGACAGCGAACCATTTCGCGCCTTCGGCAGCTCCACCACCACTCCGCAGCCGCAAATTGGCGCGTTTTCGTTAGACATTCTGTAAAAAGAAAATTGGAGTATCTTAATCGACGGAGTTATCGTTCATCCTTCGGCTTTAATCGTTTCTCATGGTATCGAACACGTTACTCTGTAATTACCGCGAGCATCCGCGAGTGAATCGCTTACGAATACCTGACATCGACACACTCGTTGCCAGCGGTAATGCTGATCTATAATCTGCTGCAATAACACGTAGCGTTTCGTGGTACCGCGTTACCCAAACCACAAGCCAAGGGCCATTAATAACGTGGCCATAATGGCCCCTAATTGGAGTCACTTCGCAACGTTTCTCCTCGACCGGGTGACCCGCGCGTTCGACTCTCGATAAACGTGATTGAACGATGCTCGAGGGCAAAAAGCGCCTTCCTTACAGCGATCTACCCTTCCCAGGGACACTAACGTTCACCGCGGGATCTCATCTTTATTCCGTTCGCATCTTGATAAACATGGGAAAAGGAAGGCAGACAATATCTGTCAACGGGACACTGATCCCAGATAAGACCACTCGGATCCAACATTATTAACTTTGTAAGGCGTGATTTCAGGGATCAGCGTTACAGTTCGTGAAGCATTCTAATCTTCGGGGTGGAAATGCCAAAATCTAGACAAAACTCATCAAACTTTGCGGTTCGTGGAATCAGAAGTGAAGGATTCCTTTCAGGCACAGTAAAGCTAGGCTCTCGAAAGTTGCCAAGAGAATCCCACCCGCATCATAAACTCGATTCGATGTCCTCAACAGTAATCGTTCTCGGAGATCCCGATGGAAATGGAGTCCGGCCTCCCAGACGAAGTAATAAATCGATAATCGTCTATGAGGGAGAATGGCTGGAGGGGCCGTCGGTCTCGTTCGCTTAATTATTCGATTCCCGCGAAAGCTCCGCTCCCTTTTTCCTCCCCCGCCACGCGACAGAGTGAACTCGAAATCAAAGGGAGTCGCTTTGATCCGAGATTTGAAGGCGTGATTTATCGGAATCTGGAGAGGAGTGGCTTCCGCTCTTTTCCTTTTTGTCCCCGTGCTGCTCCGCTGGAACAATGGCTTCGATCCTTTTGCAACGCCCGCGGCTTCCCGCCCCCATCCATTTTTTCGTTAATTTGTCTTTGAGCGAAGATTATTCGGTCCCAGTGACGGATCGTTATCTAGTTCCGTGCGCCTTCAGGATCGACAGCGCCGATGGCAGAAATTACACAAGTATCTGCACCGTCGCGAGAAAGATCATCACTGTATCTTCGCTAGTTTCCGAGCTTGGAGGGGTTAACAAAAATATTCTGCTTCTCCCTTCTCGTTGCTCGCAGCCCCCTAAATGGAGCGTAAATATCTGAAAAGAAGCCTCGAATCGTCACGGTCCCGGAGGCAACGAATCAGTCAGACGCTCGCCCGAGATTTCTGGGAAGAGGTAGCTTTCCTCTCTTTCTCGCGGAAATTTCATTCTCCTGCCCCCCTTCTATACGCTCAGGCTCTTTCGCGAGGAAACGTTTCGGTGGCTGCAACACCGAGCACATCCAGCCAATGGTACAATCCAATTTTCGTATCATCGTCGATTCGAACGGGATACCCGTCCCTCTCCTTGTGTCAGATTTTTTTCTCCCCCGAGAGATTAAAAAGAAGTTACTCCGTCGTGTCCGTACTTTCTCCTCTTGCTGCAGCTTCGTTCTGTGCCCCATTTTCTACGGTAAACTAGATTCCAGGTTCCTCGATATAACCAGACTTCTTCCCTGCATTTTCTCTGCGACGATCTGTCCATGCGAGTGGAGGCTTCGAGGGAATCGGCGCTCAGAGCCGAAGGACGAAGGAGAAGCTTCATTTCCGCAAGATAATGTCAGAGAATTCCCGCAATGTCTGACGAACGAACGAAACTCACCGGGTTAATCGACGAAATTAATTTTCCAGCGGGGAACGCGATGCTCCACGGGTATAATAATCTGCGAGGCTCTCTGGTTTCGATGGGGAGGCAAGATACATCCAGACGCCGAGGAGAAATCGCTGCGCGGAAATTAAATTACGCGGTGCGCTGCGGAATGAGCTCCGGGAGACCCCTTAGTTAGTTTCGACGACAAACTACGTGCTACGCTGCCGTTATTATTCATTCCGGCTCGCCTGCTTCTGGCCAACTTCCGGTCGCCACGGAATCCCTCTCATCCCGTCGACTTAGACCGAGTGCCGGTGATCTGTCATCGAAACAGACACGCTATCTTCACTCGATCCCTCGTCGCTCTCTTATTCCGGACTCCTTTTAATGCTTCCCCTTGCTCACTTATCGCAAGCGAGGTTTGCTCGGGTCCATCGGGGCGCAAATATCACGACATATTTGATGCACGGATCGATAGAGGGTAGTCTAAGTGGAGTAGAGCTGCGCGTAGTGAGACAAAGGACACAAGTGTAACGGTAGAAGAGGCTCGTGCATAGCCAGACAATTCGATGTTACGAAGTTGAAACGGTGTAAAATGGTGCAAGGGAGAATGACAATTGATTAATTAAGTGAAATTGAAAGGTGGAGGAGCGGGAAAGTGAAACGTGCCAGTGTATGGTCAGGCAACACCGTTTGAAGGTCCGAGTTACCGCAGTTTACGAAAATTTCGTGTATTTGCCGCCAGTGAAGAATGCCGAACGCAATTAGAGCGTTCCGTAGAATGTAATTAAAGCTCGATCCTGTTCGTCACGCGTCACGGCACCGGGATACCGTTTTTTTAGCATACCCGAGCCCCGCCTGAATTTCAATTAATTCCGCATTGCTCGTATCGCTTCGAATATCGTCACGTGTTTGGAGCAGCTGAAATTACACCCGGACGCTTTCGGAATTAACCGCGAATCCTGGCTACTTTGAGAGCTCCCCCAATTTGCAATCAACGTCTCTTGCATATTCCAGAGGCGAATATGAGTGTCTCCTTCATGATTACCAAGAAGCCTTCGACGTGCACCAGTCCCGACTTTACCCCTATAATTGTTGTTAGAAGCTGGTTTAACAGCTTCTGCATATCTGGCACGGAGGATACCGATCTTCAGATGCGGCAGCCACTGAAACGAAAGTTTAGTTACGCAAGCGTGCAGTGGTTTTCCTAGAGACGACGTTCGAATGCGAGTTTTTAAAAAGTAACATTATTAACGTGAAAGTAACATTATGTACTGTATCACTGGCAGCTGTATTATCTTAATAACTTGAAAATTCATAGTGATCAAAGGAGAAATTAGCCACTCGAAGGTGGTCGTCGGAAAATGAGTCGTTTTCTCATCGAGAGTTTATGGGTGAATACGTATTCCCTGTTGGAAAGTTGGAGGGATCGGAAAATCGCGAAGGTCCGTGGAGCAGCGGTAATTTTAAGCCTGGCTAAATTTTCGAAATCCGTGGAAGCCCTCGCAGAGGTTGCGAAAAGCTGAAAGTTCGCGGATCCTCGGCTGCCACGGCTCACTGGGAAGTTTTACGCGAAACTTTGAGACGTTGAGCTTGGCCCCTACTCGATAGGAGGGAATTTACATGACCTAATATTTGCAACAGCGCGTGCAAAAAGCTTTGCCAGACATTTCAAACACCGACATCGCTCGTTAGAGCAAGTGCAGAAATTCTGATCCATAAGGTTCGTTTCTTGTATTCATTTGAAGTACGAATCCCGCACTCCCGCGATAAGAATGCATAATTCGGGGTATAAATAAAGTGCGGGTAGAAATGCCGAAGTAAAGGGAGCAGGGAAGAAGAGAAAGGTACATTACTCTACAGTACCTTTTTCGAATAGTAATAAAGAGGAAGATCGAACATTGATTACGCAAACATTCACTCAGAATCTTAATGCTCACGGGTATTACAGAAGAATCCTAGCTCGGGGCACAGAAAATCCTTTCCCGAAAGATCCGAGAATTGAATCATAGCGAGTTCATCGGATTAAGTTGCCCGAACAATCAACAATCTGCTTTACTATGGGAAAGGGTGCCTTCGACTAAATCCAATTTACTAGAAACGCTCCAGCGCGGTCCACGCGTCCCCATTCATCCCCAAAATTCCTATAAGACAAATCTGCTGAAACTCGGGGGGATCGATAAACGAAACCCCAAAGATTGTACGTGTCGGATTCACAGAGCCCCGCCAGTTAGACGATAAACCGATAGCAGAGTGCTGCGCTGTTTTGCACACGTATCGGCCGCCACCGGAATTATACCTTATCAGCTGGCATGTACCCGCGCCAGTAGTCGTATTATGCTAGCCGATACGACCGACTGATTGTGAGAACCGCAGTCGACGGATAACGAAATCCCGAAATTGTTAAGCGCCGGCTCGCACGCTGGAACGATGCAACAAAGAACCGAAAACTCCTCTGAAATTAGACCAACGTTGTCAGAACTCCGCCGTACCGAATCAGACGTATCCTCACCACTATTTCTCTCTCAATCCCCGTCCCCGGTTCACCCTAGTTCACCGCCTGTTACGTATCGCGTCGTATGAGCAGCTGATGATCAGTAGTTGCGCGAAACCAATGGCAATTCAGTCCCGGATTATCGCGTTGATTCCCTCGAATCGATTCGTAAACCGTTACTGGCAAAGCATTAATTAGTCCTCGGGCTTAATGGCAGAGTTCTGTCGGCGGTGTTCGCAGGTTCGCGAAATAAGCGACTAAAGCGAGCAGACGAAACACGATTGACGAGAGCACGATGGGGCGGGGCGGACAATTTATTAATGGAAAGAATAACGCCAGCTCCTCCGAGCGGCCGAGCACCGATGACGGGGAAACAATGGGCTGTTTCCAGTAAATCGAGGAACCCGAAACGCGACATAATTCCGCGATTTCCACCGGCTAATTAACGGGCGAAATTAATTAGCGATTGCTTCCAACGTGATCGTTATCCTCTCGACGAACGGGGATCTCGTCTAAGCCGCTTTCCGCGCGGGGGCGACTGCGGGAGGGGCTGGTTTTAATAAAAGCGACGCATTGGCGACTTTTTCGATCAGAAAATCACGGAAGACACGTTATTCGGCGGGCGTAGATTTTGCATAAGTTAATTGCCAGCGGGATTATATCTGCCGGTGTCGAAGATAACGAAACGGCGGGGAGGGAGGGCGGAGACCGCGGGTGTATTAAGCCGGGATCACGCTGCAAGTTTTAAAGCGGTTTTGGCGCATCGATGAAGCTCGTAAAATGAAATGAAAAACAGATTACGGGGGGAATGTGATTCAGGAATGGGGGCCCGCGAGGATGTTCCCAAGGAAGATCGAACCGAAAACTCGGCCGTGTGTATTCCTACGTGGCGGTAACGAAACTGCTCGGTTCTTAATACCCATTTTCCAATGTTTGATTAAAACGGAACAAAGAAGCGGAATGGAAGCATGGGTGATTAGCTTGCCACAATAAGGAGGTGCACAAAGACGCGGAAAAACATTGTACGTTGTCGAACAATAAAAGTGGTGTTCGCGGTTCGTTTGTGCCAGGAAGTAAAATATATCTGCATAAGTCAGCCAAGTAGAACAGAAGTCGAGCGACCGAGCTAGTAGAATAGGTCAGCAAACGGCCGGGCAAGTCGAATATGGTAATACGCGACAGAACTTGCTGCTCCCCTCGTCTGCGTAGAATTCTCCACGCAGATAATCGTTTTCTATATCCTCCGCAACAATACGCTCGAAAATTATTCAATCCCTCTAACTCCGAGCTTAATCAGGACCCAGGATTCCATATCCTTTCCCATTTACATGAGGATTACTTCGTACCCCCAGAAAGGGCGCTGAAAGGCGCAATTGCTGTTTTATGACCCGGAAACGGATCCGTTCCGGGGAATACCGTGGAAACGCGCGGAGTTTTCCTCGATCGCTTGGTAGTATCAGCGTAAACGTCGGTGGTTGCTCGGCTGTTCGTGGAGGAAGAAAATTTCAAGCCTCTTGGAGGGATGTGTTCCTTGATCCCCGAGGCTGCTCCTTCGTAATCATTCAGCCGCGTAATCTGCGTTATGCATGCCCCGGCGGGCTCGTTATCGGTAAGAGTATCCCGTTATTAGTATGGAAATCCTTGTGTAAAAGTGGGGCATCGGTTTGTACCGGTGCAGCCTGCGCTTCCCACACTTTGTTACCTGCTTTTCATTATGGATCTGGATTCCCGTACAGGGGAATAATGGATCGCGAGACGCCGACGGTGGAGCTGCGTGTAATTGGCCAGCCGCGATCGCTGGTCGCAAAAATTGGGTCGGCCTGGGTGAATACTTGTCCACGAAATGTTTTCACCAAAGCGTACGAAAGCTGCTGGTACGGTGTTGCGTTTAAAATTCTGGGCAGCTTCTACGGGCGTAAATACGCGGACCCTTGATATCACTATAGTTTCCCGTTGCATTATAATTGGCGCTACTTTGTTTTGTAATCATTAACTTTGCCTAATTCGGCCGGGCTAAAGTTGCTTTCGTTATTATGGGTATACTTCGTGGCGGTGTAATTATTCTGGGCACCGTTCCATGACTCTGAGATCCACTTTAACGCGAAGTGGATCCTTTCGGATTTTATGTGGTGAATGGCGTGGAGACACTCTTGCGCTTCTTTTATTTAATGCTGATTTCATAGAGCAACTGACAATGAGAGCTTCATTCGCACTGAAGCAAGCGTTCTGAAAGGAACATTTTCCATACGACAAATCATACGTCGAGGCGAAAGTTAATTGCCACGAATTGCAAAACGCTTCGCGATAGCAATCTCTTGGCTGTGCTGCGGAAACAGCAGGTTCGTTGCATTCAATTTCGTTGCCCCGTGAGGTAAGAAGCGATACCACTGTGCATTGCGCTCGTGCCGAGAGAATAAAAAGCTATTACACCTCGTCGAGGTATTACGCTTTATGGGTGGCGCGATATGCATCTCGATTACACCGGCCGTCCCTGTAATAAAACTCGAATTAAGTGGATTTTAAAGGGAAATTGAGATTGCAGCCGGCGTCACGCGATTTGCTTCCACCCACGTTCTCAGCCTCGGTAATATGCAAAAGAAAAACGTGGGGAAAATGACAAAAAATTTACGAAGAAGAAATCCAATAAGTCTCGAGCTTTACATAGCTCCACACGCGGAAGTCATGAAAAAAGTTTATAACAATCTCCCCCCTTCATTCCATCAACATCGCCAAGCTTAGTAACTCAGTTTTCCAGCACTTTGCCTACATTTTCAAAGATAAATAGTGCTTCCAAAAGGGGTTCAGAATTTCTGAATTAATTAGAAGGCCGGCGTTGTTGGAAAGTTATTTTCGCGCTTAGAAGGGGCTCATTACTTTCGCGACCAGCGCGCTTTCTGAATTAAAGGAGCGAATCGTGTTTGAAGTACGCGAGCCAATCGGTACTGGAAGACGGCTCGTTTCAGAAGGTTTTAGGTACGGGAGGAAGCGTGACGCGAGTTCGGCGGCAGGTCAAGATTAATTTCGGGCGAATCCTGAGCGTGCAGCGCGGGATTTTCTTCGATAAATCCCGCGGCGCATGACTGGATTAATTACAGCAACGCGGAGCGTGCTGGGATGCTGGAGTGTGGACGCTGCTATTGATTAAATCGTCGATAATGTAAATACTGACACTCTCGGGAATCAAGTTAATCGCGATGAATGAGATTCACCACGATATCTAATCTTTCTTTCGCAAGTGAACTGCGTGGGGCCAATTTAAAATTAAACGAAATCGCAACATTTCTTTTCGGATTTCGGTATTTGCGAATTTTCACTAACAATCTCGCATTTATGAAATCCTGAATCGTTTCTCCGAGATATCTTGGAGGAAAGGTTGCTGCAAGTAGAGTAGATCAATGAACGGTGAGAACGTTTACGTTACCAGGAAAATGAGCTGCCATTTTAAGAAATAGCAAGATTGCACTCAAGCCCCGTGGCAACTAGATTTAGCAATAACTCAATATCGACCCTCTGTCAACCAATTAATTTTTCCTTCGGTGCTTTTCAATTAAATTAATTACTCGATGCCTCTCTGGTTTCTCTCGCTCCTCTGTTATTTATCGATTAAAGTTCCAGCCCTCGGTGCGTTCACTTCTGTTCCATTCTTAATGAATAGTGGACCCATTCAGAAGCATCCAGCACGTGAAACTAGTTACATCATTGCAAATTGTTAAACATTCCACACCGCACGATACGCGTCTGGTTGGGCAAGATTAATTAAGAAGGAAGTAATTCAAATTATTCTAGCCTCGCGTGAAATTGATTCATTTATGTTGGATAATTTTCTGTTGTAGAAGAGCATGGCGAATTAGACCGTAAAATTAGTTCGCGGTGCGCGGCACTGGTTTCCGGCGTGTCATACTTTCTGGGGACGAGCAGTCATTTATTCAAAACAGTTCGAAACTCCGTTAGGTTGGCACACGTGTTAATACGATTAAAACGTTCATTGGCAAGACCAACGAAACAGAACCGTTCGTTTTTCGTGCCACTCCGCGGTTACGCATACGAACGTTCGTTTCCACCCCTTTGCCTCTTCAGTAGCAATATTTAATTGGAAATTGTAGTACGCTTTTGCAACGTTTCCCCGCAGTTCCCACTTACGGCGACTGTTCTTCTTGCGGGCAATAACGATCATCACTTTACCGCCCCGTTATTTCCGACGTCTATTATAAACCTGCCATGATTCTTTCATATTAAACAGAGTAAACATGATACGCGGCTGTTATAGAATTTTTAATTAAAAAATCACCAGGTTGCGCGCAGAGGGAATAAACTGAAACGCGAATTCTTCGAAATTAATGAACGCCCGAGCGAAAAAGCCGCCAGCAGAAATTTAATAAAATCCATGGAAAATATTCAAGATATTAAAGCTGTGCCACATACTCCCCGCGCAACCCCCTCGATTTCATAAGGGAAAACATTCGCGGGCGATATATTGGGAAAAATTGTAATCACGGTAACCCGTATTCCGCCACAATACACATTTAGAGCGGAAATATGCCTGCATCGAAGCACTGGACGAAACCAACAAAACCCACCACCCTTATAAAGCCGTGGCGCAATAATGACTATGTTTAAGCGTATTAAAGGTATCCAAGGTGGAAGTACGTTTTTCGATGGATACATTCGATACGCCGAGCCTCCCGGAACCTTTCGATTCAATATTACCCGGGCCAAAAATTTACGAGGCTGGAATAATGGCGATATGCCGCGAGGATGCATAATTTATAAGAACGGAGATCATAATGGTGACCCGTGGAATTGGTGGGTAGGGGGTAGGTTGCTGGGTGAACGAATTTCCGGGCCGTCTGGCGCTCGCAGCGATTCAAAATAACAAAGCCGATCGTCCCGAGTAAATCATCGATTATCTCGTTCGCCTCTCCGCAGATTTTATACGTTCCCACCCTGTGTCACCCTCCGGAGCCACAAAGGATTGGTGATCGCTGAGCGGGGAGAGAAAAATCTGCAGCAAATCTTTCTTCTTCTTGCGGAACGAGGCGATCGGAAACGAGGAATCGCGAGCACCAGGAAGGGAATAAGGGTGAAAGGTGACCCAGTTTGCGAAGGGTGGCCGGGTTGGGTTCGATGTCACTGCTTCCTGGCCCGGCATGACCCGGATTCACCTGCTCTACGCCCTCCTACCTTGCGTTTCTCCGTTTTCTCGTCCTCCAACCGTTGCCCTCTCCCCCTTTCTCTCGCTCCCACCATCGAGTTTATGTATCCACCCACTACGAGATGGATCTGGTAACCTAATAAGCCCTGCTAATAAAATGTGTGGGGTGTAAGTGTGTCACAACATCCCCAGCCGCGCGGAGTTTCGTAGCTCCTCGCGGTTGGGCGAAAAAATTGGGACGACGCGACGGATGGTACCAAGGGGTGAATTTCCGAGAACTGTGGTCGAGGGTAGTTTTTGAGGTTTATGAGATGTGCGGGCGGATGAAGTAGATCCTTTGAACAGCGGGGCTTCAGGTTTGCCGAGGTTTCAGAAGTTTTGCTTCTACTTTCTGGAATGAATTTTGTGTTTGAATTGGCTCGAATTTATAGTCTCCCGTGCCTCCATTACTGATTAGGTGATCCTCGTTCCTGGAATCGCCGGATTCTGAGGAGTTTCAAGCGGTTGGATTTCTGGTTCCAAAGACGTTTAGACTCCTAGAATGTTCACCTTCAGCTTTTCACTTTCTTCCCTTCCGCAAACCTTAAACTTTTAAAGAGTCTCGGGTTCTCAGGCTTCTCGATTGTTCCAAATAGTTTGACCTTCTCTGCCACCTATTCTTATAATTCTAAGGTCTTTTCAAGACTTTTTAGGATTTTCCAGATCCCGCTAGGATCTCGCGAGAAATTTCTGTATTTACTGATCGGAGCTTTAACGTGTGCAACGTGTGATCGGATCTGCCCACGCATGTGGCCGCGAAAATATATTTTTCTTCAACGATCACGGGTCCCCGTGGTAATTACTCGGTCAACGCAGGGACGTTTCCTTGGTAAACAGTGGGTAAATACACAACCAGAGGCGGAGGTGTCCCGCGCTTTTCCACCATTGGCGGTGTAATCCAATTGCTACTGCTGTCTCCTATTATTGTGCTACGTCGCTCATGGGTTGAGGCCTCAGTGCCCCATTAATCGAAACAATAAACGTCAGAACGGTGAACAAGATTGTCGTCGAGGCAATCGGTGAAAGAACATGTCTGTCAGCCTTCGTTTCCGAAAGGAGCTTGTCTCCCGAGAAACATCTCGCGCTTGTAACGATAAGCAAATAGTGTATAAGGCGTGAAAGCCCGTATAGAATTCGCGGGGATAACAGCTTTTAACGATCAATGGTTCTAAGGTGAGCCTGGATTATGTCTAACCTCGACAGGTACAAAACTACGAAATTTATTTGAATATTTCTAAGTTTCCATGGAAAATTCAATGAAGTGTTTGAAAGCCAAGAAAAGCTCGTAATCAGCAGAATATTTTTTCTAGAATATTACGTGAATAGTAGTATTGATTCCCCAAGAAATTGCACAGCGGAATATAAATGTTTCCTTACGAAATACTTTATTTCAGAAATATTTTTCTTCCAGCGAACGAACAGTACGTTGTAAAAGCAACGGGACAAAATTTACACGCATCAGCGCGCAGCACGAAGCTTCATGTATCCAACGCTTTGGAATTCGTTTGATTCGGTTTCGTCGGATATGTTTCACGCCCCATAGTGAAGAACCATGTCAATTTCAGTCACTCAACGTTAACAGTGATCGAATTCCTGCATTCCAAACCCATTCACAGGTTACACCGGTCCAAGCTTCCCCCCTTTCATCTAAAAGTAGAATTTCGACGAGTTTCGTTAGTAAATTTATTCACGCTGGTCTTGTTAAGCAGACGTTCGCGAAACAAGGTCACTTTCGCCTATTTCCGTCAGCTGGGATCGATTCACTTACATAAATTCCGCGTACTGTCAGTGGAACGTGTGCAACTGGGAAGGACTGACACCCACGAGAGGGACATATTTTGCAAACCTACGTTTACATAACATTTTGTCGCCACCGCGATGAATGGTACCTCATAAACAATAAATCTCCTTCAGGCTCAGCACCGTGGCCCAGATATTCCCAGTAGTATAACGCGGTATGCAGTTCTCCCCCGAAGATCTTCGAAGCAAATGCAGTCGAGCGGTGATATTTGAAGTGAAGCTTCTGATTAAACACAGCTCAGCGAGTCTTCATTGCATGCCCAGGGTGTTTGATATTCCAACGCCACAATTGCACGGTCGTTTGCATTCGACAGTGGCTCGCCTCGAAGAAGCGAACATCAGCGTATGCATCTCCTCTCGCGTCATTTTAAACAGAATCATTGCTGATTAAAAGAACTGCCAACCAAGCACGCGCACGCATCGCGAATAGACAAGCAAGCATAACTATTTCAGTCAATGTATCAGTTCACCCTCGCCCTCTGCAGGGAAACGCTTCGCTGAAAAGCGCGTGGCGTCCCTGAGTCCTTTTTATTCGGGCGTCGGTTTACTATGGGATTCGCGCAAAGCCGACAGACACGAAAACAGGGGGATTAACCGTATCGATACTCGATAAATCGCAAATCCTGATCCAGGAAACAGGCGTACGCGAACCAGCGCTAGTGACTTCCAATAGGGAATTTCTATTAGCAAAAATTTTGACACTTTTCATCCACCATGGCAACCGTGCAAACCAATACATATCGGAGAGCATACATGACGAATGTTTGTACTGATCGTGACGTCCAGAAGCTTTTGCTAGAGGCGCAGTTCACCAGCGCCAGCTTCATAGTCTGAATATGTATTTTGTTTGTTTGTTTTACTTTATTTTGTTAATCTTATTCTAATTAATTTATTTTTTGTTATTTTGTATTCTTTATCTCTTATATTCATCTGCGTTACTCTGTACACTAAAGGGTTTTCTATATAAATAATCAATAATAATAATATTTAGACCCATAATTAACGTTTTTCCATAATTAACTTTTCACTCTAATTAACTTTCCCTAATTACCTTTTTCCAAATTCCATACTGTCAGTTTCATGCGATGAAATTTCCCAAACAGTGGAAGGTCTTTACTCGCAACTTAGATGCCTGTTAAACGACAGCCTGGCTTCTCTAAAGACGACAAGAACATTCAGCTCTAAATTGTACTCTATCCACGAATACACTTGAGATTGTTATCGTGCATCAAAACCAGGCGCCAAACAAAGGAGAGGACAGTTCGTACAGTGACGATGGCAGATGCAGAGTACCCGTCTGGAACCGATGATATCAACGGTGACACACAGTTCGACGCGTAATGAGTCCAACAACGTTAATTGCTCGAATTCGAATCCCTTTGCGCGTGTTTTCCCTACGGAGCCATGTGAACGGGCCCGCGGAGCTAGCACGGCTCTCGTCGGTGAAGAAGCTTGGCTAGGAGGAGGCGGTGAGTGAGGGTGGTAGGAGGCGACGGAGGGGGTGGACGTCATTAAAACTTGCCCGCGAGTCGTTCGCAGAGCACGAGTACGCGCGTAATTCCGGCTCGACGTGTTTTGCCTCGGAGCTTCCTGGCTCCATGTCGGCCGGAAATGCTAATCCCCAACTGTTCCTGGGCGAAACTTTTTCCTCCCCCTAGTTGTTTGTTTCGGTGGTCTATCGTACATGGAACACACTGATCCCCTTTCCGTTTCAACGGCCCCTCTCTGTACGCTCCCTGTCACTTTCCAGATCATAGTCTCGAAGCCTCCCAAGGTTCGTTTTTATCGAAACTTTAGAAGATTGTGCAAAGTAAATCTCTGTGAAAATGATTGGATCTGTAATGGGATGTATCGTGTGGAGGAGGGTAGTTCACCGATGTTTTGATCACTTTGATGCCCTGGTGCAACGAATACAGCTAAGTTTTATCTAAGGAATGTTCGCGCTACAAAGCTACCTGACTTGAAAAAGCCTCAAGCTCTACCATTATCCGTTTTGCTAACGATGAAGGGTAACGCGAGATCCAGGGAGGCAACTTCTTGGCCGCAAATACCTCGGTTTACGTGGCGGCCGCTCGTAATCTCATCCCGACGCTCCATTATCTCGGATTTTAAACCGCCTAACAACACCGGCATTAACGAGTATTTACGTTGCTCCTGCGGTTGTTAAAGCGCCTGGCTCGTGGCGAGGCTCGTGTAATCTTAAACGGGGCCGTTCATTGGGCGAACGGTGGCTGGTCGGGTTTTTCCATCTCCTCCCGAGGCAGCAGAGATTCGCTCCACCTGTGCTAGCGAGCTTTTTCTCGCCGCGTAGATGGATGAAGGTCAAGGGCGAGGATCGCGCGGGACATACGGGTGCGTACATTAAGAACCCCTGGGAACTGGAGTGCGATCCACAATGCGACAGCGGCTGGTTGATCGCTGAAAATTCGGTCCGAGAGCGGGAAGCATGCGAGGGTATGCGAACATTCGCGTTGACCACCGGCTTGATGTATCGTCTGGGGATACACCTCGTCCGGGGGTGGTAATGCGAGGGTGGAAAGTTGAGAGTGTTTGGGTATTATGCGCGGGAACGTAGCTGGATACGGGGCTGGAGGTTGAGCAGCAGCAGAGGAGAATTTGCGTGTGGGAGTAGGAATAAAGTGGAATCGAAGGGTGGAATCGTACGCTTCGAAGGGCGTCTCGGTGGAATCTCCAACTGAAGTATAAGTAGAGCCAGAGCAGAGCATAGGTATGGCTTTGATGTAACGTGGGCAGAAGGTGATCAGAATTGAAGGAAAATTTAAATAGAACTTCTGTAGTGCTTGATTGAAATTCAAATGGAACGCGTAATTAGTGATTTCCCTGTTCAGTTAACACGCGATAGAGGCACGGCGGATCCTATTAAACTTAAACGCTCGTCGAGGCTCTATAGCCGCGCAGAAAAGTCGGCCCCAAGTTTCCGGGCTCCTCTGTGCCCCTTTAGTCTGGCGCAGACTTTATTCGCCCTCCCCCTACCCGTGTCCTTGTGTAGTTTTTTCACAACCCATGAATTCTTTATGTACGAAGACACGGGTTCCCAGAAAGAAGCCTTGTGACAGACGGGAACCGAAAGGAATGAGCGGAAAGCCTGGCGTCAAAATATTTAACAGCGCGTACGAATGTTCGGTGCTAGGAAACGGCAGGATGGAACATGTCCTTTGAGTCTCTCCTTTTCAAGAAGCATCTTCTTAAAACATTTCTCAGGGAAACGAAGAATGAGGCATAAATAATTCCTTACCCTCGTCTGTTTTAGTTTGCGGATTGTCCTCCCGGCTGCACTAAAACTAAAGCAAATAGGTTACTGACTGAGACGTACAGTCACGCTTGATCTGTCTGGCCATCCATTGTCCCCTTCTACTCGTCTAATGGCCTATTATTCCAACTCCTCCCGTGGAACTGCACACTGGCCTATTCTACACCACTGCTCCAGTATTATTCCCTCTGAACCATGCTGGTCTCCTTTATCTGCCCGGCAACATATGTCGCTCTTCCACTTGTCCGAGCATTTCCTTATTCTACCCCGCCCGACCACGCAGATTTCTATCCCATTTATCTGCCTCTGCGGAGACCTGTGTTACTTCACTGGCCACCCGCGATCCTATTCTACGAGTCTCGCCATACCCGTGCCCATTCCCCTTATCCCATCATACTCGATCCCGTTCTATCTTCTATCCGACCCAGTACGTCGATTCCCGGGCGCGATCTAATAAAAAGGACTGTAACGTCAGATACATGGGCCACGAACGAGCTTTCTAATAACGTAGGAAGCTCGCGTCTCCCTTAATCATTCGAGGCACTAACTTCGGAGTTCCTTTCCTGGAACGCTGTACCGTGTAATGTCATTTCTGACGGGTAGCTATATAAAATTATCCTTCCCTCCGCGTGGAACGTGCCGTGCAACTGGGCTACCCTTCTGTTCCGAATCTTCTTGGCTGCTTTACGACCGACGGTATCCACAGAAGCCCGTTTCGTCTTTATAGCTGAATGTACCCTAAATTGCTAATAAATGATGGTCCCCATTAAAAATGGAGAGGGAAGTCACGTATTTTATACGAGGCGCATTGAGGTTATTTACGAGCACGGACGGGCGATAGATAGAGCATATGGCGAGGACGTCAAAGAGTCCTTCGAGCGAACGAGACGGCCAGGTGTCGGTGATACAGGATGAAAAGGTGCCTTTCACGGCGGCTAATCAAAAGAGATCACGTTGGATTAAGATTATTGGACGACAAGGAGAAGGGGGGTTGGAGGGGGAGGGAGGATATCCGCGAGGATCCCGACACCCCGCTGCTACGGATCGAGGTCACGTGCCCTTTCTCCGCGCTCACCTGAAAGGAAGAATTACACTGGCTGCGGATCGCGTGGCTATAATGAGGCTTCGCGGATAAAAATGAAATTTCACCGGGGCGAGAGCGCAAGAACGTTTTCATTATTCAACGCCAGTTCGCTGGATATTTAAAGCGATAACCAGGCTGAATGACAAATCGTAACTCCGGCGAGGGTGATAAAACGCGCCCGTGATTAATGCAAACGAGCAGTCCGCGACTGGAATTTTTCGCACGGTTATAAAAACTCGGGCGATTTTTCGGCGAAAATTGGTATCGGCGCGCGGCGAGCACGCGTGCGACTTGGATTCCAGGAAGTTCGTGAATTCCGCCGCGGAGAGCGGGCAACTTGCGGGATTAATCGAGATACCTGTCGTTGAGTGCGGAAAATTCGGGAAGCGAGCCAGGAGGAGCCGAGGATCCTCAAAATTGATTACGGGAAGTAAGAGATTCGCCAAGTTCGCCTTGAGAAATAGGAAATTTATTAGCTGATTTGTAGAAATAGGAGATTCGCAGGCTGGAGCCTTCGAAATAAAAAATTCCCCGAGTCTCATCGCGAGAAATTCACTTCACGCAAATTGGACGCGAGCAATCAGAAGAAGCTTTCCCAAAGTCAGTCTGTAGACTGGAATTTACGATCGACTTGGAGGCAGGCGGACGCCTTCGTTTCGATGTAAAGAACAATTAGTCGCCGGAATCCCTCGTGCAATAAAAAATGACCGAAGGGATTAACAGCCGTCGCCGAGTACTTTACGGCCGCGTTTTCCGCTAGGCTGGGCCGGCTGAACGAAGCAAACAGCCTTGAATTTCATTCAGGGCTACGTTTCCCAGTGCTTTCTGCGTCGAATTCAATGCCAGACTTATTGTGCGGCCGCACAATGCCCGGAGGATTCGTGCATTCCGTCAGCAGCGTTTCTAACGAGGGCTTGAAAAAAGCAGGGAAGAGGTGGAGAGAAAGGTGGCGCGGGCGGAATCGATGGAATCGAAACAGCCGTTCGCGCCAAGTAGAGTTGCGTTTGCTTTCACAACCTTATCCAGCCAGAATCTCAATCTGAAGATTGTTCAGCTTATTCTTCCGGCTTCGTATCGCAGTAACCATGAAATAACATTACGGTGTGGCGTCACTTCTTCTAATACTGCGCGCCCTAAAGCTGCGCGAGACGAGAGGGCAAACTTTCAGTGGAGGGAAACGATAATAGTCAGACCGGTGATGTATCGCGTTCTCGAGCGTGTTCGCAGAAAGCTTTTCCACTAGCAGAGAGCAGTTTGCAATGTGAATGCTGTTCTCATTCTTCTCGGTGCTCTGCATCAGATTATCGCCAGATGCAATAGGTGTAACGTATGTTTTGTTTCATGCCAGAGGAGCAGAAAATGGTAGCCCAGGAGGTTTCCATTGACTCGGCGTTAGTTTCTTCCAGCATAGCGAGACGTTCTCCTATTTTCCAACAGTATAACCACGAAGCACAGCGTCTACACTTACGCCGTCTCTATTTCAATAGGAAAATCCTCTGGACATTGCACACCGATCTTAATTCGCGTTAAAAATACAACTCCGTCGCTCCCAGCGTCTTTGCCTCTCCAAGCAGCGGCTTAATTTCGACCATTTCGTAACGAGCAAACGAAACTCCGCTTCTCTACTTTACCTTTCATTTAGAGACGCTTCGGGCGCCCGCCAACAAAGGCCGGCAAAGGCTTTAAAAAAAGAGTGGGAGAAAAAAAACAACAGCGCAAATAGGCTGTCGGCCACCCACGCCTCGCAGTTCGGTTTCACGAAAAATCGGGGACGACGGTATTAACTCGCGCAGGCGGAGCCTGACCATTAAGGATTATCATCCTCCACACCTGCTAGCCCAATACCCAAGGGTGCGAACTTCCACCCATCCTCCATAGAACTTCAGGAAATGAAGCTTCCACGGTGTCCCCAGGAAAAAGGATTTAGAATTCTACGCGGCGTGGGCACAGCCGGGTCAGGAGCGCGAATTAAGCGCGCATCCAGCGTGGGCGTCGAATAGACGATGAAATATGAGGAGCGGCTGAAGGGGGCGGGCGTGCGCTCGCTTTTTATTAGCCAGCTGGAGGAAAAGCGCGGAGCCGCTTTCACAGGAAGCCGGGAGCAAAAACGTTAAATAAATTTGTATTCTGAAATCGTCTGAAGCGCAAGGCCGAGCGGTCAGCTTGGAATAATGAGAAGAGGCAGGATTTTCAGGGCGAGACGCAAATGGAATCGAGACGCGACGAGTAGAAGTGAGCTCATAGATCGAAAACGATCTTTATGCCTCCTCTCTATTTTCAGTCTGCTCGAGAACTAAGACCAGCAAATCAAACGTTAAAATTCCAAGGACAATTGGTTATGCAAGCAGCAGTCAATTATAGCAGGCATCACAAAGCAAGACATCCTGAAGTTCTTCCTTTCCGATTGATCTTGACGATAGCCGCGTATCGAGCGGTGTTTAATATTCATTTGGCAGGCTGATTAAGGGAAACTGATTCGGATAGGGGCAAAGAAGGAATATCCTTGGACTGCAGACGCTGAGGGGATATGGAATTGCTTTGCAAAGCTGCGTGTCCGAAGGTCGACCAGTAATAGGATTAACCAAAGTTGGCTCGTTTTCCTTGTTCTTTTACGGGGGAGGGGATTTTTCACTGACATCGCCACTGTAAACTGCGCAACATTTCCACTTTTCGACGAGTTTTTTTTCCATCCTCGCTCGATCCTTTTTCTCCAGTCGTAATACAATTCGTGACAAAAGTTACGAGAGGATTCTGCGAGCGTCCCTCTGCAACAGGGAAAACTTCCAGAGCGCTGGTATTGCTTTTATTAATTCCTTAATACGGAAGTGGAAGGCGCTGGGACACGCGAGCCATCCCCTGCAATCCAGCGCGTATCTTTCAGTCGTGCTGTACGAAGGTCCAAGAGAGAATCGGATCCTTGTATTTTTCTCAGAGTTGTCACGACGAAACTGTCGACCATTTATCGTACTTTCCGAAGATTACTCCCGCGTTTCTTCCCCCCTATCCGACACGCTCGAGTCGTATAAAACATCGCGGGAAATTTAATCTCGGACAGAGATTAGCTTACTCGCTGATGCGCGTTATCAATCAGAAAATTACGTCTACGCCGAGCTGCAGGAGAAAGAATGTGCCGCGGAAATGGATGTTGGATCGATTCGATTTAATGTCAGATATCCGTCGGCTTAGTCAGAATTAAGGCTGAAGAGACAATGCCAGTTGCTCGTGCGTCGTAAGCGCGAAAATTCCGGAAGATTTGCGAACAGTTGCGCAATGATTTTTCCAGAACGGTTCCGACTTTAATCCGTGGCGTAGTCGTTATTTTTCCACCTCATCTTCTCGTTTCCCGTGTAACGTGTAAAATACAAATCTGACCGGCCAAGCTTTCAATCCGACCGCGATCCACGAAACCCCGATATCGAGCTGTCGATACATCGCCGTCGACTCGACAGAGGAGCATATTTTTTTGGCTACTGGATAAACGGCGGATGGAAACAAAAGCGGTCGAAAGGAACACGGCCTAAATTCGGCGCGGCGTAACGAGAACAAAAATTGAGGCGCAAAATCGGAAGCGCTGGTTTCCATTTATCGCGTTTCGATCCCTCCTGCGTTCCTCTCCTTTTCTTTCCGCGGATTAATTCTCTGCCCGCGTTCATACGGGTTAGTGGAGAACATCGACCGGCAGGCTCGTCATTATCGCCGTTATTCCACGTCCGATCTGCACGGAGATTATACAGTTTATACACGTGCACTCTTTATCTTTTGTTTTTACTTTTCAGATCGCAAGTTACGATCTACAGTGGCGTCACGTAATTGCAAAGATAAATGAAAACCTTTAATGGTGGGCGACACATATCTCGATGAAAGTTTGCGCGATGGCTGGGTGGCAGAAGTTAAAGGCCACCGAGTTCTCTAGCTTTTTATCGGCAAATGACCGGATTTAAAGCGTGGAAGTAGCGTTGCAGGCTTTACCTTCCCGATATGGTGTTGCAAACTGTGAGAAGTTAGAAAAAGGGCTTGCACGAGGAACTTTTATTATGAGACACTGTGGACGACAGAAGGGGGAAATGCGAACTTTGTGCAACTTTACCCTTTTTCGAAGCAATCAAGATTACGTTACTGCCAGTGGATAATTAAAGTAAGTCTAGCAGTGCAGTGTAGCGTAGTCTGCATTGTCCTCGGTTAGCAGAGACTTCAGAGCTTTTGCATCGAGGGACTTCAGCTTTGTATTCTGCCAGTGACTAAATACGCGAACAATACTGAACGCTACAAAAGCCCCCGAAATATTCCCTGATACGTGGCTGTGTTCGTCCATCGAGAGCTCCAGCTTGTTACTTTTACGTTGCTCAAGTGATCTCATCGAAGTGTCGGGCGCCTGACAAAAGGAACTCGTCAGTTGCGTGTGGGTGCGTCTAACATGTAACGTGCTCGTTCTACTTGCCGACCTATATCATGTTTCCAGTCCATTCACGGGATCGTAACAAGCTTCTGCAGCGTTTCACTGTTACTCCTCCTTGCACGACCATGCACGGATAACACTACTGATTCAATTGCGGTAGATTAGCTGTGGCTATAGTTTTCATCCAATCGTCTTCCCTCCGGCGGCGTTCCATTTCCGTTCTACGCTCCTCGAAACGTAGAATGCCATACTACTTGTGCAACTACATGCACCATATCGCTTCACTTATTTACAACTACGAATCTTCAGAGCATTTCTTTACCGCCCGTTGTCTACCCTCATTGCCTGACAACATACGGTCCTATTCTACTTGTCGTGCATTCTACTATGCAAGGCTGACACGGCGCGAGCTCTTTCTGCTTGCCGGAGCACGGGCGCCGCTAATTGTCTGGTGAAATACGATCCTCTTCTACTTTCTACTTTCTACTTCGGACTCGTGAGAACCGTGCGATAATCATTTCGCAGTAAAAACGATGCGAATCGCGCGCCTGTTTGAAGCTTGATTATTACACAACGCTCGGATCATTGTAACAATTACCCTCTGCGCTTGCAATATTACTGAATCGAGGTGGTTAAAGAAGGAGGTCGGACCATACCTGGTAATGCAATATCGCGACCGCAACGGAATAACGCTGGGAGTAACAACAGCAGTAGCCGCGCCAATATCGATACCAATAACAATACATAATAATAGCGTAAAGCCAATAACCCTCGCACTTTCCGAATGACCTACATCCCTCGATCTCTCCATGTCAACCCTCGTCCACTACCCCCCCCCCCCTCCCCAGCGAAGAATCTTAACCTACCAGCGTCGAAATTTCTTGTCCTCTGGCAGCTTCTCCTCGAGCGAGAAGCCTTCATCCTCTGTGAAAGGAGCCGAGCCACTCGAAAACCGTGGCCCACATCGTTCGCGATCGAGAGCGGCGCGTCGAGGCTTCTGTCCGTCTCGCTTTTGTTGCCGCCGAGCCCGTTTTGCGTCAAATTTCGTTCGGCCGATACAACGAGAGGGTGCCGTTCACCACGGTGAAATGGGACGTTGCGTAAACACTGGCTGCACCGCTTAATAGTGGCAGTTCTATTGCGTCCCCGGCGGGAATCGCAAGAGTTTGCGGCTGGCTTTTTTACGAATCGACGCGGTTAAGCTCGCTCGGTAAACATCGAGCCGCTCCTAACGTTGCACCGACGCTAAAAGGAACGGGGAAACCTGGGAAGACTTTGAACTCTCTATTTGCTGCGAAGCTATGGCTTCTTCTTCCAGAGGAAACGTCGAACTTTCGTGGAAGAGAATTTTAGAGAAATCTCGGGGAAACCTCGAGGTGTTTCCATCGAAATGACGTCGCGTTTATTACCTAGTAGCAGGTATGGGCCTGCCACAATTTGAAAGCCTATATTCACCCTGAATTTCAAGCAAGACCAGCTACCAGCCTTCCAACGTGGCAATGCTCGCGGATTGTCGCGCGATTTCCGCGAAATTCAGAATTTCAAATGAGAATGGAGTCGGCGGGCAGCGGATCGATTCGAAATAACGCGTCGGAGGGCGGGGCGCGGAAAAAGCGCCGGGCGAGATCGGCCGCCGGCTGGATAGCCTCGCGAGCAACAATAACGCCGCGTGTCGCAACGTCCGCGAGCAAAGAGGCCGACGCGGCGATGCACCGACCGGAGGAAATGACGAGGGAACGGCGGAAACCAGGAATTCGGTCTGCCGGCAGCGAACCGAGCGCAGGTGGGCGGCGGAAGGTCGACCCGGGGGTTCGAAAACCAGGTCACAGCCAGGTCACTGAGCCACCCTTCCACCCTCCCGCCTCCACGGCAAATAAAACGACCCGTCGTCGATCCAGTCGTCGGAAAATTAATTATAAATATTGTCGATCGACCGATGTGAGCGACGACGGCAGCCGCCGCTGCAATCAAAGGAACGTGGCAAAGAAGACAGCGCTTCCGGTTCAACGGCTCGGTAATTTCGAGGAGCGTACGCACAACTCTTTTGCAGCGTGTCATAATACACATCAAGTGGAAGTCTTTAAAAGTCATTATCAGGAAGTGATTATTTCATTTTAACGATCGTGTGATTGACATGCTTTTATGCTTATTAATGTTTCAAGCTCTCGCTGGCGCGTGTCAATTTGTGATTGGTCGGTGAAGCATGGTTTATGTTCCGCGCGGAGGTTCCCTCTCGGTAAAACGTCGCGGTATGATGGTAGAGGACGACCGTGTGTGGACGGTAATAAAATATTCCGGTGTTTTGAATGGCAATGTTTGGCAGGGGAAAATTGAAATTTTCGGCCGGGGTTTTTGAAGATCGTTCGTGTTCGGCGAAACGTGGCGTGTTGTCTCTAAATTGATTTTCCTGATTGCCGTTGCATATTCCACCTCCGCAAACCAATTTTTCGCGGCCGTCCGCGCAGTTTTGTTTCCCGTCGGTGAATTTGTCGGGATATTAACATTCTTGACCGCATGGGAAAATATGTGTTCGAACAGAGGTCGAAACATTAACTCTATTATTATATATTGAGCCGAGGGTTGCATATATTAGCTGCACTAGCAAATGTAAAAGTACTGGTTTGTTTATTTCTTTTTTAGTTTATCTTTTTAAAAGGAAATATGTGTGCAAAGTTGATTCGCAATATCTGCTGAGCTTGCTCGAACTCGTGTTCTTTCCAATGACATTCAATTATACTAATTAACAATGTGCAAATACAGAAGTACGCGCTAATGAAATTCAGGAGCAACCGATACTGGCGATTTTAATTATGCAGAAGAACAGCTGGACCAGAATATCTCCCGTTTCGATCATTGTCATCGGTGTCCAATATACACGTTAATAATATACGACACCATTTCAACTGTAGCATGGATCCTAGATGAAAGTTATAGTGCAATATTGGCGCGACGCAAACATAAGTACAATTGTTAGGGAAAAGAGCATCGAGTCCTGGTATAATTCAGAATTAACAAGTTATACATCATAAATCTCACTTCCACGAGATAGTCCACATTCCATAGCACGTTTAAAACCTTCTACAACACACCTCGCGCTTACGCACACTATTCCGGCGCAAAATTCTGCCTTGCTTGCAGGTGCAGCAACTAAAAAGTGGCCTGTTTCGAATTCCATTGCACGATTCATGTGCCTGCAAGAAAGATAGAATTCCCACTGCACGTGCAAGAGAAGCTGCAGGGCTAAAATTTTGCTTTTTGTAGGAAAAAATAAGTTTTGTGGGAAATATATTGGTTTTAAGCGCCTTGTGGGCCGTTTAGAATTTCGAATTTTGTGGGAAAATCAGAATTTATGGGTCGTGCGATGTGGAGACATTTTCCTTGCCGTAAGGCTATGCACCTGCAAGGGAACCAGATTTTCGCGCTGCACCTGCAAGAAAAGCTTCGTTGCGTCCTACAACTTTATTGCATCTCCAAGAGAAGCTTCTTTACGGCCTGCCACTTTATTGCAGCCGCAAGGGGAGTCAAATTTCGAGTTAACAGCATTCTGCATTACCATGCGGCGTTTAAAAGCAAATGGATGTGGTGTAGGAGTGATGTAGGAGGTGTGAGGGTGTAGTGTGAACGACGAAGTTGTGAAATGGAAAGTATTAAATAAACACAATGAATTATACTATGTGAAGAACATTTTATTCAATCAAACGCTGTTTTAACAAATTGTGATTATCAATAATCTGAATTGTATATTATAATCCTATAATAATTGTGCGATATAATCTAAATTGTACACTCTATTCCGCACTTTACTTCACTTGTATCCACTCCCAAAGTATTCACACGATGATCTTGTCGAAACATCCTTGCTCCAAGGTCGTACAATGAAAGCTGTCCAACATTTGTCGTCAAATTACAAATGCACCGTGACCGCCGACCTGGCAGACGATTGTTGCACACGTTCACCCACGTTTGAATAATTCGGCTGCACCAGGCTCGATTGCGTGCGTGTTGATGCATTCGTCACCGGAAACACGCCGCCGTTACGCCTTGGCCGCAAGTAGTTACGGTCTGTCACTCACAGACGACGAAAAATATTCCGCCGGGACAAGCTGGTGCTGACCGCAAATTAATTATGAAGTCACGTTAGCGAATTCTGCCGAGGGTAAAAAGCCACACGAACGAGAGTCCAGATACATTCAACGAATCGATACCGCATGAAAATATAAATCGTAACCCTCCTTCAACCTGAACAATAAAGAAAACTTTTTACCCCACGTAATAATATGTAACTTTTTCTCAAATCGTCCCGTAACTCTTCCCACCATTTTTCCTCGTCCCTCAACGTTGTTCGTTCCCCAAAAACTGTCTTAAGTAAGTTTCTCCATCCTTTCATTTTACTTGCAACAAAATTCCTTCCTCGTGGGTGGTCGGTTTTTTCATTTCCGAGCGAAATTTCTTCGTGCAAGAGAATTTTAGGATTCCATGAAAGCCAGTTGCACTTTCACGGAAGCAAACGCTCTGATAAATAAAGCCCGCGTATCGAAATTAGCGGCGGGATGTTGCAGGAGCAACGAAGTTTCGCTAAGTAACAGAATTACGTAATGTATTATATAAGGAAGCTGAAAGCTGTGCGCGCCACAAAAACCGCAAGTTTATTCAAACAAAAAAAATGTACATCTGCGTGCGAGGAATACCTTTTAAAATGTACGTACGCAGGTCTTCATCGCGTTCCTGTTTGGACAACTTGTTTGGGCGTGATGTACGCAAACATCTGTGTACAACCAATCTCTCGTTTCGTGTTTGCAACGAAAGAAGTGTGCGCTGCAAGCGGGCGATGAAAGAATAACAAGGGGGTAGTGGATGTAATTAAAAAGCGTGTCCAAAGCGCAAGTGCACCCGTTCGCCGATGCGAAACGCGAGTCGCGACAAGTGCAGGACAATTAAAGCGCCTTTGAGGGAACTTTCGAATCGGCAGCACTTACGTAATAAATTTCGTTAAAAAGTACCTACCCGCGACTACGTCTCGAAGGAAGGAAAAGTCCTCGAGACGGTGTACACGGGTGCCTCGCGATGAATTACTGCTACGGAAATTCATTTAGGTGGCTGAGAGAAGCGATGCTGCCTGGTGGTCGTGGATAAATTCATTATCGTTTTTCTGCGAGCGTTCCCAGCCTCTCTCGCCGGAAGACGACCGAGTTCTGGAGCGCGTGGACTTCCCCCTTTCGTTACATCCATTTCTAAAGGGTTCAATACGCGCACAGACTTATTGCAAGGGGGAAGAAATCGTGGATGAAAGAGATCTGGACATCTACGGCCGCGATTGTCGTCGAGTCTCATCGATGTCTTTCTCGGAATTTATTTTTAAGGTCCGCGGGGACTTTATCGTTGACTTTTACTACTGCCTGACGTTCGAGCAACCGAAGAAACATTTTTCCGGTTCCTGCCACTGAAGAATTGCTGTCTATCTATCTTGAGAGTGAATCTATGAGTGTGTAACCAGCGACAGGATACATTAGTAATGTTAATTTATAATAACTGTTATTTCTGAACTCGTAGAGCCTGCTTACCGCTATCGTGGGGCAATTGTGGCGCGTTGGAACCACGCGACAACGTATTACAATGATTATTTATAATGTCGGAAATAATGCATAATTAAAGCAGCTTTTCATTCCGCAATTTGTTTAATCATCCCCCATTTCCTCCCTTGGACCGAACCACGTTTCCCAGCAAATGCGTTCACTTTCTAATTAGCTTGCCATCGTGTTGGCATTTTTTGCGGTTTAAACGAACGCGAATCGGGTGGACGCGACTGCACGGAGCTCATTAATTATCTTCATTATATCCCCAATCATCGATGCGAGTCCACGTGCGCGGGGTCACGCCGCGCTTTGAATTCCATTACGAGGAAAATAACGAGTCACCGATTAACCATCGATCGCTACATTACTCGCCCGACGACCACGAGTTCTCTAAAAACGGATAATTAACAGATGATCCACGGCCGCCGGTAAACAACATCATGCGATGTTTCGCATCTCCGATGTGAATCGGCGATGCCCCAAATTCCGTTGTGCCTTCAATCTTTTCCATCGCGCGCAGAGATAACACCCATTCCCATCTGCCACACGTCAAACCGCGGAGATAAGTTAATGACTAGTGCAAACCCAGCTTTACGTGCAATTTCCCATCGCGGGAAGAAAAGGCACTGAACTTCGTCGTTCGCCAATGTGTGTAGCCTGTTCCCTAGCTTCGCTTATTTCCTCGAAACTCGTGCATCGAAACTGGTCTGGGTGAGGTTGCGAAAGCACGAACAACGAACGCTAAAGGAACCACTGGCGTTGGTGGGCGCGCAATCAACGAGCGATCGTCACCAGAAATTAATACCGCCACCAAAAAGCCAAGCTCATCGCCGTCCCGGCAAAAAGGGGATTTGACGAAGCCGCGTTGTTTCTCCGCGAAGGATAGCCCCGTCCTCTGAGGACCTTTGATCGTCAATTAAAAGTGTCGCGGAGGAGGGCACGCAGCTGTAATGCGACCGGCGGGCGGGGGAAAAGAGAGAGCCAGCTCGCCAATTTAATCGGGGCGAGATAACGAGCGTGCTCCAGTATTCATCCCCCACCCGGCAAAGGGAACATCGAAGGTTGCGTGTTCAAAATTGCAAATCGGCTAACAGAGCAATTAAACCGGTCGTTTAATAGCGATTACAGAGGGACGCTGGGGAGCGAAGGTGTAGCCGAGAGGAGGGTAACCGAGACTACCCGGGGGAGGGCTCGATTATGATTCCAGCCCGTAATTCTCTCCTTCGTTAAGGTCTTCCATTTCGCGTCATAATTTATTCTGAGGCCCGAAGCGTAGCTGTCTCGCGTCCTTGCGCTTCTTCGCGCCACCCAGGCTTCTACAGTTTTAATGAGCTCGCGAACTTCGGCGGGCTGGCGAGTTTTTCGACCAGCGAAAATAACGAGGATCCCGTCCAGAGACGTTGTTAAGCCTGGCTTAACTTACCGTTCTCATTGCGCCACCGTCAATAAGCGATTCTCTCGTTTCGCGTCTTTATTATTAACCACCATTTCCCCGTCCAAGGTGGACGAAGGTTAGAACTCTATTTCGTGGTATCAGAAAGAGGGGAACCTCGAATGGGCAGAATCGTCGACGAGAATCGAGGGAACTCTTCGGTTCGAAAAATTTTCGTAGCCCGCCGGTGGATGTTGCAGTCTCATTATTTAATGGGGCGGAAAATCGCGTCGTTTCGCCGCATTAACCCCGAGGAACGTTTGCCCCTTTTCCGAGCCGCGTAACCACGTTTCTCCCCCGATATCCGACACACTTGACATCCCCTGGACGCGTCCGGCTTGTCTTCATTGTGCAGGGACAATAGTCGTGATTTCCCACGTGCCGGCGCGCGTTATCTTCACACCTGAACTGCCCCCTCCCCCCCCCCCCCCCCGCCCTTGGCTTTCGGCCTTTTCCCTTTTCATCGTTCCATTGTCCCGGGGAAGAAAGAAATTTGCGAAGCAGATGAAAGGTCGGTAATGAGAACGGAGCACGGCGCTCCTCGATGCGCCCTGCCCCCTGAAAGAAACGCGGCGGAACGCTTCCTACTTTCAGCCCCCGACTGTCAGATCTCCCGCGCTTTCGGGAATTAAAGTTCTTTCACACCGAGGTCTGAAAGATCAGACCTGCTTGACACGGTGTTCCCGGTCATCGAAGCTTTTGTACATTCAGTCCTCGGGGCCTTTGGACGTTGAACGTTTGGTATCGCAGCGTTTTTACATCGGACATTTAAAGTCATGCCTCCAAGCCTCGGGTTCTTCGACAATTTCTAAGCGTCGGTTAGAATTTCTAACTTGCAAGTGAATTATTTTAATGGAGGAACGTGCGAGGATGTAAGAGCAAAGGAGGTCGTGTATTTATAAATGAAGATTCTGATTAAATTCTACCGCTAAAATATTCGTGCCGTGCGTGGAATTCGTAAAGCGGAATCGTAGAATCGAAGAGAAAAAGCACGTGATCGGCGTGGACGATTCGGAATAGAAATTTCTATTTTCCGGTGTCTCCATCCCCGGGAATCGGGGAAGGAATACGAATTCCGTGTAAGCTTTCGGGACGGCGAGGTTAGCGGCGCGACTGGATTCTCGAATTTCAGGGCGCACGCTCCCGTTTCTCACGGGCTGCCTTCTTTCCTCGTCCTTTTTGCCCCGTCTATCCGCGACGGTGAAAGAGTGCTCGCATGCAAACCGATCCCCGTCGAACGACAGAATTCACCGAAGCGTCCCGTAAATAGCTCCGAGAGCAGAGACAACTGCGTGCTTAGTTACGGCCAGCCGACAAAAGAGCCGAGAGACCCTGCATCGAGAAACGTTCCCCGGAAGAAAAAAGGAGCGCGGAAGGTCGTTCGATTCACGGAAGAATCAATACCTGAAGCACCCCACCTCGATAATATTTTCAATAGCTTCTCCCTTTTAAGTTGTAATTTCTGAAAGGTAAGTCGCCTTCTCGAGGCACGACAGCGTATCAAGAGTTCGCGTTCGCGGAGCGGTGGCTTCGATGGACCAAAGAAGATTACAATCCCACGGAAACGATCCCCGTGCCTGCGTGGCTAATTATTTGTTTAGACGAACCGACGAGTGGAATATTTTCGCTACCGGAGTGAGTCCACGGTTTGGAAAGTTTAATGGAGCGCGAGCACGGTCGCGAATCATCGAACCAGCACGAATTTAGACTGGAGAGAGATGCAAAAGATGCTACGATCGAACGTTCCTCTCCATTTAAACACCTACCCATCGAAGAGCTTCCATAACGCCGCGCTTTATTCCCAGCATTTATTCAAGGAAACGCACAGCTCCGCCACTCTGTTACTTTCCTCCATTCTCGTTCTGAATGCACGACGGGTGGTAATTAGCAGCTACCGCCGAGCCACTCCGTTCCTCGACCTACTTCGCGTCCCCGAAAAGATAAATAAATAAGAGCTTCCTATCCTCCTTCACTCCCTTCCCGTTTAAGTAACCGGCGCGGTAAAAATAATCGACTTATCGCGTGCATGTAAAGAATCTCGCGTGGCATGGTCTAAATCCTATTTAATCCGCTGGACTTGTCAGGTTGTCTAAAACGCTTAAGAACCGAAATATCCACGACCTCCGTTTCCTATAGCCGACAACGGCTATAGGAAACTGAACAGTGGACACTGACGATTGCTCGGAGGTGGCAAGTGTCGGAGGGAAAAATTTCAGGAGAAACTAAAGCCCAGCAGCGGACGCAAGTTCTCCGAGTAAATATTAAAGCGACGTAGACGGGCAGAGGGCGGAAACGTCGAGATAAACAACATGAATAAGAGCCTTTCGCCGAGTCCATTGAAGCGCGGTGGAGAGGAGTGGTGGATTCAAGCGGAAAAGTAAATGGGTAGACACAGAGAGTGGGTCCGGGGCAAATAATTTAGCGTCCAGCTGCGCTTTAATATTCGGAATAGAATAGCAGCGGCGCGAAGGGGCGAGTAACCGCCTCTAAGATATTGTCCACGTAGACGCATTAATTAAAATTCCACCCCGCATAATCCCGGCCATATTGCCAAGGCAAACGGCTCGCGGACTTCGGAACCCCTGGGAGATCGAGTCCAATTCTCTTAAAAGGAGCCCGACTGCTTTACGATCCTTCGCCCAGCTTTTCTTCTTCGTCCTTGTCCTCGTTTCCCTGCGTGTACGTGCAGGTCCCTCACGTTATTACACAGCTGCGCGCTTACCAATTCCATCTAATACCAGGCGTCGATGCCGCCTCTACTGTTACACCGTCGTTCAGACTCGATTTCAAACGTGATTCACGAGCACGGGACCACCATCGGAACATTGAAATCAACGACACCAATAAAGTTCAAAAGGAAATTAATACTCTCTGTGCTCCTCGAAAACGGGGGACAGGAGGGCGTGTAAATGCGACATGGTTCTGTCAGAGGTAACGATGATCGGTCGTTTGGGTGGAATCGAGAATGATCGCCTCGGTACATTTGTGGGTGCTGAGGAAATAAGGAGAAACGATCATTCAACTCGTGGGACAGTAACGGCTCTCCAAAGATCGACACGAGGAACGATTCTTCGGCACTTCCGTAACCAGTTCCGTGTATTCTAGGTATTTCAGGTGCTTCCAGACTTCGTTACGATATAATGCACGACACTTGAGAGACTTCTAAAGTTCCTCCCCGTTATCAAAGGAAAATGGCACATAGGGGATGAGAGAAACGAACTAACGGGTAATCGAGACGAAATCGAGAGCCACTCGAATTAGCGCGGTCGAAAGCCGACCGATCTCGCGTGAACCGGTGGTTCTTGAAATTTTCATCGGCCAGAGTCACGTAAGTCGCTGGGAATTTAATTATTAGGCCGGAGCGAGAGGAAAGTTACTGCATCGGGTCCGTCGCTGGGGAAGTTTTCGAGCTCGACGACGGCGTACTCTCGCCATGGCCTAGTTCGATACACGTGTCAAAGTAAATGCAGGCCTTTCGACTGCTTGTCTAATTAGCCGGGCTTTTTAGCCGGCGTTTGATTAAGTGGTAAATTGCGAGCGCGCGTCCCCGTCGCGTGCAAAAGGAAATTAGCGTGGCAATGGGAGGGGAGAAATAGATGAAAACGGTTGAATTTCAGAGCGGGGAATTTTTCAGTTACCTCCACAGATGCTCGCGCTACGAACACGAATTCGCCCGTTTCGAATGCCCCAGTACAGTCGACCCGAGCGCGCGTCTCGTACGCCAGGGATCAAAGTTTCATTAGCGCAGCGAAAGCATTGGAACACTCGCGTGACGCAATTAAAGTGAGGATTTCACGTGGAACGGGGGCTGTCAAAAATTCCACTTTGGGAAACTCTATAGTTACTTTTGTATTTAGCCACTCAGTACGCTCCCAGCTGACTCTCGGAATATGGAAATTCTCAAACATTCATAACGTCCCTTGTACCGTCCTTCCCGTCGCTTCTAATATTCGCCAAGTTTCGAGGACAATTGCTCTTTTTTCAAACGGGCGGAGTCTCTTCTCTGAGTGGATAAATTAAACAGAGTACGTCGAGCCCTCGTTCCTTTCGGGGGAAAAAAGGAACATTCTCCCACGAGGATCGTGACCGATCGATCCCTCGCTAAATCGCCGCAGACCGCGGAAACGACCGTTTTCGTCGGGCCGCCTTCGAACAGCCGACGCAGACGCGCGAGCTCAATTAAAACGGGCTTTCACGCGAAAACAGGAATCGAGTTTTCGCCGATGCACCGTTCGCGGAAACTCCGCGTATTGTCGCCGCGGACCACGATAGATCGAATCCAGTCGCTAACGACCGCCGCAGACGAGTAATGGCCCGTGAAGCGTTTCGGGATTGCCCAGCGAGTGTCGACCTCGCCTTTTTCTCGCTCCGTTTCCTCGTTTTTTCCCCACAGGGGTCCATTGCTGTCGGGTGTATTGGGCTCCTAGGGGTCTCTCGCAGGACCTCGGCGGAAACCGAGAGAGAAATCCAGACGGGGAATAAATTTCTGGCTCGGGCTTCTGTCCGTGGTATCGTTCGCTTGGACAGTTCGCGAACCGCATAAATAAAGGGCAGAACATCTCGGGACAATTCGCCGAGAGAGAAAAGGCCTCCGATGGGCGAGGAAGAAACGGATGGCGGGATGAATAGGAAAATTGCTGTAATAATGTCATGTCAGCTTTCGATTATCCCTTTAATCCCCGTGATCGCGTCACGGTTCGGTAAAGGAGTAGAAGGGTGAAGGGAAATTCTGATTCAATTTGATCGCTGAGCGATAACCCGCACGGTTGTGCTCAGCGGCGCGAATCGCGAATCAAAACTCCACGTCACTCTCAGATATCTAGCGCGAACCGCTGGCAAAAGAATATCTTGCGTTTGACGAGGGCGGTGGCGAAACGGGGATAATAAATATCGCGTGGCTTCTATTGAAACGTCTGCCTGTAGCCTGCACTGCTGAATAGAAATTAAAAATACTAATCTTCATCTACGTTAATTAAAATAGAACACATTCCAGTTACCGAGGGCTGTCTACTTCGAAACAAATTCACGTTCCCACTAAGTCTGCTAGATATGGATGAAATTTCATTACGCCTTGGTTGGAGTTAACCAAAGTCTCTCATAAGTTCGAGTTAGAGCCTAGTTGCGTTGCACTATGCCTAGAGCATGGCTAATTAGATCTAAACTGTGTCTACGTTGCGACTAGAGGATACGACTAGAGGTCAGAAGGTACGAAGCATCTTGGAATTGCAAAGGGATAGGTTCAGATCGAGTATAGGTCACTAGTGTAGTCCAGATTAAATCCTAGTTAGACCTCGAATGGATTCAAGTTGGAATCAAGTTAGGCTCGAGTGGTAGCCGGGCTCGGCTTACATCAGAATTCTATGTGGGTCCGGGGCCAGTTAAATCACGAGCACAGATGTGAAAAATCCCTTTTTATTGGCCATTTCTAGAACTCCGGTCTGCCTCCTCTCGTCATAATTCACCAGACGGACCGCGCTTAATGCATTCAGAGGCCGAGGTAGCTGCTAAAAAAAAGTACAACCACAGTGAATCCCCAGGAGAAACTGAATTAAGCCCCGGGGCAAACATATTGTGCGCAGAAATGTTCGGTGTATTTCACTATCTATGGAAATCCGTGCCGCGTACGCTCCTCGGATGTCTGACGAGGCCGAATGAAATATCTCGAAAGCTCTGCTTCCCCTGAAATTTCGTTACCGATCCCCCCTGGAACAAAAGACGCCAAAGGGGATGAACGCTGCCCCGAAAACGTGTCGAATTGACTGTTATAGAGAGGCGCGGGACAGTTTTCGCGCCGATCCGACCCTGACCATCGCAAACTTCCCAATGGAATTGAAATTGTTCGTGATGAAACCCTCCAACCCCGTGCCAGCCACTCTGGAGCCGGGCCTACCTGGCAACGAAAACGTGAAAGGCCGACGAACGGAGAGGGACGACACGCGACAGGGAGGAGCGAAATGAAGCTGCTGCTGAGAGTCGAAAGGAGAAATTGCTCTTTTCAACCAATCATCCCCCTCTGCACGCCCTTCCGCCGCTCTTTTTTCCCTCGTTTCCTCCGGTTCCTCCGCCAGCTCGAATCAACGTGATTAATTACGATATCGCTCTTTTGCTCGTGGCTCTCTCGCCCGCCCTTCCATCCCCCTCCGATCCCAGTTCGATTGCCACTTGGCGCTTTATTCTCGCCCCAAATCGCGGGCCACTTCAGCGACGCACCTTTGCCGGGTAACTTATCTCCCGTAATCGGCCCGTCCAATTCATTTGGCGACGCAATAATGGGGGCGCGAGCAAAAGAAAATCTAGCTCTCCGTGTGACTGCTACGGGGACGTTTGCAACGTGACGTCCAAGTAAGGATGATGAACGAGAAGTGTGGTAGAATCTGGGAGAGCTCGAGGGTCGATTTTTTTGCGACATGTGTTACAAGAAGCGGAAGTAAAGGGTGTAAGCTTTTGACACTCGTTGGAGCGAAGGCTAGTTGCCTAGCACGTGCTGACTAAGAAGTATGTCGATTCGAAGCTGCAGTCGAGACCCCATCGAGACGTTCTGCGTCGACTGAACATGATTAATTACGACGTCACTTTTTTGCCGGGGGGATGTGGCATTACGCTCGCGTCGTCTCGACTGCCTCTTCACCCTCCATTCCCGCTCGACCCCGCGCGTCGAAATCCTCTTAATTGACGCCACTTTTCGATCCTCAAATCTCCCGCCATCTGCCATTTTTCGCGTTACTCCTCCGCGGCGAAAGAGAACAGACCTCGCCATCGGTTCTCTAAGTGGCCTCTCGATGCATGTTTATTCGTCCGAATTTCCTGCGCTATTTTCGAGTGCCTTGACGCACGGAAACTTCGCGCTACAAGCTTGCCGGTTTAACTGTCAATTCGAATTATCCATTCACGGTGGAGTAATTAATTGCTTCGCCAACTTGCCGACTACAGCGCGAAGCTGTAGAAATGTTTAGGCCGCCTCGAGCATAAGTAACCAAAACGCGTCGAGGATTTAATCAGAGTTTCCCCACAACTGTGCCTGAAACACGTAGCGTGGGAGCGTCGTTTCCTTACGATCGCGACGGAGATTCGCGGGTCGTTCCCTCTGCTGTTAGAACGCCGAAAGTAACGACTACACGGCGGAACTTGCCACAGCATCGCTTTACGGGGATTAACGTTTCATCTCCCGCCACGAGAACCGGCGATAAATTTTTTTCAGCTGGACGGCAATAATGGTTCGAAGTGGCCGTGGCGGCACCGTTTTATCGAGCCACTAAAAATATTTATACAGCGAAACACGACCGCAGAACTCGAACAATGTGAAGCATTAAACGGGACGGTCGGCGAGCGAACGACTGCCACGGTTATTACACATTCTCATTCGTTCGATAGGGTAGCTGGCCGTAAAATCGCCGAGCAAATTAATCGTAAAATTGCTAGACGACAGTCCCGCGTTGCATTCGACCGCGGCGCTTCAAATGTCGAAAGAATGACACTTCATTTTCTCAACCGAGCCGTTTCTGATTAAAATGGCACGACATACTGAATCGGGACATTTCCAGGCACATTACTTTGATGTTTATTCTTACTGAAGTCCTTGATCCAGAGAAGTAGTGTGTTAACGGAAAGAGTGGTCGAGAAGATCGATCTAAAGACTATAGCAAATGTAAGGGAAGTGCGTGCTCGTTTCCTATCGATTTTTAAAGATTATATTAAATATTCCTCGAATGGTAAAGCACTACCAGAATTGTGTTCGTAGATAATGGCTATTACTAAATAATTTCACGTATCGCGGCTCGAGAGCCGGACATTAAAAGCGAACGTTTCAGAACATTTTCCACGGATGGATTTCGTTGGAAACATCGATTGCACGATTCCGAGCGGTATTGTTCTCGGAGCAGAAGCGGAGGAGAGGCTCCGCAAGCGGAAAATATGTCGCCCGGCAGGGCGGAAAGTTTGTTTCTGGCGGGGCGATTCGCTCAACCCCGATGGCGGACTTATTGTTCTCTGCCGGTGAAATTCGCCCTTCCATTTCTCGCAACTGTCGCTGTCAAATTGCGCGATATTAATTCAAGTTTCGCGTATCTCTCAATGGATTAATTAGAATTGTATAAAGTGGCTGGGAACCTGGTGGTGGTGTACGGCGAAGTTCAGCAACTGGATCAACCCTGGAGCGAAGCTCCCGGTAGCATTGAATCGGGAAATCGGGTCAAGAAACTTCACAACTTCACGATTCTCTAAACGACCGAGCAGCCCGCGCTAGGCGGGCGCAGTTTTCGAACAGGCCGAACGCTTCGCCATAAAAATACCGCGGCTACATTCCCTCGAACACCGACAGACTCCCATAATACTCCATCGGAAAGCTTTCCGCGTACCGACTTGCTGCAGGGTTGAGCAATTTTCGAGTGGCTCGGTTGCCGCGGGGAAATTTCAGCGCACGTAGAGACCCGGAACACGGTTCGTCACCACTGATCGGAACCATCCGGGAACAAGAACTTCGAACCTTATTATTAACTAATCGATCCGCACAGTGCTATGCTATAAACACTCGCGGAACCTTTACATTCTAAATGAACACCACTAAACATACAGAGAAATGGGATGAAAATAAATGTTCCTCAAGCATAATGAAACTCACGGAATACGGTCTCGTGTCGGATCAGTCCAAGCTCCAATGTACAACGGGGGCTTCGATTCCAAGGTTCCCGCGGAACGTTCGAATGTAACGAATCAACCGTGAACGGAACAAGAAACGGGAAAAGAAACTGCCGTTCGAGTGGAAGCGTTGCACTGGCACGAGCACGCGGTCCGCCAACTGTTCGAGTGAAAACAAACGGGCGACACACAGGAAGCTGGTGCGAGCTTACGATCTAGGGATCTACCTTGCGATCGTGGCAGGACACTCCGAGCGGGGACATCGAACGCGTACGATCCACCTGCTTCTTCGTCTTCCCTCTCCCTTTCTCTCTTTCTCCAAACGTTACTCTCCCTCTATCCCTCTATCCCTCTCCCTCTCTCTCTCTCTCTCTCTCTCTCTTTATATCTCTCTCTCTCTCTCTCTCTCTCTCTCCCTCCTCCCCCTCCCTCTTTCTCTTTCTGTTTGTCTGTCCGTCGACCGACGACAAGACGAACGGTGTCGAGCTTGCGAGCTTGCGGTGGCACGTGAACACCACGGCCGAGTGGCGCGACTGAACTCGGCTGAACCGTGTCGGAGCTTGACTCAACCGAGGCTTTCGGGCCGGCGCTCTCGACCACTCGGTGGGGGGTTGACGGCGGTGAGGAGGGGGCGGCGAGAGTGATGGTACCGAAACGGGGGTGGAAAGAGGTGGGACGTAGAGGGAACGTGGGGGAAAGAGATGGAAACAGGAACGGAGCACGTCGAAGCGACGAGAATGCGAGAGCAATTGAAGAATGAGCGAAGGGGTTGAAACGAGGGAAGAAGGCGGTGAAGTGTGCGGGACGGCGGGGCGAAAGAACGGGGGTGGGGGACGTGGAGACGGCGATTGTTGGGGGAAAGTAAACGTGGAGCGGCAAGAAGGCGGAAGAGAAATAGAAGTAGGGAGGCGTTGTCGATATTGTTCTGGGCACTCGTCTGTCAACTACTAATTACTCGATAGATCTCGCTCCAAATTCCTTTTCGAACTCAAATGCGCAGGCTTTCTGTGCTAACCAATAGTCCGCGATTTTCCAGCTCGCTCTTTGCGGATGAAAATTGAATAATAATGCACTCGGGGCAGAAATGTTGGAATACTCGCTGACAGGAACGCTGAAACAGGGTTTGACGAAAATTTTGATTAAGCGACATAATGCTGTCGGCGTTTCCTCGCGATTTAATACAGCGCACCAGATGGGAACTGCGAATTTTCTAAGTTCAAATCCACCCGTGAAATCCTTGGCTCTATGGGCGAGCAAATATTTTGATACTTGCCCGGCCAAACATCCGGGAAACCTGCCGTTTCACTGACGTCAAGTAAGCTTTCAACGTTTCGTCGATCAAGCCTTGGCAAAGACGTGAAAGTTCCAGCGCTTGAAGCTCAACACGCCCTTTGTATGTACCCTCGCCTGCTCGCCAATTTCGAGGGAGAGTTTTCATGTGTGTAACGAAACTCTATCGAGATTACTTGAAAGCACTTGTTGCGACAGTTTTCCAAAAAGAAAAGAAATGAAAGGAATATTTAGATACGTGTCTCGAAAATAATCCCTGGATACTATTTTATATCTAGATACATATGGAAATTATGAGATTGAAGGTGGACGAGTCGCCTAAGTTCATTAGGTAAATTAAAGGGGAAATGCTTGATTACCCAAAGATCACATATTCAAAGGGAGGGCGCCTGTGAAACCGTTCCAACTTCGCAGATCTACCCTCACGCTTTTAATAGAGACTGGATTTCACTCTCCTAAATCTGGCAGTAAATTACCAGGTACCAAAATAGTAGCAAAGTATAAGCGTCTGGCATTAGATAGGTATTATACCTTCAACTCACAAGCAACAAGAACTCTGCGCGGCTAGAAATTTATAAAGGCACGTTTCAGAAATCATTACGTTTTAATTTTAATCTCAAGTGCGAACCTCACGTGCAGCGTTGAAGTCTCTCTTCTTGGAAAGCTGTGAATCGAAGAACCGAAGATCCCTATCATCGCAGCAACCTCCCCCAAAGTGAAACGAAACCCTCTGCCTCGAAATACGACGTTCCCAGCTCGGCCTCCCCCACGATCTTTCATCGATCCCAGTCAAATTTACGGGCCAATATAAATTCCTCCTTGGCCCAATTTACGTCACGCTAAATTTCCCCTATCACAGCTGATACGGTCGACGTCTTAAGCGCGAACCTCGACGACCTAGTCGACAGATTCCATCCTCGAGCAGGGTGATACGAGGTCGCGGAGATTCGTCCCCTGAAACCATTGTCTCCCGACACCCTGCCCGAACGCCAGGTGCACGAAAGAACAGGAAGGGAAGTTTAGGGCGGCGTAATTGAAGGAAGATTCAGGGTACCTGTTCCCTGGCGCGTTCGAGGGGGCTGACATTCATCGGGAACAAAGCAACTCGAGCACCCTTCTCCCCCGTCTTTTCTTCCTCCCCCGTCCGCCTCTTGGGCAGGGGATCCTGGCTTCGCCTAGCAGAGGGGTGGGAGTATCATCTTGAAAGCCGATCGCGCTACTCGGAAGTTGGCCGAGGCTCGTTCAGAGACACGGATTCTCATTAAAAATTCACGCGAGCCAAGCGGCCGGAGTGTTCGCGGGGCTTTAATCAATCAGGAACCGCTTAAGCATTCGGCCCTGCTGCCTCTCGCCTCTCGAGGGGTTGGAAAGTCGGCCGATAGTCTGTGGTCCTCGAGCTGCGAGCTCTATTGTCGTCGCCCTTTGAGACCCTCCGTCGTGACGCGACGACGATGTTCGCGAGAGTGCACGAACGACGTTTGTTTAGTTCGGAACGCAGAGACGCGACGCTTCTTTGTAGGTGAACGAAACCAGCGTTCGACGTAGCGTCGACTTGTGATGTCTCTGCGCAAAGGACGTTGTTTCCAGAGGGAATCGTTCGATGGGCCATCGGGTGGTCGAAGGGCATGGGTCGCTCGGCAGATTACACGTTTAAATATGAATTAAGCTGCCGGCGGACGGGAGACGTCGATAATTTAACGCAATCGTGATAATTCAAGGGAATGCAATTCCCCGCTGACAACGGAAATCTTCCGCGGCGTTATAAATTCCCGTTCGGCGGTCGGCATTACCGGCGAACGTTGAAAATTCCTGTAAAATACGGCGCCCTGTCAAAAGTCGGATCCGAACTTCTTCGCTCTAATAAATCAGCGGAAATATCCGCGCCGTCAAAAACAACGCGGCGCACGCGGACATGAATCACTATTTACAAAACGCTGCCCACCACTCGGACCTCGCCAAACACGGGGCTACACCTCCCCATCGACCTGTCCAAATAACTGCAATCCTATTTATTTATCCTTTCATTTTTACGCAATAACATCCTCGCGGGGGCTGCAGGTATTTAAGGCTCGTTTCGCGCACGATTGCGCTCCCTCTCCCGTATATTTTTCGGCTGAATTTCATTTGCGTAACCGTTAAATTGGAGAACGGGTGATTCCCTGTGTCATTTCGATAAACAATGCATCCGAATTCCATTAGTAATCCACTGTTCTGCGATACAAATTAATCCGCAATATGATAAACGAATGCGTAACTCATTAATTAAAGAAGATTCTTAAAACAGGCCGCAGAGGTTCTTCCTCGCAAACTGTCAGACTAGCTGGAAGATTTGGAGCGTCCTCGAAGCCTCTAATGACCGAAGCCTGACTCGCCGCGTTTCAGGAGCCATCGCCTCGATTACCCTCGGAATTAATGTATGAATTAGGTACACAGGGGAGCGTCGGTGTCCGTGCTTCATCCCCCCGTGTACGCGTTCGCCCTAGATTTTCGGCCCACTCGAACCCCGGCCCATTGACCTTTCTCCACCACCGGCGGACGCGATCGCCGCAGATCCGCGAACCATCGCGAGCAACCGGAAGGTAAGGAAGTGGCTGGGAGGGGGCGACGGTAAAGCCACGACCCCGAGATCGATGGGGTCGTATTAATTATAACAACCCCGGAAGAGCACTCCAGGGCAACCCCTTCCGGCCACTCGACCGCCTCTGTGTGGACGGAACGAAATTCGCCACGGCGGCGGAAAAAAATCTCGCGGAAGGTAGCTAGCTACTCGTTGCTGAAGCGCGTATCCGAGTGTCGTGCACGGCGCCACCCTTCCTTTTCACCGATGCTTGCTGCCGCGTGCACGTGTGCGTGGCTGCACGGCTGGTTTGTGCACTGGAGAGAAGCTTTCGTTTCTTCCCGTCGAGTTGCGACTTACAATTAGTATCTCGCGAATTAAGGGGGACGGTTGAATACGAACCGGCTCGGCAGTTTCGTTTCTGTGATATTTGTTTCAGGTTGCGAATTTGAGTTTTCGTTCGTTCTGTAAGGGGTTACATTTCGTTGGAGATTTAGGGACAGATTTGGGTTTGATCTGTGAAGGGGGTTTGTATTGTAGAAAGATGTCGAATGGATTTCAGGAGGAGTTAGGATTCTGGAAATGTGGCGTAGAAATTTCGCTGTGACGCTACCGTAGATCGAATTTAAGGTTCTTCTAAAAAGGAATGTTTCTATTTTAGGATTGCTCATTTTCGAGGGAGGCAGGCTCCTTTGGAGTTACTTTTATGTATGGGTGCTAAAGGAGCCGAGGTAAGGAATAATACCACGGTCGCGTATTAATTCACCTCTAAATATGAGACGGGAGTTTTTTAATTAAAACACCGCAAGCTTTTAATTAAAACGCGTAGTCATTGACACCCGATGTCTCGAAACTTCCTTGCCGCCGTTCAAGGAAACTTTCGGTAGAAAAGATGCTGGAAGACGGCGAGAGTTCTTTGAGAATGCGTAATTTAAACGTTCGCGAGTATTTGAAAACTTCTCTCTCGAATCGAGTTTTAATTTCAATATTTAATGTAAATTTATACCATTCTTTTAATGAAACGCTTGGATTACTTCCGTTTACAAATGTCCCTGCAATCTGCGGTACAGAATGGTACACAATTTCTCATTGGTTTTCCAACACTCTGACAATTCCATTTTAAAGAATATATTGTTTTCACTATTATTGCACGACTGGCGTCGCTTGTTCGTCTAAAACAAAGGAATAAGATTCATAAAGAATGTTTTGAAGATGATCGATCGTAGCTTTAACCAGGAAGATATCAATATCAAGTGCCTGCAAGTGGTACGAGTCAACATGTCGTCAGCCACACCTGAAAGATTTAGATTCTACTTCAGAATGCGTAAGATTCGAGCGAGTGGATATAACCAGACGAAAGTAGATAGAGGGAAACGGTTAAGAAGATAGAATTATGAGAGATAGGACGAACATTACTCTGATCATTAAATTGCATGCAGAAAACAGAAAAATTCCACGAGAATTCCACCGCAGTATGTGTACATAAATCGTCGCCTGTCTTCATTCATTTTTCATAGCCAATATTTTATCTGGCGAGACTGAAACGATGTCTCTGAGCCTTTTTCGTGGAATCAGTCGGAACTATACGGGAAAGTTTAAAAGAACATTCCCGTGGGACACTGTCGAGCACGATCGTCAGAATCGTCCGATGAAAGCGCCGCAATCCTAGCTTTTTACTTTTATGTACACAACTCGCTTACGGAACAAATAAACGAAGAGAAACGTAGAATAATATAATCCAAACATTTCAAGAATGTAACTTAGGCATATGCATGCACACCGAAGATCTGCTACATTCTAAAACAGTCCAACTTTAAAGTAACACTACTGAATTACAAAAATAATAAAGACTGAACGAAAAAGCTGTTGAAAATGGGAAGAAAAAATTGCAGGGATGGTTAAAAATCAGAGGAAAGAAGTCGAGGAATTTCTTGCGCGGAGAGGCGAAGTACGGGGACATCTCAGCCGCGTTCTTGAGCGCGCGAGAGTGTAACGGGGAAGTTCGGAGGAAGGGTGGAAAGCTGAGGGGTGAGTAGCAGCCACAGAAGGGGAGGGAACGGAACTTCGTCGAGTGTCGACCAGAGGGCGGTGGATTCCCAACAACATGGCCGTCTAACACCGACACCCCGTGCAAGCCTCCACGAAGCTGACCAGCCGGATTTCGAGGAAGAATCCAAAGCCCAGCAGCGAGGCTGACCACGACCGAACTTGGTGAGTAGCCACGCATTTCCACCGATATATCGTCCCCAGATCTCGCGAATAATTCGCGCAAACCCCCGGGCAAGTGTCTGTAGTCTATCTGCGTGCTTTGTCCGGCGAAGGAAACGCACCCCTCTCGCGTGTGTCTACGACAACCCCCGCGCGCTTGTGTGCGTTGACATTGGCGATCAATAGAGCCGATGGCTAGCGATGGGCTTGATCCGATCTTCTGCAGGAAATTCTTGATCGATGATGCAATTGTCTCCCGAGACCGATAAGAATTCAGAAAGCTTTTAGTGCGGGCGATAGCGTTTGTGCAACCCCATTTGGATGCTGTGTTTATATTGCCTTTCCCACGAAGGAAGCGAGGCATACCGAGGCAGGTTTGATTGACAATTTATGTCGATCCTTCGTTTACAAGTAGTTTATAATTTTGGAGGTATATAATGTGAAACGATGTGATTGGTATGGCTTTTTAGCAACCCCCTTACGCGCCGTGTTTGAGGTTAAGATGTCTTCCATTGTTTGATCGAGCACGTGGGGGTCTATCAATTGCGAAACTTGGAATGACTATTCGATTTCCTTGCTTCAGTCTTTCCAGTGGTGGATAGAAATAATGGTACATATTTAATTGAAAGAATAAACAAATGCACGAGCAACTTAGTATCCTCGTAACTTCACGTGGCTGTGTGTACTCCAGAATTTCCTAGTTAATATTGAACGTATTTTCTACGAATCTATCTGAAATATCTACAGAGGAAGATTCTCCACCCGAGGATCCCTAAAAGAACTTGTCAAAGACTGATTAAGTCCCTGCTCTTCCCTGTCATCGGGAAAAATTGCGTATTCAATAAGAATTTAACGATCGATCACTACCAATGCTGAAGCATCTGTTTCAGTGACACATGCGTGAGTGTTTCTGTCCGTCAGCAAGACCCTCGTTCGACCAAACCCTTGATTCTCACCCCCCTTAGATTCCTGCGAAACGTTTCTACGTCGTTGGCTTTTTTCCGCTGACTCAAGGAGACAGAAAAAGGTTCGGCTATAACTTGCGTGTCCTTCACGATGCTCCTGCGTCTCTCCTATTGGCTGTACCGTGTTTTATTAGCACACATTTTTGCCCAAGCTATTTGGGGTGGCCATTGATACTGGATACCGGTGGTCGTCGTTCCTACAAAGAGAAAGAATATTGTCAGATCGTATAACCTTGATGAATGCATTAAAATGTTGGCGTCGCGAAAGGTTTCGTAACAAACATTCTTAACCCTGTTACCAAGGGAATGGCAGGGAAGAGCAGCTCGCCTGAGCGTCGACGTGGCGTTAATTTCGTCGTTAATTAGATAGTACTGTGCGTTCAATTAGGAGGACTAATCTAATTCTATCCGTTGACCTATTTCGTTCCCTCGCGCGTGTTTCAGATGCAGGCAAAGAAATATACACGGCAAATAAATATTGCTAATTTATCGGCTATCGCGCCGGCCATTTATCAAAGCCGAAACACCCGATAGCGATATTTCAATTTCGCTCGAAGGCTGCTTCCTTTATCGTGGCAAAATTATCCACAATAATACCACACCCGATGGATACTTTGCTTCCGCACTGAGTGGCTCATTGTCCATTGGAATCTACGTCTGACATTCTATTGATTTCACTCCGCGCTTCGTTAATCCGTGAATATTTGAACGGAAGTAGATCTTGACGATCGCCAAGTAGTCGAGTCGATATTACGTCGGTCAATCGCGCTGTGGATTTCAAAGATACACGGTCCGCGGGCCTGTGCCAGGCCACGTTTGACATTTCACGCGATTGTTCGCGGGAACGAGCTTTGACAATGCAACGATCGCTGAATCGCTTTAATCCCGTGCCAGTTGCATCTATCAACAGGTGCATAAAAGTGCGCGCGCGGCACAACAACCGTTTCTTCTAAGCTGCCATTGCAATTTCCCAACCTGCCGGTGTCACCCACCCGTGAATCCAATTAGCCAGTAATTTGCGCAACAAACTACCCTAATTCCAGCGGAATTCAGTTTTCCACGAAGATACAATGACACCTTCGAGCCTCTGAATTACTCAAATAATTCTGTACCTAGAGCATTCCTTTAACACCAACGCGACGAAGAATAATAAAACTTCGAATCGAAAGGGTTTCGACGGTTCGAGAGGCAATATTCCCCCAACAGCTCTAACCGAGCAATTTCTACCTTCACCTTTACGCGCTGGCTAAAACACGCTAGTAGGAAAGGGTGTGGCTGACAACCGACACGGGGTAAGAACTTTGTTCGGTGGTTTTGGATTACTCATCGAGGTGAATTCGAGCCGAGCACGAGCCGAGATTGATGCCGAACGCCCCAAGTTGTTCGGTGGAGGAGCAGCTGAGGCGGTTGGGTACGCGCGGGTCGTTCCAGGCATCGAAATTCGGCGTCTGAGCTTCATCCTGACGTTCACCGTCCACGGAATATCGAATATCAACGGTAAACGTATTCCGGTATCGATGTACACCGATAGCGACCGTGCCCCACGATAAGCATTAGGTCATTTTTCGAGCGTAAAAGGGAACCCCCTGACCCAAATCGTGTCCCAAGTAACTCAATCTTGAAATATATCCCTCCCCTACACATTACTTCTCCAATAATTATACGATAATATTATCGTTCAATTTCGATGGAGAAGTCTCATCTCTCCTACCCAAACAACAGAAATAAAATTGTAGAGGCTTGAGATTGGAGAATTCAAAGGTACAAGTAGTAATGTCACAAATTCAACGGACGGCCTGCGAAAGTTCGAAGTCTCGAGGCAAGTCTCGAGTAACGGGGTTAATTACGCGTGTCCGCTCAACTTCCATTAACGAACCATCATTTTTCTTCATTCACGGCTATCGATAGCTGTTGCCTTTGAAACGGGACCATTCCTTTCCACGATCTCCTCTCTGACAGACATTCCCCCTAAGAATTGACGCCTCCACGGTCTTCCATAAAAGTCGCTTTTACCGCCTCTACGAAACGTTCGATCGTTTTTATCGCTCTATTTATTACAACCTTCCACACGCTCGCCAGAGAAATCGTGACCGTCTCCGACCTATGTCGACTCGTTTCTGTACACGTTGCGCGACGTTCGAGCGTGACCACTGGCAACATAGAGGGAGGGTGCGAGCGTCTCTGTGAATCAGAGTTTTTATGACGGTAATAAAATACGGTAGAGGGAAGGGCGAAATGAAAATCTTGGATTATAGTTTGATTCGCAGAAGCTTCTTGAATTTAGAACGCTTGGAATATGCGAACACGTATCTGACAACGCTGGACATTTTACACTCTGAGCCATTTGGTATTTTATCTTGCCTCCCGTTTTTACTTAACATGTCATGTAGAACAGGGTACGGAGAAAGCTTCTTGGGACGCAATAGAACGTCGATGGGGAAGGGATGTGGACATTGTTGACATTTCGAGTTGGAGGGCCGAAATGCAATCAATTTTCTTCGTTACTTTTCGTGCAATGCAGTCGATATCCGTTTTTGCTCGTTCACCACTCAGTGACGTTTACAGCCCGTTTATCGAATCGAATGAATGTGCCCCTCCCATCGATATTGAAAAAAAGAAACAGAACAACGAAAAGCCTTTGATCAGCATGCCTGATGTAAATAAATAACCACGCATTCCCAAACGGCAATGTCTGCCATTTTCATACAAAAAACTTTTAACGAAACTCCTATCAGGATAGTTGAAATCGTTTTAAAAATTCCGTTTGTTCTTCTCGAATGAGCGCCGTGTAAAACTCGACGAGGCTCATTGTTCGGCCGTTGAATGCGAGTCGTGCATCGGATACAGCGCGGTACCTACTGGCGAAAAAAACCCTTCTAGTGAAAAATTCCGTTTGAAAAGGCCGCTTAAAAATTTCACCGTTGTCGAATGCAACGTTGCACAGAGGCACACACGGCTGCTATTAATGCAGGGACGATTTCGTGTATAGGCTGACCTAAATGCTCCGACGAGCGTCTGAACAAGCAAGAAGGAAAGTTGGCAGTAAAAGATGCTCTTGATTTGCAACAGTCTTACGAGGTTGCGTGTCTACGGCGGCCCATTCATTCGGCGAAAAACTACAAAGTAAATTGCGTCGAGTATTAATGAAAGCTATACGAAGAGGGGAGATCATTAATGGCCACTCAGAAGGCTTAATGTCAACTGCAAAAGAGGCGCGCCGCGGTGGAATTGAATAGTTCCACGTAGGAATTGCGAGGTCGTTGAAAGTTCCAGCAGAATCATCTGTAAAATTTCTTCCGTCCCATTCTGAACGGAGATTCCTGGGTGATATTTGACAGCCGCGAACTTTGAGCCAATGGCGCTAGATTACCTCGTCACCTCGGGGGTTAAAATCGATGCGGCAACCCTTGTTCTCCAAAGTTCCACGGAAAAGTCATCCCAGCGGTGGATGAAGTTCTTGGATGAAAGGACACGAGGCTGTGTACGCCGCCCTCGAAACAATGCCACCCCTTCTGCTACCAGTTCGAAGGGTTTGAGGAACTTGTCGATGAAGAGGGTGGTCTGGGATAAGCGAGAAATAAGTTGCTTCAAAAGTTGCCAATGCGAAAGACTTACACAAGCCAGAGGGGGAAAAAAAGCATTGTTCGGAGGTAGAATTTTCGGTGGAACCTTAACGCGGCTAAAGGTGTTTACTCGGGAGTTTAAAGAACCGCGAACATTGAAGTTGCTCGTTCAGCTAATTAAGGTTCCACGAGTAATTCCCTTGGAGCGCGTAGCGCACCAGAAAGAAGTATAACTCTCCTTAAAATACACAAATTGTTAAAGCAGAAGATTTTCGAAAAGAACTTCCACTACCACGGTGGCACTGCAGAACATTTTTACAAGAGAGCACAAGCCTAAATCACAAGTTCCGCGTGTAAATCGGTGAGAACGTGAAACGTCCGGAGTCCCGCTTCCTTCACTGAAAAGGAACGGCTGAAATTTCTTTGCCAACGGCGAGTAGAAATAGTCGTACGCGGTCGGACAGGCGGGTCAGGCCCGAAGAGAGATTGGCGGGAGGGAGATTATTCGTATGCATAGACGCGTAATGAAAGAAGAAAGAGGAAGGCGCGGGCGGGAGATAAAGATCTACGTGGGGGAGCCGTGCGGGTGGAAGGGACGGCGCGGAACGAAAGGGTGGCAGGAACGTGGGGGTAAGAACGGAGAAACTAGGACGAAAGGTGCGAGCCCAGGATGACGGTGCACTAGCTGGGGCCACTGACACGAGACCGTCCACTTCTATCGAGAGGGGTGTACGGCCATTGAATCCGCTGGATTTTCACCCCCCACCCCGGCGCAACCTACTTTGCCACCTACTTCGTTCGTTCCCCTCGCGCTGGTCGAGTGGTCGTCTTATTTCGACAACCTGTATCCGACGGGGCTCTCGAAGCGAGGAACGCTTTAAAATCGTAACGAATCCTTCCCCCTAGGCTCCTCCCGCGACCCCCTCGACCGTTCGAGGAACGAGGGGGCTGATTTGCGTGGCACGACGGTGCGCCGAGGAAATTGCCTCGAGTGTCTTGTTACTGGAATTTATTTGGGAGCAGCGACGGAACCAAGTTCCCATTCAGCTGGCGAAGGTAATTCCAGCGGGTTCACCCTCTGAATATCACCGGAGTGATTAATAATGATCAGAGGAGTTTGTCGCTGAATAATTCTCTCTGGGAGGGCTGATCTCTGAAACGAGAGAATCCGGTTATCGGGGTGAAAATGAAATTCGAAAATATCGTTACAGCGCGCGCGCGCGCGACACCCGAGTTTCGACGTGAAAATTTAATCGGGCGAGCTCGCAATGCCGTCGACTAATATACTCAGGCGGTTCTGGTAAATTTTGAGGGACGAATTTTCACCCGCTTGAATATGGAATTCGAGGGATTCCTCTAGGCACCGTCTTGAATCGATATCGTCGCGCTGGCTGGCACTATTTGTCTTCGGCGTTCAGCTCTCCTCAAGTGCAGACGACACTTTAAAAACAGCAACGTCTCGTCGAAGTGGGCCACTTCAACGACTGACTCCACTTCAACGCACCTTCGACTTCTTTCCACCCTTTGCACGTCTGCTCGACAGATTCCCGTCGCCGGGGGCCGTAATTCCAGCGTTTCCAACAGAGACGAAACGCCATGATTCCGGCCGAGGTTCCCAGAATCGGAAGTAGAATGGAGGCACGGCGATCGTGCCGCGCCAAGTGTGACATAAAGTCCGCGACACGATTGTCGCGAGCTCCCCTTTCACCCTTCCATTTTTCCCCTCCGCTTCTTTGGAGACATTCAGAAATACGTGCGCGGCCTTGCTCCATTTCAAGCGCGATGAAGCTCCGCCAAATTGTAAACTTTCCCAGGGATCCCTTCGCGGGATTAACGAGCAACGTTGCTCGCTCTTATTTGCCCTTTTAATTCCTGAATAAATCTCGCAGAAATGGAAGAATTTGGAATGAACATTTTAATTGCACCTCTTGGATCTCGAAAATTCCCCCACATTCCCTTGATCGTTGAATATCTCAAGCTCGAATCTAAACCTAATTTACTTGTTTATTTGGTTGTATTGCACTTGTCAGGCTAAACGTTGCCCTGTTCTACTGTCCTAGGCACGAACAAACGCGGGCCTGACCGGTAACGGACACGTTCTACTTGCCAGACCATGCACGATCCCATTCTACGTGTCTGCTCGTGAACGAACGTGTGCCTGGCGTTACTTGGATCCCTTCTGCTAATTTAGATGCAAGGGATCTTCCTTTTAAATTAGAACAGTCGACTGTGATTTGCAAGTTAATACGGAACGAAGGATTCTTTGCGTAGTGAAAGAATCGTTGTTTACGATGTAGATATTCAATCACACGCTTCCGAGAAGAAAGATGTGAAGAAGAAACCGATACAGCGAGCTCGTAGCTGGAGCATGGCAGAATTAAAACATCCTACGTATAAACGATGCAACGGCCACGCTTCCAGCTCGGGCTGTTTCAATAGCAAGCTGCAAACCTCGGCATTCGCTACGCCCACTCCAACTATTCTACCTAATTGCGCCATTGTCAATAACAGCGAGCGCATCCTATGCTTCCCCGTACGCTTTTTTTATGATTGCATTCCCGTTCCATTAAAAGAATGACGCTCGCCCGAGGAGCCACATTGTCAGAGACGCGGGTTGAATCGAGCTTTCCAGGCAAAATATTTGTAACGCTCGGGAAGAAGAATTTCCCAGCAGTCTTCCTTCGGTTCGCGGCGGAAGAATGCGTGACATTTCCTCGAATTAAAGCTGCCACTTTGAGTGACGTCGCTGTGCAAACGTGCTCCGCGTTATTCCTCGCACTCTCAAAGCCGGTAGACCCCAGAGAATTTTCATTCCGCGAAGCACACCGAACCGAAGTCAGGAAACCCTACGTGCATTTTCTCTTCGTCGGCGAAAGGGAGATTCAGAGTTCACAGAACTGCACACGCTGCCTCGTGGATAATTTCAAATTCTCGCCAGCGAACATTTCCATTGTCCGTGAACCAAAGGCGTCTCTATTGACTTCTCAATGGAGCAACTACCATAGTGCCCGACTCTCGCAAACAGGCTGCGATACCGTCAAGTGTAAAACCATATCTCAAACAACCCCCGTTTGCCCGTAACACTCTCCGCAACATAAACCACCCTCGCCCCAACGACATTCACCCAGGAATATTCAATAGAATCGATTCGCTCGGCGAGGTAGTACATAAAAATTCCCTTCGAAAAAATAATACAGTCGCAGCCTCCGGCTGCACGGTCGCACCCGCGCGAGAAACCAGGTCACAGGTGGATGAACCAGTGTTGTACCATTCGACAGCTTGTCCCGTGTCACGTAACCCGCTCCGTAGAGAAACAACTAGCCAGCGCCTCGCCCGCTAACCAACTCTTTATATCAAATCCCCGACATACATTCCACACCCGCCAGCGACGTGTCCAGGCTGAGAAGCGCGGCGCGGGGCCAGGTTTCGCCAGCGGATATCCAAAACAATTAAGGATTCGAGGGAAATCGGGGATAGGTCGGGTCTCCTGTCGAGGGCCAGCGACCAACGAGTCGATATCGATCGGCCGCGATGAACTCGAGATTATCCCCATTGGACTTTGCTTCCCGCCCGAAACGGACGGGTACAGGGAGGATCGCGGCTTGTCAGCCAGCTTAGATCTCCTCGCGGAGAAGTCGACGGCTTTAAAGTCAGCCGCAGCTGGGCCAGGTCGACCGATAAACCGGGAAACTCGGCCACTGGGTCAACGACAGATGAAGCCGGTGCACCCGCACGGAGACACACCCCCACGCACACACCACCTACCCCCCCCCCCCCCTCTACTACCTTTCTCTACACTCCTCCTCGCTTTCCCTCGGCCGCGTGCTTCTCGCCTTTCTTCCCTATTTCCACCCCATTTTCTTCCTCTTTTCGCACGGCGAACCCGCGACGCGACTCGTCACCGAGAATCACTCGGGGATTTTTGATCGGCCAACCGCGACAACCCTCTGCCCGTTTGATTAAAGGTAGCCAAGATGAAAGCAGAAACGTTTACGCAGGGGTTGTCCGTTGATTAGGCTTGGATATCTTAACCGTGCGATTTATTCTCAAGGTTATTTTACATCGAAGTTTCTATGTCGGAGATTCTGGTGCACGAAAGTTTCGTCCTTGATCCACGTAGAGGTGTCTGAACTGAAAGTTGGACAGTGATGAATGGTTAGTGGGCCGAGACAATTTGTAGGGTTGATGGTAGTAATCGTGTCTCCTAGAGCAAACGCATCTGAAGTTTATCGTGCCCTCTTTATTGGTGCATTTCGATCGCTTTTGAGCTTCGCGGTACAAAAATTCTCTGATCCCTCTGTGCTTTGATGGCGTAACATCGGGATTTAATGCCTCGTTAACCCGATGATCCAGTTTCCATTATATTGACAGAGGAATGTACGGTGCGAAGAAGGGAGGGACTGCAGCCGATTACGTGCTATGTTGCAGGCAAGTAGCCGCGAGGGAAAACTGATCAAACTGGCGCCCTTCAAGTTCCCCTTCTCGAAGATGTCCAAGTCGCGCAGCAGCGACGAGAAGGATAAAGAGAAGGAGAAGGACAAGGAGGTGGAGAGCGAGACTGAAAAGGAGAAGGAGTGCGAGAAAGACGCGGAGAAGGAGGCAGACATGGAGCACGAGGGGGAGAGCGAGAGGGAGGCTGTAAAGGATGGTGGCAAGGGGAGGAACAGAAACGAAGACGATACAGAGGAAAACGCCAAGGGGCAGAACGTTCAACTACCATTGACCCAATTGCAATTGGACACCGATCCTGAATCCAATTTAAAGTCACCAGTGTTTGATTCCAACAGCCTGATGGTGAGGAATGAGCCAGCTATTCCGAGCTCGCCTCCTCCTTCGTACGAGCACGTTATCGAACAGGTGAGGGAGCCGAGCTGCGGCCGTGTATACAATTTCCTCATTTGCCTCGGCCTTTTCTTCCTCCTCTTTCTAAATAAGATTAGATAGTTACGTTGCACGATAAAACGTGAACTCAATGCTAATTCTAAGTAATTGGGTGCTCCTCTTGAGCCGAGTATGCCAAGGGTTCATGTCGCGTTTCGACATCATTACAGACGCGACTGGAGCACGCAGCCGAAGCTCAGAAACACGAGGACGAGAAGAACAACGGGAACGAGGCGTCCGAGGGGAACAGCAGAACGAGGGCGCCGAAGATCCTTCACAAGTCGAGCAAAGAGTTCTACAGAGCGATGGCCAAACAGTGGGGCATCACTTGCAAGATGAGCGACCATTGCAGATGCTTAGATTGCCAGGTATACTACACGCGAGCCTCTCTTACGATTTCTACGTCAATTAAACTCTTCGCTGAACTAGCGATTAGCTGTCGATACAAATGAGACCCACCGAACCCAACTTTTCGCAGCATTAATTCAAGTGTCTTTTCAGAGTCGCTACTTTGATTGCGAATACGACAAGAACGAGAACCAGAAGACAGACGGCGGGCTAGGTGCTGGTACTCCCATGTTCATCTCGGAGGTGATGCAAGGCTCTGGCTGCGTTCTCCTTTAAGACACCAGACGACTTTTCGAGACAGCTGGGATGATGTTCGAAGCACGCAGATGCTCCTGCGAGGATGAGACGTTCACGTGATCGCGCATAAACCAGGTCGACTGTTTCCCGATGGACCAGGACGTACACGAGGATCTCTACAACCGCGGTCTTGGTGCTTTTCCACGAAACCAACAGCCAGATCAATCTTTCTGAACGACTGCTGAACGCTTGAAGCTCGTTTCGTTGCTTGGGGAACGTGTCGCAAAAGTATCTTCGCGAATTCTCGTTTGGGTGTTGCCCATTGGATGTAATAAGTGATTAAGCTTCTTGTTTCATGATGCAATATTTATCCCTGCTTGCCCGAGGGGTGGAGGATTAAGATTCGAGTTCACGTTCTTCGAAAGTGTGAACGAAGAGTCCAAGTTAAAATAAAATTGTTGAAATGAAGGGAGTGTGGGGCAATCAGTAGCCCCAAATTAGAATCCACGGAGACACCGCATCCGAGCACTGGTATGGATACAGAGGTAAACGCGAGCGAAGGTAAGTTTCTGTTTCGAGCAACAAACAGTCGCGAATATTGCAACAATTATCCATAATGCTTGCGTGACGGTGTTGCGAGGTCATCGTTCCAGTGCGGCGACTGGTTAACGGATATTTTTAGTAATAACAGAAGAGCAGAGGAGTCTCCGCGAAGAAGTCGAAATCGCGGATCGATTTCAGCCTGTCAATTGCATTTCACGCGTTGCATTTTCATTTCGCGATGGGCAATTGGCAAACCGTTCGACCAATTTGAATATTTCGCGTAGGTTTGCGTTCAGGCGACGTCGGTGTTGAGATTGTACAGAATTCCCAGCCCTGGTTCAGTGATAATCGAGCGAAATTTCAAGGGAAGTAGTACCAGAGCCACGTTCATAGATGAAATACAATCTCCAGATCTTTATCGACGATTAATCTACCAGTTCTGTTAACTACCCACGCTAAATTCAAACGCAGAGAACAACTTTTGAATAAGTTTTGTAATTTTCTATCAGTGGTGCAGCAATTTCTAATCTGGGGAAATTGGAGAAACGAAAGAGTAGCATAAATATAAGAGGTGTAACACAGTGTATAAATAATCGGCATACTTGTCTCGAAATCTCACTACCCTTTGTAAATGACTACTTGTCGACTGGCCTGGCTGATGCTCCAGGCGATTTCTACTTCAAGGAATGACACGTGTCAATTGCACCCTTCTGCAATCTCGAGGGAACTACTTCGGGCAGTCTATGCCAATGAATTCTAAAAGCTAACTACAACTGTCTACGAAATACTTTAGCCATAATTTACACTTTCAAACGTACCACTTCATCATTACGATTTCATTAAAAGAAGCTCATATTTCGTCTTCGACCATTCAACAACGATAAGCTGGCCTACTGTAAAACAACTTTACTATGTCAATTCTCTTTTATTCCTAGGGAATGTCACTGTCAAACTCGTCGGATATTTCAAAAGTATTTCTAGAGGAATTTAATCCCGTTTCTTGAAGTGGAAATTAAAGGACGGTCGATCGAGGAGCCTCCTTAATTTCTCCGTGCAACAAAAGCACAGGTAGATAGATGTGTAATTAACGATTGTAAACTACTGATTTCCCGCGTACCGCGGCCGAGGAAATCGAAACTCGAAACACATGAAAGTATTATAGATGGAGCGTCGAACACGTGTGTTCAATGGACTCGTGTTCAACAGTATACAGTGTGCTTATTTGCGACTCTCAGTCTCTCGCAATTGATTGCTTCGTTAAGAGTTTCTTTATTTTACTTGATCCATTGTCTACGTTTCATAGTTGGTAGTCGAAATATTGCCAGAGCGAAGTAACACGTTTAATACTTTCATTGAGGATTCGTAGTAAATGTTATTGGCCTTCCTAGTCGTTTACTATTAGTAATCCAATTCTGCTGACTCAAGAACGATCCGTTGTATCTGCCTCGTTTCTTACTTACTACAATTCGTTTCTCTAAATCATTACACCGATGATTAACTCGTCTTACCGAATTGTCAGCGTGAAATTTTTCACACTAGCACTTCAATCGAAGAAAGTACTACTACTACTACCAACGTTGACGTAACTAAAGGAGCGCCGGCGCGCTCTCCGAGGGCTCTGCGACATTTATTCGTGGAAAGAACGAGCGATTCAGAGCCGAGATGGTAGACAGTCCTGCGAACGAAGGGATGAAATGAGTGTGAAATCCTCGACGAAACATGCGACTCGACGGTCCACGAGGCTGGACGTCGGTCGGATTCAAAGCGAAACATAATACAGTACCTGCCTATACTTGTCTTTTCAAAGATACTGTTCTTTTGTACCTCGCGCCGAAGACACGAACAATATTTCGCAGTGCGTAGAAATAGTCAACCCCCTGTGAACAGCCCACGACTGTCCCCCACCATTGCCAAATCAGTTTTCCTATCGACGGGATAGTAAAATTCATCCTTTTGTACGACCGATGTGAGACACCCTTTTCATATTTGTTTCAGAGGCCATTCGCGCGTTTCGAGAAACCCGACCCTTTCGTTGAGAAATTATAATCAAAGGGAAGGCGCCTTTTCCCGCACGCTTTAAATCCCTGCTAGCTCGAGAAGTGAGTGTGGAGATTTGGAAAGTGGTGTAAAGTGGGAAAAATTGGAAAAAATTCAGAGAATTGAGAGTATATAGTTGTCGAGATGAAAGGGACGTTTTTTCTGAATAACGCGAACAGCTGTTCCCATGATCGATTAAAGTGACTGTATTAGAACCAGATCATTTTCAGTTTTACATCCTCACACACGGTTGCACGCGTTTCATTTGCGATTAACTAATGTCCTTTGGAAGCTTGCGTATATGTGTGTGCGTGGAAAGGGGCGTGCGTAGAAGTTAAGGGAAGAATAGAGAGAGTATTCTGTGAATTTTCAGAAGAAAACGATATCTATTGTAGCTAGAGCAGAAAGAGGAAAGAGATGAAACATAAGATGCGTGTATAGTATTTTTTTGGGCCGCGGATTTTTCATTAACGTCGTCGTCGGACTTCTGTGTGATCGTGAACGAGTGAAATTATAATTACCCTAATTACCTTTGGTGTGTAATATACATGGCATACGTAATATTATAATAATTACTGGGATATTGATATTGAATACTTGCATGTCGAAATGGTAATTAAATTCGCGTAATGAGAGTGGCATGCGGCAATTATAGCCACGGAGCACGAGGAACATTGAGCTCGGCTCAATTCGAACGCCACCTTGCAAGGTAACCAAGAATTTGAGAAATGAGCCCTAGCTTGGCACTGATATGTTTGCTAATCTGACGATGAAATTAATCAGGAATCCAGCCATATTTTCAGACTTCTGGAACAATTTGTAGACTTTAACGATTAAGATAAAACGAGAACCTGAATAGAAATCGGTGGTAGAACCTCTCTAAGACGAAACAAGATGAAACATATTGTCTTTCGCTGTTGTAAAAATGTCAATTTTCTTCACGGCAGGACACGATCATGTGAGCGGGAACCGTTTAAACGTCGTCGAAGATTCTATACAATTATTAGTGTGTAAGCTGCAGTGTGAGATCAAGCTGTGCATATGTCTCATTAAGATTTTTCTATTCCAGAGCGTTCAATCGTTTGTTGATTGGTGAACGGAAATGAAAACCTGCTTATTTCTGGAAATAGACGACGAAAGTGTATGGTCTTGTACTTGGCGCGTGCGCCTGTATACATGCCGTTTATTCTGCGTATGTACGTTGTATAGAAAGCAAATCGAACGAATGTCCAACAAATAATCGTTCTTTAGAGAACGTTGACTGTAAAACTCGATGTAATCTAATAAGTCCGCACCAATAAAAAAGAAAAAGGCCTACATAACTGCGTTATTATCATTTCACCCAATTTAAATCCATCCCCTGTCGTCCACAAAGTCTGAGTCTCGACGAAGTCCACGTTTTCTTATTATTATTATTATTATTAATTATTATTATTATTTTCATTGGCAAGAATTTTTCTAATCGCGAATAACATCCGACAGATTTGATCCTGTACGAATACAACCAGTGGTACAGCATGGAAGTTGCCTACGCCAAGGTGCCCTTAATTCATTGCTACGACCACCAACGAAGTAGGGGATAGACTCCCCCTATCAGTGGCGCCCTCAGCATTTAATTTTGGCGGAACCGAGTTGAACGGGTAAAAATATTTTTAATCCAAATTCAATAAAATTTATTAGGTGATTACAGATATTTATTTAAAGAATAAAATTCAGTTTTCTTTTCTTCTTATAACACCCCTTTTTTAGGGGGTGCCACAGACCCTTAAGCTCCCTCTGGGTGCGCCACTGCAACGTGTTAAATCTTCGATGTTCATTACCCTGAATCTGATCTGGGTCTCCATACAACGGTGCACAGTGTTGCAAATCGTGGTGAAATCTAATTTCACTCGACGATTATCTTAATTATCTTAGAGAAATTAAATTCATCTAAATTCATGGAGTTGAAATATTTACTGAATTTGCCGCGCTGAAAGATAATAGCTTGAGGTAACCTTACTGCACTCGCTCGTTTTATAACTCAAAGACACGCATGAAAGCATTCGACCAGCGTAATCGCTGAATGGTCAGGCAATTACAGGCCGCAACCTTGTTCCTTTCCGACAATTTATGCCGTTGACTGTGATGTATGCTGACCACAATGATTCCTAACACGTTTCTAAGGTTACGTGTTCGAATTTTTTTGCCAGTATATACCTCAGACTTCTCAAGTAAGTATCACGATGTTACTACTTTAGGAAAGATTCTTCCCTCTCTTTAATCAGACGACATAAAAATGCAAAGACATAAACACGCCGCAAAAAGTACATATACAAATATATCCATAGAAGGAATCAATCGGGTTCTAGGAAAAAAGATTCCGCTATCCTGGAAAACAGTGAATTCTCCAAGCTTCCTAGAAACCTGTCTGCCTTGCTAATTGTATTTTGCACGACGCGACGTATTGAATATGCGATGAAGTGTTTTTATAACAAACTCCATCGTGGTAGAGACTTAATAATAGACGGAGAGTGAAAGTGATTGTGCTAAACTACAGCGCGAAAGGGACTACTAGAGAAATTTAATTGCGAAGGGCAGAGGTGATGGTGTATCCGAGGAGATCGAGAGTGCAACGAGCGATCGCGTTCGCGATTTCACGCGCGTCCTTGCTGCAGCGCGGCAAGATGCACAATGCACGCTTTTCCCCTGGATCGTAAATAAGCGAGTACGTAACAACGCCTAGTCTGCAACAAGTCCGGGATCACGATGACGACATGCCGCGTTCTTTTTGCTGGCACGCTTGCCAGTGTGCGAAACACTTGTCAAGCGTGCGCTTCTTCTCTCGGCTTTTTATTCACGCCACTCTCGTATGCTTGGAAAATTGAAAGTTGGCAAAGAGGTCTGTGCAGGGAGCAAATTTAGGAAAATAAAATGTTCTACAAATGCCTAAAACTACTTGTAACACGTACTTATGCGCTTCTGGGAATCATTGAACAATATGTGAACAGCACAAGAAGCCGAATAAAGATAAGTCATTACGATTAATGAAACTTGATATTCAATTTGCGAATCGCTCGAGACTATAATTGCGAATAAAATTGCAGCGCACACATTGGTGTTTTATCAAACGAGTTCCGTCGCGGCTGAATATTCTCTCGTCGCACTGGCGAACGAATTCCTCCAGCTGTTTACAGTTTTATCGATATCGCTTATTAAACACTTGCCTCTGTCGCTCCATTATCTCGTCCTCCCTCCTCGTCTCTCTTCGCGGTTAATTTCCCCTGCGTCTCTCTCGCGATTCGCACTCATGGCACACCACATGTATAACCGTATGCCTGTTTTTCCTCCTGCATTCCCCCTCCTCATTTAGCATATGCCCATCCACGTGTTGTCCACATTCTTCAGGATTTCACAGAGTGCACAAGTTTCAGTGTACCTCTCGATTAATTAATATTCTAGCTCGGATAATACTGTAATGGAAACGTTGCGGCGCGCGTATACTCCCGCGAGGGTTCGGGGGTAAGTGCCGCGTTGTTGATCACGGTTCGGTTACCTGTGGATGACATGACTTCCCCACTCCGTGGCCAGACTCTCGAGGAGGAATACTTTCTTCAATACCTTTATTTCAATGGGAATGCAAGGTCGATTTGCCTACTTATCCTCTGTACCTTCATCCCCTCATCTGCGACCCATCATGCACCATGCACACGCGTGCTATAACTCTAAATACGCGTATAAGGGTAAAAGGAACCCCCAACAGTCTAACGCAAAAATTAGCGGGGCACAGAATTGTCCTCCCACATTGCCATTAAAATAGAAAACACACGACTCTCACTCTTCACCCTTCTAATTACATTCATCCCCAATTGCAGCTACCTTCCCAACCCTGCCTCATCTGTGACGCAGCACAGTCCCCTTGATCTCTCTCTCTCTCTCTCTTTCTGTTAGTTAACCGATCCGAATCGTAAGCAACTCGTGCTCATCTTCGCTTATTAACTTCCCCTACGTCTCCCTCCTCTGTCCCAAATCTTCCCCTCTCGTTCCAGCACGATGGATTTGTCCTCTGTTACCAGAACGTCGCCTCGCCTCCCTCTCTCCATGCTCGGCTGACATTCTCTCCACCATGCTCGTTGGCTCGAGCGACGACTGCCACTCGCCTGTCCATCGGTCTCGTCCGCCTTCGTCCCTTGGTTCCTCGCCTCCACTCGCACGTTTCGCGGCCAGTCAGCTCGGTATCGCATTATGCTACGGTCACACCGCTGCCCGCCAACTCATCCAGCTCGTGGTTACCGTCGCTGCATCCCTGTTCTACAGCAGCTACCTGTGATCGGTGCAACGTGACCCGCGTCGCTGGCATGCGTCCGCCTGGAAAATGGGCAAGACCGCCAGCAAGCTGAAGTCGAGGAGGAGCCAGAGTCAGTGTCAACATTTTTCTTATTTTCCCACTGCCTATCTTCTTTCTCGGCCAGTCGCGTTATACAACAGGTATACACACCATTCGACGGAGCGTCCGCCACGATCACGTGGACGTTCATTCTCCACGGTGATTCAGAGACGAAGCGTCTGCCCGTTCGGCGACGAATTTTCGGTGCCCCGTGAGAAGTAGGAGAGAATTTGTCGTTCGTTCATTTCGTTTGCTTCCTCGGCGATGATTCATTAGTGTGTCAGGTGTGAGATACAGTGATTTGCCAGGTGACTTCGTGACACGGTGAAAGGAGCGACGAGTCGCTGAGATTTTGTGCAGCACGTGGCTGGGTGATGGGGAATCGTCTGGAGGTTGATCGCGGTGAGGAATTTCCGGGAGAAATGTTTTTTTTTCCTCTAGTTACGCAGGGAATCGGTATGTTCTTTAGCAATTAGTGTCCTCGCGGTAATGAAGAAACAGAGTGCGCGTCGAATTTCGTTTAATTCGTTGCGCAACTCACGCCGAAATGTTTGTTGCAAATGCGGGTCACACTGTTTGTCAAACAGTCGGTGCGAGATAAGAAGAATTTGCGTCGCGAAAGAAGGTTTACCGCCGAGCGACGCCTACGGATCGGATCGCTTCGCGGATCGACGTGCAAGGCACGTGTTCGAGTCGCGTCAGAGTTTTATTTCAAAACCGAAACTGGTACGAAGTATGCTAAACGTAGGATGTAGGTCGCGCACTGTAAGTTCCTTCTTACGAGCTCGATAGAGGCGGCTACGTGTGAGCGACAAAAAAGATCAACCTGTCGTTTCAGGAATGGTGAAATAAATGAGAGAAAGAAATGGATAAAACAGGTAGCCTGTGGACTTTGTTCATTCATTTAAATGCATGGAAATGTGGAAATCGAGAATAGTCGGATGATCATTGGTCAATAAGCTAATTTGGAGTGGTGATATGGAAATGAAACAAGTTTTGCAATGATTAAAAATATTACTGAATTAAATTCCGCCGAATATTACTTCAAACTTTGTAAGCATCTCAGAATGATGTTTAGGTCTTGTAGAAGCTAAACTTTTCCATACATTCAATACTTTCAATAGTGTCGTCTTTCTGCCATTGTCCAAGATGTTTTATTCTCGGGACTTCACTGTGTCCGCATGGAAAATTCAGCTCGTTCGACTGCGTCAGCTGTACGCGGTACAAACTGGGTCCAATTGAAATTCCTGTCGCGAGGTAAACGCGCATATAATTACCTGGCGGCGGAGGAAACGGGGAATCACGAGGCGAGTTTCACGCACGTGAATAAAACGTTTTGTGAAACGCCCGTGAAAAACCGCCGCGTTGAATCTTCAATCTTCAATGGAAAAAGAAAATTCAATTGTCGTTCGACAGTTGCCAAGGCGATCAAATAAATATCAAGATATTCCTACTGTATTTCTTAATTACTACTGTAATTCAGAATACAATGAATAAAAGTGTACGCTATTCACCAAGCCCATCGATGCGAAGAATTGCGCAGCAAGAGACCGTAGAATTTTCAAATTTCTCGTCCAGCCTTCATCGCAACGGAAAGACCAATTGGAAATAGAACGACCCACCGGTGAAGGACTGAAAATGACACGTAGATCCAATCTGCTAGCTAAACAGTCGCTAGGAAATATTCCCAGCACGACGCTGGTTGGTGCGTGTTGCTCGTTCGACCTCGGAAACGGCGCCTATCGCACCTTTTTCGGTCGATAGTGCCTCTCCAAACGTGTTGCATAGTTATCTCGGTAAACGGGCGACCTTATCAGCCTCACTCGCCAGGTATTATGTCGGAGAGCGAGAGTCGGCGAGCGACGCAAAACACACCTGCATTCCACCATGCCGCTTTTTCTAAACGCGACCACCGACCACGGATTGTCGCTCGTCCCTCCTGCCTCTCCTTTTCTGCCTCGAGTGCCTTGGTCTTGTCCCGGTCTTGTCCTTTCCCCTCGGGACTCTCCCTTTCTTCTCCCCGGGGGGTGTCCTTCCCTTTCTTCAAAGGGACACTATAAATTTTCGTCGAGGACTCGCGTTACGACCCGTCTTAACAATGCTACGACCGAGAAACTCCTCAAGAGACACACGGAAGATAACGATGAAAGTGCAACTCCTAAATTTGCCATTTTTTAGCCATTTGAAATTTATTCAAATTCAAAGTACCACCAACAATTGGGAGGCTGAAATTCATAGTTGTTGTAAGTCATTCGCATGGTGTCTCGTGAAATGTTTTGCGTTTACTGTTATAAAAAACTCTGCATATATATATTGCAGCTGTGGAAGCACATCTAAACTCTCAAAACACTACCATAATAAATATGTATATACTTAAAAACTTGAAAACATTTAACTCTTAATTTCTTCTTTTTTTCACTCGTCAGCACAACGCATGAACAGCATCCAATCAGCATCAGCACATTTGTTATATTAATTTATACTGTTCACGCGTTGTGCTGATAAGAGCGGCGACACTTAGTCAGGCTTACGCCAGTATGTTTTGAAATGCTCTGCTCTTGTTAGTGAAGTGCTAAGGAGAAATATTCTTATTTCTCAGTCAAGGATCAAGTTACAACTTAATTCACTATGAAGCTAAACACATGGAGCCTTTAACACTAAAAAACTATTATTAACTCAAATTCTCAAAAATTTGGACTTACGCGATTATTATTCTCAGCTCCCCAATTGGCGAAATTGAGGAACCAAAGGTGTAAAGAATTTATAGAAACGTTTCCAAGCGCTGCATAAATACTCGCCGCGAATTTCTCCTGCCCTGAAACGAATGCAACCGTAACGCGGTTACGTGATCTTAGCAGGACTCCGCGGGTTCCTGAAAATAGAGCGGAACGGCGTTCGGAAACGGTGTAGAACAGGTACGCGTTTATAGCGTCTAGCGCGTCGAGTCAAGACAATCGGCAGGCTTTCTTTCCTCGGAGGATCCGCCGAACGAGCCACCTTCCCTCGCCTCCGAAGCAGGAATGAATCCCTGCAGAGATCCTGCTCGCCTCCTCGCAAGCAGTCGCCCGGAGCGAAAAATCCCCAAGTTTAATAAAGGGCAACGTTCGAGTTCGAATCCACGGGTATATAGAAAGGCTCGAAGAACAGGTTTAACATCAGTGCGCGAGAAGGCGAGCGAAGATAAACGGATCGAGGCGAAAGTGAGCCGGGATACTTCAGTTTCTGGCCGACTGCTCGAAGGATCCGCGCGTGGCCCAGCGCGTACAAAAGTAGCGGCTCACGGGAGAAAGGGGGACTTCCTGAAAGCGAAGTGACCGTTTAAACACTATCGTTCGGGCGTGCTTTACGGGAGCTGAACGGATCCGAGAATGACTCGGAGAGGCTGGCAAAGAGCGTGGTCGTTTCGCTGCACCTGCAGCGCGAGTCTCGCGTGAGCGTGCGTCAGCTAGCGGCGATTCGGAGCGGAATTTCAGCTGGACGGGACACAGTGTCGTTGAGCGGTATCTGCTTCTATACTGCGAAACCATCTGCTAACCAGTAGAACGTCTTTCCCGAGTACATATACGTATCTAAACAACGCGGGAGCTATTGGAGCCGAGGATTTCGCAGAGGTCTTCCATGGGAGATAAGCGGATGAATAGCCGGTACAGCGATGCAACGGAACGAAATGAGAGGAATGGAGAATTGCGGGGGAGATTATTGAAGGATGAATGATACTATTGTGGCTGTGGGAGTCGAACGCGGAAGTGGAAGGGAAGCAGAAAGTGGATAATCGAACTCGACGACTGTAATCCTTGGAATAAAGTAAAGGAGTCATTGCTACAATCTTTTGCAACCCACAGTGCCGAACAGCTCGTCGTGTAAACGAAACACCGTTCGATATCGGAGTTATGACGCGATTGTGTCGGCTGCGGTCAGGTTCTGAAAGTGGAGAGACGCGCAGAGTGGCACACGGATAAAAAGCATCGAATGCACCGATCGCCCGTGCGCGCTGTTCTTGATAAACGTTTGACGCGACGGTGGAGGGGCGCTGGTATCCCGTCGCGATAGCAGATTGCCATGGGTTAAACGGTTTCGATCGAGCGCGGCCTGTCGCCGCGATTCCCTTCGTCGAAACGCTACGCTCGCCGCGCGGGTAATCTCGAGAACGAAAGAGGAGCAATTAACGACAGGCCAGGACTCGGCCGTTTTCTGTGACGCAACACGGCTGACACGATTCAATCGCCAGGCGAGTGAGCGAATGGTGGTGGATTGCGATGATCGTGAGCGAGAAGGACCGCGCGCAGAAAAGTATGCGTGAGTATCGAGGTAGAATGGCTGGAGAACGTGGTCGATTGAGTGATGGATGGTGGAGCAACTTTTAGGATTGGGATTTCGGTTTCGTTGCCTCCAGATTCTCCTTTGCGATGGTGTAGCTATCGGTGAGAAAATGTAAGGCGTAGGTTTGGAGTAGTAAACGATTGTCTGTGGGGTGTTTGAAGGTGTTTGAACAATTCAATTTTTTACAATTTTTGAGTTATAACGGGCATTTAGAAAAAATTTTACACCGTTTGGTGCACGTTTGAAGAAAATTTGATAACGAGTGAGCAATTTTTGCAAATAAATAGAAATATCCCAGGATTTAAATAATAGGTCTATCCTTCTTTTTTTACATCAGAAAATTGGCGCAAAATTGGATTGCAAGAATTAAAGGTTCAGACCTTTCAGTTTGAAACCACACCACGCAGCTCAATAAATTTTTTGTTTTTTGTTGGTTCATCAATTCCAAGCTACATATGTATAAAATAAAACGCCGTATCATTTTTCTGCTTTAGATTACCTGGTAGATAAATAACATGCACACCAACGGCCGGCGAATTTTGCGCGGCGTGATGGTCGATCATGCATAACTACTATATTTATGGTTAAAAATTAATAAAAAAAATAACTTCAGCTTCCTCAAAGATGCATCAAAATATGGTCCAAATTTCAGACGAATCGAATCGCTGGTTTCTTAAAAAAAAATCCTAAATTTTGCTGTGTTTTTACACCAAAGAATAGGATTCCCCCTTAACGCGGATGAATAATTAATAACGTGAATGTTTGTTAGGTATAGCATGGAGCTTCCGGTTTCCATCTATGGGCACCCTGCAAAATCTAGGCGCCAGTGGCCGTCGTCGAAAGAGGAACGGCATACCGTCTTCAGCCTCTTGTAAGGATCTCCGTCAGAAGCGACACACGATCCACCTACAACCGGAAGCTATTATTCAGAAGGAGCCTTCTCTCATCGTGACGCCCCTGTCGCCGGAAGATACGGCCGAAGGAAACCGAAGGTAACCACAGAATCGACGATTCGCTACAAAACTGCCAGCTAACACTTGTCCAACAGTGTCATTATTATAACAGTGCGTCCCACGAATTATTCTAGTAGCAGAGTAGTCTTTTAGAAAAGATTCTTCTTTATTTTTCACACAGAGAGTTTTAGAAATCTGTATTCCTAGAAACTTGTACCCATAACTCCAGAATCCTGCAGCCACAGAAATCCACCTCTCCGATGATATTAATCTCGGGAACAGCTTTCGCGTTGCGCCTGGCGCGTGCAAACTTTGTGCGCGCGTAAAATATGGACGTTTAAAAGAGAGGAATGGGCGGAGAATGCGGACCTCACGAGTAGAGACCTTCGAGGGTTTTTCCCGCGACAGAAAGAAATTCTTCTGTTACAAGTTATGAATTAGCCTGTTCAAAGGGTCCGTCAAGGCGCGGGTGCAGGTAACATAATGGAGCTAGCAGGTACCGAACCGGTTTTCCTCGATCTTCGCCTTCGAAATGACGTTCCTCCTCTGGCAGCGAGCGTCGGGAATCCCGTAGTGGAAAGTCGTAAAATGGGGGAAACCGTAAACGTTGCTCGATAGTCGGACCTGTTTCGTAATCCATTCTTGTCTCGTTCCTGTCTAACCTTCGAGCCATGATTTCTGCCACGCTAAATTCGCTTTTCAATTGCTGCCGAAGCCTGCATGCACCGATGCAACGCATCCAAGTGCTGCACCCACCGCGTCTACAATTGGAGGTAATCTTATCTCGATGCCCTTTGATACCGAAAGGACAGCTGTACCCTTGTTGAGATTTAATACCCGAATAAAATGGTCACAATTGTTCTCTAACAAATAATTCAAATCGTGCCTCCACTTGGGATACCATTTCTCACTGCTTCTTTATCCAGCGATTGAAATTTATGCCCGGTGATTTCAATATTTTGCTATCACCCGCGCTTTCGGCTGATCCTAGGGGGAAGGTTTATCTACAAAGGTTGTGAGTTACTCAAGATGAGCAGCGGTGCGTAAAGACGGCTAATGGAAATGCGCGCCGCTGCAATCGTTGGAAGATAGCGCGAGTGCACGCGAGATCCTGTCGCTACGACATTAGAGCTCGCAGAAAGATAAGGCACGAGGTGAACTTCTACGAACCGTACATATTCTGTCCACGCTAATCCGCTTGCATCTGAACCCTTTCGCGTTGCTATTTATAACACTGACGGCTCCCTGAAAATTGTTTTCCTGCCCCCCTCTCGTCTCGTTCGACCATTCAGAGAGTCGCAATTTGCAACGGTGGCCGTTGACTTCTAAATATAGAGATCGCGAACGATTCTCATTGATAACGAACGAAGGGACGCACGCGATGTGTAGAGACACGTGGGTTGTCTTCTTTGGAGAGTTTTCTTTAACACGAGAGATTCTCGGGGGATTTGACTGTTCGCAAGTTAGAGTACAGTAAGAAGCGAAGCTTCTTATCAGACACAGAATTGGCAAATCGAACTGGTTCGTGGAAGATTATCGAACAGTCAACAAGATCGTGCATCAGATACCAGTTGGCTGAATTTCTCGAAAGATCTACTGGGGAACGGAACTTATTCTTGTATCTGTCTTGTAGTAGGTGGCGCCGAAGTCATCATCCGATCTTCTTAGTCTACCACTTTGGTTTTAAATGAAATAAGTTGACGTTTACTTGTGGAACAATTTATTGAGACTTAGTGATTTTATGACATCAAGTTCGAAAGATAGTATCAAACAAATGACCACCATTTGAATTGTTGCAAATTTGGGCCCTGTTTATTGCATTTTCCATGGTACCGTGAAGAATTTGTGGGGTTTAGATTTTCGATTTCAATGTTGAATATTGTTCTTTAATTGTTGTAAAGTCCGTATAGTAGGTATTTTCTTCCTAATATAATTCCGGGGTACTGGATACATAAAAAACTGCGAAATGCTAAGAGAAAAGGGCAAATGCCATCGTCCGCTGTTCGTAATTATCCCAAATGAACAGGAGTTAAGAAGTTTCAACTAAAACAAACACGGACATGTATATATACAAAGTGATCCTATGATTTTATTTAGAATTAAGTACCGGAACTGCGAAAAAATTATGCTTTGCTGGGTAGTATAGGTTTAATGCACTATAGACTCACAATATTCGAGCGTAAAATTATAAGAGAAGGCTACGAAAACATTTCACGACCATTATCTTCGCGGTTGCGGACAGCGTTCCGTCGTGACAGTTTCCTTAATACTAAGCAAGTTCAGCGAATATCGCGGTTTACCCCGCGTTCGCAATTCCCCCATTCTCCCTTACCTGAAATTAAAAAAAATTAGGAGCTATTAACATCGGATGACTTTTGCGCCACCTGTTATAAGACATGTTCGGTTTATTCTCGAACAGCTTATCTGTCTATTAAATAACAATTCGCGCAGTATGCAGGAGATTTCGTAATAATCGCGGTTCCTGCACTGTTGCACCGCTAATGGAGGCCCTTGCTCCTCTGCTCGGAGCGGGGCAAGCGGTCCAAGTGCACAGATGCGTTTCATGGGTTCTTGGACCCTTATCGAGCGCTTTTGTTCGACGCAGGCGCGCCAGTCCCCCATATGCAACCCCCTCTTGCCCAAACAGATCAATAACCCCCGGTATCGACTAGGCCTAGCGCCGCCTGATAAGGCCGGAATCCTCGGCTTAGACTCCCCGTCGCTCGGGAAATTGAAAAGAATCCTCGAGCTGTCCAGCGTCGTCGGGCGTTCGCCGATCGAATCGCCCCGACGTCGACACGACGCTGCGAGCCACTCGAGAATGGAGAAAACGCAGGCGTGGGTGAGGACGAGTCGCGATGGGCCTAACGCAGTGACGTACGAAGTGCATTCGAAGGAATAAATGCGACATAGTAGATCCGTAATTAATCTTTCAGAATTTTACAAGTAACACGCGAGTAGTATTTGTAATTGATTTCTATGTCGTCGTTATGCTCATTCTCATGTCCCCTCTGCATCTACGCATAACTTCCTCCCTCTCTGCTTCCCTGCCAATACTTCCTTTGTAATATAATTATCAAAATTGACACAGGGGAGGGAAGGAAATAAGATAGATCTGAAATAGCCACAAATTAGAACAGCCTCCAGCTACAGCATAGGAAAATATTTCCCTTGGCACGGATCGACGACGCGAAACGAATTCGTCCCGCCGTGGTTCTATTAATACCCCGCGGGGCACCCCTCGAGATCCTCCAAAAATACGGCCCTGCCTATATCGTGGCTTTCCACGCGCATAGTTCAGTGGGGTGCGCGCGCTCGGCCTGAGAGCCGTGTGTAGCTAAACCCTATCTGTTCCTACGATTTCTCACGAGCCCAGGGAAAGGTTACTCTAAATAATAGTGCATCGAAGAGAAAGTGTTCTTCCCTGTTTCTAATTCCTGCGGGTGGTTTCTCGCGGGGTGGCGGAGGGGGTGGAAGGGTGCTGGGGCAGCGGGATGTGAGCGATCGACGGTGAACAATCGCTTTTTCGACGCAGGTCGTCGGAGGTAACGGTAGAGGAGGAGGAGGAGGAGGAGGAGGAGGAGGAGGAGGCAGTGGTGGACATAAGGGAGGACCGTTCCAGCGAATCTGCCAAGAGGGTTGAAGGCACCGACTACTCCAACCTACCGATGGTGAGTGAAATTTTTGAGAAGCTTCTCACGTTGCTTTATGGGGGAGTGTAGAATTCGGCGATGCTGGGTGAATGAGGATGAACGATGAGTTTCGAGGCACCACACCTCCAGATGTATCTCGTAGTGGTTCGAATGAGTTTCCCCAGAATTCGTGAGTTTTCAATATGACTTAGAAATTAGTGAGATAATTTTAAATTCAAAGTGAAATTTCAGTGATTAAAATTGATAATGCTGGGGGTGGACGGTGATTGAACTTAATAAGACCGATGGCAACACCCCTTTGAGAAGAAATTGTAAGGTTTTCGAAACTTTTCTTTGAATTTTCCTGATGATGTCGAAGCAATGGAAATCAATTTCCGTATTAGCTGGACTGGATTTACAAGTGATCGTAATTGGATCGTTTACGCCAGTCTCTCGATCGTCTGAACTTTCACACGTGACAGGCTAAGTCGGTGATAAGTTGTGCACACACGCATTATGCGTGTGTTGATCTCTTTATGGAGCAAGTGCTCAAGGCTGTTCTTGTTAAGGCAATTTCGTGGTCTCTCGGGGCCGAGACACTTCTTCATTCGTTTGGCACGACTGCCTTACGCAAAAGCTCGTACGAAACAATTGTAAGATTTCTTGTCCTGCATATGCGCAAGTTTAATTTGAAGTTAATTTACGCTAACTCTGCAAAAGTGTATCTAAAGGAATGAAGAAGCGAGATGGGTGGATCAAGAACCCGAAAAATGTCAGCAGAGTTAAACAACTTAGACAGATTCTAAAGCACAGATTTCGAGTCGCCATTCAACAAACTGACTTCGTGTATACATATGTGCTTCCGTCGTGATTCCCCTAATTTAAGATTCTCCTTCCCGGACATCTAATTTAGGAGCCACCAGAGGAGTCGACGCGCAAACTCTTGGAGCGGGAACTTCGACTCCTGGATCCCCGTGATCTGCGATCGCACGCTTGGTACCACGGTAGCACTCTTCGCGGAGGCAGAAAGGGCGCAGAAACAGAAGTGCCGCACGATGGTGACTTCCTGGTCCGTGACTGCGCCTCGCAGCCTGGAAATTATGTCCTCACGGTTCGATGGAAGGGTCAGCCCCTTCACTTCGTCATCAACAGGGTATATACTCGATAAATCAATGACCTTCTCTCCCCTAACGAAATGAAGCTCGAACGATCGATGCACATCTTCTACCGACTTACGATTAACAGGTGGTGATCCAGCCAGAGACGGTGTACGAGAGGGCCCAGTACCAGTTCGAGGACGAAGCTTTCGACACGGTGGCTGACCTGATAACCTTCTACGTCGGCAGCGGTAGACCGATAAGCCAGGCTAGTGGAGCTCGCATAATCACCCCAAAGCCGCGATGCGTGCCTCTGACCTTCGTCCCAGGACCGACAAGCAGCCAGCACTGCTCCAGTCCCTCCTCTTCCTCCCTGTCCACCGGCTCCCCGCCTCGTCTCCCTCGAAAGCAGCAACGCAGCCACTCGCTCACCGCTCAGCATCATCCCTCTGACCAGCACGATGGTCGCCAGACATCGAACCAGCCATCTGCTCCACACGTACCGATTCAATCCAGCACTCTGCCGCGAGTCCCGCCCATCCAGAATCAGCCACCGTCGTGTTCCTTGTCCCTGGGTCGCCAGAAGATCACCAGGGTGATCTCTGACCCTGCTCTTCAGCAGCAGCAACAGCCGATCCTTCAGCCTCCCAGTCTGAACCATCAGAACTCTCTTGGAACGGCGCCTCCGAAGCCACCCAGGGTGCCGTACGTGCCGAATCACCAGCACCACGCTCACCATCACCACCACCACCACCATCACCATCATCAAGGCTACCAGGCGTCTGGTAGCGACAGTGGAAACGGGTCCGGGGACAGCGAGTTCGAGACCAACAACTCTGGCGGCACCAGTAACCCGTCTTCCTCGGTCCCCATCAAGGGCGTCGTGATCAGAAGCCACTACACTATCAGTAACGATGGTACTAATGGGAATAATGGGAACGAGTACGAACTCTCGGCAGAGGAGCAGCTGGTGGTCGCCGCCCCGTCCCTGGAGATCACCACCGCGTTGGATATCGAGGGATTCACGACCCTCCTCTTGCCGACTGGCGATCACAGGCCACTGGACCCCACTGCTCTGAGAGGAGTCTCGGGGATGCTGCACGATTCAGCGCCAAGGGTGCTGGCCTCGCATCTCACCAAGATCGATTTGGAATTGGCGCTTCAGCCGGGCTCTGGGAACCGAAATGGCCTGAGCGGTATCGAGCTGGCTACGCTGCCGCACGGCAGGCAAGCCAGGCTGGACCTGATCGAGAGGTCCGAGTGCTTGAAACTGCTGGTCGCTGTGACTGTCCTGGCCGGAGCTACCGCGATCGAGAGGGCAGCTACCATCAGCAAGTGGATCAAAGTGGCCATCGACACCAAGACAGCGCTGGGCAATCTCTACGGGTTCTGCGGCGTGATGCTGGGCCTGTGTCTGCCGCAGATCCAGAAGCTGGGGAACACTTGGCATCTGCTGAGGCAGAAGCACACCGACGAGGCGTTCAGCTTCGAGGCGAAGCTCAGGCCTACTCTGCGGGCCATGAACGAGTGCACCAACCCCCAGGCACCCAACACCACGCTGCCACACCTGCTGCCTGTCGCGTTGCTGGGAGAACGCGGACTTGAAGACGTATTGGGTAATGGTTGCTTTCAGATCTTGAAGCCTTTCGATGGTTTCTTTTTCTTTATTTCATAGATATCTGATAAATCTTTTTAAGGGGTCATTCCAGTTAGCGCACCGATAAATTCAACGATTTTCGGGAATTTATTGCGACGAAAATAATTATAGTAATGGAATAAAACTTTTCTCTATTTATTAAATTACATTTCTACAGCAAAAAAAAAATTTTAAAGTAATAAAAACGCGCGGGTAACGAAAGGTTAAATCTCGCGAGCTTCGTGTAGGATGTTAGAATGGCAGTGGATTCTAAATTTCAAATGGCTCGTTTGCATAGGAACGGTAGCTCCGTCAGGCCTAGCAGCGGCGATCCTCTCGCCATGGGAGAACTCCGCTCCGGATTGCGGCCTGTCGATAGTCTGGTCGCACTTGGAATCGGCTCGTAGGATGGCTGAGAACCTATCACTGTTTCGCCGGAACGCTGAGATCGTTCTGGAGGGCTCCAGAAGCGACGAGCTGCTCTCCGACGCGTTCCGAACGGAGTTCCATATAAAATTCCTGTGGGGAAGCCGCGGGGCCACAGTGGCTCCAGAAGAGAGGCACCTGAAGTTCACGCAGGTGCTGGACGCGATGTACGACAAGTGTTCGTCGAGCGAAGTGACGGCCTAAAATAAAACGTTACGACCAAAGGACAAGTTACTTTAGACAGAGCCATAGCTACGTCGGTGATGTTCGATTTTCGGTTTGGGAGCGCTTCTTTTCGAAACACCGAGCAGGATCGTTTTTAGAACGAATGAGGGACCCCTTTACTTCTCACTTGATTTACGCGCGCGTGTAAATTGTCGTTGTGTAATTATGTAATTAAATAACTGTAATTAATTGTAATTCCCGCGGTACGTACGAGTTAAGCGTTTTATTTGATAAGGTACGCGATCGATTGTGATGAACGCGTTTAGTCGATCATCGGTTCAAGCACGCGTTCGTAATTGGCCCGTTTTACACGATTTTTCCACGATTTCTCCTGCGACAGCGGGCACCGTTCGTTTTTATACGAGAATTCTTTTGCATCGAATGATAGATAGGTCGTAAGGAAACCCGTGAACGTGATTGTCCCGTCGTGACGAACGGTTTGACGCGATTAAAGGAGTCGAGGTAATGGGAGAGTGCGACTCGAGCGGGTTCGTCGCGACAGCTCCATCACGTTCATCGTTGAGAAACAAACAATCAAAAAGGATAGCATTAACGTCACTGAAACGTATAATCGCAAACGTAACAATAAAAAAAGTCTCCTATTTAGGCGGAGTAGCGATTCCCGAATGTTAACGAGATACATTTCGCTATAATAATCAAATCAAGTTGAATAGTCATGTACTTAACTTCGACTACTGTATTCGGCCAATAATATGTTGTAAATGTTGTTCACGTTTGTTCATACTTAATAATATAGAAGAACGAAAATCAATGTTGCGTATGTTAATTTCCCTATTCAACGTTAGCAATTCAAATATCACAGATTTCAAATGGAATACGAATACATTGCTAGTTACGATACAAAGTTGAACTACACGCGTATTACGAGATAGCGGTTTCCTGCACTCGGAAATACAGGAAGCTACTGGAGGTCGATACGAGTGTTCTAATGAAATCTAAATTGTAAAGAATCTATTAGAATTGTTCAGAAAAATATATTTCTTAAAAGGGTAACTGTAACTATTTGCTATAAAACTAACACTAATGATAAAGTGACCAGATATTTTCTGTTCCGATGCGGGACAAGGAAGGAAGCAAGCAAAAAAAAAGGTTAACAGATCCGTGAGGACGTTTCCGTAGTTTATGGAAGCACTTGTAATATATTTAAAAGTACATACTTGTGGTAAAAATATGTACGTACGTACATATTATCGCAGTGGCATAAAGTTACTGATTCGAAAACTGTAACTTTATGCCACTGCGAAAATGTAAAAGGTTACATGTCCAATCCGGGACACTTTGCGGGACACTTTTCAATGCGGGACAAAGGGCTCAAATGCGGGACGTCTGGTCACTTTAATTAATGAAACAGTCCTCTTGAAAAACGAATCATAAATTGCAAAAATCGAAATAAAATATCTTTATCGCATGCCCTATATTAGTTAATTATATGTATCTAAATATGCGCGTGTCGTGTGATGAAAACACAAGACGAATGACCACGAATGACTTTACAGTTCCAGTCAGTTCCAGTGTAAACTAACAAGTTCACTTGAAAAGGCAACTCGCAATCGGTATTACATTAAAATACATGAGGCATATTTTTAAACGTTTTCATTTGAATGTTTTATTGCTTTTTCTTGTTTTTGTGGCATAAAACTTTTAATACCAGAGTAAGATCCGCATACGATAACCTTTATTCTCCGATGTCTGTATAGAGTGTTCCAAGGCGTCCACGCAACTAAACCGGCTTTAGATCTGATACTGCTATAATTAAAAGCATCTGATAACACGTAATTAAATGGTTTCAGACTCTCTGCGAATTACTATACTTATCAGTGTTTTGGACTTACGCTTATCTACGCACAGCTTACTTTTGCTCAGACGATGTGTCAAAAATATATATAGATCAGCTCGCTACATGAGGCACCCTGTAGTCTTCAGTATTATTTTATATATAGGCTGTCAACCGAAATAGGTAAAAACGCGTGCTTCCTACTTACATATATATATACCGCCTATTAAGCATACATACCGATGAGATCATGCCACCTTAACCATAAAAGTGATACGATCAGAGTACGAACATGTGTCAAGAAAAAGATAACCGCCACGTACCTAGTACTTTCCCGATTACTGCTGACGAGTGGTTGAGTAATTCTTCAGTGCTCTATTGTCAAGTAAAGAAGTCGGACGTATTGACTGTGCACAAGTAAATTTGCTGGTAAAGCGCCAAGAGATTTTAACTATGAAGCCTCTAACAGATTTGCCTTCGATATCAAGATTGTCTAATAGAGTGATACGGATCTTGGGGTGTAATCCAGGATTCATGACACTGCAAGGCACAAATACTTACCTTGTTGGTACAGGGTGCAGGTAAGATACGACACATGTACGTTTTCATAGAGGCGAACCGCTAACTAGGATGACGCAAACGAATGTCCTCTTTACAGGCGTATATTAATTGATACAGGGGAAAGGAGGACTGCCACACAATACACAAAACTATTGCGTCAGGTACTGGAAAAAGAAAAAGCAACGATAGAGCACTTGGTAATCACACATTGGCATCCCGACCACATAGGCGGAGCGAATTCTGTGCAAGATTTGCTAGGGACCATAAGCCCAGCCGTTACTCGTAGCATAATATGGAAACTACCCAGAGCTCCGGACGACACAGACCTGAGCGAAGAGGAGAAGTCGACTAATTGGGAACCGTTGAGGGATGAACAAGTAGTAGAAGTCGAAGGCGCTAAAATCCGCGTCCATCATACTCCGGGACACTCGACGGACCACGCCACTCTAATTCTAGAGAACGAGCAGGCGTTGTTCAGCGGAGACTGCATTCTTGGAGAGAGAACCGCCGTGTTCGAAGACCTGCACGCTTACATACAGTCGCTGAGGAAGATTTTGGAACTTAAGCCGCAGGTTATATATCCCGGTCATGGAGCAGTAATACACGACGCAGAGTCCAGTATTAACTTCTACATAGAGCACAGGTTGAGGCGAGAGAATACAATTTTGGAGATCTTAGCGGAGAATTCAAAGAGCGAAGCAATGTCAGAGATGGATATCGCGAAGCATATGTACACGGTAATAATTCGTATCTGATTTGCGCTGTGCATTACAAGTGCGACGCGGGTAATATGAATTTTTACATTTTCAGGATGACAGGAATATTATGTGGGAGGCAGCCGCGTACAATGTGGAACACCATCTTCTCAAATTGCTAAGAGAGGGCAAAGTGAAAGGCGAGAAAGGGAAGTGGCAAAGAATGTGACCGAATTAAATTTAGCGCGTTATGTAAGTTCGAATTGTAAAAATTTAAGTTATTTAGTATTATTACTGTAAAACAGAATACCTGTAAATGTTGTATAAAAGTGATGACCAGCTGCCTATTGGTATCATGATTTATTACCTTTAGTACTAACTCCACTCCCTTGTCGATCGAGAAAATTGTCGAGATCTAGCGATGCTGTGAAACATTTATTCAACTTACAGGGGTAAAATGATGATACATGCTCATGATTTCTCTCGCTCTCGCTCTCTCTCTCTCTCTCCTCTCAATGTTTAAGCTGACGACGCTACATGATGTGCGTACAGTGTACAGTAAATATTACAAACAAATTCACGAAGTATATACCACATAGCACAATGATCTCTGTTTATTTGATTAACGTTAGCGTTCATGCTGTTCGTTCTAACGGTCCTGTTAAAATCACGCGACACGTAAATAGATGCTCGATATATAAAATATATATATATACTTTGCTACAAAGACATATCACGACAATAAATGTTTCAATATTTTCATTATAAAATCTGTCTCCTACTAGATAATGTTGGCGAGTATTCGTACACGTGGTACATAGCACCTCTCATCTTGAACAAAAGGGAGAACCCTCGGTGTAACTTGACGTTACGATATATTTCTATTATATAGATTTCATTATATTTTTAATAAGCTCACTTTGTCCGATCAACTGCTTCTCTCTTTGGGTAAACGTAAAATATATATATTATATATATATTTTATATATATATATATATACCTCAATGATATATATCTCTATATTAATTATTCCTCGTACTGACATATACATATATATATATAATATAATCTCTCTGTCATTTTTGTATTTACCTATCTGTTATCGATAACATCATCAACGCAATCACATATTCTATTATTGGTATTAATTATCAACAAAAAAATTTAATCATTAAACAACATACGAAATATATTATACTTAGAAATATAATAGAAACGATGTCGAACAACAAGATGATCCATTGGTTAGAATGAAATCAAGTCAAAGAAGAAAAAAAGAAAAAAAAGAATGAAGAGGAGATGTATCAATGAACCGTAAGATAGATATTCTACTTTAAGGTACTTGTTAAGTCGAACGTAACTTTTGCTACACTCAATTCCATCGCTCCTCCTAGAGTTGAGTGGGGTCAGTACATTTGTCGATCATTTAGTTAGGACATACACACGTTCACGCGCGCGCGAGCGCGTATCGTTAGTCTCACGATACACTCCTTTTCTGCACGAGAAAGATACCAATCTCTGAGATACTTTACAATAGGGGGAAAGGCACCTGGATGCGCAAGAGGCATTGATAAATAATATATGAATTATCACATCCGACAACTCGTAGAAAAAGGAGAAGAAATAAAGGAAACCCTAATTGTCGCGCTCTCGTCGCGCCCGTCTTACTTAAACACGATAAGTTTTCGATTGTTACAAATTGGTGGTGCAAACTTCGTCCATTCTTGTCATACAAAAAAAAGCTGGTTTCATTTCTATCACATACAAAGTCTGAAACGACCGTGTGGCACAGATATAGAGAACTCGTACCGAGCCAAGGATAAGTTCCGTATTCCATTTGGCTGGAATTCGATCACCTCTGCCTGTATCCGAGCGCCTCGAATACAATCGCAACGTCAACGACAAAAATACAGCCGCACTACATAAGAAAACCGTTCTGGACGTCGAAGCAGCTTGGATTTATGTAGCTCAACAGATCGTGCTCCGACATAGACGTAAGCTCCTGAGGCAACATACCATCCTCCTGCTTTCTAATCGTCGCCCCGCCCCCATTGTTCGCTGCATTCGATATAGGCGGGTTCACGTTCTGTCTATTAGGTGTCACGGGTAGGGCGACCGGTGGTGACTTACTCGCGACTTGTTCAACGATATTGTTCTGGCTGGGAGGCGACTTGGGCAAAATTCCTTCCATAGCAGTGTTCATCAACTGTGCACTTTGAGTGGCCACGCTGTTCAATATATTCTTGGTGGCGATGATAGCGTGGGCGGTTGTCGTGCTGATAGGTCGGTTGTTAATGATGTCCTGAGTGGCGTTAGTGATCACGTTATTAATCGCCTGTTCCGCGGCAGTCGTTAGTCTCTGCTGCGATGGTTCTTGGGCCGCTCCGCTGGCGAGAGCAGAGCTGGCCTCCACGACAAACCCGGCAGGCTGATTCAGCATGGAGCCAATATCTTGCTGCACCGCCTGCTGCATCGCCTGAGCTGCCTGCGCTTGCTGCACCGCCTGCTGAACCACTTGAACCTGCTGCACCACTTCCTGCGTCGCCTGGTGCACCGCCTGCTGAACCGCTTCCTGGGTAGCCTGCTGCACAGCTTGCTGAACCGCTGGCACGGCCTGAACTTGCTGCACAGCCTGCACTTGCTCCACGGCCTGCTTAACAACCTGCGCGTGTTGCACGACGTGCTGAGCGGCCTGCTGCTGCGCCTGGTGCACAGCCTGGACAGCCTGCTGCTGCGCTTGAGCGACAACCTGCTCGACCTGCTGCTGTGCTTGCGCGACAACCTGCTCCACCTGCTGTACTTGCTGCATGGCCACGACGTCTTGTTGAATGAGACCTTGCATTTGGGGGATATGATCGGCCGCCGTTGGTATAGTCTCGGTGGCCACTTGCAGGGAATTGTGGGACGGCACGGCGACGGTAGTGTTCGACGTGACGGTCGCGCTTACCGGTGACTCCTGCATCGGTGGCAGAAGGGCGGCGTTGATCGTTGTCAGTAAACTATCACCAGCGGTCTGTTCCGGGACCACTGACGCGGGAGGCGAAACGGACGGCGCTCCGTTCGCGGCCAGCGCCGGAACGGTCGGGGGTGGCATCAACGCCTCGAGGAGCATCGTTTTCACAGGGATTGGTGGGCTAGTTCTAGTCTGCTGGGGGCTAGGTATCGTCTCGTGATCGGCGACCGCGGTCACGTGACTCATCAGGGTATTACCGTTGGGATTGACGTTGCGAAGCGGCGACACTAACTGATGGGTTTCCGCCGCGGGATTAACGAGATCCAGCTTCACGGCTTGAGTGGCGGTGGCGAGCATACTGGAAGGTTGCCCCTGCTGAGGCTGCAGACCGGTGGCGATTATGGAAGCTCGTTGCTGCATGTTCCCCACGAAGCCGTTCTCTGGACTCTCGGCCTCTTTGACGTTGGACTCGATGTGGTTGAGGTATTTCTCCACGCTGTGACCACTCTGCGCGGGCAACGGCTGTCCGTTAGGCGGCGCAGTGTAGTTGGGCAGAACGGCGAATTCCGACTGATGGTGTTTCATGCGTAGATCAACGACACCGCCGCCCTGGAGGCTCCCGTTAGGACTGGCTTCTGCCGGTAACATTGGGTTAGTGTCTTTGTTGATATGGTGAGGGCTTAGGACTTTGACTTGGGACGAGTCGTGCATACCTCCGAAGGTGGTCTGGTGCGGCGTCACCATCGACAGCGAATGCTGATTCCGCATCAGATCGACTACGCCGAGCAGATTCACCGCCGCTTCCTGCACCGGCGATGTGTTCGCCGCGACTGACCCGGACCTGATCATGTTCGCCTGCGACGTGTCCCTCGTGCTCTCGTTCACGAGCTGCTGCAACGGGCTCGTGCCCGACGAGCCGTTCGCGGTCGGCGTCGGTATGCTTTGCATGCTGTTCTCGCTGATCATACTGCTCTCGCTGTTCTCGTCCAGCACCTCTGTCTTCAAATTGTCTGGTAGTATTAGCTGAAGATTAGAAGACGATCTACGGCTCAGGAGCGGGTTCGCTACCAACGCCGGAGGCGGCATCATCACGTCGGGCGGTGAATTTTGGCAATTCGGACTCTGCGCTGCCCACATCATAACCGGCGTTACCTGGGATGACGCTGTGACCGGTGGCGGGCTGGGATCGTTCTTAAGAGCTTCCGAGGTCTGGGATGATGGTTGCTGCGGTTGCATCGTCGACAAGAAATTCGGCGTTCCAGCGGCTGCTTGAGTGATCAGTGCTGAAACATTCGTAAGGCGATACGTTTATACAATTTCTTTCCTTCTCCATCTTTTCCTGAGCTTATCATTAAAGAGGCAGCGAACTGTCTTCGCTTCTCAACGATTAAAGTCCACTTACTGTTTGACGTTACACCTGTAGTTAGAGACACCGCTGTAGGGGACGTCGCAAGGTTAGCGTCACCGTTCGTGGTGGAGAGAGGCGGGGTTATAGGTTCGACTTTGCCCACCGATGGCTCAGGCGGCGTGGACGCGGCGGTGTAGTGGAACGTGTGCGGCTCGCTCGTCTTCCCGGACGAAACCGCGTACAATTTCAGGTTGATCTTCTCCGAGGGCGCCAGGTCCTGCCGTCTGTAAGCGGGCACGACGCACACCAGATGCGTCTGTTGCAGGAACTCCTTGTCGGGCAGAACCGCGCACTGCCAGAGCGGCTCCAAGCTACTCGACAGGTCGTCGTTGTCCAGCTGGAACACCACGCGGGTGTCCTTCAGGAAGTTCTTGCCGAGGATGAACAGTTCTAACCCGCCGGTGCACGGGCACGACGTGAGCGACTTCTTGCAGATCTCTGGGATGCCGGGCGGCTGAGCTGCGACACATCAACGTGACATTTTAGATTCGTAACCGGCGCCTTATGGAATTCAAAGCCGGAAGAGATTAAAATTAATATCTCCACACTCACTGCAGACTATCGGCTGGGAGCAGACTTGCAGTGTCTCCGAGGTGCCGTCCGGATGAGCGAGCATCGTGCGGAAGACCATGCGACAGCGGGTCGATTTCTTCTTGCTGCGCCCTTGAAGAATCCCCGCCTCCTGGGGGAATCTGTGCTCCACGTCGACGTTACGCTCCTTCAATATACCAACGCAGTCGCACGTGACCATCATGTCCTTGGTGGGGTCCATGTCCACCTCGATCACGATGGTCCCGTCGATCTTGCGCTCGACACACGGCGTCGAGTTCTTCCCGCTAACGCGACAGGCTTGGTAGAACATGTGCGGCGCGACACGGCCGAGGTCCGTGCCGATGAAAACCTGAAGAGTAGCCGGCTTATCGTAACCAACCAACCGTACAATGGGGAACCCGTTCCCCGTGCGATCCTTCACCGCCCCTCTGGAGCCCTCCGTCTGGTAACGAGCCCGATGCTGCTGCTCTGGCTGGCAGATGATCTGCAGCTGGACCTTTCCGTCCGCGGAGGCGCTGCCTGCACGTCCCAGAGAAAGCACTGATTGAAAATGTGATCGTGTAATCCAATGCAATCAAGTTACGAGAGCTATAGCAGCGCATACTTAGGAGCCGAGGGATCGCAACGGGATTACTTCATTTCCTTATACAATTCCGTCTTCTCTTCCTTTAAGAGGTCGAACGGAATACACGCTCGTGGGATGAAAGGGGAAATCATTTCGATGAAAAGGGAACACGGACAGGTGTAGCCAAGTTCTCGCCTACATTCGATATCGCGCTCGATGTCACAGAAACTATATCGAGGATTCGTTGAAAGTCGGAACAGATCGGTTGCCAAATAACGCAGATGGCGTGCAGCGTGTCCCGGTAGAAGTGGTTGGTTGAGAAATTTCCCCGGAAATGTATCGATCGAAAGAACCATGGGGCGCGAGTCGCGGTGAAATTTATGCCTGCGAGTAGTGATGCGAGCCGAAAGTTATCAGTTTGTATCATCCGAAACACCAGTTGCGAAACCCGTCGTCAGGCATCGAGATCCAGATGCAAACAAACGAATCTGCCTGCAAATCGCTCGGTACGAGCTATCTAATAACCCTCCGCTTAAAAGTTACGATATAACGTGACCGACGACGATGCTCCTCGGCGACAAGACCGAAGAATAATCTCCGGAGGGATTCGTTATCTCGAGCCGTGTGACCTCGCCGGGACCTCGGTGTATCTCCGCCGAAAAACTACAATATCAACGGCAATAAATTGTCGAGGTCGCGCGCCTAGGCTTGCTCCCGACCGGATCGATAAACCCCATCGGTTTCGGTGGTCGATAAAAGGAAGGAAGGAAGGAAAGAAGGGGCGGGGGAGGGGAAAGGCCGGCGATAAACGTGTTCATTCGAAGAGGAGCGAAAGCAACTGTGGCTAGCACGTACATAGTTGGGAGGTGAGGGTGATTGGGCCTTGGTGAGCGGTAGGTGGCCTCTTGGCGAGGACTCCCATGCCTGCGCGAGATCTGGCCACCTCGACCACCCTGCCACCTGTCCCATTCCTGCTGCTGGGTATCGCGGCCAGCCCTATCCCGTTGGCGGTCCTCCTGCTGCTGGCCTTGCCCTCGGGGCTGGCGGTGTGCGCGACCTCCGGGAACGCGAAGTTGGCGTCCTCGGACTCGAGCTTGATGTCCATCTTCCTCCTCTTCGAGTCCTCCTCGCCGGCGCCGTTCCAAGCCTGTTAAGCAACGACAGATTGATAGAGCCGCGTTGTACGTGTAGGTACGTCGGTGTGCGCCCGCTCGTGCAACTTAGCCGGCTCAATTTAACGAATCAGGATCGGTCCATCGGGCCGGGTTCAACTACCGTTAGAAACCAGCCGGCGTCGTTGTCGTCGAATCAACGGCGCTCCTAGGCGGCAACACGAGCCATAGCATTAGGTACCGCTCGCGTATGCACGGACAGTGGCGTAACTGGGGGGGAAGCTTCAGAGGCTTCGAGTACGAGGATGGCCTCTTGGGAAACGTTTTCAGGGGCTGAACGATGCGACCTCGTTGACGCAGGCATTCAAGGAAGGAGGAACTGTACGGTCGGGGGTGGGATGGAAACGGACTGGCATGGTGGTTTCTGAAGCTGATGGTATATATCGCGGATGGTCTTAGGGTATCATGAATTAAAGAATTGGGAAACCTTAAGCTTGCGGGCATCTGAGTGTACAGGGTGGTTCTAATTGCTCAAACTCAACTGGTATAGGATCAAGAGCCGCGGGAGTGTCAAAACCACCCTGACCCATATATACCTACAGATCCGAGGATCATGAATACAGCAAAGTGTAGCCCAGGCGATCGTTTTCTAAATGCTACACGTGCACAGACCTTTGAAGCCTTCAATCGACGGGAGTTGCGCAACGGGATCGAGAATAAATTATCGTTACACGTACCGATATCAATCAAAGCACGCGCGGCGACGAGCGGGGCGTGTTTGCGCAGCGGCAATAAAAAAAGAACCGTGTAATTGCCGCGGCTGAGTATCGCGCGAGCATCGGCCCGCGCGCGCTTCACTAGTCGCGGCGATATTTCTTCCGCCCGGGCTGTTGTCTGGACATTGTTTTTCGGATAAGAATACTGGCGAAACACGGTTCTCCTTGTCAACCGGTTACGCCACCGTAACCAGCCGCGAGTTGTTTTTAGACAACGCCGTTGCCGATTCCACGATGTTTCCCGCGATATCGCTCCACGACGGTAAGGCCATTCCGATGATGGCCGATAACGCGCCGCGGCTCGATGCTTTTGCTTTTGTCACCGTCGCGATAACCCTCCGCCGCGACGCGTAAACAAAACGGCCGCGGGCCCGTCGAAGACCGTACGTCGAGTGCGTCTGTCTCGCGATGGTAACCGTCACGTGTGTATCCAACTAACGTTTGCGCTGGTGAGATGTTGCTGGCGTTCCTCGAAACCGAGCCCGGAGTCGTTCGAATTGTCGCAAACGTCCTGTGCCGAGCTGGCTCTCGAGCCGTGATCATCCGGGGTCCTCAAGGATCCCAAGGGTATCCTGGGCTGCTGTTGCTGCGGCTTCTGCGGCTGTTGCTGCTGCTGACGCTGCTGATGGCTGATCCTCCTGCTCGCGGAGTGCGCGCGGTTGCTCGGCGTGACGGTGCTCCTCTGGACCGATCCTGTCACCGCTGACGACCTGCCACCTGCATTGTTACCTGAAATCAGAGATATCGATCGATTTAGACAGGTCAGGCGAGATTATCTTCGGCTTTAGAACAGGCTGCTTTCAGTTAGGACGGAAGTTAAGGAGGAGGATCTGTTGAGCAGAGGATCCTCTGTTTCTGATTCCTCGGAAGTGCTGGTGAATTCGATCGTAGTTGGAGTAGAATTGAAGGGTAGTCGCGGGTCGAGGGGATGCGTTGAGCGAGAGGCAAAGGACGAGACCCATTCACGATATAAGCTGGCACGATTCATTGAAACCCTGATTGTCACTTAAAGGTTTCCGATTTGAGTGGCATCAAGTGATCCCAACGAGCTCGACCGTGGGGAATGAAACCGAGTCGGCGGCAATAAACTCATCTCAGAGCTGTCGCTCACCTCTCCACAGCGATACAGAATTGCAGCGAACAAATAGCTTAACTCGGACAATGACGCGTCTCCAGGCGAAATTCAAAGGCTGCCGGGACCGTGCCACGATAAATGGTCATCTTGATCAGCCGTAGATAAAACCCAGTCGTAGATCCGTGGGTCGTTAGCATCGCTGGGCACTTACGTAATATCTGGCCCAGGGCACTTGGGAAAAAATAGTGGCTGTCGGAAACGTACGTGGCTGCGATCGATAACGACGGCTGTCGATCGTAACGTTCTCGGACGGCGTTATCGAGGAACTTTCAAAGAATCATCAGCATTCACTTGGCCAGCGAAAGGAGAAAATGCGGGCTGCATTTAAATAACCGTGACCTGGCTCGCGCCGTGCAGCGATCCTCGAGAGCAATTTTTAGCCGCGAGATCGATCGTGATTTTCATTTTTCCGCGCTCGATCCCCCTGCCCCAGACAATCGAACCGTACAAAGTCCGATCGAGATCGACGATTGCCCGCGTTCTCTCGAGCCTGGACTAAGAACGCGATGGACATTATCTCCCGGCGATTAAGAAGCCACGATCGACAAGTGGAGCGCGCGATACTCGCCCCTTCAATTGTGATTTTGTTCTTTTTTCATTTTCGACGAGTGCGAGTAGTCTGCTGGAATCGGATTCGAAAATTAATTCCAGAGGGATGGGGAGTAATCAAAATGACAGACGATGTTCCCTCGAAGCGTCCGAGCGTGCACTTTGTCTCCAATCTGTCGTTGAACTTCGATCACCGTGGCAGGAAAGTTGAAGTGTCAAACAATGAATCTACTGACATATTTTCATATTGAGTCTGTGATTTACGGTTCGCTAACAAGGCGAATCTGAATTAATGGGGATACAAGCACGTATCTTCTTAAACGAAGATTGCATTTCATATTTTTTTAATAAGCGAATGATTAATAACCGGTCGAGTGAAACTAAGAGATCATTAGAGAGATCACTGGAAACCAGGATTTCCCTTTATGTAAAATAGAATCGAGGGAGACTGCTCGGACAGACTGTTATTATTGGCTCGAACTTCCAAATTGTTGTTCGTCGTTCCGCCCAGTACTGTCTGGTTAAAGTCCGATCGCAAATCAAATACGCAGTGCGCGTAATAATAAAAGTACCTACTGTGCATGCGAGGATGCGGATGATCGTTGAGCATTTCACATTGGGACGCATCTATCTTGTTAATAGCACGGTGCTTATCAATAGGTTTATCAAATACGCCCCTTTCGATGAAATCCGAAGTAACGCTGTATACAGTAACAGTTTAGAAGACAGTGCATAAACCGATGCTCCAACATCGACGCTTTACCGTGACGGTTCCGTGAAACCGTCTTAAGTGTATTCAGCAAATTAGAGCTGCACAGGTTGCATAGCACGGCTGTAGTCTCGAGAACTAAGTTCGAGAGGAACATTAAACCATTCTCGATCCTTCTAGCCTCAGTAACATAGCAATACGAATCGTAAATTTTCTTCGGCCCTCTGACGCGAGAAAGACGATCGAAAACCTCCGAAAATCGGCGCTCCTAATTTAACAACAATTAATTTTCTACTCCCGACAAAATGTTGGAATAAACGCGAGCGCGGCAGTCGCTCGCGTAAATAAGATACAACCACGGTACTTGCTCGCGAGCTGGCAGCCTCGAACCAGCAGATAAAGAGGGAAAAACTGTGAGCTGGAAGGAGAGAAAGGGGGAGAGGTAGGAGTGAAAAGGATCGAGGGATATCACGAAACAGAGAAGGGGGAGAGAAAGAGAGCGAGGAGAGAGCAATATCAGTCTATCTATAGAAGCACAACTACTGGATGGGATAATTGCGTGTGGGGGTGAAGTTGCAATCGCGAATGCAACTGGTGGCGAGGAAGCTCACCCCCGTCTCGCCCTCGCACCCTGCCGCAACCCAACGGGGTGGGCAGTCCGACCTAATGGGCACGTACACACACACGTGCAAGGTGCATCCGTGTGATCGTCGAGGAAAATCACGGGACGATGTCAACGACCCAAAACGCTTTGCAACGTTCTTCACCGTTTTCAACCTCGATGCCCCTCCATCGTCGCCTGTCGCGCTCTCCGCTCCGTTGTTTCCACTTCCTTTCTCCCGCGAATCATTAAAATCGAACTAAATAACGTCTGGACGCATCCTCCCCATCTTCCACTGCCCTTCACTGTTACCTCCCGCTACTAGAAGCTGCTAACACATCATTAGTAGATCGGATCGAAGGTCGAAGTTAAGAAACAGGGACGGAAAGGAGTTTAGATACTCGGGGGTAGTTTTCTTGTGATTTCCCTGACAGTGAGGAGAGTTCTTCTATTACACCAACATTGGTAGAACCTCGCGCTTAAAACTCCTCGAACACCATTCACCTACCAAGATTATAAATATCTTCGCGGTTTTTTGATAACATCCACAACCCACCCCCATAGTTGCAATTTTCCTCGCTTGAGGACCTCCTCGCTCGACGATACCAAGAGGCATTCAAAACGGACCCGAGGGAAATCGAAAAGATCGCGGCGCCAGACTGTGGACCCGGATCGTCAGCGACAATAAAGATAATGAGCGAGATAATGGGGCGTGTTGAGAAGAAAAGGATCGCGGCGACGGTGTCGAAATAAATTTTGCGGAATCCAGAGCACAGGCGGCGGCAGCGGCCAAACGGAAATGAGTCGGCAGTTTGATCGCAATGGAAGGGTACACATTTGTTTCTGGAATTAGGCCCGCCCCAGCCGCCACCCCCACGACCCCGTGTATTTACGTCTACTCGGGGCTCGTCCTCGAACTCGTGGCGGTTCCGTGCATTTACGAGTGTACTCCCGATAACAGGATCGATAAACATCGTTACTATTACACGGTAAACAGAGCGTCAGGCCGCCGCGCTAACTACGACGCCTCTCGAGTCTCAAGGATATCGTTACCTGCGCGCCTCGATCGATTCTCTCGATCCTTATCACAGCGCGATCGACGGCGCTCGCCGCGCGGAAGTAAGACGCACTTCTCCGAGAGCTTCCTTTCCTTCTACCGCGGCCACTTTGCCGACATATCCGCGGCTCCTAATAGAATTTCAGAGGGCTCTATTTGGACACTGATGCAGACCAAGTTGAAGGAGAGAGGCGGTTTTTAATTAGCGATCTGAGTTTTAATTAGAAAGGGGAATTTGGATTTAGGTCGAAGCACTGTGCGAAAATTCGAGAGCACGAAAGTGTTGCCACGAGTTTCTAGGGTTTGATGCACTTAGCAAAGTTAATATCAAGTTAAATAAGTGAACATTGGAGGATGGTTTCACAAGTAGCGATAGAAAGATAGCGGAACGAGCTTCGGCACTCTCGTTGTGTTTTTCTGAAATCAATGGTAGATAAAGCGTGTTCCACTATCTCTATCGACAGTCCCAGAACAAGTATCATGAATATCACTAGAAGAACCCCCTTTTATTCCACCAACTGCCCTTTCAATCGAGTACCCCATTTCCCTTCAATCGTTCCCGCCTTTCTACGCTCCCTTATCTATAGCATTCTACCACTTTCACCGACAACTCCCAAAAAATTCAAGCTCCCTGATCCAAACTTTTCACATACCCGTGCATCAGGTGACGTTCCACGGACCCTCGCCACCACGTTCTCCCGACACGTCGATCCTAATGACATCGGCCGCCTACTTAAGTCACCAATAACCGTGTAAAATCAGCAAGAGCGCATCTCTGGCCGCCAGAGATGGAAGGGAACGACAGAAGGAAGGGAAGCGCGTGTAGAAAGCGCGCGCTGATAAACCATGCTGTACATATCAACGCGCCACTCGAAAATCGATAAGGGACGAACGGCGATTTCGATATACAGCGATAAGAGCCTCTGTTCCCGCCCTTGAGAGTCGAATTCTGCCTGCCTCGCGGCCTTCGAAGGCGATGTGGGTCCGTGCTCGTGACACCCATGTCTGAATCGGGGGCGACAACTGTGTCAACGAAAAGCGTAGCACAGGTCGTTTATCCGAGGCGATACTCGACTCGTCCGTGCTTCACGAGACCGCTCGACCGACCTGCACCTCGTGAATTAGCCGAAGGAGTCCGCGGCGTCGCGATAATTCATTGTAGTAATAGAAACGCGTGGACCCCGGTTTGCCGTGGTGTTGCGAAACCATCTTCACCCGTGTCGCCTCTTTACGGCGCTGGCGCGCGTCTGGCTCGGCCGGTCGTACGCGCCGCACTCGTAATTGATGCTCTCATAATTGATTACCGCGACGATCGTTAACAGGCGGCGAAGATCGATGGTTAACCAACTTGCCGCGGGAAATCAAGATGCTGCGCATGGAAGGATCAATGAGACGATGGCTCCCAGCCTTCCCGCGCGATATCAGATCGAGGACGAGCTTCTTCATCGTTATCGCGAGCCTCGCGTGTCGTTGACACCGGGGGAAGGAAAGAAGGAAACATTTGAACAGCCTCGAGTTAAGGCCTCGTATAACAGCCGCCACAGAAGGAGAATTAACATCCCGGCAAATAAATATTAACTCTTTATCGTAGCTCCCTCGTTATCAAGGTTCGCTGTCTGCGGCGCTGCGGTCCGCGGCGTCCAACAGATCACATTCTACATTTATCGGGATCCACGGTGTACGATCGAGTGAGTCAACGCACCTTCCGATCAGATTTACGGCACACGCTCTGCAGGGTGAACAGCAGCCGGTCGGCCACGGATCTCGATTTCATTTACGTAACATCTGTAGAATTAAATGATCCGCCTGTTCGTTAGCGGCGATACCGCGACGAGGAGACTTCTCAAGTAAGAAGTTCAGCAAGACGAAATTACAAAGAAATACCTCGAAGCTTAACGATAAACATGTCTCTCACGCTTGAGAAAGCAAATCTACCTTGAGGCGGTGTTGGCTTTGGCGCTTTTAAACTTGGTAGGCGATTAAACGAATCGATTGCCTCCTTCTGGAGTCAATTAGCCTAGATTAGGTCTCGATAAATAAGCTGCGTCGACGCAAGGCACTGTTTGGCGGCAAGCAGAGAGTACAGTACCTACAGCAGGCACACTGTTCATCAATGAAACGAGTTCAAAGTCCACGTCAGCATCCCCTAGAAATCCCTTCTTTTTTCATTAATATTTCTGTGTAACGGAGCGTGGAATCTCGGCTCTTAACGCTGCATGCCGAATATCGGTATCGGTATAGGCCAGCTCTCTACATTAATCGGATTCTGGCCGCGTCGCCAATTGAATCAACTGTACTGTTAGTCGAGCGAGTACTCAACCGTGGTGTATACATGTTACTCAACCGTGTGTGTACTTGTGCATTATTAATGAGCGCCGCTTGAGCGCGGTACAGCCCGTGTGCTCGCGCGCAACCGAAGAAGCACATGTTCGAAACACGTGCGCCGCGGATAAACCGACGGCGCGAGATTCTATCGAGAGGGACGTCGACGTGACGCGTTCTGAAAGAACCGGAATTTCGGGGAAAGTCACGCCATCCGTTCCTTCAGAAGCAACTGTTGCTCGTATCAGTTTAAACGAATTAATAGCCGGCTGTGATTGAAATGTACGGAGAACGAAACAAGTAGGTACATACGAATTGCAATTTTTATTCAGCTGACTTGGTTCAGGATTCGTCTGAAGCGAGAGGAAACTATTATGAAAGAAGGGGAGAAATATATTAGGGGTAGAATAAGCTGAAAGTAATTGGAGTAACCGTAAATGTATATTGTATATTGTTGAAAGGTATCACTACTCATCGACACTCGAGATGAGTATATTTCTTAGCGAACACCACGATCCCAGGCAATTTCGCGAGTATGCCAACTATGCTCGCGAATCCCATCTGCTACGTTTCATCATGCTCGGTTTCTTCGATAAAACAGAGGCTCACCTACGTTCCTGGAAGTGTGAGGTGGCGATGATCCTGGAATCGTTCGATTCCACCGAACTCATTTCCAATCCCGACTATCATGTGAACTTCGCACAACGATCGAATTATATGCAGCATCGGTAACGTGTGAAATAATTTCAATTTTCAAGGGGTTCTTGGAAACACTCATGGCCACGATCACGGAATTGCATTCCTAGTGCTATTCCACCCATTAAGCCTCTCTCCCTGTTCATTTGATCTCGTTTATGGACAAGTAAAAAGTGTCTTCTGTTGACGAAAATCTTCTAAAAATAGCTTTAATATAACAATCCACTATTTAGCCTGTCCTCTAATAAAACAATCGTCTAAGCACAAACAGTTACCAGGTCAAATAGACACCGGGGAACCCTCGAAAGTGCGCAAAATATTCCCTGGCGAAGCAATGACCTATCTGACGGACCGCTGCTCGATCAGAAATAGGAAACGCGAAGCTGTTTGCTCGGTTGCGCTTTAAGCTGTGATGATTCTAACGGCGTGCTGCACGAAGCAACTCCATCGCTCTATGTGTACGCGAGAGCAGGTAGCACCGACGGTCAGTCGATTCCTCGAAAGGTCAGAAATTTGTGCGCTGGCTAAATCACCGATCCACTGCATATGTTAATCGAAAGAGACAGGAGAAAATTTCAGCCGAGTCGACGGTGAGAAATGTTGCTTTAAATCGGCGAGAGAGATAGAAGCGCCAGAAGCACGTGAGTATGTGCATTTTAAATCGTGCTCCGGTAGACTCGCCTTCTCTTCTTCCCGTATGAAACATTTACTCTTACGGCCGCCGAAGAGTCCGCGAATGACAAATGGGAAGGAAGACGCGTCGTAATGGCGCGAAAACATTATATACTACATATGTAATTAAAGAAACTTTCGCCGAAATTTCGGTCACCAGACAGCTTGCTTAATTCATACAAGCCCCGGGTCGAGGCTAATTGACATTCTCTCTCTTCCCCTCGTCTGTCAAAAGTTTATTCTACCTCCGAGGCCGAAAGCATTCATCACGAGCATTCAGTGGCCGATGCACGAGTGCAGCGCGCGAAGTAGAAGCAACCCGTCAGTCGGCAGATACAATAAATGTTTTGAAATTCTTTTTTCGAATCGAGAAGACGAAGCAATTTTAATTCGTTAACAGAATTCTACCACTCTTAAGTTAGTTTTTTCTTCTATTATCTTTTCCTAGGCAACGATCGCGCAAAACTATTTTTTTCCTACCCCTCATCTAGCCCCGGATAACCAGAATATCGCGATTCGTGTGCGTCTTCCAGTGGAGCTCTCGCCCAGGCTGGATCAAGTGAACCATACCGCTATGGGGCCGAGATAGAATGCGAAAAAAGTATGTATTATCAAAGGCGAAGGTGAACGAGGGATGTGATTTATTGTCGCGCACAAAAGGAGGAGGAAGAGCAAGGAAGGAGGCTGGAGACGATCGATCGTGGTGTTAAACTGTGTCTCGAGAGAACGACATAGATAGTTCTCCCAAGAATTTATTAAGAAGAGAAAGTCGCGAAATGAAAATACAAAACTGTTGTGGTTCAATCGGACTCCTCCCTTATACCCTTAACTCCTCCACTTAATAGCCCCGGATATTCACCCGCAATTGTGCACGCGGAACGTGAAATTTGATAAAGATATCCCCGTTAAATTTATCCACCTTGCGCGATGACACGATGGTCGGCTTTTAAGCCCAAGGAAAACGGACCTGAGAAAGAGGCGCTCGTCGCTCGGGCTTCCAAGCAAACAGAAAGAAAACGAGAGCTAGTCGTATAAATACTGCTCGAGATAATCCTTCTATCTTGTAACCAAAGAGAACTTTGAAATATTCTTCGCTAGAACACGCGAATCCTTAACAAGTCTAAGAAATCTGATTAACAACTGATGCCGGCATCGCGAAAGACACTTCGTTCCCAATGCAAAGCCGCAACGCAATTCCTCGCTTCGGGTCACAGAAATTGATGTCAGTGCGAGATATCGAAAGAGACACGCGGCACGCGAGCGTGCGCTGTCAAGGAAAGCCAGTCGAAAAGCAGGAAAATGAAAAAGAGACGAAGAGAAATATATCCAGAGTACCCCGGCAAGTGGTTACGCTTGAAACATTACCCAACGCTGCGCAGATAGGATCGAATTACTGAATATTAATAAATGAACCGGTAGCGACCGGCGAATCGGGTTTACCGCGTCGATAGGGCTCGATCAGTGCGTTTCCGGCGCACCGTAGCTGCAGTAGCATTTGAAAGTGTTCGTGTCCCGGGTCCAATGTACCGCAGCTGGTCCTCCTTAGTTCCTGCCGTTTCTTCTCGAGGTCGGGTGCCATTAGGTCCCCGAGGACCGTTGGGCCCGTAGCGATCTCGCCCACCTCTCGACAAGTCTGTCTTCGTGGCTCGGTCAACGATCACCAAGCGATCGGGCCCGTCGATCTACACGCTTTCACTCGTTTCGTCGTCTCTGAACAGTTCGTCGGGCACGGTTCCATGTCAGTGGCGCGGTCCACGTGCTTCAGCCAAGTCACATTTCATCGCACTGACCGAATCGTAACTTTAGTCACTCCGCAACTTCGACTCGCGTTTGGTTGCCGATTTCGCGATCAATATATTGAACGGGCTTCGAGCTACGAACGATACAGGCAAAGACACACAAATGGGCAAAGAAGGGAGCGTTCGAGAAGAGGTGACTGGTAAGTAGCACCGTTCGTCAACACAGAAGCACGACTGGCCCCTCCGTGGACGAGGAAGAGGATCAGTGTCGACGCACCGTTTGAAACGCAACACCGCCTGCGATCGGAACGAGTGTCAGCCGCGTACTGGCGTTCCTCGTTTCGTCGACGATCGGCCAGCCCGACATGGTTTGAATAGCGAGTAAATAAGCCCCCACCAACCGGCGGCATGCGACACGTTTATACGCTCCTTCATCCCGCGGCGAACGGGCTCGGGTACGATGGGTAGGAAGGTGGCCAATCAACAGCCGCTAATTACCCGCTCGGCTATCTATCCGCATCCCACGTGAGCTACTGTGTTGTGTCGACGTTGCACGCGTCTCGCCAGAGACACTTCGCCCCCACTGGTTTCCGGGGAACGTAGTGGAGGCGCCTCTTCATCGCTACCAAACTCTGACACACGCCGCACAAGCAGCTGCAGATCTTTCCAGTCGAACGGCCGATTCCGAGTGGAAGACCGCACGAAATTCTTGGACTTTCCTTTTTGCAAAGCACAGTTCTTTGATTTAGGAATTTAGAAATTAAAAATATAGAAGAACGTTGTAGAGAGTGAATATAGAATACAGTGCTCTATAATCTACACAATATTCTCCCGAGCTCTCAAAAGCAACTTTTCTTCTCGCACCGATCAGCTCGAGAGGCACGATCTGCAGGGATAACCGGCATAGGCTTGAAAATCCGGAAAAACTAGATTCGCCGGTCACCTCAGGCCCCCGGCGTTATTTCCACAGCAGCCATTCGTCGAATTGATCATTTTACTTCCCTTTTAATATCCCTATCGACCTTTTCCCCGCGCGCATCGATGATTTCTAACCGCGATGCACGCGTATGCTGTCCACGTCGATGAGCAATGAATTCGAGGCGCCATAAGTGCGTAAGTGCGACAAAATGAAGAGGGCAGCATTGGGGTGGAAACGGGGCGACGAGGCTGCGTACCTGTTTCGTTTTATCAGGGGAGGTAGAATTTAATAAAGACACAATAGGTGGTCTGAAAAGCCAAAGTGCACGCAGAGGGCTATTGTTTATGACTTCCCGTGCCAGTGTTGTTTCGGCGGAATATTATTTCCACCCCGAACGAACAGAGATCTGTTCCAAAGAACGAGCATAAAACGTTTTCGCAGGTTTATAAATGTCCGTTCATTGCAGCCCCGCTAAAAGTTCCTTTGTTACATGGAAAGTGGCGTGAGGCAAGGTTGAATTGGTTGAAAGAATGGAGTCAGTGGATGAACGGTGCTCCGGATGAAATGAGAATTAATGCGGACAGTGGTTTGTCAGGAATTTGAATTCCGCTTTTGATGATTTATCTTGATAGCTCCAGGAAAAGGTCAATGGGTGGGAAGCTTCTGGTGTTTACGTAAAAGAGTCCCGAAGAGGATCGCCTACTTCGCTTGGAAGTGCCGAAGACACTTCTGGAATTACGCAAGGTCGGGACGACGAACTCGTTATCTGTTTAGTTAATTGCAGCCGTGATTCTGCAGCAAGGATTGAAAAAGGAAGAGGAGGAATAAAAAAAAACGGAAGAGCCGAGTTGCGCAACGCGTCGATAGCGAAGCGATCGCCTCGCCTCTCAGTAGGTGTACGCGCGAACGAGGGAGACTGTGAAGGACTGAACTTTGCACGAATTCTGCGCGATGAAGTACGGATGATTGATAATGAAGTTTGTCATCGATAGTGACAATGAGGATCCGCTACTTTCGGCGTTATCTCGCGCTCTCGTGGCACCGATAGCCTCGATAGCGGTTCGAATTTAAAACCCCCGAAGCACCGAGGCGCGATTAATTAGCGTCGAAGGTTAACACTTGTGCTCTGACGAGTTGTTTGCTGTAAGCATAACGCTCTTACATAAATTAACTATCGATAAAAGAGTAGCACGCGTTTCGAGTATCGCGAGTGCTCGAAGCAGAAGTCTGTACATGTTCCAACAGTGATTGTTCCACGAACGCGGCACGGGACTTTATAAATCTCTAATGAATCGACAGGCTCTCACGAATCATCGGTGCATAATTGATTCAGCTAAAGACATTACTTCTACCGAGACAGGTAATTAATTGGCTGCCGCTTGAATTGTTCCAATACTCAAACGGGTCTATTAATCGCCATGCATTGCAAGAATATATATATACACGCTTGGAAACAGAAAGGACGAGAAGATACATACCTATGCATGATTATTACAGAGAAGACTGCTTGTACTTTGGTAATATATATATATAATTGACACACGAGCTAAATACTAGCATCAATAGCTCTCAAAGAATTCCACATCACAATAAAATTCCATAGAATAAAAAAAGAAGAAATACTACCGATTAGATATTAGAAGGACGGAGGGTGGCACCCAGCCCAGTCTCAACCCTCCCACGCAATTCGCAACAAGTGGTCGCGGGTGTCCGTGGAATTCGCGTGGTTTGGAAATTGGACGAGCTCACGAGCCAGGCGGACGATTGTTAATAACGGCGGGTAAACAAATGGCGGAGCACGATGATCCGCCTGAAAGAAGCAACGGTCGGGATTGGTGACCCTCGACATTAAGGTCGCTCTAATCGAGCCAGCAGAGTCGGTTTCTCGCGCCGCTATCTCGCCGCGTGTACGTACCATTTTTTTCATCAAACAGCCTGCCAATCGTGTCGCGAGTGCTGCCTAACCCGACGTAGCCGGTTCCTTATCAGCTGGCTCTGGGGCTAATCTAAAGGCGGATACACACTGGGCCGCGGAGCGTGTCGCCGGCTGCCACGAGAGCGCTGCCGAAATACGGCCGTGAGTCACCTCACGTGCTGCCGAAACGTGCCGCGAGCGTGCCCGCAAAACTCCGCGATCCGGATGCCACACGACCGTGTGTGTACCGGGCTTAAGGGGCCACGCGCGACAAAGAATCAGGGGGGCCGACACCGCGGCTTTCTCTGCGAACCCAGTTACACACCTACTTGCGACTTTTGACAGCCGTCCTTGGGGACACTTGTCAACCGATTCGCGTAATTGATGGAATTCGTCGAGGGGTAGGGATGGATTAGACTTGGCAAGATGGTGAATTCGGGGGCGTTTTGGAGCGAGTACTGCAAAAGTTCAAGACGAAGGAGTACTTCAAAAGTAAAACACGAACAATTGCTCCAAAAGTAAAAACCGAAGAAGCGCTCCAAAAGTAAAAACCGAAGAACTGCTCCAAAAGAAAAAACGAAGGGATGCTCCAAAAGTAAAAAACGAAGGGATGCTCCAAAAGTAAAAAACGAAGGGATGCTCCAAAAGTAAGAAACGAAGGGATGCTCCAAAAGTAAGAAACGAAGGGATGCTCCAAAAGTAAGAAACGAAGGGATGCTCCAAAAATAAGAAACGAATTAGTACCCCAAACTACGATTTCTGGCAATGAAGTTTATTTAAATAATTGAATACTTTGTAGATCTTGTATTAATTTGTTGAATCAAGCTTATTTAAAATCATCGTGGCACGATTCGGGGGAGAAGCCGCGGTATCTATCGTCGTCAAGGTCACTCGATTATTCCAGATCTGTTCCGATAGATCGCTCAATTTCGGTGCCCGACAACAAGAACGAGAGCAAATTAATTCGGCGAAGATAAAGAGCGTGACACGTGCGATAGATAGATTCGGCAGAGAACTCGAGTGTCCACGCGAAGGCTACGTAAAAATATGTGTCTTCGGCGAGAAGACGAGATTCGACGAATAGAATAATTCGTTATCGTGGGGTAATAATTAAGATAAGGATAAGAATGAAGAACGACGGACAGCAGAGTGCTCAGAGTAAGTATTCTCCTCATGTGTCGACATCAGACTAATCAGACCGGGGATCACAATTTTTTCGTTCGATTCAACGTAACAGGATAATGACAAGTTACGAAGCCAGTTTTCAATTAGACAAATAAGTGTTGTAAACATCGATGGCAAACTCGAGCACATTTTCTCACAGATAAACCCGCGAGTTCAAAGATCCGTCGAGGCTTTGATTTTCGAAACGTTGTCTCAGTTTGTCCAGACTATCGACAACCTTTCGGTAAACCGAGCTTCTGAATAATCACGGCGACCAAGAAAATAAACTCTACTGCTACCAGAAATTACCTAATCAATTCTATTATTATTAGCTAATAAAGTTCAAAAACATTCGGTGTAAGGTTAAATACATATTCAACGTAGATATCCCTTTATACCTGACAGTCTGAATTACACCTGGGTTAGGTCCGTCTATTCATTGCCCCACGACGTAATCCCCTAATTGTTTTCAGTGGCGTATATTAGCCATAAACATACCGCGTCATCGATCAGCAGCCGATGAGCCAGCTTTTCATTGCCAGGGGTCGTCGCCCCAGTAATCGGCTTTTCTTAGTCAGGTACTAATGACAGTCTCCGCGGCGAGTAAGCCGAAACAGCAATTCGAGACACTAAGTAAGTAGTACACCGAGAGTCAAAGATACAGTACCTATATAAATTAAAATGCAAATTGAAAGCAGCCTCGTCTGCTAATTTCACGGTCTGCAATCGGTATACGAATATACGATCTGCCAACACTAAAATTCAGCGCTCAAATTTTAAAAGACCCGCGAGAATTCCGTTACAGAAGGGATGAATTTGGAAACTAATCTTAGAGCATTCTAAGAAACTAATTCATACTTCAGAAGTATTGAACGCAGAAGCCTGCGATGATGAAGGAAACGAAGGTTCCCAGGATCACTGGTCTTGCTCGAGGAAGCACGGCTGGAAACGATTAGATAATCGAGACTAACACGATCAATTAGCGCGCAGACATAACGCGGCATAATTTCTGCCCGTCGATCGTGACGTCAAGGGACGATTCGCGGCTTTATTGGCGTCTGGATGTTGCATCGACGTCTCTAAGTGTTCATCGAAACAGAAGTGTCTAGAATAATATTGACTGGGATTGAACGACGAGCTGCTGGTGCAGCATTCAATTTACAGAATCTGATACTGTAGCAATTACCACTGCCTCGACTACTTTCCGCCAAATCAACGGGGGAAAAAAATAAATGTTGCTCCTCCAATGAAACTGCGCGAACGTTGCGTGGCGTATCCCGCAGGCGATACACTGAAATCCAATAATTAATCTCAGAATCCGCTCGTTACGAGCAACTCGAGCGATTATATTGAAACGTAACGCATTCGAAGCGGTGCACACATGCGGTGCTTCTTGCAACTCGGTTTTTTAAGCTCGCTCGTTTATTTTCGCGAAATTACGTAAGCCCTGCGTATAATTTCAGGATTATAAGCAGGAGGTGGGATTACCCCGGAGGCTCCGGTAAAGGAGGATCTACGGCACAATCGAACCTATTTCTCGCCATAAATGTGACGTACCTGTCACCTTCAGAGGCTGCGGATGTTAATCAGGGTACAATGTTATTAATAGCCTTCTCGAACGTCCCCGATATCTCCCTTCGAATTCCCTTGGCAAACAGAAGCCAAAAAAAGTCGAGCGCTCGTGGACAAATGTTTTTCGGCGCCGTTTCGAGGCCTCCCCAATGTCACGCCCGTCCTAATAAACCGCGAAGAGATGCGCCCCAGGCCTTGCCCGCGTGTCAATGAGAAAGACGCTAACGCGGCTCGCAATAGCGCAACTATTAACACAAAGAGTGAGTCAGCGATGCAATAAAGTCCAACGTGCATGGGACGACCGGCGAGTGTTTGCTCCGTTCGACGTGTACGAGCCTTCATCGATAATCGTAAATAATTGTCTTGAGATAGGAGAGTTATTTGCGGCGCAATTCTACCGCGGCCAAAACCGCAATTGCCCACTGCTAAACGGCCATTAAACTATGGAAACGAAACGGGAGCTCCCCGGCAATTGTGCCGCAGGCGAGCGGGCCTTTGCGCAACAATGATTTCCCTATTCCACTTCGCGATTGCAATTTTCAAACGCTCGAAGGTTAGTGGGTCGTTTACCTTCTTCCATATGTAATATGTTTTGCAGAGCTGGCCGATAGCGATAATGGATGCAATTTTACTATTTCCGTCCATAAATCTTTCCCCCCTCTTTCCGGAACCATCTTTGTCAATAAATGCCAGGTCCTCCATTGTCTCTGGTAGAAGTTTACGAATTTTTTACTCGAGGGTGCATCGGGGTATATCAGTAGAATTCATTACGTGATTATAAAAATTGATTTAAAGAGTAAAATCCAGTTTTCATTTCTTTTTACATTACTCTTCGATTACTTCAGTCGTGTTACATTAAACACTTATTCTTTTCCTTGGGGGGTGCCAGGATATTCCTCCGCAGTGGATATTGTCCACGACAAAGTAACGCGACACAACGCACAGTACCCCATCGCCCCATTTGGTCAACGCCCATTCCACCCCCGTCAGGTGGAAATAAGGAGATCATTCGTTTCTGATACATCCGCGACGTTAGCCGCTCACCCCCATCGACACGGTAATTAATCGTGTGCACACGGCGCCCACCGGTCGCATGGAAATCCCGCGCGGCTGGAAGTCGCGTGCACTCACGCAAAAACCGTGACGCAAGCAAGCGCCGGCCGTAAAGCACGCTGCGAGCGTAAATGGCGTCGAATGGAATCGACGAGCGCATTGTCTTGTAACGAAAGCGACGGATTTGAATATAAAAGGCTTCGCAGCACGTTCCAACGGCTCGTTGTGGCACGTGCGGATTACTTGTTTTGCATCTCGTAACGGAGATTAGGTATTCCCAGCGAGCAGCAAATAGGGAGGCACTCGATAAGAGGCTATTTTCGATCTACGCCAGAGGATTAAGGATTAGGTCCCAAAATGTCTTGCAATCAACCTCCTCCTCGAGTTTTAACTCTCGCCTCGCTAGGGCCATTAACTTCGGACCGACAGAAGGGACGTCTAAGTGATTCACGACGGGGGTAAGTACACACGTCTTCTTCAAGAGACGATAAAAGAAAAACCGCGAAAAGAAGCACCCATCCGAAGAAACAGGAAACCGGCGGGAATGGTGGAAGGCGAAGGGGGATCGCTGAAAGGTTCCAGATCGTAGCCGGCGAACGCGATCGATGTAAGTACATACGTCGCAAAAAAATAAGCGCAATCTATAATGAAGCCCGGCGGATCCGAAAGAGGGATGGCAGCGTTGACGCCAGCGCGATCACAGAGAGACGCGAGATTTCGCGCGTGAGTGTGCTCAAAGAGGAACGATCGGGCAGTCTCGTTCGGCTCGTTGAACATAAATCTCGCCTCCCGGCTGGACGATGACCCGTCGCGCTTATTTATCATCGGCCTCTCTGCTACTGGTTTAACTGTTGTTCGGTGCTCCCGCGCGGCCAACATCCACGACCGCGAGAGGACGGCGACGACGGCGACGATGACTATGCACCGATCCACTCACGGCACTATCGACGTCGCCCGCGATCGTCAACACGGCAACACCATGACTACTTATCGTCCCACCATAAATCTTATCGGCGATATACCCAGTGACGGATCAGTATCTAGATGATCCCGGATTCGTCACCGATGGGATCTGCGTCACCCGCCTCTAGCCACTGTTTGCGTCCCCTCAACGCTCCCCTCCCCCACTGACGTAGCGATAGGGTGGATTAACTCCGTAACTCGGCCACGCGAGCCTGTTTAGCCCGCCCCGTAATCATCTACGACGCCACTCTGCCAATAAATTGTTTTCGACGATAAGGCGGCTGGACTCTTTCGAAATTCTCGCCGCTTAATCGAGCCGCCCTAGTCGCGGGAGAATTCGAATTGCGCGCGCGGGTTGCTCGTAGGAGGGTGGATTGCAAATGCGTGAAGGGCAAACGAGAATCTTTGTTGTGCCTTTTTTGTTACGCAAGATGAATTGAGGCGTTGAGGGCAAAAACTGACTAACCGACATTGAAGAAAATTAATTTCTCCTATTTTATATGATTAGTACGGTTTATTGGAACACATCATTCTTAGTAACTCAATTTCGCAAAAAATGTGGGTTAGTCCGCTTTTGCTCTCAGGGCCTCAATTGACGCGTGTCGATTATATGGGCGCGATATGCCAAACAGACGTATCTTTTGTAATACTGAAGAATACAAATTAAAAAGACCATCGCTACTTGCCCATCTCTGATTTGTAGCATGTATGTATATAGCGACGTCTGCTTGAACTTCCCATCGTACTATTTCCCTCAGAAAGTTACCCAAACGTGTACCCAGAAAATGACGTTCAAGAGAATGAGTCCGACTGTTAGTCAGGGTGACTTGCATTGTCGAAAATCGGTCCCCGAGCCCCCCAGGGAGGGAAAACTGAAATTCCACTCATTGTTCCTCGAGCATCATTTTGAAATGAGTCGGCCGTGGTCGTGCGAAGCCGAGGGGAGGGACTGTTCGTCCATTGTTATCCGTCGCGAATAACAATAGCGATTACCTGGGTTTATGAATCCCTCATCGATAAGTTTCTCTAGGCCCTCGTGCAAAGGCAAACCTCGAACGGCTCCATCGGACCTGGAAGCCACGTTTCGCAGTCTTCTAACGAAACCCAGAGGACTCAGTTAGGACCAATGGAAGAGATCGGATCGACTCGTAACAGGCGGTTGTTCGGGGCTGCAACAGCCGCGGGAACAACAACGGAGGCGGAATTATTACGGGTCATTCGCTGAGCATTCGCCGAGCATTGGTCGATTGGGACGAGCGTGAAATAGCTGCGGTTTTCTCGAGCAGGGCTGGAGGTTTTATCGGTAGGTGGACGGCCTGCTATCGCGCCGTGGTTCTCACTTTCGTGTGCTCATTACGACCGCTCTGATAAAAAGAACAATGCCGTCCAGCGGAACGGAGAACCCGACGTGTCTCACTCTCCTTCCCTCCGGCTGCGTATCGGATTCTTCGCGAGTTCTAAAATTACTCGGCTCGAATCAAAGTGACCCGAAAGGTCGATCAGCAGTCGCTGGTCGCGCGCGCCCGCCTTTCCTTTCCACTCCGTTCGCGCCCCGTTCATTTTATCCTTCCCGTCTGAATTGTCCGTCGCTCATTTTTCCGAGCGCGCCGCTGCGTCACTGCGGCTTCCAAGGGTCCGTCGAAAGTGGACCACAAGTGGCTTCGAATCGTCTCCTCGGATTCTAATTAATTAACAAGATCCGCTTGATCGATCGCGCGACCCGTGGATTTTGCAGGTAAAATTGTTGCTGAAAAAAAATCGACTGCTCGGATATCTCTGCCGTCGATTCGATGCTCGACATTTGCATACAGACGGGCGAACGCTGTTCATCATTCTTCCATGACCGTGCTCTAATATAAAGAGACCAATTCGAAGCGGAGCAATGGCCGTTAATGATTAATCGAGGCGCCGAACGAGGCCTCCTTTTTCCTCCCCGTTGCTCTGCTCACTCGCGAGCCGCGTGTCGGCCTATTTTGCAAATTTCACTGCGTTCGTATCGCGCGTCTTTGTCAATCGCGTTCGATCGCGCGATGCGCTTCAGCTCGGCTCTTACGCCCGAGATACGGGCGCCGAACGATAATCATATTTGACACGCGATTCCCTCAGCAATGGAAATGCTCATAGAATATTACTGTCGCTGGACAGCGGACCGTTTTCCATTCCCTCGCTGTGACGAGCATCGTTTAATAAATTAATCAGTCAATTCGACTGGTAATGTAATGCATTTCATTGCTCGACTGCGGTAACAGAAAATACAAAAATATCGTGTCTCATGAGACAATTGTTTCACTATTTTATTATTTTTTAATTATTTTGTCGCTAGTTTCATGCAACTAGACTCTCACGAGACAAGTTTCATGATACATTATCAAAAATCACATCTCTCGCGACTATTTATATTATTTAAGGTGCGAATCCACGAGGAGATTTTATATGAGACTTTCCTATCATGAGCCAAAAATCTCGGCGACAAAAAATGGAAATAATGGAAATAAAAGAATAGTAATAATGTAGATTAAAGTCTCATTTGAGACACAATATTTTTGTTTCATCGTGGATTTGCACCTTTACATTTAATTGTTGTCGAGTAAAGTCTCGTGTAAAATCCCATCGTGGATTCGCGCCTTAAGGATCACGTTTTTTTCTCCTCTATTTACACCTCCGCTACAATTCTAGAATAATCATGGATATGTTATGCGTTCGCCTACAAGGCGCTGCTGCTTGGCGAGTATGGCGAGTGATATTGATTACCGATCCCGGCGAAGCTAGATTCTCCGCATTCGTCAAGGAAATTATTCCAAGGGGCAGCGATCGTCATTTTGAAAGTCATTCGACGACATTGGTTTGCTGGGCCCTCGATCGCTTTTCCACGATTTTCAACGAAGATCGATGGAGCTGGCGCGCGTTCGATTTACGAATCGCGTTCCGCGAACAGGCTCGCCGTTTGCATAAGTTATCGGCGGAACGAGACGGTGTAAATAGGGATTAACGGTCGCGAACAGAAGTCACGTGTGGGACTAGAAAAGCAACAGTATCACCGCCGTTAGTATTAGTTATTATCTGGCGACCTTCTTTCGGCGCGAAGCCTTCTGGCTCTGAGTAACCACGCCTCCGATCGTCGGTGGATCGCGATCCACATGCATGTTAGGGAACTACTTGGGGGTTCCCTTAAATTTTGGGTAAGATCCCAATGAACTCGGTATATTATTTTATGAGCCATCGAATTAAAGGCTGCACGCTTGCGAGTATTTTATAGATGCGCCTGTACCGATCCGCCAAGTTATCAAACACACCAAAGAAAATACACAGCACGTGATTGCAGAACGCTACTAATACAGAAAGCGACTCCGAAGGATCGCCGTTCGGCGCAGAATATGTTAATTCGAACATCTGGTGTGAAGAAAGCGAGTGCAAATTACTTGAGCGCCAACGAAGCGGATGTAATAAGCAACAGAAAATATTCCATCGGCTACCGAATTTACGTGTTTTGTCGTCTCTTTCGATCGCAGACAAGGTAAAAAATATTGACAACCTCTGCAATACATACAGTATGCCAGTGACACGAGAACCGAAACCTTAAACACATCTTATAACTAATTCAATGTTTACTACTGGCTTTTGAAGCCATTTAATTTTGCGGCATTTCGCGGCACCCTAAGCGGAAGCCTTTTTTGTAAAATTTTTATATAGTCTTAATTTTTAGTTATTATTGATGGTTATGGATTTCTCATTAAAATAAAACATCTCGAGTACCTATTAAGTCTTTTATTTTAAAAATATTTCGTGAAAACCCAAAAATTGGCATAAAAGTACAATAATTGGGCCAATGATTAGTGCAGTTCACCCTAATTGGAATGCTCTGTTCCCAGAATCTGGGACCAAGTTGCTTACACGTGTCTAAGCTAGTTTTCAGAGGATTTACACGAGGAATTACATAGAACTTCGAATCATCCCGATATTCTGTTACGTGGATGCCAAAAACACTGCCGAAAAACCAATGAATGTCGAAACCCGGGCGCATACACGCGCGCCCCATAGTGCCAGTAAATTAACACAGACGGGAACACATTTAAACAGGTTTCGTAATAGTGCTCGGGCCACAAACTCATCGCGCCGGTCCGTTACGACACGCTAACGGACACAATGTTATGTAAAATGTTAATTGACACACGTGGATCACGACCGAGTGTGATACATTCTCTGCTCCGAGGCACGTGCTTCTCCGAACCGATCTGTCGGGGCACGAAAACGTGGCAACGTACGAGAAGGGGAGAAGAGATCGCCCAAAACGATACCGCGATATTAGGTAGGTACTCGCTACGTACGTTGCATCCAGAGGGAACAAATTTAAATATCGTAAGAAATTACCTCGCTCACCACCGTGCGCAAATATTTGAGAAGCAAACTGTACCATTCTCCATCCAGGCTTGAAACAAGAATTCGAGGCAAAGAACTATGTACTTCTAATTCTCAACGAATCCACGAAAACCCAAAGAAAGATCGTAAATTAATCCTCCCGCTCAAGAAGACGTCGCATATTTTCGATGGCGCCTAATTCCGCGCAAAGATCTTATCCCCTGAATCAGGAGTGTTTACTCGATCGCGAAATATAAGGATCATCCGCGGTTCCTCTATGAAGCAAGCTCGTTTTTCTCCCGCGAATCTAGCGGTGGAATAAATTCACCTGGCGCGTAGGCGTTGTACGGGCAGGTAGAAGCTGCTGGGTATCGGGGACGACCTTGGAGCTGCTATGCTCATATGGTTTAACGCTTGTTTCGACGTCAGTCGCATATAGGAGTGTCGGTGACCCGTGTCGGTTCTATCGGAGTGGACGTCGAGCGCTGTCTCGTCAGCCGTCTTATCGCACCTGGCCGGCGATTACTTCGGCCGCAAGGCAAGGACACGTCAACGACCCTGACGACCAATTAGGAACGAATTTCTATTAACGGGGACGGGTAGTTTCTTCCCGTTATCGCCGTTTACCAACTCGGCGTCGTTTGCCGGAGAGCTCCCCTCGGCTCGGCCGTCAGAATTCCGAATGCAAGCGAACGAGCGTTAATCGCTCCAACATGGCGGTGTCCCAAAGTGGAGAACGCGGTTCTACTTTGGACGTGGAAGGGCGAGAGGCGGTATCGATTTGAATGCTGTACGAGCCGGATACGAGGAGCCGCGATGTTGACGACGCACATATTGGCGGATCGGTAAGTGGGAAAAGTCATATCGCGGATTAAAAGCGATTGAAATTTTCCTGCTCATGAAGGAGGATAAAAGTGTAGAAAGTGAGCCGGATCTGCGGCGTCATTCCCCTTGAGTCACGAACGTGTTTGTACCCCGCGAACTTTTTCATTTCGGGCAATTGCAAAAGAGAAGAGGACAGGAGGAAGGTGATCCGAAGGTGAAAAATCGATGGGAACAACATAGCTATGTAGGTATCCACTTGCGACAGAGGCAAATGTATTATGTATTTCGGATTCAAATGTTCGCTGGTGGAATAAACAGTGGCGTAAGTTTCCCGCTCGTTGCATAAATATTTGCCGATATATTTCGCTGTCCCTTTGCGCCTTCCTCTAGCCCACGATCCACGACGCATTGTTTCCCTCGTTGTTTGAATTCCTTCGACGTTCTCAAGGTATTCTGCGTCGCGCCGGCCGCGGCGATAATGGTAACGGACGGGGGGGGGGGGGGGGGGGGGCGAAGAACAAGAGGGGGAAAAAAAGGATATCGAGTTATCCGCGATTTCCTTGCTGCTCGTCCGCGTGTATCCCTTTTTGTAGACCGTAAATACCGACTTCGGCCGGTCCCCGCGAGAAATCGTTCCAAAGTTCAACACTTGCGGCCGTCCGTCGATCCGTCGAATTAATTAAAGCTGCAAACTATCACGCCAATTAGCGAAGCAATGCCCCCGGGGGAAATTTTCCGCTTTCCGAGCGTGCGTCTAGCCCCTTTGTTAGGAGCGACACTCGCGACGAGTCGGAATCGAGTAGGCATTTTTGAGCTTCGCCGCAACAAGGCCTGCGTTGTTTTCCACGCAGAAGACACAAAGGCGGTGATTTCTCGTTTATTGCACAGAATCTTTTCGCGAGAAAGCTCGAGCGGCAAGGAATACAGATAAGCGAAGCGAGCGAGGATCTCGGAGAACGGCTATCTTCTGACTCTTTAACAAACAATTACTACGAAAGAAAAGGCGAGGTGGGAGAGAAAGAATTGACAAGTGACTCGTCATTCGTTCCTGTTAAGTGAAAATGGTAGAGAATTATTCAGATTAGCGGCATGCATATTATCGCTTCATTAATATTCAATTAAAATACGATTAGAACTTCGTCGCTCGAAGACACCGACTTCAGTTATCGCGGATTAATTTTGACGAGTGCTTCGAGACTCGATTTCCAATTATCGATCGTGACTATCAGCTTATTAATTACGAGAATTTAATTCAAGAAAGGCAGACAGAAACGTGATCCTGTTCTCTCTCTCTCTCTCTCTCTCTCTCTCTCTCTCTCTCTCTGTCTCTCCTTAACTACCCACAGAAAACGTGACCGTTTTAACGACTGCAATTGGCCTTATTAATGTGAGTCGAGCACACTTCGGTCAACAGGCGGTCGCGAAGCGTTTCTTTGGGCGAAGATGCTTCTCGCGGCGGCATCAGACTCGAATCGCGTTGAACAGAAACAATCCATCGAATTAAATCGTTGTGCTCGAAATAATCATGTGTTATCGTTCGTAGAGTTTTTGTTTGTAGAATTCTGTGAGTGAGAGGTGGTTTGGAGATTCCTACTACCGATACCTTTAATAGTAAAAGGAGGACACTGGATTGGGTCGAACTTTTAAGAGGAGCTCGAGACAGATCGAAGCAACAATACAACCCAGGAACGTTGTGATGTTTCATATTTTTTCCTTCGCTCGGAGCAGGAATTCCAAGAAGGTAGCAGCAAGGTCGATTAAAACGCGCTGCGCGAATACGAAAGAGGGACACGAAGGGTTGAGTTGGCCCGACTGTTCGAGAACGGCGCCAACATAAACTGGTTTACCTCGTAACTCCGGATTCTTCTTATTTAAAGGGGACACTGCGTCGTATTACACGAAGGTACGGGATCCGCAGGTGGACCCATATAATCATTATCGAATGCACAGAAGCGCCGAAAAACAAGGGCAAACTTGGCTTTCGTTTTGCGCCGACGCCGCAAAGTGCACTCATTTTAGGATCCAGCGGCGGCCTCCGGTGCATCACTGACGCATCAAACAAATAGGAGACGCAATCCAGTTTCGCGAGCCTGCGGTCCACAAAGAACATGAAAACCGAAGTTGCGGTTGCGCAGGACAAAAGACGTCAGATATTTAGGGGATCCTGACGATTTTTCCGAAATCCCGTTTCAGCGACACAATTTCTGTTTTCTACGTTAATGGAGGTGATGCTATCGAAAGCTTGGAGATTAAAATTTCTTCCTACACGCCTCCGATTTCGACGTGTATTTTTTTCGAAACCGGAGAGACGTGCGGAGAAATGATGCTCCGCATATTCGGTTGATTTTATCGAGAGGAATCGTACTGCGCATTATTGTTTAAGTGCGAATCGATAAGTCGGAAGGAGTGTAAGGAATCCCTCGACGACCAATTAATTCGCGCTCGTCACCGGCGTGCAAAAAACTCGCTCGACCGTAGGTGCGATCGGCTAATAATATACGTATACATACACTATTGCCAGCGTAACCGCGCCATACAATTTGACACGCCTCGCGAGGAAATACGGCGCGGCTGCACATGTAAACAAACGCGAGAAGCGAGCCGCTTTGAGAAGCAGAAGCCGAGCTGCTCCCCACCGCCTCTGACGCAAATCTACCCCCCGTAGCATTCGCGACGATCTCATGCGCGCTCGCGCCGAGGAGAACCGGTCGAATCGGGATGATGGAAGCGACGCGTTTCTATTATAACGTAAACGCGAACGTTCTTCGGCAAAGACCAGTGTACGGTTGGAGAGATAATTGTGGGGGCCGGTTCAACGCGCTGGAATCGCTGAAAAATTCGTGTTACGTAAGAGATGGATGGATGTTTGTCGCAAACAGTCGCTTGTCGCGAAAATATTCGATTCACTTCGGATGAGAATTATTCATCGAGCGCTTGGTAACGAAATCGAAGTGTCTCGGAGGATGAGTTAGAGTGCTTTCTGTTTCATAAAAGTATGTGTTAGGAACCGTTGAGCCCTAGATCGATACAGCTATTTTATTTATTTATTTATTTATTACCTTTTACGGCAAGACTCCATTATTTACAAAGTGAAAAAATGACAAAACAAACATTACCGCACACGTGAAGTAACCAATCAAACCCCGAGAACAAAATTCAAAGTACAAAGTACCACAATAAAGGAAAGCTTGAGAATACTTTCCCGACTGAACGAGTAACCTTTCACGCAATCATCATGACTTCCCGTGGGATTGTACTGAAAACTCTATCAAGGTATTATATTACTCGAAAAGAGGAAAAGCGACGATATTGAAGATACAGCTGCAGAACTGCAAAAGGTGCAACTACTGCATGCTGCTTCTGATAGCGCGACGATAACACTGGTTACATAATATTGTGCTATGTTTGCGACTTACAGCTGGAAAATCGCGTTTTAAATAGTCGAGCGCTAAACCCGGCGCGTTCAGACGTTAGTGAGCAAGCAGTATCGTTTCCCCGCCAGAAGATTACATTTCTAATCCCCGGGTCCTCGTCAGAGTACCTACTTCACGCAACACTGTATCACGATTTGTAAGCGTTCGCCATGATAAATGGCTGTACAAAAATATGTTACTGCGTGCAATGATTAATTAATCGGCTTGGTTTCTCTGCCAAGCGTAACCCCATGCAATAAACCACAGGGGTGACAGGGTCTAAAGAGACGGTGCCGGGCGCCGCGGCGCCAGTCGTCCCTCTGCGGTCAGGCTGAAATTGTACGCCAAGTGAAATGCAGTGGACGGCTGGAAAAAGGAAGGAAGAGTGACTTCCACCAGCGCTCCTTCAAACCAGAGAAAATAGCTCCGAATTCATTTGATTCGTTTAGAGTTCGGTACAAACCATCATCAGCGTAGAACAAAGGTTGAATAGTAAATTAATTAGAGAAGTTACTTGAAAGTAATTGAGATCAAACGTTCGGACCAACCGCTGAATCGAACGCGGCCCCCGGTGGGCCGCCCCGTGCGAACGAGATGACAAAAAGGGCCATTCAAGCAAAGGGGCGCCGCAAGAAAGTATGAAAGGAGTCGTTCGACCGAATTGAGAGTGGGAAAGCCTTCATCGGGCCCGAGAAGGTGGCCCCCCCGTAAATTGTTGAGATCAGTGTAGATTGGCGGTGATTGAGACTACATTACAAAGGCCTTGAGTCGCTTAACACCCAGTCGCCGGATTCATCGACCGTTATTTTCTTCGCGAAATTCTTCGAGCAACAGGGCGGAGGAGCGTGGCGCAGCACGAGATAGAGATTCACCGGTCCTTGACGACTTTTCGGGTCGGGTAATTTACATGCGTGTGCAGTCGCATCTAAATACCCGAATTAAGCCTCGAACCCGACGGATGTATATATATATATAGATGCTGGGCCGATAAAGTAATAAACCGGGGATAGTATAAATTTCGTCGAGTCATTGCTGCCTCTTCCTGCGCTTTGCTGCGAGCATAAATTTAAAGGATCGAGGCGAGGAGAGAAAAGCAGGGTATGGGCGGGACGCTCGATAGACAGAACGTATGCAAGCCACAATGGCGTGAATATAAATCGATGAAACGATTATTATTCGAACGGCTCCGCGTCGGTATTATTAAAACGCTCGTTTGGATTCTCCGCGATAGCGTTGGGCCCGTTACCGTCAATTAACAGTCCAACATTATAGCGACGCGTTCGTAGAACTGCCCGACCACATCGACGGAAGTTCAATTGATTTATTTTCATTCCGTTCGGTGGCGAATTAGTGCTACTTTCTTTTTGTAATTTCGTGGCACAGTTACGAGCGGGAGGTATCGGCTGCCAGTCACGAGATAGTCGATGTTTAAGTGTCTTTCGAGCATCTGGGGGCAAGAATGTTTTCCTTCGGGTAGATTCGTTACGAGATCGGCGGCTCTCGCCGCGGCTAATGAATTTACTACGATTATGGTGCATATAATGCGAGATTTACAGCCCCAGGGAACTAGCTTCACCGAATTTCACCTCTCGTAATGCCGTTATCCGATTCGAGAGGGTACCTGCTAGCGATACGCGAGGGAGCCATAGCCGTCGTTTATTCGGGGATAGTACACTTTACGGAGAACAAAGTTTATATAACACCGCCGAGAGAGACAGCGAGAGAGGAAGATATGCCGGTATCGCTATCATATCGGAATTAACGAGAGAAAAAAAACTACTACAACTAGACCATGAAGTTGGTCAGTGACCAGCGAGTTCAACGAATAAAAGTATATCAGCGTCGTAGCTAGATTCGCGTTTATCACGAAATTAAGAGGCTTTCAAGGACACGATATCTTGTCTCCAATGTGCCTTAGATGCTGCAGACGACCGTTAAATTTTCTTATCGCTGAAATTTTCGGGGCAACCGAACCGAGAGAGTGTTCTACGCTTGGAGGAATAAACGCCGTCCTAATTAATACGAGAATGAAGAATTACCGCGGCGTAATTCGCCAAAGAAAACTCACTGACAATTGCAAGTGATAATCGGTGGTCGCCACCGTGGAGAATTCGGCGTCATCGGGCATTTTATTCTTCAAATTAACAATGCACATTATTTGTGTGTTAGCGATAGGGAAATGAAGAAAACAGCGAAGTCGACAATTTCTATCTGTATGACTGTTCGCCGGAATGCCCTAGATGAGCGAAATATCGAAATATAGAATATTTAAGGAGAAAATGGAGCGCGGTTTTGAGGAATGATCGAAAAGGAGTAATGATTTACTTCGAGGAGCTTCGAAGGCTGTGGGAAACGTTTGGCTCTCAAACTTTCCGATTCCGTTTGCCATGAAAGCTGCATGCTCGATCGATTAAGCCGTAGGCACCGGTAAGGAGCGGAAAGCGCAATACGAAGACAGAAATATCGCAAGGTATCGGACACGAAATCAACACGACGCGCGGTTAAAAACATCGATCCGCGTCTTTATCGTCATGGCAACACGCGCACTTATACGATTATATTCTCGCGTGTATAAGTATAGCCAACGTATGTTCCGCTACACGGCACAGAGCAACGGCATGCGCACGGGCACACAGGCGCCACGGTTACGTGCGTGCATGTACGAACCTCTCCTCTATTTGTTATCTTACTCTATCTTCCTTGCTCTATTCTTATCGCAGCACGCCAAGAATGCATTTTCACGGTTTCACTACGCGACACCTTCCGTGTTACGTGCGCGCGCGCGCGCGCAAATCGGGCTAGCGTTTCTCGTTAAGTTTCGCGTGGCTTGGGACACTCGGTTAATTATCGACGATGAGAATCATCGGGCACGAAAGACTTAGGAATGTTTCCCCTGCAATTCATCTAAAGACACAAACAACGATTAGGCGGACATGTTTTAACGAGAAGGGAAAGGAATCTTTGGATCTCGGGTGTAATTAAAGGGAGTGAGGACGAAGGATGTAGTAAGTAGTATAAGCGCGTTACGCGGGACATTTGTACGAATGCACGCTAGCTAATTGTAATTCCACGACGGGCAGCCTCTCTGGTAAATCTCCATAATTGAGGATTAAATGACACAAGCAGCTTTTGGATAGAGATTCTTAACAGATACGATGACTCTAGTTAAAATAGCAAGCGATCTATTTAGATAGACCCGTCGGCTATGTTATTCCAAACGAATTTGAATTGGAGCCGCTTTAGCGCGACAAAAGCTGCGCAGTTGATGTGTGAAAGGCCAACGCCTGACAAGCTCTAACGCGATAACGGCAGCGCGAAGGGATGTTGTATTATCCGTGAGGATAGAAAATAACCATAGTTAAGCGATAGCGACGGCGTTTCATCGTCAACAACGACGCCTGTCAAACGAAGGGACGAAGTTCAAATTCATTGATAATCGCGTGCACGTTCGATGCGCCGCGCGCGGCGGTAGCTCATCCTCCGGTCTCGGCTTGAATTTAAACAAGAAGACTCGTTATCGCGTCCCATTAGTTAATTCACAGAGATCGAGCAATATGAGACCGACCGATACTCGATGTGTCAGAAGCCATCATGAATCATGTTTACTAATAGACGCGAAAATACATACTTCTCTACGCGCGCCAGCGAGTTAGGCGTCCATATTGAAAGCAGCATAACCTCACTAAATTTTATCCAGTGCGCTCCGCTCCTAAGAATAATACGAGAAAACGTTCGTTCTACCTTACTCCCGCGATTCAACGAGTCACCGTGAAACACTGGTCGATGTCCATTCAGAATAAACTGTAAAAACATCATTATCCCAGGCGCGCACAGTTTTGTACATAACCTTGATACCTGACATCACCGCGATTGTGCACTCCTTGATTAAATTGCATAAACAAAGAGTACAGGCGAGCATTCCAGCTCCGAAATGTAAGTTTCTTAATGTATGCGTCGCTCTGATAATTATTTCGCCGAGGCAACGGTCAGTTCGAAGGTAGACGCGGAATTTGGTTAGGATCGGTGTACACTTTTCTTGGATATTATGTTTATTATTTATTGGCCATGGTGTATTATAGTGTTGAGAGTTTAAAACCCGCGTAATTAGTGTCCACAACGTTCGGCCATGTTGTGTTGATACCATGGAAAACGATTAGAGGGACCGAGAACGCAGCAGGGCTATCTCGTCGACTGGCAGACGAACCATTTCGCAAATTTTCTGGCGTACCAATCTATCCACTTACCGGCCGTGGCTTTGGTGCTCTTCCCATGATGCCTCCTGTTCTTCTTCCCCGATAATCGGCCCTTCAGTAACATCGTACACGCACTTTATCACGATTTTTATCACTCGCCTCGCACTGGCTACGCATTATTATTCAGCCGCGCGGCAGCCATTTGCCCTCTACTCGGCTATAAAGCCTGCCTCGTCGTTTCGTTTAGCCTTTGGCTTTCGGCCATTCGACAGCCTTTGACGTCACGTGGATCCCGGTGACGTATCTACATCTCCGTTCTGTTTACTACATCGCTTCGCTCTAGAATCTGAAAAGCGAAACGACCTTCTTAGATCAAGCTCATTGCACGTGATACTATGACAGCGACGTGTCTCGTATTTACATTTTGACATACAGAATGTGACGTGTCTTTAAATTCCTGTCGCGCGCAGATACATTTTCCTTCGGTAAGAGCAGGGCCCCGTGCTGCGTAGTAAATGATAAGGCACTGGCGAGATTCTGAAAAGGCCTGTTTTATCGATGCACGGTTACTCTTGGAGATGCGAACCACGGAACTGTAGTAATTTCAAATCTACCGCCAAATCTATAATAAATAATGTCCACTTAATTACGGAGAAATCGAGGTATTGTATTAAAACGTGATTCTGGATACGTTAAATGTTTGTCGCTCGAAGAGGAGGATATGAAAGGAGACTTGCAATAAAAACTACCGTAACTGCGTGTAGGTACGGCCTTTTACTTCACACAATCAGGTTCTCTTTTGACACACATTATCCCCAACTAAAAGTTGAACAAAGAATATCGAAGGCAGCCAATGTATCGTGGAGAAACTGGTTTCTCGCGACTCTTTCTTTCGCTCGAATAGAAATTTATTCCGCAATAAATTTCTTGCGCCTCGATCCCGCTTTCCGCCACTCCGCCCGTAAGAGACAATACCAAAGCTCACAAGAAACCATACGTACACTGGTAGCAACCATATATCATATATATACCATCGCGTAGAAATCTATATATATATATATCTCTATCATAACGTAAGAATCGAAAAGGACAATCATAACATACATACGTCGGGCATCTATATAATAATAATTATACGAGACACGTTTTGCAAAATATCGCAACAATTATGCAAAAATAGACGTTATCCGTCGGCCGTCGTAACCGCAAGAAAATCGACACCGATGGATATTTTTTCTTGACATTGCGACAGGTGGTGAATTAACCGCAACACTCGACAATATAGGTCAAAGTTGCGAGTATTCGTTGACGGGAAAATTCTAATGTTTTCTATCGAGCCCCCTTTCAACTAATAAATTTTATTTTACCCCGCGATTAACACTTCTGCGGAGAGCCGTTTGTAAAAATGTTCTGTACCATAATCTCATCATCTTAAATCGTAGGGTATCGGTTGCAATATCACTGCGACGTTCTTCTTTTATACCCCGTTTATTTAGCGACGGAACCGTGACCAGAGCCAAAAGTTCCCATCAGTTTATGGTATCCCCCGTTTATGAGTATCTATGAAGGCTGAGGAACTACCACCAGCTGCCTACGATCTTTCGTTACGGAAAGGGAAATCTGTTGAAAACTTTGCCCCGGTTACGGTGGTACATTTCGAAATTAGTTCCAGCGATGGATATACAAGTACAAACGAAAATTACCTAGCCACGGTATTCATGTACGAGCGTAGAGGAATCCAAATGTTTCTCTCTTCTCCTGTCTCTCTTTAACATTCTCTCTCTCTCTCTCTATCACACTCTCACTTAAACACTACACATTTTGACAAATGATTAAGTCATCACAGAAGCATCAATATTATCATATTCAATTAGACTACATATTTCGTGAATGTTCTTGTTTTCAGTTAGCGCAGTAATATTACAATGATCGAGTACAAAATGGTTTTTAAAGTTTCCAAGCCTAGTATAAAGCACTATTATATATATATATTTATATATTATTAAATGTGCTTACATGTCGGCACATACCATACACATATGGTCGCAATTACCACTTAGGATCTAATTGTAGCGGTAGTATTCTATTAATTACTCTATGAATGAAAGCAAAACATTTAACGAAAGGATAACACGAATAGCCAAAGGAACGAACGTTAAGAAAAACCCGTAACTCTAATCAAAGGCTAAAAAACTTTCGACCCTGACGATCGTTACGATCTTTCTCCCCGTTTTAGAACCGATTCAGACTAAATGATTCTACAACTGCGTAATTGAGTAAACAACAACACCATAGCCATTACGAAAGAAAATGAAATATACTGAAACAAGCATGGTATAAAAAAAAAAGAAATCATAAAACATTAGTTACTCCAACATACACAATCAATCACAAACACAGAAGTTATCTGTTCTTAATGCCATCTCCTAGTAGACCCACAATCGTGTAAGTGGTAGGCACGTTAGAACTGAAACTAATATATATTACACGTCGTATCCTAAACTGATTTTAATACGTGTATATATTCGTGTACATTTTAAAAAACAAATAAGTGTGTAGTTAGACGAAGGCAGTGATTTTGCACAAGTATAAAGTGGGAGGGGGAACAAAAATAAAAAAAAAATATGAAATGTAGTTAATTCTATCGTTACAAACGTTCCGCGAATTACTTTGAATACCATCTATCTAATAGAATGTGTTTTAGTCTCCCAGCCACTGTAATAAAATAAAATCGTTAAAATTGCAAATCTCTCCGGCAACTACAATCGCTTGCGAGTTGTTTAAATTTTTTATTTTCCATCCAGCGAACGAAAATGGCACAAAGCGTAACGGAGTCCCGTCAAGCACAGCGAGTGCGACCCCTTAGTTTATTCCAAAGTTTAAACACGCAACTCCGATGGCCTATTCAGCGACTGACTCTGCAAGCCTGTAGTCAAATCCCGCTCTCCCCCTTTCCTCGATTTTAGTTACGATGGAACGGTATTTGAAACGAGGATCGCGATCGAGAAGCGACCTGTACGTTTACCCAGAGCTGGCGGTCTCCTTTTCGGCGGGCAAGCCGGATTGCTCGGACAGAGCTGCCTTGTTCTGTCTCACCATCTCTGCGCGCCTCTCCTTTAGAACAGTAACAAAATTCACGCATTAAATCGTAACCTCACGGAGCTGATCTACTCTAAATTCTAAAGACGAAATTCCAGTGTTACATGCTAACTAATATTAAGCTAACATGTATCTATGAAATGATCGTAGCTGATAAATGCGGGGCCATGCTGAAAAGTAAACGATAAACGGGGATCATGTATATATATATATATATATAACTGTACATAATGTAAATGAGGTCCTATGGAACGAATTCCTTGCAACATAATGCGGCGAAGCACGGCAACATTCATCGAATATGTCTAAGGGCGTTCGGTATCATATTAAAAACCAAGGGATTCCTACGGAGAAATTAAACAGCCAAGGGACAGACATATAATAAGCCATTTTGACGATGGTGGGGGGTTGAAGGCGATAATAATATATCGAATCAACAGAAAGAGGGCGAAATTACATGCTGGCGAATAGCCTGCACACGACGTTGAATCTCTCGCTGTCGGTTCTGCTCCGCAGTAGAAACCCTCTTGTCAAATTCGAACTTTTTCACCAGAAGTTCTCTCGTGGCGCACTCATCCGCCATCTGACGCACTTTCGCTATCTTCACAGTGTTCTAAACGACCATTTCAAATTCCCTTATTGGGTAAAATCGTTTGATAGCGTGTAAAGAAAGGATTTCCACTAAAACCAAGTTTGGAACCAACTTTATATTCCGTTGCAAACGCGCTCTCTATACTTTACCAAACCAGGTGTGTGTGTGTCTGTGTGTCTATATGCGTGTACCTGTGTATACATTTGTGTGTTACTTCTACAAAGCGAGAAATCCTTCCTGATACTGCCCAAAACAATCCAATGGAAAACCCATAAACCAATACAGAATCTAGATGACGTAGAATGATTCGTGCAACTTACGTGGTTGCGCAGCTTCTCCTTTTGTTCGCGTTCGATGTTCTCGCGGCGTTCGCGAGCCTGGTCCAGCTTGCCTTGAATTTGAGATTCAAGCTGCTGCACGCGTTCAGTTATTCCTTGGCGGACACGAGCTACCTGCTCCTCCTAAACATCAAGCGACGTTTAATTAGCAACAGGACCATTTCAGACTTTCACGGAGATAATAGCCTAGCAACGATACTAACGTGTTCCTTGAGACGATCCAGCATCCTCTTGATATTCTCATCGCGCTGAGCAGCAGCGGTCTTCAGCTTCTCTTCGACGGCGCAACGGACCTCCTCGGTCTGCTGTTCGAGGCTCAACCGAGTCTTCTCTACGCTCTCTAACTGTAATCAGATATTCCCCGGCAAGGTATATGTTTATGTAATATTCATTTAACAGAGTTATGGGCGAGGATCTCAACTAACGTGCTCCTTCAGCTTGTTTTTCAGATCGTTGATGTGCTGCTCCCGCTTCTCCTCCGTGTTGTTCATCTTCGTGTCCAGAGACTCGCGAGTGGCAGCGATAAAGGCAGCGCTAAGTTCATCTTTCTTGCGAGCGGCTTCTTCGATTTTGCTAAGCTTAGAGGCAAGCGCGGCGAGCTTATGGGCTTCCAAGGAGAGTCGTCTCTCCTCTGCGGCTCTAAGCTTGTCTTCAATAGCGACTTGTTGAGTCGGGCTGGTCTGTGGCGGCGACGGCGCTCTCTTCGGCACTGTTGGCTCCGCCAGGATCACCTCGTAGCACAGGCCACCCTTGGATTTCTCCTGGCATCGGATTTCCGTCGCTACGAAACCATTGCCAAGTGAAATCGATCAATGAATTATTGCACTTTGTTTCATCCAATTCCGCGTGGGAAAACCTTCATCAATCCTTAATAGGGGAATGAAAGACGGTTCCCTCCCAATTACGGAGTTAATTTACAATGTCCCCGCTGAACTGCGATAAATGCTTCGTTCCTTCTCAATTAAGTAATCACCGCCAGTCGTAATGTAACCGAAATCTGCATACGCACATTAAAAGGATCCAGTTGATAAAAGGCAATCGACTTTCGTGGATCCATCTCCTTTGGCTACATGTACGCGAGCCGGTTACGGAAGTATGACTCAGAGACGCGAGGAGGAAGGATCGATCAGCCCACGGGACGATTGTCTCTAGGCGCCGCGACGTCTAGCGTCGGCACACGCACCTTTCAGCGGCCACCCCACGCTGGAGCGTTCTTCGACAATCGCCGCTTTCGATTTATAATTCACCCGGCGACATATTGGCGACCGTTCCTATCGAGTTCATTGACCCCCTGCATCGCGCACGCCATTCAAATAACGAAAGTATATAAAATAATGCACCTGCACAGGCGCGTGCATAGAAATTCCATAGATCTCGCATATACTTTCTAACCGATCCTTTTATCAGGCAAGCTGATAATCTCGTTACGGTACGGTCAACTTTAAAGTCGTCTCGAGTGAGAGCTCGCCGCTTAATCGAGCTTAACTCGACGCTGATTAAGCGTTCGATCGCGGCCGCGCGACACGAAAGCGAGACGCCGGCGAGACTCGTTAATTAAAAAACGGCGCGTACTACTCACTGATGAACTTCACCTTCTTCGGCTGCTTGGTCCGCGGCTTCCCTTTGCCGCTGGGCTTCTTGAAGGGTGCATTGCCCCTTCTATCTCCTGCTTTGGTAATTGGGAATCAATGAGAGTCGCCGTATTATCCGGGGACCAACCGGCTACTAGGGATCGCGGTTTAATTATCGGGAAATCGATGCAACCGTCTATTCGCTACCGGCCAACGGGGGGGGTGGCCATCTTGGGCCGCACCCCGATCGTTTCCTGGAGGCTTTCCATGGATCACGTGCGTGACGGCTGCTCCTGCGATCTTTCCGAGCAGCCGCGAAAGTCCAAGGTGATCCATGAATTAAAGAACGGAGGGAAATTGATTCCCTCTCGCACGATGAATAATTGAATCTCAGTACCGGCGTTTCAGGGATGACTCGATGCGAAATTCGTTTTAGAAATAACATCGGGGCTCGCTGTTGACCGCGTGCAATGAATTTCCATCACGCGTCCTACGAGGGCCGCAGGACACACGGGTGCAACGTGTGTACCGATTGGTGGACGGTGGGGAAATTGATCGAACTGCAGGTGTCTAGGATAATACGATAGCAGCGTGATATCGACCACCGCCGACTGCGGTAAAAATACGCCGGCCATCAGGCTCGAAAAGTGTATACACGCGAAGGACGATCTTTAGGGGAGGCTGAATTAACAAGCTCCTTGCACGCAAGGGGGCGAAATTGGTCTGAAGCTGGCTCTGCACTATGATCCATGAAATAGTGCCTTAAAATACGTTCTCCAAGTGAATGGTCGTACAAATAATAAACAGAACGAATAAGCGAGGGTGAATTCGCAAAGAGTAGAGCGATCTTAATCAAACCTGAAACGCGACGACAGGGAAAACGATGCCGTATAAAATCGGATTAAAAGCAATCCGGCCGCGAGTTTGGAGAATCACCTCGATACACCGCGGCACCGGCTCCTCCCCCTTGCGGCACAACCCTTACGGCACCCGGAAGCAGGTTCGCCAAAGAAACGGAAAGTGGAAGACGGTTGCATCCTTCTCCCCCCTCGCGATAGACCAGAAGAAAATACACGAGATTGATAGACTCACCTACGATGCCCAAGGGTGCTTTGCAGCTGTGACAGAAGCACTGCAGCACTGAGTCGCGCACGAGACCGATCAGCATATTTCTAGCGTTTCCGTAGCTTGTTCCCTGTACGGCTAAGTACCGCGCCTGAACGAAATGAAAAGCTGAGCGCGGCGGGAAGGAAAGAAGGAAAGGAAGAGGCGCAGAAATGTCGGCGTACAGGGCACGTCCGACGAGCAAAGAGTAGGGCCGGAAGTGGCTCGACTACTACTCGTATAACTGGGGCGGTGGCTGGAGGGCGACTGATCCGCACAGTGCGCCACGACGCTCGGCGTCGCTCAATATCCACCCACCGGCGCCTCTTGCGCCCCTAGCCGCGGCAGACCGACACCCCCCGCGGCAGCGAGCGGCCTACCCGACGAAAAGCCACCCCTCCACCTCCGCCAACCACCACCTCCGGCAGGCTTACCGGTGGCTATATCGTGGACCCGGCTGCCGGTCGCTAGGCACGTGTGGCAGCCTACGTGGAGGCGTAAAACGCCATCTGTCCAACCCCATCCACCCTCGGGCCTCTCTTACAATTTTCCCTCTGCCTCGCAGCCACCAGCTGCTGCTAATCAATGGGCGACTTCCACTCGCGAAATTTTCTTCTCGAGTCTGTCCAAGGCGTTTCGTGAATTTCTACGCTATAGAAGCGAAGGCGTAGGCGGGCTGAAGGCTGTTTGCCGAGGATTCTTGTTACTGCGTGCAGATCAGTTGAGGGGTACTTGGGCTTTAACGGGCGGTGAAGTATTCTTATGTAGAGACGTACAATACCATCTATCCGAGCTCAATTAGGGTCTCTTGCGTTCCGAGTCAGGCTCGCAGCCAAGTTGCTGATCAATGGGCTTCTTTGCGAAATTTCGCAGTTCGCCAGGGACGTTTACTTGGCTCTACGCTTATAGATTTGCGTCACTGGGAATGGAACTGTAATAGAGGACCGTTTACCGCGGCGATATAGTGTACCGTATAAGCAAGCTAGAGTTTACTTTTGCGCTGTGGCACTTGAGTACCCTCACGTGGAGTTGCGAAGCAGAGTTTTGTTTAAAACGCTATAGCTCGGGGAAGACACTTGCCTCTTTCAACCTTGATAGTTTTTACGTCTTAAGGTAAAGTCTTTTAGTCTCGCGACTTAACAGTATCGTGCATAGGCAAGTGAAAGTCTAAAACTTGCGTTGGGGTAACCAAGCACCCTCGGGATCGATGGTAATTACTCCCCAGGATATTGATTCGGAAGTTCGCGAAGATTTTACGTAACCGCGCCCTATTTCCCCAAGATGTTCCACTATAAATCTGGCCCTACAGCTGGATCTCGCCCTTGCTGGGTTGCGCCACTACGGGCGCAATGCTTGAACCGACGACATTGCAGTATACAGATGCCGAAGGGAACCCGGAATGCTGAGCAATCTTCCTTGGATTGTTCCAATATCCGTGTTAAGCACGTCTACTCGAATTTACTTGAAGCTGCAGTCAGCCTTCGTACCAGATAACAGAGACCACTGCCACTCGCCTTCGGCAAAGACCACGTAAAATTCTCCGCCTCGCTGTCGCCTACGGTTCTCAATAAGTAATCAGCCAGAGATAAGTAGCAGAAATCTCTGAAGCGGGCAGAAGCATGTCCTTTAATTCTTTCGCCAACTGAATCACCCTCCCAGGGTTGGGTCCGCAAATAATTCAGCCATCGTCCCTCCCTGATTTCCAACGAGTGATTCACCAATATTTTTTCTTCCTCGGGCTGGGTCCACCGTCTATATTTGGAGTAGATTGCTCTTGTAGAATGCTACGACTCCAATTTCCTGAACCGACGCATCCCTTATCCACGAGCTCCAACCGCCGTAAGCCCCGATGGCCATTTTCCTTATTCTACCCTGATACCGCTGTCGCTTTTAACAAGTCGCGACGAGCAGACTCGATTATGGTAAATGTCAGAAGGGAATCGAAACAATAAAATATGGGTCGCGAACGGCGGCGTCGCTTCGTTCCGTAAACTTCTCCATACGGCTCGTAGATACCTATGTGGCGATCGAACAATAGGTATCGGATACCCACGACGCATTACGGTCGAAGGATACGGCCAGCGGTAACGTGAATGAATCTTCCTGCCGCGGGTCGATATTGTGGAATATTTTCAGAACCAGAAACCAGGGGAACGGGCGACGTTAATGATGCATCCGCCCCCCTTTTTCCACTGGTCACGAACCGCGGTAAATTGCGCAGAAATCGGGAAGCCATGATGTTCGACGGAGGCGCCCCGAATCCGCACGAAACTGTCTGCATTGTTTGGCAAAGGCTCCAGCTAACTTCTCGTTATGTGTCATTTAAATGTGACCCCCGAACGTTCTGTCCCGTCGTTGTACAGTATTCTATCGCACGGCTAACAAGATCCATTCCCCCTCGATAAATTGGACACGTAAATCTTGATATTTCGTACACGGACTAGATCCCATAATCCGATTTGCATTCTTCCCCGAAGGAAAAAAGAAGTAGACGCATTCGGTAAAAAGAGGATTAGTGGGATCTTGATCTCGCAAGAGGTTTAACGAGCCCCGCTCGCTCATTACATCTAATTGGATCTAAAGAAGCTTTAGCGAAAAAGAGCGCGAAAAAAGGCGGAGGTGAAAGAGGTAGAGCCGTTCGACCGGGGGAAAAATGCATCGTTTTAAAAACACGATTTATTGCGGGTCCCTTTAAGGTAGAAAGAAATTCGATGGGAGAGAGTTTCTCCCCGAGGACCCCGAGAAACGCTTATGGACGTCCCGGCCGATGTATCTTGCACGCTGTCCGGCGACGACAATCGGATTAACCTACGCACTTCAATGTCACCGTGTATGCTCTTTTAAGTCGACCGAGAGTCAACGAGCGAACCGTGGTCTTTCACGTGCACGTGAGAGAGCCTCGAGTCGCGTTCACTTGCACGCGAGAGAACTCGTGCTGTAAGAAGAAAAGGGACGAAAAAAGAGGGACGCTAGTTTTTTGTCGCGTGCGCTGATCGACGCCGCTACGAATTCTGAGGCAGCATTATTTATCGATACGCGGAACGCTATAGCGGGGTTCGTTTTATGTACCGTCCACACGGAGCCAGATAATGGGAAATCGATACGATCGCGAGTAATTATTCGCATTGCGAAATTGGCAACGGCCGCGAAATTACTCGTAATGAAGCCATGCTTAAGTAATCGTTCCGTCGAGTTCACTCTTCTTTTTTCGCTTGTAAACTTCGTCGCACGTTAACGAGATCATTTGGAGGAATATTCAAATTGGATGCAAATTAAAACGTGGGATATTTAAAAGTGGTAGAGTCTACAAGATCTTTTATAAGATTCGTTGGAAAATGGTGATGGAAGAAGGTCCTTTGTAATAATTGTTCTACGTAACAGTAGCTAAAGATCTTTTTTGGTCAAAAAGGCCTTAATAGATCAATGAAGTTTGTGATTATAAAAATTGCCGAATTAAAGAAGAATTAAATGGATCGGAGCAAAAGACGTATAAATTATCGAAAATAATCGTAATAATATTACATGGATGATTTATTATTGAAGATGCAATTTATTAAATTCGTCAGGGTTGAGAACCACTGAAAGGCGTTCGAGCACTGCAGTCGAGTCAAGCTGCAGTTGCCACGGCGAAGTGCAGACTGCACTTCACCGAGGACGCCAATGGAGGGCTCTGACCTCTTCTCGGCAACTATCTACTTTCTGCTGCCTTTGGGTGTGCTCCTACTGCCACCTAAATTGCCTTACTAATTAAGGATCCTTTGTCACACTCACTCCGTATCGAAGCATGCCTAAATCGTGTTACACGTAATTTGGCAAACGGCTCCTTTGTTTCCTGCGATTTCGGTACATTACTCGACTGGCGATGTGGAAATCATATTACAAAGAACAGTTCGATAGGCAACTCAATCGATTCGAGGATACCATGTATTGGTATTGCAAACCGCGTAAACAAATTAGCACAGATCAAGGACTTTATATATATATATATACAAACTTTACAAATACACACCGAACTTTGAAAAGTTTATCTAATCATCCCTGTGCAATACTATATATATATATTACTATATATATATAAGTTTGTTACATTTTTTACTTGAATAAATATTTCCGCTCGTAAATTGTAAAAAAATATGTAATCACTTACGTTCACTGTTGACGGGCGATTCTGTAGCAGTAGCCATTGCGGGGTCACTATAAGGAAATGCCATGAATTTATAGGAAATTTTCCAATCCGATATTATCTTAATTTTCACCTTTCACCTTTCATATTTCTTTTGGAAATATATAAGAGTACTTCACTAATAAGTAATCTCGTGTCGTAACACTTCGACGCGATGTACACATTTCGAACAAAGAAACTACACAAAGAAGCTAGGCACTATTTTCCTACTACGCCTTTCTCAAGCATCGTAACATTAACGGAAAAAGATTTATTATCGGAGGAAAGTACTGAATAATAATCTATGCTCTTATCTTATCTAGAGACAATAAAATACATTCTTGGAAAATCCCGAGTGTCTATGTGCTATTGTACGCCTGCTTCCTTATGTAAACGGAGCTACTACGGACATTGGAAGGTGAATCCTGCTGGAACACGTTCAAAATCTCCCCTCACGGTACATTGACGCGGTGTCAAGGGAATAACGTCTAATGCACCTTGACACGTCGGTGAACGACCGGTCGAGACGCAATTCCTGTGCCACTCTTACCAGTTAACAACAAATATACGGAAGGACTCGTTCAAACGGATCCGTGGAAAGCCAAAGCGGTACGTTTCCTTGTGCGCGATCATGCGTACAAGTAATCGTACCGCAGTCACGCTTGTAAATCGAACGCGGAGTATGTCGACTGGTCTTGCTAAATAAAAACAACAAGGTGCTCTTTGTTTCGTATCGCGCGTCGATCGAGCGTATCAATAGAACACACGCACGCGAGGTGACCGGTACGGCGTCTCTTTGTTCGAATTGGTCGCGTCCCTTTGTCGCGATGCAATCTCTTGTCACCCATTCCCAGCAAATTGCTCGACATACCTGGCTTCACCTCAGGTCGGAACAAAGAAACGGTATATTCCACTTGGCCGGAGAGATCCTGGAGCAGGAACAGCCCACGTACAACACTCGTCAATAATGCACAAGGAGATCTGAACGGTCGCCGGACTAGCTAGCTGCTTTTATTGCGACATGCGAGTATCCCTGTGTATTCCAGCGATTCACACCAGTTACCGTTTGGCAACACGCACGACACATACGTGCGCCTTGTCCAAACGGCTGGAACGTACTAGCCCTCCCATTGGTCGAGCCGCGCGATCGGTTCATCCGGATTGGCCCGTTTGAACGCACAGCGTTGTGTTGAGTCGTAACAGGACGTGTCACGCGGGATCCTTCCACCACGCACTCGCAGTACCGTTTTATTGTTTAACAAAAGTGCGATGGTTGTAAATACGACGCGTTTGAAAAAGACAACCGGTGCATCCGCGTTAGCTTCCATTATCGTGTGCGAATGCAGCAGGAATCCAAGTCTTCTCCGTTCCTTCGCTGCGACATCGCGGTGAAGGAGTAAGGCGATGGGCGACAGGAAAATAATTATTACTGTCCACCGAGTATGTAAGTCGTTGATATCTCAGAAGTAGCAATATAGCTTATTAGTCGTAAACTTAAGAAGGAATAGGCAGGTCATAAGCATTTTATTGTGCTCGTCGGATCGAATACAAAGATTTCAATGTAGCACCATTCAGATTGCGTAATTATCTGCAATTTGAATACGCCACCTTGAAACGAATGCGCCTATCGTCTGTCTGCTATGGGGATGCTTTGTAGAATGTATGTACCCGAGTCTATATTTTCGACCGCGGGACGGTTACGCCGTTTAAAAAAGATTCATTCTGGATGAATCATATGCCTCTGCATCTCCGGCAACGTGCGTACCAATGTGTGGGAAGTTGGGACCGTTGTGCGACCATACGAACGTAAAAATCCGTTCCAAATATGGTCGAGTCGTTATAACTGGTTTCGATGATTTTACACGAAGTCGTCGTATATTCGTTAAGATTTTAACTAAACCTTATGAGCTTCATTTCGAATGCACCCTCCGAGCTGCAATACTTCCTTCCCTAACATTTATCGTTGTTTTGATTCAAGAGACAATGCGAAGTCTACTATTAGAATGAGTCTTCATTTCTGAAATTTATTTTAAACATTGCTTCGAAATTTGTCCATATTGAAACTAAAGAAATCGGCAGAGTACTTTGCATCGAAATCGTGAGTTTATAAATGTTTGAAGGAAGAGGCATTTTAATCAGTATATATTTAATCTTACTAATCTTTCATAGTAAAATATATATATATATATATGTCGAAATTGCATACTCTTATAGTAATACATTAGTATCAAATTGCTTCTCGTACAAATAAAACTTACGCATAATTCCCGGTTGGGGCGGTATCTTTTCGTTTGAATGCCATGATTTATGAAATGAAATGATAATGTGATGCATTGAGCAAACATGTATAAATATATTGTTGTATAATTACTGTTTCAGAATGTAATTTCACTGAGGTAGAATATTTTACATATTACGTATACATGGAAATGGAGCACTGTAGAACATTTTTGCGATAGGAAAGAATGTGTCGCTGAACTGAAATAAGGAATCTACGTGAAATCAATTTCATTCGATCCTGCCCCTTTGTTTGGTGCGACTTAAATATTTGAAGAAGTCTGGAAAGAGAAACTAAAAAAGATATATAATTTGTACTCGTAATAAATACTTTGGATCATAGAAAATGATCTATGCCAGCGGGCAAAAATGAAGATCATGCGTTATGGTTCCGACTCACTCGCTTCTTTGTTCATAGAGCAGAGTACAGTTTCAGGTAACCAATTGTCCTAGCTACAACGTATTATTGGTTCAACTTTCGTCGTACAAAGGTGTGCCATCTCCGCTCAGAGACATACTCCGAGGACTAGAATTTGTGAATGGAGTCCCTCTGGGAGACTTATAAGACGGAGTCCGATCAGCTGGCGTTCTATTTCGTGGAGTTGCTCTGTCATTTTGGGTCTCTTGATTCCGTGGTGTTCTCCTAGAGTCGTCGTATCTGGGAGTAGTGCTGCTGCTAAAAATCGGAAGGACGATGTTTCATTGCGGCTTCCACATTGATATTTATATTAAATTGTATACTTACAAGTCCTTCGATGTCGATTGCTTGGAACGTGCCCAAGCTTCGGCAGCTTTCATCCAATTTGTTGTATCAGCCGCGGCAGAAACGGGCCTATGAGTTCTTGGTGGTCTATGTGCATTGGAATTCATGACAGGAGGGATTGGTTGTAAAAATGGTCCTGGAGCATGGCTAGGAGTCTGTGGGTGGTGAGGCGTATGGTGTGGAGTATGATACGGAGTCATGAATGGAGTTTGGCCTGAAGGTGTATAAGGTGTACTTCCATACATTCCATAGTTATTGACACTGGCTGCTCCTGGGGTATAGGGTGGATAATGGTGTGGAGTCTGACTTGCTACCTTTGTCAGTGAATGCAGCATATGGTGCGGCATATTCTGGGCTACTCTCTGTATTGCATCTGGATTCACCCCTGCATTGTAAAGGAGATTATTAGAGTAAAACAATAAACGTTGCAAGAATGGCATACCAGTACTAAACAATTTACCATTAATTCCTGGAGTATCGTTATATGGCGTTTTCGAAGTCATAGCCCCGTGAGGGGTGCCAGGTGTAGATTGGCCAGGTATGGGGTCTCTAAAATGTTCTTTAAACCAACGGAACAAATCGGTCACTCTGCTAAACATTTGACCCCTGAATCGATATCCGTCCGGCGTTATAGTAACATACTCGTGACGGCAACGAGTTCGAGGCAAATAAGAAAGCATAAATTTTCCAGGATAGCTCTAGAATATAAAGGAAAATGGTTAGACTTTGAATGGAAGTATCAAAGAGCAATTTGGAGTGTCATACCCTAGCAGCAGATACAATGTATGGTATTCCACCAGGATTCTGTTTTTTCTGTTCTTTCAATATTTCTTCTGCTTTGTCTTTGATCCCTTCCAGAGATGATTTATAGTACTTGAAGTCCAAGAGTTCAGCCACGTATGCGGCCATTGGATTAATGTGCCTTGCGATGATTTCATCCAAATCTTCAAATTCTTCATTGCCGATCCACAGACTACGGCCTAAAGAAAACGTGTTCTCTTTGCCTTCTTCCCTTATATCGATATGCTGATTAATGTTCTCAGTGACTTTCCATGTTACTGTCAAGTGATCAGGCCCTTTACTGCTTGGTCGTATTACTGCTTCTCCTTGCTTCATACTCTGCATTAATTTTTCAACTTCTGAGAAACTTATATTATGGAAACTGGGATGAATTATAACGCGTTTCACATAAGTCTGCCTCTGCTGGCCCTTTTTGGTATCTTCTTCGGTCTTCTTGTCCTTCTCTTCTGCATCGGTGTCGTAATAAATGTCTCTCTGTGGCCGCCATTCGTGATTTTTATCAACGAGGTCGCTCGTTTTGCTAGCGCATTCAACGCTGAACCGTTCCACCTCGATCTTTATTATGCGACAATGAATTACTTGGCCAACGTGTACCCTTTCTTCTGGATTAGCAACATGCTTATCGGACAAATTCTTCACGTGAATGTAGCCAGATATTCCGTTGTCCAATCTCAAGCGAACTCCGATCGCTTTACCAGGGCACGCGCCAGCATCAAAATGATTCCACACCTCTGACAATTCGGGGAAATCGTTTTTCAAACAAAATGGACATTGCCATAAGCCGGTCTCGTCGTTTCTAACAGGATTTGCTTGATCTAATTGCTCTCCCTGTGGCTTCCTGCGACTTATTCCAATAACTGTTGCCAGCACTAATTTGCCCACGTAGAACGTTTCCGGGGTTTCCTTTGTCAAGACATCAAACAACTTTTCTGTATTTAGAGACTCATAGGGAACACGGAGATCTTTGTACCTTGAATTCAGCTCGGCTCTTATATCGTAAAGAGTAATGCACTTGTTTCCAAAACCTTGCCTTTCAAGCTCTTCTGCGAATGCATCTAAATCTAAATCTTTTAACCTTTCTGGCGAGTCGAGAATTTCTTCCAGAGCACCGGCGGGATTTGCATCTTCGTCGTCATATTCCAAAGCATCTACTGCCATCTTTCTAGCCCACTCGTATGTCTCCGGATGTACACGCGAACCATCCAATACTTCCACGTACGCTTCGGTACTATCCCCTAAACTATTCGTATCTATCTTAACAAAACCGGCGCAGTTAACAAACACCTTGGGGCCCATGTGACACGCCGTTATAAGCTGCGTTCTATTCTCTAATCTCTGATTAGTTTGCTTCAGAATCTTAAGCAACGCCTGACCCTTCCTGGCACCCAAGCCGCACACGAATTGTACTAAATTTGCAGTGTAAGGCTGTTGAACAGCTCTGTTTAAATCTACTCCCACTTCGTTCACCCGATTTATAAACTCCAGGTATAAGTTTTCTATAAGATCCTCTTTAGGAAGCTGATCTTGCAAAGAGTGATATTTAAGGCACAGAAATTCTTCGTCTATGGTACATAATTGAGAAAATTCTAACAGTGGGTCCTGTAGTCTCCTAGCTAAGGATATAGCTTGTCTCAACAAATCGGGATAGTCTCTGAATTCCGATGTACCCCTGTTACTGTTTGCGTAAACTTTAGCAAGCTCGTTATCACATATTTCCACTTGAATCGAAGGAAATTGTTCATCTTCTGCCAGACTGGCGATACATTCCTTCACATCTGCCACTATCATCAACGCTTCCCTGGATTCACCACTTACTACCACAACGTGCGGCTTCTTCGTGGCAATGAAATTCTTAATCGCTAATAAGTCGGCCTCCTTCATCGCTTTCTCGTTTTCCCTAAAACTGTTTTTGCGTTTCAATAAGTGCGGTAACCTCAGGTAATCCGTGCAGTCCCCGTCCATGGAAATGATGCAAGTGAATGCAGATTGAGACGGATCAGGTACATAGGCCAAACCCATCACTCGGATTCCTTTACTGGTTTTCCAGTCTTCGTCGTCTTCTTCAGGGAACTCGCAATTGTACGGAGAGGTTTTTATCCAGTTATACATTCGACGACAGCAAGCTTTCATGACGCATTCCTTCGCCTCTGTCAAAAGAGTGATCCGTATTTCTTTCTTCAGCTGTGGTATTACAATACGGTTTAAAGCTATTTCAACACTGCCTGTTCGTAGTGCATTCCAATCTTGCACGCTTTTACTAAATTCGTCCCTGTAGTACAATTGTTTTATTTCGTCGATATAATTGTTGGTAGTATTTCCTTCTACTGCATCGCTGAACGACAATATAACTAATTTATCTTCCTCTGCTATGGTTAATTTTAAAAACTGATCGCTCTCAAGATCTCTTACAGGCTTGTCCTTAATGTATTTTAATGCATAAATTGGATGGCTTTCATCGATCTCTTTTATTCCCCTTTTCGTCGGTTTTACGCTCAACTTTGCTCTTTCCATGTACATTTCTCTAACACATTTACGTACTAATGGTTCGTGCGCTAATTGAATAGCAACCATTAATTGCACTGCTTTGAGTACTTCGTCGCTTGTCTGGAAAACGGCTGAGCAAAATTCGTTAGCCGCTACATTTGGCTCCGTCGGGTCTTGTTCTACTTCGTGACGTTGATAGTTATCACGGAGATTTTCGGCAAAGTGTTCTGGATTGAGGCCAAACTTTTTAGCAAGTCCATCCAAGCCAGCCTTCCTGCAAATGGAGTAAGGACCTTTTCTAACTGGCTGTTTCAACGTGTCATCGGCTTCTTCCTCCTCATCTTCCATTTCGATAATTTCTTCCGGAGGAACTTCTCCATTCTCCTCAGCTTCCGCGATTTGCTGCTTCCTTTTCTCGAGTCTAGCTCTCATGCGTGCTTCCTTCTCTTTTATACGAAGGTTCTCCTGCATAGCCGACACATCTTGGCTGTAGTAAAGCATAAAATGTCGATAAACATCGTTCAATTCTTCGAAAGTCTGAGCACTTTTCAGTCGTTCGACATCATCGTCTTTAACGAGCCGTATGTTCTCGGGTAATGGAGCGTCAGCATTTTTCATAATTTCATCTAACTGGTAGTTCCTCATCTTCGCAAACAATCTTAACAAACTTTCTCGCCTTTGTTTAAGCTGACACCACTTTGCGTCGAATTTGTAAATCTTCCACAGATCATTGATGTTCAATTCTGGCAGAACATATTCTTTTCTATAAAATGAGATGAAAGGAACTTCAAAGTTTTGATTTCGCATGAAGTCCAAAGCTTTCTTAATTTTGCCAACGGTTTGTGGACCCTTTTTAGCTCTTTCTTTGGCTTCTTCGTTTAGGTGAGCGTCTTGTACCGAAATTGTCGGCTGGCAGAACGCTTGCTTGTATATCCACTCTGCCTCAAGCTCTAATTCATCCGAACCTTCTGTTGTTGGTGTAATCGGGATCGATCTAAGTTGCATACGTTCGGGAATGTCCGTAGTACGAACCTGAAATACCCAATTCGTTATATTATATAGCATAAGAGGATCTGCATTAAATTAAAACTATTAATGATTAATTAATTACCTCGTTATCGACATCAGTAAAATGGCCACGTATAAGTTCGCTAGGCTCGTATATTTCAAAAATGCTCTTCCTCGAGCTCTTTTTTTTTAAATGTTTTTTGGATCGTCTCGGTCGGTCTTCTACTTCATCTTGGTATTCATCTTCCTCCTCCTCCTCCTCTTCTTCAAATTCATCTTCCCCGTACTTTCCAAACTCGTCATAATCAAAATCGATACCAAAAATATCTTGAGCTTCTTGTAAAGCACTATATCAATGAATCGAATTATTAAATTGTGTGGAACATTTATACGCGCTACTTGTATGTTTCAAGTCATTCTTACGCGTCTGAAAAGATAGGCTTTTTCTTCTTCCGTTTCTCAGCTATGGGTACCCCATCGCCATCCACAATAAAATCATCTTCATCTTCGCTTTCATCGTCATCATATTCTTCTGCATCGGCTCTACGGCTAATTTCGCTTCTTCCATCATCTTCCTACGAATAAATATGAACATACCTTAAGATATTCTCTTCCGATAATTTATCTTAGCTTCACTCAAGAACGTACATCCCCAGAGACTTGAAACAATTCATTAGCGATAGCATCTCGTTCATCACCCTGCTCTTTCTCTTCTTCGCCCTCAGATTCTTCGTCTTGTATTCTTCGTAAACGTTTAAAACGACGTTTCTAGAACAAACGTAATATTTTAAAAGATCCCCATTAGCATACTTCCCATAAGATCCTTTCATTCCTTATATACCCTTTCAACTTTAACTCCTAAATTTTCTTCGAGCAGATCATAATCTTCGTCTTCCAATCGGTCGTCAAAATCTTCATCGTCACTTTTCTTACGCTTGCCAGACTCATCCGATGCGTCGCTATCCTCCCCGTCATTATCATCAATTGGGTTATCGTCAATAAGCCCTGGCACCTCCCCCTCTTCTTCTAAATAATACATAGATGTCCTTGTTATATTAAACAATATTAAAAGTACATAAATCTAAACCAAATACTACAAAAATGGTGCCATTCTATTAGATACAACACAGCCTTGAAAACAATAACTTAGAAACGACCATAAGTGAGTGGTAGTTTCTCGGAAATGAATATTTCTGTAGATCACTTCCTACCATCGTCTTCTTCATCGTCCTCGCTGTCGTGCATCACTTTCAGCTTCTTAAGCTTCCTTCTCTCCTTAACATCGAGCTCTGCCTCTTCCTGGAAAACCGCAGAACGTTAGGTTATACCGAATCGAGTGCCTGCATTCCTCGTGTATAAAACATTTTAACACTTGCCTCGCTCTCTTCCGCTTCGGCGTCCAAGTAGTCTGCCATATTTTCTTATTAATATCAGATCTGTTGAAAAGAATACGGAGAATGGTTGATAAGAAAACGAAATAAAATAGGTCGAAACCTACTTCTTCGGAAGAAGTAGCTGTGACGCTGTGACATCTGCACAGCTGTTTGATATATATAAAGGCTGTCTCGCAATGCATCAGATCGCTGCCCAATCAGCTGACACAGAAGCCGCAGGATTGGTCGAATGGTTTCTCATTCCTTAGTCATGCGGGCGACGGAAGTGAATTGATCACCGTAGTAGCTTCCTGTGTGATTCGCTATTCGTCTGCGACCGAGTGGGTTTGTGTAAATTTCACGATAGCGTGATAGCGTTACGTAGGGAACCGCGGGTGAGAACGTGGGTCAAAGGACGCGTGAGATGATCAGAATACGAATTTGAATCGGTCGAATACACCACTGGGATGCCGACTAGCAAGAAATCTGTCGGTGACAGGCTCTCAGAGAGGCCTGTCGAGGGTGACGAAAATGAGGTTGTGAATTGCCGGAGTAGCCCTGGCTACATCGAAGGGCACAGGTTACGACACGGGACGGACAGTTTTCCAAATATCAATGAGCAACCAGTCCACGATATCTCGATCGAATTCTTCTATAAGCCACACAGCATTACGTTGCTCCTGATCGCTATCGGCGCTGTAATATATTCTGCATTCACTAGGTAATTGAATATACAGTATATCCTATCATCGCCGTGAAAATCCTAAACATTGTAAATATCGGCTGTTAATTCAACACAGGAATACTAAAAATGTCGAGGACAACATTTGGGCTGGAATACTCTGCATCATATTTTTTTTTCTCATTATCTCAATGCTCACATTTCCGAACGGACCATTCACGAGGCCCCATCCGGTCGTTTGGAGTCTCGTATTTGGTTGTAGCGTACTGTACCTAATGGGGCTGCTATTCATGCTGTTCCAAGACTACAAAACAGTCAAAAAGATCCTCGTCTGGGTAGACCCCGGCCTGGCGTCGTTTCACATAGATATGGATAAAGAATATGGTGTTAATTGTTCGGATATTACGTTAGAGAAGATATGGAATCATATAGACGTTTTCGCAGTAGCCCACTTTCTGGGATGGGCTTTTAAAGCAATTCTCATTCGACATCTTGGTATTCTGTGGGCCATTAGTGTTATGTGGGAAGTAACGGAGATAGCATTCGCTCATTTGTTGCCAAACTTTGTGGAATGCTGGTGGGATGCATTTATACTCGATGTTCTTATATGTAATGGCTTGGGTATCTGGGTCGGATTAAAGATTTGCTCCCTTTTGGAGATGCGCGAATATAAATGGGTAAGCATCCGTGACATTGAGAGCACCACTGGAAAATTGAAGAGAGCAATGCTACAATTTACTCCTGGCAGTTGGACCGCTGTTAGATGGTTGGATCCGACCTGCACGTACATGAGATTCGTTGCTCTGTGCCAGTTGGTTATCTTCTGGCAGGTCTCGGAGCTAAATACATTTTTCTTAAAGCACGTGTATGAATTTCCACCCTCTCATCCCTTTGTCGTGGCAAGACTGGTATTAATTGGAATAATTGTCGCACCATCCGTTAGGTAGGCAAAAGTTATACGTTGCGCGATCGGCGAATGTTTGCTAAAGTAGGTTGAACGTGGAGAATCCATGTTAAGGGTATAATGTTTGGATATAAATTGTAGGCAGTACTACATGTATGTAACAGATCCAACGTGTAGTAGAGTAGGGACTCAGTGTTGGGTCTATGGTGCGATTATGGTTACAGAAGCATTACTGTGTATACGGCATAGTGCTGCATTATTTGAGCGCACTCAAACACTAAACATTCTTTTGTGGCTACTTTGCCAATCTCTAGTCTCGGTTCTCTGTGTCTATGGCTGTGTTCTATGGCATCAGTACTTTGAGGTACGTGTCCTGTTCCTTAGAGTTGGATTTTTCGTTTACTTTGGAACTAACTGAATGATTATTTGCATTTTCCTTTATGCCTTTTGCATGGCTCTCGTCTTTTCAGACGGAAAAGAAAGTTATATCAAAACGGTCAGTTACACGACTAGGCAACAGCCATGTGGATGTAACTCCTAGCAGTGGTATGTGTTGATGTCTACTATGTTCTTTTCAAGCGTGTATAACGCTTCGTACTAAGCCGATAGTGTACTGGGCTATTGACTTATAATTAACAGCTACTAAATATAAAACGAGAGTGGCATCTACATGTTCTAAAGTCCATTACTCAACTGACATGAATGTTATGAAAGCAAAACAAGCTGTGTCACGGGTTGCTTCTGTTTTATGTCATGAATTTTTGTACTTGTTTACATTCTGTTGTTGCCCGCAGCACTCGGTGATAAACGTAATGATAATTTCTCAACATGTATGAATACGAACGCATGTCCGACGATATGATTTTAAATTAATGTAAATGTTCATTATTTGTTTATGATGTATTGAACATTTTGTCACAGCTCAGTTCATCATTGGTTCAGTAAATGTTAAAGTAATATACAGTTGTAGCAATCGATCTGTGTTCTAGGGGGTATGGTTCACTCTGCAAAATCTGTGGACTCGTTGGAAAAGAAGCGATTGTGAACAGGTTCACAAGAAATAACGACCGACTTAAGGGTGAAGTGTTCACGCTATCTAACTTTCTAGTCGCCTTGTAAAGAGCATACGGAGGAGAGTATTTAAATTTAGTAGGTTGCCAATGGATGTATGAGCTCATCTGATTTTCTCATATCGTGCCTGTTTACGTGTGAATGTTAATGAAACAAAGAAAAAGAAAACTATCTTGTTCCTGAGAATAAACGGACAGCGTCGTTACCACTTAATCACGCTTCCTTATAAACAAAACGAAAAAAAAGAAGAAAGATCAGTCGCTTTATTGTTATTGCGATGTTACTTCGTCATCGTTAGACTCGAGATACGGAAATACGCTGCAAGTAGAACTTGGAATTATTCGCGAGCCATCCGCACAATTCCAAGCTTCACCAAGAAGCCTATTGTTAGACGCAGAAACAAAGATGCGAATGCGACTCGGTAATTGCTCGTCCTCGTACAATGATACATACGACGACGTAAGTGGTGACTTCGTACACTGCATCTGTGACAGAAAAGAAAAATATCGCGTTCACTATACGGTAATACTTTTAATAATTGTAGATTTAAACAATGCTAATGCCATGAATCTTACTGTAACAAGAGTACCTGAGCATAGGTGAGATAGAATAACTGATCGGAATCAAGATCGAGCCATGGAAGATGAACTTCCGCGCGAGATCTCAATCGATCCAAAGTATCATAGGCTAATCTGAGTCCCATCGTCTCGGATAATCGTTCGTTCAACGTCAGTTGCGGGATCTAAAAACGTGTTTCGTAAATGACAAACACTGGTTACTTTAAACAGCGTACCCAATTGTACATATACCGCTTTTAAACGATATTTTTTGCAGTTATAACGATATCATAGAGGAACGAAATGTATGATTTCACCTTGTAAGACACGATCTGCCCTGTCGATGGTAACTCCATAGTCAGAGGGTTCTGATATAGAATATTTCTTTGACAATTAATATATATTGCGAAATTCGAGTTCGTAAATTCGTTGTCGTTCAACAGGGAGTATTCGGCGTCGCGGGTTCCATTCCAATAATAGATACCTGATGGACAATATTCGAGATTAAAAGATCTGTAGTCTTGTACGAATTTATAAGATCTAGCACTGTCTGGCAGCGCGATCGTATTACGTGTCGTTCAAATACCATTCGCGTCGAAGTGATGTGCGATTTGGTGCGCTATCACGTTACCAAGTGTTGCCATTGTTATGTAATCAAACGAAGGTTCACCATACTTCGTGGACCAATCGATTACACCGAACGGTACTACAACGAGATCCAATCCGTAGATCGTGAATCCTTTGGATTGGTACGGCGTTGCGTATTGTGTCCAACTGTTCGATAATCCACTTAGTAGAACAACGTAAAGATATTTCGTACAATTATTTCTAATTCTAGACTTACATTTGTTCAGGGTGGCCTGGATTTGTAAACAATTGTGCGTATATCAGCATTCGATACCTTCGCATTAAAGCAATTGAATTCTCGAAGTAATTGCCCGATAAATCCACCTAGAATTTAAATCGCCATGACACTATCCTTAATGTAAACGTTTCATACAAGTCAGTAGTACTAGATTTTGTTTAACGTCGGTATTTAGTGTATCGCGCACACGTTTCTTATCGTTTTCTTTACAAATCAAAACGTTTCTTTGTACCTTGTCAGCTCCGGTGTTCCTATAAGTTGATTCGTTATCAGTAAAATACGAAATATTGGGCACTGCGACTTTCATATCGTCTATCTTCGCCACCAACGCGTCACGCCCTTTTTGCGCGGCCCATTTTGCCTCTTTTACCTTCGATTTCAACGTGTCTTTCAGTTTCTCGAACAAATCGTGTATCTGTTGATTCATACGGCAATGAATAGTTACTCTATCGACACTTTTAAACAACCAAATCGCGTGTAACGAACTCTTACAGATCTATTCATATTCGAACGTTCGTCGGTTGAGAAGGAGGAAATGTACAAGTCCGATGCTTCCGGAATCAGAACGTTGGCAGCTACCCGAAGGCAGTGCTCCTCGGTGTCCCTGTGTTTCGATACGACCAGCTGAAAGCGATGCGCGCTTGAGTGCGAAAGTCAATGAAATGTATCATAAAGTATCATACCTCGCGGTAAAGATTGTGTGCGTACAGCCCCAGCAGCATATTGTTCAATGCCATTGCGTTGCTCGCCTCGAACTCTTCGATGCTTTTCAGCCCTTCGTACAAAGCGTCGTAAAAGTAGACTTGTAAGCTCACTTCCTGTTTAATCGTTTGCTTTGTAAGCAAGTAGATCAGTCTCGTCCAGTCTATCTGCAAACATGTTACAGAATATATCGATTCCATCAAGTAGATCAGCTGATCGACCGTGCAAACTGTTTAGCTTACAACTTTCAGATCTTTCTGTAACGCCGCGACTGAGACGCGGGTGTAATTCTTCATGAGGTAGGCCTCGCGAATCTTGTCCTGGGACGGGTAATTCTGGAACGAAAGAAGGAACCTCGACGAAACGTTCTCGATCGCGCGGCTGTGAAACCTGATGGACTCACCGCGAAAAAGCTTTTCACTATCTGCATATCCACGTGGATCAGCGTGGTCTGCAGGTATTGGGTGATGTTGTACATATTGGTCAGCTCGTCGAAAACGCTGAGCGTCGTCAAAGCTTCCTTGACGGATTTTATAAACGTTTCTGTATCGTCCTGGCGAGCAATGGTACGCGCGTTAAATTATTTTCGGCTGCGGAGAGCATGCTTCTCTATCGAATGCACATACATATCCGTACTTTGCACGTTTTATATTTTTTGTACATGTTCCCTAGGTCCACCTCCTCTTCTTCCCTCTCGTATCGACTCGCGTAACAAAGATCCTCCGGCCCCTCTGTGTCGAACAGATTATTGTACATCGTCGGCCCTATCTTGAGGGTGAACTGGTTCGGCGAGTACTCGTCGAGATCGGCAGTGATGTCGAACAGCAGAGCGCTGAAAAATCGAAAGATTCAAGACACTCGAGGATGGCGATATTTTTGTACGGTTCGCTTGTTCAGAACCCCTTACCTGTTGCGTAACAATAGCTTAGCGACTAAGTCGGTGAAGTTTGTATGATTTCCAGGCCAATTGTCGACAGTGTAAAACTTCCCTACCTCGTCTAACTCTGCTCTCGCTGTGTAACGAGGATGTTAATATTACCAATTGTACATTAAATGTATATTCTAGGTAGTGATTGGTAGTTAGACATTCTTTTCTGCTGCGTACCTAATCGTATCCTTTCCGTCAGATTCGTGTTTCCGTATTGCATGCAGGTGTTGTAATACTTGGTGAAAAGGGACGATTTGTTCGCACGCACTTCCTCCTGCATTTGCCCTAAAAATCAAATCCTCTCGTTACTCCACCGTTCCACCCGAGACTTACCTGGAGGCACCCTAATTATTGCTCATGCATGTATGCACTGGATACGTGAGAAAATACTCTTTATTTTAAGTGTTGAAGATAAAGAATATTTTTTCTTAAGTGTTGTAGAAAAAAATGATACGCACGCGACATGCGTTGATAAGCTGCATTCTTCAAATTCCGTTCCACGACCTGTGGATTAGCCTCGAAACCACCGCATGCGTATTCATAAAAATCCTCGCACGGGTCAGCCGTGTGATTCATGTAAAATAGCATTTTGCTGGCCATAGTTTTACATTCGCCTGTTCTGCATACTGTTTCAATACGGCGATATTCAGGCGTCGTGCTCATAGATCTGTCCGTAGTTGTAATTTGCGCTGTACTTGTTATCGTAGAATCGGTAGTTATATTTCGAGGATTATCAGTGGTAGGGTCAATTGTAGTACTTTCAGTTTCAGTTGTACTTTCGTACATGCTGAAAGTAGTTGTTTCGTCAACGACATCGTTAATGGTAGATTTAATTGTAGACTTCTCCTCAGTTGTAAATTCGACGGGGACGTCTGTCGTTGTTCCATTAGCAATATTGTCGGTGATAGTAGTTCTAATTGTAGTATTTTCGTCACCTTCGGTTGTGGATTCGGCAACACCGTCTGTCGTGCTTTCGTATCCATCGAAGGAAGCTGTTTTACTGACAATATTTAAATCCGTGGAAGAGGAAGATTGCGTTGTATAGTCTTCCGATCTGTTAATAGTCTTCTCGCTATATTCTTCCGTAGTCAAACTAGATACATCGTCTCCGGTAGAACCGAAGTTTTCATCCAACGAAGTTATATTAGTGTATTCGTTATTAATTAATGAAGATGTCGATGGTTCTGTAGTTGTTTCAGCATTCAGGAGCTTTTCAAACTTAGACGAATCGTCGCTCGAGTTCGTAACGTTTATTACTTCAGACTTCTCCGTGGACACTTCTAATTTTGAAATTGTTGACTCGATGAAAGTATCATCATACAGATAAGGTTTAATTGATTCCGTTGTACTCGTCGTCCTCTCTGCGCGATGTTGATGATTGCGATGCTGCTGCTGTGTCTATATTATTATTATTTCTATCAGATCGTCTTTTATAATTTTTCATTTAAAAAAACAAACTTACCTCGGCTGTTACCAGATTTTCATCTTCATTCTCGGAATAACGATCGTTGTACCTTTTCCACGGTAAACTTGCGACAATGAGGATAATACATAGAAAGAAAAATATTAATAATGCGATAACGCAACTCTTGTAAGATTGGTCACGTTCCGCTGCTCTGCCTTCTTCTTTGTTAGCCACTTCATAAAATCCTCGAGAAGGCATCTTCTCGAATATAATTGATTATATCAGCATTAAAGATGCACACCAATGCGACACTGCTTTTTTTCCTAGTACACAGGACTGCAGTGCTTTCTTTACTAAAGTGAACATGAAATGAGAACGCAAGAAACGAGGTGGTGATCGCGGTTTTACTAACCACTTCCTTTTACTTATCTCTCAAGTATAATCTAACGTTCGTTAGGTGATACCGCTGCATCCTGTGGAGTAAAAAATTAACGACACAATACGGGACATCGGTTTGAATTAAATCAAATGTATGTATTGACACAAACGCCTCTCCTTTTTCTTTTTAAATACATTCATAAATTCCATACGATCTAAGGAAGGCGACATTAAAAATACTTAAGATAGATATAAGTTACTTATATTAATATATTTTATAATATAATTATCACAGATATGTAAACTACAAAATATTATATGCTATTATAAAATGCAACTTGCAGTTTGCCAATGATCCCATTGCACGTACTATATGACAACTTATCTACAACCTAGACTATATTATAATTTAAATACAATTAAAAAATATATTTAAAAACTCTATTCGCCTGTCTGTTGTACCGAATATATATCAATGTTGCGTTTGATTTCATTGTCCGCCGCGTCAGATCTGATGATTGCTTCGATCGTTGATCCGATTTCTTTTGATACAGAAATATTCTCTACTTTTTTGGTACACGTTTCGCCTTTGTAGTCGCCAGACTTAAACGTTTCGGAGGTAATCTAGAAGGCAAGAAAAGGAATTACTTGGATGCCGTGGCTTCGAGAGCGATGATGGTAAATTAGATCGAATACGCGAGCGACGTGTAATTACTTTTCTTTGTATTTCTTCAGCCTTAAATTTCTCTAGTTTCTCCTTATCAGCAAGCCCAATCGCAGTCTTTGATGATGTTTGTCTCTTTGGGGTAGGTTTCCTTGGCTTAAATGATCCAGAAGCTTTCTTAGGTAACTGTGAACTCGTGTGCTTCTTGGTCTCACTCGACTGATCGCAATTATGAGTTAGCAATTGTTCTTTAGTTTTAAATGCCTGTAAAGAACATTTTTAGAGGCGTAAGCTCGGGCTTTGATTACTCCCTATCGGTTCACTTCGATGCAACACTTACGTGTGAACAAATTTCGCACTTTAAACTATGCTTATTCATTTCGTGATGCTTAAGAGCTTGTGCCCGATGGAAATTACGATTACAATGACTACAACTAAATCTTTTGATATTGCTGTGCGTCAAAAGATGACGCTTTAACTTATCAGGTCGCGAGAATTCGCTCATGCAGCCTAAGTAACCTCTGAAGGGACACTTTAATCTCTTTGTTAAATCGTGAATCAGCATGTGCCGACCCAAACGATCTTTTCGTTTGAATCTAGCCGGGCAATGCTATAATAAAAAAAAAAAAATTATATGAAAAATGTGACGGAATTTTACGATCTCGTTAGTCGAATCGTAAAATTACTCACTGGACAGAGAAACGGCGTTTCCTCGCTATGTATTAACTTATGATTAGCTAAATATTGCTCGGTTTTGAACGCTTTCCCGCAATCTTCGCAGGCGAATCGCGCGGACGAGGCGTGCGTTTTCAAGTGGCGCCGCAGAAATCGTTCGATTAAGAAACTTTTACCGCAGTGTAAACAGGCGTAATCGTGCGTCGTGGTCTCCGTGTGGTGTTGCAAAGCCTCCAGATTCGAGAAGGAGGATTTACAAACGGAGCAGCAATAATATTTCTCTGTTGTCTTTTGTTTTTGGACGGAGTGGGCGTATTGATGGAGCCCAAGATCAGACAGAGTATTAAATACTTCACCGCACACGTGACAACGATATTCCGATCTTTTATGGCTGCGAGTATGCTCTAAGAAATCCTCGAGTTCAGCGAACATCATACTACAACTACTTTGCACACATTTGTACACTTTCAGTGCTAAGTGAGAGACTATAAGGTGGCCCTTTAGAGCTTTGTACGAATCGAATATCTCTTTGCAAAACTGACAATGATAGGTACGGTCTATGCTTCCGTCTGCTGGTGCCTAACAATGGTCATGGGCTATTAAAAAGAAAGATGTGGAGGATATATTGCAAATTTACGGCAAAATTTTTAATGTACCTCGGGAGGTAAGGAGTGTATAGCAGTGCCAGGCCATACTTTATGCGACGACATGTGCTTTTTCACATTAGATTTTTGTGCGAATGCACGTCCGCATACAACACATTGATATGGTTTTTCCCCCGTGTGAGAGCGCTCGTGTTGCTGCCAATAAAATTTCTTTGCGAACTGCTTGTTACAGTAACTGCACTTATACTGCAATCAAATAGTTTTATCCGATTAGCGAACGAATTCCAACGCAACACAGTCGCTTACGGCATCCACGGCACATACCTTTAAACTTTGTGTTTGATTAATCGCAGCGTCCGAGTCTGTCAGCGGATTATCCGTCATCGACAGATCGATTTTCTCTACGTTACTAATATCCTGCTCTTGAGACATATCGCTTTGTAGAACATGAGGTACTTCGTTTGAATCATCTTTCATTGGTTCAGCATCCGCTGGCATAGTGGAGCTTTCGAAACTATCCAACCCGTCCGAACTTAATATAATTGGAACACTAAACGTGGAATCCGTTGTAAAATAATTAGCACCTTGATCCATGCTGCAAAGAAAGTAGCGCTCGTTAGAAAGGGATACCTCTAATTACGCGTCGAGTGTGTAATCGCTTATAGCTGACCTGAACAGCATGTCTGATTCTTCGAGTATAATCGGCTCGCTGAGTTGATCATTTTGAACGAACGTTTCTTGAGGATTATACTGCGATCCTTCTTGGCCATTGTCCTCCGTATGAACAGTGTTATTCTCGTCGTTCACCAAAAACTGACTTAAATCTATTGTCTGCTCCTGCGTTTTTTGGTGCGTCCTTTTGTGCAATACAAACATGTGCAATGATGTGAACTGGCTTTTGCACTTCCCGCATTGAAATATATCTTCCTCATCCTGATCGATTGCTAAAGATAATATGTAAAAACATTCATTACAGATCCGTTCCGTTGAAATATTCGTAGCGTAGGGATCTCCTGATAGGTTATCAATATTACTTTGGCAAGAAACCCACCTGACTGCTCAACCTCGGTTATTAGAGTCTGCGACTCCAATAATGATTGCACAGAAGGACTGTCTAGCGATACGCCTGTAACAGCAGGAAAACCAGTGACCTTTAGTGCCTGAAATGTTACCTGGATTCTCTCTCAGAAGGAAAGATAAATAGGATACTTGTTGGTTAACCCCACCTATTTCTACGATGGAAAAGTTTTACCTGTTAAAGCGTCGAAAATAGATTGCGCCATGTTCCGGATTAATATTAACGCTTCATTTTAAGCGAGACCAGCGATCAGGATTTCATGAGACGTTTAACGCGAAGAAAACGAAGAAATACCAAGTTGAAAACATGCCGAGAATTTCTACGCCCTGCCAGCGTTGTTGCTGACCAGGCCAGCGAATGATAATCGATATGTCGACTGCTCTGAGAACGATTCTAACCTCCGAATCAGAGATTTGCACCGTAGCGCCAACGGCCAACGTGAAACGAACTATTAGAATAGGTTAGGATAACGACGCAAAGTATACGTTCGTGCTCGGGTTCGTTTAAATATTCTTTTCCGAGTGTTTTGCGCAAAAGAAATCAGAAAAATGGCAGCGGTGTTGCGTGTGAAGCGTAGATGCGACGACGAGCCTTTAAACGCATTAATAATCGCATGTAAACGACGGAAAACTGACGAAAACGAGCAGCCAGAAGATTCGGCCGCGTCCGGTCCCCTTGCGACGATCCTCAAGTTTGCTCTGACTGTTAAGAATCAGGTAAAATTTGAAGGAATTCCGGCAAAATACCCGCAAATTCTTTCGAGCTTAAATTACGACGTGTTTCCTTGTTTTCGTAATAGGAGGATAATGTCGTTGAACACCTGATTCAAACTCTGGGGAAAGACGAACTAAAAGCAAATTTCAAACAGCATCCGGTGGATGTTCTAAATAAAGTGCGAGAAAAGACGAAAGAGGCTTCGGCGGAGAATCGTTACAAAGTAATCAACTGTTTCCGATCTTTGGATAACTCCAATCATGAAAAGTTCGAAGACAAGGCGATGACGGTGATAGACGTGGAGGATTCTGTGTCGTGTGCCACTGCGGAGGAACATTCCACTGAAAAAGTAAAGCGCCTTTTGTTAATATTAGTTGTAGCTTCCGCGTGTAAGGGATTATGTTCTTTCTGGTAACGCGAACAATGTATTACAGGCTAACTATGTGTACGATTTATATTACGGACAAACCGAGAACGAGGTGTGCATAGACGATACGCTGTCCATACATCCGTTCGAACAAGAATTGGTTTACGATGGCCACAGAGATAACGGTTATCCTGAACGCGAGTGCGAGTCGGAAGATTCCAATTCAGAGTCGAACTGGAGGAACGATTACCCCGATAGCGATCACTCCGAAAAGTCGATCGACGAGGATGATATAAGAGAGGCTGTTATGAACATGAGAGTGGACGACGGTTCCGATTTGTCTAGCGAGGATGATTTCGTTTATGCGGTTGATGAGAACGACGTGGAAGCTTATGGTTATAAATATGCGAGATACAAGGCAAGGATACAGGAGGAGTTAGACGAGAACGACAGTGATCTCAGTGAATGTAGTGCAGAGTACGTAAGCAAGAGAGAGGATGCTGATGATAATTCCAGTAAAGATAGTAATTACACCTAACTTTCAAAGTGGTACTGAACATGAATTTAAGTTTTAAGGATATGAAGTGATACGGTAAATAAGTTTTTTTCTATTGCATGGACATGAGCAGGTAAACAATGGATTCGCTACAATTGCACTTTTCCTATAATTGTTTTCGTAAAGGTTTTGCCCTTTGTGCCGTTGAAAATACTTTGGATCAGTGAAGAAGTACATCTTGTTTTATAATTAAAACTGTTTTCCAAACGCGAATCACACGATTTTGTGTTATTTTTCCCATTATGTGAAAGCAAGGGGTCATAAAGGTGTTAGAATTTTATTTATGTCTATATATTTATTACATATATATATATATAGATATATCCTGCGTGTAAAATTCATCTATCAAAATAAAAACAATAAAAGTAAACCTAGACACGTCGAAATGACAGAGGGAGGTGTATAGGTATTTAGAAAAAGAATCGTTTTCGACGATATATGGCATATAATGATATACCAGATTTATAATGTATAACAAACTGTTGGAAGTATCGGATAGAGATTTACAAGTTTCTTTTTCTTTTAGCAATAAAGTAGCTTCTCCGTGATGTGTTATCAAATCTTTTGTATTTTATTTTAAATGGAGTATCGTGAATGTTGCTTTCCTTTAAACAGCAGTTACCTAGGGCACAGGCCCGTAAATAACATAACAATTACTTTATAAAAGTATTTGCGAGTGTCTCGCGTTCATCTGGCTATACTACGTCGTCGAAATACGAAAACAATTTTGCGTAACTGAGATTTTTGGGAACGGTGCCGTTCTTAAACAGCGACAACGCACAGATTTAACGTTCGCATTCTTTCTTCCTTCTTCGTTCTCAATCGTCGAAATTCGCGCGTTGGGGAAAAGTTGATGCCTTTAACGAACTCGTTATATGATATGAATAGTACGCTGCGTATACGTGTAACACTGGCCTTAATTCTAATTTTTACATTTTACGCTCCTCCAAACGATTCGTTTACTTGTTCACAAGTAAACGCAACGCTTTTGATTGGGTACGTACGAAGAAAATGCGCTGGTAAGAATCCAATTATACACCGAGCCCTGAATTCCTGGCTGAATACTAAGGAATTTTAATTCCTAAAACAGGAAACGATCCCAAATGCTATTTCTTTTTCTTTCTTCCACTTTTTCTTTATGGCAGTCTGGATGCATTTATCAACGTACTTACTCCCCCGATAGTACACGAGCGCGATTTATGGACATGAAAATCGTTTTCATTCATATTTATATATTTATATATGTATATATAATATATTAAATGTCATATTGCAACTTAGCATTTTCACAAGCTGAGATTGGTATCATTCAGGAATAATTAAAACTATCGTTCCGTAATACTCTACTCGTCTACTGTACAACATTTTACACTCATTCATTTATTTACCATAATTCCTTAGGTATGTCGATTAATTAGTTACAGCTACGAGATTATTGAAGAGTCATGAGATTGCACACCATTTGTAGATCGGGTCGATCGCGGGTATTCGAGATCATCCCCGTAACATCCCCCCCCCCCCCCCCTCGTTCTTCCCTCGTTTTAGAATACTTCGTTTCACCCCTTCTCTGCCCGGTTCTTCGCAAACGATCCAACGCGATCTTAATACCAAACGCCACCGCACGATCACCTAACCGTCGCTCCTACTAACTTCGTCTATCCTTCCGCAGACCCCGGTGTCCACGCACGCGTATGTACAACACGTCGGATAAATCGGCTTATAAGTACAAACAATTCCCTGGATCAACAGAAATCACGCAACGGTAATCAACTAAATCGGATAGTCGGTAATTATATATATAATATATATAAACTGGCAACAATTAACAGTCCCGTTGGCGACATCACCATTGACGCGATGCTTCCGTCCTGAGAGTCTTAAAGTACCGACGCCTCGGTCCTGCCACTTGGAGGCGTCGTAGCGTGGCTGCTCGAATTATTATTATTATTGTTGTTGTTGTTGTTGTTGCTCGCCTCGCCGGCGTGGCTCGAGCAGTAGAATTTCTTGTGAGCTATGAAGGTGCTCAGATAGTTGAAGCTGATGTCGCACGACCGACAGTAACGCGGACCGCTTTTGTTCGGGTCCAGGCTCTCCTCCGGTGGCGGGGTGTCTTCGCGTTCCTGCTTCACCTTACTCGTCACCGTCGGAGGTGGGGGCGGCGGGGGTGGCTGGGGGCTCTTTCGAACCTCGGTCTTACCGTTCACTTGCACTTCGTTAGGGATTTCCTCGGGGGTGGTGGCCGGGGCGGGTTCTGGGGTCGGTAGGACCGTTTCGTCGTCTAGCACGCACGTTATGTAGTTTTCCTCCTGAAAGGTAGAGAGGGGTTCTCTTAGAAGGACGATCTTTGCGTCACTCGCATAGGCAGCTGTCTATCGCAACGGGTTAATATACCTATGTGAAGTAACGCCACTTACTCACCTGTAGGTCGGCCCCGCGTTTCTCGAAGTGCATCTTGATGTGGGTCCTCATACCGCGCAGCGTGTTCCCCTTGTAACGGCAGATCGTGCACCTGAAGGCCTTGACACCCTGATGCGCGTCCATGTGACGCTGCGCAGCTCCTGCTGTTGGGCTAACAGCACCGCACACAGGACACCTCCAGCCTCCAGTCGGACCACTGGTACACGTGTGAGTGCCACCAGCCTCGATTATAGCCTGCAGAAAGAAAAGTTGCTATTGAAATCAAGGAAAACGAAGGATTGCCAGCAAGTAGACCTTATCAGCAGGAAGATCCCACGATCAGTTTAGGGCAGAAGTATAACGGAGGTAAGAATGAAAGACACCACGTACCTTACATTTGGGGCACCTCGAGTGATGCTCCTGAGGTTCCGGCCTTTTGGGACAGTAAAACGCCTGGTGGGCCACAAGATTGTCCATGGAGGCGAACTTGATGCCGCACGCGGCGCAGATCAGCTGGACCAGAGGAGGCGAGGGCGTGCCTGGTGGCGGTGGACTGTTACTCACCGTGGTTTCCCTCGCTTGGCAATAGTGTTTCTTGTGTGCGACAAAGTTCTCGTGACGGCAGAACACGATGTTGCATTCTTTGCATCTGGGGGCACAGCAATTCCCAACAACTTTCATATGCAATCTTGCATCAGCTTATCTGTAGCACCATCAGCCATCGCTACTAGTTTATATCCACCACTGAACGCTATCCTAGTACGATAAAATCGCCAGGTCGACTTACCTCGAGACACCCTGCTTGACGAGGACACCAGGAACGGGCGGTGGTGGCAATTCAGCCAGTCTCAGAGCGAGTTCCGTCGGCGGAGGTGGCACAACAGTTCCAGTCGCCGTTGGAGCAGAGCCGATTGATCTCGCCCTAGGACTGCCGCTTCCTCTGGATCGCGGGCTACCAGGCGGCGGGGGCAGAGAGGATGGCGCGGGCGACACCCTGTTCTCCTTTTCATCCTGGTGGGCTGGAGACTTTCGAACGCTCAGATCAAGGGGCGCCGAGCCTGGTGGCGACGTGGACGACGCCACGACCGACGCGGGCGTTGTCGGCTTGTTCGCTGCCCGAAGGACCGGTGGAGGTTCAACCACGGTATTCTGCGCTGTGGTGGCGAGACCCCTGGTCATCGGTTGTAGGTGACCTGTAAGAAAATGTTGCTCATCCTTCCGTAGGTTTAAAATTGACATCCCTAAGCTATCCACGAGAGCTACGAACCGTTCGGAAGAAGGAAGCACGCAGTGTCAGGCGCCGGCAGGGTCGGCGCGGCCAACACGCTCGCCCCGCGGAACAGAGAGTACGGTACGATCAGGATCGGGTTCGTAGGCAGTGCCAGACAGGGCTGTGGCGGCGGTGAATCTCCGGGACTGACACTCGTCGGTGGTGACGCCTTCACCGACGAGGAAGCCGTGCTCACCGCTGCCGGTGTGTCTTTAACCACGTGCCTGGTGCTGCAGTAGTGAGTCTTGTGGGCTCTGAAAGTCTTGAGGGAGCTGAATCTGATGTCGCAATTCCTGCAGTATCTCTCCGCCTCCTCGTTCAACGAGCCGTTGGAGGCGGTCGCCGCGCCACTTGCTGGGGTGGTCGCAGCGGTGGGTGCCGCCGGTATCGTCGGCGGTGCTGGAGAAGCGGCGTGCATCCTCATGTGTCTGTTCAGCGAGACCTTCTTGTCCGCGCTGTACGAACAGTGGGGGCAGGCGTACGCCTTTCTAACTTCGAACTTGCTGGACTTCTCCTCGTCCTCGTCGTTCGTGGTGTCCTCCTCGAGCCGCGGACGATGGGCACAGTAGAAGGTGCGATGCGCCTCCAGGGTGCTCGCCGAGCTGAAGCGGATACCGCAGGGCGGGCAGATCAGAGGAATTGGCCTGGCTGGCTCCACGGTGATCGTCTCCTTGCCGTCGGTTGGCAGCACGAACAACCGACCTGACGCTATTGCTGCAATTTTCATTGCCCCATTAATAATTGCTTCGACTTAACCTCCGTGTCTTCAATTGTGATCTTTATTGTTAGAGGAAGGAACATAGGGAGGTACTTGAAGAGTACCTACTCAAACATCTGCTAATTTAAAGTGGACTCATTCGATATTACCATTTTGAAGTCCAGCTGGCAGAGGTGGCACAGAGTTTGGCGGCGAGGTATTCTCCGGTTTGACGGTGAGCGCTGCCACGGCGGCGGGTCGAAGAGCAGGATCCGTCGCCAGACTAGTATTAAGTCTCAGTCTTGGTGCTGCTTCGTCGTCGAGCTTCAGCTTCTTCTCTGAGGGCGGTTCATCCGCGTTGGACCGCCTCGACGAGTCCTCAGAGTCTCTCCTGCAGACGGACTCCCTTCTTCGGGTCGAGGAGGTGGACGAAGACGACGACCTCGGTTGGCAGTCCTCCTCCTTGACCACGACCATGTTGGCTTCCTCGTCCGTATCTTTGGGACTCGACTCTCGCGCCTGATTCGGCTTCGAGCTAACATGTCGGTCTCTCAAGCTTCTAGCAACCTAGTTAAGGCGAACATCAAGGGATTCATACTTTACAAGCGCGTTTATTGAACAAACTCTGTTGACTGATTTGTTAGCGTCTAATTACGACTCGACGGCAAAAGAAACTGAAGAGACATCGTCGCTTTACCTCGATATCTTCGGTAAGACTAGCCAGCCGTTTCCGAGCGTCTTCAGAGAGCACGCTGAGCCTCAATCTGATATCCTCAGCGGCCGAATTCACGATGGGAACCGACGAGGATGGGGGATTCAGTCTCGGTGGTGGCGGTAGGCTCGATTCCTCCTCGACGACCGGCGCGATCGGGCTGGAAACCGCCGAACCACCACCCTCCACGCCACTGCTCACCGATGGTGTCTTCTCCGAGTCGCTCCATTCCTCATCCTCCCCTGAAACAAGCAAACCAGATTATATAAACAGTTCCTCCCTAATCAATCTCATCGCCCAACGATATCCATATCAACAATTACACCAAGTCACCCCAGTAAACTATACCCAACCGTTTGTCCCCAAAAATCATAAACTGAAGGAAGGTGAACGCAATCGTTTCAATAGTAATTTCAAAGTCAAATATTGTCCCTACACTTTCTGAAGCTGCCCCAACGACGATCCACCGCCGTCTCCCGAGAAACGATCATAGCCACGACACGGATCCACGTGGAGGGTACGACGGCTGGGTCGCACTCAGCCGGAAGTGGAGGCCAGCAGCAGAAAAAATAGAAGAGAAAAAAGAAGGCAGGACACGCACGTTAAACGATGCGTCCTTATGGCCGTTCGGCTCCCTAATGGTCGCTCGCCACGCCAGCCTTTGCGTACCCTCTGCCCCTTCTCTCCGGCCTCCCTTTCTACCTATCTCCCTCTATTCATCTATCTACCCCCCTTCCAGAGCCACCCCACTCGGCTGCACCCTTCGCACGCCTCTAAAATCCCCACCACCCGCGGGACGCGCGGCGTGTCAGTCCAACGCCAAAGGGGGCTACACCCGCGTCGAAATCTCGGTTCAAGCCCGACGTCGGCAGGGTTGTTTGGGTTATTTGCTCGCCGAAGCATCCGCTCGCCAGTCTCTCCTCCAACTCTTTGGTAACGCTTCAGGGATCCCTGTTTCAACGTTCGCGATGATTTCGATGGCAGATGCACGGATGCTTCGCCTGACCCCGCTTATCTATGCCCATCTGCTCTCACCCCTGAGACGCTTGAACTTTGAGAGTGGCGGTTTTGAAACGGGGCTAGATCAGGTATGATACTCTATTCGAGATCCAGATCGCACTGATCCGCGTCTCTCGGTTGGTTCCAGGGACCAGTAGCGTAGAATATTAAATATTGTTTAGTATTTTATAGTTATGATTCTTCTCGAACCTATATCCCCGTCCAAATCAAATTCTGTTACACCATTGACAACGTCTCTAGCGCGCGGACGAAACCGTCCCCTTTTGACGTAGATCTCGGGGATATCCGTGATCAGGACACCGTACGCAGAGTCAGACGTCCAGGTGGGATGTCTTGGGAATCGAGGCGACACGCGTATCGCCCGTCGAATTACCCGGATGCTTTAATTGCCTGGTTGGGCGAGGCTGGAGGAGGTTGGTAGTCTGCTGGAGCGAGGAGGACAAGAGCGGGCGAAGGGGGAGGAGGCGAGATGCCGAAGGAGATTGGGCAAAGGGTTGCAGCGCTCTTCTAGGCTATCCAGGCCTCGCATCTACAGCTCAGTCGTGTTCCTTCTGCCTCTCTGTAAATAAGCGGTCATCGATGGATCGGCAGCAGGCCTCGCCAGCACCACGTTCCTCTTGTCCCCTTCGCCTCTTTTTTCTCCTCCCCGCCTCCACTCTTTTCTAATGCTATCTGCTCCGCCGTCTATTTCTTCGTTTGCTTGTCGCTCCCTAGGTACGAGTCCCGCGAGCATTCTTAATTGCACGCGCGTACAAGCTACCTGGGACCGGAGGGGGTGCACGTTCGCCTTGGATATAGACGCGAGCTTCGGTGTGATAAGGCTGATCAAAATAGCTGAACGTTACTGTCAGTTTCAGGGACGTGTCGGTGCGTCAACTCGTTCACTTCAGATATATATATGTATGTACCTGAGGCGTTCATTAGGCTACCCTCGATCTAGGGCACATAGGTATTCCCAGTTCTAGGGTCCTTTTAATTTAACCACTCGCATTGCGAGTCACAGCCGAACGTACTCCAAAGAGTTTTACAGACCATCATACATCGTGGTCGCGTAGAATCAGTGAAATACGTTCTGACAACATATCTGGCATTCTGCCTTTCATTCTCGTTACCGCCTTCGACCACTCTTAATTGCGCGTGCATGCAAACGTTCCCGATCGAGAGGGCTGCACCTTACTCGCCTGCTGCAACCACCTACAACGGCCCGCCACCGCAACCACCTCCGGGTGCTGAGGGTGTAATATATCTCGAAAAGAAGGGGGTGGGACGGGGGGAACACGGCCGCCATTAACATATCCGCGGCCTGATAAGCCTTTCTCGGAACCGATACCGCGCCCGTGTACACCTTCGGCTGCCGCGCCGCTTTATGCGAGGAAACGAACAGCCGCGAGCCGCGTGAGAAACGGACTTCGGAAGCTCCGCTCTTCGCCACTTACGGCTTTCTTCCCCTCGTCGAACTTCTTCCACTTGTCTCGCCTCGACTCTCCGTTCGACCGCACCACGCGTCCGACGCGATCTTTTTACCGCGATCGCGCCATCTCTACCCAATTTTGGGGGAACAAAGTGCCTTCTTGCGAATGGACACTTATCGCGCGTTGGATTCGCTGAGCAGTGTCGGTGATTGTCGGAGAACGTTGCGGAGATGTGTCCATTACGAGCTGGCGAGTGTTTTAGTAACTGACGGTAGCAGCTGACGATTAATGTGAAGCAAGTGGAGATTAATTAATTTCGCGCAACGAGCGTTAAACTGGATGGCTGCTCGATAGTGTTCGTCGCTCGGTTTTCAAACATTGTGGCGTGATAACTCAGCCGGTGTGTATGTACACCGTTGGCGCATAAAGCGTTAATTGCAGCGTGAAAATGAGATATCCCGTAGGCGGTAGTTAACACCTGCACTCGACCTTTAGTTTCTTCATTAAATATGCCGTGAAGGTGACTGTTTCCAGCAGATAAGTTATAGTTGTTGATATCACAATTTACTGGGTAACTATTTCAAGTGGCACGGTCATATTTTGGAGCCACACAGGCGCGGGATTCGTGACCGTGACTATGATAAATATTATAGGAAAGTAAGTAGGCGCCGTACCTGTTCATTATGCCCAGGTACCCACCTTTTATACGTCACGACACGTGGCTGATTTTCGGTCACGTAAAGCATTATAATTTATCGCGTCACGTGTACCAGGGCGACTCCTCACAACACCACGATATTAATATTCCCGCTACCCCTATTACGAACCTTTCTCTAATCTCGGTCTATCGATTCTGTTCAAGATCTCCCACAGACCCTATTCCTCCTCACTTGGATCCCAATTTCTGCTTCCGAGACCTTCGCCAATGAGTTCTCCCAGCTTCGATCGCTTCCTGACTCCTCGCCGTCCCATCAACGATTCACCTAACTCCAACCGTTCATTGTATCTGAATTTTTCAGAACTCGGACCACCAATCTCGAGTCCCCCGTGCCCGATCGCTTCCTGAGTTCTCGCCACATCCTTCTCGCGATCGTCCCGAGGAAGCCTGGCGCGTATCGAGCAGAAGGCGACGGGGTACACACACCGGTGGCAGGAAAACGAGCGCAACGGTAGCAGCTTCATCGGCGCTATGCAAATAGGATCCTGATCGTGACGCGGGTAGGCAAACACGCGACGTACAGGTAACAGGCAGGGCTGGTGAGCCCTGAGTGAGTCCTCTCCTCCTCTTCTTCTTCGTCGTCGTCGTCGTCGCGTTCGTCGTCGTCGTCGTCATCCTCTTCTTCTTGTTCCTCTTTCCAACTCGTATTATGGTAGTGTGCGCCCTCTTTTCACGGGGCCACGACCCATGCCAGAGATGCATGCCAGTCGTACCGATGCATCCATGAGCACACTTCGCTTTTCTCTTTCTGTCCACCCCGCTCTCCCCTCTTTGTCTCTGCCGTCCGCTCTCTCTTTCGCCGGCAGCCAACGGCCTTTTTCTCTCTGCTCTACACGCTGCATCGTGGAGATATGCTAATGCAGCCGTCCCGATCGTGACACTGCGGCTGCTAAGTGAGAGCTCAAGTCGCAACCTTCTCATCGGCTCCTACGCCGCGCGACTCTCCACGAGGCTTCCTCGTGTTCCCGTCGATCTCCCTCGCGGCCGGTGGTTCCTCCACGAGACCCCTCTTCCCCTTCGCGGTGACAGTCGTCCACGGTTTTCGGGGTGACCGGTCTGACCCACGGATTCCCTGGCGGCAGGTTCAATTTGACGCTGATGGGCCCTGATAGCTTTGGGCAGGTGAAAAACCGCTCGGGGGGGACTTTGAACACTCGCGTCGGAGGAACAAGTAGCTGAAGAGCTTCGATAGCTCCTAGGCTTCCCATCGCTTCGTTTCTACTACCGTTACCAAGTGTGACACATGGTTGCTTCGAGGAGAACATCCCCCGAGTGTCTTAATCGGGAAACGGATCACAAATTACAGTAGCTCAAAGGCTCCCACAGAAACCACACGTATTAAACAAGAGCCATCGTGTTCCAATCGAAACGTCCTCCGTGAACCAGCGGACCTAACAGCCCTATCCTTCAGCATTCTACCTGGTGGACGAGGATCACGCGCGTCGGTACTACACATTATACACAATTTACCTGGACGGACTCGGCCGTCCATGTCCCGAATCAATTAGACGATCGTACGCAATCGATCAATTCAATTCGTCCCGTTACACTTAACTCTTCAAGATTCAGCGGGCATCGGCGCAGGGCACACCTCATTAAAACGCAAATCTTACCCCGATCGATCCCGTATCTTCGATCTACCTTTATTCCGTGGCTCCGCTCCTCTGCCTCGTTTTCTTCCTCGGCTCAGAGGGGGTGGGTGGCTGGCAGAGTGGGAGGGGGAGGAGGACGGACGGCGGATGGAGAGAGAAAGAGAGCGTGTTGCACAGACCGTCCACGTTCGTCCATCCCTTCCAAGAAGTTCAGATCACGTCGTGGAGCACATTATTCATGCAAAGCTCTTACTACGTCCACCTCGTCTCTATCTGCGTATCAACACGCACGCGAGCTATACGTGGCCGTCATACGTGTGTGCTGTGACGGCGGCCGGGGCGATTCGAATTGCCACCGATCTTTGGCCAGGAATTTCGTCAGCCGACTGAACGATGCACGGCCACAAAGCTGGGCACCGAAGAACACGGAGGATTTCGGTGTCTACGAGATTTTCACGCCTCTAAATCTCTGGTGTCACGGTGTCCTAGGCGGGCGATGGATCGGGGAGAGAGCAGAGGGTGATGTCGGTGATGGTAAGTCGATACCGATTGATTTTGATTCTTGGGGGGGGTGTTGTGCTGAACAGGGGAATACTGCGTTCTGTTGGGGACCATTTTGAAGTTTTAGTTAGAAGATAGAACTGTGTTCCAGTTCTGCTTTTTTAGGGATGTAATTTGGTGCCCTGAAGGGGGAATCTCATCTAACAGCCCCGAAAGTAACTGATACTTAAGAATTTTTTGGGGAAAAAACTGTTTGTCGTACAGGATTAAATTATTTTGGATATAACGAGACATCTTTAAGCCTGCAGAAAATATTTTTTTATGTCGATCCTTTATTTGAAATTGATCAGTCAATTAGTTTTTGAGTTATCCGCGACGCCAACATCGTCGAAGAGATTCCGCAATAATTAATAAATAATAAGAAGGATCGACATAAAAAAACAAATTTCTGCAAGTTTCAAGATGCCTCCTTATATCCCAAAGAGTTTAATGCAATGTTAACAATAGCTTTTTTAAAAAAAAATTCATAAATTTCGGGGGCTGTTACGCGGGAATCCCCCCTTAAGTAACGCTGAACATCCGCTTCCTTACACAGAAACCATCACTTTCCCCCAACTTCCGTTCAATCCAGTCGAATGCAAGTCACGTCGTCGATGCTAGGTATTATGAGTCGCATCGTGAGTCGCTGCTGACCCACGCTAGATTATGTCACACGTCTTACATCATCGATAGCGCAAACGTCAATCAGCTGTTACCTTACAACATTAATAGCTGCTTATTTTACAAGGAACCACAAGAGCGTAACCCTACGAAAGTAAGGCGGTCCTTTCTCAAGAGTCCTTCTAAGAACACAGTGGCGACGATTGCCCGAGGTCGTACGCACGTGTATCTCGCGAATCGACTCGAAAATTTAATTACACCGCTCGGCGATTCGATCGAGTGCTTATCCCTTTCGGATCTGATCGTCGCTTTTTCAGCGAATGCAACACAACCAAGAAGGCACCAAAAACATCACGCGTCGCATGTTGCTGTGCCCATGTTCCTCGTGCCCTACCATTTACGCCGCGCGTGCGCGCGAGCGAGCGAGCGCGAGCACACGTACGACAATAATGATAGTAATTATGCTAAAGGGCGACGATAAATCCCGGTGGCCGATATCATGACGAGATAGCTTAACATTTCGACTTTCAGCCATTACCACTTAATTACTCGATCGGCCACCGCCTATGCCCTCCGCCACAACGGAACGCACGTCGATTACTAGCTGGGAATATTATTAGTCTATCGGGCCGAGTGAATAAAGATAAGCTGTTATTATTGCTATTACGAGTTATTACGTTCTAATGGCCATGGTTTAGTAGATGATACAGAGTCCTGTTCGATCCCTTTCATTATTTACCTTAATTGCATAATGCTGGATAAGTAACGTCATTTGGGTGATTTCGTTGACTTAAAATTTCTTTGTAAGTTGAACTAGTGGTTACCCTAGATTTTAAAGGAAAAGTTAACTTTAATCCAAGCGGAGACGCCATCTGTACTTTAGCCGCAATTCCTCCCCAAAATTCGTCGACGCCGTCATTAAAACCGCCCCCACACACCCCCCCCCCCCGCAGTTAACCCTTGTCCTTCGCGGTCACCGGCCCGTCGCGTCTGTAAATAAATAGATAAACAAATGATCCCCATAAATTTCCATACGATTGTCCTACGTCGAAAGCATTCTGGTACGGGGAAGGAGCCGATCTCCGATCAGCAGCGCCGGGACGCAGCTGTTTCTTCTTTTATCTCGCGACAGGAACAGGATCCGTGCAGGTCGTTTCGCTCGCTAGCAGGACCTTCGAGAGACGTTATCAGTACTCGCCATCTGTCACCGACTTGGTTTTCACTGCTTTTGCTGGCGATTTTTTTCTCTGTTCGCCGGCGAAAACCAGAAACCAACCGTCCGGCCGCGCTATGCGCGCCTTTTAACAAGGGAAACGCTGCGACCACTTGGATTCCATCGCGGTTTTCTGATGGGACGACCTCTCGGTACGTCACCGTCATCTATTCTCAAACGAAGCGAAACAGACTCGCGAGAAAAGCTCCTCGAAAGCTTCATACTCTTCCAGCGTCCGAACTTCCGCTCTTCTCATTGAAGTTTCTTTGTATATGTAGTAGGTGCTTTATAGCTTGCGGAATTTCTTCACCAATCCTGGCTATTTCTCAATTTTTCCTTAGAGTTCTGACGCACCTTCTATTCTTCTACACAGAAGAAAGTACACTGCAAACGTCGCACTCTTTGATCTTTAGCTCCCTATAACTTGCTCATCTCGCGATTGCCTGTACGACGATCGCCAGTCGAGCCTCTCCGCGTCGATTTAAATATACCCGATGCAAAGTGGAAGAAAAAAGCACGGAACCGCGAAGGGTTGAAGCCCAAAGGCGTGAGTACCAAGGCAAAAGGACAAGGTTTATCGGCGAGAGTGTCTCCGCGGTGTCAACGGCTGCTATCTCTTAATGACTGGCCCATCTTTTAAGGCTTAATCGTCGACACGTATAAAGCATATCCCAGCCTCTGCATATTCAATGCGCGTGGTACACGGGCTCGTGCCTGCGTACACGCGTTCAAAATTATCTCCTGCCCTTCCCCCCCGTCGATTAAAATTCCGAATTCCCATTTTCTGGAGGTAGCAGAACGTCCTCTTCGTCGGCGACGCACGTGAGCGAGTTAAGTTACTCTTTTACACCTCTTAGTGGCTGACAGTGATGGCTTTTAAAGCTAGAGACTGCGGCTCCTCCAGATCCTTGCTGCTAATTGAAATTGACTCGAGTCGCTGCGATCTCTGAGAGGACTCCCATTCTGGACAAGATCAGAAGCGATACGTAATGTCCTGCTGATCTTTCAACTTGAATGTTCCCTACAGTTTTCGGGCAACTTTAAGGACATAGATTACCGTAGCTTCGGAATTATGATAGACAATCGCTAAACCCTGCGAAACGGTGTCACGACACGCATCGACGATCGAGTTCCGTTCGACAAACGGCACCGCGTAACCAAACTACCCTCCGGTTCCTCTTCCGTCAGCCAGCGAGGCAGAAGATAAAAACGCGCTTCGGGACGGGCCAACAAAAGGCTGGCTACCCCGAGGCTTTCCCCGACGAGCAAATAAAACAAATCCAGGCAATTATATTCACAAAATATTCCGACGAGACGGCGCGATACCATCGAACTCTCTTTCTTCATTCTTTCGATACAATCAACGAAAATGGATCTGGATCGAGTCTCATTGTGGCAGGAGAGGATACTACGGCGTGGCCGAAACATCTTTGGAGGGCCAGCGGAGGGGAACACCGGGGAAACAGAGAAAAAAGAAGAGGGCGGCTGAAAGTGGGAGGGAGAGGGAGGGAGAGAGAGAGAGAGAGAGAGAGAGAGAGAGGACGCGAGAGAAACAAGAGGAGAGAAGATGGCCAGAACTTGCTTCTCGTCTAGCTGAGATCTAATCTCCCGTTCCCGCGCTGCGTGCCTAATTAAAGATCGATATCTCTCGATATTATTGCACCCCCTCCCTCTACCACCTTCCAGCCACCCCGTCGCCCATGCCATCCTCCCCCTCCGCCACGTAGCAGGTTATTAAATTCTCCTATCTCGAGGATCTGGACTGGCCGGTCCTACCCAGTCGTATCTGATCCGGTCAATCTTTAGTCTCGTTACCTTTCGGCCCTCTGTTCGGCCAGGATCGAGGCGATTCGACTCTTTACAAATTTCCTCGAGGACCGTGCGCGCCAGCCGGCCATGAGAAACGGCCACAGCCTGGGGAACGCTCCTCGCGAACCATATCGCGTTCCCTTCCAAAGACCCTTGTGTCGGGCGTTGTATCATCGCGTCGAGGAGAACCATTCAAACCATTCCGCTTCCCTTGGTATATTTCAGTGTAATTAAGGGGGTAGATTGTTTGACGCATGGGTGATCGAAGGTGGCTCCAAGGCCCTCGCTTTGCACAGATATCTGGGACCGTAGCTAGTCCCATACAAAACTTAATGCAAGAATCTTACGCAGAACGAGAAGAAGCATCGCGAAGCTGATAAAGATCCAGCGTCATTTGTTATACAGAACTGATGTACGATTTTCAAAGCCAAATGATTTGTTTCAGTAGAGACCGAGTCCTGGGTGGAGAAGACGCGTCGATCACCCAATCGGGGACACTGTGAACGGGGCTTAAACATTGAGACGTGACCAATGCTCGTTGCCACGAAGGCAATGCCACATCGGGCAATTATCGCTCGGCAGGACCTCGACGTGCATACATTAAGGCTGGGCTCTGTCTCTCTTTCCTTCCTGTTCCACCGTGTACTCCCTCCCGCCGCCGCCGACGACGACGACGACGACGAGGACAACGGCGAGGACGACGACGACGACGACGACGACGGTGAACCGACACAACCAAGATTTCGTATCTGACCAGGACACTTCTCGCCTACCTTCTGGACGACGTTTTAAGATCGATATCGAACCGCTCTGGAAGTCGACCGAATGAATAATTATCAATGGGAGGACCCGGTATATCTCGCCACCTTGCCCCTCCTCCCCCATCAGGCTCGTCCTCTTTTTCGATTTTCCTTTCTCGTCGGCGAGGGCCTCGCTCCTCGCGCGCTCATTCGTCTAGATCTCTCGTGTTACATGGCAATCGCGATTTCAGGCTCGACTCCCACCTGAAACGAGGATTTTTCGACTCCTGGAGGAACCATTCTGGTTTTATTTCGTAATCCTTCAAGTCATTGACGCTTGTGGGGTTTTAAAAATGTTATAATTAGATGTGGATCCGGAAGAAGCTCAATACTCATCTTCCTTCTCGTTTCTGTTTCTTCAGGGCTGTGTTTGTATTGTTCTCCAAAAGAGTTTCACACTCGATCCCCTTAAACACTGTTCCTCGCCGCCCGGAGGAGCGGTTGCAGCGTCAGAAACGCGCTGAAAAGTCGACGGGCTAAATCGATGAAACATCTCCTTCCCATCGATTCTCGTAACGCCGCCGCGAAATATCGGAAAGTCCAAGGCGTCGAAGAGCGTTATTTACGAGCGTGTCCGCGAACAATCCCCAGCGTCGCGAACTCTCACGTACTTATACGTGCCCGGCGCGAAACGCCCCCGTTGTATCTCGGTATAACCAGGCTGCACATCCACTGGCCTCTAAAATGTTCTAAGAACTTTGTACACAGGCCGTAAACAGTTAAAGAGAAACGAAAGAGGGCGGCGGATGAGCGTAAAACTGCGACGACATAGCGATACGTACCACGAAGGGGGTGGGTCTCCGGGGGAGTGCCGGAACAGATTACGATAATCACTTGAATGCCTTTAAACAGTCCTACGCAAGCGACTATAACTCCGCGCAATTCATTTCCGCCGGGGGAGGGTTAAACGGATTGACATTGAAAAACGTTTAAACCCTTGAGCCATCGCATTCGCGCCCCTAATACAACCTCCCCGCCAACTTTCGCCGAAACACGAGCGCATAAAGTGCCAAACGAAGCATCGGTTTACCAGCGTTTACGAGGGGTGCCTATAGGGGGCTGTGTGGCTCGTTAAAATTATATCCGCGTTGCAGGCTGCATTATGCATACGGATGCACCGATTCGGGGCCAGGCACGTACGTTCGTTTGCGATCGAGGGTGTGTAAGGCGGGAAAGGCGGGGTGGGGCGCGGTGGAAGTTGCCGCTTTACACTTCCAAGGGGCGAGGCAGGGTGGAATCGCTCAATTCCGATGATATTGCGGCACGTTGCTTACGCTGGTTGGGGGCGAAGGAGCCGTAAATCGGGCCGGGGAGGGTGAGATACGTGGAAATGGATTTTTATCGAGTGTCTGAGGAAGTCGACGCGGTGGCGCGGCGTGAGTGGAAGTTAATTTTCCGTCGCTTATCGACCTTCCCCACCGCGAGCCATCCACGTATTTTATTTTATTCGACTTTCGATATTTCGTCGCCGCCTGTGAAATTGTACGCCAACCTAGGTACCGACAACTTTTCATTTTCTAATCTTTCTGTATTAATATCGACTGCGATCATTGTAATATCAAATTTATCTATTTTTAAACCGAGAATCTGCGTCCCTGCAAAATCTACCCTGTCCCGTGGCTACGCCGCCACTGATCCATCTTCCACCGAGAAGCTACTCGGGGGACGCGCGCCCGTCGCGTCTCCCCCGTTCCGCAAACGCAAAGGGAGACCACCGCGCCCCCGCTGTCGAGCCCTGCGCGAGAAATCGGGTTAAGCGTCCACGTCACGTCCGTTGCGGTGTAAAAGGGTGCAGGGCTTTATTAAGAAAAATGGCGCGGCTCGGAGGAAAAGCAACACGAGGCCACCGAGGGAAACAGAGCCGGGGATGGAGGACGGTGGAGAGCGGACGCGGCGTTATCTTCGTGCAACCCATTCGTGCGACCTTATCTACCGTAAAAACTTCGACTTTAACCACCGGGGATCATAATCGAGCTTATCTTTCCCTCTCCTCTATCTCTCGTCCCTCTTTCTTCCTCTTACACAGCCCCGTGCTCGCGCACACATTCACACACACACACACACATACTATCTCCCTCCATTCTCTTTTGGTTTGCCACGTCGGTGCACCAAAGGCTATCTCCCCTTTTGCTCATCTATCGCCCCCTGACGTGCTATCGCGGATTTTATCGCGAAACTCTGAACCGACCCGGATAGACGGAGATCGCGGGAAAGAAAGGAGCTGCGGAAAGGAGGGAAACGAAGGGGGAGGGTTTTATTGTGCGCGAGGATAATCGCGAAAGGTGGACGATTCCGAAATGCGACAAGCACCGGGCTGCGTTTCTATAAGAGATATCTTTTACTCAAATATTTGACTCGCGGCAATTCCTTTCTTTGCGCTTCCTCGTTGGAATTTTGGCCCAGAGGTGCCTTTGAACGGCTCCATTGTGCCTCCCAGCTTAAACTTCTCGGTTACGCCTCGTTTTCTCACATCTACCGTTTCCCAGCGACGACGAAATCGCCGCGCGACCGGTGGATTTGCATGCGTTATTCCGCTGTCTGCTTACTCTTGGAGGCACTCGAACGATAAAATAGTTATGTATCTGGCGGCTGCATCGGTCTGCAGTGATACATTGCAGGATTGCCGGCTGACCCCTTTATCTGGCGGATTCTTTTTAATTGTTCGACGATTTGCGAAACCCGCAATCGCTCGATACCGCAATCGAGCTTGCTTTTCGCACCGAGCTCCTCGCGAATTGTGTTTTTTCGCTGTCGCCTGTGCCGTGCGACGATCGCGATAGGCGAATCTTTCAGAAGTGTGTACTATTTAAAATTTGTCAACTTTGGGACCGTAGCGACAAATGCTTCTTTTCAAGTGATCCACGAATAATGATTAGAACGTAGCTGAAGCGCCGTTAGGAGAGGGCGGAAAGCAGCTGAAATTCGATTGAAAATTTGTCGAGCACGCGGCGACGGCCACCCCTTCCAAGCGCGCGCGGGAAAACGCAGACGTAGGGGTGAATCGACAGACGCAGAGGGAAGTCGTAAACGTAATCGTGCTTTTTCAGGCGTCGCCACTAAACCAGCTCCGACCCCCTAACCTGCGTCCCGCCTTCGGGGGCAGCTTAAAATATTTGTACAGCGTACAACCGTCGCGATATTTCCTGCTTACGTACCGATGCTAGCAACCCATGTTACTCCATACACCACCTTCGTCCATCCCCGATCTGTCTTTCTCCCAGTGTCATTCCCATTCTCTGTCGACAGTGGTTTCAAAGGGCGTTGAACTGTAAATCGACCCAAGATACAGGTACCGAAGAAAGTGATGTCTGATTCGTGATACTTAGTCCCCGAATGTTATCGAGTTTTGTGTCGATATAATTCCTAAAAATGGGTGGCTTGCCTAATCAAGAAACGATGTAATATTGTGAGCTTGGTCCTCGTCACTGCCTCGACCATCCATCTTCAACCCTCCCCCGACTGATGTTCAAACGATGCACACGGGGCTCGGCCGTATTGCGCGACGATCGAAAATAAAGCAGGAACCAGGAGGAACGAATTAACGACGTCGCTGTAGCGAAGTCAACCCCGTTCGGTTCTCCATTAAACTGACGGATGGTCCCCGATTAGGCTTCCCTGGATAACGAACGAGGCATCGTCGTGGCCGAGGAAGGCGAAGAAAAAGGCCGTCGTGGGAGAAAAGGAAAAGCAAGGAAGCGCGGCGAAAACGAGACAACGGCGGGGAAAAAGGACGAGTGCCGGGAGAAGAGAGAGAGAGAGAGAGAGAGAGAGAGAGAGAGAGAGAAGGGGAGGGAGAGTCGATGGGAGATTACTATAGAAGGGAGAAAGAGGGATGTTGGCATAAAGCATAAGCAATAACGAGGGCCCCGAGAGACTATCGTCCACCTATCGGAAATAATTATTTTCGTTCTATCGAGCGACGGTGGGACGGAGGGATGGAGGTGCGGGGAGGGTTGGACGCGAAAGGGAGCAGAAAGAGGGGAGTATAAGTAAGTATAAGTGACTTTGCCACACGGTCCTCAGATAATGCCAAGGGCCACCTTCCAGGAATTAGTATTTATTGTGACGCGATTCAGATAGCGGTCACGGTACGCCCCTGGCCACGTACCTGGGGCCCCGAGTCCCACGAATTATGGTTTTCAATATGATGACGGTTTCGTATCTGCCGACCGACCTCGCTCCCTCTCCGCCGCCTCTTCGTCTTCGTCTCCTCTTCCCTGTGCGTGGTGTCTCCGCGCCTTTCTCTTCGGCAGCCTTCGAGATATACCACGTCCGCGGGCTCGTAAACCGTCTAAAAGGCTTCGACCAGATTTTTCCCTCTCCTCGCGTGCACCAGACATTCCCCCTTCCTGCCCCCGCCGCCCTATCTATCTCGCCACGATTCCACTCTTTCCGTTTTCGAGGGGCGCGTGCACGCACCTGGTCCACGCGAGACACCTCGATTAGCTAATCCTGCGATCTATCTCCAGCCTCGCAGGGTGTTGTTCATCGATCACTAGGAGCGAGACCTGCGTCATCCAAATGTCGTCCTCACCCTCAGCGCTCTTCATATCGTCCGAGTCCTCCATCGTCGTGGAACATTAGTCCTCAAGCTTTAACCCACTTCGTTAACCTCCACATTCGCCACCAATCTTCTACGAAATCTCGGTCAATATTACTGAACAACGTTGCGGCAGATTCGTTCACTCGTCCTTGAGAAAGGGACGATCGAAGCGACGACGGGAGAAATAGCATTCGGACAGCAGCGGTATATCGGTTTCTTAGTCTTATCCAGGCGAGAAGCGACGCAAACAAAGCGGGGGTCCCGCTTGCGATTCCGCGAGGCTCGCCGATAAAAACGTTATCGATCTGATGGGGAAGGAGGTGGCGCGCTGCTCTCTGTGACGAGCAACAAAGAAAACCGTTCGGTTTCGTGGAATGCCACGGGACGCGCCGTGAAATATCCGCGACGGAGGTAGCAATTGCCAGCGATTACGGTATCTCGGCGAGGGAAATAAAATTTCATTCCCCGACGGGATGCATTATCGTGAGGGAACTGATGGAAGAGCACACGTACACGCGCACACTCCCGTACCCTTTCTCCGTCTCTCTCTCTCTCTCTCTCTCTCTATCTCTTTCTCCGTGTCGATGATTCATCGACCGACTATTCCTCGGGTCCTGAACGCTCGCGTACTCTCGCGACATATATTTTCAATCTCGCCGCGAAACGATTAGAATCCTTCTCCCAGATCTCCTAGCCGCGCTCGGACCCGAGATACCGCGCGATTTACCGCTCTATTTTTGCGCCGCCCGACCTTCGATCATCGGTGTGTTCCGTGTCGCGATCCGCTGCACTTCGAGGCGCAACGTACCCGGAGGAGCCCGATAGACCGGCTATCGTTGATTCGAGGTCGACAGAGCGAGCCGAAAGATCTGGCCTCGCTGCTGGATGTCGATTTCCTACGGGATTTCGGCGCAAGGACTTGGATCGAGATCGATGAACCTCGATCTGTCCGACTACTGCTCGTCGTTCGACCCGCCACGTGCTCCCGAACGTACCCCGAAGTCGTTCCAAGTCTACGGGCGTAGATTTCCTTGCGTTAACCGAAAGCAGGGCGAAAAGAAAAAGGATCAAACGGGAACGATAACAGTTTTACAGGGAAACGAGTACAACTTCCGTCTACAACAGTATTAACCCCGAAAAATCTCGCGTTCAGTCGCGGCGAGAAGGGGGCGCGAAAGGGAGAGTCCCGCGGTGAAATAATCCGCGAGAAGTCGACGGGTCACGCGAAATTCTTATCCGCCGATTAGAAAACTTTTTCTGCGCCGTCTAATCGCGGACTCTATCTGCCGCGGGTAGGGAACGGGGATGGGCGGCTTCTGCGGGGCTCGAGAAAGGAGGAACTTGGAGGAACGAAGGGAAAGGAATCGGGGAATGACAAGCGTCTGGATGCCTGAGAGTTGGTCTGTCGCCGATAATAAGACGCGACGCGCTGGTGTCCGCGACCCGGCACAATGCTACCCGTTGTGCATTCACCTCGCGCGGGATATCGAATTAAGGGGCCGCGAGACGCATATTTTCTTCCTCGGAATGACATCTTGCCCGTTGCTGTCCGTAGTTATTCCCATCGATGGGGTAGGAACGTTTCAAGCCCTTAGCTGTTCCTCGGGAATCATTCAACAAGTGAGGATCACAGTACACTCGTGTTACGTGGCAGTGTGGGAGGATTTCTGTCGTACTGTAGTAGAAGGAACCTCTCCGGGAAAGGAGTGGCGAGTCACCGTTGCGGCATTTCGGACGAGAGGCGAAAAGAAAGAGGAAAAGGCGGGCGTCTCGCAGCGCGCAAGAGAGAGCAAGTTTCAGCAAGTTTCTCCCCCAAGTACCGATACTCCTTAATCACGGGCCGCGTTTCCGCCCCCGCCAGTTCGCCGACGGCCAACCACCAGCTAGCCCGAAATACGTCCAAGACCTGGGGGAGCCGATTCTTCGCAGATACCGAAGTATCTTCTTGCCAGGGACGCGGTTAATCTTCGGCCGGGACTCCTGGCCCTCATATAGCTCGATATTGTTTAACTTGCCTCGTTATCGCTAGATGCACTCTATAGCCATCTCTCCAGGGGTGGAAGATAGCGTGCACCTTCGAACGTCGTCCCTCCACGCCCGCCCCCTACTCGCGCTTTCCCTCGCAGCGCCGCGCGCCCCTCGTCTCTCCTTCGGCCGAGTTGCCGAAGGGGTTGGGGGGAGCTGGGAGTTGGAAGGGAGCTGCATCCAGCTGATAACACCTCCTGGACTGATAACGAGCCGGCCAGGCTCTCGTCCTACGTACACTCCCCAACCCCCTCAAGCTCTCGCCCACCCCTCTGCGCGCACTCCGTGTGTTTCTACGACGTCGCGAATTCCCTGCGAGCCTCTCACGGCATCTTCTTCGCCCCGACCGTCGCGAACTTGCAGGTGGGAGCTCGCAGGCTGAGAATTCCGGGGCGAGGCGCGATTACTTTCGGGGTGCTTCGTTTCTCAGAGGTTAACATCCGCACGTCTGACGAATGCTTTAGAAAACTACTTACGAGAGTATCCGAGCAATAGCGTTGCAAATTGCAACATCCACGATAATTCTACCGGTAGCCTGAGAAGCTGCAGAAGCACTGCAAGAAAGTTGGTTTTTCCCAAGCGACGGGGGCCAGGAAGAAATCGCGATGGCCGTTAATCGGCTCGGCGGACGGACGAAGACGAATTTCTCGGCGGGAGAGCGAGCCGAAACGGTATAGCTACCAAGGTACGTGGCCGTTCTCCTCTCGCGCCGATATCGCCGATCGATCAGCCGAAGGGGAGAGGAGGCGAGAGGCTGTAGCGGTCCGTCGATCGAATCTCTGGCCGGGGAAGGGACAGGTCCCGCGAGCCACGGTCCAAATATTGCGACACCGGGCCTCTTTTCGTGGCGAGCCATCCGCGGAGACGTGGAACGAACGGGAGGCGAGATCGGGCCAGGACGAGCGACCAAACCGTGAGGACAATGAAGGACGAGAGGGGGCCCCGAAGTCGAAGGGACTCACTCGTGGGGGGGGGGGGCGGGCAGCTTCGAGGCGAAGTGGACGAGGAGAGGCCGGACAAAGACGAAGGGGGGAAGGAAGAAAAAAGCCGCAGGAGGACGAGGGGAAAGAGAAAGGAGGGGTTCCTCGATACACTTTGGTGTACAGTTGGCCGTCGGTACATACGAAACATCCGAGCATCCTCCCCTCTCTGTATCTCTCTCTCTCTCTCTCTCTCTCTCGCTCTCTCGCTCTCTCTCTTTTTCTCCCGTTCCCTCGCGGCCGAGATAGCTACGGAGAAGCAGGGTAGCCGGGTTGCGCCGATATGGGGGCCGAGACTTTACGAGACGGTGGTCGTGGACGAGTGATTGATGAGCAGCCGAGCTAATGAGGAGCTGAGCTGCAGGACGGGGATCACGATAAAGAGGTCCCACCACCGTATAGCCCTTCTCGCGGGGCATACGTAGCTGCAACACCTCCTTCTTTCTGCTTCTTCCTTCCTCCGATCTCTCTCTCTCTCTCTCCTCCCTTCGCTCCGCCGCTTTCCTCCCCCTTTCTACTTCTGTAGCTCCTCTTACCTCGTTGTTTCCTGCACTGGCTGTCCTACGCTGCTCTTACAAATCTGTGCTACCCTCTTCCACGTCTATGCTTCTCGCTCACTTTGGTCCCCGTGGATTTCTGTCTTCTTGGCTGTTCAGCCCCATTTTCCTTCCTATTTCATGGTCCGTGTACTCCCCGGCGGTGTCACGGACTTGTGACACGTTTTTCCATATCCCCTTTTCTCAGTTTTCAGTCTCAGCGGCTAAATCTAAAACCTTCTAGGTACTCATTAATTCGTGACAGAGCGCGAAGAATTCAGATTCCCCCCAACGAATCATCCCCCCCCCCCGCCCCTCCTAAAATTCACTGACATCATCATCGTTTCCGGCGGCGTGGCCGATTTAAGCGGCCGTTAAAAGCATTTGCCTACCCTTATCTTGTTTTCTATTTAGAGGATTATACTCGTAATTCGAGGCGGAAGCGCGGAGAGAGCGAGCGAGGCCGGGCGAGGGCTGCAGGCTGAAGAAGGAGGAAAACAGGGGGGCCGGTGGCGCCGGCGAAGGAGGAGGTTTATAATAAAGCCTGCAGGGTCCAAGATACGTGGCTGGCAGCCGTTATCAAACGGGTCCAGCGTTCGAGTCTCTCCGCAAAATCCTTCTCCGGAAACTCGTGGTAACCTGGCCAGTGTTCGCGTTGAAACGCGCCACGAATCCGACTGCTGTTGCGAGGATCCCCCCCCCCCCCCCCGCGTTTCGCGGGATTTCCTTTCGCCCGGATCGAAAACCCGACTGTCGCCGTCGTTCCTTTCGAGTTTCGACCTCTCCGCGCGCCACGGTGCTCCACCTTTTCCAGCCGCGAAGCGGGCGTCCGTAAGATTGAAACGTATCTTCGTCTTTCTGCGACGCGGACTTGGAATATCGAGGGGGACAGGTATACGTGGCACGGTGTCGATTACTCTCCTCGGGGGCGCTATTCCCACCCTGTTTCGTGCCCCGTCTCAAGCTCACATGTGAAGCTGAAAGCTTTATTCTCGTATGATTCCGCGCTGGAAAGAAGGAAACGCTTGCCAACGAGACGCTAGAATTACCCGCCAGATACCATCGGAATTAGCATTCAGCGGGGAGAGGAAAAACACTCTCACGAGTCACCGACTCCTTTATTCCCCCCGGAACATGGCCGGAGAGTCACGAGAACCGTCGAAGGGGAAACAAACGTAACCTTTTCCGCGGCCGCACTTTCTAATCACCCTGTACAGCCCTTTCCATTCATCCCTACCACGAAAGCTATCAGTGCAGCAGCAGCAGCAGCAGCAGCAACAACAACAGAAGCCTGCGCGAGCCTGCTCTGGGTGCTGTGTATTATAATGTAGAGTGTGAGTTATCAGACATCGGCCCGTTATCAGGGTCTGGGATCGCCTGGTCCGCTGCTAAGCTCCCACCGCCCCCTATTCAACCCCCGATAACGAAAGGGTTATCACGCCACGCTCCCCGCCTGCCATTCCTCGCCCGTAGAAAAGCGCCAGCCGGGGCCGCCTTTCCAGCGGGAGATTATTATTCTTTTTACTTGCAGCCGCTTTTTCGCGCCGACCGATTACGATCCCTTTGACTCGGCCACTTTACTGCTCGGCCACCACCTTCCACCACCGAGCCGAGCTTTCCCTACAAAGCCGGCATTGTTTCTTTTGCGCCCGCGCTCCTTCGCCGCCGCTTTTTCCACCCGTTTGGCCTTGTCCAGGAATTTTTCATACGGTTTCGAGCATCGACAACAGAACTCAACCGTTGGATCCAGAACTATTCGTCAGCGAGCGCTTGGTTCTCGCCAAATTCAGGGATCCAACGTTTCCAACTATTTAAGTAGCGGAAGGAAAAATGATAGAGAGGAAAGTGGGACCTGAAAGTCAGCTCTTTTCTCTACAATTGCAACTCTCCAGTATTTCGCCACCATTCCTCGGTTTCCCGATCCAGCCAGTCTCATTCCACCGTACGTAACATCGCGTACAGCCGAGTAGCTGATAAGCGCACCCAATGAGCCGAGAAGCCAGCAGCCTAATCGAGCCTTGAATGGATAAAGAGTCCAGTTAGCAGCCGGTTAGAGACGAAATGGCAGCGGCGTTTCGTTTGGCTGGTCGTCCGGAGCGTCGCGCGTGACGTGGCCACGTCAAAGGGGGTAGCCTTTGAAGGGTACGCGTGGATGCCGATCGGTGGATCGGTGTCGACCAGGCAACGATTAGCGCCGTGAAGCGGGGCCCGCGACGCGCGAATCGCCGTTCCCTCTCGACGTGCTCTTCGACCGATGTCTTCGGCCGAACTCGAACGATAAATCCAGCGCAGGGAAAACGTCTCGTTAGTCGCTGGAACCGCGGGGAGGAGATCTTTCGGAGATCGAGCTCGATCCACGCCGAGGTCATCTAGGACCTCGTACCGGCCGCCTTCTTTTGCCCCTTTTATCGTGTCCCGATTGGTCTTGTTCAGCCTTACAGCCGGAGAGATCGCTCGCTGCCCTCTCATTCGATGCGTTGCTAAACGTCCTTACGTTCACCCTCTCACGAGCCACTGACCCACGATCATACTGGGATAATTAACTCGTCGAGTCTTCCCATCATTTTTCTTTCCTTTAGTGGTATTTCAGTTCGCGGTAGGATTATTATAGTAACCAATCCGTGTCTGATATTAAGAGTGGTAGTTTTGAGAGTCGGGGAATAGTTCTCCAAGGCTTGTTTCAGTGGGCCGAGCGTCGATCTCACGACACGGGATTTTAGAGGCAGCCGAATCGGTCGGAGGATAGCTATGCGAGAGCAAATTGCACAGCTCAGAGTGGTGAAGACACAGCGGAGGCTGTGTTTCGAGGGGCTCGGCGCCGAAGACACGCGAGGCATCGAGCAGACGAGCCGCTAATTTAATATCTCCCTCGTCCTTTATTTTCGCGCGGCTAATGGCAGCGAATTTACTCGCAGCCTCGTTATCGTGCCGGGGCTCGCCTTCCCTGTGCGCTCCGGGGAAAAGGGCCCGCCGGTTCTTTGCAGCGCGCGAGTGTTCATTGCACGTGCAGAAAGAGACGGTGTCCCGCGAGAAAAGGTCCTCCCATTTGACACGACGTGGGAGAGGAGAATCCGCGACACGCGGAACCTGAAAACCATCCCGCCACTCCTTTTTCGGGGCTCCTGCATTGTCGAGGAAGCGTGTGAAAGTCGCTGAGCTAGCCCGAGCGTCTTAGGCGAGCGTGGATGCAGCTCGGAACCGATTGTCTTGATTCCAGACCCTTGGGAGATAAGTTGCAATAAAGGTAAGCTAATGGAATGCGATTCTACTCGACTACTCTGTTCTTAATTAGAAGCCATCGCGTTATTCTGTTCCTGCTTTATGTCTACGCTGTGTTCACTCGCGACATTTACAATCGCTTATCCCATTCGTTTAATACATTATTGCGCATGCCGTGCGCTAACTATATGGAGGGCTCTGGAGCCAATCAGTGTAAGTCCAACTTTTCCTGGAACTGAGTTACGCGGTTGAGAAACCACTTTATTTTTAAACTTTCGGTTGTTAAATCAGTTAAGTCACTACCTTCATACGTGAGCAATAAATGGCGGTACTTATTATTAACCACGGAATTGCCAGCAAAATTATTTAGAAGACTAGCAGTGTAAATTTCGGTTTTAATGCTAATGGACTTACACTGATTGGCTTCTGAGCCCTCGATATGTAGTCTCCCCCGGTTAGAGCAATCGCTTCATGTAGTTCAGATCTAAGAGGAGCGCAGCAATCTGTTAGCCTGTATCACAATTACCTTGGACCCAACGTTACCAGAGAACGATACGCGTTCGCGATCGCCCTTACGCCATCGTTACCTTATACCCTTATACCCTTCTCTGTATCCTTTCGGACGCAAACGAGGATAAAGCACCCGAAGAAATTTCCGAGCGGTATTTGTGTTACGCCGGCGATTTCATCGCCAGATCCCTCGGCCACGACGAGAGAGAAAAAAAAAGGAGCATGCCAGAACCGCCATGGTGCGCGGCGTTTCTCCGTCGAAGGGAACAAATTGCGTACAAGACGAGGCGTGTGCGCGAGCAGCGCGTTACGGTCCAGCTCTCCCTCGCGGGACCAGGCAGAGATCGAGGCACGCAAACGAAAAAGGGAGGACGAACGAGCAAAAATCGCGTCGACCGGCCGGGAGGAAGAAGGCAGAAGGGTGAGACCGCTCGTATATCGGCGCTGATCAGCCGCGTATTTCCAAACAATGCTCACGCGAGCCAAGGGACTCGCATCATCCTCGAGGTTGAACCGGCAGGCGCGGCGGGGTTGGACGGAGGATCGGAAGGTGGAGGTAGAGGACGAGCAAGGTGGGCCGATAAATTCATTATCGCGAGAAGACCAATAAAGCGAGACGGGAATGGAATACAATAATGGGAGCGGCGTCAGAGGAGCCTGATCAACTGGTCTATAACCGTCCGTTGGCGGTTTTGATTTAACCACGGGGTGGTTTAGGGCTCGTGCGTTAGAAACTTGAGTTCTGTTGGAATTGGATGGATGTGTGGGGTTCTTAACCCTTTCGTTACGGGTGCCGACTATAGTCGACACCTATGCGACGACCTGTGTGTACACCGAAGATTACCCACGTGCACATTTTGCGGTGCGGTGCCCCGTTCAGTGGCGTCACTCCAGCGGAGCGGACTGCCGTAACGAAAGGGTTAATAAAGTGTACTGACACATTCCTGTGTACGATAATTACAATTTATTGCGCATAAGCTGATACATTCGTGGAACTAGTACGTTAGAATTATTTTCTAATAGTAATATGTTAGAATCGATGCGAAGAGTTACAGCTGTTGTTGATTCTTGATGCTCCGGTTACTTCTTTTCGGCTGGCCATTTGTGGTTAATACTACTGCATAGCTCTCGTAAGCGGAGAAGAGGGAAAATTGTTGATGTTCCCTTTTATGGATCTAATGTACCATACAAAATTATTAAATATGATAAATAAAGTGTAATGTGATAAAGTAAATCTCTTGTATTCTTTACATCATTCTCATACCGCTTCCACACTACTCCTACACTTCTCTAAGACCACTTTTACACCACTCCCACACTACCTCTAAATCACAAAAGGTAAAATTTCGGCCGCGCAATTTAGAGAAGAGTGCAGGTGAAAGAATCGCGCAATTGGTTTCGGAACAATCCGTTTTTGAGTTGCTGCACCTGCAAGAGAAGCATTTTTACGGCTCGTAGATTAACTTGCAGGTGCAAGAGAAGTTAATTCTCGGCGTTACAACATTGTGCGTTACTGAGCAGCGATTGAAATCGTTTTGCCAGTGTGGTAGTGACGTGGGAATGACGTGAAAGTGGTGTGGACAGCTATGAGAGGAATGTGGATGGTGATAAAATTATTTACCTGAGCATTGCATAGAAATACTTACCTGAATTAAATAGGGACATACTGACCTAAACATTGTTTTGAGTATACACGTACTTACCAATTTATAGCATAGAAATACTTACCCAAACACAGTTTAGAAATACTTACCTAAGAATACAATTGAATCAGCATAGAAAACATGTGGGAATAGCGCAGGAATAGCGATTGAACGGTGTAAAAATCCAGGAATATAAAGAAAGAATTGACAACCGGTCGGAGTCCATACCACTTTTCCCTTACACAATTCCTTTGATTTTCCTTTAAGTATAGTCGAATCAGTAATAACTGACTGCATTCCAGTAACCTTTCCGACCCGCGGGACACCCGCAGTTCTATCTTACTGCTTCGAAAGAAGATTCCACGTCTACGATTCAATTAATTATTACCTTTTTTCCCAGCAAAATGCGCGCAAAATCCATTTCAACCCCCCAATCGTTGCATCAACGATCACCGTCGCGGAAAGGGCCACGAGCATCGAAGCACCGAGCAAACAGCGGAGGAACACCGAGCCGAAGATGAAAGGGAGGAACGGGCGAGGAAAGAAAAGGGGGAAAGGGCAACGAAGAAAAAGAAGACGGAAGAGGAGGTGGCCCGGCAGTATCTTGATACGAAGGGAGGCCAGAGAGAGGAGAGAGAGGAGAGAGACCAAGGAACGATTGGTCGATGTGGTACCAGAGTGGTACCAGCCTCGACCAATCGGCACCGACGACCTCCTCCGATGCCTGGTCCCATTCATAGATCAGCCAGGCCAGAGAGGAGGCCTTCGAACCGTCGCCCAGGATCGAGCAGATCCTTGTCGATCCCGTTTTCTCTCTTCTTCTCCTCCGACCGCAGCTTCTCGCGCCTTCTCCTTCCTCTTCCTCTCTCCTTGTGCGTGTGTGTGTGTGTGTGTGTGTGTGTATACACGGCGCAGGCTGCATGGCGGACGCGCAACCTCTGCCAACCGATCGGCCAATTATCCATGCACCACCTGGAGGAACCTACGTTTGCTTTTCTAGCGATCCCGGAATCCTCCAGGTCCGTTTCTCGTTGGATACTTGGGTCCTTCTGAGACCCCTCGCGTTCCGAGTAGCTTTCCCTATTTTCCCGCGTAGGGTTCCCCCGGTTACAGACTTCAACTACTGTAGAGATTTCATTCGGCACAATGTTAACAGATTATAGCACGCTCTAAGCGCAGTGATATCAGGTAAATGTCATTTTAAATATATAAATCCACGAGAAATCCCAGTAGAACACCCACTGCATACTCAGCTACTTAACACCTACTCCATCGCCCTCGCTCGACATGCCACGGGTGACGCTCACTCGCGAACCTCGCGGGCCGGCCGGATCGCGAAAAAAAGCGCACCAGTCGGCTTTCCATAAATTATTCCGGCGGCGAATTATTCCGAGGCGAAGCTCAGCGCGTTTCGCGGTCTCTCCCCGATCGAGAGCAGAGGGAATCGACTATTTATGAGCGAGTGGGACCGGCTCGTATGCGCCTCGACATTACCAGAGATACCTCAAACACGCACCCCTCTCGTACGGTGCGCGCGTATATCAGAGTTCCCGCATCTGTCGCGCTTCCCGCGGAGAGAGGAGGAGCGGAGAGGGGCAGTTTCGCGTTCGCCACGGAGACCAGGATGGAGCAACTTGCCATGTTTGGCGGAGGAGGACTCCGTGGGCCCCCCAGCCCCCCCTCCTGGCCGGCCCCCACGGTCGAGATCCTCTTTTTCCTTTGGATTCCCGGCCCATTAGTTATCGACGAGTTATTACTCGACGCGAGCACGCGCTTTGCATCCTCTCGGGGATCTGGGCGCGCGATCGAAGTAGGGAAACGTCGTTGGAGCCCGCCAGCCCCCCTTGGACCGCGGAGATCGCTATCGCTGGCGATAAGTATTGCGTCCTCGAGTTTTCATGCAAACCCGCTGGCTCGGGGATTTATTCGTGAGAAAGATCGGGGCATCCCCGCTTGGCAATCTCGTGGCGAGTATGCTCCTCGACGATGAGAGGTACAGAGAGAAGCAGGATTCCCAAGTGGATGGGCCTATTTGACTGACGTCTCAGACATACGGGACCATTAAGCACAAACCATCGATTCATCTTAATTACCAAAAGTATCCTACAGACCAAAGCCAAGAAGTTGCCAAGCCTCGATCGCCCTCCATTTTTCGACCCGTCCACGAATCTACCCTGCACCCTTACGTCCACAGTTACTCCGGCCTCGAGTTCTGGGAAAGGTGGAGGAGGAAGAGGAGCATCGAGGCTGGCGAGGCGAGGAAGGTGGAGGACGGTTTAGCAACCGCGAGGCGTAACGAGCAGGTGCTGGGTTAGAGAGAATACGGTCCACCATAAATCTCAATGAGCCTCACTACCGTATTACTCGGTCTGGCTTGGCTCGAGTCGCCGGATGCTCTCTTCTAATAACACACCGTGTCGGCTTGCCGGCACTCCTCGCTCCGGGGGGTTGGGGCCGGCGCGAGCCCCTTGATTACAGGATATGCCACAGATGACGTGATATTAAACGTAATGAATACCGATCGACGGTGGCCGCGATGCGATGCGATGCGATGCGGGCCGACGCATGCACGCGAGGAACGCGTCGCTTCGCCGTCGCTGCTTGCTCATTCCCTCGCCGCCGAACCGGGATCACCGCGAATTTATTGCCGATCGATTGTCACGCGTGCAGCGGTGATCACGTTAATCGTTTCCCTTAATCGTAACGACGCCAAAGCAGAGGGTAGCTGGTCGCGCCAACGTGCGAGTAATGGATAATAATTGGCCGTTGCGGGAGACACTGGCTGCTCGAGGACACCGCACAACCCTGCGATCTGGATCGACAATTTTTAGCGTTAATTACGGTCGTGCTCGTAACTCTGGGGTTAACTCGCCGCTCGAGGGTTGCTTTATGGGCTTCTTCTGGGGATCACCGAGTATTCGGTGCACCGATGGGTTCCCTGAACGCCAGAGGTTGCCCGATACTATGTGCTTTCTTGTAGGGCGAAGGAATTCGGGGAGTATTCAGGGGCTACCGAACTTGAGGTTCAACGGACCAAGATGGTAGATTATTCCTACTGCGACGCAGTTGACTTGTGAGCTTTTCAGACGTAGAAACACTTAGGTGGTGCAATTTGGCGGTGCCCACCGAATTTTAAATAGTTGGAACGTAATGGGAGAGTGGAGACTTATAATTTTACTGGTTGCATGCGGTGATCACCGATACGTTGCAGTTAAGGAGGTCCCTTCGCCGGAGTGGTCGGATTTTAATGCAGCTGATTGCAAGTGCAATCAGCCTCCAGTGCGTATTTCACAGGCGGCCTCAAACGACCCAATCTCGTGACGGAGCTGGCAAGAAGCTCATTTGTATTCGTTCGTGTTACCGCGATTCGCGAGATACCGTTTCGGTGTGGCTAACAATCTGCAATCTTCGGTTCTTTCTAAAACACCAAAACCACGTCACAGCAGAGACTGAACCCACACGCGAGACACCGTAATTAAACAATATCTACCTATATTCAGGAACGTGGACAGTGGCCCCTCTCTTGAGCCGAAATTTCATACGCGGCAACCCGGTACTTAAGAAAATTGGCCCCCTCGACTAATGAACAGCTTGCTGGAGAAAAGAAAGGGGGGGGCGAGTTGGAAGCAACGTTTTCCGCGTAGTTAGCGAAAAGTGCCGTTTAACATTACACCGTGCCGCCCATGCTTCGATATTCAATTACGGATTTGCATACGCGCATGCATCTCCATTAAACGGCGGCCCCCTTCGGCTGTGCGGCCCTCGCGCCGAAATTTGCCTCTGTAAATTTGCTCGGCCAATAAACCACACTGATCGAGCGAACAAAATGTTTAAGAGCGGCACGGGGGACGGGGCGGCTCAAGCGTTCCTGTTCGCACGAAACGATTAACAGCGCGGGGAGAGAGTAGTCGCGTCCCGAATAAATTATCCGCGCGGTCTCGATCGAATAAATTAATAATTAAGACACCGTTCTGGGAAGCGACAGCGAGGCTTGCACCTTTGTCGCGCCCCTTTACAGTAATTACAACGGTGACGCTCGGTGGATCCGGAGCGAGACGGCCGAAGACGTCCTGTCATCGACGCGTCCCGCTGGACGTTGCCGGGCATTAATTGCGCGCCGCGGTGTGGCGCGTTCGTGCGCGGAATCCGCGTGAAAACGTGATGGATCGCCGTCTTGCTGGAAGTCGTCGCGACGTTGTGACCGAGACACGAGTTATACGTTGAATATATTGAGCCCTGGCTCGTCGCGGATCCCTATCGGGGTGATCCTGCTTCCTCTGGCAATTGTTTAGTTTGCAGGCTAATCGCCGGGGAACGGATGATGCCTGCTACTCGTCAAGCGTGTATTAAATTACGGGAACACCGTATTTAATGTTGAATACAGATAACAGTGTTTGTCGGCGTAAGTTTGAAAGGTGCTCGCTTGGATCGATGTCAGTAGGACACCTTGTATAGGGAGAATGATAGACGGAGAAACAGAGAGCATCATGATGGAACTCGTTCCGTCACCGTGAACCCTTCAAAACGACTGCTCTGACGGCGTACAAAGTGGCCATTCGGCTGAAGCTAAGTAGCCCCGGCCTCAACCCCGGGGGATTCCACCCTCGAGGCTCGACAAATTGCCGCCAATTAAAATTCTCTTCTTCCTCCGAGAGAGGCGCATGCCCGGCCATCCTTTCCTTCCTGCCCGCGAGCCCTTTCGCCCACCGAGGGGACCAGTTGCCTGCGTCCAATTAAGTTGTACCTGGGCCGCGTGCAACCGGACAGGTCTCGGTTTCCAGTCCCAAATTAATTTAACCCGTGGACCCTCGTCCCCGCTACGTTCCTTTCGAATGAAACTCTTTGTCACGAGATTACGATGATGCCCGATCCCGATAACAATTGCCGGCCTCTCTGCTCCTCTCCTCTCATTCGAGCCTCCACTCTTCCTTTTTCTCGCGCCCCCGCCACTCTGCCACTTCGATGAAAACTCGTTTCAACGGTTCCACTCGTGGTCCTGGAACGAGTAGCTTGCAATAATCGCAACAGCCGCAGGACTGAAGGATCGACGGTTACCTTGGACAGCAGGTACTCTGTGTTCCCTAAAACCTAAGGAGGGACCTGCCAAACTCACAGCCCTACTGTAAACGAAGAAACTCGCAGTCAGAACAACTCGATCACCCCTTAATCGTTACGACACACTGCAGGGTGGTATCGCGATGATCCTTGGACGGAGAAGATCGTCGCGGCGGTCGACTTGGGGGTTGACTGCAGCTAGGAGGGAGGGCCGGCGGTAACCGTAGGGGTGGCTCGACAGCCGAAGCTATGCGGATCGGGCTTATCTCGAACTCGCAGACGCGTCGCAATCGATATATCTCGCGGAGGCTCTTCCCGATAGGTGACTACCGTCACCCCCTCGATATCCGCGCGTAGAACGCCCACGCGGGGCCTCTGTCTCGCTCCTTGCTCGCGCTAGTGCGAGCGAGAACGTCTTGCCGGAGCGTGTGCGCGGAGAGGCGCAGACACCGCGCTCACCCCGGGACGTCCTGCTCGCTCGAGCCCGCTGCAGAAAAGATCAATTTTAGATTCGCAGCGATTTATAACTTCCTCTAATATGGCACCGATACCATCTCTCTTCCTAGCCCGCCTCTGTCTGTCTCTTTCCCCTCCGTCCCTCTCGCAGACACCCCTCTGTCGCTTCGCCGTTTCGCTCGCTCCCTCTCCGTCGCGTCGGCTCGCAGCTCGTGGATCTTCGAGGACCGCTTTCCGCGCGAGCGACCCTGCATTCGGATCCTCCTCGTGGATTATTTGTTTCCATATTCCAACAGGGGGGAACAGGGGCGCGTCGCGTTAGGCTGAGCACCGGGGGATTCAGTAGCTGAAAATGGCTTTCATTCGCCGGATTTGGCCCCGCACGGGATTCCTTCGAGTGCTCCAGCTGACTGCGGAAATAGATCCCGGAATCGAATATAGAGCGACGGAGAGCGTCACCGTGAACACGGAGGATTTCCTTTGATACCCTGCGCTGGTTGCTTTCGAATCTTGTGTTTCACACCGATAATGACTAGTGCAATCCTTTACGGTAGTGGAGTGCATTAATCCCAACCTAAAATTTGCATTTCTACTTTCCAGACTTAAATGCGATTCCTAAGCTCTCAAACTGTTCAATGGAACCTAATCACAACCCTTTCAAAGGTATCCCCTCGAACTTTTACTACCTTGGCAACCCGGAAGAAGTCCTCGCCCGTCTCCGTCTCTTCGAGCTCCGATCGGGGGCCCAAGAAACATGGAAAAAGGTGGAACCGTATCCGAAGCCCGCGAGCCGTAACTCCCGAAGTCGCGTATCTCGGCCTAATTGGAGATCGGTCCTCGTGCGCGCGCCGAAAAGAGTAGCTTTATAGCTCGCCAGCGCGGAGGGGGCATTAGCATACGGGGAGATGCTGATTTATAATTATAGTCGGCGAAGTTCGGGATGCTGGGCACGCAACTCTATCCTGCCTCCCCTCCTGCGGATCGCTTCGCGCCACCACACTCACGGCTGATTAACATATCTGCGGCTGGACACCGAGCCGCTGGATAAGTTCAACACGTCCCTCGCCACGACTTTATTCCGCGTGCACGGTGCACGGCGCGCGTGGGCGTGCACCGGGAGGCTTAATCCCAGCCGTCGTGGATCCTTTTGTCGCGGCGGTGGCGCGAGGAACGTTGCGCGTCCGGTTTCCGCGCCACTCGTGACTCGGCTGGACACGCGGGGTTAGACGCCGGTAACTGGATCGCGGCTGGACGATCGCTATTGGTAATCAGAGACGGTCGCGATAGAAAACGCGGTGGAAAAGTCGAACTCTGAAATAATCACAAGAGTTTACGATCCCTATCTGGCCGGACGATAGCCGCGACTTTGGGATCTTTATCTTCGCGCGTTATGACGGTTGTTGAATGCTAGCTCGGTGGAATTCGTTTGTGATAATCATTCTTCGGAAGCGGGGAATCTATGGGAGGAAGAAGCTACCCTCGGAAGCGTTTAGAATTTTGTAAAAAGTGAGTGGAATTCGACAGAGGAGGATATCAGCAAGGATGCAGATTATTCTCTCATCCTCGCTGCGAGAGAGAGAGGAACAATAAAATGCAAAAGTTTCGCCGCCCGTTATCTAACAGCGGCGGAGGATTTCGAGGGGGTTGCACTCCTTGCCCTATTCCCGGGCAGCTATTCGGGATAATTTATTAAATGTTCCGACTGTTATCGGGATGTTTCTGATACGGCGGCCGGAACGATTTAATGCGAAAGGGTGTTGCGCGTCGTCTCGCATTGCGAAAGCGGAGCATAAAATTCCCCGCGGCAGCGTGTGTGCGTGTAAACGCGTCGCTCGTGTATGGTTAACAAACCGTTTGAACGCTAAACGAACCATTAAAATTGTTATCAGCCAGAAGCCATTACCCGAGAGCCGTGGGCTTTTTCTTCCTTCCGTCTCCTCTTTCTTTTTCCCTTCCTCGCCGATGACCTCTCCACGCATTAGCGGCCACCCCTCGTTAATCGCGCGTGTTTCATTTACGGATTTCTTCCCCGCCGGTCGATTGCAAAACGCATATATTACCGACGCAATCGGCGCGATCTGTCTAATCCTCCTTCGCGGCTAGCCGAATGAAGACATCCCTTGAGCGTCTCGCGATGGCTTTTTAGGAGCCTCCACCGTCATAATCGTTTCATTAATATTCGCCGCACCAATAATCGTGGCCACGGCTGAACGCACGTGTGCGTTCTCGCGCACACTCCGCTTCGACGCGAGAGATACACCTTACGTGCATGTAACGCCGTATACGTAAACAACGAGCGGGGCTGCGGCGTTATCAGCGACGCGCAGCGTCGCGTCCTCGACGGGGGCGTCGTCTTTATCTCGTGCAACGTGGCGTCTTGTTATCAGGGCCCCATTAGAATATCTAAATACCACCCCCCCACGCGTCCGAATCTCCGAGCCCCCGGCTTCGCTGCCGCGAGTCGCCGGCAGGGGTGGAATAGAGAGGGGGTTAACAAGAGTTTGGGAAAGCTTTCCCTCCCCCTTGGGGCGAAGATTTCGATAATTTTCAAGCGCTCCAGTTTCGAACTACCTTTTGTTCCCTGGACGGAGTCGCAGAGCAGTTGTTGGACGTGGAGGGTGTGGAGGAACGACGAGGAGGTGGATGACGGGGATTTATAGAGAATTTTAATTATCCTGAGCGATTCCTGTTCGCGTCGTTCTGGTGGGAAATTCTGGTTTAGAAATTGTTGCATTTTGTTCTCGGCAAGGGGACGAGCCGGGAAAAGTTTTTTCCACCCCATTTTCGTATTCATATTCGTCGATGCTCGCTTATCCAGCGGCTTATCGGACCCCGGCAGCTCCTTGTCACCGAAGCTCCTTTTCAATCACGCACGCATCCCTCTTTTCAGCCGCGCGAGCACGCGAGGAAAATATGTTTGCTCGATGGGAGTCGCGGCGGTGCGGTCGACTGGAATTTATTTCGATCCATATCGAACCTCTCGCTTCGTGGTCCATATCTCCTTCGGTAATATTCATTTTCTGAACGTTCGCGTGGGAAAAGCTTGTTCATAGCGGGGACTCTGAGGTTCCCTGACACAGATAGCGCGAGGAGCTTCATACTTTCTATCAGGATTAATGAAATACACGACAGTGGGAGAACTAAAAGTGACGGTGAAATACTAATAGTAAATGCACGATTGCAGCAGCGGTCGCACGTGGCGTCATCGAAATCTCCCGGAATCCCTGAAATTCGAGGATGGACGGGCTGCAAAAGTGGAACGTTTCCGCCTGAGAAGATTCAGACGAGACGGGCTGGATGGCCAGGAAAGAGGGAGAAGGCGAGGACGGGGGTTGCAAAGGTAATCTCTTCGCCGTGTTGCCTTGGAAGGGTTAAGTTGTAGAACCACGGCTGGTCGCCGAAGATAAGGACAGCTCGAATCGCTCTCGCGGAGCCGCAGTATCCGCAGGACTTCTCAGCCTGCCGCCACCGATTACTCCCGAGGATCGTCGCGACGTCGACGCCTCGTGTCGGTCCACTCGCGTTTCGAAGAATCTCAGATAAAATCCGGGGAAATTGCGTCGCCCACCAACACGATAACTATTCCAAAGAAGAGCGGCACCTACAGCTATCGGAGTATCGACTTTCTTCGATTTCTCTCCCGGTGCTTGGAAATATCATCTAAAACGGAATTGCTTGAAATCTGTAAATTAATGTCTAACTTACGGTGGGATCGAGTTTAAGCTCTTAAGGGGGTGACTTGAAGATTCGCGTTCCAAGAAGAAAGTAGAATTACTAGTAATCCTTCCAAACTCGTACGTCAGACTTACCTGTAACAGAACAATAAACATGCTATTACTACCAACATACAACCATTAATCAGTGTTTTATTAATTAACCCTTCAACCACGGATACGACAGGAGGGAGAGAAGAGAAGTCTGATCGCGAAACTTAACAATTTGCGGCAGCGTTGCGAGCTGCCGAATTCATTTCTAACATCCTACCATCCTGGCAACAATTCTCCACCTGTCGGCCTGCAGAATGCATAAACCATCCCTCTGAACCATGTTCGAATGGTATTCGCCCGAGATCCTTTCTCGACTGGCGACCTCGTCTCGCCGGTTCGCCGATAATCGACGCCCAAGTCGATATTAGATTTGCTTTGAATCGCATTGAAACCCACCCCTCGACGGCAGCCGCCTCCTATCGGCTGGCATAAATCAGCCGCGCGATCTTAATAAATGCGCGGAGGACGGCGTGGCCGACGGTGAGCGTCGGTAGGAGCCGTATGGAGGGGCGGAAGGGGCGGGGGTGGGAAGGTGCCTGTTGAGGGGGTTGAAACGCGGTGCGAACGGGGCGGAGGGACGAGGGATCGCGTGAAACGTCGGGGCGGTTGGTAGGCAGCTAATATCCTCCTGGCCGCTATCCCTAGGCTCATCTCAATAAATTCAATATACTTGTGTAAATCGGAACCCCCGAGAGCATCCTCCATCGAACTGGAGAGTTCCTCCCTCCTGCTGCTGCCGCGGAGATGAGCTGCTAGCCCTCTCCTGGCTGCCTTCCACCCGCTTCCTACCAGCAAGCCCGATAATGTATCGGTTATTGATTACACGTAATGAGCTGGTCGCTTCAATTTTTCCAGGGGGACTGCTAGACCTCGCGTCTGGCTCCGTCTGAGTGGGATGTCGGAGAAACTATTCTGGATGGAATTGTGTGTTGGCTCTCGCGGAACAGCGCGGTGTTCGTGGAATGTTCAACAGGGTACTTACGTTCGAACGAGTTCCGGTTCATTTGCAAAAAATGCAGACTCCCTTTGAAGCTAAGAACTGGAGGACTTAAATCACAAGATTTCCTCGGTCTGCTTCCCCCGGGAAAGAGTGCGAAAGGGGGTCTACTAGGAGCCGTATATTCCCAGGTAATTTCTTAGCAATCAACCCGAGAATTTAGCGGCAGCCACGCGCACCCCTGTCCCTCCCGAATATCTATCTGAGGCCCTATCTGGTCGAAAGCTCCAACGGCAACGAGCTTTTCATCGAGTCGTTAGTTAACGACTCCGCGGCCCCTACCCCCCGGTTATCGGCCACTTATCGTCCAGAAACGCTGGGATCGTATTTAACCCACGATATTAATCGATTATTGATACAGGCCGACGTCACATAATTTCACGGATCTTTCCCGGCTTCCCCTTATCCGAAATTCCTTCCCCAGGATTTCAGCCCCGAGGAGGTAGCTCGATGTCTTTCGCGATTTTAATAGGCGAACCTCAACAAAAGGGTTATATATCGCGCGCTATCGCGACGATTCCGAACGCAACGTTTCTTTCCCACCCCGATGATGGAGAAATACGTCCGCGAGGGGGGTGTGACGTTCCCCGACGACGACGAGCTTTTCATCGAGCCCGTTAGTTAGCCGGCGACTGAAACACCGTCTGCAAGATAACCATACGAGCCACCGCCGCCCCGTCGAATCGACGACCGTCGACGACTTATCGGCCAGTTTTGCACGCCACCGTGCGCTCCCCTCCCGTGGCTGAGGGGTTAATGCGACGCGATCGCGCTTGAAACCGCCCGCCAACTCGCGATTCCGGCCGATTACAGCTTCCGCGAATTGCGCCGTATTTCCTGGGGAGGCCGCCACACTATTTAGCCCCTCGTTTCTTTTCCCTTCGTTAGCCTGTTAGCGACGCTCCGAGCGCTTGTAATTGCTTCCCCTTACGAGCCGCGACTTACCGTTGAATAACGGAGAGGCGAGAGTTTATCGCCTCCGCGATAATGCGCCAGATATTATCCTGGAAATCTGTCAAACCTCGAGGTGGGCGTTTTCTCCTGTAACAGTTGAAGAAGTACAACTATATTGGTCGAGGGGGTGGCGCGGAGGATTGCTAATGCCGCCGAGTCTGTTCTCGGTTTTTGTGGATTTTGGGGGAATATAAAATGATTTCTTTAACGAATATAAATTAGTGGGTGCGGAGAAGATTGTGGGTATTGAGGTTTCATCTGCAGCGCTCGGGGAGAACAAATTCAGCCGCCAGTTTGGAGTTTCATCGAGCAAAATGATTCCCCCTCGATCAGGACATCTTTCTCCGTCCCCCCCGCCTTCAGCCCCCTCCCCCCCTCGACGCCTCCTCCTTGGTGGTAGTCCAGGCGAGGAACGGTGGCGAGATAAAAATAATAAATCATCCCGTGTACCAGAGGCGAGACGCACATGCATTGCCGATTTCTCTGGTATCGCGGCTCGATACGGAAATGGTGGCGCGAGAAGAGGGGGAGAGAGAGGCCGAGAGACCCAGAAAGAAGACTTATTTTAACCACGAACAATGCTGAAAGCCTTTATAAGGAAAAACCAACCAAACATAATACACTATACGAATGAAAATACATCAAAAAGATATTTCATTGAAAAAGGTATCCTGATCCAAAGTGCTGAAACGACAAACCAGTGGCACTTTGCTTCTAAAAGAAGATTATAAACGTCATAGCTGACTTGACAAATAAACAACGAAACGTAAGTTAAGAAGAATATAGGTACCATATTAAATTAAACATTTCCTTCCCCAAGGTTTTCCCTCCCTCCGCCTCTCCGATCCGTGGAACACGGCGGACCCGTCAGCGTCCATTAATTTCACGAATTAAGAACGCGAGGAATGGCAAGCCTCGACGAGCGGTCCAGCGCGATCTCGATATCGCTGGCGCGCAAGGCTCGACCCGTGGCTGCACCTGACGCAATAAATCGCCAAGGTACACCCGCAACGCGATGTATCTGGCCGAAGCTGTGTCGAAGCGTGATCTAAAAAAGTAAATTGGCTCTGGACGGGGGAGGCGCGATACTTTTCCTACCTAACGATCGTCAAAATTTACGCGGCCTTATCGGCGATCTCGCGTCCCTGTGCTCTCTCTCTCTCGCGCGCGCGCACACAGGCGGGTCTGTCTCTCTCTCTCTCTCTCTCTCTCTCTCTCTCTCTCTCTCTCTCTCTCTCTCTCTCTCTCTCTCTCTCTCTCTCTCCCTCGATGCTTGTGTGCGCGGCCGTGCAGCTATGCAGAATCGCGGAGTATCGTACACCTACACGGGCATATCTGCTCGCGACCCGGTTCTTTCTCGGCTCGGCCCCGCGAAACGAGAGAAATAAGAGAGGGAGAGACGCAGCACTTCCTTATCTCCAGTAACGACTGCTCGTTATTAATCGGCGCGCGCTGTTCGAGATACCGTAACCCCTCTTCCACCCTCTCTCTCTCTCCCTCTGCTCCACACTTCCACCGTGCCCCCTTCGAATCGTCCAACACCGCCGTGGGGTTGCTCGCGCGTGTATGTCGCACACAGCGATGGGGCGATGATGCCAGTTACCGCGTGTGCGTGCCACGCACGGCATACGGGTGGAAATTCTTGGAGGCATTTTTTAGCGAGTTAGTTGCTGCGAGACGGTGAATCGTGTTCATGTATTTCGGGAGAGTGGTCTGAGTAGGGCTTTGTGGTAGAAGGGTTAAGAAAGAGCGCCTCTGATCGCAACCCCTTTCGCAGGTGGCTGCCACGATTCGCGTTCATGTATCGAGACCCCATTACAGGAACATCGAGCCGCGTATCAATACGAAAAATAAGATCCAAGGGGGCGACATCGCGCGCACGAGACCCTCCCCACGTTTATCTCTCCGCTCGGCTCATCGGCTCCTCTGCGCCTCCGTGCATCGATGTTCTTTATCGGCTGTTCGTCATGCCCCAGGAACATTACCGCCCACGGTTGATTGATATACAAAGTTGACAAAGTGCATGACGTCGGTTGTCTACGTCGTGCTCGTCGGTGTCGGGGTAATGACGCGGCAACCGTATCTCACCATTGTACCGCGGCGTACACACCTCTCTGTTTCGTATCTTTTCTGGGTGGAGTGGAGATCTCCCCAAAAGGGAGACAAAAGTTGGCGCGACGTAAAAGTAGGTGCCTCGAGTAAAGTTGCTGTGTGGAAGTGGCTTTGGATGGCCACTTCATATGACTCCAACTGTAGTAAACGCCGTGGCCGGGTAGAAAGCATCTCCGCTGCAAGGAAGTTCGATGGTAACAAGGAATATGGTGGCAAAGAAAAAGCTGTCCAAGGGTACAGATCAATTATAAACATCCTCCGTTACAGCAGAATACCACCACACTTTCATCCATCAGTGTTCGTTCCGCCGTTGCGCGTTCACGTTTCACCGAGACACCGAAGAATCACGCTCCGCCGCCGAGCCATCCCTCAAGCCTCGATTCAAACTCGTTCGATCACGGAACCGCGCGGGACCAAAGTTGCCCGTCCGCCAAAAACCGAACCATTATCGGTCGCGATAAAACTTAACCAGCGCCCGCGATCGTTTTCAAAACGCCTCCGCTGAAAATGTTCACCCCCCCTCCCCCCCTGCCAGGGTTCCGGCTGAAACTCGTCCGAGCACGAAACCTCGACACGTTTCCCTGTTCCGCTAAAAACCGGGCAATTATCGGGCGTAGATAAGACAGCCATCCGAGTCGGCCCCGAACCGCCGACCATAAATAAGCCCGGCACCGAAATCCTCCGGATCGTTTTAAAATTACCCCGAAGCCCAGGGGTTGTTAGCCCGGCCAGAAGGAGGAACTCGCGAGCCCAGATCAGATATATCGCGACGTTCGCGCGTCGGATAAAGATAACGAATCCGCGATGCGCGCAGATCGATCGGGGCCCGGGCTCGAGCTTACGCCACCGATGCAACACCCCCGAAAACTTTCCCGAACAGAAGGGGTGGGGGTCAGAGAGATAGATATACAGTGAGAGAGAGAGAGAGAGAGAGAGAGAGAGGGAGAGAGAGAGAGAGAGGGAGAGAGAGAGGGAGAGAGGGAGAAGTTCCACGGGATGACGGGGTGAGCAAGTGGGTTCATGGTGGTGGTTTGTGGCAGGGGGAGGGTGTTGGTGCCGGTTGTGGAGGAGCTTATCGCGAAGCGCACGCGGTCGCCACCGCCAGTCACCAGCCGCGGAATTCCTCGGAATTCACGGCTCGACGAAGGGGGGAGGAGTGGAAAGGGTGTCGAAGAGGAGGCCAGACAGGGTCGGGAGAGGACGGGGGTGTATATCGTCGTTTGGCAGAGCCAGGTTTTCTGATTGCGATGAATTTCTTTGGCCGGTGGGAACCGCGAGCAGCTGGGTCGATAGGGGGCTCAAACTATCGGGGGTTCGTAGAATGAGACCGATAAGGGTAATGCGACTTTCTATACGTACGCGCCGTGTAAAGATAGAATAACGATCGGTATTGCGCTCCTCTGTACGTATTCGCTGTGATACCTTAATAAACAAGCATTCCAAACACTTGGAACAGTCTTTGCTACCCTCCTCGCCACTCCGAACAATGCCACCCCCGCATTGTCCGGGGATAAAACCGATAACCCCGGCGACTCCGTGGAGACCCGAAGCCGCGAGTAATTCAATTTCGCGATAGCTCGGTCCAGGCCGTAAAGCAGGAAAGTCCGCGCTAGGAAACGAGCAGAAGGTGGTGGCGTTCCCCGCCGGCGCACGTGGTAACGACGCGCAGCAACGGCGGAGCCAGGCATCGGCCAGCAGCGCCGCCAGCTAGGCGCGTTTGCACGCGAGTTACGAGGATCGAGGGCTTCTCATAATGCACCGGGATTCGTGGCGGCTGTTCGCGGCGAGGTACCCACTTATATCGGGCCCGTGGATCGGGATCCAGATCGATCCACGGAACGACGTGGTTCACAGTGGATTTTCAGGGCGTTTCGAGGCTGGATCGACGCTTACGCGGGTAGCGATGCCGAAGATGAGGAGGAGAGGGAGGAGGAGCGTGAGGTGGGCCTGGGGCGGCGTCGAGATCGAGGCGATGTGCACCAGGTGCATCGAGGGACCGGACCACGGAGCCCTGGTGCACCGATGCAATGCAGATACCTGTGCACCTTCCATCCCCTTGCCCCTTCCTCTCTCGTTCTTTCTCTTAACCTCCGGTCGCCACGTTTACCCTGTTCCTGCATCGAGAACCTTAGGTTCATTACTGTGCTAGTGAATTTTGAAAGTGAGAGTGCGAGTTGCGTTGCGATTTTGATAGGGGAAAGTGTATATCTTATCAACGATCTGTAGAGTGTAGATGCTTCCTCTGCCGGTTAAAACGGAACGTCATTTTCTCGATCTACTTTGCTAACACCTTAGAAGATCAAAGACCTCCCAAGTGTCTTAGCACCGGTGGGCCAGCTCCGGTACCTCGGGGTAGCCAGTACCTTGGGCCTCAGGCCCTGAGGCACAACGCTATAGAACAGTCGAAATTCATCAAGCTGTTAAAGTGAAGAAACGGGGAAGAAGGAGGAAGGTATAAAGCCGAAAACGGTCGAAATCTGTGAGGCAGGGGTTCGGAACCTGGCGCGGAGTGGCCGTGGAACGGAGCAAAACGGGGCCCTCGTGTATTCCAATTTACCGTCGCGATACCAGCTCACGAAGGAGAAGAAGCGTACGCGGAACGATCGATAAATCGGTTTCCACGGCGTGTATCCGATATCCTGCTCGCGATGGAGGGAGGCCATCGTGGAGGCAGGGTGCGGGCCCCCGATTAACACGTTGTTTGTATAGGGGAATGTATAATAACAGGTTGCGCCGTTGGCATAGGTACCCATTTGTATCTGTAGGAGGGCATCTCGGGTTCTCATCCCGCGGAAGGATAAGAGGTGGACCGAACAAGGAGTACACAGAGGGACAGGTAGAGAGAGAGAGAGAGAGAGAAAGAGAGAAAGAGAGAGGGAGGGATCGGATCGAGACTGGGATTCGGTGAGGGAAGACGATACGCTCGTGGAATAAGAACGTCCAAGTCGCCGGCAGAAAGTATTCCCAGAGAAATGACGAATAATGGTGATGGGGCGTCGTTAAGCCGCCTTTCTATGTGTCCAATCCGTAAAAGATACTTCATTACAATTAGAAGCGATTGCTTTCGAAGTTTTTTCCTCGGGGGTTTCGTTTATCGAGGTCGAAACGCGTACGCAGAACGTCTGCGAGATCAGATCAGCGGGCAGGCTCGCGAGCAGGGCCTTCCACGTCGGCCTTTATGATTTGTTTACTCGAATCGCCCTCGATGCGATGCAAACCCGCCCATCCTGGCTGGCCAGCACCGAGCTCCGAACTCTGACCCCCGGCTAATTGTTGTTGGCTCTAGATCCATGATAATGGTACAGGAGATCCTGACACTGCCGACGACAGGGCCGAGTAAATGCTCGTGAGACAATCGAAGCGACGTGTGTTGATAGTACCCAATGCCTCGTTCGATTATTTAATGGCCATATCGACCGTAAGAAAGATCGAACATAGGAAGCACTGTCCCTCCCCCTCAACCCCAAAAAACGCATCACATACTTCCAACATCCACCTGACTCATCACATAGTTGACACAACCTGGATCGAAACCATCGAAATTTCCCCGAGCAGGCCTCGTCGCGAGCACCCTCCGCAGCTCGACAAAAAGCCACGGCACGCCCTCGGGACCGTACGTCAGCGCGATCGAGGCACGATCCAGTGGGAATAGATCAGGATCGCGAGAGAGAAAATGGGGTACTGGCTGATAGAGGGAGAAAGGGGGAACGGGAGAAAGGGAGAGCGATAGACCGCAAAGGGTGGAGGAAAAATGGATGGAAAAGAGATAGACAGCGGCCATGGATCCACAGGCTGCTATCGCTGGCCTCTACAGCCACGAGAGAGAGACTTATCTGGCAGGCGGACCCTCTCCTCCGCCACCCCATCTGGCCGTTTCCGATATTAAAAATATCAGCCGGCAGATAGGCGCTCGGCTATCGGCACTCGAGCACTCGAAGGAACTTCCATTAAAAATAGCTATCTCTATCTGAAGCCGGTACTACAACAGCACACCGCACCGTGGGCCCATGCCAGACGCGCGGCGCGGTTAGCTTCGCCTTTACCTCTGTCCTGCTTCCGCCCTCGTGGCCAGCGCCGTCACCCTCTCCCTTCCTCCTCTGCGCGCCGCCAGTGGGTGCTTTCGCGGAGAAACGAACACGAGGAACGTGCACCGGCATAAAAACCGGGCCTCTCTCTCTCTGGGCTGAGATACGGGATCTTATCGGCGGGCAAATGTTTGGAGCCGCGCTATCGGCCCGGTTTATCGGACTCCTCTTAACCGTCGCTCGTCCCTGTCCCTCCCCTCGCCCGGGCATCCCTTCGATCCTAGTTTTAATTGGCTGTTTCGACGTTCTGGTAGGTTTTGGGAGATGCTGGTTTCGTTAAGTGAGATGCGGAGTGTCGAACACTTGCAGGGGATTCAATTCATTTCGCTACTGGGAATCACTAGATACGCGGAGGCATTTCAACACCGAGATTCCTCATGATGAATTCCTTTCGAATCCACCGAATTTATGAAACTTTCATTCAAGTCCCACTTGGAGAGCTGGATCGCAAGAATGTTGGGCGGAAAGACGAGGGACTCTTCCATAAAGTTATCGAAGGATCTCGGACAAACGAGTCGGGCCTCAAAGTTCACGCAGCCCAACGATCCATCGGCGATCGATCGCTCATTATCCTTCCGGGGCGAGGCGCATCCTTGCCCTCCCCCTCTTCCCTGTCCCGGCATAATTAATTTCGTGCCCCAGAACGAGAGCGTAAGGGGCCCCGAGAGCCTGCCCTCCTCCGTCAGGGGGATTTCATAAATAAAGATACAAACAGCCGGATCGCAAATAAACTTACAAAGTATTGGAAGCCCGTGGCTGTCGGTGCTCACCTATAATCTCGATGGCGACGAAGGCACGAAGGACGAGAGAAGAGCGGGCGAGCGGGTAAAGAGCGCGGGGGAAAGGGGGGGAGGGGGTGCGGCGGGAGGCACGGTGAGCGTACCCGGGGATCGATAGATCGATCCATCGATGGGGTCCCATCCATCGGTAACACGCCTCTCCCGATCGCCTCGTGGCTCGTGAACGGTCCGCGCGGGGAGATGAACGAAGAGGGCAGACGCGAATCGTCCGGGGGAGCCGGAGGATCGACCGGCGTGCAGAAAGATAGGCAGAGCGAGAAAGAGAGAGGAGAGAAGAGAGCCCCGAGGGGCCCCTCGTTGCACAATTATCTCATTTGCCGATCGGACCCTCCCACGTGTTAATTTGCTTGTTGGTTAACCCGGCGTCCCTCTTATCGTTTATTTCGTTCTTGCCTTTCGTGGAACCCTCCTCGCCACCTTCTCCCCCACCCCCCCTCGCTCTCCTCCACCCCATCGCCGTTCTGGCCTTCTTCTTTCCTCCACGGCCTTCCCTTGTCCTCGAAATCGCGGGCACCGATCGCCCTGACTCGCGTCCGCTCGCCGCTCCAGAGGCTGCCCGATCTCCTCGAACAGCGACGATCGACGATGGAACTCTTTTGGTCCGAGAAGGCACTTGCCGATGAATGGGTTCGAGCCCCCGATTTTTGGGGTAATATGCGTGGCTCGGATTGGTAATGGGCTGACTCGTTTGGAGCGCGAGTGTTTAGAAATTGAATCGGTTTTCTGTTTTTCCAGGCACTGCATCTGCGTCGCGAGAATGCACGCTGTAACTGGGCTGAACGCGAAGCTCGGCGGACTGAATTATTCGAAGGAACAAACAGAAGAGACAAAGTCCACAGGGGAGATATGTAGCTCGTCGATGAGGAGACGATATCGATCAATGACCAGATCGATTAGATCTAACCCATTCCTACAACTGATCATCGTCTAGACGACTTCTCGGGCTTATCAGTGTCCGACAATAAAATCGTTCCTCAGATGACAAGCTGATAACGGAGCCCGTAATCGTATAAACTTTGGAAGATTACCATCTGCACTCGTGCAATCGCGGTGTATCGCTTCGAGGAATTGAAGAGCAGAAACTGCTCCAATTGCTCGACGATAAACAAAGATAGGTACTTATACATTTTTCTCCGGCTTTCTAACTTTCAAACTGCCATCAGCAGTCAATGACACGCAGAGCCTCTCCGAGCCTCTCCCACCTCAATTTCAATTACACCTAAGGAACCAACGCCAATAAACGGTTATCTTACATCAACTTCTCTCTCACTGCGGTGTAACCCAAGAAAGGCCGAGGAAATCGCGCAGCTCGTTGCTGAGTCAGACGGAAACGGCGTGTAAGCTCCGAATTCAAGGAACAAAAGTGTCGAGCGGAAAGCTGGAAGCACGGACGGAAAGAGAGGCAAACGGGCGACGATGTTGGACGACACGGGGAGGAAGTGACGTCACGGCAAAGTAACGAGCCTCGCTTAGTCGCGATAAGCCGCTAATCGCGCGATCTTAATGAACTCCTCCCATTAACGCTGCGAGGGCCGCGACCGGCCACCGGCAACCGTTCGACGAAACCCGCTCTTTTTCTCTCTGTTTGCCTGCTTTCGATCACCCCCGTCGAATCGTGTGGCCAGCTCGTGGAATCTCGCAACGATCGATCGAAACCGATCCAGAACACCAACCGAATCGGCATTTTCAGCTGGAATTAGGCCATGCATTTTCTCTCGCTTCTCTGGATACCATACAGTACCTATTCCAAGAGCACTGTTTTATTCCAAGAGGTGTTTCGACTTTCGACTGTTTAAATTACGGGAAAATATGCGCTCGCGTGTGAGCCTCGCAAGTAAAACTGTCACTGTTTGACGGCCATGAATAACGAGCACACTTGAGTGGGAAATTTCGAAGTTTGCACGAGATAGCGTTGTCAGGAAGATACACCGATAATCGGCAGGCAACGCGTGGAACGGAACTTCGTGTTTCGCTGGGTGAACAGGGTGATACAAAAATAAGCATTTCTCCTTTTAATAAACTACCACGTACGACCGAATAGAAACCTTAGCTCCCACTGTCTAATTATTTATCTGACAGTAATCACTTACTCGTTAAAGGAACGGAGGCCCTCAGCTGGCTAGCTCTGCGTTGTCGCCACAGCAATATGCTCATCGCGAAGAGACACTCACTGCACTCGGGTCGCGTGTCTCATTCCTCGAACCGGTCACACTTTTCCACGAAGGAAGCACACCGTTACGCGAATTCAAAGCACGCGAGGCCGGGTATCTTTGCCGACTGTTCGTTTCCACTGTGGCCTTCGATTCTCTCGCCAGCGCATAGAGCGCGATTTCGGGTGAGTCAACTTGGAGCAACTGCCGACACGTACACCCGATTCCAAGGTGGCCCGATCGGTGGCCGCCGATCAGATATCGATCACGTCCGAGAGATCACGGCCAGATACAGCGCCACGTTATCGGCACGAGGACTGGATGCTCTATCACGATCGCGAGGCCCGATTACGCTTCGTTTCTATCGCGACGCATCGGCTGCATCGCAAACATCCATCCCACTCTCGATATATCGCGACTCACTGCTCGTGATTCCGCGGTATCTGCTGCTCTGTCACGTTCTGGACGTTTCCGAGGCAGTAACTGTGCCAGGCGGGGTCTAAAATTCCTCTCCGGTTCGCATGCACACCGCCTTTATCGTCATCTCCATCGATCATCATTTGCGATTAAACTTCTTCGATCTCCCACCAAACGTACGATGCTTCAATTTCTCGAAACACAGGGATCATGTGTATAACTTATTACTCATTCGAGCTTCCCGTTCTATTCTTAGCGGGATCCGCTGTGTAAATCAAACGGCACCCTTGCGGGCTTCCATCATTCCTTATCGCGGCCTCGATCGCATCAGCTTCGATCAATCAACATTCGTTAACCAGCTTCACGTGACTCGTTCGATTCCCCGCAGGCATCGTAATCCTCCTTCGAATCGAGTCAAAACCGGAGAATCGGTACCCTTATTGGTCCCTGCTCGATTAGAAGGGAGCCCAAAGGGTAGATCAAAGGGGTCCCAGCCAAATCTTCCAAGTGAACCCAGTACCGTACTCGTCAAACACCTTCGAACATCCTCAAACTCTTCCACACAGCAAGAACCACGATTCCATCGGCTATCCTCTTCTGCCCGCTGAAAAATCTACGATCGATCGTTGGAAACAGGCACACGGGACTCCACAATATTGCCAGCGAATGGGAGCACACTATCGGGGAATCGGTGGTAACAGCGATCCTAATTTCGACTGGGAAGCAGCCACGAGGAGGCTCGATAGGCCGATTGTCGTCGTTGTAGCGGCGAACGCGGGAATAAACGAGCCGCGCGGATAATCCGCGTATCGCGGCCGACACGCTGCTCGCCCCGACAGCTCCGGGGACTGACTCTTATCAGTCGCTCGTTGCCCGATAAGCCGCCACGATCGGCATCTTATCGATCGCACGCACGCGCGCCCGCCCCACCAGCGTGCGGCTGGCAAACCGACAGCTAATTGCGGCACCGCTGACAATTAGGAGGCTCGACGAAATTTTCGTCACGGCCAGGTCTGATAACGGCGATAACGCCTGCCACCTGGGCGACGATAACGCTAATTGAACGCAGATGCGAGACTCTGCTCCTCCGATCGATGTTCAACACTGATTGATCGGCTTCGTTCGTGATCTCAAAGTCTTCTTTTAAGGCTCTTCTGCCTCTTTCAGTTCTCCACGCTGTTCTGTCTTTTCAGTTTCAATGAAAAGGGATGCAGAGTAGGTGGAGGATCCAGGGCAGGGGTTCTCAATGGGTGTTCCTTGAGAATTGCAACTCTCTGGTGCGAAATCAGCTTCTATGATACAGTATGCACCGGTTCACTTTGGAAGAGTCACCAAACGAAGTCCCAATGATTGTTACTTCCCCTGTGCAAGCGGATGAAAGGCTTACGTTCTTCAGAGTAGACGACTTCCAAGCGGAGCTTGGCTCAACGATCACATTGTTGATACAAGAAAGAGGCGCACAGTGTTACGTTGAGACGGAGGATCTTGCGAATGTTTGAGCGATTCTCCAGAGTTGAGGTTCAGCGTGCAAGTGCTCCAAGCTGGCATAAGCTCGCGGTGGTCGCGTGGACGCCGCCGACGAGGCGGAAAGCTCACTTCCGACAGACTGTTTAAAAGCGAGGGTAAGACGAAACCGCAGAGCGAGATGCTCGCTCTTGCGGGGAAGCACTATCACTGGTTTCCAAGCGGCACCGAGACCCATGGCAATGGCTACCTGTTATCACTCTCCTCTCTCTCTCTCTCTCTCTCTCTCTCTCTCTCTCTCTCTCTCTCTCTCTTTCTCGCCACTTCCGTCCCCTGGCTGCCAGCGTTTCTCGTCCCCTCCTTCCCTCTTTCTCCGTTCTTCATGTTCTGTTACCTCACGATAATGCCGAGCAAACATTCCCTTTCGCGTCTGCACGCCCGTTCCCAGAGAGCACGATGGGGGCTTTCGTGGAACGGGCGTGAATCGTCGATTACTTCCGAGGGTTGTCCAGTCGATATCTAAGGACTCTTTGCAGATAATGCTCCCAACTCGAAATTTTATCTACGACTCGTTATCTCTCGAAAATTCCATCGCTCTATGATCGATTCTTCACCTCCCAAAACCACCTCTGCCAAATCTTTTACCCTGCAATCCCTAGTTGCTAAAATCCTCCTCTAAGAGACCATCGAGTCTGCCCAGCTAGTTGTGGCCACTGAAAACTAACCATCGCGAAGCGACGCCAGTAAACAACGTTCCCGTTATACTCGCGCTCCTATCAGCGGCGCTGGCTCCCGGATCGCGCGACTTGCACGCTCCGTCCGCGAAGAAAGAAGGAAACCCAAGGTGCCCGTATATCTACTTCCATATACGGCATATGTACGTGTGCTGTCATCGGCAGACTTCGGGGCACCAAGGCACCTCCTGTCACTGGCGTCACGAAACTTGTGGCTCGCCGATAGCGCGGCCTGATAACGGATAACGATAACAGCCAGGGCGATACTCGTAACGCGGCGCAACGGGCTCCGTGACTAATGGCGATAACGATAAGGACGATCGTAAGACACGTCGGGAACGGCTGTTGTATCTAATAACCGTGCTCTTTGTGCCTCGATCCGAGCTATCGTTTCGGCGCTCGCCGATTAGATTTTACAATATTCCCTCGTCGCTCCAACGCGGAGAATCGACTAACGTCACGTCCCTACAATATGCGCTCGTGCCGGACGAATGTGTGCTAGTGCGTTTGAGATCCTAGGTGGCCATTCTCGCGTGAAAAGCGAAGAAGTAGGAGTAGCGTAGACACGAACTCTAAAGTCCATCCCTCTTCTCAAGCGAGAGTACCGTGCACCACCCACGACGTCGTGAAGCAATTGATCCGGCAGTACATGATGAAGATGGAGCTATCACCGATGGCTTCGCAGCTTCGCCAATCAGAGTGGAGCAGAAGGGAGCAGAGGCGCGAAAAAACGACGAAGGGACAAGAGATTCCGCGTAATCGCCGCGGCGGAGACTGTCTGAACAGGGTCAGAGGATGGATGATCGACGCGGTGTCGGTGACCGTCTCCTCGAGTACCCGGAGGAACACAGAAATCGAGCAGCGCGGAGAGGAGAGGAGAGCTCCCTGGCGCCGTGTTATCTTATTCGTTAAGATCCTCGAGGCGTTGGCGGGGGGAGAGGAAGGAGATCCCAACAGTGGCCTCACTGTCTCGCAAGATTCTCTCGTATTCCTCCCCGCCTGCCTGCGCCAGAGTGTGCCGAGGGTCCCGGGGGAGAAAATCCAGGAACGGCTCTTCGAGTCTAGACGACGCGAGAGATAGCCCGCACCTCCTCCCGTCTCTCTCGCCCTCCTATCCTTTTATCTCGCTGCTGCTCTCATCTGTCCGAGGAGATGGACGGGGGATAGCTCGTGTCAGTCGTGTCAGAGTCACGGCCGCTGATTCGTAAACGCGCGAATCATTCCAGGCTTACCGCGGCGGGTCTTCAGCTGTTTCTCCGGAATTCCGGCTGTCGCGGGAATCGTTCTGCGGATACTAAGTACTTAGGTACCGGAGACCCCGACTTTCCTCGAAACGGCCACAATCCAACTGCTGAAAAAACTCCGTCAGAGACTCGACCATAGGGCCCCGTTCTACCGAGACACTTGCCTCGGCAGCTGAATCATGGGACAGCGGCGTTTCGAGGTCGATTACGCCCGCACATCAGTCGACGGGGGCGAGATACCCGCGGCTGGTCGCAAGCGCGCGCTTCGTCATCGTCCAGCAGTGCCCTCCGGTGCGCTCGGGACGGGTGAAAAAGAGCCGGACACTTTTTATCGTGGCGCGCAATTACGATTAGCATGCCCGGTGGAGGCGCCGCGTTCGCAGCCACGGCGATTAGGGCAGAGTTCACCTCGTCAAAACCGCCACCCTCTCGCGGAACAAATGGTCGCTTACGCCAACCCCCCGGAGCTCGCGGAACACCATCTCTGGCCCCCCTTCTATCTCATCCTCCCTCCCTTACCTCCCTCTCTATTTCTCCGTTCTATTCGTGAGCAGGACAACGACGAGCACACTAGGGGAGGGCGCGGGGAGGGTGGCGCGCGCGCACGGAGATTACGCAAATGAGAAATGACCATCAGGCTATCGGAGAACTTCGGTGCCCGGCTGCTCTCGGGGTTTTGCCACATCTGCGGCCGAGGATATACACGTCAGAACGACTATCGCGGAGGCTGCGGCTTTTTTAATGCGAAAAGAACCGACCCCTGTGCACCTGGACGCCACGCAACGTCTGGGAACGTTCCGATAGCGACGCTGGCTTTTCGCTGCTCGCCGGCGCACCGCGGGGGGTGCGGCGTTACGAGCCGGGGGCGGGTGAGAGTTATGCCTCCGCGGGGTGTCGGGGCTGGGCTCGATTCTGCCCGTGGATGAATTTAATTTTCAGCGGAGGGGATCGCGGAGCGCCCGGGCTGAAAAGATTGTGTTCGGGGCTGTTCAACCCTAATTTTATCTCCGCTCGCTTTCCTCTTTTCGAACGCCGCTCGCGGATATTAATGGATTACGCGAGCGCAGAATTTCGCCGCGGAGAAGAAGCAGATACGATGGCCAAGTGGAGGGTTGGAGTTTTTGCCAGAGGTCGACGTACGGTTTTTGCGGTGCAACGTTAAATATCGGTCCAGCGAGAGACGGCATTGTCCTCCTAGCCGTCCACCTCCTACGTCGCGCGGAAAGACTTTGACAAATCGTCGATCAACCTCTACGAGGATCGCTTCCTATCTCGAGGACTCTTTCGAGCCCCGCTCAACTGGCCAACGATCGGGATCTGGCGATCCGTTCTCTCAGGACTTTTGCTGCCGTTCCTGGCATATTCCTTCTACCATTAATTTCAACAAGAATCACATCGATCGATCACTACCACCGTGGTTAGGAAACGTTATAGGAATAAGTGGCATGCTTGGCGATTAGGTGACTCGTCTTCATTTTTGTTTTTAATAAAACCTTGCTGCCGTTACAAAAACGAGTTGTCCTTTGAAGAAAAGTACATATATATCCAACAGAGGTGAACAGATATATCCGTCAGGCCGCCGGAGATCCACGCGTTCGTTAGATCGTCGCGACCTCCGTCCAGCCCGGATCGTCGATCTTTCCCTCGGCCTTGGCATTTCGCGAATAAATGGACCTACTGTCCGTCAGCGGCGGAAGGACGACGAGGAGAGAGAGAGAGGTGGTGCACGGCGAAGAAGAAGCCGACGACGAGCCGCGACGCGATGGCGAAACGAGGGTTTCCGTGCGCGCGATAAGATAAAAAAGCACTGGGCCGTTATCAGCGGCCGTTTCGCGATACCGGTCGTCACGGGTGCCGACCACGGGCAAAGGAGCTCGGAAGTGCGTGCAATTGTACCGTGTATTGGCGACGCCAGCGTGAAATGTCGACCCGTTCGTGCTGGACATCGACTGGCCATTAAGCCATTAACAGCGAAGCAGAACGACTCCAAGAGACACGGAGCCGCCAACCTTTTAAGGACGCCACGCTCGAGGGGCCGAGGTAAGGCTGGATGCCACCGGAAGTCGCGAAACCGTCGCAGAAAAGTGGAAGATCGGGTACCGCGATTCGCTCGCTGATTAGCGAGAGAAATTACGAATACAGAGTGAAATAGTAGAGTAAGTTCGGAGCGCTGATGTTAAAGGTAGCTGAGAAATTAGATGACAAGTGAGAAGTGTTGCAGAAAGGATGGAATACAAGTGATAGATACTGCGTAGAATTCCGATAGATGTCTGATAAGGTACGGAGGTCTATTTTATGGCGATAAATATTGAAATTGCTGTTACAAGGCTTGTATGGCCTTAGGCGTAGACAGAAATAGATAGCTTCGTTCCTTTTTCAACGATTCATTGAATTTGTAATATTTGCAAGTGAGATTATCTTGTAGTATACCAGGGTGATACAGTGATATCGATTCCGTACACCGCAGGAAGTAGCTTTTTCCCAGCTTTTTCCTCTTCGGGAAAGCATCGTGCTGCGCGAAAAACAAGCAGGGATCCCGTCCAGAGTGATCTAACGCCGTTGAACGATCGTGTCAGGAGGTCGACCAGGCACGGTTCATCCCTCACTCGTGTTAATACGCCGGTTTCAACACTTTCAACCCCCGGACACGTGTCCATCCTTTTGTGACGACAGGTGAGCATCGACCCTCTCGAAAGCCCGTTCGATGGACGGACGGTTTTGAACAGTTGCGAACGAATTGCTTCAACTACTGTACTGAAAACATTTTATTAAGGAATGTTTGCCATGCGTTCAAGATATTTCAAATAAAGATGCATTGATAAGTTCATCCAAGCCTCCCGAACCAGTTTAATCATCAATTTATTCAGAAACAAAATTTCTAGTCGCGCACAGGGCCTAACACGGAAAAGGATAATATCGTTTGGAGGATTGTTCCCCTCGGAACGACCATGCTGCAAGTTCTATCACGCGTGGAAGTTCGTTCCCACCCCCTCGGACACGTGTTCACCCTACGTAACGACAGGTGAGAATCGTCCCTCTTACGCAACAACTGTTTAAGTACCGTACGCGAAGAATCCATTAAGTCTGCACGTGCTCCTTCCGGTTCTCGAGCTTGGTAAGTCATTCCTAGCTTCCTTGAACAGCCTGGAAAGGATATACGGTGCCTCCTCGAACACGTGGCAGGACGTCTTCACTTTGAACGGGGCCTCGAGAACGGGGAAGCTTCCTCAAGACCCTCCTCGCTGTTTCTAGGCAAAACTACACCAGCTTATCGAGGAACAAATTATAGATCAATGGACGTACTTCACGACGATGTGTCTTCAAGATTTTCTTATTCATGAGAAGCCAAGAAGCTTCTGTAGAAAGCAGATTTTCTTTTCTCCAGCACGACTTCTCGACCTCCGCATGAATCATATCATCCGGCGACCAAGGACTGCAGCCACCCACGTCGCGACTCCGAGGGCCAGACGTCAACATCTCCAAACGCGAAATCCACGGAGCAATCATCCCCGGGATCCTGCTGACGGACGTAATAATTTCCACGTCTCCGAAAGTGGCTCGTCCATCCCTAGGATCACCGTCGCCCGCCGTTCCCCAGCCTCCCAGGAAGTTGCGCGTTGGTCGACGATCAAGCTGTCTTCCGTCGAAATGGAAGAAAGGGGAGGGAAACGAGAAACATCTCTTCTTTAAACGAACTGTCGAACTCGTGTCGAGCCGGCGCTCGCGGGTTTAATCGCAAATTGACTCGTCGTCGCCAATAAAAATTCAATAACGGCCAGCCAGCCGCTGGTTATTGTCGAAAACTTCGGACCAGGCCTTTTAGCCTCCCACCCCACTTCAGCTCCCTTTCCGCGTCCCCAACCCCCTTCGTCGCGAGCCACCCCACGCTCTTCCTTTTTTCGCTCGCGTTCGCTAACATTCGCTCGAAAAATATTCGATGCTATCTGGCACCGTGAATTGGCTGCTGACGCTCGTACCGAGACTCTGTTTCGTTTCCCCACCGACCACCCCCAAACCCCCGTTGTACACAGCCCTCCCTTTCTCCCCTCGACCCTCCGTTTCACTCTGATCGCTGGCAAAACGGATGCAACGTGTAAGCTAGCACGCGTCGACGGATAACACGATTTTTTTTATGAGCTGATATTAGCTCGAACGAGGGACGAGGGTGGGTTCCCCGATCGATTCTGCCCAGGCGATTATCCTCGGCGCCGTTCGACACCCTGCTTCGCTAATTGCCGGAAACCGTGGAATTTGGGAAGGAAAGCTGAGCAGCATTTTTCAATGACGAATTGAATATCTTTGCGACGAAGGTGAGGGGGTGGTTTTGAGCTTGATGGGAATATGTCATCATTTTGCGTACCTATTTTTTTTTAAACACTCGACAGAGGAGAGGTGTTGAACGAACCCAGATATATCTCTTTCACTGGTATCTTGGAAGCGCAGCTCTATCTTTAATTGCGAAAAGAGCAGCAATGTGTGATCCCGATGCACCGATTTAGTTGCAAGCGCGGTTGCATCGCGAAGAATAACTGTTTACCCGAAAAAATCGCCGGCGCAGTGCCGCTGCGATTGATTGGGAAATACAAAGTGCAAAGATATCGAACGGCTCGCGATAATGCACGGGCGAAGTTTGTAACGCTATAAAACATAGTGCAGACAGGCGGGAGCGGATAACGATTCGCTGAAAGCGTCGTTAATTTCTGCGCACGTTACGCGGCACGATTTACAAGCTGCCCGCCGAACACGGACATCTTGACGCGGTGATATTTCCAACGTTTCGAACCCAATCACGTTTCCTCGAGATGAACACCCGACTACGAGCACAACATTAGTCGATTGCCTTGTTTTAGGAAACAAATGCGAGAATATTAAGCTCAGCGAGTTCGCTCCATCGCAGCGTAGTAATCTCCGATGAATTCATCCCCGAAGTAATGACAAAAGGTAGCGAAATTCTTCGCTGCTCGATTTTCGCGACATCGCGGTGAAAAGGGCACCGCCGAATGTTTCTTCGCGCGAATTCTTGCCAACGATAATTTTCCCAAGGGTCGGCCGATCTGCGGGCCAGAATACTTGTAAATCAGCCGCGCGGTCGCACGGAATACCGGCGCGCTCGCCGATATCTATCTTGCAGAAACCGAGAGAAGCTTATTAGACTCGGATCCATGTACCCTTAACAGACGTTCCTTATCTCAGGTGTCGACGCCTCGCGCGGAAAAGGTTAACGTCGAGACAAACGTTAACCTCCGATTTACGTTCCCCGCTCTTCTCGCCGATAAATAGCGGCGCGCTGCGAGCGAACGCCTCTCTCTATCGCCGTTGCAATTAGGATCGGCTCGAAAGTGCACACGCTTGCGTAATTCCGCTTTCCTAATTCCATTTTTCTCCGCCGCGGGATCGTTTCGACCGATACAGTGTTAAATGTTAACGTTGCTCGCTGGGAGCTCTATATAATAAACCATACATGGTTTAGAAACTAAAGCGATTCATATACTCACTGCTATGGGAAGCTTGTCGACTTCCTAGAGACCAGAGGCTCGATCCGAGAGCGTGGCAATCTACGAACCTGCATTTCTTCTTCAATTTTCTAACCAACAGCCGCCTCCAACCACGGGTCCATCCAGACACCCGTGCACCCAACGGTCATCCACTTTTCACGGGCCACGCGAAATGGCCCGAACAGGAAGAGTTCGCCCCGTGGCCGCGTCGAGGCAGAAAGAAAAGAGAGCGTCTAAAAATACACGGTCTCGGCTCTAGGTGGGAATGATTCGGTATCTCGTACGACGTCACGGGGGTCTGAAATATGAGAGATACGACGGACCTCGCCCCCATGCCATCCCATTCCCTCGATGGTGCATTAGCGCTAATCTCCGCTCTTTAGTCCTCTCTTTATCTTTTCTGCCCTCGTCCTCCGCCACCACCGCCGCTCCACCACCGAGGGGGGCCCCGCCGCTACACCTTCGTCCCGCGTTGCTCACGGAACGGGCTCACCTCGAACGGTGACGAGGAGGAAACGGGGGCTGGTGCGTGTATACCTGTTCGTCTCGAGCCCACCACTCTTTCCCTGCGCGCCATTATCGGCTCCATCTAATCGCCTCGATCCGTTATTTGGTGGCCACATTGTACGTGTGCCCGTGAGCTCTGGGCGGGGGAGCGGAAGGGGAGGAGAGGAAGGTGGACCCAGCTCGGGCAGAGTTTTGACACTCGGAATCTCATTAGCGATCGTGAAATCCCCGGCCCTGAAGGGGGATTACTGGCAGGCCTCCGCCCGCGGGGAGCAAAGAACGAATTCCTCGGGATTTCACGCTGCCCTCCGCCCTTCCCTCTCTCGCGAGTCGCCCCGACAGACCGGCTAATTATATAATACAAGCCGATGAGGCTGGTCGGGACCGAGGTGACTGCTCGTTTTCAGAGAGGCTGGCTTTAATGGAGTGTTTTTGGGGGGTTTTATGCGTCTTCATCCTCCGGGTCCAATTTGTTCCCTCGTTCCGTACGTGTGTCTCCATGCGGACCAGCAATAAGCATGTTGTACCTTCTGTACACGTTATTAGGAGGTTTTGTAACATCGTTGCTGTTAGTTTCTCCGATACTCTGTTGCGATGTGCGTGATATCCACGTGTTGATGTTGAAGTAGCGAGGATTCTACCTTTCGAGATCGCAACTTTACCCACCATTTAAGCGAAGCGGTCCCACCGATCTGACCTGGATCCACGATCAGAATTCTCGGGTCTCCCACAGGGCTGTCCTATTGAACTCGCAGTATCTCTCCTTAAGCATATCCTATGAAAAACGGGGGCGATCGTTCGCGCATCGTCTGAATTCCGAACTCCATTCCGACGATACTTGGAAGGGAACCGCGGGACCCCTATCGGCGGCTGGGATCTACGGCATCTACTCCCCCGCGAATTACCGTCGAGCAGCTCACGGGAACCGGCTGAAAGTAGAGTGTCGATATCACACGTCGTAGGACATCGCAGTCTCATTCAAATGCTCAGATAACGGCCACCGCAATGGCGGCAAGTTCTACCTCCCCTTCGGCCCCTTCCGCGACGTTCCGCCGTCTGGAATCAATGAATCCGAACACGATAATGCGAACTTCTGCCAAGAGCTGGCAAGTCGTCGCCTAATCTGCTGCCTGATGCCCTTTCGAGAACGCAGTGAGAGCCGGAGAGGCGGTGGTTCCCGCTAAACTAAACCATCGCTAAAGAACACGCACCCCCTTCTCGCGTTTTCGACACGGGGGAGAGATCGGGAGGCGATAAGCGGCTCTTCCTGTTTGCGCCGTTTAAACCGAGAATCTTTCGACCGAATTGTGACGCCAGGCAAGTTCCCAGGGACGTGGGGTGACTGACGAGGAACCCTACGCGAGCGATGGTTCCTCGTGACAACGAGTGGGTAGTTCTAGGTGTTGTTGGGTGCTGGAGGATAACGCTCGATGACTTGGCATGGAGTCTCTGAAGATTTTGGGGTTCTAATTTTTCCCGCGAAAACACTCATGTGTACGCGTGATTTTTCCCGCCCGATACTTTTTGATCAGACCTCGTATGGTTGTGCCTATTCCTCGAGTTCTCGATTCTGGAAGACGGGTGGAGAATTTTGCAGTAGGTAGTTTTGGTCGGAAGTATTCCCTGCAACAGGGGCAGAGGCTTCAAATTTCGGCACCGCTACGATTCCACCGACTCCCAATGACTTCTACCCTGCTCCTACACTAATCCACCCCCATGGCAATGCAGCGTCAGTGAAGCAGCCATAGATCCCAAGAAACGTCCAGGCACCGACATACATATACCACGAGAAAGCTGCTGGCGGTCGGATAAGTGGAAGATGCAGCGAACGGTGGAGGCAGGTCAGAGGAACGGCGTTTGGCTTCGACGTGCGCTAGATACGCGATACGTCATTACACCTAGGTCCGCAACACCCCGCGGGAGAGCGGCGAGCCGGTGAACGGGGTGGATGGAAGAGGGAGCGAAAGAGAGGCAATTGAGAAGGGGTAGCAGGAGAAGGCGAGGGACAGAGAGGGAGAGTTTGACAGATCTTCATAAAGGCACACACAACTGTGCCGCGGCGATAAGGGAATCGGGAGCAGGCATCTCGTCTCCCTCTCCTTCTCTCTCTCCTGCGCGCACTCCACCGACCCCCGCGTTTCTCCACCCACGTAGCTGGAGCCAACCCCCGCAGTCCACCCTCCCAGCCACCCCCGTAGGGGCTTCAAAGGGGAATGGAGGGGGATAGAAGCACGGGCACTCAGTCAGTACGCTGCTATCATTTTTCCACACGAGTGGGCGGCGGCGTCGGTGGTTCCTGGGTGGTACTACGCTTCTACTCCTGCCGTGTTCTCTCCTCTTTCGATCTGCTACCCTCTCGTCTCTCTCTCTCTCTCTCTCTCTCTCTCTCTCTCTCTCTCTCTTTCTCTTTCTCTCTGAAACCTTGGACGTCTCGGTGCACCTTGTTCCCGAGTGCCCCGAACGCGACACTTTGCGGTCTGATACCCTTCCACGGGCAAAAGGAGACGGAGGGTTCCCGGGGTCCACCGCGGGGACCTTGGCAGAATTCTTGCGAGGGGTGGCGAACAGTTTATGGGGTGCGTACGACCGATGGATTCTGGGAGATTGCTGTTGAACCGACAGGGGAAAGGTGAACGAAACTCCGTAGATGTTTGATGAGAAGTTGAACTATGTACCTACATAGAAATTAGCACGCAATGTGTTTGAAGTGAAAATGTAACGCCTTGATGATTTCTATGAGGTATAGAGAATTTCTTCTGTAACTCTTATCGATAATCCTTATTCCCTAAATACCCACATCGAATATCAGACATTTCGCTGGAAGAGATTCCCATAACCCCCAGCCTCGGCTCGCAATGGTAACGGCAAAGGAGAAGAAAGATCGTCGGAATCAATTCCGCCCGGGCGTCTTCATTTTTCCATTATCCATCAGTTATATTTCGCTATTATTTTCAACGCGAGCGAGCGCCCGTTGATAAATCGAACATCGTCGCCACCCACCATTCATCGGGGCGCGTTACACTCTATGGCGTTACAAATCGCTCCGACTGTCTGGCCGGTGTTCCTCTCTGCGAGATGATCGAGCGCGCCTGCACCAGAAGGATTCCTGCTCTATGGTGATAAGGGACGGGGCGATTTCTTAAGGCGGATTCCCCTGAAACCCGGTGAAGAACGAGCCGATGTCCTGTCCGTGGCTTTTTCCATCCACCCAGCCACTTCTCATCTCCACCGAGCCATTTCCACCGCGCCACCCGCGCCTTTTGTTTTTCCCTTCTCCCCTGACCAACCCCAGACCCCGGGATCGTGACTTATCGGCCGCGATCGCGATTTATCGAAACCCGGACCGACTTGCGTTAATTATCGCATTACGGGTGAAAGCTCGTACTTACTCGGTTTGGGTGGATCGATATCGACCGATGGGATGGAGGGATATATAGCGATATTGTGGACTTACCTGAAACATAAATAAACAACGAGGTTAGTACAAAATATGCTGGCACCTTGTGTGAAACATCTCCCTTTCGTTCTCGCGGTGTTTTTGCGCGAATAGATAACAGTCCATTCTTCTTCATCGAATGTCTGAAGCTCTGTCCCTAACATCGAACAGCGAATACTGAATAGCAGTGGAAAGGAAGACAGATATCTCTCTTCGGCAAAGAGAATCACGATAAAGGAGCCAAGATATCCCTCGCTCTCCGGTAATAACACCCCAATCTCAGGGAGAAGATTACTTTAAACGGGGACTAATTATCTAGAAACGATTTTTAGGGACCACCCAGTAGTCTCTGGAGCATCTTTGATAAATCACAGCGCCGGCCGCGTATCCGGGATAAGGAGGTTCGAATAAGAAGAAAGAGGCGCCCTTAAGGATCGTAGGGCGCGCGTGTCCCGCATCGTGGATTCCAGTCACGTGTCCTATCGGAAATTAGAGCCGTGTCAAGTCGAGTGAGCCGACCGCCCGGCCCACCCCGTTCCCCGTCCTGAGCGACTCTAAAGTTACGGGGGTCGCCAACGACCACTTGGAGACGTCGAAAAGGGTGAACGCAACCTCTTCCCCGTCGGTTACACGATCCAGATCGTTTTTCTCGCAGGGGCCGCCTCGCGCTTACGGAATTACCCTCCCTGCTACCTTCCTCCACCCCTTTCCATGGGTAGCGCATTTCCTGTGGATCTTCCTCAGGAATACCTTCCCTAGTCTGATTTTACATAGGGGGTGTTTACGGTTTAGACTATACCATTTTATCGCTGTAACTCTGGCATTGAATAGTATTAATATTCCGATGTCTATCTACGTTACACCTACCCCTGACGCATCGTAAAACGGATGACGCCCTTAAGAGCTATCAAAGTGATAGGCCGAAGGTAACTAAACTACCTCCTACACCGCTACACTTTCACACCTAAGTTAGACACCGCCCAAAATAGGAAACAGATCACCAGCATCGCCGTCTACTTCGTTCCAACTCTATCCCTCGGTGATTTCAAAACCGCCCCACGTGCCTCCCCCTCGATCGCGCACAAGAGCTTGCCAGCGTTCAAGAGCGAGCTCGAAGTCGCCAGGCGATAATTCTAAAAACGTCACCGCGAAGGGTGACAGTCGGGCGGGGAAAGAAAACGAGGAGGGAGATCGAGTTGGTCGGGCAGCTCGCGACAGAAAAAGCTGCTGGCGTCGGCTGGATGGATTTCCAGCGCGAATCGACAATAATTGTCTGAATCAGGCGCTCGTCGAGCCGCCCCCTTGGCGCGGGACGGGCGGGAAACGGGGGAGGGGGCGGGGGCGGGGGGGGGGGGGGTGGTGGTTGGTTCGAAACGAACGAAAGACAAAGGAGCATCCCGTTCGTCGAATCGCACGCTCCGTCGTCGTCGAGCATGGCGTATCTACATCCCCCTGGCACGGCCTATTCAGAGCATCCCTTACACGCTCGCCGCGGTGCCACTCGAGGCACACGCCTGGCCACGATTATTGCCGATACATCCACTCTCTCTCCTTTTCATTCCGTTACTTCAGCTCTGCTAGCTCTGGCCAGAGATTAGCTCTCGCAGTCGTGGACCTCCACCCCCGACGTCCCTCAGCGGCGACTCTGTCCCTTTCTTCCACGAGATGCGCGGTATAATGAAGTGGAGAATGCACAGGCGAGAAAAATGCGGGCGCGCGGCGAGATCGATCGGCGCGAAGCGTCGAGCAAGGCGAGGAGCATTGTTTTCTCGATGGAGATGAATCCGCGGCGCGGGGACCAGGGATTCGGTAGGGACGTTGCTCCGTCAAGTCAAGTTAGGGGAAAGAATGCGTGTCCTTCGGTGGTTTCCTACTGGATCCGAGTCTGTGGATCGCTAAGGGAACTCGACCTAATCGCAGCGATCTTCAGAATCTGTTCAGATTCCATTTGAATGTTTGTCGCTTCGCCGGTGGAAGCAGAAAACGGTGAATAGAAGCGAGAAACGGTTTCCCCCGTTAGCCAGGGAACAACAGACCGGCCATTACGGCCGACCACCGCGAAAAGGTGATTTACGATTTCACCGGGAAGGCTTTCCCTACGGTGCACGCCACCTATCCGTTTTTGGTGGCACGCTGGATGCCTTTAAATGGTCTCACCCCGTCCTATCTCTATCGTGATACGCGGCGACGCACACCCACGCACGTTCTGCGACCGAGTACTCGCGGATGTTGCACTCTGCGCGGCCTTAATGTCTCACGATTGTATTCAGATCCCCCCGCGAGAGTTCTTTTTTCCACGCGCAAGGTCTGTTCCAGCATGGTGCGCCCGCTGGATAACACCGACGCGTTTCTCGTCCTCTTTTTTCGCCGACGATGGAAACGGTGTTTCGACCAGGTGGCACAAGTAGGAAACACGCTGGGTTCCCGTGCTGATCGAGATCGTTTAGTTTGCGCAGGAGTTTCCTTTCATCCTTCGAACTCGAGGGTTGATGATGGAGGAGGGAGTGAGCAGGGGGTTGAAGATTGTTTCAATTTCACTTGCCACGAAGATACGGATACTTATTCATTTGCATTTCAAGCTACGTAACTAGGAAATTCTGATGCCAATTGCTACTCGAGTATCACTCCACTGACATGCATTGTTCCTTCGCTCATCCCCCACTTGCGATTATTAAATCTTCCCCCGAAGGCAGCTCTAAATCATCTCCTCACACGGCTGGCACACGCCTGGAAACATCCCACGCGAGGATCTCCAGCGATTGCGAGGCTTCCATCGGCAGAGTTTCTCCTGGCGAGAACAAATCCTCATAGATCGTTGCTCGCCCGGCCGTCGATTCATCTCGATACACAATGCTTATAAGAGCTGCGGAGCGAGGAGCACGAGAAAGAAAGATCTCATCTCGCAGTCGTGAAACGTAGAAAACGGGGAAGCGTTTGGAAAGAAGGAGCGTAGCACATGGAATCGTGTGGTGTCGAAGATCGATCGAGACCGGGGGAACGTGGCGAGATAAAACGATCTCTCGCGTAGGAGTGGAATGGAAAGAGGAGCTGGTCGAACTCGCGGAAAAGTTTTTCGTAGTTGAATTATAATTTACAGTTATCCAGCCGCTGGTGGAACGATACCGGCGACTGTTGTATCTCGTTCCGAGGCGTCGAAGAAGACGAGGAAACCGCCTCGGTGAATGGAGAAAGCCGAACTCGCGAGATCGCGAGATGGATCGGTCGATCCTGTGGATCACGATTTCTCGAACCGGCGAGGAACAATGATTTCGCGCAATGGCGGCCTGTGAACGACTAAATTCCAGTCTCTAAATTGCAAGACGAGTACGCTCGTCCAATTCGATTTCAAGCGGCTGAAGCGCGAGATCGATGTACCAGCTATTGTTTGTCGATGAAACTATGGCCCGCTATCTCTGCGTTTAACGAAGCCTGAAAACGTGGCAACTTTATACCATCCACTTCGAACGGAGCAGGGAAAGTTTCCGCTGATACTTTTCTGCCCCGCAGAAACGTTTCCTTCGGCGTCGCAGCTATTTCCCCACCGGCGCATCAAAAATTTGACAAACGGAGAAATTAAACCGCTTATCGTTCCCCCACGACCCAAATTGCCTGCTTCTCGTCCCCGTGACAGAATGGGCGAAAAAGTGAGGGGTCCAGGGGGTCGGTTAACGTAGACAAGAGGAGAGGCTCGAATTAATCGCCCGCTGGAGAAAGAAGACTCGCTGGGCCGCGATACCTTCAGCCACGCCACAGAGTTTTCGTCCAATTTGTCATCCTTAGGAAGTTCGAAAGTATTTAAAAAGTTCGCCCAACCCCCGGGCCACGTCCTGCCGTTTAATCGTCCTCTTCGAACCCACCCTTCTCTCATACCCACCTTCCCTCTCCAGCCGCGCTGTCACGCTTCTTAACATGCTCGGTTAAGTCATCTCTTCTCCTCTTCCTCGAGCTAGCGATCTCCATGGGGAATCGGGAGATCGCTGCTTCTTCGAGCAATTTGTAATTTCGAAGGAACGAGCGCTGTCCTGGGTACCTCGTAGGAGGACTTTTTATTCCGATGTTCGAGGAGTTTAATGATAAGCACAGTCAGCAGAAGCTTGCTTCCAAGCGTCAGTAGAAATAGAGTATTTCTCAATAGAGGAACAAGTGAATAATAAGTTTAACACCACTAGTGGCTCCATTCTGCTCTTCAATCCCCGCCAAATAAAGCTGAGGATAGATCGAGGGAAAGTTGGTCGGCCGACGCAGATCCAAGATCCCTGAAAGCGCGGAATGAACTTCCACGTCGCTTCATTTCGCGTCGATTCGCTCCGCGCGAAAGTACAGAGACAGAGAGGCAGGCCACCATATCGCGGCAGCGTTTCCCGAAGACGACTAGAGTGCATGACGAAGGGAAGGGCTCCGAACTTGCCGCAGAAATCCATTATGAACGCGAGCGAAGAGGGAAAGGGGGGTGGGGCGAGATTCATTAGGGGCGATAATAATTAAATGAACGTCTGCCTGCCGGCTGGTCTCGCCTCGAACCACGGATTCTCGATTAAGGTTTTGCAGCGGCCGGGGGCCCGGATTCTTTTCCCTCTTCTTTCCCGCAGGAGCTTCCGTGGCTAGTCGACCGCGACACGCGTCGGCCGGAAATTGAAGCACGAAATAAAGCTATTTTGCGTCGCCAGAAAGTGGACGTCGGTAGAAATGATCGAGGGATCCTGCGTGTGTCAACCTGCTTAGCATTGAATGGAAATTAAATGCGAAGGGGTTAACACGATAGGCTTGATAAATCTGTCAAACTTGACGTTTGATTGCTAGCTATGCTGGAACCCCGAGCGAGTGTGCAGAAACAGTGGGAGGATCGCAGGTTCTCTGTACCTCTTTCAATAACCACCAAAGACAACGTATCTAAACGAAAGACCAGGGATTCAAACTTCAGAAGGTTCTCGCACCGCTGCCAAAAAAGCGTCCGAGTCCCTTTGCGCGATTCAATCGTCCACACCACGTCCATCATCCCTGACAAGCTCTCGCGCCGGAGAGAGGAGAGACAGAAATCCTCTCGCTTCTTCCCTTCGCTCTCCAGAGGTGCGCTATCTCCATGGCGATAGGGGGAGGGAAAGACACTCATTTTTATACCGTCAAAATGTGTTATCTTGCCCGTGCGGCTCGTCTCTGCTGGCCCCCCGACTCCCACCCCCTATCACCCCCCACAGCGGCTGCCTTTTTACCTCTTTCTACCTCCTCCTTTCGGGTCCGCGTTCCTGCGCTGTGCTCGCGCACACATACACACATAGGCGTCCTGGGGGCGGAATTAACTCGCTAGCAGATATCCACCCTCGAAGCGAGCCACTCACCTCTCCGCCACCCCACGCCCCGCCGTCCTCCACCCTCTCGACATTTATATTGTCTGCCGGTCGTCTAGGGGTGAAAAAAGTCGCTCGTCCTCCCCCTGTCGCGGGTGGAACCGCACAAAGGGCCGGGGTCGGGGCCGAGCGGGGTATTCCTTTTTCCAGTTCGACACCTTCGGTTAATCTCTGACTGGGGGTCAGGGGGCGCTTGCCTCGCCTCTTGCACTCGACTGTCACGACGTTCGCTTGCCGTTTATCTTCCAGCGATTGCGCTGGACATTTTTACGAACAGAGGTACATAGCAGAGATCTCGAAGGCATCGAGGCCCGATTCCCCCACGGATCTCTGCTATTTGCGTCGATGATCGCGCGCCAGTCGTCGTGTACGAAATTATCTGCAATTCAATCCCCCGGGGGAGTTCGATGGACGTGGATCATGGAAATACCTGGTGTGTATATCGCGAGGCGGTTCGACGTAAAAGCATATGGAAATTTCAGCGTTGAACGTTCTTAGGGGGGCCCCGGCGTTCAGGATATGTATCGACAGGAGCGTACCAGCGATAGAAACAAACCGTAACGGGCTGTCTCTTCTTCTGACGAATCGATGCACGCTCGATATAGATGTCTGGATATCGATTGCCGCCGGTGTGCGGCCCGAGATATCTCGATCCCGCGATCCCTTATTCCATCCGGGGGCCTCCCCACTTCCATTCCCATCTCTCGCGGCTCTCGTGTTGGCGTGCTCCTCCAGGTCCTCCTTTTCCCCCTTCCGTTTCGATTTTCCCTATTTTTCGCTTTATCTTCCCTATATTCTTTCTGTTTGTCGTTTCCTGCATCTCCAGGCTAAACGTGTCCTTTTCTCCCTTGCCTCTTCTGCTCCGTTATCTTTAATGCATTTGTTCTGTGCTTGTATGCCCAGTGATTCTTCCGATGCTTCTTGTTTTCAGGCTCCTCCTTCTTCTCGGAACTAACGGGGACCAAGGATTTTAGTGATAACGAATAGGAGTGTGACCTATTATACGCGTAAATTCTTCAGCCACCTGTATCTGCATGCAAAGTCAATGGAGAGGAATTCCGAATGATCGCAGGCATCGGAAAAACGCTAATCTATTAGATCACGCGTTGAAGAGGAACGCGATAAGGTCCAGCAAGTGTTGATCCTCCATATAGTTGCAGCAGAGGTGTATATGGAAAGCAGTCACTGGACCGTCAAGGATTATCGGCCAGATATGTTAATTTCCACGGCGCCCAGGCGAACGTTCTCCCTCTGTCCACCTCCTACGTCCTCGCCTAAGTATACGCGCGCACCGCGATAGTGTGTACAGACTCCATTTAAATTAGATCGCCGTCCATTCGCCTTTTCTTCTTTTAATAGCTTCATCGGTGAATTACCGAAGCGACGCGAGCTCCGACATGGTGACCAGTCGGCGAAGAATCCCTCGGAATGCGATGGTGATCGATGGGGCAGGGAATTCTGGTGAAAGGGATCTTGGCGATCGTGGCTGCGATAATTGCGTTACAGATATCGATGGTAGCTAGTTTTTCACGCCGTGGTACAGCGAGATTCGAGAGGAATTCGGTGAAGAGCTGATGACTATCAGCGAGTGGCATAGCTGAGACGGGTTCGAAGCAACGTTCCTTTCGATGAAGCTATTTTAATCCCCCACATTGGGGGAAACATTCTTCCAAGAATAAACGTTGGAATATCTACGATGGATAGATAAGAGCAGTAAGCAGCAGGTAGTTTCCCTAATTTTTTTTATCCAGAATCGGTAGACCAATCTAGCGATAAGCTGGCGTGGAACCGAGAGACATATCATCCCGAGATGAGCTGTAAAATCTAATGAAGATTGAAGCGGAATAAAAGCGAGGTGGATGGAGTAGAAAATCATCAGCGCCGAAGGAAAGGCAAACTACACGGTAATTATTGCATCGGCGCTGTTCTCAACTACCAATTACTCGCTTCGAGTTACGCTCGTCTCCACTTAAGCCTCTTCCAGGAGACGTAGACGCGATTAAACTACACTTTGAACTTGCGTTTGAGGACCGATGGACGGGGCTTTAATCGGCAATTAAAACAGCCGGCAAAGAGAGGATCAACGGAGAGGAACAAAAGAAACGTTGCGGAAGAGATCGCGGATCGAACAGCCTCGCAGCTTCATGCCCGCTCTCGCAGCTTCCTCCCGTGTTCCGAGAACCAGAGAGCCGTGGCTGCGTAACTCTCAATTAGCCCCGCGTATTAGCCATAAAGGCCTCATTTTACTATCAGAAAACATTCCCAGAATCCGAGGCGGGGCGATCGCCGCGGCGATACAGCGTCCGTGGATTAATGCGCGGCGTCGAACGCGAGGTGGAACCGTGAAAAAGGGCGCGTCTAAAAGAGAGGCTTCCAGAGGAAGCGAGAGAGGCAAGGAGGGAAGGTACCCCGACCGAGGCGTGTGCAGCGCGTCCCGGCTGCCCCGAGGAAACGCATTTCGCGGTATCCCTTGGTTATCGCTGGCACCGTGTGCGCTAATAAAAGAAACGACATTATAAGATCAACCGCACCGCATGCCACGCAACTGTAAAACCACCGTCGCGCTATCAGGGCGCCGCGTAACTCTCGGACCGACTGTACATCCTCCTCTGGTCGTTCCCCGGCTCCTATTAGAGCATTAGAGGATGAAGACGTCGTGCGCCAGGTCGCTCCCCTCTTCTCTCCTTCATAGTCGTACCTGGACCCTTTAACTAGACGCGTCGCGAAGGCCTGCCTGGCTGTGCCATCGCCGTATCTCCTCGGCTGGTCGATCTACGGTGGAGGAGATACCGATCTGCGGCGATTCAATCGTTGCTCCGTGGAGTAAGTTCGCAGTGATGAAGTTTCATAGAACGAGAGGTAGAGCAGGTGGGATTTAAATCGCTAGTCCGATTTATGGAATCCTCTGGTGGCACGTTTTGTAATGTTCTGTCCCGTTTGAAGATCGAGATCGGAATCTGTGGGAGACATGCGTACGGGGGGCTAGTTGGATTTTATAATCGCGCCAACGCAGCGTGGCGGCCGCGGGGATCGTTAACCTGACGTTTCCACTTCGGTGCTGTTGTGAGAAGTTGCTTCGATTCTGGGGGAGAAGGGGCTGGTTGCACGCTTTGCTGGACCAGGAGTCCGAATTCCGAAGCTTTCAGTCGCTGGAGGATCGATCGGATCGATGAGATATCGGGGAGCTTAGATTCTCCTCATATAAAGCTACCAAACGTAATGGATCTCTCGAAATACACCGATCGATACTCGATCTCAATTGAACGATACTAACAGCACAGGGTCCAGTGACGAGTTCAAAGAACAGTGGCGCTAGGTACTCTTTGGCAGTGGATGACAGATAACAGTCCCTCGCGAATTGACACTTGACCACTTTGCCCTTCTCATCGACTCTCCACTGTCCTCGATTAAACACTTTTTGAACTGATGTTCCCGACGAAGGTGTGTCGAGTGAAACTACCCTGAAATCGATCGATTTCAACCCCCGTAGATCGGCCTCTACTAACGAACCGCGACCGCTCGATGATAAAGACGTTGCAACGGGCGCGAGATTTTCGAGCGACGTCCCTGGTCTCGGTTGGCGGCCCTGCTGGGTGGGTACGCGAGATAGAATCAGTAGCTGGAGCTAGTTAGATGATAGCATCGCTGAGCCGCGAACCGAGGCTATACGAGGGGAACGGGGGTGCAAGCGAGATAGATAGAGAGACAGAGAGGGGCCGCGGGGGAGTGTGGGGTGGGAAAGGAGGGGGGGGGGTGAGAGGCAAACGGAGAGCGCGATCGCTGATAAGAGCCACCGCGCAGCCGATAACGCTCCCTTATCTCCATCCAGTGGCGCCGCAACTCTCAAGGCTTTCCAGCCTCGACACCACTCGTATATATTCCTCTCTCCCACCTTTCTCTCCCTCTCTTCCTCTCTCACACATCGGTCTCGTTTCAACGAAATGTTCCGCGATCTTTTTACCCCCTTCAAACCCCTTTCTCTCCTGCGCCTCCCCCTTAGCACCGTTCGATTTCCTTTCGAGGCCTCTGTTTTCAGGCGAATTTCGTTCCCCGCGCGGTCCCTTCGATTTCGAGGGGGTTGCATCACGCGTTCATGGAATCAGATTCGAGTTTCATTGATTCCTTCTGAGCATCGACGAGGAGAAACTGGCGCGAAGCCGGGGTACGCGGCGCGGACACGAAATGGCGATCCGTTGAAGTATCCTTGGGACGTCTGCAGCGTGTAACGGGTCAGTGGAGTATGAGTCTCGCCGTGGAACCGTGAAGAATGCGCTCATAGCGAGGCAAGTGTATTCCCAATTCGTGTGTCTAAGTGACTCAGGATTCTTACATCGTGCGATTCTTTTTGCTCGTCGATCTTGATGCTTCCTCGGTTGGCAGAGTTTGACGCTCCAGAATATTCTTGATTGATCGGATCGAGCGGTTCGCCGAGGATACGTTTCCGCAGCGTATCCAGTCGGCTGAAAACGCTTTATGACCAGACCTCCTCTCTCTCTCCGATTATAATAGAGATAAACAGGCTTTAATCAGCCCCGGCGGAACGCGCGGCCGCGTCCCTACGCCTGGAAAATATGTTTGGATCGGGCGTATCCAGCGTAGATCATCGATAGTTTAGGTGTTATCTGCGCGGAGAGATCACGAACGGTATCCTTATCGGCGCGCCGCCGCAGCTCCGTGAATATTCAAGTCGATGGAGCGGACGGCGTTATTTCAAGCTGGCTTGTTTGTTCAACGTGTTCCGCTGCTTTTATTTGCTTGCCATTTTCCCCGCTAGCCACGGTGGTCTTTCGCTCGCACCTCGTTCGCGCGTTGTAAATTCTTAGTGACGTTAGAACGCGCGATTTTTGCCAGATCGGTAGACGGATGAGTGCACCTGTCACCCAATAATCCTTACTTGCCGCAACCCGCGATAGCATTACGATTAGATTTGATTTTATTCCTTCAAACTCTCAAATAATCTGGTCCCCAAAAGCCCTCCCAAGCATCTCGAAAAATCCGCCCGGTGATCGATCAGAGGAATCGATCAGGTTGCCATTTTCCCCACGTAGCTCCGTTTTTAGCGAGCCACCCAAGGACCCACGGACCCTCCCATGGAACAACGAATTCGCCGCGTATCAGGGCATCTTCGATTCTATCCCGATATCAGTACCGTGGGATCGCCGCGGACGATCGATAACAGGCTGCTCGAAACATTTTTATCTGTCAACAGTATCGAGAGGGAAGTTGGGGGGACTGGCGGAGAGGACCGTCGGAGGAATTGCGGGCGTCTGTGAGGCGGACGTTAGCATCAGCGCGCGGGAACAGGAGGGCAGAAAGGCGTAGAGGGGGTCGGACTGGCAGCGTTATCACAAGGATATCGAAGTGTGTATAAACTAGGACATAGTCGGCGCTCAGACGCGAGGGGGTGGACGAGGCAGGGGAGGAAGAAGCGGGGTGAAGGAGTAGGAGAGATTCCCTGAACGATACCGGTATAGGATGCCAGATTCCCGAGGGAGATTAGATGCCAGTCGTGGATAGAGGCTAGCTCGACTGCGTACAACTCTCCCGCCTCCCTTTCCGTCCCTTTCCCTGCTTTTCCGTTTCACTCCGTCCCCGTCGCCACCGTTCTTTCTCCGTCCCTTTCGTCGCCGCAGCCGAGTCCTTTCTCTCTTCCGCCCGCCCACACCTCTGCCCCGCAACAAATTGCCGAACGTCTCGCGAGCCGCGTCATTGTTCTCTTCTTTCGAAGCCTGAGCGAGATAAATAGATAGATAGAATTATTGCGCGGGCTCAGCTCCGTCTTCTAGGCGGTCCCGGTGCAAATGAGAAGCAGGGATACGCGACGACGGAGAGGCGGTGCCCGTTCGTTTCCCGCGTTTACGCTCCCATTGAAGAAGTTCGGAAAGTCGGGGAGCACCGGGGGCTGGCGCCCATCCCGGGGGAAACTTATCGATATTACTTGCGAGCAACAGAATATCCCGGCGATGAAGAGGCGCGTCTGCTCCTCCTCTGTTGATTTCCTGGCCTCGGCGGCGATACGCTTGCAATTTGCATCGAGGGGAAGAGGAAGAGATGGTAGATCGGGAAGGGAACGAGTCCAGACAATGACTGGACGCTATCTAACGATCGACTGCTTCTTCTTCGGTAAATCGTGAAAGATAACGGCGGACAATGCCGTCTAGGCGAACGTACAGATAAACGATGAGTCACTTGGCCACGAGATAAAAGTCTGAGCGGGGCCTATTTCGCGGAACCTCGACTGCACCGCAGTCGCAACCGCGCACTTTAACTCGGCTAAGGATTTTCGCGATTTTAACCATTTCAACCGTCCCCCATGATCTGCAACCATAACGAGGGACCCGCCAGATTCGATCGCCTCCAATTACGCCGCTGTCGCGTGACAATTTGCCGTGGGACACGACGTTCATCGCCACCCTCGCCCTCAGCTCCTCGACATCCATCGCGGCCGTTTCCACGGGCGTTATCCGCGATTTTCTGAGGTTCGCGTGGGGCAGGCCGGCTCGAGATCCTCGTGCAGGTATAAAGCGATGCGCTGGCAGTCGTTTGACGACGGCTATGAATAATTCATGGCCGGCGTTTCCTCATACAGCTCGAATGCTCTTCTGAGAACGTGGCAGGACACAGGAAAGCGTCGATAACGATCTCTCTCTCTCTCTCTCCATCTCCCTCCACCCACCCCCTCTTTCTCTGGTCTCTCTTAACGATCCGTCCTCGTTGCTCGCGGTGTGTGTTCATCCCGCTCGGATCCACGTGACTCACGCTATCGAACACGGGCGGATGGCTCGTCACGATGCGTCAGTGCGTCAGATAAAGTCACCGTACACGCTCACCTCCCTATCCCTCCCGCCGTTCCCGTTGTTGTGGCAGCCCTGCCGCGGTGACACGTCCCCCCACGTCCTCGTTCTTTCCCTCCCAGCTCGCCGCTGGATTCCGAAAATCGACCGGTCGATTCGTCCTGATCACTCCTCGCTTGTCGATCCTCCCGTCCAGATACGGATCGCCGGGTTGCAGCGGGCGCATTTCGTGCTTCCCGATGGGCGACGCTTCCGCTCGTTCGTTCGCAGGTGTCGAAGGGTGGTTCGGTACCGTTCTTTGCCGTCGCGCGAGGGTATTTCCCATTCAGGTAAAAGTGTCCCGCTTCCGTGCTCTCCATTTTAAATCAGTCAGACCAGAGTCTCAAAGTCTTCCCCTTTCAGGCTTTGAGCACCAGGCCCTCCTCGACTACGACCACCCCCCAAATAAATCGCCCTGCCCCTCTCCGGAGTGTTTGAAACTGCGATCCCCGTCCCGAGGCTGCAGATACACCGACGCAGTACCAACGGCTGCACTCTCGACCGCGTCAGAGCGGCGAAGAAAAGGAGGGAAGGTGGGAAAGAGCGAGGGAGATAGGGAGACGAGGAGGACGTTAGTTATCTGGCGCACGTCAAAACGGCGCAAAGTTGTGCCGGCCGAGAGAGGCATATCTCGGTCGCAGCAGGTTGTACGCTGAGACTTGGTGGCACAGATACCGCCGCCTCAATGTCAGAAGATAGCAGTCTGAGACTCCGCGAGAACCGTCACGACGTGCCACGAGGAATGACTACTGTGCACCACGGAGCGAGCGTGTGCGCGCCGCGCCGCGCCGTTTCCAGAACCCACGGATCGCACTCGCTCCCGCGGACATTCGCTGGGTCATCTTGGTAACCTCGATCCTGCCTATCGACGACACCTCTCGCTGCCACTTCTCCTCGGTTTCACACTCGCCGCTAGTAATACCGTCCCTCCTGCATTTTCCTCATTTTCCAAACTGACTTCTGCGAATATTTGTACCCTGCTGAATATAACCAGCTTTACTACTCCAGTGTCCGACCAATGAATTCGAACGGAATTCACAGAAATTCTGCTTTTAAAACGCTGCCTGGTTTTCGATGACAGGAACAAGAAAGCTTTACCTGTCGCTGAACGTGCTAGACAGCAGGAGAGGAAGAGTAGGAGACGATTAGGCGAAAAGTGGTCCAGACGAGTCCATAGATATTCTGATATAACCGGGCATGGAATTCGGGGGGTCGGAGAAGAAGAAAGGACCAGCGAAGGAGAACCTGGGGCCCAAGACGGACGAGTGTCAAAACAGTTGGACTTGGGCATCGTGTTCGGTTCCTTCGGACAGCCCACAATGACTCGGGAGGTCCGTCGACAGGCCAGGTTGATCGTAAACAAGTTTCTTTGTCTACGGTGCCATTGAAGAAAAACGAGAAAGGAGAAGGAGAGGAAGAGAGAATCGGCTACCTGAACCTTTCATCTCCGTTTTTTGCTGCCTCCATCTTTTTAATAACTCGTTCCTTTCGTGAGAATTAATGACCCGTAATCGAAGGATTGATAAACGCCGAGCAACGGAGCTATCTTAAACAAGAATTCTACCAGTACCGTTGCGATTTCTCCAAGGCGTCCCAACCTCCAACCGAGGCGGCCAGAGTAACGTCGGACGTTTCCTTAAATCAATTTTCGACAATCTCGAGAAGAACACGAACAGCCGATACTGTTTCGCAATATCCTCTCGCAAAGGCGGTCAAACTTTTACGCAACCGCCTCTCCCGCTCCGCCACTTAATCGACGCTAATTCAACCGTTAAACGGCGTCGAGATTTGCATACTTAGGCGAACCCGTGGGTAACGATCTCGCGCCGACGCCATTATGCAAATCGCCCGCGTTCCCCGCGAAGCTTCCTCGCGGCCGTGAACCAAGAAACCGTCCCGATTCGCCTCGATTCAGACGGATCGTCGATTATTCCTTCGATAGGATCATCGATCCACTCCTCGGTAAAACCACCATCGACACATTAGAAGAGCGCTATAAACGAACGATTACAAGTCAAACTCAAGTCGACCGCCCGCCGAAAGGCCACTTCCCGGATGCAAATCTCTCGATCTCGATGATCGAAAGCGAAATGCCAGGGGGGGTGGCAGGTAAGCAAATATCGTGAGCAATTTTCGTGGATGGCGGACACTGGTAACAACCCACATGCGGGCCGTGCCGGCCGTGTTGCGCAAGGTCAGCTGTCGCGCGTGCACCAACGATGCACCGATGCACCGATGCATCGAGAGAGCCGCGCTTCCAGGCGCGCAAAGTAAATCGACGCCGTTCTAGATAAAGGCCGCGCGAGCGAGCGTAGATACCCGATCGATTTCGCAATTCGCCGTCCGAACCGGCATCAAAATGCAAATATCGAAGCCGCGGCGAACGACTTATCGCTCCCGGGGATCTTCGTCGATACGGGATCGCTGTTTTTTTCTCTCGCTCTCCTTTCGCTCGGTATCGCCACCTCCGGATCTTCCTCCCCGCCATCCCCGTAACCCCCCGGCCCATCAGCCGACCAGCAGCGGGGCGCGCCGTTTCACGCGTTTCGATCGTTAATTAAATCGTCCGGAGGATCCTCCGCGTCCGTCGTGGCGCGAAAATTCGCGTGATCCGCGACGATGCGTCACGAGGACGAATTCCGCCGCCGCGGTCGTTGCGATCCCCGGCGTAATGCAATATTAAAAACGTTCCCCGTGCGGAGTCCGCCCGCCGCCGGGGGGTTTTTATCAGTCATTTCCATTTCATGATAACTGTTCCTGCTTATCAGAGCTCTCCGTGCGAGCACCGACAATTCGTGACCCTCTCCCTGCCTCGGCCCTTTCCGTCAAGCTTTCTATCTGTCTCTGTCGGTCCCGTTTTCACGGACGTTTCCTTTTCTCTATCACCTTTTTCCCTTTTCCCTTCGTGTCCCCCGTCCTCGCCCCCCCCCCCCCCCCCCTACCAACGGACTCCACTCCTTCGTCGCTGTTTCTCTTTTTCGTGTTCGTTTCGGTCGCCGTCCCGACTGCTTCCTCTATCCGGTAATAATTTCGACTATCGCCTTCATCGATCTCCCTATCGCTGCTTTATCTCGCCTGCAACGGCGTCGCCGCTCCTCCGCTATCTCCCGCTTCGTTTCCTGTCGGCTTAGCAGCTCGTCCAGAAAGAGAGAGACAGAGAAAGAGAGACGGAGAAAGACACCGACCCACCCTCCCGATGCAGCGGGAAATTATTCGAATCGGAGACGACGCGCTTCTACATGCGCCAGCGACAGCTCGAGCGCGCCTTCTTTTATCAAGCCCGGTTATCTGCCAGTGACGGGGAAACTTATGATATCGTATGCCTGATGACGTTAATTCGATCGCGTTTTAAACATTCGCTGAATTAAACCCGTAAATGATACCAGTCTGAAAACGTCGCCGGAGATTCTGCAACAGTGTACACATCGCGATGTACATATCCTCGAGACGCGCGTGATTACAGTTGGTTTGATTCGGGAGCGTAGAAGCCGGGGAAATCCTTCTTCTCCACTCGCCCAGTGACAAACGAAATCCTCCCCCGTTTGGGATCGGGAAAGCGATTGTCCTGGCCGTGCATCGCCAGATAAATAGCCAACTTTATCTGCAGCCCCGATGGACGGAATCGAATAGGCGAGGGAGTAAGAGAGACGGCGGGAAGAGAATCTGCGGCGAACCGAGCGCCGATCCGATAAGTCGAACGGGGACGAGGATATACCTAATCTTTCGGCGATCTTTCGCGAATCAGCCAAGTATCTGCGAGAGAGCTCTCCCGGTTCGGTCCAGCCGGCTGTTCGAGGAGCCTTCGAGGTTATGCTGATAAAGGTTGGCTACATTATTCAGGAGAGGCCCAGACGCGCACGCACGTATGTACGCTACAGAGCTTCCACGGCAGCCGCGGAGTCACGCGAAAGGCAATGCGAGAATCGGATTTATTCCTGTTTTTATCGGACGCTTTTTACCGGCCGCTCGTTTTCGAGCACCTTGTGCAGCGGGCTTCCGAGCCCTCGGCGTTTTTTGCCGAATTCTGCAGAGGCGAAGGGTGTGCGGTATAACGGTGCTTGGGAGTGCGATAGAGCTGGGTTCGGTGGGCCTTTTCTCGCGATTTTGGCACAATTAATTTTGAAATGGTCCTTCCCAGCCCCGGTGCACACGAGCGGCATGCGTCATTTTGCAGCCGCGTGAATGTAACGTTGTGTGCCAGCAGTACATATATGTATATGGAGAGATATATAAAATATATATGTATATTTTGCGGCAGTATTGTCGTATTGACGCGACTGCAAAATGACGCAGGCCACTCGTCTGCACCGGGCCTACTTGTGGAGGAATATCAGGTTCAATAGGATAAGAGATAATATTATTGTTTCTTTTTGAACGAACTACACGAGGCATGTGGCTGGGACAGAGGTACTTTGTGTATCGAATGAAAGTCTGAGAAAAGTCATCGAGGAAGTGAGTTTGAGGTCGCCCAGAATGTCGATTACCTCGTTGAAAAGTGCTTGCAGATACGAGATACCTTCCCTCGCGAGAGTAGGCTGCAGGCAGCGGTCGTTGCACGTCCATCCGAGACGAAACGATACGTTAATTGAATAGTAACTCGACAAACAGCCCGCAGGGGAGGGAAAAACGAAACTCTCATCGATAACCGAGTCATCGGAGCCGAGCACTCGCAGCCAATTACCAGCTAAATCGCCTTCCTCTCGATATCAATTTATTAACTCGCCGCATCTTAACGTCAAACAGCAACCTTGTCGAACGAGCTACGTACCTACATCGAATTCTCATGCGATTGGTTTATTTATTTATTTATTTATTACTACTCGCGGGATAAACTCATTGGTACAAAGAGATATAATGCGGGGAAACATAATATACCTATGACAAATATGCATCCCGAAGAGAACGAAAAGATTAGTAGATACAGAAATTTAAAAGTTAGCAAAGAGTAACAAATTCTAGAATAAATTATAGAATACCTTCAAGAGAGCATCTTAAGGATGCTAGGGATTGCCCAAATATATCAATATTCTGATGAAAAGTAATGTATAATATAGAACTGGGGGCGAATCGGATATGTCTCGTTTTTTTTATTTTTTGTTTGCAGAAGAAACATTTTTAAATTTGATTTTATTTTTTATTATTACTGTTGAAGCCAACGAGTTGCTAGTTACAAATATATAATACAAAACTAGTTTTTTAATGTTTAACTATTATTTTTTTACCATCAAACACAAAGTGATCCGATTCGCCTCGGTCTACCCTACGTAAAGATCGTAGAGCGGAGCTATATAACAATATCCATGAAGTTCCTACTTTTCATCTCTTGGAATATTCAATCAATTCACATGCACGGTAAACGCCCTCCCCGCGGATTCCCTACAAAGTACTTGCACAGGTGAACACGACGAAAAAGTGTATTATTACACCGTGGCCGATCAATCTCCTCGCGTTACAGAAGCATCAAAATCGGGGCAGTCGATCTCGATCGGCGTACTCTCGGCTGGAGGGACCGCGGCGCGGTGCACGCTGCACGCGTACCCATCGATCAACATTCACGAGCCTCGCTTTTGTTTCCTCCTCTATATTCAATTAACGTACCCGCACGCGGCCACATTAACCGACCGAGACCTCTAATTTTCCGACATTTATCTCGACGCGGCCGGCGCGCTCCGTTTTGATTTACGCGCGCGATCCGATCGACCGCCGTCGAAATCGAGACCGCCGTCGCGCGGCGCGCCTAACGAATTTGCATAACGATATTATTAGCGGGCGGGCGGCGCGTAAATAAACGAGATACGGCCGTGTAACGACGATCGGGCTGGGGGGGGGGGGGGGAGAGGAGGAGGCATCGTCGTCGTTATTCGTCCACCGTGGATCCGGCCGAAAAAAAAAACGATCGTCGACGATGCCTAGACCCGATTCGGGGGGCGCGCGTAAACGGCCCCGGTTCCACCGTGCCCCGTTTCCTCGTTATTATTAATATTTCACAATTATCGCGAGGTGCCGTTTCGCGATCGGCCCGCGCGATAAACGTGTCCTGGCTCGAACCGCTCCCGGGGATCGAGGGATCGAGAATTCGAGCGACAGAGAGGCTCTAGCGGCGGCTTCGAGGAGGATGAAGACAGTCGGGCGAAAAGAAAGACAGATATGAATAAGGCGGGGAGGAAAAAAGAAGGAACGAGGGTGGATAATAAAACAGTGGAGAGGACGAAGGGGCGAGGGCATTAAGAGAGATACTCGTTAACGATACTGCCGCGGTATCGTATGAAAAATCGTGCGATCGTTGCGCGAGATCCCGCGATCTCGAGACGTAGACACGTCAGAAGGCAGTGGCGTCAGTGCGGGCAATTTTCAGAGAGGTAGGTACTTCGCGTGAAGGGAGTCCTTGTCAGCCAAGAGAAAAATGGTGAGAAATGGTTACCGACTGAATTATAGGTATACTTGCTAAGAAATCTTTGAATTCTCTGCTCAAATTCCCATACAGTACCGCGAATAGACGAAGCGATCGATGGAGGAAACGCCTGCATCCACAGATTCGCGGCGCTGCCGAGTAATTAACGACAAATTAAAAGCGCCTGTGGGTAGGAGACGTTGAAAGGAGCGGTCGATCGTACTCTGTTTTTATTTATAGAAAACGAAGGGGAAGAGGAGCCCGACTGGCGTCGAGGACGCCGTAATTACGGCCTCGCCGATCGATAACGATCGCTGGATTCAAGATCTAGAGTAGTTCCGTCTGGGTTGCAGGTTTAATCAGGAGAAACTAGGATGATCGAGTTGCACAACCGATCGATATACGCCACGATTTTTCCCTGGGGCGTTGCCGATTTCTACCGCGCGTCACCCTGCCACGATCTTCGATTAGATAAACCCCCGTGGATTAATAGAAATGTCCGATAATGGGGCTCGGTTGAACGAGATCCAGCGATTGCGGAGGGAACAATCGACGCGTGCGCGCGCGCCAAACGGCCAGATATATCGCTGCCACGCAATTATTACCGATTTTTCCTCGTCCCCTTTCCTCGCGGTTTAAACGGTCGTCGTATCAGATCGATACGAGCGTAAGAACGTAACACGGTGCGGCTGTTACGCGCTCGATGGTCTATCTCGGTCGATAGACTCGGTGCAGCAGCGGCGCAGCAGCGCCGATTTCCACCTCGATTTCGTCCGTGTTTTCGACGGAAGGAGACCGACGGCGGGGTTGGAGGGTGTGCTCTCAACGCTTACGAGAGGCACGGGTCTTTCTCTCTTCCGCTGTTGCTTTTATGAGACTTAATGGAAGGCTAATTAGGGAAGACGCTTCGTGGCGAAGTGACCGGTATTACAAGACCAAAATGTAATTATGCCGTGCTCGATCGAATGGATACGAGAAGACGGCTGACACGATCGATTAATTATCTGCTGAACGAATGCTTTGATTACGCCAGGAAAAAAGTGCTCGGCGGTCGCATTTTGTTTCCGGTCGGTGGACGATAGAGCCCTGCCGAAGCGGGCCGATAACATCTATCGAAGATATATCGGGGACGCTGCGGCCACGTCAATCGAGATCGGGAAGATAGCCGGCCGCTCGATATCTGCCGGCCGACCGGTATTAATCGGCATAAAATTACCTGGTGCAATTAAAAACGCGACGGCTGGCGGAGTGATAGAGGTGCGCACCGATGAGCATCGGCGTTCCATCGTCCTCTACGTGGCTGAATATATTTTCAAACTGAAAGGTTGGAAAAACGTGATGGACACTGGAGGAAACGGCTTTCATCTGTATGCAAATACTATGGACAAGTAACGTGTGCGCTATCGCGCGAGATTCGCGATTGATGACTGAAAACTATTACTCCGTCTGTTCAAACTACAATAAACTATTAGAGTAAGGTGTGACGCACTCGGAAATACCCGCCCCCGAGGTTCGCATCCTGGAAAATGAAAGAAAACTCTATAAGGTGCCGTCCTTAAACTAAGATACATTCTGCAAACAGACTCGTGCAAGAGCCATATTCGAAAAAACGAAACTTAGCTTCGAGAGGCAGAAAGGCGGGGAAATAGCTCCGCAACGGGGAGGATCTGGCAGCTATGATCGATCCCTTATCAGAGGCGGGACGCTTTCATCGGAGAGCGCGCGTGGAGGAATAATAGCAATCACATACCAAAAATCCTGGCCAGGCAGAACAATCGGACCCGTTATCGAGAGCCGGGACCGCGTCTCGATCGTTTCTCGTCCGCCTGGCTCTCACAAGCTCTCACGGCTCTCCCGCATCATCGTCGTGGATCGAAGGCCCTCGAACGGGCCTACACGATCATCGGGTAGCCAGCCAGGGCGAAGCACGGAACGGTAACGCTTCAGGCTGTGTGCGTTGCGATCCCGTATCTCTCGTTACACTTATGCAACCCGAGATTTATTGCCGATGATTATGCGCGGATGGAAGTACGCGGCGGAGGAGGTGGGGTCTCGCCCTCGGGTGCTCGCCCGGTTCGAGATATCGAACGGTCGCTATCGATTGACGTGGCCACGCCGTCCTCGATATATCCTCTATCGATGGTAATACAGCTCTCACTCCGTCTCCCTCTCGCTCCCACTTCGCCCGTTTCCCTGTTTCTCTCTATCCCCCGCTCTGGGGCGGACCCTATCGCGCGGGAGACAGCAGTGGAATATGATTTCATATCCATTTCTCTGGGCCCCCGACACGTTAATCAGATCTATTGGTCACGAGGACGATAGTTACGGCACCTCCGACCGAGTTTTATTTAATTTTCCGAGGACGATCGTGACTCCTCGAGTCTAACGGTGGTACGAGGGAAAGGCCAGGGGGTTGCCGCGCAAAGCGGAGAAATATTAGGGGAATCGAGGAACTATTCCGCGGCTCTGTTAAGAGCTCGGCGTTCGAAGAGCAGCCTAGCGTCAACGATAGACGGGGAGGGATCGATAGGAAGGGCGTATCGATCGCGCGACGCCCGCGGGCGATGCAATTAGGAAAACGTGTTGCACCGAGGAAGAGTCAGGATACGCACCGTTAACGGCAACCTGAATAGAAACAATCGACCCGAGGTACAATGGGAAGCGACAACGGACCCGCCACTTAGACGAGCGCGCATGCATTTCAAGCTCACCGGGTATCTACGAGATCGGACATATTGTGAAGCGTGTGCGCGTAGATACGCGGAAACCGTCGATATCTCCAAGTATATTATTATTACGTAACGCCCAATAACGATGCGGGCGCAACGATATCCCTGGCAACCTATACCAGCGCGCTAACCACCGCGCTGAAGCTCTTCGACCTGTGCTTATCAGAAAACGAACATTCCCCTCGTGTTTAAGCGTTACCCATTTAAAAATTCGCTTTTAGAGGGTTGCTGATAATTGAGAAATACCGTGGTCATTACGCCGATAACGGGGAAGCACTTCGCTTAAGATATGTCCACGCGGAAAGCAAAGTAAAACAAAAGAGGCAATCATAACGCGTTACTGTGGAACAGAAGGTGGCAAAGCTGCGATCTCAAGGGCGTAATCCAGGGAATACAGTTGGGACACTTATAGAGGATTAATTTTAACTCTATTGTCTGGCATGCTTCGCGAGAAGCCTGCTCAATGATCACCCCGAGGCGTTCGGGAAATCTCGAGAAACGCCGCGAGCTGTCGGCGAGGTCGGATGTTTTACGCGTTGTAAAAATGACGGGTAGGTATAGCCGTCGGCGTGAAGTTTATCGCGAGGCTAACGACAAATCGTAATCTGCGAGTCGCATAACCGACCGGCCGATAGGAAGAATAGGAATGTGCCCGCTTCTATGCGTACCGGTGGACGCAGACGTACGTAGGTAGGCGGTAAGTCAGGTATAGCGCGCGTGATACGGTGCCTGGACACCTTGGCAGCGAGATAGTGCTGAAAACGCGGCCGAAGGATGCCTGAAAAATGACGGAGAGCGTCCAGATACGGCCGATAACGAAACGGATGAAATATGACGAGACGTTTCCGTGAAACGGCGGGAACGACGTGAACGGTTATCGATAACGGTTACGTCGATTTCTCAAATTAATGAGACATTAATTACGACCCGGGAGATAATCGATAAGAGGAGCGCGGCTCGTCTTGCGTTTATCGCCGATGAATATTGCACGATCGACGCGTATGCGCCGTCGGATCGACGCCACGATCGAGGGAAAGCCGGGTTTGACGCATTCTGAGGAAATGGTGTAAACGATAAGCATCTGGAAATATTAATCCGGAGGCGAAGCGTGGCTCTTGTAGTATCTTGATCGATCGCGTGGGTCTCCTCGTTTTGATTTAACGCAGCTTCGATCCGATTGCGGTGGATTAGTAGATCGAGCGATTCTTATAGATTCAGATTCACTTACTCGATAGAATCGTTCTATTGGTCGTGGAAAAAGTTTCAGGTGTGCGAAGAGACCGCGGTTGCCTTTCGAAGAACTTACACCACTTAGGATTCTGAACTACCCATTCGCCAGCAGCGCAGAGGAGACTTCAGATGGTCTCCCACTTAAACACTGCGCCTAGCGAAGTTTAAATTCGGTGATCCGCGGGAAGCAGCATCCAGCATCCCTGTTTTCAAAGCCTAACTCCGCTTTAACGCCTCCACTCTTCATCTAGAAATCCCATTCGAGACCACATTCCCCGAAGAAGCTGCTTCCAATCTCGCCCCGCGAGCTTCCCTCAAAAATCCCCAACACCAGCGTGCACGCGCGCAAGTAATTCATTTGCACGAGTTCGCGACGCGGCCAAGACACTGTCGAGATTCATTGCCCGTTTCATAAAAACATCAAGCGGCGCGGTACTATAAATCCCCTACACGGTGTCCCGAAGAATATCAGATACACGCCCGGTAATATATTTCCACCGCGGTCCGGGGCTGCGGACGATACTTTTTTTCCGTCGAACGCATCCGCGCCGATCTAAAGCTGGATTTTTCGCTCGGTCGTTAAATTCGATTTTAAGCAAAATGATCGGAGGCAGCCCAGGCGAAATGGAAAAACAAAAGGAACGACGGTGGACAACGAAACAGAGGTAGAGGGGCAACCAGAAAAAAAAAGGGTGGCGGAAAGAGAGACAACGGGGGTTAGAGAGTCACTCGTTGCAGCGATTAATAAATCCCGCGAGCGGCCCGTAACTCTCTCGGCGAGCTATAACTCGAAATAGTTGCCGCGGCTTATCCGGCGTCGATCGGTCGCCGTCACACGATGCGTCGCGACGCCCAGGCCACGGTGCCGCGACGTCGATTACACTGCTCGTCGGATAGACCCACTCGTGTTGCTTTTGCATCGCAGTCGTTCCGGGCTCGGAGATAAAACAGCTCGAATTGAATCGATGCGGAGACCTGACGGATACGAAAACGCGTCTCGTTTCGAGAGCCTCGTTTTTCAGTTTATCGTCCCGTGCACGGTGCATCGCGAGGATAATGGATGGGGGAACGGTAGGTTGGTAGAACGTACCATACTTTCAAAGGGGGATTTGGAAATGTTGGTTGGACCCACTTGGAATTCGAAGGGGAAGAAGCTTTAAGTCAGAGATGGACGAGATGAAGCCTCTTCTAGGCATCCGTCAATGGAGTAATACAGACACCCTTCTTAATTATTATATTAATGATTTAAAATTGAAGAAATTGAGATCCGTCGCTGGACAAGACTGAGCACTATTATCATTAGTTTAAATTTCTTTGTGCTCCGCGTCTTTGCAGCCTCCACATTGAATCTTCCATCTTCCATCTTCTTGTCGTGATTTCAACCCCTTTAAACTGATCACTCCCCGTTTCGAGATTTTAAGCTACAGGAGGAATTGAAAGAAATGTGCCAAGTAGAAGTGTAGAAGAGAGAAATTTGGAGTGTCCCAACGGAAGATGGAAATAGAGAGACTCGCTTCGTGTAACTGCGGCTGGTCGACTCACACCTGTTGCCGTACGCCAACGCCGCAGCAAAGCGGCACGGAGTTTGGTACGCGGCAATCGATTATTTAGCAACAAGCCGCAGAAATTGGAAGGTTAATTTCGCCCGCTTGTTTACGCTCGTCCGCAATTTGATTGCCCCCTTCTTCCACCCGCTCTCTATCACCCATTCCATCCGTTCTCCTCTTTCCCTCTCCCCGTCTGCGGAGTCGCAGGTAACAGACGCGACTACTTGTTGGGGAAGCTATTCTTCATAGTAAACCCATGTTTCGCCCCCGTTTTCATCGTTCGATATTAGAAAATTTCTATCCACCGTGAGCCAACGTTCCTGTTATCGTTTCCTGCCATTACCTTTCGTTCTCCCCCTTTACCTGTCCTTTTTAATCCTATTCCACTGGTCCGATGCAACCACCGCTCGGAGATACCTTCATCGATGTACCACAACGTAATCCCCTAGTCGTAATTTAATTGAATAACGAGCCGATGTATTACGGGAGATACGGCCGTGGCAAAGGAACGCTAATGAAGTTGGACACTTCGATTTAGATTATCGGCCGACAGCCGATTGATCGATTAAGCGGTCGATGAAAACGAGCGGGGTCGACGAACAGACGGCGAACGCGTACGCGGTTTCGAGTCGCTTTTGATCGGTGGAACGAACCACGGGAACCCTTATTTCCCCGTGCGTTCCAGTGTTACGTCAAGTCCGACTCCGATCATCGACGTAGCGTGAAGATATGTGCACCGTTTGCTATCTCCATCGCCTACTAAATCTCTCCCACTTCGCGGTAATCGTTCGGAGATTACCGGAACCTAATCGAAACGCGAGACAAGCATTCGATCGGTATCAAATAGCCACAGCTCTGGAATTTATCAAACGCACAGTCCCCCCCCACGACTCCTACATGAAATCGCGGAAACCTCGATCCCACGATCGACATCAAGAGACAGTATCCGACCAACTTTTCCCCACGGTACAACGCGAGTACCGCGGTCGGTAGCGAGAAAACGGGATCCAGTCGAGCAGCTCAGGCAGTGGAAGAAAACTCGGGCTGGCGCGATCGCTAAAATCGTTCGATTAATATCGAGCGCCCAGAGCAGCGGGGCGGGGAGAGACGTTCGAGGGGCGATCGACAACCCCTCGGCGGGGATTAGCGATCGGAGTCGTCGGCCATACCACGAATCCTGGCCGCTTTTTTTTTCAATTAAGCACGTTCGACTTTCGAGGCGAGGAACGCGCGCACGATTCGCTTTCTCCTCGCGATCGATCTCGCCGGGTGTATCGATCCCCGGCAGTATTTCTCTTTTCTCAGGCCCCGTCGAGGGCCGGGCGCGGGGCGCGGGGAGGATTCCGAAGCGGATAAAGGCGGGCCAGCGGCGGGCGAGGGGCGGACGGAGCGAGGAGACGGTGTTCGTCCAGGTCCGGGAGATCCTCGCGGATCCTCGCCCTGACCGAAAACTGGTTCGTGCGGCATCAGATTGCGAAGATAGCCGAGTTTTATGCGAGGCCCGCGATATCGGACGGTCCCATCGCGTCCAGATGACTTTCCTGCGGATTCTTTCTTTCCCATGGCTTTCCGATACCGAAGCCCGCGCTCGGCCGCCGCAGGGGGAATGCCAGGGCCGTATTAATCCTTTTTCTACGGAGTCCTGACCCGACCGTCGCGGAAAAACGGAAGGACACCCGTCTGGCATTGCCGTCCGCCCGCGGGGATCGACCCTGGCACGAGCTGACGCGGCGTGGACGAGCCTTGTGTTATACTTGCGAGCTTGAATTTCGTTCTCTCGATTGCGGGTGTGATAATTACAGGCTACCGAAGAACGCGATGTTCTGATGACGAATTTAAGTAGGCAATTGTAACGTAAATCAGCGATTCAAAAGGAGACAGAGATTGGAAATGAAGAAGGAGAGGCAGAGATGCTTAGAAAAGAACCTAAAGTAAAGAAGCGAGATGGCATGGAATTGATAAATTGAGGATCGAAGAACGAGGATCGCAGAGTAGAACGGCAAACGTGGTCTGCAATGCCAACTTTCGTTGTTTTAAGAAGGCGAGACGCGCGATACGGAAGCGCGAGGCTCGCACTCTGAGACGGAAAAACAATTTCACCGTGGTTTGGCGACTTTCCCCTTCGCGGAAAGGTTTCGTTAATTCCGAGCTGGGCATTGACTGCAACGGGCGCTTCATCCTAAATGGCAGAGCGGCCTGGTAATCTTTGACGGGCTGCAGAGCGGCTACTTTGACAAGATAAAGCCGGGCTTTCGCGATTTATCGGCGGAAATATCGTAATGGGACTATTTATATCGAGCTGGTGGTCGATACGGCGGATCCGCGGTATCGCGATCGCGTCTTCGCTCGCGCAACGATTTCGAGGAAGCGTCGAGGCAGATCGAGATGATGCAAATGAACGTTGCCGTGGATGATGAAACGGATATATATCGCGGTGGTCATCGCTGTTGCTGTTATTATTACTATCAGTGTTATTATTCGTCGCGGCGCGGATAGAGTGCGAGGGGACCTGGTCTTTTTCCATCAGGCTAGCCGGCAGTGATGACCGATGGACGAGGCCGATGACGATAACGTGGTTATCGAGTGATCTGGGGGCGTCCAAGTGTTATCGTTGCCCGCGATAAGCTTCGGCTGGAACGATACACAGGCTTGCTGCAATCTCATCTGACCCAGGCCCTCCTCCGCGTCTCCAGCGTTTATCTGCGGCTGTGCTCTCCTAAACGGACAGGAACGTGTCTCTCTTCGACTATGCACCCGCGCGCCGCGGCTATTCCTTCAGGGATATCGCTACTCCGATAGACTCGGACAATACGTACGATAAGATCGATTCTAATTAAGATCGAATGCGTGGTAAAGATTGGCGGTTCCATAGCGCGGACAGATTCGATCCCTTACCTCTCCACGTTGATTAATCGCGCGCGGTCATCGAAGACAGTTCGCCGAGTTGCGCGGAGTCCGTGCGTTCCGAGGAAGTAGAAAAGAAACTGCAAGGTTTTCGTCTATTCTCCGTGAGAAAGTTTACGGCTTGGAAATATTTATGGGGTCCCGAGCGATCGAGAGCGCGCGGAGCGTCGCGGAAATGTCGTTAGTGTATCGCGGGCAAACGATTCCTTCCTGGGCGACGTCGTCGTAGGAAGGCACGGTGGAAAAAATCGGTCGTGACGAAACAGCTCGTTTCCATGCGTCGTTCGTGACGGCGCCGATAAGCTTTACGAGAGTAAAGCGCTCCTTCTGCCGCCTCTGCTCGCTTCTCCCCCTTTTCGCGCGGCACGATCGCCAGGGGAAAAAGAGGAAACTCCGTCGAGTAACTTTCTAAACACCTTCCAGCATCCGCACCCGATCAATCCCAGACAACAATCAACATCTCTCGCCACGCGGTAATCCTCCAATTAACACTTTTGCCCGCTCCCTTCTGTCCCATCTGCTGCACGATTTCAAGCATCGGCGCAGAGATGTCCGGCGGTCCTTCGTGATATTTGCCGGGATCGATGCGAGCCGCGTTACGTAAGGATTTCGAGAGGCGACAAAAATCGCCCCACCCCCGCTGGCGAAGGAGATTAAATCGAGAGTTAAGCGGGAAGACGCGAAACTCGATAGGAATTGCAAAAAGGAGGCATCCCCGACCGATGCGCCCGCGATCGGGATCGAATTTCTCATCGCGGCCAGAAAACCCTTTTTTATTCGGGCCCCCGTTGCCCGGAATCCGGGCCCTCTCCGTTTCAGCGAGGCCCCGAAGACGTCGGATCTCCACTCCCCGTCTTCTTTTTCCAACCAGCAGATCACGAGGATCGCCTTGCCGCGCATTCGTGCGTGCTTGTCGCACACGTCCGACCGGCTTCTCGTCCAGCGGCGCTGCCTCACGCTCTGCCCCGGCCTTTAATCGGCCCCCCCAGGTCCGCGCGCCGCGGAGTTTGACAATCTGTCGTGTCGGAATGCAATTTCATAAGCGCCAACACGCCCAAAGAATCGAGGATTTATTTTCGTCGCCGATAAGCGACGGCTGATATCGTTTGGGGCGAAAAATATGCTGCCGCAGCGATTCGACGATAAGATCGCTGGGAATTCGAATGGGAATTATCGGGCTTAGCTTGTTAACTTGTGCATGCTCGGCCGTCGATTGAGAATGCTATTGTATTGGACAAGCTGAGCTTTGCGGAGGCGGTGAAAAGTGCTGGGGAACGGAAACGGAGATCGATCTCCTGCGACAACAAATTCGGGGACAAAGTGGAGGATCTTTGAACACCCCTATCGACCACTTATCTTAAAGCGAGATTAATGCCAGTTGGAGCAGCGAGGCGTGTACACGTAGCCGCTAGTCGGCGGGGGCCCGCGAATTCACACGCGATTGTCTCGACTTTTGTCTTGCCTTTTTTCGTCGCGGCGCGCATATTCGCGTTGTTGCGGTAAACACGGTCGAGCTGGTTTTTAGACGTCAGAGCGTGGCGATCGGGCGCCCGTTCGTTCCCAATTAATCGATTTGCTTCGATGGCCAGGCGCTGTCGAGATCGTATCTCCCTACACAACCTACTACCTACTACCTACTGCCTACACTGCACGCAGAAGCGGCACGATCCGGTCGACGATAGACAGAGAAACAGTAACAGAGGATAGAGACACGTTTTAGAGAACCTCTTCCCTGTAGCTGTCCACGGAAAAAAAAACGATAAAAATCACCTGCTCGCTCTTTCCCGTGTCATCAAGATCAATTATAACTTCCACGGATGCCAGCCAGATACAAGGAACAATGTTTATCGAGACTTTCTCTGCGAATACCTGCAACGCACGGGGCTCTTCAATCACGAATGATCCGTCGAACGATAAATCGGCAATTAAGTGCCTGAGTGTCTTATGATAATGGGAAAGAGTAGGATCTGCGAAAGGGACGCATCTCCATATACCAACTTCCTCCAACTTCCTATGCACCCTACGCTGATACACAATCTTGGGAAGCGAGGACGCGAGTTTCCCTCGTGGAAAATTCTCGGGCAAGATGATGGAATGGCGATTTCGTGGCCTCATCAGGCGTTGATTAATGCGTGCCGCGGCGCAGAAACGGGTCGAACAGAAATGAATATTATCGCATCGCATTTTTACACGGCTGAGTTATACGGTTGACTTATATTAATATGTTAATGGGAGATCGTCGATTATCATAATATAATTCACGGTGCCGGCGAGTCCGGGACAGGGTACACCATGCCGCTTATCGTCCAGCCGCTACACGGAGATTATCGACCGTGTTTCCTCGTTATCTCGCCGAGGTGTTAATCGATCGGAGATCGATATCGCCTATCTGCGGCGATTCAGGCCGATCATCGTCGTCAGATACGATCGACGAACGAGCGCGCACTGCAAGGCGATCGCGACCAATTACTACCGGTTCGCTCATTTCGTTGCTCCTTCTTTGGGGTTAATTGCAGCCCCGAGTGTAATGCGCTGTAAGTGCATCCTGCGCGGTACGTGACGGGAATCGGCATGAATTTCTTCTAGAGAGAGGCACAAGCAGGTTCAGCTCTCTATATCGAGCAAAGGATAATTCGATCTAGCGGTGGTGACGTTGCTTCCCACGAATTTCATAATTATATTAATTGGACGAGCTTACGAACTCGTCAACTCCTGTGGATACATTTGGAACATTACTGAGGACATTACTGATACAGAGGAGCTCTACTGATTCCCGAATGCTCTTCCGAAAACCTTAGTACCTACCCGAACAAAATATCCGCGGAGAAAAATACGTCAATGCGTAACAGTCGCATTTCATTCCCCCGAGATCGGATCGCGCGCGACGCTCCAATAAATCGACGAGGAAGAACAATGCTTCGTCAAAGCTTAAGCTAGTATTTTTCGCGACAGAAAAAAAATGCTGCTGGCCCTTCTTCTATCTTTCATCTTGGTCGCGAGAATTTAAACGTAGGTAAAGCACCGTGTCAGGAATATCCGAAAAGCTGCGCGTGCATCGTGGTAAAACGCGAAACGGGTCGAGCTCGGTCTCGGCGGTGGCAAAGGGCACGTATACGCGGCCATAACGAGGATTTACAAGGGGTAGGTCATGCGCCAAGGTAGCCAGGAAAGCATAAAAGGGATTCGTCTCTGTTCGATGGCGCGCAGCCAACGAGGGCGAGCGGGGCGAGGGGGTGGGCCGAAAAAGCGGCAAGGGTGGAAACTAACGCGGTGCAATGGGGCGGCAGTCGCGTGCCTCGCATCCCCTAAACCGTGGATCGACGTGGGACGTGGCGGTGTAGGGGGCGACTACGCTGCAGGTTCTAGCGAGCGAGTTTATGCTCGTGGCAGTCCACCCTCCTTCGCCCGACACCTCGATCTTACTTAGCCGAGTTATCGCGATCTGCGATCCCGCCAAATCACCGCCGCGAATGCCGCCACGAAACCGAACAACCGCGCTCCGTGCCAACCTCGCCCTGTTTTATTCTCCTTTTTTTTACCTTCTTCCAGAGATCTCTATGGAATCGCTGTTTTTGGGGTGGAAATGTGTAAAGATAATGGCAGGGGTGGGAACTGAAATGGTGGGCAAGATCACCAGCGATAGTGGATTCTTACGTGACTACTTTTCGAGGGACTTCTCTTCGTCGTCTGTGCCCAATTTACTTTAGTCAAATCCAAAGAGTGGTGAAGATTCTTTGTCCGGATCGAGAGCAAAGATCGAAGGGTCTCGATGAAGCACTTAATGACTTCAGCCTGATTAGTGTCGAACCTCGCAACACATCGGCTGGCTCGTGAGTCAGCGTAGCTCTCGATGGAGCCAGGAAAAATGAGTTTAATAGAGACTGACTGTCTGTGACGAAGATAAAGAATGGTTTACTCGAAGCAAAACTACTTTGGCCGTGTACAACTTAGCCAGCTTATCGTCGCGCAGCGCGATTACTTAAAATAGAACTTCACCTGAGCGAGATATTTCAAAGTTCCCGAATACCCTGGCGCGCGCGCGCGCTGCCGGCCATTATAATTATCAGAGAAATTCCTAATCGCCGGCCGATTATTTATCTCGGTTGGTTTTACAAGCGGCTCGCCCTACGGAGTCCCTTACGTGGGTTCGTTTCGAGTAGGAAGGGCCGATAAAGAGCCGTCTTAATCGCTATGCAAAACAGCAGGGCCCGTACGTGGAAAAATGCCCGCGCATAATTTACTTCATCGATCCGGCGATCGAGGAAGCGTGATCCACGGGCTCGCCCCCTCTCCTTCGCTGCGCAGCACGAGCCGTTTGATCGTCGTGAAGTGGCGGGAAAATACGAGTCGGTCAGGCGAAGTGGAGCGAGCTGGAATGGACGCGACGATAAGAAAGTCGCCCACTCGTTATCGCTTATCCTTATTCCAGCGCTAGGGAAAAAAAAAACACAGAAGGCAACTATCTGTAATACGCGGGCCGATACGTATCTGCGATCGTATCCGCTTCGATGAAACGCGTCGCGAGTCCACCGCTCGCTCCACTCGCCCGTAATTAGAATAGAATTGCCATGCAAAAGAAATTGTACGAAGTTGGCGCGAAATCGATAGCGGGGGAACGCTGATACTTATCTTCGGGGCGGTGTTTGCCATCGCCCAGGGTGATGGACGGGGGAGAAAAATGCAAATTCTTTAACTCGCTTGTTTCTTGACGATCTTCCTTCACGGATACCACAGATCCGAAGATCGGTCCCCGAAATTAGGAGTTCTTCTTCGTCATCGAGTCCCCAACTTCCCTGGACCAGAGCGATCGCAATCATCGACGTCTCGCGATCAGAATAACCCCCCAGTTCCATACGCAGCGTTTCGAGATCAAGATCAGCGAATTTCCACCGCGCCACGAACGAAAAGGGGAGAAAAATTTCAGCAGAGTGGAAAGCTCGGTCCTTCGAGGGGTTGTCCGTGAAGTGGCGCGAAAATACGAGTCGTCCAGGGCGAAGTGGAGCGAGCTGGAATGGATGCGGCGCGGAATATACGTACGGGGCGAAGCAAACCGGCGCGGCGTGGCGCGGCGCGCCGATAAGAGCGGTGGCGAGCCGTTATCGCGATCGCCGCGCGGCCACGTCGCGCGATAACGATAACAAACTCTGCCCCTCTCGCTCCCGTCAGCGTGCCTTCTCTCTGTCTCCGCTCACACGTACGCGCGGTCGTGTTGGGTGTATATTATGTGACTCGTCGAGGGCGAGAGGTGACTCGTCGTTACTGCGTTCGCTGCCTGCCAACCAGGCGAAATTCGCGAAGACGAACGAACCGAAACGAAATTCTGATAGCGTTGAAAAGGGTTGGAGGGTAACTGCTACGATATATGCTCCATCAATTCGGCTACCTAGGCGAACGGTTGGTAAACGAATCCGGGACTGGTTACCTAAAGAATTCTAAGTACTTCCCCGCACCAAGGTATCGAAAAATGTTTCTCTGTTAAAGATCATCTCCACGACCAGCGCTTTAGAAAGGAACTCATTCTTCCCAGATGTTTCACCGCGCAGACTGTAAGAATCATCTGTAGACGGAGTCGACTCGCCATCCAGGGCCATTCTAATCCATCCGATAGCAAGTGGCAATCGTCCCCATCCCCCGTGGATCGTTCCACGAGCGTCGCCGCAATCTCCTCGCGCACCTATTGAAATTTCCAGCGGATCCGACGAGGGCGAGGAGCAACGTGCAGCCTCCTCGTCGCAACCCCCGACCTATATGCGACGGTTCCCACACACACGCGGGCACGCACGAACACACACACACACACACACACACCTGCCCTTGGTTCACCATGCATAGGTGGCTGTGCAAGGGTCCGCCACGAGGGTGGAAGAGAGGGAGAGGGCGGTTGGTCCGTGGTCGGCGGCGGTGTTATCGCGTCGGCCCAGATTGAATATATTTCATATGTTTTCATAACTACCGCAGCCGGGACCGCTACGTCCCGCTATCTGCTCCACCTACAGCTACACCTCCTGCCGGAGTCGCCTCCGCCGACGGGGAGGATGAGGGGAGTAGCCGGGGCGCGGAGAAAAGAGGGAGAATGAAAAGGGGAGCGTGGAGAGAAAGAAGGACGACGAGGGAGGGAAAAGGCGTGAAGATCGCGGAAAGAGGGAGAAAGAGGGTTGCAAAAGGGGGGCAAAGAGACTCAGGGGGTTACCCAGGGAGGGAAAGGGGAGAGAGAGAGAGAGAGAGAGGGAGAGAGAGAGGGAGAGAGAGAGGGGGAAAGGGAGGAAGAGAGTCGGTTCCGCGGCGGCCACGGGAAATCAACCGTGAGGAGATACCGGTTGACTGATGTGCGCCTTTCTGTTGTAAAACGATAAAGGCGGCGTGGCATTGGTCGGGCCGAGGGTTTCCGATAGCCAGCCAGCCAGCCACCCTTTCCCCATTCTCCTTCCGCCCTCCGTCGGCCAGCAAAGAAGAGGCCCCTCGCGGAGGGCGGAGGAAAAGAAGGGCGCCCACTAGCCCGTCCACTAGGTGTACCTTCGCATTGTGCAGCCTGGAAATAGGCGAGAACGAAGAAACGGAGGATGCTGGATCCTGCACCGCCATCGGCTGAATATTCATCCCGCGTCGCCGAGCCAAGCCGTGCTGCCAGCCACGCGATAACGACGTCGCGACTCTTATCTCGGGCCTTTCTGGACACGCTCGTGGATCCTCATCGAAAGGACCCCGCCTGATTGTTCCTCTTCCCTCTCCTACATCGCGGAATATCCCTACGCGCGGTTCCCTAATGTATTTCGAATGGACCGCGAAAAGAATCGGAAGAGTTCAGCGTAGGTATCCGTCGCGGATAATGGTACCTATATACGCGCAGAACGTGCCAAGCGGTGAGTTTTCGCGAAACCGAGGATCCAATGGAGAAACCCTAGATCCAAGGGAGAAACATAATTTGTCCCGATGAACCTCGGCTTTACGTGACAACCTCGTTCCGCTGGAGACTCGAGGCAAGGTGGAGAGATTATGACAGAAGTGGAAACGTCGCAATGAAGTCAGCCTCATGTATCGAGTATGGAATCGGCGTGCCAGCCAACGACAGCCGTATTTTAACGGGGCAGCTTACAGCGCTCCCATTTTTCACACCCGAGACGTCGCTACGAGGAAAAAGCCTCGACGTTAATAACGCGAAGCTGATTGCGGCTTACGAGCTACCCACCGCTTCCCTCCTACTTTCGTCCTCACTCTCTGATCGAAACGATCTTCTCCCGCGTTGTGAACACCGCTGGATCGATAAAATAATTGATAAGGAAATCTGTATGAAACAGACGTATCACCTAACTGTACCGTGAGCGAGGAAATAAATAGAAACGTGGCTCCATTGCATATGGAAACTAGTCTCTACAATCCCTACATCTGCTTATTTTTTAACTTATTTCCATGTCGCTGCTGAATATTTTCTGTTATTTCTGATATCCTCGAGGAGCAAGATTATTAATGTCCAACTATTCCTCGAAGGGATCGCTCGATGAGATGGGTAGGTAAATCTAGAGACGCGGTAGCGTCTCGACGCCAAGTACATGAAAGACACCCGGTATATGTGTCGATGTCGCTACCGTGTACCTTTACTCGTCGCAGAGGCATTCCAACCTCACTTTTTATTTATTTCACTAATATCTCATCACGCCTGCGATATATTCTAAATTTAATGGCATTTTTCTTATGTAAACCGCATGTGAGCTTTCGAATAAGACCAAATTCAATGCAATCGGTCCACGCATGACAGAGATATCGTAATATCGTCTCATGGATCTGTCAGAAATGGTAAGGTTTGTCTTCTGATTCTCCAGTCAAAATTTTCGTATCAAACTTTTCGTACGACAAAATTTTCGTCGACATAATACGTATACGCGTTATACGCACACCTTCAGCCAAAACGATACTAACACATGTTTCGTTCGTCGATTCGTCGACTCTCGGGACCATTCGGCAGGGATCGTCGTCCGTCATTCTACACATACCTATATATACTATTGAATTTTATAACCCTATGTACTATTGAACAACTTTCAGTTTTATATAACGACTGGTGTAAATTCGTTGAAATTTAATTTTCTATGCACGTGAGCATCTCCAGGAGGTGATTCTAAACGTGACTGTGCTGTGAGGTGGAATTCTGGATGAAAATAGAGGTTCAATGATGTCAAATTTGTTGGTCGAACCTCTATTTCAGTTTCATATAATGACCAACGTAAATTCTTTGAAATTTAATATTCTGTGCACGTGGGAACCTCCAGGAGATGATTCCAATCGTTTTCTACTAACAACAGCATACGCAATAATAGTAATGCCCCAAGCATGACCCAAAGCTATTCTACTCTTAAGGAAATGTGTTGAATGCCTCAGCAGTTCCTCCACGCGTGAGATGAGCTTCGCGCAACCTTATTTTACAATAAAATGATTTAGAATTTCGACCGTAAAGAATTTTTAAAACTGAATGTAAGTGTTATCGGCGCACCGGTGTGCCGATAACATTTACATTCAGTCTTATTTTTCAATGCCTATGCTGAAAGTCATTCTATGAACTGATTCATATACTTCTTGTTATGTACATGACTTCCAAAGCTAGATTAGAACGGAGCTTGCCAAGTTTTCCACATTCAACGCATGGAAATAGGAATACAGATATACCTATGTCCATGGTTCGACGTAACAAGTTACATTTGGCGGTCGTTCCAATTGCACCTGATTCCCATATAGCTTCCACACTGATCATTTATTTCAGCCGCGTTTATGTACTTAACTTTTAATACTATGTTTCATGTTGTCCGAAAATAGGTAATTATTTGGGAATTTTTTATACATTTCATTTAGCGTGTGCAACATTCCTGCCTATCTTCAGGGAGTTTATGAATGCCAGAGCCGCGCGAAATATTGAGGGGAAAAAGGACATCCTGGATGGCGTTTGATTCGAAATCCCAGCAAATCCGGTCGCGTAATCAGCGTGCACGGGACACGTTATGCGCGTTCGATGTATCGGCCGCGAGATCGAGAGCCATAAAGCCGGTCATTCATTCGATATCGGTGCAATACCTCCGTTGGACGATAACAAGAATAGGTGAGCATAGGTGGCCCATTCTTGCCGTGGCTTTTGTCCAGCGACAACCCGGTTACCAGAGATGGAGCAGCGATTTTCTGCGAGGGAGGATGGGATCATCAGCATCCATGTTTACGAAGCAGATAACATCGATCGAATGAGAGGAAAAATTTACGCGACACAGCTTTTTATAACTTAATGCGACTGATTCGTGGAAGAACGTTAAAACTGATAAATATTATTCTTCGGGGAACAAGGAAACATCATGAATCTTCTTTTTGCTCAATGAAAAATAAAGTAGGTAAATACTACATAGATACTATTCGTCACAACATTTTGAGAAATTAATAAAACAGACACAAACGTAATCAAGATTCCAACTTTTTCTATCTACTCTAATATTCAATCGAACAATTCCTCACGATACAAACACCTCAAACACTTTAAGAATAAACAAATTACAATGCAATTTTCCTGGCTACTTTACTTGCGAGACCCAACGCGAAACTCGCCAAATTTTTCTTTCGCGACTAGCCGTGTGGTCGTGGAAATTACTGTGCTGCTGGTAACGGAGCCTGAAATTATTTCCAACACGCGAGATATTCGGTACGGATAACGAGAACAGTGAAGCAAAAGACACGTTCGATCATCCGCGTTATTTTTGTGCCGACCGGCGATAACGCGAGTTAAGTCATCAGATTGATTGCTCCTTAGAGAGGACGAGAAGGGCGAGGAGGGGGCCGGGCAGGGAACAATGCGGGCAACCTTATCGAATCTCGACCTCCGACCTCTTATCGCCCGTTCCCCGATAGACATTCGCGCCTATCGCGATTCGAACTGCTGCCTTTTAAGGATTCCGTGGATCTCGTTCATCTTGGCCGCGGTAATTAAACACTCGGTGGTGAAAATACCGCCATGCAATCTAATGCCAACCGGACACTGTCAAAAACACGAACCTCGCAAATTTTCTACCTACCACGAAGAACAATTCACTTTCCAGCATCGAATTCTCCTCAACATCTCCGTGACTGTTGCCTTCTGCGCGCAACTTGGAGTTGTTTCACCATGTTTACTCCTACAAACGAGAATACTTAGAACCAAGAAGCTCGTCGAGTTTCTCGGTAGGTTCTGCTTATACGGTACCCGACATAGTGAACAGAGACACAAATTCATGGCTTCGAGCCGCAACGCGTTGCAGATTAAAGAATGGGGTTAACGAAGGCGGCCGGCAATAATAAAAAAACCGAGCAGATCTAACGACACCAGCAACTGCATTCCGTACAGGCGATTTCTTTCGGTGTTAACGTAACGACTCGGCGAGAGGCGACTTAACAAAACTTCCTCCAAGTTTCGCGTGTTTCCGTGAGAAGTACATAATGGTTGGTCGCCGTCTTTGGAGCAATTAATTAGCGTCATTAGTGCCATTGGCTGAGCGCCTGCCTCGTTAAACCCTCTCTTCTCGCTCTTCACCTGCCGCCCGCCCCTCTGTCCTCCCGCTTACTGCTTCCCTGTTCCTCGTGGGTGCAACGACCGTTTTTGCGCACCGCTTTCGCAACGTTCGAACCCCTTATAGGTTTACGCTCCTGTCGAAAGTGAGCGGGGAAACTCGCGGCTCTTGGAGCTAACGCCGTATGAGAATGGACGTCATTAAGGAGGAACAACAGGCCAGGCGTTTCTCCACAGGTGTTCCCTGAAAGATTCTAAGCGACAAGATTCAATTTCGTTTGAATCGAGTTGGAAGGTGGAGGTAGGGTTCGAGGGCAGATTGATCCGAGCGAGGGCAAATTGAAATATCAGCAGTGATTAAGGAACATTCTCCTCCGTCCACTATTAAGATTTCGTTCCCCTCGTTAAGCACAAAGTTGCCCAGAGCAGAGGCACGGAAAGTGCTTAGCCGTGGACGCAGAAATGTCCACGGTTGGCGGCCACTTCCAAGATCCCGGCCATCGGCTGGAAGCCTTTCAGTGGTCACCCACAGAGGACACGGAGAGGAGATTAAGAAATCTAAGATTTACAGGGCAGATAATTACTGGGGCGAGAGTGGAGCGGGCCCAGGGCGCGGTGAAATATAAAATCCGTCCCGGCTGCGGCCGTATCACTGTTAAATACGGGTTGAAACGCATCTCGACAGAAGTTTATTTGGAGTAATCCTTCGGATCGTCCTTTTTCCCCTCCGCGTGGCCTCCGCGCGGGAGATAAAGCACCTGCATTCTCGGCCAGAAGACGGCACTCCGAAACCCACGCTTCGTCGATAAACCAACGGTTGCATTCCTCCCCTATCGTCCTCGAACCACCTCCACCGGCACCGAAGATAACTAATGCAACTCTTACACGGCCGGGACACGCAGATGCCGCGGTGGTGTGCACGCATTCTCACACGAACGATCCTCGTCAACGGTCCATCGACGTTTGTAAAACAGGTAACGACGAGGCCTCCTATGAATTTGTATTTATACTCCTCGGACGAGGGATACTGAAAAACCTCGCAAACTTATTAAGTATTGCAATAAGTGCCCGCGAATTTCTTTGATTAATCCACGACGTGCGGAACGGTCGAGTGCCAACTCAATCCATTCACGTATAGCTTCCGGAAAGCACATCTTGATGTTCGTGACAATTAATCGTGGGGGTCTTTGATTTATCCACTAAAGAACAAGCGCCCGTCTGAACGCCCCTTTCCGCTATTAAATTTTTAATCTCGTTCTATCTGGCGCGCCGGGAAAAATGCTGTTATCGGATCAACGGGGAGTTTATTTACAAACGAGGCGATAAACCGTCTCGCCGCGTCAAGGAATTAACGAACGCTGAACGACTGAAAGCCCTCTCTGCGGGCCCCTTGGCTTTTCCAGGTCGATCGATACCCAAAGACCGCGTCAATTAACGACCAGCTCGATTTGCATAATCGAACACATAAAAAATCGCTAATTAGAACCGCGATCGTTAATTACGGGGCTACACATAGCGCCTAAATACGCGCGACGGTCACGAGAGATCGTGAAGGAGAGCGTTACAGATTCGTCAGACGATCGGCCGCGGATAGATCCCCGTCCACGGATCCAGAGAGGGGTCAGGGTTCGATCAAACTTTCTCGAGGGTCACGACGAAGGGGGGAGGTCGATTCCAGGCCGGCCTTACCACGGTCGGACACCCAACAGGTAGGTTTGTGCACCCAGAGGATCGCGAAGGATGCTCGTTAATGCTGAGCGGTCTGCGGATAGGGAGATGATGAGAAGAAAGGGGGTAAACAGGGAAGACACATGAAGATCTGATGGGCAGCGACATGGCACACCTTCTACAAGTGGAAACAAGTAGATTGATGTGTAATGGGATAGTTTGGTCGAATAGGGTGTCGACTAGAGATCGAATAGAGTAATTCTAGATAGGGTCGGATTTGTATATAGGGCGGCAGACGCTTTTTAGCCTAGGGGCGCCAAATCTCCAAATCGGCCACTGATTATAGAGTAGAAAAGAACATCGATGTTAAGATCATTGGAGATCGAAATCACGCGCGAGCTCTCGCGCACTCTTAAGGCCTTACATACGTCTAGCAGCGCCAAAAATGCGCTAAAAGACATTTTTTTTAGTAGGGATAACAATAGAAATTAATAAAAATAAATAGTACACATTGTTTAATGGTATTTAAACTTTATAAAAAAATTTATTTCACTTTATTTTTACAAAAATTACTGTATAAAAAATCACGTGATCCACAACACTAAGAAAAAAAAGTTGCTCCACGTACGGCATCATATCTCCAGTAAATGTTGAGCGATCTGCAAAATTTAAAAAAATTCTTGTAAAATAAAGTTGTAGTTATAGTATGTCGAGCCGGATTTTTGATATTTTGATTTAAAAATTTTATAAAAATAATTAAAGTGTAAAATTTATGACGTAAAACGCATATTTTTTTTAAACTGCCATAAATTGCTAAATTTTTCGAAATTCAAAATTCCGGCTCGACATACTATAACTACAACTTTATTTTACAAGAATTTTTTTAAATTTTGCAGATCCATCAACATATACTGGAGATATAATGCCGACCGTGGAGCAACTTTTTTTTTCTCAGTGTTGTGAATCACGTGATTTTTTATATAGTAATTTATGTAAAAATAAAGTGAAATAAATTTCTTTATAAAGTTTAAATACCAATGTGTACTATTTATTTTTATTAATTTCTATTGTTATCCCTACTAAACAAAATTTCTTTTAGCGCATTTTTGGCGCTGCTAGACGTATGTAAGGCTTTAAAGTTGAATTTGCAAGAAATAGAGACTCGTGAGAAAAGCTGTGTTCCACCCTTACAGTGTGTACTTTCCAGAAGCATCACTTCCCCTAAGATCACGTTTCGTTTCTCTGAAATCTCTGTACATAATCAAAAAAGAATGCCTACCTATCTAGCATCCGCGGTTATTAATCGAGGCTCCCCGGATGTAAGAGGTGTCTATATGAAATATTAAGACTTGGCGTCTGATATTAACCACGGTATCCGCGAATAAAGGATTCAGACTGCAAGCGGCGCCTGCAACGCGGCCAACTGTAACTATGTTCGACGATGTAATTGCGAGCCAGAACACTGCGTGCGATGTAACGCCACGATAGCGGCTCCAGCTGGTGGGGATACTGACCCCCGGGGATAGGATTCGATGGCGAGACCGGGTATCTTGTAGAACAGCCACCCTCTGCATCCCTCTCTTCGAACGATCATCCTTTCTGGCCGCGGAACCCTTTGCCCTCGTCAGCAGGCAGCATCGAATTTCATTCAGAAAAACAGACTTCCTGAGAAGCTGTACCTACCCGCAACGGAGAAAGACAGCTGATCGGTAGAAAAATATATGATTTCAATTATAATACGCGACCGAAATTCTCCATCTAAGGTCCTCCGAGTCAAAGTTCCTTCCCTCCCGCAGACGTCCACGGAAGCGAGCAACCAAAGTGCGCGTCACTATCAAGTTTATTTGCGCAGCAGTCCCGACGACCGTGTGTACCTTGTGTGCACAGGTAAACGCATGTTTGCGCGCGGGCGCTCGCTTGTTCGGAGCACACGAATCCCTCCTCAACGCGGAACGCACACGAGCACGATCGAAACTCGGTATACAGCACGGAGTGGGACGCGGCGGCAATCGGTGGGAGCGCCGTGGTCGAATCTAATTAAATATAATTAGCTGTGATTTGCATAGATAGCCGATAGAGACCGGACGCGGTGATAACCGCGATAACGGGCGTGCACGGCCGATACGAGCGACGATTATTGTTGCCGGCCCTGGGCCTGGCTGCAAGACCAGACATCGCCACGATCATCGCCAATTCCCTCTGTCTCTGCCCGTGCTATCTGCCTTTTTTCCCCCTATCTTCTTCTCCCCGCGAATCCTCCGCTCGATCGCCGGACCCATCCCCGTCCCTCACCCACGTCGCGCCGATAACTTTCGTGCTCCTGACCTGGGTCTCGATTTTTGCCCATCGCTGCGAAGAAAGTTGAAGCTTCAACAACAATTTCCGTTCACCCGAGTTCCTATAGCAGCTTGCTTGCTCCGCTCAGTGTCGCTGATCGGTGGCAAATTAGAAACCAGCCACTCTCCGCAATTAGAATTAACAGTTTAACAAATTTCTACTTTAAATAATACTCCGGCTTAGCCATGCGCCTTCGCATCGCAGTGCGAGGCCCGGCAGCGTTCATGTATCATTTTTAAGCGCCTCTCCCCGCTCGCAGGGCGTTCGATTTTCAATAACGCGGTGATCCCCGGCAGATACGCCGCGTCATTGATCTAATACGCGACGCGTCTTCCGTCGGCTGGCGATAGATTTTCGCGACGGTGCCGGAATTAAACGGGCCATGATCCATAGATCATGGGAGATCGAGCAGCCACCAAGGCGCCTCGTGTGCCCGGGGAACGATCCCACGTTGGATCCTGCTGCTGCTGCAGTCTGGGGTAATGACGTGCGAACAGATATCGGATCCCTTGCTCTCGCTATCGTGTCCTCGGCCCTCCGCCAGCCTCCATCTCTACACCTCTACACCTCTCCGCCCCCGCCTCCTCGTGTTCCTGGTTTAACAGGCTTTGCACGCATGATTTCACGCGCGCGCGCGCGCACGCATACGCCCGCCGCCACGTCGTAAAAACCACGGGGATGGCTGGGCATGACGCGCCCGCTCGGCCGGCGACGATGTTGGCAATAATAACCGCTAGCACGCTCCGAGTGCAACGAAACGAGACGAGCACGGGAATATGCAAAACCCGGGGCCACGAACAAGAGGAGGCGGGATAACCAAGAAGAAGGAAGAAAATATGGAAAAGAGGGTGGACAGTAGTTGGGATAATTTCCAAAAATAACTCTTCCCCATATAGGTACACAAATTAGTTTATTACACACCCTTTATTACACAACTTTCATTTCCTCCCTCATATATGCAATTCCACACTTTCGATCAGTGGCGCACTCAGAAGGGGGGCTAAGAGGCCCTGGCACCCCCAAAGAAGGGGCTTTGTAAGAAGAAAAGAAAACTGGGCTTTATTCTTTAAATAAATCTTTCTAATCACCCACTTAATTTTATTGAATTTACATTAGAATTATTTTTCTCCATTCAACTCCCCCTCCCAAGATTAAATCCTCAGTGCGCCTCTGCTTTCGACTCTTTACCTACCGAATGCTTCAGCTTCTGTCGCGCCGACGAATTACGTTTCGGCGGACGAAATCCGACAAACAGGCGACAGTAGCGAGGGGCGACTGTACCTCCGCTGACTGCTCTCCCATGGATGTCTCGATCGCGTCTGGTACTTGTACCACTCCCTGTTGGTACGTTGTAGTAGGCCTAGTAGGTAGTACCTACTTTAGTTGTAGGTCGTACGCTCGGTATAGCCGTAGCCCGGCAAACGCCGTCGCTTGATATCTGCTACATATCTAGCAACGTGTGCCATGCCTTATCTTCGCTGCCGTTCGGAGCCGTATTCGCGCACGTGCGTGTGTCGCTCGTGGGTGTTGGTGGGTACGTGCAGGGCGGTGTGCGCGGCAGCGAGAGCGTTTGTATTTGGCGGGCCTCGCATTGTATGGATATCAAACGATTGTGCATGGCCCGTGCGAGCCAGCCACGGGCTTACCTTTGTACACGTTCCGCGAGATTTCCGCGGCCAAGTGACTTACACCGCCGCTTTACGACCCGTTGCTTTTCCTTCCCGCGCCGGCCACGTCGACGCCGACGGGAATCAGTCGTCCCCGTTTTGGAAGACGCGATTCCAACGATCACGAGGCGAGCCTCTTGCCCGCGCAACTGCACGGGCAACTTTATTCCTTTCCTATTCTTTTCTTTCTCCTCCTCCTTCCAACTCTTTGGAAAGTTTCGTTTCTTCTAGATACCTCGAGGATAGGGATTTTCGTGGAGGATATCTGAGGTTTTGGCCACTCGACTTTGTTCTTTTTCTCTCTCCTTTTCGCCTGGGATTCTATTCCACATTTGCTCGTCACGCCTTGTTACGTCTGCGGCGGTAATGATTGGAGCATGTAACGAATTCAAGCAAAGAATGATTCCTTCGAATGAAAGAATGAATCATGAATGAAACGTGCTGCCGCTTGTTATATCCATCGCCAAACTTTCCTTAACTACTCCAAGGCGGTCGGTTGGCGAAGATGAAAAAACGCTGCCGCCACCGATGGCTACCTGCATCAGATTATTATTCTCCCATCGCCCTCGGTGTTTACGTGGGCAGGCGCGCCGGAATGCGTTTAATTAATAGTCAGCAGCCACGTACCCGTTATCGGGAAACGATTATTCTCGAATATTTTGAATGCGTATCGTGCATCGGTATCGCGGCGGAAAGATACGGAAATGCGCCGAAAACAAATATAAGTTTCCTTGCAACAAGCCACGATACACCGCGGTCTTTCGAAACAGTACGGAGAAGCTCTATCACCGTTGACCTTCCCCGATCTAACTAATTACAAGTCGTATTATTCGACGTCACCGTATCGCGAACGACGCGATGCACCAGGGTCAAACAGAGCGTCCGGCAAATCCCTTGGACCTCGCGAGCGTTTTAAAGGGAACTCCTTCCACGCGTTTTCCGCGCTGAAGGACTGCTTCCGTGCGCTGGCGAGACGCGGGAATATTAAATCGCGAGTAATGTAGGTCATAATTGCTTAGGACCGCCGCGACGTTCTGAATTAAGATTTTGCGTAAAGAACCCGCATAGCTCTAGCTGGGGCACAGCCGACCGTCGGGATTATCGTTCGTGAAATCAGCTAATATCCATACAATGTCACGCACTCCCATACACACGGGGACTGGTGCTTAACGTCCTTTCCCTCCGAAGCAACACACACCCGCGGATCTCGGATAAAAAGCCCAGCATTTCGATCCGTGTAATCGTCACCCTTCCACGGATCGCTCAGTTTTGTCCCCGCATCTCGCCCCGGTTCTTACATCCATTCTGCGGTGGAAATGACGGAGCACCGGGCGTCCTCCACTCCCCTCGACCGAGGCGATCCTTAATACCAACAATTCTTTATCGCGGAAGCGAAATTACATAGAAGCTGCGCACAGTGTTATTGCCGCGTTTATTCGCCTTCGATGATCATTTACATTTAATGGTCGTTTAGGGGCGGCAACACGGTGGAACTAAGCAACTAATTGCTTGCTCCGGGCACTTGTAACGCTCGTGTTAACACCGCGATGCGTTTAATTTCGACGTAATTACGTCTCTCCGCTTGTTGTATATAAATGGAATTTATTCCGCTGCCAATCAGCCGCTCGGATCTCGACGTTTTGAGGGATGCGTTAATATTTCGTTACGCCCAAAATGTACTTTGTATACTTTCGTGGATGATGCCGTGCGCCCGGTATCCTGGCTAATTATAACCCGGGAACACGATGTTTCCGGACCTACACTTATTCAGACTTCCTCGCCCGGCGGACTTTGCAAGTCCGTCTACGAGCCGCCAGCTTGGAAATGGTGAAGTTCAGCTCCGCGGGATCCAAACTGCGTGTGTTCCGAATATCCCGCGCTCCCCAGGTAGGTACCCCAAATACCCCTAATGTCCCAGATACCCCAGATACCAAGCAGTGTGTACACTGTACCCGCACCGTAATCTCGAGCGGAAAGGAGAACGAGCGCGCAAAAAGGGAAAGAAGCTTCCTGGAATGGAAATGCGACAAACACGTGGAGCATACACAGGAGGAGGAAGGGCGGGGAACAAAAGCAGCAGCTCCCAGAAGGTATAGTGTCAATGCGGCGGAAAAGGGGGTTTGGGGGGCGGGCGGGCGGGGAAGAAGGGGGTCGAGGCTTAGGTGGACGACACGGCGGGGGGAAAGGGGGGAGGCATGTGCTAATGAACGCCATTAAAAGCAGCGTTAATTAGATTGCGCTAATCAGATTGTCCCGTCCGTATCTGCTACCCTTTTTTTTTTCGTACGAGCCCGCAACATTCGTAGCCGATGGTAGGAATGTGGGTAGGCTCGCACGAAAACCTTCGCCCCGCGATTATTCGCTTTTTTCCGATTCGTCGCCCTTCTCTTTCCTGCGGCCCTCCCGCCTTCTCGCTGCTCTTTTCTTTTCCTCCGTGAAATACTACGTGTTCCGACCCCCCGTTCCTCTAATCTACCCCGCCTGATCTAATAATATTTCTCTCCCCTTTGTCGGGGATCTAATTAAATTTATGGCTGATTTCTGACCCGCGGATTCCTCGCCGCGCCGGCGCAATTGGACATGAACGATTCGATGCAAATACCCGGCGGAATCTATTAACAAGTCCCTGGCGCCCTGGCCTACCCCCTCGCGACTGCTTGGCCCCGTCGACTTTACGGGAACGGAGAGATATCGATGCGAATAGAAAAGTCACGGCGATTACCGCACGATACTGGAATTCTAGCCAGCCGAGGCGTAACATTGATGGAAGTATCATCGCGCTGAGGGGGAGACGCGAGTGCTTCTGCATGAAAGTCGCGTGACTGCCGGACAACCGTGGCGCAGCCGGTTCTCGTGCACATTTTTCTTCGATTCCACGCCTATTCGGTAAATAGTGCTTTGCCGAGTAGCCCGCATAAATCGACGACCCAGTGTTGCGCGGCCCGCGAATCCATATTCATCGGCCCCAAGTGCATAAAATTACGATATAGACAGGCGCACACTACGCCGCCGCACATCGGCGGTGTGTACGCAGCGCGTTGCGGTCGGCTTACGTTCACGTGTCAACGTGGACAGCCTGAATTATGGGCTCCTCGATAAATCTGATAGCGATTAATACCTGCGGGAGGTGAACCGAAGGAGGGACCGAAAATGTATACCCACGTACACACATGTGGGTCTTAATTCGCTTCAATTTAAAACACGACCTTCCCTCCGTGGGGAATTAAAACTGGCGATTTCGAGACAGTGACTTTGGCGCGAATGCAGGATGCTTTCGAAACGCTGGCTTCCTTCACTTTCCTTTCTCGATAAGAAGCCCGCCAGTGCGGATCCAGGATGTAATCTGTGAGAATGATATCGAAGATTCACAATTCCTTCCTCTGGGGAGATCGAATGGTGTTCTTACCGTCGTGGAAAAATTACGTGGTGAATTTGATGTTTTGGATAACGCAGTTCTGATGTTGCTACGACCAATGCTCTTCGCAGTAGGAAATACTAAAGTATGTACAACCTTTTCGTTCTCTAAGGATGAAACGCACAAAGAAGCAGAATGAAAATTTGGAAGTGTATAGACCCATACTCCTATTTGACAATTTTTAAAGCTACTTTGTAGACAAAAGGTTATTTCAGGAAACGTAATGCCACACAAAGGATTCGAGAGAAGGCATTGTCGGTCGAAAGACGATGAAAAGTTCCGCGAAAAACTCTTAAGTCCGATCGCGCATCTACGGAATGCCGAGTCGATAAAGGCAGCGATTGCAACATTATCGTCGCGTACATTACAAAATTATTTACGATCAATAATTCCTTATCTTGTACAGCGCTGGCCATTAACGGGGCCCACTTACGACTTTACTGGCCGCGCCGAGTATTACGGACTCCGGAGTATAATGAGTGTTTCTGTACCTACATGCGAACACGTGTATCGTGCTTTCAGGGCCTTCGATATGCACAGACTGACAATTGCGTGTCCCGCAAAAAAGCTGTCCGCAATCACAATAGCTCCTCGATCATACGGACCACTCGAACGACTCATTAAATAGAGCCATGCAAATACCCGAATACCAATGAAACCTAGACGCGACTAACGATCTCTTTAAGCATCCATTAGATACCCAAGGACCGGTCCCGTGTATCTCGACGAAAGTTCAATAAAAATGCCCGAAAGACCTCCGGGACTCAACATTCTCGAGTAGCTTCGCATTCCCAGGTAGGACGAAGAACGTCGTGACAGTATCGAGACGGCAGAGCAGCCGTGGAAGCCAGAAAATGGAGGCTCGGTGTGCTCGAGTCGTGTGCCACGTAGAATGCCGCGTTATTGGCAAGAAGCATGCGATACCCGCAAAACATGCATAAATGCATAGCCGTCTCCCAGATGCACGGGGATACCGACGGAGATCCCCCGACCCGACAAGGCCAGCCACCCCTTTTTGCTCCCTTTGCGCAATCCCTGCCCTCCAACCCCCGTCTTCCGACGCGGTCTTGCTCGGCCACCCCCGCGTCACAGCGCTGCGAAACCGATCACCTAGCTTGCGGCGGGAAAAATTGCCCTTTTCCGTGAGCGATTGGTCATCGCGTGACTCCTCGGCGCTCCGAGAATATCTGTCGATCAGTTTCCCGGTTGGTCTGTCAGCCTTTATAATTTCATCTGATTTTTCAATTTAAATTGTACCAAAGTTCCGCGCACTATCCAACGAATTCTTCCATCCACCTTCACCTCCGTCGAATGCCGTATCTGCACCATTCCAGCATACTCAAGAACAGCCCCGCGATGCTCTGAATGCACGCCACGTGTGTACTTCGCCGCAAACGCGACCAGAAACGCACACGGAACGGATAGCAGCGCTAATCGTCGATTCCCCGCGGGTAGCCACTAAGCAATTCGCGCGATGATTATCCTCGCTAGCAAGGACCAATGAAATTCGACGCGGAATTCGCCTGCTGGGAGTGTCGTTAATCCTCGATTTACAGGATCGAGTACTTAGGTCCTGCGTAAGTAATAGGAATTCAATTCAACTAACTGTTCCCTAAATTTCAGTGATGGATCGAAGAATATTCCAAATTTTAAATAACCACTGCCATGAGCAATGTTTGCCACGCTGATCTCATCTTAACGATTTCGAGATCCACTCGCGTCTCCGCGGCGAGGAACGACAGGAAACCGTTAACTCGGCGCGGAATACCAGTGGACGGACGCGGAGAAAGTACGCGGATGGTCGAAGACGGCAGAGGCGAAAAAGGAACGAAAGAAACCACGGTGGGACGAGGGTGATGGCAATTAGCACACGCTTGTTATGCCAGCCGCGAGGTGAAGGCTCGATTCGCGATCGCGGAAATTCCTGGCGCACAGGCGCCTCCCTTGATTGGCAACCGATACTCTTCCCGCGGAATTTTCCCGAGTCGGTTCTCGTCAAACGATCGCCCCTTCTGACAATGAGACGACCGACACGTGAACGCACTTCGTAAGATCGAGAGCTTCCCGTTCCTTGTCCTCCTTTGCACGCGAATCGCATGGAGCTGCCCCTGCCGCTTCCCAAGATAGCTCGATCGACTGCCGTGAATCCTGGCAAGCTAATTTCGCGCAGTCTGATGAACTCGAGGACTCCAGAAACCAGGAAACTCCTGGCAACACTCGACTTACGCGTGGGAGATTTAAAAAGTCACAGTCTCCCGCTCTGAAGTGAGTGACTCATTGCAATCTTCATTGCACCAGGTTCTAAGCAATTAGTTACGATAAACATTAGTCTAGAGATACACTTCATCAGCCTCATCCAGATATATGCACCAACACTCTTCCATCAGAGAATCTCCGCCTTTCAGCGCAATCGATCGGCTTGTCGCCGCTTTCCAAGATAGTCGCTGCAGCGAAAAGAAATCGCGCAACAGCTCTAATCTCTAGCGGGTACCGGTTTTCCCCCAAAGCACCCAGCAGCAACGCGACGATGAGTCAACTTTCGAGCCGTGCGCGTTCGCCGCGAGTCGTTTCGCGAGCCCATCGATTCAGACTTTCTCGAATGGTAATGGACGAGCCGTGTCTGTACTCCCTCATCCGTCCCGGCGCTTATCGGGCCGCGATATCGATACACGGCTGTGCGTGTACGCGTCTGTACGGCGGCGAACGGTGGTCGAGTCGAGTTCTGCTAATAATATCGATAAATAATCGTGCGTTACCCGTCCAGACGTCCGCCGGGCCCCTTACTTTTCCACGGGGGCGACTAAGTGCGATTTCTTGGTCGCGTTAATGACGACTCGATGACAGAGAGAATAGGTAGGCGGCCGGTTCGAGGCGAGCGTTTCCTCGCGGCGAGAGAACGGTGCAGCAGAAACCTTTCAATAATCCTCCGGCACGGGAGATAAGCTCGAAAAACGAGCAAGTATCGGCATCGAGCCGACGGAATCCTTCTTCCTGTCGGACCGCATTGCGCTGGCCTTACTCACGCGACTCTCGCGGTACGCGTGCATCGAGACGGTCGAATCGATTATTTCGCCCCTCCCCCCCCCCGGCCTTTTATTTCCTCCGCCATCGACGTTTTCAATGAAAGCACAAGGATTAACTGTATCATCGAGGTTGCCCTCGATTTTCCTTCCCGCGATGTTCATTACATTAGCGCGATTAACTTTCTTGCTACACATGTAGCGAGCGGCTGGCGCAAAATTATTCATACCCAGCTTTATGGTCGCTAATAACGCTACTAATGACTGGTGGTTCCCTAGTCCCTTGCGCGGAGATTGCGCGACGTTTAGCTCAAAATCCCTTGTAAGAAGATAGATAATCTGAGAACAAGGCTTCTAACTTAGCGAGGCATCGTCTCTAGCGAGAAATGGCGAGTCGACAGCGATACGAGGAGTGGATACGACGTTATCCGGCGGGATCTCGGGATCGCGGGCAAGAGGGGCAATTATCGAGGATTAATTTCTCAATTAATGGGTCCTGAAAGAGTCGCGGGTGTTCGTCCCCGTGTACGCACTCGCTCGTGATACGCAGCCCCGCAACAACGCCGCGGGTATGGCTCTCGATCGAAGATAGCGGCTAAATTTAATTAAGCCGCGCGGAGTGGCTCTCCAATCGATTTCTGGCGAGATAAACATTTGCGGTGCGCGACCACGCGGGGCCGGCGCTAGTCTTCGCGCGGTATTCGCGACAACTGTGACGACGTTTCATTAGCGGCGCTGGTTGCCCGCGCCCTGCTAATTGCCGCGCTTGTTAAGCATCATAATCGCGAGCACAGCGGGCGATCCGAGAGGGAACATTTACGCGAGCGGCAGGCTTCGATCGGAATGGCGATACGTGGATCGTAAAACGAAGGGGATGAAATGTAATCGACGATCATCGAGAGTAGCGGTGTCTTCGCGACCGAAGACAGGCATTGTGCGTTCTCGCGATTTAAGAATCGAAGTCAGAGGTATTCTCGCAGGCGGGGAGGGGGGGGGGGGGCGTATCGCGCGCTGCGGGACACCCCGATCGCTCGATTCAATTATCGAGATCGATATCTGGTCGGTCGCGCACAAACGGACGCGTGTACCGAACGCCAACGAGGCACTCCCTTCGCTCGAAACACCTTAGACGAGCTGTCCGCCCTCTCGCGATCCCGCCGACGATCCCGATGATTAACGACGTCACACGGCTGGCAAAAGTAACGGCCATTTACTACAAATGACCACGCGGCTGTTTGGAGTTGGCCTACCAGGCGAGAAACGATGGGGCAGGCTGGTGTTGTTAGCGAAGGGGGTGAACGCGTAGCTCACTTTCTACTACCGTTGGATTTTAGAAAGTTTAGAAAATTTCTAAATGGATAAGAAGATCAAAGTCTATTTAGGAAATATCCCTGAGTTTATCTTTGTCAGAAGTCTGTGGACCTCGGTGGCGATTAAGCTTACCGAGCAAGATTAGAAGCCCCTGGATGCCGAACACCAACCCCTAGATCCTAAAACACCGACACGTTCAGCCCCCGGTGCTGAAGAAACACGGCGGCGCGCCGTAAAACAATTGGCGAGTTTCTGGTCCCGCGACTTCCGATACCAGCGATAAACTACGGAGAGAAGGGGCGGATGGCGGCGGGTAGCAGGGGCTGGTCGCCCCCGTCTCGATATTTACGGGCTACGACCGCCCGTTTTCGCCGCCCTTATCGCTCTCCGCTAGAATAGCTGCAGCTAGGTGCATCGTACACAACGCTTGCAACCCTGCGAAACGGCCGCCCTCGGTCCCCTCTTGCCGCCCCCTTCGCGGGACACCCTGTTTCGGTCTGTTTCTTCGATCTGTCGCGCGTTATTTCTACGCGATCGCCCAAAGAAGAATTCCTGGCCAGCTATGGTTTCGGGCTGTATATAAGACGGTGTAATTGAATAAAATGCGAACCGGGGGTGACGTGCGAATCCTCGCCACCTTATACTTTACCCACTTTATATTCGTGTGAATCATTACAAGGAATATGCAATATCATCGTGTAAGTGTATGCGATAAAGAATCGAGAGCCTGATCCTTTCTTAGCATGCGAGGGGTTAGAGCAACCCTCCCTTTTGGTCGCCTCTCACAAGCAGGGACTACTGTGGGCGAATTCTGCTCCCCACTCAGAGGGAAGAAGTATGCCAACCAGTGGCGGATTTAAGGATACATCGGACCTGTCTTCAGAATGGTACGAAGTTGATGAAAATTTGCGAGATTGTTCTTTTTAATATTCCTAATGTGCTCCAAAAATTGCAAACGAATTCACTGAATGGTTGCTGAATAATAACGATTTTAATTTCCACTGATTTTACACGTAGGTACTGTTATGGAAAGAGACCTAGATTTTAGACTTGTACTTTGATTTTAGAAGTCCGCAACTGAAATGTCAAAGAACCGAGTAACGATATCTCCGCATCACCGAGGTCCTCAAGGAAGGACGATTTTAGTAAAACGTGTATTTACATCTGCCTGGCGATTGCAGGCAGTTTATGGACGACAGAAAGAGCCCCCCGAAAGCACGGTTAACGTTCGCCGTTTAATTGGAGGGAGGACGAAACCACCCTGGCCCCGGTTTTATCGCGTTATCGGCCAGCGCCGGGGAAAAAAGCCTCCGATGTCTACGTCCGAACAATTCTTCTTCATATCGGGGCCAGACGCGAAAAGCCCGTGCACGTACACGTTGCATACAAATGTGTCTGTGTGTGCACGCGCCCGTCCGCCACGGCCATCGTCAATCCGATAAATTCGCCCTTTCTCCAGCCGCCCTCGCAGTCGTTATCGTGGCGGCAATGCTTTTCCAGACACACCGGAGAAATAGTTCTCCAGATAGTGGAGGAAAGTGCGCCTTTTTTTTCCGCTGGCCAGGCTGATATCGCCCCGACGATCCCGTATCGACCGAATGATTTCTGGGCTCGAAACAAACGACGCTTCGGAGAGGGAGGGAAGGGCCGGGGGTTGGGGTGTAAATGAACGCGCGATAACTTTTCCTATTTATCAAGCCGACGAGCCGGGCGATAGCGCGTTTGCTCAAGGAATCTCTTGTCGGATGACTGGCAGGACAGACGCATTCCCAGATCTCTTTCAGTTGCATTCTACACAAGAGTCTCTTGATCTTAGATAGCGGACGGAATATGTTGCAGGGTAATAACCGATAGCTAATGGATAGTGCCAACAGTTCTCTGCATAGATCCGAGACGCGACTGTCAGCTCCAAAGTCTGCTAAAGTATAACTAAACTACTTTGGTATATTTTGCTCTCAAGTATTACTCACCGCAACCAAAAGGGCCCGACCGCTTCTGTCACGAGTTCATCACTGGACTACGTAGCGGAGATGCGCGTGTTCAGCGTAATACTATGTACTGTCATCCTCATTACCCGTCTGTTAAATTGTCAGTTTACTGCGACTGAATAAATAAAGAATGCAACTTCTCCGGTGGCTGGTTAGGGTAGTCACCGCTCCGTAACTAACGCTCCCCGATTACTCTTTCACCTTTTCCCCGTGCGTGCTCACCGATCCACGGCCGTTTCTATTCGCGAGCGGCCGAGCAAGCCCAATAGGCAGAGACCTAATGGACCCGCTTCAATCGATCAAGCAATTCCCGTGGCGCTTGGTCTTCGGCTTGGCTGCATTTCCTTGCTCTATTAAGCATGCACCGCCGAATCGGGAAGCGCATCTCCCGTGGCATTGCCGCCGTCATCGCTGGCTCGCGTTGTCCGCGCGAGCCACGCCGCCGGACTCCGGGGATAAAAGGCCGTCCCCCCCCGAGGAAGGGAAGATTGACGGTGGTGGAAGCAGCGACGGTGTTCCTTGGGACAATGGAGCGACAGCGGGCTTTCTACTTTCGCGCCTACGGCCGCGGATAAAGGCCTCGAAAGCCTGCCGTGAGGTCGATTGAAAAACACCACTGCATCGGAAATCGCTCTCCATCCCTCTCGTTTGCTCCCTATCCGACTGGATCCACGCGTTCCCTCCACCACCCTGCGCGCTCTCCAGTACCCGTTGGCTACCTTCGTATTCATTCGCGAATCCAACGACGGCCCCAGCCACGGGGCTCTCTCTCTCTCTCTCTCTCTCTCTCTCTCTCCCCGTTGTTCCACCAGCCACCTTTTTACCGTTTTGTTAAACGACACCGTCCTGCGCGCGTCCCCTTATCGCGCGGTGCAACGATGCGCCTGCATCGAGCGTCGGGGAGCAGCGCGGCTCAAACTGAACGGGGAAATTATGTTAATCGAGACCAATGAATTAAAATCTCAAGCTTCCCGCGATGGGTGGCGGGGATCTGATCGTGGAGAAAAATTCTGTGAGTAATCGTTTCCAGTTTTTGGTGGAAGCTGAGCAATGAGAAGGTTTCGACGACAAAAGGAGCAAGTGATCGTTTCATGCGTATCTACGTTTAATTAAACGGAAACGTGTCTTGTATTAAACTTTTCTGTATCGGTGAAGAATGCTCGTTTTAGAAACAAGGCCGTGCAGCACATTTACCTTGTAATTGGATGGAACTGTCGCGAAAGAAATTTTATCTCATTTGCAGGGCTACGCGGAGTGGCGGAGGGTCGAATTTCCGTGTGCAGTAGCAACGACGCGGGCGTGTGCGCGATGCAACGTGTAAACAGTGCATCCACCGATGCGGCGTGGAAGAAAGTCGGAATATGCAGGGGCCGGACAAAAACTAAAACACAGCAGAGTGGCGTGATAAGGTGTGCGCCGCGCGCCACCCTCCCGCCGCCCCGGCGAATCCACCCCTATCAAACTCTATCCCACGTAACCCCTAGGCCGTGCACCGCATCCAGGGTCGGCCATTGCGAGTCTCCGAGACGGGAATTTTCATCGATACGCCAGCGACGGTCTGTGTCCAGAAATTCATTTGCATTATATTAACATACAATTACGTATCACGGTCGGGCGTAATTACAAAATAAGCGCAAAGTTTTTTGTGACATCTTTCCTTTCGTAACGGTGCGTCGTTTTTTTTCTTTTCGCGTGTATTTAAAGGGCGGAATTATTTATATTATTTCAGCTGCGAGGTCTTTTCACGAATGCCTGGCGTGTAACTAGTGGGGAATTAAGGATCGATAATGGACAAGCGGAGGACTCGATACGGGGGAGGCGGAAGAACGTTGGCTGCGCCCCTGACTTCGTTACCGTATAATCACGCTCGGATAGCGCAAGTTTTTTCAAACTGGAGCGGGTGCTACTTTTGAGGCTTTTATCTGATTAAACCTCTCTCCATCGTATCGCGGCGAATACAGCGAAGCACCCTCTCACGATAACGTCCTCCAATCCCCTCCCCCGTTTCGGCCCGACTCCCCTTCGCCTTACCCAACCCCGTGAGTCCCGCCGATTTGGCATCGAACCAGTTAACGCTCGCAATTAGATGCCGTAATTACACTGGGGGGGTAAAAATATCGCGACGATTGGCGCGAAATCGAGGCGATGGATGAAATACAGCCCCGGGTAACGCTATGCGCTTATTTCTGGAATCCCTTCGTAGGAACACTTCGCTCCTTGTCCACCGCCGAATTTTGCCAGGCTTCAAGCTTATTATTTTATCCAACTGTCATTTATACAGTCTATTCCACTGAACCGCGACTCTGCCTACCGAGCAGTTCCCAAAGAATTCGAAGTTTCACGGGCCAGCAATTCCTGCAAACACCGGATTGAAAAATAACCGAGCGTCACACCTCCGACTTCGGTCTGAATCTACAGCTATGCCGGTCACGGTGCGATTACGATCTAATCACCGCATCGAAACGCGCACGAATTCGCTCGAAAGGCGTTGAATAATAGTCGACCGCGCCGATGTAAATTCATGGGTCGCGATGAATCATCGAAAGCAGCGATGACGCGGGTATCGTATCGCCGAGTCTCCAGCACCAAGAGATACCGAACTCGTGCGCGACAAGAACCAGGGGGAATAGACGGGAGGCGCGTTTTATTACCGAAAAAGCGTCCTTCGCCGGCCTAATGGTCCCATCAATCCTGCCTCGTGTTTCATCGATTCACCGTTTAGCGAAATCCTCGGGCGGAGGAGGGAGGGCGGGGCGACGCAGAGGTTCCAGATCATTTATCTGACCAGCGAACGTAGGGGGCGGGCGGAGGGATGAAGCGAGGGACACGCCATTATCATCGACACGATACATCATCCGCGAGGCAAACTTTTGCCAATCTCCTTCTCCTCGAGGACACCGAGGCCCGTGGAGGCAGAGTCATCCTGAGCGAAAGCGGGTGCGAGTACGTGCTCTGTGTCTCTGATTTCATAATTTCCGTAGGCGGGACGTGAGCGACGGTGGAGTGGAGAGGAGGCGAAGAGAAAGGGAGAGCAGCGGAATTTAATGCGGAGCATCGACGAGCTCGGAAGAAGGCCAGACTGAATAAACGAGAATGGAAGCTCAAGGAGATGGATGAACTTTGGACGCAGCTTGGACGTTCGCCGTTGCTGCGACGAATAACTTGGACCCACCGCTTCCCTGTTTCTCCCTCCGCTGTTGGTCCCTCTGCCCGTCGCGGAACACCCGAGAACAGAGGCGCAATCGTCTGTGAGATTGTAACAGATGCTCTAGAATTCTTGGCGAAGTAATAATTCGAATTTAAGTGATTTTAATTCAACACTTAAGTACGGCTCGAAACATTCCGTGCGATCCTCCCCAGCGTCACTCCGTGAATTCCACCCGAAACCGATCGCCCTTTCGATCGCCAGCAAAATTAATTCCACGATTTCCTCGCGACCCACTTTCGATCCTTTCCACGCTTACACCTGCACGGAATCATGGCATCTCGATCCTCGAGCCGCGTTACCACCGGCAGCGCCGACTGTCAGCGAATTAATCAGAAGGCTTAACGACGTTTATGGGACAACGAACGTCGCGGCGATCATTTAACGGCCATCATCGAAACTCAACCGCAGCATCAATCAACCGAAACGATCCAGCGCGCCTCTTTCCCCGACGCCGCAAACGCGAAGGAACGCGAGCGGCGAGAGAACAGATTCCTCGAATAAACCAATTCCCACCGGAAGAAAGGGAGAGAGAGAGAGAGAGAGAGAGAGAGAAAGAGGTCGAGCTGAATGAAATTAATAAGAACATTCATAAGAAGCGCAATTCCATTGCGGATATAAGTTCCTCCCCCATCGTCGGTGGTTTGCACCGGTGCCCGTGGAATACTCGATCCCTCGCTCCTCCATGGAGCAGCCGGATAAGAGAGGGCCAGAGAGAAAGGGAAGCGGAGGGACGGAGTGGATGCTTTTAGAGGCGCTTAAGTAATATAAATGTGAGTTAAGAGACGCGGCGCGACGAGCATAGGTAACGGATGACCGCTGTATCTCATTGTTTTCATTTCCTTCGGCACGCCGGCTAGCTGTAAGACGCGGAAATGAAGTGCGCCTGGCTTTGCCATCTGCAAGAGGGAGCCGAAGGGACGGGGGTTGCCTGGCTGTGGGGGCGGACACCGTTCATCCCCCTTTGCATCCTGCATGACAACGAACCTGGTATCCTGCCTCCACTCGCCCGTCTCTCCTATCTATCCTCTTCCCTCGCCTCCTCTCCGCCACTCCCGTTCCCCGAGACGCGTGTGCGTTCTCCGCGCGACGCGCGGCTCGCTGTGTGCACGCCTGCACGCGGCTCCACGGGCTAACCTGTCCCTCGAGGTGCTTATAACACGGATATAAACGCTACGCACGCGTCCCCGTCTCTCCCCGTTCCGGGATAAATGGCCCCCAGCCGCGGGGTGGGCGTCCTGGTCCTTTCACGCGGAGAAAAGGCTGCAACTGGCCAACCACGAGTTTTCCCCGTTTCCCTGCACCCAGCTGGGGCTTGCAGCGGGCACGCGATAACGCGGGGATACCACCACCATCCCCCCAGCGGTTTGTCTTTTTACCGCTCCCTTAATCTGGCTGCTTTTGGGTCGACCGCTTCGCAATGATTTCTTTTTCTTCGGGAAGTAGCGAGTCTAATTCCATCTGGAGTGCTGCCTCTTCTAGGCGTCTTGGGAGGGTTGTGAGAGAATTGAAATGGGGGGTTCTAGATCAGAGTATACTGAATTTATGGAGGTTGATGAAACTGAAGTAATAAATACAACGCGGAGCTGACCTATCTGTAGCACGAAACGCTTGAAAAGGGGCAACAAAAGTGTTCGAAATGAGTGCCACTATTACAGCAGTCAGGGGACCCGTGAAACTGGTCATTGGCCCTCGAGCTTCTCCAACTGACACGTTTCGTCTTATCCAGACCGTCGATCAGCTACGGGTATACAGCAGACAGAGAGATCCCCCGGCACGTGACGACGATGCAAACGACTTATTACGGCTCGCTTCGAGGTGATAATACTGTAATATCGAGGTCGAGTGTGCGGGTGTGGCACAGCGGTTCGCCAGACGATGTTCAGTCTCCCGATGCAATCGTTTTGTCTGACCTTAAGTGGCATCTACCACTTTATCGCGTATGAAGTCATGTGATGTCGCGTTTCCAGCGAACCTCGCTGCGGAACATCTTATTGACAGGAATAATAATACGATTCGAGTATCTTGCTAGGATTTCAATCGTTTCACCTTCCTTTAAGCCAATAATTAGCGTACTTCGAGGTGATCGAGTCAAGCTGAAGAGGGACGAGTAATTTTCAAACTCTAAGCGGAACTGGCCACGTAGAAATGTTCCAGAAGAATTTTCTAAACGGCGCAACGTTTCGCCGCGATTAACCTGTTGAGCATTACGAACGGTAAGCTTAAGTCGTACCGCAGAGATCGGTCTCGGTAATCTGACCGATCAACAGGTTACATTCGCCTCCATCTGGGAGGATGATGCTTCTGCTTCGGGCTGTAATCAACCGTCTCCCATCACCATTGCGCTTGGATCATTCTTCCGCTTTACTGTATTTCTGAAGAACGATATCTCTACTGCAATTTCATTCAAGTCATACTGCCTTGGAGCGGACAGAGGTGATACGGTCCGCTTAGTACCTACGTTTGCCAGGACGCAAGCTCTGCCCAAAAGCAGTCACGCGCCAAGTACTCAGGCGCAAGTACCCACAGGCAAGTACCCAAGCAACAGTCCCCATCGCAATTGAATATTCGCGCGAGCAGACCACGGACTCGCGTGTAATCAAGTCGTCAGACGGCGGCCCGTGACAAATATTACATCGGCAGGAATGGAATCATTCAGCCGGTAGTCCGGCGAGGAGGAGCGGAAGAGGAGACCCATCCCACTCTTTCGAAGATTAGACCCCGGCGCTTCCCTCCGGATGCGTCGATACGATCAGGCCTCTACTAACGAAGTCACCCGGTATACCTCCGCGTGGAACGGGGGTGGGCAATCAGCGACGATCTCGTGTGTCTGTCCAGTGTACCAACTTAACGACCATATCAGATAATTTCTCGCGGCTGTGTTGGTGCACACGTGCACGGGCTACCTCTCTTTTTTTTCCACCTTCGTCGCCACGTCCATCGGTTACAATGAATCATTTCCATGCTTATAATTAACCCCGCCGTTCCGTTCGAACCCGTTCGACGCGAAGCCCGCACCACGGTATACGCGGGGAGACTTTTGGAAACGAGAGACAGGTACAAAGAATGGTAAAAAAAGGAGCTGCACAATTCTTCAAGAGGAAGGGGCGGGACTGCTACGCCTCATTATGGATAACTCAGATGAACTTGACACATTTAGGCAATAAAATGATCATGAACTTGGTAATTCACGAAACAGATCCGATCTATGCAGAGTCAGGCTCGTTTGAAATGGTAATGTTATTATAATCGCGTGGCCGGTGAATCGTAATAATTAGAGACAGGTTCCTAGGCGCGATCGCGCTCGATTTCTCCCCGCGCGCGCGCAAACGCCCGGCTCCTGGCCGCGATAATTGTCGGAATCACGAGCGAATGCCTGGAAGGCCCAGGCCGCCGCGCGTAATAAATTTCCGCGCGGCGCTGCCGCGCCAAATACGACGAGCCGAAATAATTTATCGTACGGCGAGGTACAAGCCCGGGATATTTCATACGGCGTTTAATTATCGCCCGTAAGAATACGGCCGGCGGGATCCCAGCCGGGCGAGTGTTGTGTCTGTGATTGAATAAATTCGTGGCGAGCTTCGTTACCGAACCGCAAGCTTCACCCTCCCACCACCGACGCGCGATTAATTATTTCAGCAATGTACATGAAGCTGGCAGCGTCGGTTAATCGCTGGGATCGCGGACTAATTATCTCGCCATCGGGTTCGATACACTTTTCCCCGCTGGGTCCGGGAAGTCCTGCGTTTAAGGGTACTTTGTCCGCGGAGGGGGGTTGGCGACCCCCTTGGCGGCCAAGAACTCTGAATTCTATTCAAATTCAGTACCAAGCCCGGAGATACAACTCTACGAATTCCCAGAGCCTCCCCCGAGTAAGTACAGCCCCGAAACCGAAACCATCGAGCTCGAAAAGATCAGCCACAGTTAATCAGCCGGGGAACATCTCAATCCCTCTACCCCCGTCGCGCCGAAAGACGGGTTGCGAGGGCTTCGATTACTCCTTCACGCCCATCTCGAGTGCCTCTCTCCACGTGCGCGCACCTTTTCCTCGCTGCCGCAAAGTAGCGTTTGCCATCGTGGCAGCTCGCGTGCGTGTCCGTGTTGCGTGTGTATGCGCGCCGGGTGCACGGCGGCCGGGAAGTGGGATCGGCACGAGGAGTGGGTGGGCTGGAGGGGGTGCAGGAGCCGCGGCGGAGGGGAGCGAAAGGAGAAGCGTCGCCGTGGAGGTGGGGAAGCGGCGCGACGTGGGGAGAGGGCGTCGGCGGAGGGGCAGAGGCAGAGCGTGAATTAACACCTCTGCCGCGGCATCAGATAGCGCCGGTGACTCCCCTCGCCCTCGGAGGAGCTTCCACGGCGGCGGGGGGGGGGGGGGGGACCCCTTTGCCCTCCCCGCCAGCGAGGTCGAGGGAAGGCCAGAGGGTGGGGGTCGGATAGGAGAACGCGGGGAGAGGGAGTTTTATAATTGGCGGCGTGCGTATGCAAGCCGGAGGCCACGAGGAAGAGAAGGCAGAGAGGCGAAGGAGAAGACCCGCGGGAGGAAAGATGAGAAAAAGAAGAGGCGACGAAGAGATTTGTTACCCCGGGATTCTCTTACACGCGCGCCTCTCCAGTCGTACGCGCGCTCGCCGCGCCACAATCCACCGGCGTCCTCTACCCTTCGCGCCTCGCAAACGACGCTATTTTCCCTTTTTCTCGTCGCCGCCTTTCCCGTGCATCCTCTCCTCCACTTGTTAAGTCTGTGGAGCGGCTGATACTACTCGGCGCTGGAATAGGCTTTCGTTGCCCGATCATCCCGCCGGTGGGAGCTGGCTCGGAGTCTCTAGGAGGCTTCCATGGGTCGGGAACCATCGGAGACCGATGCCTAAATTGGAAGCTAGTATGCGAAGAGCCATACCCAGATTAGCAACTAAAGCTCAGAAGCATCCCGATCACCTTGTTTGCAAAATGATCGAACCCCATTAGCGAGGCGAGATAAATGCGAGCCACGTGATTGGCACCGGGCGTCGAAGACAAATTCGGACCGGCAGTGAAGCGCGGGGGTGAACGCCTCGATCACGTCCCTTATCGAGTGACGCCCAGGAAACTTCCAATTCCGATTCGTCGAATACAAGATAAGGCGGCGTACAAATCCCCCGTGTAATTCTCGATAAGAGTCCTCTCGTGTGTGTCCAGAGAACTTTATCTCCGCCACAGATAGCTCCAATAACGAGCGCGACGCGAATCGGGCGATGCAGAAGAGGAAAAAAGCGTGGGCGGGAAAATAAAGCTCGCGACGATAATTACAAGGGAAGGGCGGATGGGACGGGGGGGGGGGGGAGAGAAGCAGAGCCGTTTGCAGGTGCAGCCCGGTTTTAACGCAGCCGCGTTTATCGCGCGGCGGTATCAGGAAGCCGCGGAAACAGAAACGAGAAACTAGAAAGTCTTTGTCCCTCGGCGGTGATAGCAGGCACCGGTGACGTTAGAGGTGGGTATAGGTAAGTGGTGCTGGTAGCTGGAAATCCAATGGTACCGGCGTACGTGTGGGGCAGGGGGTCGGGGCCAGGGAATACGTAGGTACCTTTGATAAGGAGACATTAGCGACCCGTATGTGATACCACGGTGTCTCTGATAACCGACACACGGCCGGCGACGCTTCTGTCTCTTGCTCGCGTGCTCGTTCGTTTTTGACGGCAGCATCGGGGAAAGTCCCTGCCGCTGGGCCGATACCCCGGTCCTTCGAGTCGAATCAGCAACGGCGAGATAGAGCCGCGAATGAAGGATCGCGGGGGTTAGTCGCGCCGCGCGATGAAAATTGAAATCCCCGGGGCTCGTTATCGGGGAATACGCTTTCCGCGGGACGTTCGTAAATTCAATTTCAATAGGCCGGGCTCCCGTGACGCGGGGCCCCCTCGTTAAGTCAGGAAAGAAAAACTGCAGCCCCGTAATCGCCCGCCGTTAAGCAGGTGCGAGAGCTTTCGCGCCGCAAGCATATATCGCCAACCGTGGACGCTATCGTATCGCTGACCAGGACGGTAACGTTCTCCTATCGCACCCCTATGTCGCCGCGAGTTCTCGCCGAGGGTGGTTGACGTCCGTCTTTCGCAGTCCGGTACACGCTCCGATAATTTCGCTAATCTAGCAGAAGGGGGACAATTGAGCCTCCGCAGGCGAGACCGGGACGATCCACTCGACCCGGGCAAATTAACGACGCCCACGGAAAACTGTACAAAGGGGGACGCGATAATACTTTCAGCAACGGTTCGAGAACAATGTAAAGTATTAGAAAGATTCCGAGCTGGATCATTACTCTTGCCGGGAGCACTGGATAAGTTTGACAAGTCGAGAGGATCTATCTTAATTTACCTACAGCTTATATTCTCCAGTAGGTGAGTATAAAAATGTACAACACCAGGAGTACTTAAAAGGATCCATCAAAGAACGACCACCTCGCTCAGCTGATACCAGGCTACCCTTGATATCCAACAACAGAGGAGCAAGGCTCCTCCAACATCTCCTGCTCGTATAATCGCGAGTATAAGATTCCCACTGACAGAATCCAAGCACCAGCCACGGAATTACTACCCCCGAGTATCCCATCCACTTCAAATCAGGAACGGTCCATATCCCTTCTCGCGCCATCAGTACCCCGATAACCAGATACCCAGCTCCGCGGTGATGCTGCGCCGCTCCCTATCCCTCGATCAGCCAAGTAGGTGCGTTTTACGCTCGGCATAAACCATGCACGCCTCCATTCCCACGATAGGGACCCATCAAACGTTCGTCCGCGGGGCTGGTGTGCGTGCCATTTCGCGAGCGCGCGTCAACGTGTCCCGTGGCCGCGCACTTAGCCACCCAGGAACACGCGCGAACGGGCAGCAAACACCCACGCGATCGTGTCCGTCATGTTGATGGTGGTGGCCCCCAACGCCTGTGCGTATCCACCAGCCAATCGAGGCGGTCTCGCCTATAATGGCTAGGTGTCCATTACACCTCTAGCCGACCGCGGCGAAATAATAAAAGCCGCTCGGGAACGTCAGCCGGATCGCTCCGGGAGAGAACGCGACCCTCCAGGATACGTGTATCGCGTGGCAGGGCAGGCGGCCGGCCTCGCCGCGTGTAATTGAATCAATCGACGATTTACTACCGACGCTCGCTGCCCCGAGTGACGATTAATCTCGCGGCGCGCGCCAGCCCCGCGAAATATGCTGTTATTTTCGCCGGCTCGAGTGGGTATTTATGAGGAGATACAGATCGGTGGTAGCTGTTGCGTCTGGTCAGGGATAGGCTCGAACGGATTCCCTCGATCCACGGGGGATTCAGCCGTGGAGAACTTCAGAGTCTGGGTCCTGGTCGGAGGCTTGCACCTTATATCCTGCGAGGAGTAGTTTGGGGAATTGATGAGGAATACGGAGCGAGCAGTGGAAATTTGTTAATTATAACGAAGAGGAATGGGATCGCAGAGGAAGATAGGGAAATGGGACGCGAAGGAACGAGCCCCGTAAACGAACGTTGCGTGACGCAATGCAGCGGCAGCCTTCGCAACTCTTTCTCCCGCGACGCGAAACTTTGCACGCCGCGATTAGCTGCTCGCGATATTGCCGATCTCGGCGCGTAGCACAGTCAGATAGGTCGATATTTCGCGAAGCGGGAAAGAAGAGGAGAGCAGAGGACAGAAGAGGGGGGACCTGGGATGGGAGATGAAGAGGGACGACAACGCGAAAGATTCCCTCGGAAGCTTCGATGAGCGACGCCGCTATCGGTAGCGGCTCGATAACGCTCAATCCTTTGAACAGACGTCGAGGCTTCTGCCAGCGAGATCGGCAGTTTGGAACGACGTTTCGTCATCCGTTTCCTCCCCTTTTCCGGCTCGTCCCTCTGCATCGCTTAATTCGCGTCCCCCTGCCCGCCACGCGTCCCAGAGATCTCGACGAGACAATGATAACGAAGAGAGCTCGCTGGCTGCAGACGGGAGGCGAAGCTTTAATCGGCAATTTTTCGAGCAGAGCGTTGCACCAGTCGACGTCTATGTCGCGCAGGAAACGAGGCTTCTCCCCGATGCCTCCGAAGAAATAAATACAAATCGCCATGCAGAGCTTTTGTTCGCGAATCATTGGCGTTTCCCAAGAGACATTGCGCGCCGAGATAAGCCGTGTATCTTTTTCGGTAGCGCACACTTGGCCACGCTTTATCCCGGAAGGTGGCCTTCGAAAGAATAATTGCTATATAGCGTTCGCTTGGGTACCTATCTGCTTTCATATTTTCGTTCGGTGCAACGATGGTCGTGGCGCACGTCGAGCAGCGGATACGCGAAAGATACGACGAAAAACGGACAGGGCTCGAACGATAATGCTCATTTACACCGATTGGCCACTCGCGGATGATTCCGTGTTAAGCGCAGCGTGATGCTGGCCGAAGGAACCGAATCGCGAAAGAAGGGGAACGGAAGGGGGGCCGGCGCCAATATCAGCGCGGCAGGAAGTCGCTTTTTGTGACGGCGGGATGTGGCTCTTTTTGGCCTTTCAGCTGGTGGCTTTCAGGGCCTTCCAGCGCGGCAGATAATGAACGAGCACCCTTGCGCCACCAACGCTAGCTTTCTCCCTCTTTCCCTCTTTCCCACTCTCTCTCTCTCTCCCTCTCTCTCTCTATCTTTCTCTGACTCCTAGTCGCTGCTACAACCGTTACAACCTCCTCCCCCTCGCCCCGTCCCAACGGGGCCACCCCCGATTCACCTCGGCCACGATGTCAACAGGTGGGCACACGCGGATGCCACCTAACCAACGCGAACCTGCCCCCTGTCGATTCGATCGTCGCACCACGACCTTCTACTCTCGCCATCCGCGGCCACTGACACCCAACCGTGCGCCACCCATGGCGGGAAAAAGCGCGCGACAGGAAATGCTGCTCGCGTGACGACAGTTGAAGCTGTTCGTTATACGTACAGATACCTACCACCACGACGGGCGGATCAGGAGTTCCCGGGATTTGCCTCTTCTCCGTGTATTCGAACGTGCTTGCAAGTTCAAGCAAACCATTGCCCCGACTTTAAAGTAGCTACTGACCATCGGTAGAGATGCACAGAGTGCCCAAGGTACTTATCCATTAAATTGTAGATGAATTACCAATGTCTGGCGTTCAACGTATAAATAGATTCGTCAGGGCACTTAAGCTGGAATATAAAGGAAGCAGTACGTAATCGTCTCCCCGCGACTCTCCACAAATCGACCAGCGTTAGTAAACGATTCAACGCTACGTTCCTCCTCTCACGCCTGATTCGTGTCCCGCGTTGTCCAACGAAGCACACCTGACCAACCTGCCAGGCTATCAGAGCCTGGATCTACGTCGATCGCGGGCGGATTGCGGCGAGCGGACGAGGCGCTTTCCGAGATGAGAGATGGGAGAGAGACGGTCCCCTGTGCGGATAACGCGATAAGGTGTTTTTCAGAGCGAATCAGTGTTAATGGATGTTTTCACGCGACCGGCTGCATCGCGGAATATTGACAGACATCGCATCTCGACTTTTAATTCGTCCCGCCGCGGCACACCACCACCCCCCCCTTCTCCGACGTCCTCGTCTCTCCACGAGCCTCCCGGCTCGTGTGCTTTCTCTCTTTCGCGCTGGAAAGCTTTCACCCGTGCCACCGTTCGGTCTTCCTCGCTTTCTGCAACGATATCAGGGGGAAGACCGATACCCTCGGCGGTGATCTCTGGGACAAGACAACAATGCAATCTGCACTGTACGGGCGCACGATCGTTGGAAAACAGTCGTTATCGTGTTGCGCCGCTACCAGGCCACAACGAAACGTCGGCGCGGGCCCGACGCGGTCGGGGGCGGCGAATTTCTGGCCGGGATCCTTCCGCCGATACCGCGTGCACACGCCTAATCGCGCCGATAGATCGACGGTGGGGAGGCTGGCGAGGCTGGGGCCTTGAACCGTCCAGGCGGGTGGCCCGATTCGATTCGACGAACCGACGGAACCGGCGAAAAAACGCTTTTCGGTTGAATCCCATCGACGGAAGAACGAGGTCGTTGTGCGAACGACAGGGAAGGGACAACAGGTTCTTTGTACATACCACGAATCGGTAATCTTGGAGGGGTCTTTTTCGATGGCCGGCGAGGAGGCGTCATTTTCCACGCTTGTCCACCGATGAAAATCGAAGGCCACCAGGGGCACACCGTCGCATTTTAAGCGGGCACGGCCGGTCGGCCGAGGACTTTGTTAAAAATGGCCTACGAGCTGTTGGTCGTCGATAGGATATCAGTTGATGGTCAGCCGGACGGAGATAGCGGTAATGAGCGACGAGAGGAAAGTTTCCATCGGGCGAATAACCAGTAAAAGGAGTCGCGGGCAAGAGAGAGAGAGAGAGAGAGAGAGAGAGGGGGGGGGGAAGGGGGCAGTAGGGGGACCGGATGATGGACTGATTACGCTCCACGGCCGAGATAGCAGCTTGATAGAAGAGAACTTCTACGAATTCCAAATTCACTTCCCGAACCGTTCAGCGCCGACGCTCTGCCGCTGTTCGAGGCGATACTCCACTTGGCAGCGGGGGAAAAAAAGACACCACGACTAAAACGATTTTACATTCCGAGCTTCTGCGTGTCCGTTTCGTTATTAACTAGATCTGAATGTTGGTGTCGTTGGGAGTAGCTTCGAGTCACCGTGGGCGAGTTTCAAATGAAAGCATTTCGATACTTCTCGCTGCTTAATGGTTCTACTTGGTTAATCTTCTATACCTACCCAACTACTGGGGGTGTATATAAAGGGTCGTTACGATAAAGAGAAGCTGCGACGAAGCGCGAAACTCAGAGCCGAAGAAAGATGTAATAAATCTCAGAAAGGTTGAAGATCGGCGAAGGCACCCCCTTGGTATCGTTGAGAATAGGTTGGTATCTCGATTAATCAACGATAGCATCGGCGCAACAAGGAAACAGAAGGATCAGCGAATTAGACGGGCGACAATGGGACAAAGACTTCAAAGGGTCCAGGAAGGGACGGTCGGAGCCGGAAGCGTATCAGGCTTCGTCGTTCGTGCATTATTAGGGAAAAGTTGTGGCTCGATGCTCGTATCGCGCCCCCGTGGCCACAAAGGACGAGAGAAACCGTATCAAACGAGCGGCCGAAGGGCTGCGAGAGTCGCGTGGACAAACGCAGGACGCGACAAAAGGGTTTGGGGGGGGCTGGAGGAAGGCTGGAGGGAGACAGAGCGATCCTGCCGAAAGTTAAAAGGGAATCCATCCATAAATAAGCTCGCGCGGCTCTCTCTCCGCGGGGTTTGCCTTGGCGAGAGCGGTGGAACGGCCACGGATCAGCGCGCGATCTCCAACGGAATAATAATGCGGGTAAAATAAAACCGGCCTCCCCCTCGAACGCTCTAACAGACACAACAGCCAGGCCGGGGTACGCGCGAACACGCGTCAACGTTCCCCCCACATATGCACGTGGGTACGTGTAACCTCGGTGTGCACACCGAGAACCCATATAATACCCCCATAGAGAGATGGGAAGATCAAACACTGAAATTACAGCATTGTGAGCATTCTTCTTGCGGCCACTCTTCTTCTTCTTCTTCTTCTTCTTCTTCTCCCTCGTCTTGTTCTTGTTCTTCCTCTTCTTCGAGTCTGTGCTTACCGATAACGGTCTCTCTTTTCCCCCCTTCGCTCTTTCTCTCTATCTCGCGCACGCAACGTTTTACTTCTTCCTCCTACCCACCCCCTCTATCTCGTCGCTCTTTGCCTATCGCCCCTCACCCTCGTTCGCATAAACACACACTTGCCGTGCCTGCATAAGGCTCCCTTTATTATCAAAACCCGGATCGCGTGCATATTGCATCGGTGCACCGGAGAGAAGACCGACCGACCGACCGACCGACCGACCGTTGCATCTATCCGTGTATATCGAAGTCGTAGCTGTAAGACCAGGCTCGTTTACTCCTCCCCCTACCCGAGCCCTCCTCTGTTCACCGCGAGTCCTGCTCTTAAAGGACCTGCTGTCGCGGTACCATCACCAGGACCTTGAGGTCTCGCGCCGCGTTTCGAGGAGGATCGATTAAAGGGGAGGGCGAGGATGACGCTGCGAGGAGCGCGGTTCCGTGCCCGGTGCATGCGAGCATGGTAGCGATCTAATGGCGCGATGCAGCAATAATCGGATCGCTGATGGGGGAGGGCATGTTCGCCGGTTCTCGATGGGAACGATCATAATTGGGATCTAAGTGGTCGGCTAGACGAAACTGGGGGTGTGGAGCGAACGTCGATGGACAATGAACCGAAGGATTATTCAATCGACGATGCAGGCCCTGAGAAACAAAGTGGTGTCTACTTAAAAGTACCTACTCTAAGATTCTGAAATTGCAATCGCAGCGCGGGTACACGAAGTAAAGGTCCCTGCGAACGAGTTTCTGCGCTGTCAATCGAGAAATTGCAAGCTATAAGGAAAGTGAAGGTATGATCGGAGATCGGATCAGGCTTCAAAGAGGAGCAAACAAAACGGTTAATTTCCACAGAGAGAGAGAGAGAGAGAGGAGGAGAACGGAAAGCGCGGACGAGGCGGATACTTGGAGGCATTCCTTCCCTTATCCTGACGCGAGCGTTTCTTTCCAGCCCGGTCACTTATGGCAATTTAACGGATTTAACGACCACACCTGTACGCTGGTCCCTTTTCCGTGTAGCCGCGATAAGAATCGGGGCGAACTGTGAGAATCGACGACGACGACGACGACGACGACGACGACGACAAGGAACGACGAGGAACACAACATTCGAGAGATCGATCGCTCCTCGTCGCCGGTACAGCCGACGACCACGACCACGGCCACAACCACGGCGAAGGCACACACGGAGGCGCGTTTCCATCTCGCGGAATGCATTAAGCCGGACGTCGTCCTCGCGAATGGAACCAAGTGAGCGGCACGCAGACGATTTTTAACCAGATAGGATTCTGCCTCCACCTCCTCATCTTCCTACCTTCCACTCCTCCTCCTACTTCTCTCCTTTCCTCTCTTTCTTGCGGAGACTCCCGCGCATAGGAGGCGCATAAAGTGAATGCATACGGTCGAACGTCGGGAAAGAATAAGCTTGCGGTCTGCAGGGTCGGATACCAACGAAGGAACCAGTTTTTCTTTTCTTTTTGGGAGATCTGTTGGAAACATGGGGAAATCGGGAGCAGTTTTGGAGTTCTAACTTTTCGCAGACACCGGCGGAAAGGGTGATGAAATTAAGCTACGACTACCGAAATTCGATCTAATTCCACGAATCGACGTTATCGGAAGAAAGTTCTTCGGGAGATAATAGAAGATGAGGATGAAAGGATTCAAGTTGGAATGTTTGAAATAGTAATGGAGCATTCTTGGCAGCTGAAGGGTTAATATACACCACCCTTCCTAGCAATACTAAAAGGAGAATCTATTATCACCTGACAAGTATCAACGCAAGAGCATGCAGTGACTATACCCTCGCCAATTTCTCCCGGTACTGAAAAGAGAATCCACTGTTACCACCTGTTCGACGGGGCTAGGAAAGTCAGCCTCGATTAATCCACCCCTGTGTCGGACAAACGTCCTCAGACATCCGCGGGATATCCATCCGTGGTGCATGTGGACCGAGTTCGCCTCGAGGGGGCTGGGGCAAGCGGCGCACAAGGGGATTGGCCCGTCGAAGGGAGGCAGGAAGAAAGAAAGAGAGAGCAACCCCAGACGATGCGGAGACTGATAAAACTACGGAATGATAACACAGCTGCCCCCTTTCCCCACCCACCCACCGACTCCCTTGCCCCCGTTGGCGCCCACAGTCCGTCTGTTTCTGACTATCCGCGATAATCTCGTGCTTCCGCGTGCGGCGGAACGAACGGTTTTGCACCGCGCCACGCGAAGCTGATCTCTCGCGCGGAAAACGCTCACGACACCCAATCGCCGGGCTCCATCTGCCGTACAATAAATTGCCCCTCGGATATTTGGCGATAAAGTTCCAACAAGGTGATGCAGAAGGATATTCCTCGTTATCGTTGATAAGACGCAGAAGAAACGGGTGATGCGCGAGGAACCAATGCAACTCAATTCCTCTAATAGTCACTTAATATCACCATTCCCATGTTATCGTCGATGCAGCGGAATATTGGATACTCTGCAGCCGATCATGGCCCATTGCCCCCATCTAAATAGATAGAATCGCGAAACGGCTGGGCACACTTGGGCCGGACTCTAGCGCGACGACCATCTTCTTTAATCCTCCGTAGCTCGAGAGATACAACAGGAGCATGGCACTTCAATATCAAATTTTTTTCCCCCGTTTCCTACCGTAGATTCACTTTACTACAGCGTTTATATGAAACCGAGCCACTGCGTCGTGTTAATCTGAAACGTGTATCCCCGTCGGTAGAGTGCGATCCATAATCTGCCGAGCATAATTCCCAGCCGCGGCTGGATTAATCGTGCACTTAACCCGACGCGAAAGGAAAAACGATAATGAGGAGGATCGTCGACAGTCCCACGATGTACGCCGTCGATATCAGTGGATAACCGTCAACACCAATAAACGCGGCCCAACGTGGCCGGGGAGGGAGGCGGCAGTCCATCAATATCCATCGACGGCCGAGCAACCGAACGCGGCGAGATTTTCCCCGGCGCGATCCAAGCCAGAGGAGAAGCGAGATTGTATCGGCGCACGGGCGAGATCGTAGTCTCGAATCAAGGCGGTTTAGCAGCCGGTACAAGAGTACGTACGGCAGCGAGCAAGCGTGTAAAGGTGAGGCGGTCGAGCTGGGACGTGCATCTTCTTACAGGCGGACGAGAGAAGACAGTAGTCCTTTCTCGTGAGAGATTCGCGGCCGATAAACGAGCCAGCTCGCCTCAAAACCCTTCGACTACCTGGTGCTCGCGTTGCTTCCAAGCCACCGTGTTCCCCTGTCGGCCACGGACACGTATACCTCCCTCGACATCCGGAGAAACGCGTGCACGCGGATGTCGAACGGGTGCTGATCTTTTGCATGCTCTCACACGCTTACTGTACTTTTTGAATGATAACAGAGCAGCTTCGTTTGGGAACCCATAACGCAGTTACAAGGGAAATAATTATGAAACTTCGGAGATATGTATATGTATAGAGATATATAGGTAGGTATATAATGGTATTACGCAATTTTTTTTTGCCTGCTCAGTTCGCGAGTTATAACACAAAATCGGAAAATATCCGGGTTTACAGGGGTCAATTTTACCCCCTTAGAGTGATTTTGGGCAGCAAAAAAATGTGTAATAAATATCTATATATCCTCCGCGTATCCGCAAAGTCTCATAATTTTTTAAACTTCCGGATTGGGGATTCTTTCCTTGTTAAGTATTATGATACCTACACGATTTTAAATAATAATAATAATAATAATAATAATAATAATAATAGTTTATTGGCGGAAATAAATTCTACTCATACAGCGAAAAAAATGGCAATAAAGCCTTTAATTAATTAATTATTATTAATTTCTTCGATTCGATGAAACGCGCGACGGTGTTAAAGCGTTGACATCGCAGATCGCATCGTTATCAAGCATCGAAGCACCGATCACCCCCTGACCGAGCCATTCCCTGAAACTTTCCACTCCGAGGAGATAAAATTCATCGACAGAGGAATCGCAGAGTTACCCAAAAGACTGGCGTTACATCTAACCGCCAACAGTTAGTAATTGGCACTGATGCGTCGATTGCTCTACGAAACATACCTTTTGCTCCTCTCCAGCAGGGGAGCAGAGAAAAGTAGAGAAGCAGAGAGGAAAGTGAAACGAGGAGCAATGCGAGAATACTACGCGAGCACCGTTTCTCCCGCTGTTACCTACGCTCCCGACACGCTCGCTAATACCGGCGATAAGATCGAGGCTCTCTGCACGTCGATGCGAAAGAAGCGGCGTGGAGAATACGCTCGTGGCGGCGGCGGCGTCGTCGCCAGGTAACACGGTCGCTCGCGATCGACGGAACGCGGTCTGACACCTCTCCCCCGTGTACAAGCGCCAACGTTCCACCTAATTAACGCCGTTGGCCGCGTGCAACGCGCCCTTGTCAAAATAACACGCCGATCGGTCTCGCCGATCGACACCGACACGTACCATTAACGCTTCTATCGGTGCTAGATCGATTAGACGCTTGCGAAACCCGCGAGGATCGGTCCTCCGTCTATGTTAATGCACCGCGGCCATCCCCGTTGCCGAGTGGATAAATGAATGAGGTGTTGTTGCAGCGGGAACTCGCGTACCGGTCCCGAACGAGAGCTTCCTCGTTATTCATTTGGGTCACCACGTTTCTGCCGTTAATCGCCTACACCGGTACCTCTCGTTCCTTTGTGCTGAACCGTTCGATCCTTCTTTCGACTACCGTTGCACGAGTCAACCCTAAACTTGAGAAACTTCTAGTGAGCATACAGATACAGGTAGTTTAATAGTGGCATTAGCAAACGATAGACCTTTTTTCTGTGGGTATAAAAGGACACCCAGTGCACTACATGCGGCGCACGCGAGTCTGTCGGTATGCGTATATTGACGAATCGTGACGCCGGAAGGAAATTGGAACGCTGAATGGCGATGACGAAATACCTACTTAGTGGAATAATTATCGCTTTGGGGACAGCGGCCTGGGACGACAATGTGAGTCAGCAGGTGAGAGCCGGTCGGGGAACACGGCGACGAAGGCGGCAGCGGGGGGACAGGTAGAGGAGTTTGTACGACGGCGAAGGTGTTTGCCGAGCAAATACGAGCCGGGCAATTAGGCCTCTTCAGACACGGGCGGCGCGAGCGCGTGCCGTTGTTTGTCCAGCTAAACAAGATATTATTACGGGCGGCGTGCACTCGAGACGAGACACGAGCCGAGATCCCGTTCTCACCCGCGCCTCTGTATCGCATCTGGAAACAAATAAGCACGGGCTGCCGTGTTACCTGCGCCGCGGCACGACGCTCTGTAAACTTTCTAAACAGTAGCCCCCTGTACACCGGGGGATACGGGCTGTGGGTCGCCACGGAGGAACCGTTTTAGCGACAGTATGCAACAATAAGAGATTTAAGAGTCTGCTTAGATTGCCTAAGAGTAACAGGAGTTTAGTGAAACACTTGGGCCCCGCGATTTCAGCAGAATCCTTGGACGTTAAAGTGGGCTTTTCGAATTTTTAGGAGACTCGCTACGGTTATTTTTAGTTGGCGATTTTTAGCACTTATTTATTTTAATTATCAAGTTAGAATTATATTCTAATATGGGGTATCGCGGGTTGTGTGAGTATTATAAAAGGGGATCGCGAGTCAACAAAAAGGTTGGGAAACACTGGAATACATAGAGCCATTACACTTGGTCTAGCCTCAAAGTAGAAGTATACCCTCTTATGTTCGACACCCTTAAGAACTCTATACCCAGTAAGATTCCCATTCAATGATTCCACTAATTGTAAGTGTATTCTACTCCTCACCCACAATCTACCCAAATTCTATATCCGCACAGCGTCGGATAACTGAAAATCCTTGCCCCCCTATTTGAGTAGCCCGATTACAGCTCGTAAGCAGTGCAGCTCGATAAGGATCGAATTAAGACCCAAGTACAGATAAGAAACTAGCCCACGTGGTCGACTGGATCCCCTAAGGAACCAGTCCGCGCGCGTGACGTTGCAACAGCATAAGGTAACAGGTATCCCATCGTAGTAAATAAACTTTTATCCGTCATACGCGAAGCATGCAGCTTCAGGCTCGTCCTGCTCGGAGCAGCCAGCAGGGCTTAACAGCGATTAGTCTTTTCCCCCGTGCCCGTGGAAGCCAATATCAATTTCTCAGCGAAGACTGATTACGTGTAACCCACGCGATCGCTCTGTTCCTCGTTCCCGACGTGACACGTCATTCCGTGGCTCGGCGACGAGCGCTGTTTAAAGCGCGAGCACGTGGGTGGCTCGGGCGCAGAAGAGGGACAAAAGACCCGGGCACCCGAGAGAGAGCGAGAGAGAGCGAGAGAGAGAGAGAGAGAGAGAGAGAGAGATAGGGAGAGACAGAGAGGAGAGGGAACAGCTCGTGAACGACGAAGAGAGACGGAGGACATTTAAGAAAGACCGAGGAGCGGCATCACCTCATTCCACCTTCTTATCTATGCATCTCCCGACAGGTAACCGTGTGCTAGTGTGAGTCTCTGGGCGAATATAAACGGTCGTACATGTGTCTGTCGATAGCACACGTGCACAGCCTCACGAAAACCAAGGAAAGAGAGGCACACAAGGCCCGCAGAGTTTCGTGACGCCCTTACGCGTCCACCATAAGGCCAACGAGCAGACGATTTTATGGACGATATCGAGCGCGCCTTACCAGCCCGCTAGAAGAAGCTTTCTCGCTGATAACGTCCATCCGATTACGCCTTCCAACCCGATTTTCTCGCGGACCGCGCTCGGCACTATCAAACTGATCGGAATGGAAAGTAACGGGAGGAGAGGGAGCGAGGAGCAGATATTTATAAAAAAAAGAAGGGGGGCTTCTAAAGTTAGAAATTTCGGGGAAAAGGAAATCCTGTTCCCCATTGAGAAAGGAACCTCGAGAATATCGCGCAATCTCCCACCTCCCCCGTTCTAATTCCTCGTTCTCATCGAAGATCGTTCGCGTGCATTGTATCGAGGCGACGGTGGCGACGAGGGACGTGTTTATTCGTCGGGCGCAGCCTCGGCCGTGGTTTAATTGCCATCGAAAGGTCGTCCTTAATTTTACGTTATCTCGATCGGGAGAATTCGAGGCCGGTACTGCCACGAAATGACCGAGGCGCCACTCTTATCTGAAGAGGCATGGATAAGCCCCGATGATTGAGGAGGAAAGGAGCACTCGAGATACCAGGCCCCGGCGTCGGCAGCCGACCGAGCAGGGCAGAAATTGTTAAGAAATGACACAACACGCACCGACACACCTACACTCTCTCCCGTTAACGAATCTGACGCTTCTACCCGCGCTTATCGCCGCAGATCCCCGATCCGCATTAATCAGCGCGCGTATACACGAGTTTTCGTGCATAATACCAGCCGTGTCTCGTTTCGCTGTACCGATTTCACCTCGAGAGGCTTCCCGTTACTTCCACGTGCACGCGGGCCTATTTGACACGTACCCTCCTCCGCCGCCCACGGCCTATCTGGCATCTGGCGGATAGCAGCGCGGAATAAAAGGGCCCGGAATGCCTACCACCTATCGTAGGAATCGTTCGCGGAATACTTACTCCAGTTGCGAGAGCGGGACACGATTATCTGATCCCGGCCGCGGGACCAAACAACGGGCCAAATCGCTCTGACCGAGATCAGATGCGATCTACCACCGCCCCGGACCCTCCCCCGCGGCACACGAGAAGAAGAAACTCCTCGTTCTTCCGATCAGTTAACGCTAATGAGCGATATATTTGGAAGAGTCGCGAAACTGGCCGCAGCCGTGCGCGCATTCCCTCTGCTCCTTCATATGGTGGCGTGCATGCCTTCGAGAACCAGTCCGCTGCTCTACTCTGCACCTTCTGCTCCCTACGCGCAGCTCGTCATTGTGCTGGGATAGGCGCGTTTCGCAAGCCTTTGTTGATACTGCAGGAATATGGATATCTACGCGTGAAGGGTAAGTGGGACAAACCGGGAATGTTCATTTTCTTGCGATTTATAGCATATCTTGTTGGCGGCAACTGGCACCACAGAACTGTCGAATCACAAAGGGTTATAAAGTTCAAATACACCCATAAGATAACGTGAAAGAGAGAAATGTAAACAGAGAATTTTTTCCCATTTTTCCTTAAGCATAAGCTTCTGTCGTTAAGGTAAAACAAGAAATTATTTACGAAGAAAATTAAATTGATGAGCTAAAGGATTCATACTTCATTTTTCTCGATAACGCTGTTTTGTGACATTCCCGGTTTCCCCTTACCTTTCATATGTGGTGGAGATTTTGCGAGTTGGCGGGTTCGGAGCGAACATTTCTCGAGTTCCGTGCGACTGTGGTACGATTCTATGTTCAAGTAGAAGTTAAAATTGTGCAATGCTGTTCAGAAAAGTTGGCTTCAAGACTGTTGAAAATGCAGAGGAAATGCAGCAGAAATTGTTACTGTGTTCCAATGAACTCCTACGTGCGAAATAGATAGCGATATGTAATAACTCTTCGCGAGAGAACTCACTGATATTCCTCCACAAACAGCAGTTGCTCCTAACAATCTTTAAACTAACTATTCTCGAATGAAGAAGATGTCCACATTTTCCCCTCGGAAAATCATCGTCTATTCCATTTTACCACGAGTCCTGCTTCCACCCTGCCCTTGAAACCAGATCACACGAGCTCGAGCGGTGAAAAAATTATATCCCAATGGTATCCGAATGGTGGTCAGAAGTGCCACAGTTATTCCAATATCAATGCGCAGATACGGACAAGTGTTGCCCGTATTAGTTCCCGTGCGTCAGTATGGGCAAGCGCACGCATACAGACGGGCGTATCGTGATCAGGGACGAGCAGCTACCCTTGCTCCGTCTCCTGTCCAGTTTATCTGAAGACTTGAGAAAACGCAGACGCTTCGCTGCGAGGATAATCTGGCTGGTATCGGGGCCCTAAAACCGCCAGCAGGAGGCCAGAGACAACGGTAATAGGATAGAGAATCGTGTCTGCAGGGTGCCATGCGAACTTGGTAGGTCGAGAATAAAGATCGAGAAACAGAGGAAGCAGGTCATTCGATCTATCGCGCCCTTGCTATTCAAACTACCTACGAATCTACCAAAATTCAAAAGTAACCTCATATTTGTAACAATACAAAAGGACCCACTGTGCCTAAGAACTAAACAAAAGGGGCGGTCGATAACGCCGCCTTATCGACCTCCCTCATCTTCGTCGACAAGAGACAATCGCAGATCCGAAAGTAACGGCTCCCCTTTTAAAAGTGGACAGAACGGTTCGAGAGGTCCCCGAACCCGCCGCTAACGATCCGCGTAATTAGGAAACGAGCGAGAGGAGAGCATCGGGATTTATTAAAAGTACGTACGATCGAGACAAAAGTGACCGACGATAAGGCAAGCGCACAAACTAAACGTCCAGATACGGCGGCGCATTGTTTCGAGAGGCCGAGAGCTACCCAGAGATTATTCGTATCCACGCGCGTCCATCGTCGGCCGGTCGCGCGTATTCCCCGATTAGTCGTCGCGATGCTTTTGATCGGCGGATCGTACGAACGTGACGGTCGGCAGGTTAAAATCTACTATCGGTGGGTATCAGCTCATTACGCTAATATTCACTCGGAATGCCAGGCCGATACGGTATCGCGATCGTGCCTCTCGCGCTCCGCAAAGGCTCTTTTTGCGCCGCGCGTCCCCGTCGCGTCCCCGTCGCGTCGCGTCGCGTCGCCTCGCCTCGCGTCGGCGTGTGCAGCCCGCGGATCCGCTCCGCGCACGTGTAGAGGTCGCGCCATTTTTGGACCTACCCGTTCCGCCCGTTCCCCGATACGCGAGCTCTCATATCCGCGATCTCGATCACGCTCGATTCGTCCGGGCCGATTTTATTCCAACGGTGCGCGCCCATCAACCCCCATTCTCTGGTTGAACGTTTGTTGTCTGCTCGCTTTGGGGCCGAATTTCATCACGCGAACGGCAATCGAGAGCCGTATTACGGGGCTGGAGAGGGAACGAGCGACAGTTTCTGCGAGTGTATTTTTTTAATAGCAGTGCTCCCTTCGAAATTTCGTGAGAGATCGTAGGAACGTTTGGATAATGGTGAGGCAGGGAAGGAGCAGAAATCGATCGAGTACGCTAAGCGCAGTACGGGGTCAGGCATCCCAGGAGAAACTCCCACTTTCCGTCGGCGCGTTGCATTCCTCGTTTAACGACTCTCCCGAAACGAGGGAGAAACCCGATGGCCGCGCTCTTAACGCGGAACACATGTCCCGGCCGCATCAGCTGCGGTCGTGCCCCGCCACGATTCTATTAAACCTTATCGGGGGAGTAGACCATCGAAAAAGAACGATTCTCGGAACGGACTCGTGGCGAGTAAGTATCGGCGAGTCGTCTGGTGGCGAACGGGTAGAGAGAGAGAGAGAGAGAGAGAGAGAGAGAGAGAGAGAGAGGGAGAGAGAGGGATAAAGAAAAAAGGAAAAGCCGCGTCGTCGTGCAGTGCCAGAGAATGAAAGAAAGGGGCCAGTTGTGTGTCCAGCATCGGGAGGTACATCGCGGTTATCGGCGTAAAGCCGCGTTTACACGCGTGTAAAGCTGGTACGAAGGCTGGTTGACACCGTGGCGGCGGAAGGGAGGAGGGAGGGCATCGGCGGAAGAGGGCCCCGCGAAGGGACAAGGGAAGGAGAAAGAAGGAGAGCTCGCGGACACCATTCCAGCGATGCCAGGGCCGTGTCGTAACAGGCTCGAGTGACACCACAATGCGGTGTAGCAATTTGTAGGCTCGCCCTTCGTCCTTCCTCCCCGCGGCAGTGTGTGTGTGTGTGAACGTGTGCACGTGTGTGCACGCGTGTGTACGCGGCCTCCCTGGGCCTGTAGCGGCGGCAGCAGCGGCAGCCGCCTCTCCTCTTCCTCCGCCGTGTATTTATGAGCCGAGTCGAGAGAACGCCTGTATCGGTTCCTCTCTCGCTCGGCAAAAGGCAGGAAGGGACGGCGACGCGGAGGGCCGCCACGGTCCTCTCCTGGGCCCTCTCCCGGGCTGCTCACCGCGAGAACCCGCCGATGGACGGCCACCACGGGCAAGTGGGACGGGGGGTGAGGAAGAGGCAGGCACGAACAACGAAGGGAAGGACGACGGCGACGGAGAGAAAGGAGAGAAGGGCTAACTAGACGAGATCAGCGCCGCGATACTTGTCTTCTGCCGCGTTTCTCCGCGAAGAAGACACGAAAGGGAGGCAACGCACGCGGGCCGAAACGGAGCCAGGCCCACGGATAGAGGAGAGACGAGAGGGATGCTGGGTGAACGACGGAGGAGAGACAGATCTGCAGCGGATCCATGCGTTTGCGCGGAATAAGGGACCCGGTTCAGCGAGATAAGGGACGCTGATGGACCTTCCCTTCTCTTCTTCTATCTTTTCCCTCCTCTTTCCACCTGCCTCCCTCCCCTTGTTTCTTGCCTCTCCACTACCCACCCTTCACCGTCCCTTTCACGTCACCCGCTCATTGCGCGCACACCGCCCGCCGATCGACACTGATAGCCAGCGACGACTGTTCGCGGGTAACCGGCCACCAACGGAATTTGCGACTTCGCTTTTGTGCCGTTCCTTCAACGAGCCGAAGGGAACCTGGCCCCCCCCCTTTGTACGATAGATTCCACCGCGAGATTTTGGGGATCTTCGCCCCGCGGGGTATTCGATTCCCCTCTATCGTTCGCAGACACAAGGGACGTGATTAACCGTCTAGATCGCTCGATCGCTGCGTTTTCGGATATATCGCGTGGAGCGTGGGCTACAGGTGCGGACTGATTTCTATGGGGGCTTGTTTCTGGGGAAACAAGTGCAGTTACGTGGAGTGAGATTGTGACTAGGGGTCGTCCTTAAATTACGTGAAGCTTTTTGGGGAAGGAGGGGGTCGCGAGTTTCTCAGGTTTCCTTACAAGGGAAGAGAGTCAGGTAGCGTCTTACGTAATATTTTTTATCAAAATTTTCAATAAATACAAATTCTATCATTAATGTTTCAGAAAAGCAGTTTTAGTTTAAACTTCGCGAAACCGAGTTAAACGAATTATATAAACCTTTAAAAGAATTTTAGTAACTGAAAAAATTAAATGTAAAATATATTACGTACGGAGGGGGTTGGAATATCAAATCTTACGAATTCTTATACTGGGGGAGAAAGGGGGCAAGAATTCGCGAAAATTATCCATACGTAGTTTAAGGACGGCCTCGTAGCAGTGTGGGAGAAACGGGAATGATTTTTCCTGAGAACTGAACCGAATGTGTGGAAGGAATTGTATAGCGTAGGATTCTCGCTTGAAAGGACTTTCGAGTAAACGTAACTGAATACCATTTGCTTTTGTTTATTAACAGAGTACAAGAAAATAATTCAAAATTTGTCAATCCCTTGTCTACTAAGTAGTGACCGAGTTCAAAGAAACAGTCGTGCCCGTATTATCAGTGCAATGCAAATTAACACAACGCAGGTCAATTTAGTATACAAGGGTTTAATCAAATCTTTCCAACCCCATGGATAAAATCCACACCACCACCCCCAACCGCACGAGAAAAGCGACCGTACACAAACCAAACGATGCATTGTCACACAGAAAAGATGGGAAAAGACGACGAGGAAAGGTGTCGTTATCGACGATCTCGCGAGACGCAGCGAGCAACACGCGAATAAGCGAGAAAGCGTGGAGGACGAGGGGAGATAGGCGCGGCCAAGTCGTCGCTATTAGCGCGCCGACAACGATTACAACGAAACGATCATCCTCCTCCCCCTTCTACCCCTATCGACTACCACTCCCCCGCGCCTTTCGGCCACTTCGAGGCGAGTCGATGGGCGCGCGGTGATATTATTTACGGGGAACACGATTCAATAAAACATTCTATAAAATCATTGGTTATTAATTTGACGGCTGGGCTCGACGGGGGGTGATTGCTGCCTCTCCGCGGGGCACCTTTTATCCCCTGGCATCGTCGATTACCGACACGATACAAGGCGAGCCTCTCCTCCTTCTTCATCCTCGAGTCACCCAACCGCCGCCAGCCCCATCCAGCCGCGGTACTCGATAAATCGGAACGGCGCGTTTTCAACGGAAAAATAATCGAGATTAAAAGGGGGATGGATGTTTCTCGTTATTGACGCGGTGCTTCGATCGACCCTGGATCGCATTCACAGGGAACCCTCTCTCTGCCCGACTCCCAACAAGATTCCATATTAATCTCGCAGCTGTTGCGTTGCTAAAGACCACCTCGCGCCAGAAGAACGTGATTTCATTTGGAATCGAAATCTACAGGCCTAATTTTGCGATTCTACTTAGGTATATTTTCGACGAGAGCCCGTATTTAATTCAAATTCCGGTGGAACGATTGACTCCCATATCCGCAGTGTATAATGAAAAAAAAATTGATTTTATCCAAACACTATTTTCATTTGGTTGTAGATTCATTTTCAATTCTGTTATGTACACAGAGTGTCCCGGAACGCTTGCCACCTGTGCCTTTTTCCTTAAACCCGCCACTGCGTATGCGTATCGCGATGGAAAGAAGAAACTAATGCCTTTCCAATCCGCCTATCGCCACTTCCTCGGGCAAATAGAAGCGACGCAATAAGGAGCTTGCTGGTAATAAGGCGAGCCGAGGCGATGACGCGGCGATATCCAAAAAGGTAAAACAGTTTTCCCCGACTACCGCAGATGCCCGGCCGATAAGCGGCGACCATCCCCTCCCCCCTACCCCTCCTTCGCCCCGCGGATCCATGGGGTTTCCTGTTCGACGGTGGCTTCTCACGAGATGGTGGATCGCAGTCGAAGCGAAGAAAAACCGCGCGACTCGGTGGACGCGGGCAGATAAAGAGGCCCCGCGTGTGACGTCAATTATTTTTAATCTCCGGACTGGCCCGCTTATCGTGCGTTCGCCGCCGTGCACCGTGCCTCTTCCGCGAACAACGTATCTTGTACGCGGCGACGTAATCGCGCGCGTCCTTTCCCGAAATCGGAGCCGAACTTTCGCTTGTGCAACCGTCCGGGAGCGCGAGCGCTCACTTCAGAGTCCGCCGATAAGAGCAGATAGCCGAATCTCCGAGGCGATCGCGTTATTCCCTCGCGAATTTCAGGCACGTATCGGCGCGTCGCGCCGTAAATTTTAACGATTTCTTTGAAGCCACGACTCCCGTGGTGCATACGTTTTTCCACTTTCAAGCAACCGTGCGCCGTCGTATGGAACTTACGTGCACGTATCGGGGACGATTCAACGATCTCTCCGGGTGCTCTCAGTTTCGGATAAACTGGACGTGTCTGGAGAAGAGGCAAGTGGGCCTGACGTAGGGCCCTTTTCGGAAGCGAGTGGCGTGGATTAAAAGGAGCAGCGACATAAACGAGAGCCGGTGGACGCGCGCTACTTCACTTTCGGCTCGTTATTAACTCAATTATGCTCCCAATTAGCGGTCACGCGCGCGGGCCGCAGTTGCGACGCGACGCGCGGCTCGCATTAATTACGGGGACATTAACGTCCGGGCGACCAGGGAAGAGGTGGACCCGGCCGGCGCAGAAAGCCAGTTCCACGAAAAACCGCCGCAACGTGCATCGACCGTACGCCGATCGGGGTGGGAGGCTTTAAAAAAAAGGCCGGCGAATAATAAGCGCGGCGGAAAGATCGGCCGGAGGGGCGGAGGGAAGAAATGGCGAGAGGAAGGAGAGAGACAGCCGGTTCGACGAGTCCGAGTCGCGGCCACGTGAAAGTGGACGGCGAAGTTTCGTGATCGAGGGGGGGCCACGTGATCCGCGAGGCACCATGGATCCCCGATCGAATCGGCCGCCCGCCGATCTCCCTGGCCTCGATCGTTTTACGCTGAGATCGGGAAAGAACCGCTGATACGGATTTGTGCAACGGCCGCGAGAACCTACGGTACGATAACGATCGGGGAAGGTCGATGCTTTTAATTGGCGACGCGAATAACGCGTGTCGCTTCGCTGTTGCGTAAGGGCACGCGTTCGGCATCGCGGGCATCGAAGAGTGGGATCCTTCGACGTGTTTTGTACACTGGAATTTCAGGTTCTACAGCGGTAGTTTAAAAGAATCAGGTTGCAATACTCGAGTGTACGAAGACGGCAGTTTTGCTAAATTCTTGACGGTTTCGGCTGTTTCTTTCTGTTTTAATTTAGTGTCGGGAGGTAGAATATATGCGGTCGGAGGAAATGCTGTTGAGGACTTTGCTAGATAATCTATTTTAGATTTGGGTATCGAACTGAATGTATAAGCGATTGAGCGATGTCAAGGTGTGAAGAAGAGAATTGGCATGCATACACACTTGCGGTAATATAGTACTTTTCAATCTAACGTTTAAATTTTATATAGACTCCATTATTGCTCTCACTCGTTTGAAAAGTAAAAGAGGACAGTAAAGTGAAGTCAGGAAAAATACTTTGAATACAACGCTACTAGACTGAAGGGAAGCTTAACGTAAAGGAAGCGTGGTAGAATTGAACGTCTCAAAACCTGCCTGTGAGGCACCGAGACTAGGATAACCTTGTTTACAAGTACCTACCCTGGCAGATGTGCTTACATTGCTTTACTTCGACTACCCTTCGGGAGTAGACAAAGCAGTACGCACAAAGCAGAAGACGAAAGGTCGTCAACACCATCTATCCCTAATTTGGTGAAACTTGAACGCCATAGCGAGACTAGAATAGATAAGTTCATCGATTCGGGAGAAAAGATCGATCGAACATCAATTTGATGCATTATCAACAAAAATAAATTAATAAAATCTTATACACTGTTCCATATTAAATATTTCCTCTGAAAAATAATCTGGATCCCTTCAAGCCATAGGTGCATTTCACATTATAAATGAAAGAATTCCTGATTCGAAGACCACGAATAATTTACCAGAGAATCTAATAATTTGTGATACAGAGCGACGAAAGACACGAGGGCAATAATAATTGGTCACAGTAATCATAATTTAACAGTGATATTGTATAAGTGAGACGCAAAGGTTTTCCGCGCTATTGGAGTAGCACGCGGTCGAGCGCTGTATGCGTGTCGACCACGTGACCCGCGAGCTCCTAAGGTCAGCTGACAACGATGAACCTGTCGATTATGACAGCGGCCCTTTCTCATCGGACAAGTACCTCTGGGTGAGCGTCTGAATCGAACAAATGCGTACAATCTTACGAAACACCCCTTTTACGAGATGAGTCTCGAAGAAAAAGCGTGCAGGAAAATTAGACGCTGCCGTTTCGACGTTTCAACTGCTTGCAATCGAGTCCCAGTATGCCTACGAAAATTCCCGCGAATAAACGCCGGGGCGCGGGCGCCGATTGGCTGACAACACGCTGCAACTTCGAACACGCTCGTGGCAGATAAAACAAGGATGAAAAAAATGGCGGCGTGGGCCGTTGTATGGAAGAAGAATTCACAGGCGACGCGAATCGGCCGAGACAGTTCGCGAGGGCACATAAACGGGCGAGCAGAGACGCGGCCTGACAACCAACGATGCCCAATCACCTGTCAAGCAACGTGGCGGCCGGCTAAAAGCACGCCCGGCCCGCGAGAAACCCGTTCTCCCGGGTGTGCCACGACAAACACGATTTTAACGCGCGTCACGCAGCGCGCGATATCAACGTACATTATACACACGCATAGCGGGCGAACGAAAGCGAGACGGGATGAAAATAACATAAAACAGAAGGAATCACATCGGTCGCGACTCACGTTTCAGCGGTTTCGGGTTGCTCTGCTTGCGGCGTGACATCCTCTGCGCTCTGCCATCACCAAATCAGCGCCGACATGCTCGACATCGTTGCTGGTACGGGCGCGAAGACGTGGATCGGTCGTACCAGGTCGCCGTGACGTCGTCGACATATAACAGGTGACACAGCACACGCAACGAGTACAGGGGGGGCGTTTAAGACGAAGCAGGCTGATTTGCGAGTTACGGACAAAGCCAGGACAAGTGGACGAGACAAGCGCGAGAGAGAGAGAGGACACTTTCGAAGCACAACAACGTTCCCCCGATCACCGAACAATGTGTACGCCGCTGACGGAACACGATCTTCCCTTCCCGTTTCGGAACGTTCCTTCTTCTCCCTTTGCTCGCGGTCTTTTCACGCACAGGCGCCGACGGAGAACGCATACGCGCACCAAAACACCACGTACCGCGGCCGCTGTCAGCGAGCAACTAAACAAACGCGGGTACCAACAACCCCCACTCCTGCGGATGCAGCGTGACCACGCGTCGGAGTGGGGATGCTGTGTAGCAGGACTGACTCCGCCTACCGCGCGCATTCCGATCCTAAAGGCGGGAAATTTTGAACGATGCATTTACCGGCTGGGAATCTTGCTGGGGCTTCCAGATGGCGCTAATGCGCCAAACCACCACTGTCCTTGTCTAACCTGTGCGTTTAACATTGGATAATCTTTTCGATGGAATCTTTCCTTCGGAGACGCCATATCTTTGTCGTTTTGTTAAAGGGAATATAATCGTTGAGTAACTGTAATCTCTGTTGATATCTACTTGCTCGCTCTGTAGTGGGACAAATAATGAACAAGAGAAGTGCAAAGTTTAATAGCACGTGATTTTGAGTTTACGCTTGATCGTTCCTCTTGAAGTTTTTATATTTTGTTCTATAGCTCGTTTCGCCTTTGGATTTCTCATGAAAACTTGCAATTATTAGGTGGTAAGTTTCGAAAGCTCTCTAGCGTCATCTATAATGACTCGGTGAAGTTGCAAGAGACATTCTGCACTATATCGTTGGCCGATGTTCGAGCTGGGATTTTTTATAAAGTGGCAACGGTTGGTATTAAAGACAACATGTGTACCAACGGAACTTTGTTTTTTATTGCGAATACCAAAATGCATCTTGATTTTATCCGGTGTACTGGACAGTGTAAATAAGGATATAGAAAGTGAATGAGACTTGTATTTCAGACCTATAAATCGATTTTATTAAAAGTATTCATGTACTAGCGTTTAACGTGTACTAATAGAGACGTGAATTTCGGTAGCCTAAGAGGATTACTAGTCAGTCAGAATAGTTGAAGCTGAATAATCACTGACGATGCGTATACATTCCTGAAACAAATCAAATGCTTCCATTATCAACAGAATCGCTCTCCCAAGGCTAAAACCTTTCCGTCCCCACAAATCATTTTTATCTTCCATATTTATTTTCGCCTGATGTCACCGTGTTTTTTCCAACCGATCTTCGACGATGTCTCAGGAAGGCCAACATCGACTACCAAGCTCCCGCGATGGGATCTTCGCGGTGGCACCGTTTCCTCGAACGTAAACACGCCGAAGATCAATTGCTCCCGTTGCCATTGCCGATATATTTTATAATTCGCCGCTGTTTGAGGTTCAGGCGGTTCACCGAGCTGCGTTCGTTATCGGGCCACGCGAAACAACAACAAACGTTCGACGTGTGTACGAAAGCTGGTCCATTCAAGGTATTTTTAGCCGTGCGCCGTGTTTTGCGTGATACTTACCGCGAAGGGCTCTGACCCGTTTAACATCAGACACGCCCCGCGCTCTCAGAGCCGTGAGTACCGTAACATAGAAGCTCTCGGACGTCTCAGCTACCGTAATTGCGAAGTATTTGCAGGCGATGCCAAAAAAAGTGGATAAAACTCCCAACGATGCTCAAACAAGGTTAAGGCGTTAAGGTGCTCGTAATTCTATCAAAGAGTTGATCGAAGGTCGGGCAAAGGACAACATAGACCAGGCGTAGAGGCCACTGAAAATAAGGATTAATTTCTAAAGTGTAATCGTTGTTAAATCCTTAGTGTACGACGGAACTACGATCAAAAGTTCAAAACACTGATGACGTAGGGGAATTCCCTGAATACAATGCAACACAATAGCGATGAATGTACGGGCGTGTTCCGAGATGAGCCTTCGCATTGATAAAAACTGAAGAAGTCTTGCCCGTGGGTTTCCAGACAAAGAATCACGCGCTCTGAAGGACCCTCCATAACACCTGATAAAAAGAACGTAAGTAGCTACAGATAAACATCGATTCGATGAAAACATCGGCTTGAACTCGTTTGTAGGAAGCTACTCCCAATAACGAGAACATTATTAAGTTACCCCTGCGGCTTTAAAAACATTCTGTATCAGCTTTACGAACAATCAGCATTAAGCCTCGAAGTCGTTTCTCGATCGTATCTTTGCTCGGTCTGCTCCTTTTTCTACGGAACGTTTTGGGATGCTTGCAGCGTCCAGCCACCTAGGTGGTATAATTAATTTGTGTTGCAGAACGGTACGCGAAGACCGGGAAGGTCGTGCGCCCGGCCTTGAGGTCCTCCGACCAGGGGAAAGCGAGACAGAGATACGGGTGTTTTTGAGAGGATCCGTTCCGCACGATACACTTTCCCACTTTCGGCGCCGATCTCGCGGCTGCGTTTCGGGTAATCGTCCGGATGTATCCGGCGAGGCAGGCTAGATACTCGGCGAGTTTTAAAAACAAAGTCAGCGACACTTCTCGCGGCGTTAACGGCGAAGTTACGCGGAGATAAAGGCGCGAGCAGAAGCGCGGCGCACGATCGCCGATCACGAGTCCGTCGAATGATTCCCTTGTTGACTATCGTGGACATTGGTAACCATTGAATTCGTGAAATCGGCTGGCAACGCGTGCTGTCCACGGGCACCGATATTAAGCTAATTAAAGAGCGGGGGGAGGGGGGACATTATTTATTTATTTATTTATTTATTTATTTATATACGGGTGGGCATCCTTCGGTAAAGGAATTAAATATACATGAGCCGTAGACGGAGATATGTACAGGTGACAATACGTAGTATACGCAAATACAAAAATTAGTTGACAGAATTGCTGCGCATTAACATTAAGAGCTGGTTTTTAAAGGACTCGTTGGTGTTCGAGAAAAAGTCAATAGCGTGACAGAACTTATTGGCTAATTTGCACAGGCGGTTTATGAGGTTATTCTCACCGAAGGCGGAGGTATGGTATGATAAATGAAAGACCGGAAATTTCCCGAGATTCCTAGATGGAGCATTAAGTTTAACTAGTTCTAGAATCGGAGAGCAGTCGATATCATTATTTATGATCTTAAAAATAAACATTAGATCAGATACAGTTCTTAGCTGTATTAAAAGCGACGAGACCGGGTGCATTACACCGAGGCCCAGATAAAGAGGAGTGATGAAACCGTGGGTAAATTTCGTGATACCGTATCGTTACGAAATGAATAATTGACAGGGCTCGCGTTTATGCGTTTCTAATCACGAAGACCCGAGACGCCGGATTCACGGGGACTCGGGCGTAAATGTGAGAGCGGGCCGGCTATCGAATGTCCTAATCGCTGCGCCAACATAAATTGCAGTTACAGAGATAATGCAACGGGGGGTGGCGGGGCGGGGGAGATGCCGGACGATAAGATCAAATTTACTAGAAACACAAGAGCATCGAGGAAGAAGAATTTACATAGTAATATTCCACGCGATTGCTAACCGCTCGTGATAAGGGGGCACGCTCTGAAAGCGAAGATAGAGAAAAACAACTAATGGCCACGTGGAAAGTCCGCGTAGAAGCTGACAAGGGCGTTCCTCAATAGCACGCCTCCACCTGCGGCTGCCCCTGGGCAACTACGAAATTGTACTCGTCACCGTCCAACGGCGACGCTTGTTTTGCAAGCCTCGCCGCTGCGACAGGCATCGCTCTTAATGAATCGTCACGAAGACGCAGCAGACACGCACTGATAAGAGCGCGCAATTATAAATCGCCATGTACCGAGCGCGATTAGGTAACGGCGTGCGACGGAATGCTCCATTTTCGATGCCGATTATGACGTGTTGTGTTTTTCCAAACGACTGCGACGCCGAATACGGAACTTCGATAGGAAGTAAAGCCCTTCCATGTCGCGCTTAAGCATTGGCAATTCGGCCTGTCCGCACTTTTTTTCTAATATCCCCGCATTTTGCAGCCAAGGGAACGTGGAACAGGATTGCTCGTTGCCTCGAAGGTTTTTCGAATTTTCGGCTTTAAAGTTATGTTCCGTAGCCGTGGGAGCAAACGCGATTGGTTAATGGGGTTTCTTCAATTGTCACGCGACAATTGAAGAGAATTGAAAATTGCGTTTTGAGGAGGCACCGCGTGTAACTGGGTCACGCCGGGCGAATCGCATGAGGTGGAGATCAATCGATATTTCGCGCGTCGATAATCTTATTAATATAGATTAGGACTACGTGCGCGCTCCATCGCGAAGGTCGCGAAAGATCTTGGAGACGGAGGAGTAGGTGTTCGGAATAGTAAATAAGGATTCTCGCTCATAGGCGCGTCTTCAAGGTGAAAATCACGCCGAACACAATGTAATTAATGGCGCGTAATAAACGTCAGTTGTCAGGCTGTTGTTTATGCGTTTAACTATTGGTTATCTCCTCGCGGCTCCATCTTATTTTAGTACGCTGCCGCGATACGCGCAGCGTTAGTTACATTGCCTCGGTTTGCGACGGTTTCCGCGTTTCTGAATCGAAAATTCGTGAAAAATGATTGGGCGAACAAGTGAAGTAAACTCGACGAATCCAAGGCTCTTTGCGCAAGTACATTCTTTCTACGGTTCTGCGAAATAATGTCACGTTCTTGTTCCTTTTAAATGGTACCATATGTTTCCGTCGCACCAGCCTACTTAGTATGAACATGGAATTGCTCGAAAAGTTTCAAGGCGGAGGTTCGAGCGCGCATCGTTATCGATCAGCCGTCCAGCGGACCAATTTATTCCTCGGGGAGGACGCAGCTAAAAAATACGACGAGACAAGAGGAAACGATGGAAGAGAAAGAGGCGAAGAGGAGTCAAAGACCAGCACCGTCCGAGCTGGATTCGAATTAACCAGTGGCTAAGTGGGCGGCCGATATATATTTAACGGCAGACTGCGCCAGAATGCTTCCTCGTTGAAATCCGACCTCCCGGCGACCTCGCTTCCCCAGATTTTTCAGTTGCCCGCGCGACACTCGCTACTTATCATGGCATTCGCCGCGCGCGCCCGACGCGAAAAGCCACGCCAGCGCGTGGCAGTAAAAACTCCAGATGCAATAAACCAATAAACGTCAGGCTGGTAGAAAATGCATCAAAGTTGGATACGTTTCGAGAGCGACAGTAGCGGGGGGGCTGTCATTAATCTACCGCGCGCATACAACAAGGATGCAAAGCGCAGTTCCTAGAAAACCAAGAAACAGTCACGACGAAAAGAAGGAATACAGTGAAATCATACAGAAACAGTAGGAGGCAAAGACGATAGGACGCTGCAGTAACTGGAGACGAAAACTTTGTTGTCGAACGTAGTACGATATTACGGGTCAGGGTATTTACATTGATTCATTCGTCTGCCCATAATAGAGGAGGTAGCGTAGACGCGTTGACCAAGTATGCACGGTCATTTAGACATATGTATGTACGTATGTACGTAAAGTTGCGAAAGGTGAACGTTGAACGAGGCGACCGGGGGGCGATGCGATTGTGGCGAAAGAGTAATTCAGGGGCTCACCGTGTCTCGCGATGCATCTCAACTCTCGAGTTCTGTTCCTCTGTTGCGCGCGGTTCGGCGTTGAGGAAGAGCCGTAGGAAGAAAAGAGCCAGAGAGGTAGAGGGAACGGGTACGGGTACGGGTCGCTGCTTTGAAAGGAGGTGTAGGAGGGTCGAAGCTGCATGACGCTCGGGGAGCGCAGCGATACCATGACGTATCGAGCGAGCGCGCCACGCGGACTGACGTCATGATCACGGCCTCAGTCACACCGCGAGCACGTGAACAGCACGCCTGTGATCACGCGGTCGTCGGCTGATAATGTCGCCCCGATTGGCCGGCCACGGCGAGCCCCTAGACGGGATTGGTGGACGTGGAGCGCGCCGCATGATCACGCACACAACGGGCACGGCGTGTCTGGCTAACCGACCTGAGAAAGCTTCATTGCCTCACCAGACGTCCAACGGTTACGTCCCTTGAGCCTTTTTTCGCGAGGCACACATCGTGTACGTGAGATCGCGTTCTCCGGTCGCTGGCCGAGCCTCTTTTAACCTACCATACCTTCTCGCCACGTTCTTCCTTTTCATTTACGAAAGATGGATACGAGTCAGACACCTCTGTCACCGCCAGCCTCGCCCCAACTCAAACACGTAAGTGCACCGCCTGAATTAAAAGTACCGCCAGCCGTAGGCCAACCGCCCGCGAAATACGAACGCAGCTGGGAACGACGACCCAGCCTTGCTCCACATTCCCAATCAATTGCCGCAATGTTCTCAGATTTTTATAATCCTATCGTTTCCTATTGTTTATTTATTTATTTTTTTTTAGTTCTTCTGCTCGTCCTTTTACGTTTTATTAATAAACGGGTAGAACCTATTTGATTGCTTAAAATTCGCGGTGCTTTATTAGGGGATTCTTGTTTCTTTTACAGAGCGAGCCGCTCCAGTCGTCGTTCAGTGTCGCAGCGCTTCTGGGGGACAAGCTTTTGCAGAAAGCGAAGGATACTGAGATAAACACGAAAAAAGACGTCGATGGAAATGCACGGCCTGATTTACCCCCTACGCCACAGCCCTCCGATTCGGAGGAGGACGAGCCCCTTCGAAAACGGCAACGCGTGGAGCACTGTGAATTGGCGAAGGTAAATACACCGTCTTATCTACCGGACCGCTTTCTCCGCATCTTAAATACATAGCTCTGTATCGTTTTGATTTTTTTTCGTTCCGCGCGCGCGGGCGATCGGGTGGCCGCTCCAATGTGCATGCGCGCATGCTCCATGAAGTTGTTTTGCAAGATGACCCCGTTTACCGCGTGCATTCACTCCTTTACACCATTTTTGTCGCTTATCCAGCGAGCAGACGCTTTTTATACCTTCCGACGGTATCACTTACAAAATTCGGCTATTATCGTGAATAGATAGCACTTGAGTTGGCGATAAGCGATTCAATTTTATTTTTTTTTTATACTCATTGGATGATGAAAAAAATTAAATATTTTCTTTCTATTAAATAAATACATGGAAATACGCGTACTGATATACTCAACAATGTAAAAGAAATGATATAATAAGTGTTACCCGCGAAAAAGAAATTAAACAATTTTCTATTTGTTTCTGTTAGCTACTGTTGGATGGTACGCCACCTCCGAGTCCAGAACCCGCGCGGGCATCGGTCATAATGCGTGCCAACCGGGACGGTACCTGCAGCCCTGCCAACTTGACGCCAAAAACTATCGCAATTTCTTTGCAACCGGTTCCGCGTGAACCACAGCAGTCCGCCAGCCGGCAGTCGGAGCCGACCACGCGTCGGCGCATCGCGGAGCCGGAGAATGTCCTCAAGAGTCTGAAGTTCAAAATGAGCCTACGAAAGGAGGAGATCATCGTGAACAACAAGAACACGGATCGTGAGACTACTCAACCGAAATTGCACCCTTTAGCACCTAAGCCAGCGCCCATTATGGTAACTGGACTCCTGGGATCTCCCTTGGTTCTACCCCGAGCGCCTCTGTTATTGGTAACTGCGCCTGCCTCCGCGGCGACGTCCACCGTGTCCGCGCCGGAGTCGGCTGCGCGGCGTCGAGTCTACGAATGCGAGCATCCAGGCTGTGGCAAGAATTATTTCAAATCGTCGCATTTAAAGGCGCATACGCGCACTCACACGGGAGAGCGGCCATTCTCGTGCCCTTACGAAGACTGCAACAGACGATTCTCAAGGAGCGACGAACTCTCGCGGCACAAGCGCACGCACACCGGCGAGAAGAAGTTCGCCTGCACCGTTTGCCAAAGAAGATTCATGAGGAGCGATCACTTGGCGAAGCACGTGAAACGACACGCCAGGGACAGGTCCTCGACCATCGGCCCCACCGGTCTGCAAGCTTCCATTACGCAGATGGCGTCCACGCCTTTAAGATTGAGCCTGCTCCCAGTTATAGCGCCGCGGATAACGTCCGCGCAGCAAATCATCCCGCCGCAATTGGCAGCTTAAACGACGCGAGAACAGTGACGTGGAGTCACTGGCATGCTTGAGAAATCATACCTAAAGCTTGAAGCTTTAAACTGCTGCATGATTGAGAACCATTCCCGGCGTCGTCGGAATGATGACGGGCGACGGAAACGAGAGGATGCCCCTGGAGTGGTTCCGACGAGGTCTCTCGATCGTCCTGTGAAGGCAAACCGATCGACGAAGAAGACGCCAACCACGGAACGCGAGGAATCACGGGTAAGAAGTGAGCTCCCGCTTGCCTCCAACTATGCGTATCACACATCGTACATTGTGTAAAACAAGTTAATGCGAGGCGTACTTAAGAGGAAGGGACCTAAAGGCACGAGGAGCGGTGATAAGTCATAAAACGAGGCTTCTTTGCCGTCCGTGAACCAAGTACCTAAGTGTGTCTGTGATCTGTGATGCATAAGCGCGTTGACCGAGAAAGAGTATTTATTTAAAGATGCAAAGACAGTTTTTTTTTTACGAATTATGTACATAACGGCTATGCAAAAAGGAAAAAAGCTAATGTCTGCTGTTTTCATTATCACCGACTAGTTACGCATGCTAATTACGGAACATATATGTATATTCCCGTCTGGTTAAGGCGACCCTGCCGGGCAACGTAAGACTTCTTACTTGTAAAGATAAGTTCTAATGATTTTTCTACGAAATCAGAGATTAATTAAACGACTTATATACTTTCATAAAAAATGATGTGTACTTATTATAATCTCCCTGGCAAGCCTCGCGTTGTCCTCCCCGCGTCCTTAAACGTCCGACAGTTTCAACTTAAACGATTTACAGGCAGCCAGTCGTAAATGATTTTCCATTCACGGCCTGTAACTATTAATGCCAGCCGCATTGACACGTTTTGTAATCATAACGGTTTGGTAGTGCCTGAATGGCTCGGACGCATTCAGTGATACATTTTCAGTTTCGAGACTCTTATTGAGTTTCTTCTTTTCGTTTCACTTCAATATTTCTTTAATACTTTTGCGACCTTTTAAATGAATTAACGTAATACGATAAAAAATTTTCGATCTGTGGAAGAATGAAAGAATGTACCCAGCCCCTTGCTTTCTTCCCACTCAAATTCGGTAACCGTGCTACGAAAAATGGACCCCGTATTTCTATGTTCTACGTTTCCATCTTCTTAATGTTTGGATCTACAAAACAGTAGGAAACCAATAAGGAAGGTCTACGAGAAAAAGGGCGACTAACATTCACGAACAGCTTGACACGCGCATCGATTATTTGAATGGCAACGTAAATCGTCCAACAGTGACGCAGCGTCTGCCATCGTTTAAATAAAAACAAGTTACGATACTTGAGCATCGAGGGCGTGTAAATATTTTTAAACATCGATATGGATTCTACGATATTGAAGGAATGTTAAAATCCAAATACAAATGAACACAATTCATTCCGTGCGCGCAACGAGAATTTCGTAGGTTTCGGTGACTCAGCTTTCCGTTCGAAGAAAAAGAATTGGCGAATGTTAAATGCAGGATACAAATCGCGTAACGCGAGAGTTGAAGCGTGGCGCACCGTGGCTATATGGCATATGCTTATATCGAAACGAAAAGTTTCCATCACGCATCATACAAAGAGCTCGATCACGTCGAGTGCGCGGATACAATCTCGTCCACGGTGATTAAAATCCGCAGAGGCATTTTACCTCCGAATCCGAAGTTTACGCGACTCTTTTCCTCGCAGAACTTTGAATAATCCATTCATAGATGCCTAGAAGACTTAACTGAACGCGTATTTCCATATAGTCGTAATACATTTTCAGTACGCTTGCGTCGAATTGTATGAATATTCCTGAACTGAAATGGATTAACCGATCTTAATATTTTGCAAACAATTTGAAGATTATACGAGCACACCTGTACTACGCGAGGCATGTTCAATGTTGACGAATATCTTGTTCCCTACGTAACAGAAGAGAAGTACGGTTATTGCGAGCGACAATAAAAAATTCCATTGCAAACATTATCGCATTCCTCGCACTTGTAAAAAAGGATCGCTCATGTCAAACGTAATTTACGAGGCCATCGATCGAGATAAGATTTTTTATCGATCTTTCGCACTCGCCCCATGAACCGAATCGCCAAAAATACTGCTTCCTTACAAACACGGCGGTTCAATTTGATTACATGCTCCAAGCCCTAACTGACAACAACGCGTATCGATCGTTTATTTTCGCGTTCAGAGAACGTTTTTGTGGTCGTCTAACTTTCTATCTCATGCACTCGGCAAGCCAGCGCAGGACAAAGCTGGTACAGGTCAACTTAAAAACATGATCCTCGTCAACGGTTGCTCACGAAACGCCGTGGTTTCTTGCATCAGCCAAGGACTCGGTCTCTTTTAATGTTGTAAATGTCACAAACAGGTGTGGGACCGGTAGATGACGTAAAATGCCCTCTTGATTACCCACAGTTGCTTTTATTAAAATTTGTCTTTACCATTGAAAATATATAACGCAAGTCGCAACCGTTCCTTTGTTAAGAACCTGGAAATCAACATCCCACCACCAGGTACAAGTTAGATTTACACCTGAATAAGTATGGAAATTTTCTAGACCACATTTTATTTACTATGCTGTTTATATTGGTACGCGAAATTTGTCGCTTCAATGATTTCGGAAAAATTCACATTGCTTAAACAATTGGGATCATCAATTTAAAAAGTAATTACCCTTAAGCTAGAGATTAGCGCTATCGCCTAATGGAGAGCGCCCAGCCTGCCTTTCTATTTATAGATTTCTATTTAGGAAAGAACAAACTTAATACTGGTTTAGTACTAAATAAGTGCTTTCTGTTATCAAGATCATTTTGTTGTAACCTCACATTCAAGTGTATTTACTAACATTCTTTCATTATCAGTGCTATTGTACTTTTCAGTAGTTCCCAGCCACTTTTACCATGTAGATATTACAATAAAATCCTTTGAACCAACGTGTATATTGGAATTCTGTTTATTCCGCGGAAGTTAAATTTACCTTATTCGTGAATGTTATCGAACAGGGAACGATTCAATCTTTTTTTTTCTCATAAATAAGCATGCACCTGAAAGTGCAATATCTCTTAGACATTGCATCAAGAACGAGAATACCGCTCCTACGTCTTTCATAATTCGAAGCGAATAAAAAATTTTAATTAGACGATAAATTTATTCGCGTGCATTTATCACTCGTTACTATACGCTCACGCATCTTTGCCACCGTTAGTTTTACCAAGGAAGACGATTAATGAGCTCGCTTGAGTAAGTGACTTACTAGCGACATTTCTGTAAAAAAATTATTTTATTTATCTGCGAGCTGTAAAATGTATATGTTCTTTTTCGGAGCAGTGTACATGTGTACATCCAGTTTGCACATCTATGTTATTCTGCAAAAATAAACTTTAATGCTATACTATATACATATGTAGCATGAAAATATTAAAAATTGTCTCAACGTATAAACGGTATAAAAATGCTATAATAAATACATATATATCTTCCTTGCATTGATATCCGTCAAAGAGAGTGCAAAACACCACTGGAACATTCTCAACATGTATACTTATCGAAAAATATTATACTTTCGAAATAACGATTATCATTCGGGCCGACATTATAAATGTATCAAAATCTCGGGGATCTATTATCCGTTCAGCTTCGAGGTGTGCTTATTGTTTATGGAATTTTTTGCTTGGATCAGACGCCATATCATATAATGTCTGGCTGGGCTTAAAACTATCGCCATAATGAGTTCGGAATTCTTCCATCTTTTTCACTAAATTACTGGCTCCGTAAGAATCTACCCAGCGGAAAGGACCGCCCGTAAATGGAGGGAAACCTAGCCCGAAAACAGCTCCCACGTCACCCTCCAGCTGCAAAAATATTCGTTTATGTTTCATCTCGCGTATAGAAAGATCACGCACTAAGTACTTACCGGATTAGCCAATATAGTTTCTTCTAAACAAAACACTGCTTCGTTAACGAATCGAGACACCATTCTTAACTGACGATCCTCGTTGGACGTACTGCCTTTTGGTTCAAGTTTGTATTTCTTTAAAAGGTCCAATGCTTCGAGATTAACATCTTTGTTCTTGGTATTCACTTCATACACGAATATACCTTTGCCAGATTTTCTCCCTAAAGATTGTACACACTTCGTTAAGTACACGTACGTTACAATAAACTGTATGTAGAATAAATAAGAGAAAAGTACCAAGGAAACCAGCTTTGACCATGTCGCTAAGTATATTTGTGTCTCCGCCTTTGAAACGTTCACCTAAAGCCACCAAAAGATGAGTACTTATATGGGCAGCAACGTCAATGCCGACTTCGTCCGATAAAGTCGCTGCTCCCACCGGAAACCCGAACTTTTTAGTCAATTTATCCAGATCCACTGGATCCACACCTTCCTGTTTCCATGCGCAACATTGTACTTTATTTAGTGTATCAGTTCAAGGCTAAGGAAAACGGTCGCATTACCTGTAATAATCTAATGGCTTCAGCCAACATCGCAGACAGAATTCTTGTGGTGTAGAAACCAGGACCATCACCAACGGTGATCACTGTTTTACCCTGTTTTAAACCTACGTCAACCGCAGTCTTGATAGTTTCAGTGGACGTCCCTTTATGCGTTATTATTTCCAAAAGTTGCATTTTATCCACCGGAGAGAAATAATGCATTCCAATCACCTGTAATATCAACATTTCGTTAGACTCCTATAACTTTCCAGTTTATCAAGTATTTTTCCGAACTTGCCTTATCTGGACGGCTACTTCCAGCGGCTATTTTGGTAATAGGAATTGCTGATGTATTAGTGGCAAGCACACAGTATTCTGGTGTGTTTGCTTCGATTTCTTTTATAACTTTGTGTTTAATAGCAAGGTCCTCGAATACAGCTTCGATTACTATATCCGCATTTTTAAAGGAACTGTAGTCTAAAGTAGCATCAAGCTTAGCAAGGTATTTATCTTTTTCCACGCTGAAAAGAATAACGAAAAATTGCTTGTAACGAAAACTCGAAGAGGAATACGCAAACGTTTCACGATAAAAGTGGCATTTCGCACGAACCTGGAATATCTCTTCCGTTTTACAGCATTATCCATTGCTTTTTGTATTTGATTGACACCTCGGTATAAACCTGTATCATTAGTGTCTTTCATGACTACGTCATAGCCTTTATCTATGCTTACTTGAACAATTCCTGCACCCATTAGACCAGCACCGACAACTGCAACTTTTCTGAAACATGAAAAATGAATGTTCCGCAAACAATTAATCATCTTTGACGCAACGTGTAGGAGTGTCTACTTACTTAACAGCACTCTTTGGTGCCCCAAAGCGATTCTTTTTACACGCTGTTTGTCCAAAGAATAAACTCGTGAGGCCCTTAGATTGCGGCGTAATTGCCAGCTCACCAAAGGCTTTAGCTTCCGCTTCATAACCAGCGGCTGACCCTTTATCCAAACCCGTACGTATTACGTCTAAAATTCTAAGGGGGGCGGGATACAAACCGCCCGACATTTTCATCACTTGGTTTCTCGCTCTTTTAAATATTTGATCCTTGACAAACTCGAAGGAAATAGCATACTTCATGAGCTTGTCGGTCATGGTTTTAGGATTACGATTAATTTTCAAACTTCCACTCGCGATATCTTTCGCAGCTCTGATAGCTGTCTCTTCTAAATATCTCATGGTACTGTAAACATTTTAAATATGAGTGTAGCAAACAATTTTCGTAGATACTTATCGAATCGAGCATAACATCGCTTACTTTTCTTCCGCTGTTCCAATTCCAGGACCAAGATGATTCACCAAAATATCAACGATTCCAAATTTTTTGGCTCTGTCCGCCTTAATAGTTTTACCGGTAAGCTCTAAATCTAACGCGGTAGGGAGGGACGTTAATTGGGGTAATCTCTGCGTCCCTCCTGCCCCAGGTAAAATACCTAGCATTACTTCTGGTTGTCCTAACTTCGTTTTTGCATCGTTAACAGCGAGTCGGTAATGACAAGCCATTGCGACCTATGTGAATCAAAGAGAACCGAGATTAATCAAGAGTTTAAGGAATGCGAACATTAAGGAATATATCCATAAGATTCTTAAAATTTTATACCTCTAGACCTCCTCCTAAACAACTACCCTGAATCGCAGCCACAATCGGCTTCTGACTTTGTTCTATAATATTCAGAATCCTTTGACCCTCTATAGATACTTTGTAACCATCTTCTGCAGTTTTTAAATCTTGTATCATAGTAATGTCAGCACCGGCGATAAAACAACCAGGCTTTCCACTTATAAGAACCGCAGAACTAACGGCAGAATTTGTTTCTATATTTTTTAATATGCTTGCAATCTCATTCATTACATCGGCGTTCAAGGTATTCACCTGCATTAAAATGAATCAATGTATTCGCTCAATGTGCCTATTATTTGAAATAAACAATTATGTTATTGTCGCGATATACCTTGGCTCCTGGAGAGTCTATGGTAACCACAGCTACATTATCCACAACTTTATATTTCAAATGTTTTGTACTTGCAGCAGTAGCAAGTGATGTCATTGTTCGATACAAAGCTGAAATCAAAGTTCATGCTGTCACATAAAATAGGGCCCAAGGTAGAGGAGAGAATAAAAATCCACTTTATTATTTTACAACGATATATTAAACATTAAGTGACAATGATTTGCCTTCAAAGTTTCCAGTGCCTGTGTAGATGAATCTCATGTACCGTCTGGTTTTCTAATTCTAAAACTAATTCGAAGACATCTTTCGAGATTCCACACTTTATGGATACCTGATAGACATTATAATTATGACCCGGTACCAATTGACCGTGCATTTCGACTGTTATATCATATAAAAGTTAGTGTAAGTGAAACGTTCGCTGCTCGAGAGCAAAGGTTGACTGTATAAAATGTGTGGAAACATATACTTCCTTTGCTTTATAGTTACCTGTTTGTGTGATGAATTTTTTATTCATACACGAAAGGCGTGCAACAGCACCCAATAATCTATACTGTGACATAGTTTCGGCGGTTACCCGTACACACCCACTTAAACAATACTAAATTGTATGCACATGGAATTGCCAGTAAAGAACTGGAACTATCATCGAACACGCATGCGTGCAGTACGTGGATAATGCCCTAACCTACAGAATTCGCTATACTTCCCAAGGACTTTGACCTCAAGTTGATGCATTTGATGAGTTTAAAAATAATTTTGATATTTTGCTGTATCGAAGATAGGTATGGAACGATGATAATTTATGGAAAGTTTTTCTGCGGTTGAACAGGGCTCCATTTATTGTTATCAGCAGTACTTTTAAACGGTTTCTGTTACAGTTTCTGTTAAGTTTCTTACAATTAAACTTAAATGATGGATGTCCATAAGTGCCTTCCTTATAAGGTGCAAACAATTTCTCGTTACAAAACTGTATTGGCAAAGGTGGAAATTCTAAGTTTTATAAAAATACAATTCTCATAATCATTTTCGCTGTGCGTATATTTGATCCCATACAAAAAACTTAAAAAAAGTAAAAAAATTACGCCAAGTACATGAAATCAAATAAATCACAAAAAATAGAAGATAATAATAAGTACAGAATAAAAAAAAGAAGTGAAATCAAAATGAGCTGCAAGTACATAAAGGTGCGTTCCAACTGCGTTTAAGATGACACAACTACATATACACAGCTAAAATGCTGTGTTCATACATTCCATTACTCATATCGCGGACATTTTAATAATGTGAAGATAAAATGTAACATCTAGACATTTGCCTAAAACTAGAACTATCGCTCCCCGCTCCCCTGCTCCGCGGTTCCCCGGCTCCACGGCTCCCTCGGGGCGGGGGAGCTATGTTAAATAAATTTGTTTTGCGTTAAATAAACCCGAATAGGACGGCAAAGATAAAAGACGTATTTGTTCTTGTTTTGTTGCGATCCTTCTTTTTCGGTTCAACTTTCTTCGTTCAACGGAACGGAATACGTTATTAAACGATGTTTAAATTGTTAAACTCTAACAGAATCATTTGTAAATCGCGGGTTTCGAATGACCTAGTTTTACCCGTGTTGAATTCTAATTCCTACTACGCGTAGCGTTACATTCTGTTTCGAGACTTCACCGGTAACGTTGTACGTGACACGAAAATGGTAAGGGGGCTCGCGAGCCCTCCGAGCGTGTGACACAAAATTACATTGCGTGATAGGTCTATCCTATACCTGGTCTGGGCTCATGTCTAATTAATTATAAATATAATTGCTACAACTTTCGTGAAAGACACTGGCTAGGTCCCATATCTGGGGGTTCAATACTGGAGATGTACTATATATTAATTTGGGGAAAGCTATAATTGATTTTGGCAGAGCGAATTCAACTGAAAATATAAATCACTGTACCAGAAATAAAATAACTAGTTCTCCTTTCGCAGCTTAGAGCATATAAACATAGAGGAAGCATGCAATGAGCGAAAATGTAGACGGCGGTAGAAAGAGAAAGAAATACATTGGGGACCCCCTCTCTCTTTCTAACATCGAAAGAAAAACATTGCCGCCCCTTGCGCTAGAAAGAGAGGGGGTGTCCCTCATACATATTTTTCTCTTTTTACCGCCGTCTACATTTTCGCCCATTGCATGCATCCTCCACGTTTATATACTCTAAGTTTCGCAGTCGATTATTATACAGTGAATAAGAAAACCGCTCATTTATTCCTAAAAATCCGATTTAAAGACGAAAGAATAAGTACTGCGCGAAAATATGCCAATGCCAAATAGAAGTTTCTATCAATACGTAAAACTGGCAGCTGGCGTGTTTTCACGTCTAGTTTAGTTCGTAAATTTCACTGCTACGTGGTGATAGTGTTTGTGTTTTCCAATGGTTTTCCACAAAACCGAACAAATTGTTGATACTCTTGTAAGAGTAACAAATGTATAATATTGTTGATGAGTATACTAATAAATTACATGTTTCTGCAAAGGGCCTGAGGCTTAGAGTACAGATGAATAAATAAAGCGGCGTAACTGCTTAATATAATTTCATGATAAATCACAGTACCCAATTAAGTCCTACACATTTCGGAATTTGAATTTAATTATATGATTAGGAGGGACTATGAATGGAATTATGCATTAAAATATAGTGTTACAGGTTACAGGCATATTTGTAAACAATGTAAACAGTGTTGACGGAAGCGAACCATCATTGTAGGTTGTAGGTTATTTTTCGAAACCTCCAATAATTTACGTGATTCTGATTCACGTCCTGTTTAGGCATTATGACAGATGAGGAAGTTAAATATATGTCCGAACATTATTCGTACAATAATGATAACGGAATAAAAGATAACACACACGATCGCAATGATCGAATTTATCTACTGATAAATGATAATTAGTTCATTCGTACATACATTGAATTAAATGGTCACTTGTCATTGCCCAATATTTTTAATTAGTAAATTAAATATCGAACAAAATGTTAACGCTAGGAATGTTTCAATTAACTCACCCCGAGGCATTGTCCGAAGCTGAGCTTCGAGAAATCTTAGAGTATGTAAGTAAACAGCATTGCACTTCTCGTAAGCTTATTGGTAAATCTCCAAGAGTTAATTCTCTTTATTCTTACACTCACGTTACCTCTTGATCTGTTTATAGAGTTGCATCGACTCCAGTACTTATACAAATTTATCTCGATTAGAATTAATAGACCTTTATAAACGGGTGGCAATGCCATTGCCACCAAGACGAGGACTCTCTGAAAGCTCAGATACGAAGAAATGTAACGGAGAAGGAAATTCCATTAACGAGTCGCAGAAAAATTCTGGTTCTTTGTAAGTGAAAACGTTTTCTAAGCTATAAGATTATTCATCCTATTATTTGTTTTGAAAAGAATGCTACCTTTATGGTAACTCAAATATTACTTAGTAATGAATGCGTGGAAAGCAGTTGTGTTTTTTTATTCAGCGATAAGAATAAATTCTTCGAATAAAGAATGAATTCTTTGTAATCGAGCAGCTTCTGCGAGAAGCAATGTTTACTACCTCCCAAAATAAAGGGGGTTTGTTAAGTAGCTTTTCTTAAATGCTTCACCCTATACATAAATTAAAAACTACCAAATAAGCGAATTATATATCAAATTTATTAAAGGAACGTAAGCGTATATATTTTTAAAGTATAAATATGTTTGCAGGAATGGCATAAGAGATACGAAATATCCCGATCGTGATACAAGGACATCCGAGTCCTCTGTGAGTTTATCAAAGTCATCTGTAAACGAACTTAGACATACACCTAAACAAATACGTTTGTACAATTCAAGTAATGCGAAACAGTGCAATGGTGCTAACAAGCGTGTTAGCGATGACAAGCATAATGTACGTACGCTTAGAATTTACATATATCATATCTAAATTCAAATTATCAACAAAATCAAAATGTTTCCTATAATCCAAATGTTTGGATTATAGTGCTTTAAACAAGAATATTATGACCATCCTGTAGTTCTGTGTTGCATGTTAATTTAATTATAATTAATACGATTTTTGCATGTTTTAGGAGGCTCCGTTAAAGAAGAGACAGAAGATTACGTGGCCATAACAGTATTACTATATTAAATATTCGTGGTGTATGAGGATTATTTTCGTAAAATTATCTGTTCACTTCGTTGTAGTAGGATATAAATTTAAATGAACTTTTTACTCTATAATATTATACTAAGCTAAACGATGTAAATGTTATAAATAGTGAAATTGTGATTTTTAATCGTTTCCGGTAAATGAAATTCGTTTTGTCAGCTAACAAATGACATTACAGAATCCGATCAATTAACGTCAATCTGCTATGCGTGAATTCTTATACGAATTTATTTGAAAACTATTTTATAAATTTGCTTAATTCTATTACACGTACATTTACGTGTCGTAATGAAAGTGTTTTAATGTAGATCGAAAAGGGACAAATTTTTCTGTATACTTAGTTTATAGGTAACTCTTCCATGGACTGAATAAAAATAAAGCTAATAATATACAAAGAAAATTTAGGTCTTAACTCCAAAACCTGGATGTAACAAATGGTCACAACTCCGGCAACAATGGTCGAATCGATATCTTCAAAATATCGTTTGAAAGTATGGAATCTCTACTTTCAGCTTCATTACTGTTACAATTATTATACTCTTATACATTTCGAATACAAATGACTCAACTAAAACGTTACAATTGTACCGTTGAAAATAATTAATTTGTTATAATATATCCGTATTACAATAAAATATTTATTCTCTTCGACAAATATATTTTTTGCAATCGGCTAAACCGTAGACACTTAAAGATACCTAAGGAATTAATAATACTATTAATTCTTTGGGCGACCATTTGAAAGCTCAACGTTCGCCGCGTGCGGAATTCCTCTCGTCACATCTCTTAAGCATAGCCGCTAAACGCCTATGCGCGTTCCCCGCCTGTACTGAACAAACGCATATATGCGCCCATAGCACTGATTAATTAATTATATGTATATAGAACTGATTCTGAAGACAATGACCGGCATTTTTCTTAACATCCTATATGTTACAAATTCGTACTAAAATACGTTTCATTGACGAGCAAAAGAAAAGCCGAAGGCGGGAGTCGAAATTTGAAAGCGAAATTCGAGCATTCGAAACTGGAACGTCGGAACTGTTCAGTATTCTTCGCGCCCCGTACTCGCATGACGGAAATGTTACACTTGCAACTGGAGCTAAAACCATTCAGAATTACGCAACGGTGAAAGCACAACAGTGCTTAGCTGGAAGAATTATTGACCGATCTGATCATTTTACAGATGCTCGTTCTTTTTCCACGCGCTCTTCGCTAAGGGGAAATATGATGATGTCCGTCATTCGTTGACTTCGTATAAGCACTGAACCTATACGATTTATGTTATTTATTCAACTGCGGTTTGGGATGTGGTTACGAAATTGTAGCTTTAGAGTTTAGAGGCTTCTTCATCTCCTAAGTAGTGTATCGACTTTTTTGTATCAGTTACTGATTTATTATAAAGAAAAATGAAGATACAATAATTTTTGGCAAATTTTGTAGTTACTTAAATTGTTTGTTATATTTTAAAAATGGATGTACTTCTTATATTAATGGCGTACAATGCAACAGGAAGTCCCCGTTAGTCCTGCGATATATCTATGGATGTATACTACTACTCAGAAGTTTGGGTATACTTACAATAATTTGCATTTTGCATTGGAATAATAAATATAGATTTTTGTATCATAAAAGCCTTTAAGTTACTTCTGCCTATAGGTATAATAGCATTCTATGACGTTATAAGTACTTGTTTCCCATTATGACTTGATAATATTGGGATTTATAAAAAGGTCACATAAAGTAATAGCACAAATGTCGATCGATAAAAAGTACACTTCAGAATAAATGGCGCTAGTTTTAAACAAACTTCAAATAGTTCATAATACTACCATATGGAGATATGGTAATTAGAGTATTATTATCAACATATTATTAAAAAAAATAACCAAAATGAAAGTGGTAGTAATAATATTTATAAATATAAAATTTAAGTATACTTTCTTACTAATTAGTGTATTCAAACTTCCGAGCGTCGGTGCACACCTGTAGCCCCACAATACTATTTGAAACAATTTACATCAAGGAACTTGGAATTTAAATTTAAATTTAAATTTTTATATGATGTGTAAAAAGAACACATAACGCATATGCTGTAAGTAGTAAAGTATGTATGTATGATATTCCAGTTGCTTTTGGGGTTTAGCTCCAGAGATAAAAGGCACCTTTCAATTCAAAACCCAGTGTATGTAAATAAACAAGCACAGCACGTTGAAATGCTGAAACATTGCTGTTTTTATAGATGTGCGTTGGAGAGTTAAGAACAAGAGCAAAACTTTTGCCGTGGCGGCGGAAACGTGTCACGTACCGTCGAAGCTGTTTGCGATGCATCGGCGGCTGCCGAGCCTCGGCACACGTACGCCGAACGACCACCCTGTGCTCCCTATAAATACGTTTGTCACCGGGAAGCAAACAGTCAGTTCCCTCCTTGACTTTCGTTCAACAATAGGATTACCTTAGGCACAATCAAGATGGTCGTCAAGGTGAGAAGAGAGCATCTGATAACGCGTTAAATTCTGGTACTCTTCATTAACGAGACAAGGTTTCTGGTTCGCTACGGAAAATGCACAAACTACTAGGGCGTAATTTTAATTCGAAAATATTTAATTTACAAATTCCTTCGGACTTATTACATATTAAGTAGATATATTTGAACTTATTTTGGAAACTTTCTATATTTCTGTATCGAAATTCAAAAACATACATTATATTTTTGCCTACTGAGCGTACTCGAAATATTTTTCATCGATGGTCAAGGTACTTTATGCAATATCAAAAGCCACAATATTATACAAAATTGCAACTTCGAAATTATCCGTTTTCGAGGAGGAATACTTTATGCCAGGTATGTCGATGTTTCTTTTAGTAAGGTGACTTTGAGCTGCCTTTTATGCAGAATAATACATATAATACGCACTAGAAAAATAGTACAGCGTAGTATACAATTATTTTACTGCTGCTGTACGATATGCTCGCCAAGGAAACTCATCATAAAATAAGTAGTTCTATCACCTCTATGATCAGACATAGCGGTTCCGGCTACGCGGTGTCACTCTGGGAACTAAAATTAGTTTCCAGTTCTTTCGTGAACTGTTGCATGAATTAAGAGGCCCCACTTCCCTCTATTCAGATTTTTTACAACGCAATGAAGCCTACTTTTAAATGGAACCATATTTAATCATTTTCATATAAACCAATTACACTCGCCATTCTGTCTACCTACACAATTGCACTGAGATAATTTCTTCAGGTAATCATGTAAACTTTCTCGTATCTTTTCGGTTCCTTCAGATAATTAATACGTTGCTACTAATTATTTTCATCATTTCCATTATATATTTTGCTCCTTCATTACAAATCGACGGATATTCTAGCCCATCCAATAACAATAACAAGATCACTGAATTGAAGATATTGGAAAAAACACTTGAGGAGATACAAATCTACAAATAAGCTACGCCCAAACTAGACCAAACGTCCAAAATCACCTTATAATAATTATAATTATTAACTAACGATCTCTGTTTCGTAACGTTGCAGAGAGTAACGATCCTGCTGGCGATCGTAGCGTTCGCGAGCTTGAATGCTGCTGCGATCCCTGTACCAACTTTGCCAGTGGCTAAGCTCGGGCCCGTGGTGCCGGTCCAGCCAGAGTTCAATTACGATCCCCATCCGCAATACACGTACGCCTACGACGTACAGGACAGCCTGACCGGGGATACGAAGAGCCAACACGAGAGCAGGAACGGCGACGTAGTCAGCGGTAGTTACAGCTTCATCGAAGCCGACGGTACGAGGAGGACCGTCGAGTACACCGCGGATTCTGTGAACGGATTTAACGCTGTCGTCCACAGAGAACCAGTGGTTGTCGTGAAACCGGCCTACAAGGTCGCCCCCGTAGCTTTCCACCCTTAAGAACAAGAGCCTGGAGCTGTTTTCCGAGATCATCGCTCACATTTGAATCCTTGAGAAACCAAACTGATAAATTCCATATAATACGAAGCAGAGAAGATTGAGAAGTTTAAGCACTTGTTATATGCTGATTAGCCCCGGGTCTCTTTGGACCCGTGGTAGCTGCCCCACTATTTGTTTAATATGACGTTACTGTTAATAGAGAAATTATTCATTTCTTTAGTTTCTGAGATTTTTTATATTACTTAAATTATTAGTTAAAAACCAACCAGGCACCGCTAAACAAGGGTGAAGTAATTAAGTACTAAGATTTGAGAAATTTTCAGAATGTGGAGTTGGGTAGTTTGGATTCTGAGGGGGTTCATTTATATCGCTCTTTAATTTATATTTGCGACGTTCTGTTGCTGGCCTGATAGCAATTTAAGAATACGACTGTTTGGATGATGCATCTGTTCCGATGGTTCTTTTAACAGAAATCTCTTTTTCCATTGATTACCATTTATTGTATCATATATGCTTCGTATCGGCAATGGACTATTGGAAAAGCAATGAATTGATGTCAATGTGGTGGAGAGTATGCACTCAGCATCGCGAAAAGAAGAAGAATAGAAGATTTTCGTAATTACTACTTATTTAGTTTGTAATTAATGTTACATAGTATCCAAATCTGAGTGAAATTGATGATATTCATTGATTAATCAGAAGAGGCGCATTTGCTTTTTTTTATACTGTATCATTTTCTGCGCAACTAGTCATATCATAATGTACATACCACAATTTATATATTAAAGTCTCTTATAAAACATACTTACCTATAAGTTTACCCTTTCCCCCAGCTTTCCTCTTCGTATATGTATATTATTATTAATTTAAAATAGAAAGTGTTTAACGCAAAAACACGGTTTTACGCCTTACATTAATTTTCAATGTTGCTGCTAACAATGAGGTGTGTCGAGACCGGAGTCTTTTATTCGAAGTAGCATGCACTAGTAGGTGGTAGCAGGGGGGGAAATGTCCCCTCAAAACTCGCTTATACAGAATAGTCTTTCTGTAACTAATTGGTCCCAAACTATTTGTCAAATTGAAAACTGTTTTGGACGAAAGTCCGCACGTAATAGACTCAATTTTATATGTAGAATCATACTGGCAATTAAAAACACGTGATTTTCCACAATTTTGAGGAAATATTCTCACCCCTTCTCCCTCTCTTATATTCTCAATAGCTTTAGAATACTTTACGTAATACAAAGTGTGCAAAAAAATTGTTAAAATGTGATGACTATTACTTTCAATCTACAAGTATCGGTGCAATGGAAACTTATCGGTGCTGACACCAAAAATTTGTTTAAAGGAGATTCAGTATGTTAATGAAAACCTATACAATGCTACGTTTCGAGTGACATTGACTTTTGAAATTATCTTCAAAATTGGTATAACAATGTATATAGTTCCTAAAATTATAAAGTACCAATTCTAATGTTTTTTGCCATTTACTTCTCTTTTTCGACCCACCCTCCGCTGCAAGGGGTATAAGAGGCTTATAGCGTGACCGGCGTTTAGCCCACTCGCGGTGATAAGACGTTTATCGCCATCTACCGACGATCCGGTAAAGAGGTTTGTGATTTTCAGCTACTATAAGAAATTCAAGAGACCCACAGTAAGATCAGCTCTTTTCAAAGCTGCCATATTTTTACCAACGTGGAACACTTTCGGCTGCACAGGGAGCCTTTTTTCAGCGCCTAGCGGCGAGCAACCGGCCGTACGCCGTTACTAAGGGTAGAATCAGTGAGGAGAACTGCAGTAGTGTATGTACTTACGCTACGCGCCTAGGAGCCCGCACCTTCACTACTGCAGTTCTCCTCACTGATTCTACCCTTAGTAACTGCGTACGGCCGGTTGCTCGCCGCTAGGCGCTGAAAAAGGCTCCCTGTGCAGCCCTGATTTACACCTTCCTCCTAGCTCTAATAGTTTCCAAGATATTCGACCCAACATGTTTCACCCCTTCAACGTAAATATCAGCTGATAAAAAAATGCGTGTAAAATATTTTTGTAGGAACCACTTTCTACCAAAGTCGCATAAAAATCGGCGATTGTCACTTCGATATGTTCCCTTGTCAGTATGTAGTATGTATAAAAGAACTATTCCGTTAGAATGTATTATTTACATCCATTTACATAAAGTAATTATTAAAATGATTTAGTAGACATTAAGTTTATTTAATTTAGTTTCTTAAATTTTACCTTAAGAAAGAGGATCCTGGAATTATGGGATAAAAAAATAACTCCTTCCTTTCTAATTGATTTTATGATTTTTATTAGAAGTTCATATAAAACGTCACAATATTTTACGGAATTATCAGTTGATGTTAATTTTACGTATCGTCGATGTAGCTTTTAAAAAACGAAAAAAGTGTGTGTTGGTACATTTCCATTCGACGCGGAGCGTCTTGAAATTCATGATGTGTCGATGGCGTGAAAATATAGAGGTTGGGAAAGGAAAGAAAGGACACAATGGCCGTATACATAGAATCCACTCCCTTTCGTAATTTCGTTGACTAACCTCGGATGACTCTCTTTGACGTGTCGGCATACAAATTGTGCGCACACTTAGAATTCATTTTCACTGGAATTTCAGGGGCCATCATGTCGCGCTTAAACTAAATCCAATTGACGCAAATATGATGTGATCGTTTATCATCGATAAATCATCGCTTTGTAATTCCGTTTTAATTACTCAGTGTACAAAATCTCATTATATTGGTTAATAATTATAAAAAAAATGAAACTATATACCTAATGATTGTATCTGAATTAAAACGGATCGTGTTTGAATTTAGCATTTATAACTCTTTATAGTTCTAAGACATAGAGAAGCTATTTAGATTTGCCGTGGAAAGTCCTCAGTAACTCTGATATAGCTTCGTTTCGATTATTAGACTGAATAGAAGAATAATAAAAGAATTCACCACTCAACATTTTCAAAGTCAGAATATAAAGTATTAGAAAGATTGGATGAGGATGAAATGAGTAATAATGAACGGTTGTAAGGTAAATGAAGCTTCTATGCGTCTAACAGTAGTTTGTAGTTGGTTGTTTACGGCGAAATATCACAGTAATGAAGAATGTTACGAAAATGTTATTGCTGTGTTTTAATTCAATTGATCTGAGTTCTTAATAATCGAAGTCTTCGTCGATCTAGCTCAGCTCAGATTATGAAGATTCCACTGTGCCTGATCAATACAAAAGGCAAAGTTATTTCTGACAATCTCAGCTTCCACAAGTACACACCATCCCCATCACACGAATATATATCTGCATAATTGAGGCATTTAGCGCAGAAGCGGACTGACTCAAATTTTTTGCGAAATTGAGTTAGTAGCAATAATGTATTCCAATAGGCTGTATTAATCATATAAAATAGGAAAAATTATTATTGTTTCAATACGAATTAGTCCGTTTTATCTCTCAATAGCCCAATTTTAGTGCTAGCTCCAAGAATTGATAAGAAGAATAATCCTAAGTACTTCAATAACCAACAATGTTCACTCGGAATTCTTCAGACCTGCTAGCAAACCCCTCCATTTGAAAACCTCATCTAAATAAAATCATCCAGAATGTAGTATACCTACCAAAAGCGTGCATGCAGAGTATGCGTAGGCTAACAGGCCATCGCCGCTCAATTAAAGCATCGTAGCGTGACGTAAATGTTAATCGATAATGATCGCGCAACAAGAAGGCAAACTTTTGGCGAACGTGGACTACAGATCAAGGGGGAGGATTGGCCCAGAGTTGACCGCGCGTGGTGGTGCCTCGCGGTTTCGTCGTACGGCCTCGAGCGGCTCCGTATCTTCGATATATTGGCATACAAGTCGCGTGTAGAAGCGCGACGATATGAAGAAACATAAGCGTGCATACTCATCCACTGTGTCGCATGTACATCGCAACATTTATGAGGGGGTCATCGGATGGCAAAGGAAAGAGGAATAGTCAGACAGAACGAAAGAAGGAGAGATCAAAGTGGGGGGCGTGTGTGTGTGTGTGTGTGTGTAACACGGGTGGCACGAGGCAAGTTTGGGTGCAAGGAATAGCTCGGTTATTGTTGGCGGATGACACGAAAACGCCGACGGTCATCACCTGTATAAAAGTGCGACCGATCTTACCCCGAGGCATCAGTCTTCTGGCGATCCTCTCGCAAATCAACATGGCTGGAAAGGTAAGGAAAGCTTCGTTCAAGGCACACCAACCACCGTGCCGATCAGCACCTTCGTTCTATTACCGAGCATCCCCTCTTGGGACCGGGGATCGATGCGCATCTCGTTAAGTAGAGGTACCCATAGTCCGAGCGACGTCGACTGCATCGGTGCATTTAAGCCGAGATGCAGCCGCACAGTGAAAGGGGATCCAAACGTTATCTGTATTCCCATCCGCGACAGATGAATAAGTTCCTGCAAGCACCTGCAATTCTTTGCTCCTCTAGTAGCATTTCTGGTTGGCCCACAGTATCCCCAACTTGGGTATTAGTTGGCCATCAAAATGCCAACAATAAATGCTACTAGGGGGGTGGTTACTTAGGCTAATACTGACCTGGCCGTTTGAAATTCCAGCTCGTCGTATTCGTAAGCTTGGCGGTGCTCTCGAAGGGGGCGGTGGTGCCTGCGGTGGTACCAGCGGCTGTGTCCGTGCCAGCGGCGAGGCTCGAGGAGCTGGACGCGGCGCCGCAGTACAGTTTCGCTTACGACGTCCAGGACCCGGTCACCGGCGACTCGAAGGCCCAATACGAGACGAGGAACGGCGACATCGTGCAGGGTAGTTACAGCCTGATCGAGGCAGACGGTACTAGACGCATCGTCCAGTACACGGCCGACCCCATAAACGGATTCAACGCGGTGGTGAGCCGCGAGCCAGCCACCGCGGTGGCTGCGATCGCAGCGCCACTGTTGCCTTACGCACCTGCCATCGCGCCCTCCGTGGCGGCTGCGCCTATCCTGCCCGCAGCAGCTGCGCCGGTGCCAGCCATTCCCGCCAGTGGCCCGGACTCCGACGTCGAGGTGGTCGAAGCCAGGTCGGGCCCCATCGTCGCGGCCGCGCCGAACGCTCGGGAGGAGCAACTTCGGCAGCAGCAAGAACGACAGTTGCAGCAGCTGAAGGAGCTCGAGAGGCAACAGCAGGAACAGCAGCAACAGCAGCTGCAACGGCTGCAACAGCAATCCAGGCAGCAGTTCCAGCAACAGATTCAGCAGCGGCAACAGGAGAGGGCGCAGCTGAGTCAGGAGGAGATCGAGGGACAGGCAGAGCAGCAACAGTTGCAGCTGCAACGGCAGCAGGTGCAGCGGCAACAGCCGCAGCTGCAGCAACAGATCGCACCGGTCAGGGCTGCCGCTACTCCGGTGCAAGTCGGGGTGAAGGCTCAACGATTGGTCGGACTGCCTGTGGCTAAAGCTGTTACTACTTATCCCAATGCCTATGCATATACGGCCGCCTATTCCTCGCCGTTGGCTTACGCGACACCTCTCAATGGACTCACCTATGCACCCGCCACCGCGCTCCTGTGAAGTATTTTTTAATGAATATTGTTATCACATTCCCGCCTAATCGATATCGGTATTGTCAATAAGATTGGAATAAACGTGTGCTTGCGTTGAATTATGTGAAATTCCTGTTATACTCAAGCGCCTGAAATGTTTGTATAGCGGCTTGCAGGGATTCAACGATTAACCTGAGACCCTTTCGAGTGGTGTTTAAAGCCTTGGGGGTATAAGTCGTTAAATTGTTGCAAGGCTGCACTTTCAGATACCAAAAAGTATACTCAATACTCGATACTTTTCTGGTTTCTGGACTTGAAGGAGAACACTTAAGGTTCCTGTTAACTTCGCTGCCTGTTGTTTTTATATCACTATGTCTTTGCAATCTACTGTTCTTAGATGTGTCCTTGGGGGTAGAGAAATAGTGGAGTCATAAATTAGGGACGGCCAGAGACATCATTAGCGGTCATCCCCATTCTAAACTAGGTTCAGTCGAGTAGTTTGACGCGAAGGATTTATACGAGGATGGACCCTTAGACTCCTGTTGGGCTTGGTCATTTGAAACCTGCTTCTATTTGTCACCCCACTTCATTTACAATGTTTACTTATTGTCGACCATATATGACTACTTGGACTGTTGGTAAACTCTTGCAGAAATGCTAGGAAAACGTCACAATTTATTAACGCAGAAAAATGCAATAAACATACAGAGTATGAGACATCATTGAAGATTCCTAATGGCTAATTAAGAGTTCAGTGGTTTCGATATTGTGGCATTTTTAAACAGCCACATAATTGCTCGTTATCGCGGTCTGTAGATTCATGACCCCAAGAACTCGCACCGTCACTTTCCCATAATTTAATCATTATCACAACACATATATGACGTTTCCGTGTAGGAAACAACATACATGTAAAAAATCGTAACGATTAATTTGCAATGCTCCAACAAAACGAACCACGATACATCTCGTCTGCCACAAAAACAAGGTACCTACCTACCACGCAGTGATTAATCGTGTAGAGAGAGAAATAAAGATTTATTATTCAAGAAGGTACATGCGAGTGGATTGTGCCGTTTCTTTCTGGATTACGTGGGACTGTCTCTACGATGGGGCCAGTGTCCTCGTGATCTCTATAGGCTCCCCCGGTGCCCCGACGCCAATCGATTACGTCGCGCGACCTACGTGACCGTGCGTAGGCGTAATAAGTAAAAGCGTCGCGAATAACGTCGATCAATGTCGCAGACGGGGCAGGATCGATCACCCGTCACGTTCATCCGCGAGCATCGGGTTCATCGTCGTTCATCGTCGTTCATCGTCGGTCACCGCGTTACGCAAGCTGCCGTTACGGCGCCCGGCACCGTTCCTCCGCCGCGAGTTTGCGCAAGGAACGCCGCGCGTATGTTTAACACACGGAGCGCGGCTCGACCTTCGACTATACGCGCCGCGCAACTATATAAACCTGCCCGCGGGTCGCATTGTCCACCACGCGTTGCATTCTTACGGAACAGGTTCACGTTTGGACGATATATTTATGGACGGTGTCGCTGGCCTGCAATCATCCAGCTCCCCATACAAATGGGGTCTGGAGGAACGAAGGAACTACCTATCCATCGATTCGGATGAGTCTATCAGTTCAGATCGTGACCTGGCGTTCCACGCGCTCACACCTGTGGTCGCTTCTTTGAAGATCTATATCACATTCGGTAAAGGGTTTTTGACGCGATGTTTGTAGAACACTTTCTTCTTCGTTCCACCTCCCTAATTAACTCCTTTAATCCCTCGCCCTACCAATTAGCAGGAAAAAATCCGGGCCAAGACTGTTTAGGACGATGCTCGCCGAACGGACCAAATTCATGCGCCGGAATGAAGTGTTGTGGACGTCAAGTGCACTTTAATCCAGAACTATGTAAACAGTAATTCGTGTTCATGTTTCGTGTTCGTGAACAGAATGTTCATGTTTGGCATAAATTTAATTCCACGGCTTCTTCTTTCTGGACTCTCATTTACTGGACTCTCCATACACGCAATTTATCGACTCTTATAAATATTTAATGCAGACCCGATACAGACCTAAATTAGATTTAACTTAGTCCGATTCAGGCCTAATGGGATGCAAGGGCGCTGGAATCGGGGCTAGAGTAGAGGATATCCTTCAACTGCCTCGCAGAGTCATGCAACTTTTTCGGTTCGTCTAGTTGCCCTACAATGGGGCCGTCCTTAAATTAGGTATAAGGGTAATTTTCGCAATTTCTTACCCCCTCCCTCCCTGAGTATAAAAATTCGGAAGAATATAAAAATTCGTAAGAATATCAAAATATTCCAGCCTCCTCCCCCACCCGCCCCTTCCTTACGTAATATTTTTTACAATGAATTTTTTCCGTTATTAAATTTTTTTAAAGATTTGTATAATGCATTTAATTCGTTTTTTAGGTATCCACTCATGTTGAAAATTAGGTTAAAAAAATATTACATAAGACGCTATCTGACTAATGTAAGAAATTCGCCACCCCGCCGCTCGACAAAGCCTTATGTAATTTAAGGACGACACCACTAGGCTTTAGACTCTCGCAAGCACTAGTTACCCCCCCAAAAGTGCGAGACGCAGATTTTCGGGTCTGTTAGAAAAGATATTGGAAAAAGTTTATGGTCTGGGTACTCAGGGGAGCCTCGGCTCGTGTAGTATGATAAATATTTGCGGTGTAGTTAACATTGTAGAAGTATCCGGTACACAGCGTTAATCATTTTCTGTGCACACGAGACACTGACAAGTAGTACAAGTGGTTTCGCAAGTAGTATCGCCATGGATATGTCAGACTCGTCGTCGCGCCTGTAGCGTGTGTATGTGCATATGTACAATCACTTTCACGCCAGTGCACTGTATGTGTGCTTGTGTTTAATACACCGTGCGAGCTTTTAATAAAAAAGTACTTTCAATGACTTTGATAATCAAGATCTAGATTAGCCCCGAGAATTTAAATTGTGAATTATAAATCATGAGGTGAAAGCAAGACTTGAGACGGACATGATTCTTTGGATCAGAATGACCAAAAATTATATAATGTATGATTTTCAACGCTTATAGCATTTATTTATTCAAGTGGATTATGTAAAGTTGCGGATCTACTTTCTGCTATTCTTCTGTAAATAGAATATCACTTTTTTCAAATAGTAGACCTAAGCCAAACCTAATTATTATTTTACACGTCCACACGGAAAAATGTTTCTCCGTTTAATAAATAATACTTATGTAACGCATAATAACCTTACAATTACGGAGACGTATGTTCTACAAAAAATTCAAGAATTCTTATTAAGAGTATGAACTACAACAAGCAATTATTCGAATAAAAAATGTAATGCATAAATTTGAAATGAAGAAACATTAAGAATCTTTTGCAATAGAGCAATATTGAAAAAAAATTGGAAGTCGACAAATCAGAGAACATTCAGATCTTTCCACAGTCTTGCGCAATATTTCTATATGTAGTACATAACATGTTTTCACTTCGAAATTGCACGAGTTTTCTATAGCAATCAGGTCGCAACTATCTTCTCGCATAAAATGACGATAATTTCGGCCAACTCGCTCTTAATAAAAATATAACAAGGACGTACGCTGCCCGAGAAAGGAAGGAACATTTTTTTATACGCAGGAACGTAATGTTAATCGCGGGGCCCGTCATTATACAAAGTAAATTTCAATTCTTTCGTAGAAACTGGTTTCCCATCCGACTTCTCCATACAGTACACCGATGAAGCAAAAGGATTATCTTGAAACAAATCCCACACACTCGAAAATACAAATCTTAAATTTCTACACTTCATAATTTCAATTTTTCAAAATGTATCAGTCATTCCTTAATAATAAGCGCATTTAATTCACCACTAGGCCAGTGATTCCCAACCTGTAGGTCGCGACCTCCACGTGCGTCGCGAAGTTTTCTGGGTCGAGCCACCGCAATTATTTTCAGTTGACGATTTTTAACACTTATTTATTTTAATATGGTTACATTGCCATATTCTATTAATGATGTAACACTGATTTTTTATAAATAAAAGGATGGGAATATTTACCTTAGGTACCTTATTTGAGGGTGGCGCCACAGGTTATTTGAATATTATAAAAGGGGATTGCGATTTCAAAAAGGTTAAAAAAATACTGCACTAGATATTTATATAATCTCAAAAAAGATTTATCCCCAATTGTATTTTATACAGATGTACCTACACATTTCCTAATAACTATACAAATGTGTAATAGGTTTGGTTCACTGGAAACTAGAGAACTGTTTTATAAAATAGATCTAGTAGCAAAAGCAAAATGTTTTACCGTGCGCGTACTTAATTTGAATTCCACTTTCGTGGAGAGCCGAAATAAAATGGAGAATGGTACCGTAGCCCTTGGATGAATATTGGAAAGGGGGCCCTGAAGGCTTTGTTCTGTTCAGTTGCCTGCCTCAAGTGGCTAACTTTCACCGAATAATCCAGGGCTGCAGCCGCGGCCGTCAAAAGTACCGCGCCCAATGTCACGATCTGGCTCCTCGTAATCGCGCCCCGTATTACGTGGCTCGCTACAAAAGAAACCGGTCCACTTTTGGTAGACCGGTTACGGAAAGAATTCAACCAAATGGACGACGGATCGCCTTCGGCGCGAAACGTCGCTGCTCCTTTCATATTGATTCGATTAGAAAACGAGCAACACTCCCCGCTCGTTCGTCTCTAACCGCACTTAGACAGCTATATTTCCGAGTTTAGTAATAATTAATATTGCGTTTCCAAAGGCTCCGTGTTACAACACCGCGAAATATTTGAGAATAGAATGGTCCGAATGTAGCCGAGTTGAGCGGATAAACATATTTTTAATGCAAATTCAATGAGGTGACAATTCTGTGATTATAAAAATTTATTTGAAGAATAAAATCCAGGTTCCTTTTCTTTTTACAAAGCTATCGAATTACTTCAGTCGTAGTTTTTTTAATCTCCTTTTTCCTTTTTCTTTGAGGGGTGCCAAGGCCCCATAGCCCCCTTTGGGTGCGCCTCCTGGTGAACGTGTGAATTTTTACAAGTTGTGGAATGTAATAAGAAATTTCTTCTTTTTTTTAGTAATGTCAAGAGTAGTGTGTGAAAAGGTTCAGTTTTACTTTTAAGGCTTAGTGATTCGAACAAAGTGGTGTAGGAAAGACGGGAATAAGTAATTTAGGAAGATCGTTTGAAATTATCTTTCGGACTTTTGAACTTTTGGAGAACTCTTTAAGATTTTACACCGAAATTAGAGGAATTTTACATGATGATGTAACACTAAGAAGAGCAACATTTTTATTAAGGAATTAATGATGAATATTAAATATTCATCTAATGAATGTTAATGAAAATAATTATAATCGTCGTCAGAATTTACTATTAACATTATTCTGGTGCAATTTCAGGCGGATTCGTTGGAACACCGATTTGTATTGTAAAACGAATGTGAAACCATGCGATCCCGATACCTCGTTGCGAACAATCAATCGCCGATTAATAATCGAGTCACGTAAACAGTAGAGACAACTGCAGGTGCTATCGTGACTCGGTTATGCCTCTCTTCTACGGATTAAAAGGTTACAAGGCGTTTCTACGCACAAGACAATGAAAAGTGGACGCGTCTGTTACAAAAACCGCCCCTTTGCTTTCGACTTCCACCCCGTCCTCCTGTAGAAATAGTTTCATCCCCACAAGCATCTATTATTGCAGTGACTATACGAATAGGTGATTTTAATATTATAAAATTAAATTATAAAAGTAAAATGGTATACAAATTTCCAACAGTGCGTTCGCGGTAATAAAGAGAAAATGCAGACATTGAAAGATTTTTACACGAAACGCAGAAGATTAAGAATTACGTTTGATTGCGTAAGTATTTATATTTTAATCGAGCTGTTTCCCCTTTCTCTTCCAGCCAATAAACGTACATCTTAGACTAGTCTGGTGTAATATCAGGCGGATTCGTTGAAACACCGCGATTTGTATTGTAAACCAAAGAATACTACAGCAGAAAGAGATGGACACATGTTATCCTGTGACCGCCTCCAAAAAACTTAATCGTTCTGGTTCGCTCCTATTTCGCAATCATTTAAATCGAGGTCTGGAGTTCAGACGCCTTTCTCCCCTGGTAACGGATTCAGCCCATGCGATCAAGATCAATTTCGTTACACGTAAGTCGCGCGTTTTCCTCGTCGCTCTGTCCCTTCCCATTGCGTTACGCGGCTTTACAGAATTGCTAATCATCCTGAACCGATGAAGATTACATTCATTTAAAATTCGTCTTATGCTATCGTTCGTAACTTCGTTCTGTTTAGCCCTTTAACTGCTGCGAGCAAAAATTTGCATTCGTTCATTGTATGTAGTAGGTACCTATGTGCTGGGACCGCCTATAGGCGTTCAACGACTATGGTTAAGAGATACGGCTGGAGTAGTCCCGCACGCGGCGTACGCTGAGCATTCGAACTCTCAGCCCTCAAAGGGTTAATGTGTTCCCTATCCGTTCTCAAAAATTTGAGAATATTCCATTCTTTACACGGATATTACTCGAGATTAATGTACTGATATAGTGGCATTTTAAAAAGAGGGACAGTAAAGAAAGAATTCTGAAAACGAGAAACCTGGCTCGACAGTTTCGCGACTTAGTAGTCGCGGCAGTTGCTCTGAATTCTGAATTAGTTTTCACCAGACGTCACCATCTCTTGCATCAGTCTGCACGATGACAGCGGGCAGTGTAGAAATTTGACGATCCAGCGCGGCCCGCGCTTGAGAAACGAGTACGAAAATAGAGTGTAGAAAGTGGGTCGGATCCGGTGGCCGCTAAGACCGCTAGAAGCATCCTCGGGCAGGTGCGCCACCCCATGGTCAAGGTGCCACGAGTGCGTCCTGCTGCCGGGAGCCATCCCCAGGGCAACTGAGCCCTGGTTCCTCCGCAATTCAACGATACACCGGGGATGCGGGGTAGGCGGCAGGGTGTAGCGCAAGAGACAGTAGTCATGTACATTCGTAACAAATTTAATTAGTCACAAACAAGTGCTAAAAAAATAAATAAAGTTCAGCCTGAGTCGACGCCGTTGAGTGTGCAGCGCGGGTACGCTTAGAGGTAGTGCGCCGGGGCAGCGGCGTAGGACAGAGCTGGTGCCGCGGCGTAGGACAGAGCTGGTGCCGCGGCGTAGGACAGAGCTGGTGCAGCGGCGAGCTTGGCGTAGGGCGCTGGGTGGGCAGAGTAGGCGATGGGCGCTGGGTGGGCAGAGTAGGCGATCGGTGCTGCGTGGGCGACGGCTACTGGGGCGGCATGAGCGTAGGTCAGAGGGGCGGCCAGCTTAGCGGCCGGCGCGGCGTAGAGGGCAGGGGCGATCTTGGCGACTGGGGACGCGTAGGCCAGGGGAGCGGACGGGGCGTAGGCCAGGGGTGCAGCGTGAGCGACGGGGGCAGCGGCGATGGTCTTGACGGCGACGGCGGCTGGCTCTTTGCGGACTACGGCGTTGAATCCGTTGAGTGGGTCAGCGGTGTAGTCGACGGTGCGCTTGGTGCCGTCAGCCTCGATGAGGGAGTAGCTGCCCTGGACCACGTCACCGTCCCGGCTTTCCTGTTGGCTCTTGGCGTCGCCGGTCAAGGCATCGTGCACATCGTAGGCGTAGCTGTACTGAGGATGGGGGTCGTAGTCAGCGTCCACAGTCTTGGTCACCACAGCCTTGGCGATCGGGGCGACAGCTACCGTCTTGGCGTAGGCTGGTGCGGCGTAGGCAAGAGGGGCAGCTGGGGCGGCGTAGGCCAGAGAGGCAGCCGGGGCGGCGTAGGCCAGAGGGGCAGCCGGGGCGTAGGACAGAGCTGCTCCGGACAACACACCGGCGTTGGCGGCGGCCACGAGGGTGGCGAGGGCTACGAACTAGAAAGTCGAAAGCGAATTGTTAGAAGTTTGTGGAATCTGGTTTTACCTGCTCTGAGGGGTAGTTTGTTGGGCGTCGGTCGGGTTAGATCAGTGTCACTGGTACAAGATGTGTACCATGTACGTCGATGGTCGGCTTCCTCTACTCACCTTGAACACCATTGTTGAGGAGATATGGTTGGTTTGGATCGACTGAGCGACTGATGATGTCAAACGGTTATTCGGACTGCTTTATATACTGGCGCGCGGGCCATTGCCACTATTCTCCCCCTCCGAATTCGGTTAGGTTTTGCCGGACTTTCAAAGTTTGGCGGCAGATCGTATCAGCCGACCGCACTTGAACTTGGCCGGTACTAGGGCACCTCTCATATTCAACATTTCTCGATATTCGACGGGCAGGCTGGACGAGAAATGCTGATTTCGCCCGCAGTCAAGCGGACCTATTCATAAGCGATCGTTCGTTATGTCTGGGTACGCTTCTTGCGTGGGTTTTCAATTAGACTTGCCCTTTGTGGAGGTTTTTCTATCTTTGAATTATCAAGTTACTTATCAGCTGAACGAACGACACTAATAACAGACAATTTGCAAAACCAAAATGTTGAAGGGAAAAACGCTACCGCTGTCCGAAAGTTACTCTTTCGACGAACGAGTAGAAGTTAGAATTATTAGTTTTACAGGAAGACACTTAGAATATCTAAAGTGCTGAATAAAATCCGGTGTTAAACTTTGGACGTGAAAGTTTATAACATATACGCGTTAAAAGAAACTTAAAAATAAAAGATCGAAATTACACATAAAATTTCGATTCATAAAAAAAAAACTGTTTACGCTTTTGACCATCTGACTTACACAGCATTTTGTTCTGTAGCTTTAACATATTGCTTTTATTTTTCTTTCTTGCCTGTAAATCTTCCTTTCTTTTTAACAAATTCGAATAACGAATTTTCTATATTCAAATAATTAGTTCTATTCTACTGTTCCAATGCCCCAATCTTAAGTGAACCAAATGAATAATTAAATTTAATCATAAAATTCGTTTAATTCATGCCATTCCCTGTTTACGAGTCTCCCATTGCATCGAAATTTCAGATCCGAGCGACGATCGTCGAAATTCAATTTTGCCAGCTGGAAATCGCACGGCCGATTTTCTAAATTTCACCAAATTCCATGGCAACTGGCCCCGGCGGACGAGAATTCGTCGCGAAACTTTCCAGCGATACGTGTCGGCGGGTGTATCCCGATCTACCTCGTCCGTTGCGTCATATCTAACGTTACCATTCGAGCAGAAGTGGAGCACTTTCATAAAGAAAAAATAGGTGGGCCGTCCGAAACCCGGGGCCCGTTGTCGATCGATCAGTAGCCCAGGGCCAGCAGGAAACTATATCGATCTTGATCCAGAATCAAGACCTCCGCCTCCGCCAGCTCCTGTCCTGTAGAATCCTACACTCACGCCATGGTGGACGAAATATTTTGTATTTTGTAACGTAACGTATGTACCTATGTCTTAGCAAATGGATTTGTGTTTAGGTTAGGAGAGAATGGATAGGCAAGAAGTTAACAGAACTTGCACGTATAGCCGTTACTACTTAGTGTACGTTAATGACAGAGAATAAGGAAAATCGATGCGAAGAATTAATGCAATATAAATTTCTCTATATGCCTTAATCGTGTAAAACTCCGATGATTCTGACGTCACCAACTCCTTACATCACGAGTACGTAATCTCGTCCTCTTATTTTTTCATACTGCGAAAAAACCAGTCGAATCTGCCAATTATGGTGAAACTCAAGGTCGGTGCACGAATTTTTTACACCATCGAACTGCAGTATATTAAACGATACAAGTTGTTCATTCCGACCGCTCGACTGCCCCCTCTTCTACTGAAAATGGTCCTCCTAATAGCTTCGCAGTAGGTAACATATGGCGAGGACTTTAACGAATAATTATATGGCAAGAAAGTTGTCGAATTTGTCAGGGAGTTTGGTGTAACAGAGATAGAATATCGTTCTCAATTTTAATTTAACAGCAATGTTATATTATGAAATGTTTAACACGCGTATCCATATGGTTTTATTTCGCAGAAGATTTCATAGAGATAGTAGGTACTTAATTTTTTTATTAGCAATTAGTTCGAAATTTTCGTACAAATTTATTATCCAAGATTTAATCTTTCGATGTTGTTATATATTTATATGCAGAAGTATCAGTGCCGTTTTAACATAGAGGCGAAGGAGGCAGACGTCTCAGGGCCCTGGAGCTCAGGGAGCCCCTGAAAATTGGAAAATTAAAAAAATGGGGTTGTAAAAGCTAGAAAAGAATTGGGAATGGGCCCTCCAACTGTGACGGAAAGAAAATAACGAATAGGTACACCAAAATTTAGATTATAAAATGGGGCCCTTTTCTCGTGGAATGCACCTCGCGTTTAATCTAATTTATTTAATTGTTTTAATACTTATTCACTTCGCGTGTTAGCGTGGTATTTTTTATTGTGTTTAATTTAGAATAATTTAGGGGGCCCCATATGGCCCCTCACGGCCCCCGAAAATAATAAGACATTACCATAGGATAATATTTAAATGTCCATCTTGCTGCACTTGCTACTTCCATAAATTCGCAGATGTATCAGTTGGTGACTCGTGAAAGTCACTAAATTTCCCAAAACGACTTTCCCATGGTTCCCAGATTTCATGGAATCAGTATTCGATAATCTGTTCATATGTAAAACAGAAGGAAATATGCTAGCGAGGTTTCTCTGAATAAACGATCTATACAATATTAACAAGTACTATCGAAATCAGAATTTAAAAGAAGCAAATCTTACATTTAATTTTGCTAAAAATATACAATCTGCATTGACATTCTGCCATACCGCAGAGAAAACTGGAAACGATGCTTAACTAAATAAAAAGCGGCGTAAACCAAACGGAGGCTAGCGAAACAATTAATTCTGCAAGCAATCGGCAATGGCCAAAGTGCTATAGAGAAGAAAAGCGACGCCGCGTTTCTATCGAGCAGAAGTCCGAAGACGGATTAAGTAACTCGTGGCAAGGACGTGGCCTAGTCCACGGCGACGGTGTTCATGATGGTCCAACGACCATCGTCGCTGTTCGAATTGTTCGTGATGGGCGTGGTCCGATTTCTTGCTCAATTTTCTGCCACTCTGCGGCCGCAAATCGGGTGACCGTCGAAGGTACCGTCACCCAGTTACGTCAGCGTGCCCGTGGGTCCTGCTCACGCGGTATAAAAGCCGAAAACCACCCGACCATGGTATCATTCGCATCACAGACAGACAGATCAACAGATCAACCACCAATCAAGCAAGCTACAATGGCTTTCAAGGTATAACAGCCGAGAACTCGTAATTCATTCTGCCAACACTTTCAAAGCAGTCCGCCGACTACCGGGACGGGTTTCGATGCGCGGCGACAAAGTATTTCGAACGACTTTATCACCGAATCTGCTGCGGGCAAATTTTCGCCAATTCTAATTATTTGCTGCTCGGCGCCGAAAAGTATCACAAAATCATTTGTCTCTTCGATTAACGTTCCTTCTTTTTTGCAACGCCGCGATCGAAAGTGGAACGCACGTCCGCGGCTCTGATTTCAATAATTCTGCACGTACGATTTCGGTAACACGACTTTCATCGACGACTCGAGAACGGTAGAATTTGAAGCCCGCAAGCGCCCAGGAGGTCGGTGCATACTCGCAACCACGATATCGCTCGAGGCATTACATTGTTAAGCTTTTAAAAGCTGATTATCCGATGGACCTAATAATTAAATCGCATCTAACGTAAAGTACTATTCTGTTCACAGTTCGTTGCCTTCGCCGCCCTGGTAGCAGCCGCCAACGCCGGGCTTCTGCCCGCTGCGCCTCTGTCTTACGCCCCAGCCGCACCCCTGGCTTACGCGGCCGCGGCGCCGGTGATCGCCGCCAAGACCGTAGTGGCCCCAGTGGCCAAGACTGTGGACGCTGACTACGACCCTCATCCTCAGTACAGCTATGCCTACGACGTGCACGACACCTTGACCGGTGACGCCAAGAGCCAGCAGGAGACCCGCGACGGAGACGTTGTCCAGGGTAGCTACTCCCTCATCGAGGCTGACGGAACCAGGCGCATCGTCGACTACACCGCTGACCCAGTCAACGGATTCAACGCCGTCGTCCGCAAGGAGGCCGCCGCTGCTCCTCTTGTGGCCGCTGCACCAGTAGCCAAACTCGCCACCCCCATTGCTAAGATCGCTGCTCCTATCGCATACGCTGCACCGGCTGCCCAGGTCGCATACGCTGCACCGGCTGCCCAGGTCGCATACGCTGCACCGGCTGGCCAGGTCGCATACGCTGCACCGGCTGCCCAGCTCGCATACGCTGCACCGGCTGCCCAGCTCGCATACGCCGCGCCCATAGCCAAATACGCTGCTGCGCCAGTTGCCTATGCCGCCCCAGTCGCCAAGCTGGCCGCCGCACCCGCGCTCTCCTACGCCACACCATTCGCCAAGATCGCTTCACCCCTTGCCTACGCCGCCCCAGCTCAAGCCGCCTACATCCACTGAAACCGATCTGTCTTCTTTAGGGATAATGTCTGTCAAATAAACGCCGTTTTCTAGCAAGTACATACCGTGGTTTTGGAGTGTCTGCATCCCCTCTTTGTCGACTCGTCCACTCGGCATCGTCCTTCCACCTTTCATCCCGTTCCCTTTTGGTCGCTCGTAGGAGCACAGGGTGGGAGCACCTGATGTGCAGCGATGTAGTTGCCTATACCCATAGGTTGCTTGTACTTCGTATGAAGGTAAATTGGAAAGTGCTCTGGTGGTACGTTGTGCTGCAAAAATGAATTGATATTAGGTATATTTGCGTATTATTCGTTGGAATAATTTTTTTCACGAGTTCAAGGGGTAGGTGTACTTTCAAATCATCTACACCATTTCGTATGCTCTGTTGATGTATGGTGTTCCTGTACAGATTTATGTACACACTAGCAAAATACCCCCGCGCTTCGCTTCGGGCCTAAGAGATATTAAGGACTTCATGAAAACACATTTCACTAGTTTTACTCCCTTAGGGTAAATATATAGGACTTAGATAAAACATCATTTTTTTTTTAAAATGGGGCCCTGAAGGGGGCAGGAGCCAGGCGGTAGCGACTCATTGGCCGCCCGTTAAATCCGCCACTAGGTCTGGTAAAATGATTATATAAAGTGGGGAGGTTGATAGGACGATGATTAAAACACAAGGACTTTGTTTCTGAAGGAATTCGCCACAGAGTGAGGAAAGTAGGGTACCTTCTGGTAAGAGGCCTGTGATAAGTCGGCTCTTACCCCAGAACCTTGGAGCAGACAGTATTGTCTCTGTAAGATTTCTTTCGCCAGTTCATGAAATCTATTTAACATGCATAATTTGCCCATTAAGAGGCTGATAACTTAGAAATTATTTGCCATTGGCGAATATCATTACTTGATTTGTGTAATTCACCCTTTCACGCCTAATGTCGGATATATTCGATGTCCACGAAACGATTCCAAAATATATATATATATATATATATATATGTAATATGTATATTGGCGGCTAGCATCGGCGTCGCGAAAGGGTTAAAAGAAACTTATTCAGATGCAGAACCATTCATGTATAACATCCGTTATTCGCGTATTTGACAACATTATTCGATTAACTCGTTATCTTAACCGTTTCGCCATTTATAAACAGAATTAAATACTTCGCCCTTAATTCTGCTAATCTTAACATATTCTGCATACCATTTCAAAGATTTGCATATATTTAACAAAAGTAAAAACTTTATACACAAGTTTGTTCGGATAATTTCGACTCGCTTCTGAAACTACCACGAAAACCTGTTCCGACCGTGTGCAAAAACTTACAACTTTCTTGTCATGCGATACTCGCAGAACAGGTGGAAGGGCTGAAAAATTCGCGTGAAATTAATGCTGCGCGCGTATAGGTAATCGTTACAAAGCGTGGAAGAACTGCGTGAACAATGACATGGATTCTGTATCCACATTTCACTCGTCCTTATCGCTCGTTAAGGGGACACCTTTTCATTAACCATTCACGGACGAGCGTCGCGTTCTCCAACACTTTCTCCGCCCTGAAGTGGCCGTGTTGCTGGTTACACAATACAACCACGCCTCGTACCCATCGGCCGCTGCGAGTGGTGCACGTAATATAAGCCGTTGCGTTAATCGAGAACCCCAGGCAAACCAGATTCGTGCAACGATGCAACCTTGGTCCACTTACGATCCCGCGTATCCTCCTCCTTAAGCGCGCTTTATTGCTCTTAAAGTTCATAATTAATCACAGGATGGCAGTTAATATAATACCAAAGAGAGACATTATTCACACCCCGTTAGAATGGCTTTTAGCAATTTTATGGTTGCCATCAATGTAAACTACCAAGCACGCCAATTGAACGGTACGTTTCGTTTTACGTATTACACGAAGTCCATATCTGTTCTTGTGTTCCGAAGCGGTGTATCACGGCGCCAGTGTAATTTTCAGGAGTTACGGAAAAACGATCCATTTTTATCATATGTATTTTATTACAAAAATACAATGTACACTGAACAAGATTTTAATGGAACCATTTTTATAAATATATCGCCCGTAATTATAAAAATATGTTTTGCACGCTGCTCCTGCTTGCGAGTATTATCTTTCTTACTTTTTCTTCCATGCCGGAAATGTTTTCGAATTAGACAAAAAAATACAAAAAACCCTGGATATTTGTTTCTTAGAACAAATATTACATATAAACTTTTTAATGTCAATACGGTAAAGCAGTAGCATAAATATATTATTCTTACTTAACAGTAGTAGAAAGCTCTCACTTTTAACAGAATCGGTCACGTTATGTTCCTAATATATTCTAAAGAAAATTATAAGTAACACTTGTTAAGGAGTACTAAACTAACTTGTACTTATTGATCTTGACTTGCCCTCTCTGGCGCCGCCAACCTGCAAATTAATATGTTCGAACGGGTTGTATAAACTGCATTTTCTTTGCATCAATTAACTGTTAAAGTTACAATTTTCATTTGTATCAAGACTACTTACCGATGGATTGTTACGTAATCCTCTGCAAGGACATTAGATGTGTCTAAAGGCGTTAAAAATGTGAACTGGCTTTGCGGATGTGTTTTAGCGTGTTCCAAAAGAATGTCCATTATAACTCGCCGGTTTACTTTATCCTAATTAAAATAATCATTAACGAACACTACACTTTGCATACACATAGAGGACTCTTAGCTTTCGTAAATATTATGTACGTACCATGAAGACGTCAAATTCGTCTAGGAAATAAAAAGGTAAACCGGTGCAATCCCAAAGTGCTAAAATAAAGGCAACAGTCGAATAAGACCTTTCACCGCCTGACAATGATCTTGCGTCATTGGTTGACCTTTTAGTATCGTTTTGTGTGTGCACTTCAAGTTCAAGTGTCTTCCGTCCATGGTCGATGTGTATGGCACCCTGGCAAACAGGTTTAACGGAAAATGATAACAGAAAGAAATGAAAATACCCCTCTTGTTCCAGCATACATTTTCATACATACTGTTTTGTTCCGCAAAGCGAGCACATTCGAAAATGAACTTTGTATGCTTTTTCCGTAAGTGGTTTTCATGTCCGCAAATAATTTCTTTCGAGTTTGCAACCGTTTAAGATGTTCCTACAACATACAAGCATTTATTTATTCACATTTATCTTCCTTGTTTGTGGCGATGAAAAGAAGCATAAAGGCACGGTTAAACATGTGCAATGCGCGTTGCAGAACACCATTACAAGGGTCGATTTTTATGGCTCGGCGCGCAACGTAGGACCTCGTACCATAGGTAACCTTGAGTGTTCGGCGCGCAATGCGCGCTGTTGCACATGTTTAACTCTGCCTTAAGGATTAAGTTATTTAGTTCAACGTTGTGAATATTATTATCAGGACGAAAGTTTTTAAAGAGCATTTTTTCGAACGATTCGAGTGACCACACGAGTCGATGCTTGGGTCGATTTTATTTAAATAACAAAATTCGTCATACCATAAATTTGTACGATAGCTGCTACAATCACAAATTTATTGAAAAACTTTCTCACGGTTGAGGTACGAGTTTCTCTATTTAGACGATATTTGGTGCAATCACGATATCTGCATTATCACGTGCGTAAAGGAGAAAAATGTAATAACTCACTTGATAACTTTTTTCAATTTTCGAAGCCAAGTAAAAATCCTTGCCGCACTTTGCTTCTTTTTCTTTTAACTCTCGCCGCAATTTTTCTATAGTACCAAATTGTCGCTCAATCTCGCGAATCTTGGCTTTCAAATCTTTAGACAATCGTTCAAGTTCGTTGACAGATCTGTAAAAATATTCGGTTTGCTTTTCGGTCAAACACATTCCAGCAACTAATACGATATACATTATCCGCGTACACAGTAAGTTATTAACCTTGCCGTTTCTATTCTTTCGCATCGGTCTGTAGCATTGGACACAGCCTTTTCAGTAACCCTTTGTTGCGTCTCCAGGTCCGCGGTGGCATTTTGCAGCGCCTGGCGGAATGCCTGCAATTTCTTTGCCGCGTGTCTGCTCTTCGCGCGCATTGCTTCTTTTTCATCCTGCAGTTGTTTTATACTTTCCTAGATAAAAGATGTAAGAATGTATAAACACAGGATATCAAAGCGACCTTCAATTCAGAAAATACCTTCAAAGGCTGAACTTTTGAGTCCAAGCTCTGCCTTAGTTCTCTATGCCGCTTAACTTCTGCATCCAAGCTCTCGACTTTCTTTTGAAGCTCAAGAACGTCTACGTTTAAACGAGACTCCTCGCGTTTCTCCTGGTCTAACTTCTTCTCCAACTCGTTCAATTCATTTTTCTGTGCCGAGATTTGTATTTATGTTATTTTTATACATTCCACGAATACTTCGCTTTTGGATGAAGTACTTACAAATACTGTAACAGATATAGCTTCGTTCGCCTCAATTTTATCCTTCAGATCATTGATGGACGCTTTATATTGACTTCGAGCCGCATGAAGCTTAGCGACTTTCCCATTCACAGATATTAATTCGGAACTCGAACGTTTCTCTTTCTCGCAAGCTGTCGCGTACGATTGCATCGCGCTATTCTTCTCGTTATCTATACTGCGGATCTCGTCTTCTAATGCGCTGATAGAAAAAGCGGTCCATGAGTTTCACAATGATCATACGGGAAAGAAAGAAGAGGTAGACGAACATACTTAATCGTGTCTGTAACAGAAACTTGGAGGAATCTGGCTTTCAAGCCACGCGGCCCGCCGTAGCTCCTGTAATTTGGATCTGGGTAGAATGTATCGCCGTGCTGTGTGAAGGCCCGTTTACAATTCCGTGGAACTTTTGTAGCGTCAGACATAATGGCCGATGCTTCCTTGCTGGTCGGTATTAACAAAACACATTCAACTTCCCGCTGATCGATGAGACAATTAGCAACGACAGGATCTGATATATCCATTGCGTCTAATAGATTAGAATAATTTGGCGAGTAAGTACAATGTGCACGAACATCGTGGGCCTAAAAATACGAATTAACTTTTATACAGCGAACTACAACAGTTTAAAAAACAGTTTACTTACTATGTTATAGAATTTGCTGCATATGATCTGTGGGGTTCTTTCGTTTAGGTAAATCTCTTTCATAATTACATTTAATACTTTGGCATCGTGACTATTATCTACACAAAACGTACTAAAAGTGCTGTGTCCTAAATAATTTTCAACGGCAGGTGCCCATGCTGGATTCTTCATTTTTATATGCGCCCCTAAACACGGACGAAGAAACACATACGTGTAGTAAATTTGATGAAATTATCGATACGAAGTAAAATAAATTCTCAACTATTTACCAAGGGGGCCGCGTGGTTTTTGCTTGAAATGCCCATTGCTATATTCTTCTTCGATCCTTCTTAAGAGGCGTGGTATATTTCGCCCAAAGACACTTAAGGCGTTATCCGAATGCTGTTTCCTTGCGCTTAACTCTCGTCTGATTTTCACTGAAAATAGGATTAGATTGTTCAGCCTCGTTCGACTTGATTTCGTGTTTCGAGATGCGACATTAATTTGTATGCAAATAATTAAATACTCACGTATACGATTTTCATAGCCGTTTGCTTCGATTTTGAACGCTTGAATTTCTTTCAAAAGGCGCATTTTATCAGTTTCTAAATGTGTTTGATGAGTTTGTTTGGTACGTAATAAGGCTTCAACCTCGCTTAACTTCTGCTCCAAGTCTGTTAACTGCTGTTTCATCGCGTTTCTCTCACTCTGCTCTGCATTATCACCACTAAAAGAAATACGTAATTGTATTGGCAAGTTGATACGCATACAAATTATATAAGAAAATTATAAAAGAAACCTTTCTAGTCGATGTATTTCCTTTCGGATCATACTAATATCATCTTCCAATCTCTTAATTTTACTTTGAGCAGAACGCCACTCTCGTGCTTTGGTGGAATGTGCGTCTTTATTTATGCTATAGTCTTGCTTCGTTTTATTATACACTTCAGAGCTGCTAGCAACTTCCTGTTCTGCACAATTAATTTCCTCTCTCAGTTTTCTATAAAAAAATAATGATAACATATATCACATCGTATATACATGGAAAAAGGGTGAATCACCTAACATTCCCTGCGTTGCATCACTGTTACAATTCAATGCAAATTTAAATATGTATTATCTCTAATTCTTTTTATCACGTTTATATTACGTTTGCACCCTTTACGCCATACTCCTCCCGTTCGCGTTAAAGAATGAAAGTATAGATTCTATTACAAAAGAAGATTTAACTGACCATCAACTTGTGGTATCTCAATCAGACTTCCCCAACTTTTATCGTATCACCAAGCATGGAGATATTCGCGAGTAAATCTTAGGTGACTCACCCTATATACTTGTTAGTAAAACAGTTATTAATTATTCATACTGGATTTTATTATTTATTTCTTCATCTTTGGAGTCTGCAGACGATTCGGTGTCCCTGAGCTGTACAAGATTGTTCTCACACTTGTTAAACACTTTCTCGACCTTCTGTAGCTTTGTTTCTTCTACTATAGCCTGCACAGTGGTATTCAAATCTTATGTTATTAATCCAGAGCTAGAAATTGTTCTGTATAATTCTCCAGTATCAGATTTATCACTCACGACTGCCCAAATCAGCTCCATTTCAAGATCAGTCACTTCACCGCGTAATTTATCGATGCCTTCCGCTCTCTTTATATTCATTTTAAGCTGTTCCACTTCTTTCCTTGCCTCAGACAATATCTATAATGAAATCTTGTTAGCGCATTTATAAAATACACCAGTCGCTGCAAGAAACACGTAACGCAAGTGCACCTCGTTGTACTGCTTTAACTTTTGGTATTCGTGTTGACAGACTACATCAGCTTCCTTATAGTTATTACCGATTACATCTAACAGCGTTGCTTGCATAAACAGTTGGTACTTTTCTTCCGGCTTAGACGATACTAGAAAAGTTCTTGATATGTCCTGATTCAGAATAGAAATGGGATTGTCTATCTGAATGTTCATTGCTCTTAATATGTTATCCAGCTCGGTTCGTTTGGTAGAAATCACGTCCCCTGTTAAACGCAATTCCACATATATACATCTGCTTCAAGTATCTTAAAGTATACGCAGAAATAAAGTTAATCGACTCTGATAAAACATAACTGCCTTGCGAACCTTTCCAGTTTCTTATTTTGTACGAAGATGAGCTTCCGATACTGCGAAGAACCGTTATTGCATTGCCGTAAACCTCAGGTTTGTACGCCATGGGTCCATTGTTAAGCAACGTCACTTCGATCGTTGCAGTATTCTTCCCCTTTTTTATGAAACCTATTCGTCGAAGAAATATATTATAAAGAAAACAAACAGTTTCCACTGACGCTACATCGTAATGTATGGTTTATACCTTTCACAGACGCTCCGCGACTGGTGACATTCGCCCTGGCGCCAAGACCGACCGTCAGAGCCGTTAATATTGCACTTTTACCGCTTCCATTACGGCCAACAATGAAATTTACATTCGGGTTTAACATTATTTCCAAGGCGTCGTGGCACATAAAGTTTCGCATCAGAATTTTTGTTATCTTTCCTGGTTTGGCCTGCGGGGTAAGACGATACTCAAGAATAATTCTACATTCTGGTGTGTCTCTAAATGCGAGGAATTCCAAAGCGAGGGCTTATCTGGCTATCATAGAAACATTGATAAATCTAACCACTTACTTCGTCGGTAAAATCAAACGTGTCGTCTTTTCCTTTCGAGCGTTTCGACAGAAGTTCCTCCGATTCCCCGGACTTCCTCTTTTTCCTGCTTCTTGTATCACTTTCCATGGTTTCGGCGACACTTATGTACAATCCAGTTACGTGCAAATTGTATGCTCATTCAAATAGCCGCGCAACCAACTACCGCGTACACCATCTTCCTCATAGATGCTTATCGATTTCATTACAAGTAACCTTCAATCATCCCGCAACTTTTATAGACTCCTTCTACTCAAAATTTAAAAATGTGCTTCTTTCCTTCAATGCGCCAGTGACATCGAGATATGTTATCGTACCGAGCCACTACCTACAAATACGCGTGTATCTTTCCCGCCAGAGAACACACTTCTCTGCCTACGACCATTGTGTATGAAACTGTAGATTTCCCACTATCGTCTACTTATCCTCCGTTTCCGCCAATAACACAACAGCATCAGGGAAGTAAGTACGCGGCAGCCAATCGCGGAAGAGAATTTTCAAAAATTCAAAATGGTGGCATATAAAGGGTGCACTCAATGCTGGCTACAGGTGGGGGGTGAATCGTCCAACCGCCTGGGGCGCAAGGCCAGAAGGGGCGCTCAAACAATTTTCGACAAAACTGTTTGTTTAACTTACCTCTTTCTTTTTTATTAACGCTGTAGATACGGTCGCTTAGGTCAGCGTTTGATTTCAATTAATAGACTGTTTTACGTTCGATGATGTTTGTTATATTTATATGATAATATTCTCGGTCCGCGCTCTGTCTTTTTAATTTATATTGTCATTAAAATCACTCCTGAAAGTAAAAGCATATCGTTGTCGTTTTATCGAGGACTAAGTACTGAGAATTAAATATTTTATCACGGAAAGCCGACGTGAGAAAGTTTCTCCCAGGGTGCTGAGGCTCTAAAGCCGACACTGGGTATATTGAATAAAAATTATTTAAATCAAGGTTACACTTACTTCGTCCTAGACGCAATAAATAAATAAAAGGATATAGCTGCACGTATATTATTAAAATTAATTGTGTACAGTGTAAAAAATCACAATATCATCTCGAGACTAATAGATCCTTTTGGACATTCACTTTCATACTGCGTTGCGATTTTATTTACGAAACATTAGCAATAGTATTATCACAGACGAGGTATAGAATAGACCGGTCACCCAATGGTATTTTCTGTCCCACGGTTTTGGGGCTCATGAGTCCATTACCATTTCCGTGTTACATCCAACGTTAGCGGCTAAGCATGAAATAAGAGTGCAACACTATAAACGGTAGGAATGAAGATTATAATAGCGGAGAGAATATAAATACAGGGTGTTCCGATGCCAAGTTACTATAGCACATTCAAAATAAAAATTAAAGTTTCTTCATTCGTTTATTAATCGGCAACTTTACAGACCCATACAACTGAGAAGTATTGTACAATTTTGCTCAATTCTTTTCGGACATGGTTTTATACGAACTTATTTCAACTATTTGATCTATTTCATCTGACCCACTCTGTGTACACAGAGATACAGTCTCATTTATTATTTTGAACATTTCCTATAAAGACGAAATAAAAAATTATTAATAAATTATTTTTATGGTGTATGTATGTATCTCTTTTGCGTTCAAATTCTGAAGTTTTAGGTTATTTTAAGGACGCACTGTTATACGTGGCATATGAATGCAGCGGTGGACGCACACGCGGCTGCTTCCCCTTCCAACTGTACCGTCCCAACACAAATTCGCGAGGAATCTGCAGTATGTAGTAGTATTGGCTCGCTGTAGCGACATGTGTCATTGATACACACGTAGCGTCATAGTCGCCTCTTTAGCGTCGCGCGGTATCCCTGACAACGTGGCCGAGAGTGGGAGAACTCTACAGCGCACGTGTTCTGGCTTCGCCACACTTCGCCAGCACGTAAATGTAGCTGTTACAATTAATTCGGGACGGTAGAAATAAAAGGCGACAGCAAACAATGTGAAACAATGTCCCATTGAATGGAACAAAAGCAGGATCAGAGGAGAACGAAAGCACATTATATAGCCTTCCAAGACAACAATTATTTCTTTACTCATAAAAGGGAAAAAAGGTTCCTTGCTTTTCGTTAATCCATATACAGCTTTCCCCACCATAAACGAGCGACCCTTCGGCCTCGAGAAGCCCACCGGTTGACTGTCGAAAGCAATAAAACTGGCGGGCCAGATGGGACTTTCGGTACGGGAAACTACATATATAAATTGTTCGTGTTTCTGATAGATGTTTATTTATGAAAGTATGATCAATCGATTGCTGGGGGTTTTCTGATGAAAATGAGTCTACATAGAACGAAGCACTCAATTTGTAAAGTACAGTGATACCCAGGTAAATTAGAACGAAATGTGTCCGGTAATTGGGGAGAACCATCTCCACCACCATTTTTGTGCGACCATGCTCAGCCTCATCCTTCATCGCTTGTAGCCCGTACGAAGCACCGAACAACAGGGTCGTAAAGACGTAAACCCGCACCGTCGGCAGATGCTCGCAAATTCGGCGCGGCCAAATTAATCATTAACCTCGCATATTTATTATTTTCACGTGCATGCATCACCCTACCAAGGAATATCGGATACTGAAATAAAATTGATTACTATTTGGAAACATAGGCTGCCCCAAATCAACGCGATTATTCGCGGCGACAGCGGATACTTTGCCGCGATGGATCCGCGACAGTTTACTATTATCGGCGATATCGATTCGCTCTCCAGTGTTTTTTCCGCGGTGAAATAAAAAGTTGGACATTGCATTTAAAAAACAAAATAATAAGCTTGACTTTTGTGAAAAGTATTTCAAAACATGAGACACGAAACTCCATAAGGTGCCAGGTCTACTTATTCTATACCTCGTTAGTGGAATTATCAAGCAAATAGAATTTTATAATTCTAAAGACATTTGCTACTTCTGCTTTATGTGATTTACTTATTCAGCAGTAGGTGGCTGGAGGTTGTAATTCTATTTAACAGTTACAGTTTTGCAATACGTTTTATCTTGTTACATCTTATCTTACGCACCAGGTGGAGAATTTATTAATAGCACCTATACCTACTTTCATTACATACTTTTTACGATGAAGCCTCGAGCTATCGTTAAGTGCTTCGTATTATTTTATTACTTCCACGCCCGGTCTTCAATTTCTTCGTTTATGGCCAGGAAAAGCTAAACTCATTGTTAGGCTACGAAACATTTGGCGTTCTTTCCTGCCCGTCGTTGCTTTCTATGAATAGCGATTGACGTATCATAAACCCAGGGAACACCAAACCTTGCACATGGCATCAGCGGACCGTTCGCACAATTGCCACCACGTGCAACGGATTTGCGCCGCATACCTGCATTGCTCCCTACGACATATTAAATATTGTTGCCATAACTGTCCCTTGTCTCGATCCCTCTTCCCGCTAGAAGTCCCTGCGGTACATATTGATAAAATTGCCGTATGAGCAAGATATAACTCGGATTACTCGAGTCTCGATTACATAACGAAGAAAGGTAACGTATTGTTAGTTCGATTCGTTATTTAAGGAATGCCCAACTCTCTGCTGGTGTAGAAAAACGCAGGCGAGGTACATATGCAGGGCCGAGCACCCATTATGCAAGGGCGCCAGCGAAGGGGGGGCTAAAAAACTATGTATGTCGCAGTATCGTACGCTTAATAATAAAGGAATCCAACTCCCGCATAAACAAAATAAAATATAATTCTTCTTTTATTGTACCTCGTAAAGACAAAACATATTAAATAGAAAACTGGTGCAAAAATTTGGTGGCGCCAAAAATTGTCTTGCATAAGGGCGCCAACCAACCTCGCGCCGGCCCTGTACACATGCGTAGTATAGACTACATCTAATGGGACTTTGTGTCACACGAATTAAAATATTGGCTTCGCGAAAAATCAGGTTTCCGCGCGCACTCTATATTTAAGAATGGTGACTCTGGGAACTAATACAACACAATCACCAAAGTCGGTAAAGTTAGTAAAGGAAAAAACAATAATGATGCCTCCGCAGTTCCCGCGTTCACTTGTTACCACTTTTCCTACTTAGTTCATAGTGTGGATCTAGATTAATTAACATTTGCATTTTTTGTAGCAATTTTCACCATATGTAGTTTCGATGAAGCGATAACGTCGCATGCGACACGAAAATGGCACATTAAATGCTCCCTCAGTCGGTATGGCTGGCAACCTTCCTTATCCGTCGAGCGGTTTCTCTCAAAGCTATCCTATACCCCCGCTAGTCACCGCTAGTGTTGCCATATTCACGGTGTTTGGAGCACATGTGTGCTTTTACGAAAAACTTGTGTCAAAAATGTTTAATTTTTTTCGTAATCATATTTTGTAAGATATAAAGAAATAAAACACATAAAATGCAGCACGACGACGTGAGTATACTACGAATCACATATAGATATTCACGCTTAATTTAACCTTACATTTTTATAGGTTGTGTGGAGCGTTATCAATAAGTCCTTCTGCTCTTTTAAAGTAAAGTAAGTACAATTTTTTAAAAGAAGTTTACATCTCTATCGTTAAAAACAATTGTAACCTTATTTTACATTTAACGTTTGCAGCACCAAGTCCCAAAGGTTTTGTCGCAATGAATACAATCTCACAGGTTTATGTAGCAGGGCATCGTGTCCTCTCGCAAATAGTCAGTATGCTACCATCAGGGAAGAAAACGGTATCATTTACCTGTACATGAGGACAGCAGAGAGGTAATAGATTTAAAATAAAATTGTACGTTTTAAGATTCATTCCATTACCATTGTGTAACGCATTGGGAATTCTCCGCAGGGTGCATTCTCCGAAAAATGCGTGGGAGAAGGTGAAGCTTTCCAGAAACTTTGAGAAGGCAATAAGCCAGATCAATGAAAATTTGTTATATTGGCCAGGCTTCATAAAAGCGAAATGCAAGCAAAGATTTGTAAAAGTTACGCAGTATCTCATACGAATGAGAAAGTTAAGGTTAAGAAGGCAGAAACAGATCGTGCCGCTTCAAAGGAAGATTGAGAGACGAGAAAGGCGTAGAGAAGAAAAGGCCCTCGTCGCGGCTAGATTAGAAACAGCGATAGAGAAGCAACTTATGGAACGATTGAAGCAAGGCATGGTACGCGTCTTTAGTAATGCAATTATACCGATATATGTGAATATATATTTTCTACACGATCACAGAACATTTGTTTCTTTCTTCCAGTACAATGATATTTATAATTTCCCACAAAAAGTATTCGACAAAGCTGTGGAAGCTGTTGAGGTTGAAGGAGAAAGCGAAGCTGAGAGTGAAAGAGAAGAGGAGAAGGAGGAAGAGATTGAAAAGGAAGTGGAGATGGAATTAGAGGCTGACGAGAGGGAAAGAGAAATTAACGAACCGCATTACGTGGAAGCAGAATCGGATGACGATGTCTATGGCATTGAAGAAGTGTCCATGGTAATTAGGAATTATAATAAATTCTTATAAATTATAGATTCTTCTAAACTAATATATTTGTTTAGGACGAGGACAGTGATTCAGGACAGAAGGAGGAAGTTGAATTATCTGATGATTTCGAATCGGAAACGAGTGATATCGAGGTAATAAATGAATAACCTTTCGCTCTTTCACATTTAAAATCAATGTATTTTTGCAGGATATAACACCGTCCACGAGTAAAAAGGCAAAACGACCGGCTCCTAAAAAAGGCAAAGCGCAAAAGAGAACCCGCCCCAAAGTCGAGATTGAATACGAAGTGGAGGAGGCACCGCGGCAAAGAGAACGAGCATAATTACTTTTTACTTAGGAGAATTATAATTGTATCTTTAATAATAAAGTTGAGACTTGTTTCACAAATTTCAGCAGTACCATCCTTACAATCATAACATCATTAACATTTCTTCTCTCATAACAGATTATATCGTAATCTTGTTTAAATAACTAAAGATTCCTCTCTTGGATAGCGCGAATTCGAAATTCGCGCCACTGCTTACGGAGCTTATATAGACAGTGTAGATGGCATCTCCTCAAACAGAAATTATGGGAACCTAGCAGACGACATGTTTGTACACAAGGCTAAGGTAACTCCTGTCAATTTTCCACACGAAGAATACAAATGAACATGAATGAACTATTTATCGCCAAAGGTATAACAATTTCGATAAATTGCGATTGATCCGAGATCGTGATACTACATACAAACTCCACCGTAAATACAGCATTACGAACCCATTTACTCGTACGTTGCGTATGCTGTTTATCTTTTATATACTGGCCCGCGTATAAATCTATCTTTCTAAACGAGAAACTACTATACTTGAATAACATCTCGGAAAACTATGAAATAAACTAACAACCACCCTTCGATTACATATGTCACAATACGCGAAGTGACGTTTCGCGCGGCATGCAGTAGGTGAAAAGAGCGGACAATTGTCAACTTGCGGCCTGTCAAAAAAAAAAACTTAAGACGCCTTTGCGTCAAATTCTTTAATGAAGTACGATCGTTTCACGCGGATGCATCGAGCTCGGTAATAAAGTTCCCGCAGGCAAATGTCACGAGCTTCGCATTACCCGTGACAGTGTCTTTTGTTTGCTATAAATAGAAAAAGTAGGTTATCCGTAAAATCAATTCCAAAAATAGGGCAATTAACCCAATATGTTTCTCGGTTTTAGCAGGTATTACTAAGGCAAGGATCGCGTCATATTACCCTTACGTTCAATTTCCGCGATCTTTTATCATTCTGCTTTTTCTAGTCATAATTAACTTAATGCAGGGTAATTACTTCACTTGTGTCACAAAGGACAATTTAAATCTATAGAATTCTTATCCCGAACGAATTGTAATCGTGTCCGGCGGATTCTTACGTAAAATGTGGCAGTAATTTGTAGGCCAGCTGAAACACTTTATTCAAGAAAGTGCTTTTAAATGATTACAATCCTAAGGAGACTTGTGAAGTAATTATACAAATACATTTGTAAACCATGCTTGTTACCTAACATTTGCTAATTGTCGTCCATACCCTATTATTAACGAAGACGTAACTTTTGCTTGCAGGTGTATTATGAAATTTAGAGAAACTTTTAAAATCATCGATCGAGATTGAAGGCAAGATTATGGTCTCGACGCAGCATGATTTAATACGTTTCTAAGCTCGCTTTATATTCTGCGCATAAATGTCAAAACATTAGATTACATCGCCATGGAGTCGAATAATGTGGGAAACAATAAGACCTCCATATACATGGCAATATCTTTTAGAAAATTATGCGTGGCAACGGTGTCGCTGCCTCTCGTCACTCTTTTATTCTGCTTCGTTACGGCGAATATCTTCCAATCAGATGACATTCACGAAACGCATTGTAGGGTACGCATACTCGTACATTCAATATCTTGTGAATCATCGATTTCAGTTAACTGTATTAAGTGTAAAATGTTTTTCCATCCAGGTTTACAATGTACTTCCATCGATCTCAGCCATTACTGGCATATCCCCGCAAAGATATTTGTGGCGCATAAGTATAGCATTACATATTGGCCCTCGCCTGATTATTGCCAGTGTTTACCATTCTTATTACTATAATATGCTTAAAGCGCTCGACGATGTACCGTTGAAAATTATGGGAACCCGACTTTTAAATTTATGCTACTGGCTGAATATCGGGGAAGTGGCTGCCTTATGTGGTGTTACGTACATCTCGAATAGAGAGAATTATTGTAAGTAATATCATGGGAAGAGTAGTCTCCCGTTTAGCATGTGATGTATCGGTGGCGCGCTCAAGATCTAATCTTGGGTGGAGCCGAGTTGAATGGATAAAAGTATTTCTAATGCAGATTCTATAAAATTTGTTAGGTGGTTACAAAAATTTTATTAAAGAATAAAATCCAGTTCTCTTTTCTGTTTACAAATTGAATTATATATTAGTAGCTTTTTATTTGCAGCCAAAAATTTGATGTACATCACCTGTTTTCATGGTTCGTAATCTAGGCTTCGAGGAATTAAATAACGGAAATTGTTTTTTCAGCGGTGCATGAAAAAATCTTCATCGCCTTCATGATTAGTTCCCTTACGTACATGCTAACAGCTGTGAGGCTGGGACGTATAGTAACACCGAATGCACAAAGTCTTCGATATAAGCAGGTGCTTTTTATAATGAGTCTCGTCAGTACCATTGGACTCGTCATTTTCTTCCTAAAACACAGGCTATTGTGCCATGATCTAGGTAAGGAGATTCATATATTTACAATAAATAGTTGATAAGTGTATATAACCACATAATACAAAAACTATATAAAACTTATTAGAATATTTTTTTCTAACAGCATTTAGTTGGTTTTCCTTCTGCGAGTATGTGATTGCCTGTGCAAATATGGGTTTCCATGTTACCGTAATTTTAGACTTTCCCAAGGAGCAGCTGGTCGTTGGGAATGCTTTACCTGCCTTAAAGGTGGATTAACTCTTCGTAATATTTTATATTTATTGTTATCTTATTATTGTCATCAAAGTGCCTACTGCCACTGTCTGGAAGTGCTATTGCCAAGAATTAAAAGTATAATATACTATACGAAGCTGAGTATCCACTGCTAAATACTGGGAAACATTTGCTAGCGAAACTTGTGTCTATTAACGGAAGATTAAAAGTATCTGTAAACAGTTGTTAAACATTCCATGCTCACGGTGATTTCGGCGAAAATATTAATGCGGCAGCATTAACAAAATTACTAACTATTAAATACTACATCTACAGCTTCCATAATGAGCAAGAGGTAAAATCAAACGAGAACATAATCCTTGGATTTCTTTTATTCTTTTCGCGGTAGACAAATATCGTAGAGTCGATGTGAAAACGAATAAGTAATTATAGATATATAATTTATACGACCCTCAGCATTTTAATTCATTTTAAAAAATATCTGTCGCGGTATGTTTATTACTACATTAAGTGTTGGAACTGGGGTCACGTTTACGTATGTACATACTGTAAAAATTGGTCTTGTATTTCCGTTGGGATGTTTCAGCATTAAGAAGTATTCAGAAATGTTTTACATATTGAGTGGATACACGGTTCAATGCACAACGGTTCTCCAATTAAATCATACTCTCACGCGAATAAAGCAATATTAGCGTGACCTAACGCTTTATGTTAGCCTGCAAAGATTTGTGGCAATTTTCATCTTAATCTTTGCATGCATTCGTTAATAATTTTCTAATCAAAAATACAATACATCCGCTTACTTCTGACGTATAAAAGCACAGTTAAAAGGAAAAATGGAAAAATCTAGCGCTTCCAAAGTATGGCACTGGTATCTTCCCAGGCAATGAAATCTTTAATGGCCTTTTAGGTAGTAGAAACTTGTAGCGATACCAGACAAACATGTATCCTACATACAAACAATATGTAAACGTAAAGTCTAAACTAATGGGATTTCCATATTTAGCTTCCGCGCGTAGTTCATTTTAAACGGGAAAAGAAAACGGGGAAAACAATTGTTAGCCGGAAGAATGGAACGCGTACTGGCGTATAAATCATTTCGAAGCGTGTTTCGTTAATGGTATTTTGCGAAGTGAGAATTCTAGTCGATAATTAATTCTAGTCGTCATATTTTTGATGTGTTTTAAAACATTATTATCATGTCATGCCATGAATTTCGATGCATTGTTAGCATGTAGGATGCATTTACATTGACGTAATATTCATGTTTAATGAGGGTACGTTCATGGTACGAGTGTACGCAGTTTTAATTTAAAATAAAGTAGAGATATTGTACATCATTGTACAGCTGTATATCACCAATATAATATATTGTATCGCGTATTAGTATACATATATATATATATATATATGAGCCGATCATTACGTAATGTATAATATAAGCGAAAAGGCACAAGTTACTCGATGATACTCACGCGAGATTCACCGTTGCAGAATTATGTTACGAACGTAAGAATTAATACCTATGTTTACACGTAGCATATAATCTTTAAGTGCAACACGATAATTAGCAAACGATTGGTATTTGAATAATTATGAAATTTAGGGAGGAACACATTGACGGAAAGTAACATTCGATAATTAACTTGTACGATATATTTCTGACCAAAGCTCGAATAACGTCCAAAATTACGGAGCAAATTTACGAGATTAATTCGAATAACTGTTTGTACGAAATTTTATAAGCAAGAGCCTGATTCTCCCTTTTTAAGCTGTCCATATAGTAGGTATTGGAATCAGTTTTATAAATCCGAATGAGTATGTGTAATACATAAGGGCACTGGATGAACACATCGTTTAGAGTTACCGCAGTAGATATATTACAGTGTCATGTTCCTTGCGTATTTTATTCTGTATTCAAATAGCGATAAATAGATTTTAAGTAGCAGTCGTTTAAGGCTGCCGTTACTCTACATTTCTACATCCCAGCATTACTTGTATAATATATTTTGATGCTAGGACTTTTAGACTACCACTGAAAGGATAGTAACGGATATGTCCGCTTGTAAAACGATCGACAATCGCGTAACCACCCTTTCATTAGAATACACAGAATTATTGTTGAACCGTGCTTGTCTTAGTTCTATATATCTTACATTCACAGCTCTATAAGTACTCGAAAGATGCACCCGAGATGTTAAATCGCTTCAGCAACACGACGATTTCTATTATAACGCGTTCGTATTAATTTATAACCGTGTATAAGAACAATTGCAAATTGTCACGATTACTTTATCGATATTATTATCTGTCGTCAAAAGCCGTGCCAAGTGATATATTAAAGATACCGTGCACGTATTGGCATCGAATCGGCGGTATCGCGCGGATAAAAATCGTTCTATAAAATATCTTTAATAAATCACTTATTTCTCGCAGTAGAATCATTTCAATTGCTTCTCACATTTACTTGTAGCAGTCGCGTACGATGTCCTCTCATCTTTCTTCATTACTTCTCCAATGTCCGATGAATATCTCCGTTTATTGTTTTTTCTTCACCAACGCATACAAATGAGATACACACTACTGGTTCTAAAAATACATTAAATGCGGGACAATTGTAAGCTGTCTTTCTAAGGCGATTTACAAGGAGTGATTTATTGCACGCTGCTTTACACACGATACACTTCAGGCGAGCGGTACGTTCGGCTAGTATTGTTAGTCGCTATTGTTTACTCCGTTATCTGATTTTTACAGTAGGCTCGCGTTTATCATGTCACATCAACGAGATATTTCGACGGAACTTCGATCGTACCAAGGGGCAAGGGGATCCGACACGGTTTATGTAAACCGTCACGTCGGTGCCAGAATATAATGTGTTGATGAGGTGCAACTTGGGCGCGACCTTGACATGTGTCAGAATCTTTATTTAATTGATGTCGGTCACTTGGCACGACGGCTCCGTCATGAATTAGGCTGAATGTCCGCCGCGGTTTAAACAGAGGTTTATTATGTAAAGTAGTTCGAGGCGGATTCTGGAGCAGAGTCACACGCCGGTATAATTATAAAAATTGTACGTTAGAATCGTCGCGCGAGGAAAGTGGTTAATCACCACCTTTACACTCTGCTCCACCCTGCGCACGTACGTCTAACACATAGAGCGCGCACGTACAGCGGAAAACGTAGCAGAGAACTTTATGTCGCGAGTAACACTGAATTTCGCTGGAAGGTTCAGGTACACTTAGCGATCGATAAGGCGGCTCGATAATACGTCTGCGATTATAATTGCACGTCAATTTCTCTCGTCGCATGCATGCACCACGCACCTTAGCGCTCCCGAGAGGAGCTTTTTATCACTTGAGTACCGACATATTTACGATCTCGCTTTTTAATGGTCCAGGTTCAAAATTGTACCGCGAGTTAACGGACGTTTTACTGCGCGTATTTGGCGAAAAGTACGTTCACACCCTAAGAGTGACTAAAGGAGAATTAGGGCGAGACGAACGTTAACAAAAGCCATTGAGAATAAAAGAAAAAGATACTGATAGAAATAATTGCTAGGCTCGTATTCCTGTACTGTCATTCGTACTATTTTTCTAGAATAGCAATACTTGGTTGTGAGTTAATATATTTAACGTATTGTTATCTGCGTGTAAAGTATATTTTTCCCCCCCGTTCGATTTTGTAAAAGGTTTAGGAATCTTTGCGTGCCAGAATGAGCTTTTTAGATATATTATTATGTAGTTTCTATATATAGATATATAAATATATATATATATATATAAATATACACATAGTTCAAACTTAAATTAATTAGCAATAATAATGGGAGTAACGAAAGAGACATATCGACTCGATAGGTACATGAAACTTTAATTTTTAGAAATTCGCATCAACGATGATACTCGCTATTCTACTAAACAAGCGAGCGATGGCAAAGAATTCGATAAATGATACGGTTCGCGCTTCGTTGAGACGAATATTGAATGAAAAAAGCATTTTCACGCGAATACCCTTGCTACTGGCTCCTGGATATTACTCCGCGACGCATGTTTTTCAACATATTTTGCTACCGGAACACTTTTTTTTTATTTATCTAATTGCTAAACGAACGAACCGCCGTGCTCTTGCAGTAGAACAGTCTCCTCGACATGTGGGTAATTTAAATGATCGGCAATTCTGTGATAATCAGCACAAATATCTGCCCCGCGATACTGTCTCATTTTTCCATGGTAGTTTAAAGTCTGTATTGTCTTCTATGACCTGCCTAATTAAGCTAATTAAGAAACAGCAATAACTTGCTTGTCTCCCTTTATTTTTCTCAGTTCAATTCTCGAGATCAACTCGTTTCAACTATCTCATTTTGCTTCACAAGCCTGTTACGAGTATTATCACAGAATTCGTTTCCGTAGGGGCACTTATTTCTGCAAGCGAGTGGCCGATTTGCAAAGTGTTGCAAGAGAGAAATCACAGCGTTCGCCAGGAGAATGATCGATTTTGTAAGATCGGATCGAATACGTGTTTCCTTCCGACCAGATCCGCAAGTTGATTTAATAATTTGCTGATACGTTGCGTCGAGGGCGAAGCACAAATTAATTAACGTGGCGTAGGCGAATGGTATCCAGCGTCGTTGTAACATTCTTGAAGAACAAAGATTCTAGAATGACTCGCATAGAATCGACGTTCACGTCCCGTATGTACGTCGAAGGATGGATCGCATTGGCCTGTAATTCTCTAACGCCCGGCGTACGTACATACTTGATCTCCTCCTGTACGCGCGATCAATTAGAACGAAAGTGATCGAGCACCGAGCCTGATTAAAACTTGGGCATGGTCGCCGAAGGTAATTGAACTCCGTTGACCTTAATACGGAGAAGGAACGAGCCGGCGCGATAAGGATAGAGGGGCATCTGATTGCCGGTATGTAAATTGCCAAAATAGGGGGTCGATTGGACCGCGACAAGACCACGTTCGTTCTTTCTCTTTGGTTCCCCGACGAGCAGTTTCGTTGCCGAGTCGAGCAAGGTGTGCGCTATCTGTAATTGGCTTGTGCAACGTGCCCTGTACTGTGATCGGAATGTTCTTTTGCGGGAGTGATGTATGAAATTGCGTCGATTTGTCGGAGAACAAAGTACGTTTAACCACGGGTTTCTCCACCCCATGTACATGTAAAGAAACGATTAACGAAATAAAGCGTACCGTGCATGTACATCGATCGTTTCTCTATCCCACTGCCAATGAGTATTATTCCCAGCAAGCTGATTCACATCTTTCGAAATAAATAGACTGTTATAATCAGCGGCGGATTTAAGGAAAAAGGTGACGAACGTTCTGAGGGGCCCTTTTTGGGAAAATTAAGAGGTAGTTTACTAAGAACGGAATAAGTCTACTAGTACAGAAAAAAATATAGTGTTTGGATGAGATCACAATTTTTTTTTTAAAATAGGGGCCTTCTGTTTCGGTTTCTTAACATTCGCCACTGGTTGTAATCATTTGCATAGCTAGACTTTATAAAGCATAAATATTTTATTAATATCCTAATCCTAATATACTTGGAATATATTTATCAGCAATTACAGAACGTAATTCCAAGTGCCTATAATTATACCGTCTGCTATTACTGCTTGGCTATGGCACGAGTTACTGAAAGTTTCGATCCAATTCGTCTCCTCAAGTGATTGGAAGACACGGTCTTCGTCACTTTCGGCATTAACTGTGCAGAGTTTTTCACGTATATGCCCTCGCCGGTGCCGCTGGCCGTTTGAAAGCAATCTACAAACACAGGACTTGATATTACGAATTTAATAAAAAGGGAAAGAGTAGATTCGCATAATATTGCTTACCTAGTGATACTTGATCAGCGATACTCGCCTCGCTTTTTGAAAAATTCGCCTCTAGTTTCCCCGTCGTGTTGGTCTTCATAGAAGATTCTCTCAGTTTGCTCGTGTCGCTTTGCTGGCGAAATTTTCTGGGCTTCTTATCGTCGGTGGCGGCAGCGGAGCTTACGGAGGCGGCATCCGTGCATTTCCCGCAGCGCCATACGATTCTGGGATCATAGACGTCGATGTCAACGACAGGAGGCTGGTGGCACAGTGGGTGATAGACTTCTTGACACTCTTGGCACTCCAATAAAATTAGTGGCCCCAGTTTTGCTCCATTGCAGACCTTCCGTTCCATTCGTTTCGTCGAATAGAGTTCGGTTTGCATAAAGCGATCGAATATATTAATCTCGTGTGCCTCGAGCAATATCGCGGCAAAGGAAGGACGAGAAGATGAGAGGGAGTATCAACCAGTTGGAGAATGATTTATGTTATAACACTAGGGTGGCCTTTTTTTCAACATCCGATTTCTTTTGCTCTCCCCAGCTACCCTAGTAGCATTTCTGGTTGGCCCACAGTATCCCCAAGTTGGGAACTAGTTGGCCATCAAAATGCCGACAATAAATGCTACTAGGGTAGTACGGTTCCATAAAAATAATGAGTGCCGACCAGGCCTTAAAAATGTTGTTTAATTAATATTAAAAGAGTATTCAATTTTCTACAATTTCTATATATACAATTTTTTCGTGCTTCCAACCATTTTTTAAATAATAGCGATAACAGGCAATCCGCCACCTCTATGAAAAAATTATATATACAGAAATTGTAGAAAATTGAGTTCTCTTATTTGAACACAATTTCACTGGAGCTTATCATTTTCAGAAAATCCTTTAAACTCCTCTGTTCGATTGGAATACACTTTCTGGGCTGATGTTCTCACGAAATGGGACCAATATAAGTAATGAGAGGGAAGAAATACGGGGGAAAAAACTTCGAGACGTATAAAGAAGGGCCTGGCTCGTCCACAAAATGATCTTTTAATTGTTACCATTTTTTAAAATAAAGTTTCAAATGAAATATTACAAGTTGTAGGTACTATAAATGTTTCAAGCTACGAATACAAAAAACTCAGAGTAAGGTCGTCAAAAGGCTCAAATAAATGTATTATAAATAAAAGGCTCCGTTTGGCAAGTTTACTAAGGGCGCAAAGAAGCCTGTAGCTGGGCCTGGGGCCAGTCTAGTATAAAGGTGCAAATCCACGATGAGACAAGAATACCGTGTCTCCCACGAGACTTTAAAGTTTAATCTCACGGGACAATTATTTAATTATTTTTTAATTATTTTGCCAATCTCCCGAAACTACTAAGAATCTCACGAGACAAGTTTCACGATATATTTTCAAAACTCTCATCTCTCGCGACTATTTCCATTATTCACATTTAGTTATTGCTGAAATTGTTATCTCATGACAGAAACACATATTTCTAATAACTAGGTTACATTATTGCAACTGAATGATTGTGCAAAAACCTTGCATAAAAGCCCGTCCGCCGATCCTTCGTCTGGTATGGATATCCTCGGAATGTCCCCTTTGTCGCTGTAATCTTCGATCTCTGCATCGAGCGTTTTCATGGGTGTCCAATTACTTCTCACTGCACTATTTACGAAAAGTGACAGGCCCTTGGGTCTTTTGGATACATTGGAGTCATTGGACCTCTTCCGCGACACGGCTCCGCGCTTTTCCGATTCATCGCTCGAGAGACATGTCCCGCAAGTTTTCGTGTTTTGCAAAAGTTTCTTCGGCACCCTCGCCATCAGGATCTTGTCGAATCCGTACTTTCTCTCGATGGACGCGTCCAGCATTCTACGAAGCTTTTCCGCGCTGTCGTCTTCCGTCGAATGTAGCAGCGTCAAAGCGTCGAAGAAATCGTCATCGACGTCAGACGCTTCTTCCGAGTCCACGAACATTTTGCAGGGATCCGGTGCAAGTCTCCTGCCTTTCGAAGGTCTCCTACATTTTCTTTGGCGCACGCGTGTGTCGTGATTATCGGTAACTAGGGCGCGGCGCGAAGGGGATCGCGAGCTTCAAAGCGGCATTGAAGTTGAAGCGACGGACGACTTTGGACGAATGTTCATTGTGAAATGTGCCGAAGAAAACTCGTTGGTATTTATGAACTCGACCATCGACTTGCTCGGGCGATTGTATATCGATAGACTTGCAGCGATGCACCATTGTTCTCTGGTTCGGCGATGAAAGCTACTGACCGTGCCGCTGCAATTGCTGCCTAAGCACGATCGATGAGTTATGAATGTTTGTGTAAATTATTTTGAAGAAAGCACAGCTCGCGATGGAACAGTAAATACACATATGCATGTACACGCAGGTTGCGTATAAACGAGGAATCAGTTGCTTTTTTCCTGTTCTTTTTAAGGGTTCTTCTGATGACAACGCGCCTGTATATCTTCCTCGCCATTTTAGCAAAACTAATAAGAGTAAAATGTCCTTTTACTTTTTTCTAGTGTACTTTTTTTATACTCCATGCCAGCAAATTTACATTAATTTCCTGCAAAAGAAATGGCAACCATACCACCAGCAGGTACTGGTAAACATCAGAATTCATCCATCAGTCCTTTCGGCGAGAGTCCCGAGTCCAAATATTTTGATTTAATCACTTTTATATACCAAGAAAACCCTTTGGTACACAGAGAATAGAGAGAACCAGGCGAGCACTAATACCTAAAAGCAGAAACACAAAAGAGAACAAAATAAACGAAAAAAAATTATGCCAAGATAAAAATAAGCAAAAAAAGAAAAATACAATTACATAAAATATCATAGAAAATACATTTTCTAAGATATTTCGGACCTCCGACCGGTCCACATCTCCAACCGCTAGGACTCACCGGTGAATTCCAAGATTCATTGGTCCTCGAACTCGTTTACGGTAACACATAAGTACCTACACCTTCCACAAATAAACGACTACTTTAAAAGTTCAAGCATCAGCCCGTCACCCATGCAACCCCTCCGTCTCCAAACCACTTGTTAATTTCAACCCTGTGAACAGATCGTCCAGCATACGCGATCGAGAAAGACTCGGAAAATGAAAAGGAGTTCAGTTATTATGGAGAATGGCGGGTTTCTCACCCTGCAAGCACTGTACCAGAATCGAGTGGAATCCAGCTGAGAAGCCGGGCCCGGTAGACGTCGAACGAGTAGGATTATTCGCCAGTGGATCGGAGCTGGAGCCGAGACCTGGGTCGGGGTCGGGGTCGGGGCCGGGGAACAATGTCGGAAACGAGGAGGACGGTATGCCGAGATATGCAGGATATCGCGCAGAACTGCGATCCTTGGAGATCGGGGGCAGAGGCAGAGGGTTACGGAGGCGGCGCGCGCGAGCAAAGCCGGGGTATACGTATCCCCGTTGCACCACCACCACCAGCAGCCCCGACGGCAACGCGCGCCGGGAGAATACGTCTAAGTGTATTACCTACGGGGGGAGAGCGTACCGTTCCACCTAAATATGTAATAATATCTACCGGAGATACCGGCATTCCTCGACCTCGAGAAGAATTCGATCAAAATGTGTCGCGATACTCCCTACGGTATGCCAGGTGAGGTACGCGTCTCCCCGCGCCGCCCCCGTTCGCGCTTCTACGTCTTCTTCCTCGTTCGCCCCTGTTCTCGTTTGTCCGAACGGAATCGGACGGGGGCGGTAACGGTATTCGCGGCCGTTTCTAGTTTTCGCGAGGGCGCCGCCGCGTTTTTAATATCGCCCCAGTGAAAATTCACTCTCGCCGGCGATGAGTATTAAGACGCGTATTCTGTGGGGAATAATCGTGAGAGGCGTGGCGAATCTATTGGGGAACTTGGCAAATTTTACTTTATTTTGTACTTTAAATTGAAGCCGGGATTTAGAAAATGCAGTAGGTGTAGGTACACTAATATCTACTTATAGACGCAGGGGCGTCCGGAGACTTTTTTCCAGGGGGGGGAGGGGGAGGACAACTTTGAGATGATGGTAAAGAAAAATATACCCCTCTTGCTTTTTTAACCCATTAAACATTTCTCTTTAATTTCGTGTTTTTGGTTTTGATTTGTGATTTTTATTGACCGCGTTATTCGCGATCAGAGCAAGAAAGGTACTTTTCACTTTGAACACCTATAACTTGCGAACTCATGATCGTAGACAAATTTTCATGAGTGTTTTGGGAAGCTAAGAAAGTTTCCTTTCAGACCATTTACTTGCCAATTTAAGATTTTTTTTAATCGTATTAAATCCATTTTAAAATGAGCCTAAAAATTGACGAAAATGTTTCAGTATAATAATCTGGCCAACTTGTGTAAGTTAAATATTTTTTACTTGACGTAAAAATATGTTTAACCCTTTAGCGCCGGCGACTAACTCTCGTTGAAGGAAAAATATCTCGTTTTCTTTTTATCGTTAAAAATGATCTGAATTTTATATTTTTATATACATTCTTTTTTATTTTTTTCAGAGGTTAAAATGCATCAAACAAACGAATACAGGGTTCAGGTAGGTCCATCAAAACAGCAAAGGAAGGGAATGCACTGTATATATGTACGGAATTAACAGGAAAATTGGTTTTTATAAAAGAATTTGTAGGGGAACATATCTCGTCCCCTTTATTGACCCGCTTGTGCACCCGATCATCTTATGCCGCCATTAATTAAGTTTCTTGATCGTTTTCTTCTTCTTGCGCGACACCCTCTCCGTCCTGCAGGTGACGAGAGAATTTTTAGAATGCACCGCTCGCGCGATATTTTAATATTTTGTAGCTTGTCCTTCGCGAAAGTAAATCTCTGCCGCGATAAGCCCCGCCAGGAATCTCGGCCCCGCAGAATATCCGCCGGTTATAAGAAATGTTTCCCAAGTTTATGAGGTGATGCGAAGGTTCGCCGTAGCGCGGATCGAACGCTTTTACCTTTTTTTTTTCAAATAACAGAATCAACGGGGTGGGAACCGTTGCGTCGTCAAACACGCAATAAAAATATTCGCCGTCGGTGCCTGAAAATGCCAAGAACAAATTGCTCTCACCAAAAAACGGGCCTTGTATATTCGCAGGATTGTGATAATTTTTATGTGGCACAATTACCAGGTACGTAATTGCTAGGCGCGTGTGTTTGAGGATCGTGACAAATTAAAACAGACTCGTTCCATTACTGACCAGGAATTTTGATGAAATTTAGCGCATATGAAAAATATTAAAAAGTATTCGACTCATTTGCCACCCGATATTCGTGTTATTACATTTCTCGTAAAATAATGGAGATGGAAAAATATCGAATAGGAAAAATACTTGGTTTTCATTAATATTAATAATCTGTCTGATTACGTTTTCATGTTTATTTTATGCGAGATACATTTTCGTTAACTGAACAGCAGTACAATATCCGGTAAATATTCTAACTTTTCTCTTACGATTATTCTTCAAAATTAACTCCAAGGAAACGACAATATTCTCTTGGAGCTTCCGTCGCAAAAATATAAAAATCAATTTACAGTTTATTCGAAGTGGATTTCTATTGTTATGCATTCTGAAATGAATTCGCCGGTTCTTAAGTGTTATAAATATTAACTAGATGCCTAGCGTCAGCAGTTGCATTATTGAAACAAACAGTCTGCTATCTTTATTATTAGACCGGAACGTTGGCTAAACGGTGTTCGGATATTCGAGGTTTTACTCAGGTATTTTAACGAGATTTCTATCGATTGCAGAGAATCGAAGGGCTCCGAAAGGTCACGATGCCGGTAATAATTTGACGGTGCGTTTACTCCGTGAGCACGATATCCGGACACACTTTAGCCATTGTTGCGACACAAATTTAAGCGAAAACTGGCATTGGCCAGGCTTCCATGTCCTGCGATGCAGTTTCGAACAATGTAGGAACAATAGGCGCGCAACTTCCGTGAAACGATAATTTCAAGTTCGCTCCGGCTCGTACTTAATAAGTTTACTGAATGCGCTATTATAATTAATTTGCGTATTTAACCTTAGGGGGAATTCGTGACAGGTATTCGAATCGAATCAATTACACGTTAATAAAATTCCACGCGCTTGTAAATTTAATTCCTACGAACTTGCAACGTATTTCCTTTGTTTATCAGCCCAGAGCTACCTACTGAATTCCTATAAATGATCGAAGTATGTAGAAGATTTATGCAAACGTGAAATAATATCGCTCCGATTATTAATTTATTCCTCACTCGCGTGACAGTATTTCTGATAATATTTCAAATACAGTAGAACAAAAATATATTATAACGGATTCTATAATAAGTATGTAATATATATTTACCGTAAACATTAGCAGCTAATTAACATGTATTAAAGATAGAAAAGGATACAAATTTTATGCATTTTGACACTTGTAGTACATTCACAAAAATGCAATGTTTTGATAGAATACTTTTAAAGCAAATGTAAAGATGTTATAAAAATATATTATAAAAATGTATGATATTATATTATATTATTTACCATATATTAAAGAAGGGAAAGGATAAAACTTTTATGCATTTTTAGACTTGTGGTTTAATGACAGACGATGCGATGCTATAATATAATATCTAGAGCAAATTTAAAAAATTTAATTCAAAAAATAAAAAATATAAAAGCGAGTGCATTGAACGTAAAAAGAATGTAAGTTCAGAAAAATTTAAATTATAAAAATCAAGCTCTGTTTGCCTACGTAACGAGACGAGTCGCCGATGTTGCGAATTTTTCGCAACGGTCAGGTACAGCCTGACAATATCGATGTCGATGAACCTGTATCAGGTGGAGTTATTAGACACGATTGAATGCAAAATGCATCGTTGCATAACAGAGTGCAGCACAGAGTATCGCAGCAATCGCGTGAGTGACGTGTCATTTAACATTAGAATCGTAATGGACTTGATTTCCCTCACAGGCTCAACGGATGATAAAAGAAATCAGTGTTACAAAAGAAGCTTGAAGAGGCCTATTCTTCGCGACGAGCAGAAATTACTAAAACCCTAACTTGAACTAGCATGTTGATTTACATGGCTCGAGAAGAAGAAGCTATCATCTTGACTAAAGTCTAACAATTTATTTAACGTGACAGGTGACATCGAAAGGGAAGGCAATTACTTTTTACAACGCTCATCATCGTTCAGCCGATTTGTATTAGCGTCTTTCATCCGATCGCGTAAACGAGCACAGCAGGAAGTTTTATGACTTTATGACTATGGACATTAAGAGAGGTATATACACAACATACCGACCGTGCCGTATATACTCGAGTTGGAATAGCTGGAATAAATGGAGGCCATCGAGGGATGGATAATTGTCAATTTGATCGCGTATGAAGGAATCGATCGACATCTTAACTGCTAAGGTGAATTTACACGGTTCACTTTTGGCTGAACAATGCGGCTGATGCGACGAAATTGAGAGTAAAATGAACGGCGTAAATTACCACTCGATTAAAGTGTTCAACCAAATTCAACCAAATTGAACATTGAAAGAAGTTGACGGAGTTTCTACTTTTGTGGTCTACTCAAAGTTTTTCTTCACTTGAGTCGATGTAGGTATTGTTTTTAAGCAGGGCTTGCTGTTTTGTGCCAGAAAATTGTTTTTAAAGGCAATAAGAATATTAGAAGTGTTATGCAAAAGGAAACAAATTAAACTTGCTTTGACGGTATTTTTACGCGAACCAGTTTAGTCGATTTTCAATGTCAATATTTCAATTTTGTTCAAGCAAAGTGAACCGTGCAAATTCGTGTTCAGGTTCAATAGTTAAAATTTAATCTCATTGTAGTACCTGTTATTTAATTGTTTATAAATAAACGCACTACTGATTTCGAAGAAAATAATTTTCCAGATTAACATACAGTAAGGATCACTATAAATACCATGTGACTATAATACAGATGAAATTAAATCCATATCATTGTAATAAAAAGAGAGGAACATAGGTGATTATATTGTTTGATAAAACGTGTAAAAGGTGTCGAATTAAGTTTATTACGGCAGAACGAATCTACGAATGTGTACCGCACAATTATGCTATAATCGAGGGCGAAGAGTGCGCGCGAAATTGCCGCGAAACTAACGGAATCGTTTAGTCCGCGCGGCTCGTCGACGCGTCACGAAAATTGAGCGCTAACGTAATTAAGTAATTAAACCTCGCGGGTGAAATCGGACCGTTGCTTTTCCCATTCAATGTGTCGCGCGCACTGAAAAGCCCGCACGAAAACTGTGGATTTCAACCCCCGCGGCGAGTCTGTCACCGTTGCACGCTCCGCCACTCTCTGATCGTTCGTAAACATTTGTCGAGTGCAATGTGTCCAACTGACAAAAGGAGCCCGTGCTACACCGTGCGTTTAAAAGCATTAATTACGGCTGCTTTTGTCTCCGTGCAAAAGCAACGCTTTGAGCGTCATTTTGATACGTGACATTCGATTTCACGAGCGCTGCCCCTCCTGTTCTGTTTAAATTGCATCCCTGAACGTTCGTCGCGTGAATGGGACGCAGTGAACCCAGAGGTTCGCCGTACGAATCGACGCGCTTCTACGAACAATTCCGAAACACCAAAGTGTATTGTCACTTCGAAGCGACTTGGCTTGGTAATGATTTAAATCGGGGTCATTTACCTGCCAAGATTTTTTCCTTACTTAATTTATGATAACAATGCTAATACGTGTTTCTTACAAATTCGGAATTGGAAGAATTAAATAGAGATACACTAGGGCCCCTGTTACCGTCAACCCGTTTAACACTGTTTTACTGTAGCGTAGAATAAAATGATTCTTCCCCAATACTTTGTATAAAATGTAACGCTATAAATATATTATATAAGTTTATAAGTCAGTGCGGTATCTGTATTTGTGGGTTTGTCTTTTATATTTACGTAATGTTAAAGTGAATCCACTTACAAGGGAGCATCCCAAACTCGGAAATTCCAAAAATTCTGAAACTTTGTGAATATGTAGGGAATTTCCTACTGCTTACAAAGCAATTTTTGTTTGCTGCCCAAATTCACTCTGAGAGGGTGTAATTGACCCTTGAAAATCCGGTTGTTTTCCGATTTTGTGTTATAACTCGGGAACAGTAAAATATTTTTTTGTCAAATGGTGGATCTAATTAAAAGAAGTAACTTTTGTCTTGAAACTTTTTTTCTATCTGTTATAGTTCGCGAGTTATAACACAAAATCGGAAAATAGCTGAATTTTCGGGGGTTAATTTCACCCCTTTCGAGTGAATTTGGACTGCAAACAAAAATTGCGTTGTAATCAGGAGGAAATCCCCTATATATTCTCAAAGTTTCAGAATTTTTTGAATTTTCGGGTTTGGGATCTTCCCTTGTTAGTGATGTAAATTCTGAACTGTTAACCGGGATCTTACTGTACAAAAAATTTGAAAAGGACACAGGAATCATAATTAAAAAAAAGTAGTAAAGAGTCAAATTCGGCGAGAGAGTATTTGCTGTTATTAAACACAACCTGCAATGATATTTCCATTAACGTTATTTGAAAAGTGCACAGATCTGACTTGTACCTACAAACGATGCGGAAAATATTCCATCAGTCACATTTTTTTCTGTCGCGATTTTCTGCACAATAATCTTCTGCAGATAAAGTAGAACATCAATTATTCGGATAAGTGAGAGAAACTTTCGATAAACCGGTAATAGCAGAGCTTTTGTATTATTTGGGTGAAATGATTTTAGTATGTGATGTACAAGGTCTCATTATGCGCCAGTACCTATAATTAAATTGTGGGAAATCCATATTTGAGTAATTTAGTATTCGGAAAATTGGTGTCTAATTAATCAGCGCCGTTTGTGTGACTAATGTATAATTATGCGTAAAGAAAGATTAACAATTAATGTGCCTCGTATGTTCATTGCAACAGGTAACAATGGATTAATTAAATTTGGTTTACAATATTATATATGTATAGTACTGCCTTCCTGCCGCAATAATTAGTTTTCTGCACTCTTAGAATGGTTTTAAATTATCTACGATATATATTACAAAAGTTCTTTTTAATAGATCGAAAAAACTGAAAAATCGATACTGCCCTGAGTTATTTGTTTACGTCACTAAATACAACGCCATGTTTATTGAATATTGTATGTAGGATGACCTGAACAGTAGGACAACGCCGAGAGGGCATGAACCCCCCGAAAATAGATTCTATAGAAAATTGGGAATAAATGAAAAGCGGCTGGAATGGCGCCGAAGATGAAAGGTCGTTTTCCAGAGAATGAGGGAGCATGAACGTCACTTGCCAATCTTCAGTCAGTGCACTTGCACTGGGTCAGTTGTGTCTGGCACACAGCTACCGTCGGATAATCCCTTGGATCCGTTAAGTACACAAATGGCTCCAGTCGGTCTGCTACCGAAAAACTGCATGCATTACGTTATACACAGAAACTTGGAGATCGTGACGATATCCGTGAATGCCCTCTATACACAAATCGTTAGTGCCTTACCAAACAAAAGAAGCTTAATGAGGACTACTGTAAATAATAGAGTAAAGTATTCCTTTTCTTCCTTGATGGAAATTACATTTTGACAGCAAAATATTCTGACATCGCCATTTATTTCATACAAACAAAAATTCTGACATATACGAATCGTCGTTAGGGACGTAACGATATTAATTATTAACCGGTTACTATTAAATCGGCTGAAAAGAAGGTACGTGTAAAGGTAAAGAGGCGGTTTTGTGGTTAGCTAATTGGTGTGTCGCCCATTTATCAAAAGGTCCATTCGGAAAACCTAAAACGCAACCCCTGAAATTCAACAAGTGCCCCTGAAACATGAGCGAGAGAGGATAAACGAGCGAGCAGGCAACACAACCAACCTCTATTACGTGCGTGACGCGACTGATCTCCCGCGCGGGGAGTGGGGAAGCGACGGTCCGTGCGCGCGCGGTGGGGGTAGAGGATCGGTGGTGTTCGGCGGTGTTCGCGTATCCTCGGCGGCGCTCGGCTTCTGGTTTCTCCCGCGGCCGCATAAGCGGTGTCAGCGTGTGCGCAGACCGGCTGCGCAGCAGGCGTGTGCGTTGTCCAGATTCTTTGTGCCATTCCTGGCATACCAAAAACAAGAGTGGTGACTGCGCTCGTATTTACCGGGGTGCAGCGTTGCGCGCTAATATTACTGTGCGAATTTTGCCCGTGGTGTAAAAGGCTCCGCGCGCGCGCGACGCCACGTCAGCTCGCCCAGTGGTAAGTACATCAAAGAAAATAGTGTCGAAACATCCTCGAAAGAGCGCGTCTACTCGTCCACGCCCGTGTGTCCCAGCGGCGTCGTCCCACACACAGGGGCCGCGCTCCGAACGGATTCGACAGCAGCGACGACGGCGATATACACACCGTCGGACACCGACGGACGGACAGACGGACGAAAGGAAACGAGAGACAGAGGGAGCGATAGACGCCGTGCGACAGAAAGAGACGAACAGACAAACCGACTGTGCGATAAAGACAAATATTACGAGCAAAAGAGAGCACAGACGCGGCGGAGTGCGTGAACGTATTATGTACATGCGTGCCGACGTTATCCGGTCGAGTGTGCTTCTGATTCGGTAAAAGATACTACCGATTACTCGCGTATTCCTCGTGTGTCGTGATTGTCAGGTTCGTACTTCCGGTGACCGTGATGTTCGCATTGCTAGCCCCGTGTTGCTGCTCCTACTACTACTTTGGATGAAAGAGAGAGGGAACGTGTATGCGTGAGCGAGTGAGGAAGAGAGGATGACGTAGAGGGAGAAGGAGAGCGCGGAGTGTGAGTGTGTACATATATATATGTGAGTGTGAGAGAGAGAGAGGGAGAGTAAGAGAAAGGATAAGAGCAAGGGAGAACGATAAGAGGGAGAGGGAGGGTATGGGAGTTGCATGTGTGTGTGCGCGAGAGAGACACACAGAGATGAAACGATAGTCGGATCAGTTTGATAAACGAAGAGCTTGACTCGAATTACCGGTCTATCGCATCTACCGTGCGGTTCGCTGGTGCATCGGGGCGCATCTGTCTTTGTCCGATTGTCGCGTGTTTACGAGCGTTGTGTCAGCTGTGTGTCAAGAGACGCGGAGAAGTTGCTAGCCCCCCTCCTACCCCCTGTGTATGTGTGATAGCGAAGCGTATGCAGTTCGACTCTGGCAACGTGTACGACTCGGCAGCGCAGGGACGGTGGTCGAGGAGGTTAGGACGAAGCGTGATCGGTGTGTGCCGGTGGTGGTGGACTGCGTGCGTTTCCCCGAGGAGAGCGCGCCACGACAGAAACGTGTGCCTCTGCCTAGTGCCTGCGTGCCAGCCCGCTCGCTCACCCGCTTCTGGTGAATTCGTATGGTGAATTATTGATCCGCGGCGGCGTGTGCGTGCGGAAAAACCGCGCGACTAAGCGAGAGGAATTCACCGGGGCGGGGGGGGATCAGGAAAATAGTCGAACGGACGGAGAAAACGATAGATCACAGTCACCGGCCTGGCCTGTGCCGGTGTCCGTTGTTTTGAAAACTGTGCGCGCGCGAAACACGCACTGCGCGCGACATATGCGGCACGCTGACACGGAACGTCTCCGAAGGTGAAGCGCAGCGGTGGCAGCGAGGGATTTTCTTCCCCCCCAGGCGGGAACCAAGCGCGAAGTGCTCGCGCGTATATTCCATTGCTCAAAACGTAACGCGTGCCTCTACGTGCATACGTGTCTCTTTCCCCCCATTCCCGACACACTGTCTCTCTCTCTTTCTCTATTCCCCGCTCTTTCCCCACGGTCCCTCGCGCGTTATACGTGTATGTGCGTTTCTCTCCGTCTCACTCTGGCCGCGTCGCCGTCGCCGCGTGTGCGTCAACGAAACCGAACGCGGGAAAAGCTCGGCGCGCGAAATATACGCTCGCGGTGAATGTACACGCTGTTGAGCGTGACACGCGGCGCGTTTCCGATGCCCGGGCAGTGAGTGTCCCCCAGTGCAGAGATACGGGGACGGATTATTTACACGGGCGTAGAGGACCGAGCGAAGGTGTGTGTGTTGTCGTCGTCGTAAGACGACGGCGACGACGGTCACGGCGCAACGATAGCCAGCCACGATAAACGTCGGTTCGAGGAACTTGAACGCCGCGACGCTGTGGTAGCTCTGTCGCGCTCTTTCGCGTCTTCCCGATAATCCAGGACAAGCGAAACCCTACCTCCGCCACCGCGACTTGGATGGATACTGTGCATTATTTCTGGAGTGAGTTTCTCTTTTAATCCTGCGCCTGTGTGCGAACGTACCACGCTTGCATGTGACGGCTGGGTGAGCGCGTGTGCTGTGCATGTGTACGAGGGGTACGCGTGTGCACGCGTGTGTGCGACGGGTGTCTTGGAGCGCGCGGGCATCGGGCGGCTGGTTTTTTCTCCCGTTCTCTCTCGCGACTAGACGTTTGCCGCCGTCGGGACACACGGTTCGCGGGCAACGTTACAGCTCGTCGCTGAAATACTATTCGCTCCCTTCCACGTTTACGATATTACCGCTCCGATACGTCACCGTATTCCTTTTTCCTCGACGTGGGATCGTGTCTTTGCATGCCAGTCGAGGAACCAACGGTTACCGAATCGTCGTTGTTTACACTTTTGACATTCTCTTCTCTCGTAACCTGGGATAGGTTATGCAAAAAGGGCCGAGAGAGAGTCGCCAGACGCACGTTCCTCGGAAGAACGTAGCACGCAACACGCGGCTCGTTCTATCCGCGAAACGAATCTCGCCCCCGACAGATATTTCGAACGCATACGCCTGTTGAAGGAACGTCAGGGGAATATCGGAGTGACAGGAAGTTTAATGCAACGGCGTTATCGCAGTAGGTTATCAAATATAATTCCAGGGTGACACGGTAACACGCTGTTACATAAATTTAATCGGATACTTGTCTTGTTATCGTGGCCGGTAAGCGGGTACGGCCAGGTACGCCGTTTAGAAAAGATCGTTGCCGTTGGCTGCGTATTTCGGGTCAGCTCTGACTCGCTGGCTTCTGTCGTCCACGCAATACCCTTTTTTTTTTTCAATTCGGAACTGGTCGTGGTCGAACGTAGTTCATGCGTAAAACTCTATGGTAATAATAAGGCAGGCGTGCGATACCTACATTTCCTCGTTTTATTTCTGCACTTTTCCTCTCTTGTTTTCGCGGTTTCTAATGACAACCACGGGGTTATAGTAAGTGGAGTTTAATGCAACGTTAGTAATGTTTTGTACCTACAATTTTCCACGTTATGCGTATTTATTGGTCCAACCAACGCTCGTTGAATATTTCTTCGAACATTAAACGTATGGTTTAACTGAACAGATTCTGTGATGCCCTTGAATCAAATCCTTGAAATTGGTTTTAGTTAACCGTGCGAATCTTCAAGAGGCGTGTATTGTGGAATAATTATTACGTGATTAAGGATGTTTATCCCTTATCGCGATCTTTGCATTTTAACGCGTTCAAGTCTGCGCGTAATTTAGAATGCATTTTTATCAAGTGACTGCGGAAATAGAGGTACATCTGTAGTAGGGTTGTTGATACTCGAGTAATCGCGAACCCAGTTAATCGGGTGATACCTGGCTACATATACGTATAATGCGGTTACGGTTACCCGAACGCTCGTATAACACGGTTAACCGACGAAATACAGTCAACCAATTAATACAGTGAATCTTAATAAACATTATATTTATTTTACATTTGTGATGTGTAAAATACTTACTATTGCTCTTAACGCGTTGCACGACGGACATTTTTCATGAAAATTTACCAGAACATTTTAATTTGGATAAATAAATGAAAATTATTTAACTAAACTGTTCTATTATATTATTAACCGCGCGCGAATCTATTATTGGGTTATTGTCTGCTTTCAGTAGAAATACAGTAATATAATACGACACCAAGATAGTAGCAAATAACGGTATCGTTAACAGCGTAATATGCTGCTGAAACAATTAACCGAATGCACGGAAACAACATAATTAACAATTTAAAGCAATTAGACACTATCAATTGATGAGTTGCTTAGCGACTGTAAATTGTGATGGACGACTACAGTAACCATTATCGGAGCAATAGCAGTTAATTATTGCTCTTAAGGAGCACGGTAATTATTTAAATATTCATTATGCAGCATATTCGAAAAAATGGTAAAGTACTTTGCACACTGCAAATGTAAACCAATTAAGACCTTTATTATATGGATTTTTCAGTAACTGTAACCATATTATTCGTTTCGAAGGGTGCTCAGATAGTACCCTGTTACTCGAAAAAAGTCAAGAGCTCCAAGGGCCTTTTTACACGAGACACTTCCGCGGCTCACGATTGGTATCCGGGATATATTCGCTTAACGGATGTAACACTATTTCGAAAAAGATAAAAGGAGATGGGGAATGTGTGAATTTCTTAAAAATACCAATTGGAAACAAACAGCTATCTCGCGTTAAATGGCCTAAACGTGTATCCAGCGTTCTCGTTGTTTACATTTCGTGAATGGCTTTGCACCGTTGTTTTTTGTCCGATCATAACATGGCTAAAAAGAGACGAAAAGAAATGCAAACTAGTTGAATTTTTTCCCTTCACTGCGAGAATCAACCTAAATTGTATACAGCAGGTTTTCTACATATTCTATTGGTTCCTACGACGTCGAAAACAATAGATTTTACAACTGAATGAGTCGCTGTATTTCCGTTCTTTTCTTCTCCACCCGAATTCTGACATAAATATTATGAATCAGCGCTGCCCAAATACAAGAATCATTAAAGAAGATTGCGAAACGTACAAGTTATCAATTAAAGCGAACATTACACTTTCAGCGTTCTAAGAAATCTAATACGCAGTCCATATCTCCCTTATCGTGTTAAAATTCTGGCACTCTACAATCACCCTCGATCTTTCCAAAAAAAATCCGTGTTACAATAAATAATTGCTCTCGAACTGACTCGACGAATCGCGCTCGACGGACAGTCAGCCGCAAGAACGTTGCCATCGGGCCTCACGCAGTACCTACGGCTCGTCGAAATTCGCAACGCGAGTCGGTTAAGAGCGTTTGTTGGTTTCGAAGCTCGGCGATAGCCATCGATGTTTTAACTGGTCGCACGAAATCTGGGGTTCCGCTCAGGGGAAAGGATCTCGGTTAAGCAGCAGCAGGTGCAGCGTATGTTTTTTCGTGCCTGTACCGCCCCCCCTCGTTTCTGTTGGCCGAGCAGCTCGTTTTCCTTCCGAACAGCGAAGGCGCTTGGCTGCACGCACGCGAGCCGCGTAACCGGTAGCGGCGGTAATCGGTAATCGATGAATTCGATGCTCGTATCACCCCTGCTAAACTCGCATTCACTTTTTACGTCAGATATCTGCCTTTTATCTCGCCGTTTTATCGGCCAGTCAAATATTAGAACTCGGATAACGTCGCTCCTTTCGCTGGCCCGTATACCTTTACTCCATCAACACTTTTCATTCCGAGGAAACTTAACGCCGCGCGCACCAACGAACTTGCCGCTGAGTTAACCCTTTGCTCTAACTTCATTGCTGGTCGATCGACCGGAGATACTTCTGCTGGATGCTCTCTCTTATTATACAGCACCTCGCGGCAGGGAATGATACAATGCTTCCAAAATCGGTACTTCATTTGAGCCTATGAATTAGTAATTAATATAATTAGCATGTATCGTTGATTGGAATTTCGGTGCGCCTAAGGGGGATACTTGGAACAGTTCGGGATTAAAGTATACCGAAAACCTCGAATTTTAGGGGCTCTCGGTTGACGAGGGGACGCAACTATGTTCGCTCGCAGCCCGGCTCGCAGAATCGATTTCATTATTGTGGGCGAATTTGATTCGGTCTCGTTGAATGGCGGTGGAGCGATCGTATCTCGGTGCTCGTGACAGCAGTTAGACTCATTAAGCCGAGGCTTCTTCGCGATATAAATAGGACTTCTTGTACCGTTGCACTACGGAAGGAGCAAATAGATTATCGCGCGCGTCCACCGGCTTCTCCACTCTCTTCTTTCCCTTTCTGCCTCTCTCCTCTTGCTCCTCTCCGCCGTCGGTTGGTCGGTTGGTTTCTTTTGCTCGCGGGTGTGCAGCCCGAGCCTCTACCGCGCGTGACTTTCTATTTGGCGTAGACGGTGCCAAATTGTCAAGTAACTAAAATTACCTTCGAAGGTGTACCCCCGTGTCTTTCTCTTTCTCCCGCCCCCCCCCCCCTTTCTCTTCCTCTAGCTAGAGCAACGCTTCTCGCTTTTTTTTCACGCCGTCAGCTTTGCTCCTCGAATAGCACCCGTTTGCCTCCGCGAAACTTTCCACTCTGCCGATCGCGGCGATCGTATCTCGCGATCGCGGCCGCGGTCGATGATTCGAATTCTGGCACAGTTTAACTCGCGTGCATCGGGCTTGTATCATTAATTCGCGACGGTGCCTCGGCGGATTAAACCTGCCCGCGATCCGCACGTGTGTGCGACAGTAAGGCCGTCCTCCTCGGCGACCCCTAGGTAATCCTAATAAAACCTACGCGAAAGGTCGTTGTTCCTAGATCGATTCGCGAAAGGTCGAGCGTCACGCCTGGTCAGATTTCGTACGCTCGAGCTGGTGGAAGACCAGCATCTCGGACACCAATTCAAATTGTCCTTCCGTTCGCACAACCGCTACCGATCCTCGGGGCCTAAAGAACGGACCCTTCCTTCGAATTACTCGTCGAATCTCTCGCTTCAGTGTATCGTTTGCGATTAGCTGTTTTACACAACGGCATTCGACCCGCGGCAGATAATTCTCCGTGACGCTGGTTCTTGAAACGAATGTCACGTACACGTGCCGATTTTATCGCGGTCCTCCGCTCTCCGCCTCGTTTATGAAATCGAACTCGCGCACGCGCCGCGCTATTTTTTTTTCCGTCATTAATTATGTAAAATTGAAAGCAGTAAATTGAACCGGCCGCCGTTGGGACGGGGACGTTTCGCGCGTTGCCCCTTCGACCGTGCAAATTTCGTCGATGAAAATCGCGCGCGGGATGCGTTGATTTGTATCACGCTCGTTTCACCGTAATATTATATTTCGGCGATATTGCGATTGTGCCGTTGCAGCGGCTAACGATCTCGATTGAAATCTGCCCGAGGATCGCCGCGGACCCGCGCGATTGAAAGTCCAATTTAAATCGGGGGAAAAGCGATAGCATCGAGCGACCGGTATTAATTAATAATCAAACTGGCGACGCAGTGATCGATCGGCAGAATCTATGACGAAACGCCTCGATAGTGGACGGTGGTCGTGATCAATGGACGCTGTTTATCGATGGCCGATGTGTATTTCCAGCGAGGCAGTTGGACCGAGATCGTTAAAGATATCAAATCGTTATTTTTTTTTACGGGACATTTGACGTGTAAACAACGCGCAGAAGGAGACTTTTTGGCGGAGAGGCTTTAAACGCTGCTGTAATTATTAAGGATAGGTACTCTTGCCAGGATATCTGTTTCCAATAATAGCCTTTTTTTGTGCTTCGTAGGGGATTTTGTTTTCTTGGTGAAATTGAGGGCGCAGTCGATTGTAAATATACCTACAAGCTTTCGTTCGAACGCTCGTTACGATCGTCATTCGCGAAGCCATTGTTTATGTAACTTTTATCACTTGTGCTGGGAGAAGTGGTGTTATATCGGAAATTAATGAGGGGATTGTCCCTGAGTCATGTGTATCTCAGGATGATTGAACTATAAATGGAAACATTAATCCGAAAGTAACGTCGCTTTGAACTCCACAAAATGACGCAACGCGGGATGCCAATATAACAAAGTTATTTACGAAAGGAGTTGGATCTTAGTTAATAATAGACACGAATAACCCCCTTTACGTTGAAAGTTGCTTTCGTAATTCTCCCCCCCGCGATATTCAGACAGAACAATTAAACCTGCCATATATCCGATTTTTAAATCACTCATCCGTTATTTCTGGCGCGCGAGAACTGCATTTCCTTCCCGCATTACTTATTCACCCCCAGCGATTTTAATCGCAAACAGTCGGCATCGGTTTCCTTTTTCATAATTTTATCCAGCGGCGGGTCGGACGGCACTCGTGTTCGTCAAACTCCCGGGCCAATCGGTGCTCGTTAAATCGGCGGCTATTTAAATTCCTGCGAATTCGAAATCAAAATCTCTCGAGCAGGCGGCCTGCAGGATTTACAGTGGCAGCTTGCGAATAAACGGAAATAGGAGTCGGTGGTCGTTAGTGCGGGCGCAATTTACCGTTTTGGTCGTCGGATGCAAACGCTCCGAACCCCTCCGCCCTCGTCCACCCCGCCCTCCCTTCTCGTATCATTACGATACGCGGCTATTGTGCCTGGTTACGTTCTGCGCGACGTTATGATTGTTATTACGAAACGAGAGAAAATGTTTCTGGTAGTAATCGATACTCGATATCCGGTAATAAGACGGCCGATAGCGTACGTAGCCCATACAACAGATATCAGCGGGGAATTTATCGGTGTACACACGTGCACACTCGTGTCTGACTGTTGACCGTGCGCAGAGAAACGTGTGCATTTCAATCGCGTGATTGAGAACGTGCACTGGGCCGGGCTCTCCCCCCCCCCCCCTTGGGGAAGTTTCACGGGTCAGAAAATCATGGGGTGGTTTTACCACCTGGCCAATGCCCCCCGCACACTCCTCCCCGTCGTTCGCCCCGCCAGAATGCATGTGCATACAGTCGCAGTTCCCCTCGCGGTTCGAGCCGCCCCCCTCGCCGTCTACTTTTCTCTTTCTAAAATAATGCACCAACCCGCTGCAGTTTGTCTGCATACCAGCCGAGCCACAATCACGCGATTCTGTCGCGGGTATCGGTCATTCGGTATGAAACGGAGCTTACCGTGAGGATATTAAACGGCATACTTGAACATTTGCGTTCGAGAAACTGTGAAATGACATAGCGAGAACCGTCGAGCCATTTCGCGATAGGGCGGGCTGTTAAAGCGGGGCAGGCTTTTATTTGACCCTAAAAATCATTCTTGCCGAGGGACGGTTCCGAATTATTCGGTGGCTGAATTACGAAGGGAGGGAACGGGCGCAGGGGTTCAAGGGGTAAGAGTCATTATACAGTTGAAAAATGAAGTGTGTAAGATTTATTTTCAGCCTCATAGGGCTTGAAAAGGAACGTGGATTTACAAATTTTCATTTGTTCTTCCACTTTGACATTCCTTTCAATTTATAATAACTACAAATCTAACTCATCGCGAAGTAAATACCTATATATGTATATTGATTTAGGTGACACTGATTTGAACTAGGTATGAGCAAACTGTTCTTATCTCCTTCCACTGCTCCCATTTCATTCCTAGGAATTTTGCACCTATGTTCGAAGGGTAAGGGGAAAGCCGGGAATGTCCATCTCTCGCGAATTTGCGATTTCTAGCTAATTTTATAAAGGTTGTAAAGTTCAAATGCCCCCGTAAGATAACGTTAAAGTTTTGGTATACTGGTTAAAAGGAGGTAATGTCCACTCTGCATTGGAAGAAAATACGGAATGCCCCCACTCTTTGCCTAAGCATAAGCTTCTGTCGGCAAGATAAAACAAGAAATTATTTAAGAAGAAAATTATATAAGAATCTTGTTTCTTCACTGATGGACTTAAGCATTAAAACTTAATTTCCTCGATTACGCTGTTTTGTGACATTCCCTGTTCTTCCCCTTATCCTTCATTTATGTAAATAGACTTTATTTCCTCAAGTGTTTCGTAACATAAATACAATAACTTACAAAATAATAGAAAATGCAAAGTACAAAACCAAACAAACACAAACGCATTACGGTAGGCAAGTTGAACTTTGCCCCGAGTTAATAGCACTAATCAATATAATTATACAACCTCCTTCACAGTCCGAATAAAAGAAAAAACAGAAAATAAAAAATTGCCAGTCAGTGATGTGTTGAGAAGTCTCGAGTAACCGAAGGCATCGAAACAGCCGCAGACTTCGCGTACCTACAATCGATGGCCCATCTAATTATTTCGGGAGAGATCGATAAATCCGCCGCGGTTGCACGTGGGTAGTAAACTTGACGTATTAATCTTGCGCAGCTTCGCAACGTTCGCCGACGCACAATCGGCAATGCCAGCCCTTCGCGCGCGTCGGCAGGGATAATTCCCTTCGGAATGATAGCTCCGCGCGCACGGAAGGGACCGATCGGCGCGGGCAAATAAAACAAGCACGGTTAATTGCACTCGTTCCAGATCGCGCAGACACGGGGGAAAGGGTTAGCGTATGCCTGCGACGCGATTTATTATCGCCCGGCAATGATCGACGCGGTATTGCGCTTGCGATCATTGTTTTCGGTGCGAGAGGCGTGTCACGAGACTCCCGTCTGGCGCCCTCCGTATATACCCCGAGTGCTTTTCGTAACGTGTAGAAATCGAGTAGATCCTACCTGGATAAGGTGGAAGGTTGCTCGTTGCCTGTTGGATTCCTGGGGCGCGTTAGATAATGGCCTTCGGACCTGGCCGAACAAGGTAGAGACGGTTCGTGACAAAGAGTGATGAGAGAGGGAAACAAAGGTTGGTCGAGCCTCTGGTGTCACTTCGGTGAACGCGCAGGTCAGCGCGAGGAATTAACGTACAATTTCATTTCGTAATAACAAAACGGCCATCCGCACTAGCTTAAGGGGCAACATACACCTGGGAAGCGAAAAAGTAGGATGGATTTGAAGAATTTTTATTCAGTGGAGAAAATGTTTTTATCAAAGAAACATTATACACATTAGAAAGGTCATACTTTTGTCTGTAAAATGTGAAATTTTCAATTAAAAAGTCGGAGAAGAAACTGCGTAGTAGCTGTTTCCGTATAACGATTTTTTTTATAGAAAATGCGTCTAAGACGACCATCGTATCCTCGCTGTTTTTCATCTGAAACAAAAGAGGACAATTATTCTTAATCTAGAGAAAACAAAGTAGTACTTGTGGTAGCCGGTTTTCTGAATTTTTCGCAGAAGGGCCGGCATTTGACCATAGAAGTTCACGATTTTATGAGTGAAAATGTTAGACGTCACAGATTTCTTGTCAGGGCAATTAATCTTCTCGGTTTCTGAGGGTTTGCCTGTTAGCATTTATTATTAAGCACAGCTTGGGTCGAGAAAGACCCAGCCGAGGGTTAACGCACAGGCGACGGACAACGGTGGCGAGCGAGTAGCCAGTTAGAAAGGTGAAAGATCAACAGGAAAGTCGTAGATTTCTCGTGCCAGTCGATAGTATTAACCGTGCCGATCGCGAGGTCACCGAGCGAAAGATTCGTCAAGGTGATCGAGAAGTTTCCTCCGCGGAGGCTGTTGCTGTAGTAACGTCTCCGGCAATCAAATACACCGGTCGTGTCTACTGCATTGCCTCGCCAGATTGTCGACGCGCGATAGGAAAGTTTATTGGTCATGCATCGGTGAAATGTTTGCGAACGGTAGTGGGGTGATTCGAGAGCGTTGTCTATCTTTCGATATAACAATAGTGATAAACAAAAGGCAGGACACTCTTAGGAATTAATATTTCATTTAACTATAGCATCGAGGAAAAGTAGCTGCGAAAGCTTATTTCCGCCTGCATATACGCTGACGAGTGTGGAAATCCTTTGATGTATGAATGAAGATTCAGTATCTTGAAAACGGCGCATAATAACTGTGCGCGTAGATGAACCGACACTACCGCGTTCTGCAGATTTCTCTTCACAGCTTATAGTTCGTTTAAAAAATTGTTTTCAAAATTTTAATCGATGCTATATGTCCCTGATGCGCGGGCAAATGAGTATAAGTGAAACGTTGGCTAAAACGGGATAAGTACACTAACAATTTGGACATTGTCAATATCACTTCCTTACCGCTCTTTTTTACCGGAGATTGTAATAGTATACCTATGTCAAAAATACAGTATAATGGTGGGAAAAATAATACATATTCCTAAATCGAGTTACTGTAAACTGGGGTAACTTTGCCCGCGCCGGTGTGACATTGCCAACTCTTCGGAAGAACTTTATTTTATTTTATTGCGAAGTAATTAGAACATATGGTGTTTTGTAATCGATAGCAATAATTTCTCCAAAGTCAAACGAAAAAAAACAATAGCGAGAATTCTTAGCGTAATTTTTCAGTCAGCGTAAAAAAGTGGGCAAAGTCACCCCAGTTTACGGTATGCCGATGAATACGACGAAGAAAATAATATCTCCCCTCGAGCTAAATAGTTTCTTTTTTACGAATCGAAGTTAGAAATAAAAGTTTCAAATTAATTCCGAGTTAATTCAAATTTTGCAATTTTTCTTCGAGTTGCAGTATATTTTGAAACTCCAATGGGACATGCGTTATCAACTTTCACGTTCAGGATTTAAATATTCCAAGTGTCTTCCAGCAAAACTAAGGATTCTCACTTATACTTGTTTGCCCGCCCACCAGAGATGCGTCCGGATCCTTATTTTCATGGAGTATCTAATCAAGGTTAGCTTCGCTAAATGCACGTGTCGCCATTATCAGGCTGCCTTTAGACTGCTTTGTCATTGCTTCACCTTTGACGATGATAGTGCGTGAACGTGAAAGAAGGAACGTGTCTGCAGAGGCAGCTTAAAGAATAGAAAAAAAAGATGTGGAAAAGTGGAGTCGCGACAGAAACTCGATACGAATCGAAAGTAAGAGGCGTATAACGATGAGATCCGTGGTTGCCGTCCGAGGGGATGGTCAAAACCACCCCGCTAGCCTTGGCGCTATTTCCAGTAGTCCATTAGTTCGTTGAGTAGGCAAGGAAAAATGTAATAAACCGCGGACACGTCGCATCTGCCATAACGATATAGAACTCCGAACACCGGGGAAAGATTAAATTGCTGCGTCCCCTTTCCTCGCGCGTCCACTTTCCCTCCTTTCCTCCGTAATAAGTCAGGAAAGATGGCCGCGCTGTCCTGTAATCCCTGTCTCCAGGCGTTTTGCGAATCATTTCAATTCTGGTCGAAGCTGTTCGCCACAGCGCCGGGGCTGTTTCTGCTTGAAACCGGCAAATACACGAGTATAATGTCGAGTAGGACGCGCGTCTTTGTCGTTTATGTGCCCTGTAACCACCGTTGACACAGTGCTCGCGTGCTGGTACACTTTGCATTTGTTACGAGCTCGTGATACGGATTGCTAAACATTTCCCGTGATACCTAACGCGAGTGTCGCGTCAGGCGACATTTCATATTTCGTTTCGCGGTCAGCAGAAGCAAGTAGAGGGGCTCGAAATTCATCCGGCATCTTCCCCTATTAACTGCGCGTCTCTTCGCAGTTTTTTATTTCACTCTATATTCGCCATTTCAACTAGTTTAATTCAGATTTCTGGCAGGGCTATAAAAATTCAATGAAAGAAAAATAGTAGTTGTCATATTCTTCATGATCTTAAATTCTTTATAAACTTTTTGAAAATTTTAATTTAGTCTGTATCTAGAGATAGCTGTAAGTAACTAAGCTTGTTATAGATTTACGTTTCTTTGTCTTTGTTTTGCTATAGACTTAGGTACTTCTTTATTATTACGGCCAGGTATAACAACAGCCTGCGCCTCGAATTTTACGTAAGCATGTACCTACAACGGTCGGCATAGGCTCTACATATAACCTGGATATGCTGAGTAATAAAGATGTTTAATACTAATAAAACTGATTTCAGCACTCTTTTATTCTATTCTGCTTTCGACACTGAATCGAAAACTACCATTTTCCTTTGAATAAAAGTGTCGCCACCGATAAATATCGCGGGCCACCACGTGGTAACGTCTTAAGGCCTTCGCGTATTTTGGCGAAGCGGAGGGAATCGAAGAAACTAATAATAATTAATTAATTCTCGCCGCGCAATTGTTTATAAACTTTTCTCTTCCTTCCGCCGCGCTTCGCTAAAATGCACGGCGGCCTTTAACCTACCCTTCGGTCCCGCGGACGTGTCGTTTTCCTTGTGTCGCGTCGCGCAACGCTGACCATTCCCACGGAATGGTCGAGCGTATTGGGATCGTGACGAGTTCCACAAATCCAGTAGATTTTTACGCGCTCCTCGCGATGGAGGGTAAGTGAAAGACGATGGAAACGGGTTTTACAGTTACAGCGCTGTGTTTACGAGCGTCTGCCCTCCCCGCCCCTCGGGCATAAACGCTATTTGCGCGTGCAAGATCGCCCCCTACCGTTTCCCTCGGCTTTCCGCCCCTCTCTTCGCTGTTTGCGCTGCCGTCGTCATCGGTGGTGTGGCAGCGGCGACGCCCGGCGTCGACGTCGCCGTCGCCAGCGACGGCATCATTGTATTAACACGGTCGAATGGAAATTACACCGTCCTGGTCATCTCGACGTTTCGTGGGCGCGTTTACGACGTCGTTTCCTCGCTTTTAATGAACAATGAGCGCGACGAACGTTTTCCCCGCAGCCACGTTTTATCGCCGCTCTTCCGAATAGGCTGAGCGCGAGTAGAGCACATTCCCCTGCTCTTTTCGGTCTCTTCTCTTTCGACCAGTATTCTTAAAATTTCAGTCCGGGCAAATATGTATAAACGATTGCGTGACTTGTATTTTATTTGGTACGAGTAATATGTGACTTTGATAGTTTTACTATTTCTCCCTTTTCTTCTGCAGTTACCGATTCATTGAACTTTTGACGAGTTTCTGATTGCTTAAAGGTTCACTGTAGAGTTTATGATTACTTAATAGGTTCACTGCCTCGCGAGTCACTGGTGGCCCGCGATATTAATCACACTGTACTAAGTGTCCTTCGATTGGGTATCGAGACGAAATGAGGAGGAAAAGGAGCCGAGGCTGCGTAGAGTTCGACGTAAATTCAACTTACTTTTCATTCAATATTGGCTACTTTCTGAGTAGCTTTTAAAGTACTTTCGAGAACCCCTGTGGCAGTTAACGTGTTAATTGTTAACGTGTTAATTGTACAATTAATGTGCGCCAGATTATAGGTGCTTGTATAAGCATCTACGCTATGTGCCTCTCCCGTTTTAACTGTCCTATGTTCTCACAGGTATACTGTCTTTATACCGCGATGATTTTTATCTATTCTGTCGTGGCACAACGTGAGTTCAAACTTTCTGCATTTTTCGAGGGCTTTGGGAGTGCGAACTAGGGCTGTAACGAATATTCGTAACCGTACAGAAATGGTTAAAGCAGTGTTCTAGAAATTTTAGGAATATACCAATTTGTGGTAAAAATCTGATACGTGATGCGTGTCTCATACCGCATTGAACGTATCAAGAACCTCCCATTCTTAGAGTGGAAGCATCTGAAATAAAACTCACGCCCGTATATTCTCGTCAAGGACCGATACGTTCCCGCAGTCTGATATCAAGAAAACACACTGCCGGATAAAAATAGCGAAGCTCCGCTGTCGCGACCTGCGCGTCCTCACGGCTCTTAATTAATTAAATCGAGGTTCCGTTTCTAAGCGAAGTTATAGTCACTTCCGTGATTCAGAGGTAGACGACGTCGGTCGTTCTTGCTTACCGTGGAAGATCTCCGACGAGGGGAAACTTTCTAAGTGCAGACTGCATAATCCATTGCGTGTCGGGCAACCAGGGAACGCGCGCGCGTGTAGGCGCAGGCTGCTGCATGAGATACCGTTCCGCGAGCAAAGCACACACCGTAAGCTAACAGTGTATGGTCAACTTTCAACCTCGATGGAAATGTAACAGGTAGCCCAGCGTGGAAACGCAATGTAACGCCTGACGAATTTTTCCATTCACACGTGTAAACGAGCCACGTGGGGCCCCGTTGAGACCACGACGGCGAGCTCCGAAGGTCGTCGGATTAAAAGCGTCGCCTTAAAATATTAACCATCGAACGAATTGCACGAGAGCTGGGCAGTCGAGGAAGCTCACTCCAAGATGTACTTTTCATGCGATATCACGTATTCTGGAGTGAAGCGAGATTTAACGCGGCAGATAGTAGCAATTGTGCGCCAGATTATAGCTTACAATCTGCTCTGATAATGCCTCTTTCTTGGCTAATTCCCAAGGTGGACGTAACGTTACGTCAGCCCCGACCCGATACCGATTCTACAGCGTTACCACTGTTTTTCATTTTACGTACCGCGATCCTGTACATTGATCGATGCTTCGGGAATGCCGGTTCCTGTCCCTCGGACGAATAGAGATGGATCTGAGGCAGCTTGTACCTTATCGTGCGCGATGTTTCAGCGTGATGAACGGTCCGTCGTTCGTTCCCTCGCAACGTTTATTAATCGCGAATGATTCGGTCGTCCTGTACCTACGAATTCCACGAGGCTGCTCACCTATGTTTGGAACTGGCCCAAAGCAGCTGCGATCGTAGTTAAAATCGCGAACCTTTTCGGTTATTACCACTGTACCCGCTCGTGGATAGACCGATGAGAAAGCTGGTCGAGTAAATTCGAAAATTAATTTGAGGAGTCGAAGAATTTTATTGGCAAACTGCTATAATAGTCAACGAAGGATTCGGTATCATCAGGGTCGGAGCAACACCTTTGGAGGCTCTAGGCACTGAAAAGATTTTAAGGTCCCCTTACGCAGGGTGATCGCCTCAATGTATGATTTCTTAGGTGTTTCTGATAATTTGACTAAAAAGTGTTTCTTGCAAAAGATTTTAAAATTCAGAAAATTTCTATGGTCCCCTCTTTCCCCACCACTGGGTTTCATACACGGATTGCAAATAAATTTCTTTGGCGGAATCGGTTGGGAATGTGTGAAAAATGTTGATAATGGAGTTTAAATTGATCGAGGTTGAGTGTATGATAGTTGTAGCTTAAATGATTCCTTGAAGTCTATAGTATCTTCACAGTAAGTCGGAAGTTTCAGTTAAAAAAAATTTGCACATTTTTCTTCACTTGGAATAATCCCCGCTGTGCTGTTCTGACGAAGAAGCTCGTAATCGGACACCGGAACAGAGTGTCGCCTTTACGTATTATTATTGGTCTCCTGGCTAGATTAGATTAACGAAGCAGTCATTAACTAAGTTAGCGTCACGTCTGCGATGAGAAGTCTCATTGGTGTTCCTCTCCGTCTGCTTGCTTCCCCCTTTCTTCCTCTGTCCCTTTCTCTTCTGCCCTCTCTTCTCGCATCCTGTTGGCTCGATGCTTGATTTGTCACAGTACCGTGCGTATAAACGCTCACTGTCATCATCCATCGGATTTACAAAGCTAAAACTGTCGATGGCATTGCCCATTTCACGATACATAACGCCAGTAGGTATCTACCACTGTAACGAACATTTCATTACCTTCGCAGGTTCCATCAGTTTCTTCCTCAAATCGATTTAAATAATCCCGCGACTGTTTACTTCATCCGCACGAAGCTTGAATACCTTCGTTTCTCCTACGTACTTGGTGTTCTGTACCAATAGATTATTCCACGCAGAACGCATGGTAATTTCGAAACCGGAATTATTGCGCTTTTAATCTTACAAAATTAGCATTTGAAGCGCAAAGGGTCAATCAATTTTGACTTACTAAGCCGTGCTAAAAATTTTTGATTCTCCTCCTTTTGGGCTTTATATAAACCCTGTCCACGTTTGCGCTCTGTTATGTCTCATCGATTTCGTTACGAGGCGGATAACGAACAGGTCGACGCAGAGCGTTGTAACACACAGATGGGGTCCCTTATCCCGAAGAGAGTCGGCACGAGCGGTTTTCATTAGGACTCGAATTGGCCTCGGAGAAGCGTGGTTTGGTTGGATCTTGCACGGAGGGCCGTCTAAGTATATCCACGTTATTTCTGGCGAGAGCTGACGCACTGTTTCTCTCCTCATCGCTTCTCTCTTCTCTATTCGCGTCTTCCAAAGAATTATCCTCGTGTAAGCAAAGCACGATACACTTGGGCCGGGATCATTCGCTTCTCGAAGATTCGACGAACGAGCACGCGCCGCCGTTTCGAACCTAGCAACGAATCGGCCAAACGATTTCTCGATAAACGCGCGGACGCGTCGAGCCGGTTGCCCCTTGACGCCAGCCTTCGTTCTGAACACGCGCGAACTGTGTAATGTGTAAATTAGAAAGGGTATCTTGAATAATTGCAGAGAAGAATACGTTGAAATATATTTACGCAAATGAAATTAATTAATAATGGGTCTAGAGTTGTAGAAAGCAGAGGAAACCCTTGGAGAAATTAAACTCATATTAGCTTTCTTTAATTGAGGGATTTCTATGTGGTATTTATAAAACGATCTGTTTTCATGGCTCCACAAAATTTTGCATTTATTCCTTATGGCGTGTAATGTTAAAGAGAATATTGTTACGTGTATAGTATCCCCTACTAGGGTAAAGGACCCAATTACTGTCACCCTAAGCTGGTTTACTTAAGATAACGAATAAACCTTGTGAATTCATACATAATACAATTTTGGAACTTTATTTATACGATATAAAAAACAGCACTTAATTTTTCTTCGTTAATTTTGATCAGACGATCAACAAAAAATAGAGGGTTTGAGAGTCATAAACATTTTTTTCTTTAACTAAACATATTAAATAATAATAAATAAAAAGAAAAACTTACCCTTTTGGCCAATAAATACAAAAACTATGCAATAATGTCAAAGTCAATTCTTAAGCTGACAGTAATTGGGTCCGTTACCCCTCCGAGTCTTAAAATATTATTCCAACAACGATAAACAATTATTCATAATGCATCGAGACGGGATCAGCTCTGCAACTCGGGCCCCATGTGCCCCATGAATGAATACCAATTAATCCTGACAATATACACAAACACTTATTCTTATAGTTTTCATTGAACGGGCCCAGGAGGGGACACCTCCCTTTCCATACAGCGTGCTCCATTTTTAACCCCATTGTACAGTTTCGAACACCTCGGTGCAATTTGCATTCGAGTGTTACACACGTGGCTTCGTGTTCGACGACTAGTTTTTCGAAATCCAGCGCAAGTGCAGGTTGTCCTTGGCGATGGTTTCGATGGTAGAACGACGAGAGCAGCGTAATAACCGTGTAAAGGCCGAGGGAAATGAGCCTACGAGCCTCGTAGAGAAGAGAATCGGTGAACCGTAGTACAGCCAGCGTGTGTACGACGATCATGGGACCCCGCGACTCCGCGGCCCGTCCTGAATTATTCATTAGGGCCGTGGCAGCCGCTGGGCCTTCTGCACGCTTGATCCTTCCTCAGCCTCTATACTCTATACATACATATGTATACGACGCACCTACAATCGCATTCGCGAGCGTACGCGCTCGCACCCAGGCATCTTCTTCTTTCGACGCTTCCAATATTCTCCACCTTGGCAGTCTTATGCGCGAATCACGGGTTCCCGAGTGTTTCTTTCGAAACACGCTGCTCCCAGAATCTTTCGTCTGTTTCGTGTTTGATGAGGTCAACCCTTCGTGCAGGGAGATCGAAACGCTTGGCGCACGCTGCCGTTCGTGAATACTAGGACACCCACGCTGTGTGGAATAATTGTGAGAAACGGTGTTTTATTGAAGAACTCTGAGAAATTTTACTATGTTTCGTATTTTAACCCTACATGGTCATAGTTTATAATCAGAAATTGGTCACGTGTGGGACTCACTGCACCCCAGTGTCATTTTTGAGTTAGCGTTTTCGTATTTTTGAATCTTTTAACTTTTCAGTGATAATTGTACATTCGTAATACTCGTGCAATTATGTTCTAATAGCCCTTTTCCAGAAATGTAAATTTTGATATATTGAAATTGTATTTGAAAAAATAATTGTGGATAAAAGTGATTTTTTTGTGTTAAAATTCACAAAATTTTTAAATTTTATTATTAGTACTCCCAACTCGTATTAATTAGAAGTTCACAACTATAAGTCTTCATTGAATTGTTTTAATCTGTTACCTAAATAGTACCTAATTACCCAAACCAGAGACATTCGCAATGAATTAAAAATTCCATACCTACGTAAAACTGCTTACAGTCGAATTAAATAATAGTTATAATGCTTTGTCTCTACTCTGTGCCATTTTCTGTTATTTCCGTTACTAAATGGATCTTACCTGTTCATCGAACAAATAAATAAATAAACAAACTTACGTACCACTGAAATTTCTTAATTTTTGCGACGAAGCAGCTCGCCATACCCGCCAAACAAGAACTTACAAATCAATAAACAATCAATCTGTGTGGAATACCCCCCGCAACAGTCAATCTGTTAAATCCTATACTCGCCACGAAATTCTACTCGATCCACCATATCTACTCCGTAACTAAATCTACTGTACTTCACAGCATTCGTAACGTCAGGTATTTCCACAGACGTTACTTTTTCTTTTTTGTCCTCATCTTGCATAACGTGGGCGGTGCGAGGAACACGTCATGCCAAACCAACGATTAACCTCGAACTTGCCACGGCCTCTGACGCCCGTTTACGCTTCCCATCTGACTAGTCGCCCCCCATTCTCTGCAATTACTCAATGATTCATTTGCTTAACGATCGCGGATCGACCGCCGACACCCGTTTCCAGCGGGCCGGGCGTCGAATTGAAACATCGGTCCCTCTTCCCTGGTCCCGCTCGCTGATTTTTATTCCGCGCGGGTATCGGCCGAACGTTCGACGAGAGGTCGCGGAGAATCACGGGAGCACTTGAGCCGGAAACTCGGTGCTCTCGTTGGGTGAATCGCGTGCAGCCAGATGTTTAACGATCGCTCGAAAATTAGCCCGGTGCGAATCGGATAGGCGTACGCGGCGTGAGAAGCGAACGGAGGGAGAAAGAGGAGACGTTAACGGCAGCGATGAGGAGTAGCTTAGCGTCATCGAAAGGTCAACACTATCAAGTGCACACTTGTCGCTCCGGCTCGTTTACAATGCACGGTGCATCCCGGGCAACGAGCACGTCGCCTCCCTACCGTTCGTTCACCCCGCGCCGAAAGGGTCTAGCAGGGTAAACATGGGCAAACGGCCCCCACGCCGATTCCTGGAGTTCTTATTTTTTAAACAATGCTCCTTGCCTGAAACACCATTATGTAAAGTATCAGATCGCTATCCCCACGTTTAAGGGTAATACGGGGGTAAACACCCTTAACGTTATTATTTTTTTTCTCGGTTACTAGTTAAGATAATTTAATTTAAAAAATACGAAAATATAGCTACGTACCAACTGTACTTCATATATTTTTCTCTAAATTGTAACTCAATTATTAAGGGTAGAAAAAAAATAATTAATTTTTTGGGGGTGGTTTTTGGAAACAACCCTTAGAGTGACAACCTCCAAAAAAATCAAGAATAATGCTTTGTTATCGAGCTATTATATAAAAAAACCCGAATATTGTCAAGATGGTGGAACATAGTTAAATAATTTAAAGAAGATCATTATATTATAAATACATGGGGTTTTGTGACGAGAAAGAATATTTGTCGCGAGCCTGAGTACGTGTCATTTAAATGCGAATGGAAGAAACGATTGCTGTTCGTTTGGGAGATCGAAGTGTGAAGGTGAAGGTAGCTGCGGAACAACGCGCATGCGCTAAATACGAATATTTCGTAGATATTAATATTCGTATGAGGCTTTACCTTGAATATGCATTAAAGTGAATATAATTCTCGCGTATATTTCGTACAGTATATTTCTAATCTTCGAGACAAATGGTTTACATATTCTCAAATAAGAGAATTATAGTGTGACATACAAATATTAATATCTGGGAAATATTCGTTGAATATATCATGGGAAATATTATCAATATTACTGTTGATGTTAGTTTCACGCGATTTTTGGTACAGTGTTCCTGATATTTAACTGCACCATCATCCTTAACAATTCGTTTCACTCTTCCAGTGAATTTTTTTATTTGTACGTTACATTTAATGCATTTCCCACCACTATGTTTATTAGACATTTTTCTAAATAGTAATCTACTTAGTAATCTTATATATTTCTAGATAATATCATTAATCTAAGTAATTCTAACGAATCTCATAATATCCAGTAATACAATAAACTCTGGTCTTTTCTTCGTGGTAATTGTTAGAGCGCGTAACGGTAAAGGTAGCTGCGGAACAACGCGCATGCGCTAAATTCGAATATTTCCCAGATATTAATATTTGTATGTCACACTATAATTCTCTTATTTGAGAATATGTAAACCATTTGTCTCGAAGATTAGAAATATACTGTACGAAATATACGCGAGAATTATATTCACTTTAATGCATATTCAAGGTAAAGCCTCATACGAATATTAATATCTGCGAAATATTCGTATTTAGCGCGTGCGCGTTGTTCCGCAGCTACCTTCACCTTCACACTTCGATCTCCCAAACGAACCGCAATCGTTTCTTCCATTCGCATTTAAATGACACGTACTCAGGCTCGCGACAAATATTCTTTCTCGTCACAAAACCCCATGTATTTATAATATAATGATCTTCTTTAAATTATTTAACTATGTTCCACCATCTTGACAATATTCGTTTTTTTTTATATAATAGCTCGATAACAAAGCATTATTCTTGATTTTTTTGGAGGTTGTCACTCTAAGGGTTGTTTCCAAAAACCACCCCCAAAAAATTAATTATTTTTTTCTACCCTTAATAATTGATTTACAATTTAGAGAAAAATATATGAAGTACAGTTGGTACGTAGCTATATTTTCGTATTTTTTAAATTAAATTATCTTAACTAGTAACCGAGAAAAAAAATAATAACGTTAAGGGTGTTTACCCCCGTATTACCCTTAAACGTGGGGATAGCGATCTGATACTTTACATAATGGTGTTTCAGGCAAGGAGCATTGTTTAAAAAATAAGAACTCCAGGAATCGGCGTGGGGGCCGTTTGCCCATGTTTACTCTGCTAGACCCTTTCTTTCCAAAGTGTCGTGTTCGGCGCGAGGCAGGAAGGGCGCTCGGCAGACCCATTCTCCTTGAATAATGTATACTTGGCGTGTTTCATCCAGCCGCGCGGTCTTAACATAATCATTCAATTACCCAGTCAACTATTAGTTGATTATTGAATCTCACTCGGCATCATCTATGTAGGTATGTCTTCTTGGGGGTAGGAAAAAGGTACCTATATAATTATTATCTTCAAAAGAGCAGGGTGCTTTGGTGTTTCTAATCTAACACGAAGGGCGACGAAGTTGTCCGAGTAGTACGAGCTTCGGTTCGATTAAAGGGGAATTCTATTCTTTGTGCTAAAAACATTGCAAAATTGGGGATTTTTTTTTAAAAACTAGCGATTTGATTTATCTGATATTTGGACCATATTTTGATGCATTTTTGAGGAAGCAATAATTTTTTTTTAATTAAGTACGGACCCCGTAATTTTGTGATCTTTATTTTGCACAAAATTACAAGTAATAAAATTGCAATTATTAAAACTACCAAGCCCTAGTTTATGTTAGACTTAAAAAACGAAGGCTACAGAAAATTTAAAATCTTAGATTACCACTCACGATTAAATAACCCATTGAAAAACACTGTCAAGCAATAACATCAAATAAAATAAACCTACCCAAAAGAAATAAAGCTAGGTAATTGTATTTACCAATTAAAATCTTCAAACTAAATTTACCCAGTTTCAGATCATTGAAGGTTGGTAGCTTTCCACATAACTACGCCCAATTGGGGTAGATCACGTGCCCTACTTCGCCGAGGGTAGAAGAGCAAACCCGAACAGCGTGGCGCTGCTGTTTTTTTTTTTTTAAATCGACTACTTTGCTAGCCGAATTCGTGTACATACATTCTGAGAGCAAAGCGACGTAGCCGATTCGTTGCGACATCTTGAAAAAGTTGTTTTCGCGATGGCGGAGCGACGATGTATCGGCGCCGCGTTTCGCAGGCTCTCCGCTCGTCTCGTTTACATAATTCAAATTATCCTCCGCCCCTCTCCCTTTCTCTCATCATCATTCCTCCCGTGACTCCCCTCTTCCTCTTCGAATGCAATTTCGACGTGGCGTAGTTGCGTCTCGTCGCGACATTGCAGTCCAATTAAACCGGCCGGTCGAACGAATTCCCCATCGTCCATTTCCATTTTCACGTACGCGCGCCGCGCTGTATTTACGTGTCAATTTCCGTACATGTCGTATCCGACGACAGGATACGGGATGGCGGTTCGAGGGGGGCTGACGCGGGGGCGGGCTGGGATGGAGGTGAGATGGAAGGCATCATCGGGGGTATCTAGAATTCGAAGCTGGGCCGGTTCGTTTGGCGCTAAGCCAGGCCGACTTACCCAATTAGGTTTCATCACTGGGTCGGCAGCTTCCCTGGCTGCCAATATTTGCAATACCTAACTAAACTGATCCAATTATAACCAAACCGCTGCTCCATCACTCGTTCGACGTTCAGTTGCTCTGCACCGAATACATACGCGCCGCCGCCCTACACGATCCCGAGCTACACGCGCGCTGCTCCCATCGAATTTTCTATTAATCCGACGCCTCGATCTCGGCACCTGAATCCCCGTTTTATTCGATTACCGTGGATATAATGATTGCATGAAAAATTGATGAAAAATTAGGGGCCTCTTAAGATTTCTTGAAATAGCAGACTTCTTTCGATGAGATAGAAGAATATACAGGGTGCCTTTTTTTATCAGCAAATCGATTTTAAAGATATCGTGGATATCTTTATAATAACAGCGAGGAATCGAAAGTGACGTTTTTTTGTAATTGGTTTTTGAAAGTAATCAGGTCGGAAGTTAAAACCGCGAGAGTGTACCGCGTGGAATGTTCTAATTGAAGCAGATGGACACCTGTGAGGAAACATTTTATTTTGCATTTCCGAATGATCTAGCTTTTATTTTGGACCACGTATTTCGGGACACCCTGTACGAGATAGGACTGTGACGGGGAAGGGTAAATAAATAACTTATTGCAAGGAACGAGATAATGATCGGATGTGGCTGTAATTGACAGTGTTCTCATTTAAAATTCTTACAATTAGTGGCCAAATTAATGATTCGCGTACTCTTGGATATACTATAAATGTATCAACCAGGATGATCAGGGACTTGCTCTCCTTTGAACGGAAATGTTCGTTGGGATACCATCTAAATACATATACCTACCGATTGCATTGTTAAAATTATATAATCTCATGGTATTTCGACTTTGGTATTGCGTATTGTTATTTTCAATCAAATGTGCTGGAATCTGCGTGATAAACTATGCTTCACTTTCGCCGAATTAATCTCGCATATTGTTAAATCGATGTGTATTGATTATTCTCGTTAACGTATTATTAATAAATAAACAAATTGCTGCCAGGCAAATGAAGAGTGGAATAGGCTGTTTTTTTCTTTCATGTAGATCAGTCGATAGATGGAGAGAGATAAATTGATAAACAACCAATAAGGACCTAGATATATTTCCTTGTGAAAGAGAATTTCTACAAAAATGTACAAGTAATAATTCTTATTAAGATAAATAGATGTGGATTGAATTATAGAATAACACAGAATAACTTTGTTAAAGCTGGAGCAAACGAATTGAGGCTTTTTGAGCAGGTAGGATTAGTTTACTGGTTGATCTGTTTCGACGTTTTGAAAGAAAAGTGCAATTGGTTGGGATAGCGAAAAAGATAGTAAAGGTCGGTTTTTTAACTTTTTTATCTGAGCCAGTAATGAAAATTTTAAAATCCCGTTTATAGATTTAAGTAAGTTGTATACAGTCTGTCTAACAAGAGCGTGACCGTCATACATTTCATCTAGATGTAATTACCGTGAAAATCCATGAACGTGCAGGTACCTTGACTCTTCCACTATAGCGCGTTGGAGAGAAAGTCGCAATTTCTTCCCAGCACTCGTAAGGAAACGACATTGTGACTATGAGTGTCGCGTACGCTAAGCGATTTGAAGCCGTTTTTCACTGTGCACATCCGAATGGACCAAAAATGTTTGCGGATAATATGAAAGTGCAGCTTCGAGGAAAATGTGTATAGACTGTGAGACAACTTGTCCGACACATTTGCTTAATATGGAGGGCCTTACCTCAAGAGTATGCAGTCAATTTAATCGAAAGCATGCCTAAAAGATGTAAGGCGATTATTGAGCAACAGCGACTGGACAGCATATTAATATAAAAGCGCTGTAATACTAAATAAGTGGGTAGAATATGTATAATCATTTACACTTTATTATAATGAACAATTTTGAAAATTTAATCAAAACCAGTTAACGTAGCTGAGCTACAAACATTTAAAAGTGGTGGAAATCACAGTTTTCGGCCAAAGACTGCCGAAATATGTCCTCCATCTCTCTACACCCTCTCCAAAGTTACACCCACCTGGTACAAAGTGCCCCGCACATTGGCACATACTCAAGAAGCTTTAAATCTTCTTCGACCGACGAAAACCGACATCTCCATTCTTCCCATGCTGCCAGGGCAATGTATCCCCAAGTTCGCTCCCCGAGGCCGCCGCTAATTTATACTTACACCCTCCCGTTGGATCCTCGATCGTGGCCCGCGGTCGCCGCTACGTGCTCGCGCTCGTACGCGGGTTCCTGCACACATTGCGCACGCATGAATGCTTTCGAGGTCCGAGAAGAGAGTCCGCGCTAGTCCATTGGCATCGGCAGCCGGTCCAGCGGCAACCCATCTACCCGGGGAAAACGGGGTGTGTATAAAGAGGAGACGCGAGTACGGTGGAGAGAAAGGCTGATAGAGAACGGGGGGAAGGGCGTAAAGCGGCAGGGGGGCGCTGGCGGGGAGTGGCGCGGGGAGAGAGCTAGGGGGAAGAAAAGAGATAGAAGGAGCCGTGGCCGCTCACCGCTATTCCAGGCATTCGATTTGGTATTTTTCTTTGTGTATCACGGATAGTTCGAATTGTTCTGCAAGCAGGGCATTGATATATCGTCCCGCGGGTCCTTTGAGCCGGCCGCGCGGCTCCGAATTATCGTTCGCGTACTCTCTCACGGAACCGAACGAGCCCAACCATCTCCTCCCGTACCCCCTTTTCGCCGAATGCACTCGCCGTCCTTCCCCCCGCGCCCCCTTTCGTCTTTTCTGACCCCTACCTGCCCACCCCTCGCCCACCCCCTCCGTCTCCTCGCCGCCACCCCCCTCCTCCTCTTCCCCCGCCGCTTCCTCTATGGCTCCCTCGGCTACCGGTCAATTTATCCAGGGTTGTCCCTCTTTGCTTTATTTCGCCGGTATCACGAAATCTACCACTCGTACCCTTACGCCGGCTGGCGCGTTCTAGAGAGCAGCGCTTTTTCGTTCTCCTCTCGTTCGGACGCCCCGCTTTTGTTTCCCTTTGCTAGTGACCCCGATGCAGCCGGGAACGTCAAGAGCTCGGGAATCTTCCCGAGACGTTCCCGGTGATGCGAGAAATCTCGTGTCGTGAACGCGCGACATTCTAGGAACGTCCCCGCTCAGATTTTCCTTTTGCTCTTTTCCGTCCATTTTTAGTTTAGCCTTGTTTTGTTCCAAGTATTTTGGACGTGCGCCGCTGAGGAACGCGCGAGTGAGCCATGGTGGATCCTGCGTGGAACACCTCGTTAATGGAACAAAGATTTAATTAATCGAATTTACGCTAATATTCGTGCTAGATTATTGATAAACAATGCAATCGGCCTTCGGTTACCGATTCTTCGAACTCTTTGATTTTTACTTGCTTTATCTATTTTACTGCCACTTCATCGCGGAAGGTGCAGTGTCCCAAATTCACGAATCATTTTAGGATACGCCTTAAATCCGCGAGCGCCTTTTATTCATCGCTTCATCCTTCGGCTCTTTCGCGTCGCCGTGCGTTTGATCTCCCTTCGGTGCGCGACAGTGGATCACGTCAGGACATTGCAGTTTTATTGAATTTTCTGTAGCCATTTTCTTTCACGGGTACCTACCCCGGTCTGGCCTCAGCCGCGCGCATCCACTCGGGATTCCCTATTTTGCTTCGCGTGTCTTCTAGTATTCCCATTTCCACCAATTATTTCCCGCATTCTCTTGCGAATTCTTCTATTTCAAATCGGCCGCTAGTTTCAATTCCACAATCCTCGCTGGAAACCGTTCGCTCGGATCCTCGGAGGGGACGATAAAATAATTCCCTGAAGATAGATTCGCGATGGTTTTGCATCCACGGGGCGCGGTCAAACGTAATCCGGGAATTGTTCCGCTCGCCCAGGGTACCGTTACATTTTCGATATTCATACGTGTCCCTTACAATGTTCATCCAGTTGCCCGTACCGGTTTTCACCTGGCAGTCCGCCTTGGAGCGGAGTCAGGAAGAAAACCGCGATTCCACGGAATTTTCTCCGAGCCCGGCGCGTAGAAACGGTCCGCTCAACGAGAATCGCTCATTTTTATCAGCAACTTTCACGCGGCGTCCCACCGTTCGAAAGAACCTGCTGCAGGCCGTCTCATCTTGAAACCACTGCGGTGGTTTTCTCCTCTCCTTTCTTTCTCTTTTTTCCTCTCCTCTCTTCATCTTCCGTCCCTCCGTCCGCTTATAGCCGGGGTCCGAGCTTCCCTTTGTGTGTAACGGTGAATCACGAAAGAAGGACGGGGCAGATCGGCGGCGGGAGGGAATGAAGAAGAGGAGGAGGAGGAAGAAGGAGGCGACGGTGTGGTAGCGAGAGAACGGGTGGAAGGGTCTGAAGAGAGGCGTGGGAACAAAGGAAGGTGACCGGAGCGAAATGAGGAGGGATCGGGAGAAATAGAGAAAGAAAGAGGAGCCGCTTCGTCTCCCTTCCCGTCTGATCTTCCCGTCGTCCCTTTCTTTTCTCGTTCTCCCCGCCTCCTAGGGCAGCCTGTACCCCGCTATCCTTTTAAAGCGGGGAAAAAGGAATTACCCGGGAGGGGTTATCGGTAAGCGTACAGGTCTAGGACGATTGCCGTCGAATTAATTCCTAAATTACACGTTCCCGCGCGCATCTGTGCCCGGGCACTTTGCTACTGGAATGGCCGAGGACGGGCGTATGACGGCGGGACGTATTTATGCGCCGGGCGGACGCAGTTACACCAGGAGGCAGCGTCCTTAATTAGGTATAGGTTCGATCGTATCGAGCAGGCCTGCGAGATTCTGAAAGTCAATTACCCCGGGGTTCTTTCATCTCTCGTCAAAGAGAAACTAGAGGACGGGGGAGAGGAGAGAAGGAGCAGAGTGACCTTTGATGCGCGTAGCCTAGAAAGGGGAGGGACGTAACGAGAAATTGACATCGAGAGTCGCGGAGGTCAGGCGGTGTCAAGTAGTATATACCGTCCACCGACCGCCGCTCTCCACCATCCTCCTTTTCCGTTAATGCGCGTTTTTAGCGAGTAAATAGCGCGCGCCGCTCGCTTCTGAGTCTGGCCCGCTTCCCGCCGTACCTGTTTCACCGCCGCGGGAGGATGATAGGTGGAAGGCTGAAAGGGGCCCTGGTAGGGGGAGTCCTCTACGACAGATGCGAGATGCGCCGCCGTTGCACCTTCTTGCGTGCAGCGCCACGTAAGACCCGTAACTGGCCCACGCTAATAAAGAGTCACTTCTCTTCGGTGCGCGCGTCCGAAAATCTGTAGACTGGGACGAGCAAGTAAGCGTGTTGTAAAGCGCAGGCACAAGTTTATGAAATTACTATTTTTTTATGTGTCTCCATTTAACCCTCAACTGGTATCCTGGGGTCGCTGATGACCCCAAGCGCGCAAAGTTCGCTGCAAAATTGTTAGTTTTCCCAGTTTGTAAACTGAATTTCTAATTATTTTGATAATAATAGTTTAACTTTCTATGTTTCTATTATTTTATACATTACCTAAGAACAAATTATTCATAGAGGTTGATCTAGTGTCGACCTTACAAATTTCTGTGTCCTTTTTTATTTGGGGTCTGCCACGGTCTCAGTATACCAGTCACGTTTGCTAAAAACAGTGTACCAGTTAAGGGTTAACACCGATAGTCACTCGTTTTGGAGCAAAGCTTGAACCTGTTTCTTGCTCATAAATGTTTCAATCTCACCGGTTTAGGAATATTGAATTATTACCACCGCGTAGTTACATCACCGCCTATCGTCATTTATTTATTCTGGGCCGGGTTTCTGTCTCGAAATATGGTGATCACAAAATTCTGAAACTTTGCGGATATTTAGAGGACATATGGGTATGTGTTACGCAATTTTTTTGCTGCTCATATTCACTCTAAGGTGGATCTTACTGACTATTTTTCGATTTTGTGTTTTATCTCGCGACCTGTTAGAACTGTAAGTTACCAAATGATAATCCTAATTAAAGAAGTATCTTTAGTCTGAAAACTTTTTTTCTATTTCTTACAGTTTGCGAGTTATAACAGAAAATTGGAAAGTAGCCGAATTTTCAGGGGCCATTTTGGCCCCTCAGAGTGAATTTGGGCAGCAAAAAAATTGCGTAACACGTACCTGTGCATCCTCTAAATACATAACCCCCATATCCCTAAAGTTTCATATTTTTTGAATTTCTGTGTTGAGATCGTCTCTTGTTAGTGTCGGAACGATCATTTAGAACATGGATGCCCAGACTTATTAAAACCAAGGGCCATATAGATTCACTGTCACTTATGGGAGGGCCGCCAAAAAAAACCATGAATGTTACCTATCATATATTATTTGTTAAAATTAAAATAACACATGGTGACCGGGCCGCCAGCAAATCAACGGAGGACCGCGGTTTGTGCATCCCTGATTTAGAATAAGCCCTAAGTCCAAATGGATATGAGATGATCCGAATGAACCACGATGTGGGCGATTCTTTGGCCACAAATCATTCCATACACTTTGCAATCTATTTGTCTATACACGCTGCATTATCCTCCGCATCGTGGCGTTCAGTTGATTTCCCGGACCCTGTCGGGCACTCGTTTAATCCGACGTGGTTAATCGCTTTCGTCGCCGCGCGTTTCCTCGCCGTTCGGGCGGGAACGCGCTTTCGTCTCGCGTCATCTGCGCGCACATGCGCGTAATGACGCGTAAACACGTGTGCCGCCGCCTCGCGTACGAGTGCCTACGCTCGACGATGGAACACCCGTTGATGGAATAATGGCTCTTCGGGCGCGTGTCACTTGCCAGTCACGTTTTTTCCCCCGGCGCGCATCTTTTCATCGGCCAAGAACATTTTCGTCCAGCCTCGCTGGCCTTGTTTCTCTTCCTGCCTGTCTTTCGGTCTCCATCGTAAAAGAGACACGGGTTGGCGAGATGGTCCTCCTACTGGCAATTGGGGATTGGAGGTTCGCGCTATTTGAGTAGCCGACACTTTGGGTTCAGTGAAACAGTGATTTAATTCATTCAAGAAAAGTCCGGGCAGCTCGATTAGTTCAGCGAGCTGCTTGAATTTGTTTCAACTGCAGTAGTTGGGTTGATTAATCATTAGAGGGCATAGTGGCACACAGTTAGGCATAAAAGCCTGCCCGGTCTATTAGTATAACAGATTTTATTTATTTCAGTATCTAATGTTAATGCCAGAATTATTGATTATAATTTATATTAGTATAAATACTATACAGCTTGGTTAATGTGCTTTAAATTAGTATAAGTTTTATACCAATGTAAATAACAATTAATAATTCTGGCTTTAATAAGTAAATAAGTAAAATGTGGTATATTAATACGCCGGGTGGATACTTTTGTAACTAACTGTACATTTTAGGAGGACATTGATACAATTTGATTCGCAACACAACCATTGCTACAGAATATAATTAGAATTCTGGACTATAGTAGTAGGAGTCTGTAATTATTGAAATGTTTGGAGCAGTAAATTGGAGCGTTTGGCATTAACTCTATTTAATCCCATTATACTATTTCTTGAAAGGAATCCTACGAAATTGAACGTCACAATAAGGAGCCATGTAAATTATATATATAAATAGCAAGAGCCGGTTACTTATCTTTTCCGAATTTATAATATTAAAAATCACCTAATTCATTATGATGAACACAAACAGGAAATTTTTTTTTATAAAATCCAGCTACTTTAAACCAGCCTTTTTAGGTTAGCTGTAACTTGTATCGGGGTTTGGCATCGAGGCATTAACGTATATTGTGAAATCGACCGAGATCCGTTGTGGTAGACAATATACATTAATTTTCAAATTGAAGACGTTTATTTCGTTACATATACAAGATAGAATTGAATTTTCTTAAAGCTTTTGTATTTATATTTCCTACTGTAATATTTCATCTAATTATTAAAATGCTCATTCCTGATCCAAGTCACTTAAAAAATACGCCTATCTGGTGTTTTCCGATCGGCAGATATCGACTGGCACAGATCTGTTCCGCAGAGTCCAGCAAAAGTTTACCTAGCCGTTTCCATACGTCAGCGTAGAACCTTTTTTTGCGGGAGAAACTTTCACCCTCTGCAAAGGAAAGTTAGAGAACGGGCAACTATTTCGATAGAATCTCGAAGATTACTTGATTCCAGCTCTTCGTCCTACTAACGTGGAACGCCAGCTTATATAAATCATCGTCCACCTGAAAATCAGCTGATTCATGTGCAGCGCGTTAAGCAAGCACAGCAAAATATCGATAGCACCGGGAAACGAACAGAAGTGTCCCGTCTGTCGACCATGCGAGCGACGGCGCCATTTATTTGCGCTGTGCAGCTCTCATAGTCTAGTGGCAGAGTTTCGCAATAACTCCACTGTAAGAGAATTCTCGCTGAAAGCGTCCGCGAGTAGGCAGCAATTTTATCGAAAACCATCGTAATTATTTCTATCTAGAAGAGAGATTATATTCTCCGCTCTAAACGACAATTATGCCACCTAATACGTATCGCGAGGCTGACCTACACTTTTTGGTCCGTGGGCGCGGAAATTATAAAGCCCAGCGAATTAAAGTATAATGCAGCCGTGGAGCCCTCGGTAAAAGCGTAATCTCCGGGAAAATCTTCTTTTTTTCGCGATAAAAAGTTGCACTACACGTCGGGGCGCGCTCGAGTGGACGAGTGAGCAGTGCGGAGAAACGTCGGACGAGGCGAGTGGAATAAAAAGGTTTATGGTTGTTTCGGGTGCTCTATCTTTAGGACCCACATATCATGCCATGCTCTTGCTCCCTCTCTGCCCCGGCTCTCTCTCTTTCTCTCCTCTCTTTTTCTCTTTCCACTCGCCTCACGACCCTCCTGGCTGAACCCTCGACTGAGTTATTTCACGGTTAAAATAGTCGAGTATTCCTTCCGACTGAGAGGCTGCCGTTCGTGCAGTTTCACGCGAAGAAAATGCTCTCTGTCGAAGCTCGCCCCGGCTCCTGGTTCTATCCATTAATTTTTTTTTCGAATTTCCTCGGCGAGCCTCGCGGTGACGTTTCGCGAATGGCGCGCTGTAAACGGCGCGAGTTCCAGGAACGGCGAACTTGAGTTGCAATGGGTACCTACCATTCCTGTGAGATAGATTTCCCTAATTGTAGATTTTATATTCCAAAAGAAATTAAGAAAAGAAACATTTCGAAAGGGATAGACCAATTCACGGGTTTGCAAAAGTAATTCTCTAATAATGGAAATAACGTTGTTGAAGGGAATTCTTAAAAAAGAGGATGCTTCAGAAATTGTCGCTACTTTATTAATATCAAACGTGGCGAATTTTACTGCGTAAATGTGGAGATGAAATTCGTACGTAAGCGAACTGCAAGCTCGCGGTACTGTGATCAGTTGCTATAGCATTAAGTCATCATCCAGATTGATTTTTGGTGGAAAACGTGGATTTACGCGTGGCCTGCACCGCCAGCTGATATTTTTGTACGTTACGTCGACGCGGCGACCTAATAAACGCGCACCTGCCTACGTTCGCGCGCGAACCATGAATGAAGTTTCCACAATGGTGGGGACTTTGGCAAGTGGCTTAAGCACAGCATCGACTCTGAATGCATTTTGCTTTCTACGCAAAGTCGGCCGTCTCGGCCCGGCTTCTTGGCTCGCGGGCAATTTCGATTATCTCGTTTCCGGTCGATCCTTGAACGCCTTAAAATCCGCTTCCCGATGGCTAGCGCGACTTCCAAGCCGCGGGGTCGTTCCCAAGCAACTTCGTATTTGAAAATAGAAGAATTTCAGTGAACTCTGTTTCCCCTCTTAACAGCGAAGCTCTATTTATTGACCTGTTTCCCGTGGAAAAGTATAAACAGAGGGAATTGTAGCCACGTAGGTTTAATTCAAGAGCCCAGAGAAAAGGAGATTGATTGCATTTGTTGAGAGCATTCAGGTGAATTAACCGAGGGTGGTCCGCGTGTAAAGAACCTATCACTATCAGTGGTGCAGTCAGGATTTAATCTTGGGGGAGTTGAAGGGATAAAATTATATGAAATTCATTAGGTGATTATACAAATTTATTTAAAGAATAAAATCCAGTTTTATTTTCTTCTCGCCAAGCCCCTTCTTTGGAGGGTGCCAGGGCCCCTTGGCCCCCTCTGGGTGCGCCACAGATCACCATGCAGCACACTTAAATTTGTTTGACAAAGAAAATTGAAGGTGGCAAGGAAAATATAAATATTCTTACTCGAATACTACCGAATAATCTATTCCTCAAATTTCATATGCCTCACTTGCAAAAGGTTGATTTGTCAAACATTTCCAGGATCACAGATAATTCCTCCAACTTGCCTAACTATATTGAATTCGATACTCTTCCATTCAAATGCCGAATAAAAATGACCTTTCCCCAAATTTATAACTGAAAAATCTGCCAAACTAATATCGTCACAAAAATGGAGCGCAATGCGTTCGTTACTTCCCAAAGCAGTCGTCAAGCCGATCGACAATTTTCAATTAATTATCCTCACCTCGGGAGTCGCGTCTGCCACGGCGGGAGCACGAATGGCGCTTTGATACAATTTTTGCGATCGTCCCCGCCGGTTTGTGGGAGGAGGATGATTCACAGTCGGTTGATTTTCCCAAGAGAGTTTACCTGCCGACGGGAATTATTACTCGAGCGAATAATGGCAGCGCAAGCACTGCCGACGTTTAAGCAGAGTTAAATATTTAAATCGCGGATAGGCCACGGGCCCACGCTCACGCCTACCTCGCCGCATTGCAACCACCAAGGGAAAATACATATCTTCCCAGCTGTTGATTCGCGATCGTGCGCCGCACAGACGTCGATCTTGAATAATCGCCTGGCCATTATTAGATTCGTCGATTACACATCGATCGATATAGTCCGTGTATTTTTGCGGCCTGATCTGTTACGCAACACGCTGCAAAATTATTCATCGCGCGGACCCTATGCGAACGATAATGCGCACCGAATCGATCCGGCCGTCGATCAATAAGAAACCGCCAATAATTTTGGACAATTATTACATCCATCCTGCCGTTCAGCAATGTCATCGGCATTTTAAATTGATGATAAGTCCCTGGTCAATTTCTCTTACTCTTTCTCTATGTATGAATTTAGCGTGCAAAGTTGCCGTTCAGAATAATTGTAACGTTAGTAGGGACGAGTCGACTAAAATGTCACGTAACTATCGTTATTTAATCTCCTCTTCTGTTAGCGTTACCATCGGTTCTGTAATGTTAGCTGATGAAAGCGGAGGAAATAATGAGGATATTTGTAGTCGCAGCTGAGACGCGTAATTAAATTATTTGCTCGGCATCCAAGCGATCCGGGCCATTTATTAGCGGGGCGTTCGCGAGGAAAAGGAAAAAGGCGGAGGAGGAAACCGTGTGATTATTTTCGATTCTTGAGAAATCAGGGTCCCGGAGTTGGCCAGCGGCCAGCCATTCACGATTACGAGAAATAACGAAAAGCCGTGTGCCACGTCCCTTGAAATTGACGGTTCCTTCCGTTAACTGTGCTCGTGCTACTACAATGTGTGTCTTAACATGAATTTCATACTCGATTAAGATACATAATAATTCGTATTTTTTTCTAATATCTAATCTATATCAAGAATGAAAAAAACTATTGATGTTTGCCTAATTTGTTGCCGCGAGTATTAAGAAAAATATTAAGCACTTCGGATTTTTAATCGTTAACTTTCTTACAAGACAAATGTGTGGAAATACATTTACAGAAGCTTGTAGAAAATATGAGCAATTTAGTGTTCAATAAATAAATAAAATAAAATGAAACGTGACACGACTACAGAATTAATTGTTCATCTTTCTTTGTTTCAGGTAAGTTTTCGAATCAACCAGTCTATTCGGCCACCCTATACACTACCGAGAGGCACTGTTATGCGTCCAATACATGCAATGCCAGGTTACGTATGCATAATAATTGAGTTCACCCTTATTCTAAGCCTCCCCTAAAATTACGCATTTGCATTTTTCTCACGCCAGACCTCAGCCAAGCGAGCCCACTCGAGCATTCACGTTTCAAAAACCCGCGAAGCTGAATCTTTTTGTACAAAAAGATTTCGATTCTTCGTTTTGCGTTATGCAAGAAACATTTTCACGTGTAACTACCTACGCGCTTCTTTTTGGCGCGCGCTATCGATCGCTACACGAAATGGACGCTCTGGCAAAAATGTCGATCAGTCCGGCACCGAGTGAATATCGGATCCCGAAACACTCGGCCGGACCGTTTTTCCGCGATGCTGTTCCAGTGCGTGCGATTTGATTTATCGCGAAGCACTTTTACTTGTCCGTGTCATTACTGTATGAATCGTGACCGCGCGCAAAAATCTTGTAAAATGTAGCTAGGCATCGAGAGACAGGCAGGCATTTCTTAGCCACCCACGCGATCCGTCGACATGATTTATGACGATTCGAGAAGATTGTGCAAGACGCATTGCACGGAAATCCTGGAAGATCGAAGAGATAATTTTTGAGTTCAGAGATGATGCACGATATCCCATCGAATGAGAAATTGAACAATGCCCGGCGAGAAATCTAGACGCAGCAACTGCCCTTTTCTAAGTGTCGCTTATATTAACAGAGCAGAAGTGAAACTGATTCCTGTCTAATCTTGGGAGACTTAGAAAATAAATGCTTTGATAGTTATTGTATTGTTGAAATATTATTCAGTGTTCCCATTACTTCTCGATGCTCCCATTTCTCTGGCAAAAGTGAAAAATAAATAGATGTGTCAAGCAATACAGTTTACAATTTCAAACTAAAGATTTTTTATGCTTTATCTATTGACGATTTTATTAACAAGTTCGATGAATATAAAAGCTGTTAATGGTACTTTTATAATTCCTTAAGTGCTGTATTTTCATTATCACTATAAACTACTTAACAATTAGTAAAGCGTTTTCGTTATTAAAAATTGCTGTTACATCAGTACATCGATACTTTAATTTCAATTAACTTTTCGGCAACTGGAAGGGCTGTTATTTGAAGTCGTCATTTCATAATTTTATTCGATCAGCCGGACTACTCTTTCAAACAATTATGGCAGACGTAACGCCGCGGCGAAGACCCGTTTCGCGCGAAACCAGACATCCTACTTTTTCCTGGAAGAGGTGGTTCAATAAAATCACCTTGATCGTCATATACTCTCTTCATTGAAACTCCAAACAACAAAAAAGGCCTCTGCTGAGTAAAGGCTGGTCCACACTATCCGTCCATCGAAACGTTCTCTGATTGGTTTCTTGAATGAAATGATCTTCTATTTATTGCAAATCCACGTAATGGGTTGAATGTTATATGTAAATAGGTAGTTAACGATTATGAAATAATTTCGATAAATATTGGTGTTGTTGCAATAAATAATAAGTCGGTGCAAAAGTTCCATCGCTTTATTGAACCAAAGTCTTTGTTAATAGTGCAAATATATTAGCTACAAGTTTTTTTTAATCAAACTATTTTCCTTTGCTGTCTATGACCTTTTGCCACTTTTCTGGTAAAACTACAAGTAGGTGTACTGAAAAAAGACATCTCCATACACCTAACAGTGACCGAAGGAACTTTTGCATCGACCTAATATTTCCAGCAGCGTTTGATTGTCGTTTGACCACAAATGGACCTAGTTATGCAGAAAGCTACCAACCCTCAGTGATCTGTATTCGAGTAAACTTAGTTTGAAGATTTAAACTGTTAAGGAAAAGTAGCTGTAAGTACATTTTATTTCTTGTTACTGTTTTATAATGCTTTTGCATTGGTTATTTAATACTGTATTTAATAGTAATATAATAAATAATTAATAGTTATTTAAAGTAGTATTTAATAGTAATATAATAAATAATTAATAGTTATTTAAAGTAGTATTTAATAGTAATATAATTAATATTAATTTAAATTCTCTGCAGTTTTTGTTTTTTAAGCATAAAATGGAACCATGGCTTGGTAGTTTTAATCACTACAATTTTATTATTTGTAATCATTTGCAAAATATAGATCACAAGTGTTTAACTAATTTTTGTCATTTTGAGGGTTGGTAGCTTCCTGCATAACTAGGCCCAAATATAAAAGACGAGCTTCACCAAAGAATCCTTACTGCCATTAAGCCTCACATTGAACGCGCCGTTCATACTTCTTCAGGACTAGTATTCCAGATCACTTCGCAAAGACATTGCTACGTACTTTAAAAGCAACAGAATACAGAACGTGTTACGCTATCCAAACTCTCAGTCACGACCCAGATTACAAGCGTCCCCTATGAAAGGACCCTAACAGACTTGCATAAAAGTCGAACATCGCCGAACCCATTGAAGATCTTTTCGACCGACTGACGGTTGACCGCCGCCAGCTAAACGAGCACCAAGAATCGGGCTTAAAACCAAGAGACTGCGCGACGAGCGGAGTGGAATTTTATAGAATTCTTAAGAGAGTTGACTCATGCATGAGAACCGGTCTCCGGCATGACGAACATCGATTGTCGACGTGCAATCTCAGTATTAATTGCCACGATTTTCTGCCGATACACTTACCTCGATCGCGCGGCATTTCGAGCAGCGGGGAAAGAAAAGGGAGAAGAGGGAAGACATCGCTCGACCCCTGACTCGCATACAGCATTACCTCGCCCGTCCTGGAAATTGGCCGTTGCATTGATAAATCTCTCGGCGGGAGGATTTATTCGCGAATAGCATCGGCAGTTTCTGCGTTCTTTCGATGGCACCCAGTAACCTTTTGAAATATAAATTAGCCACGATAAGACGACGCCTTTGTCGGCTCGCTTTGCGTGCCGCAGTTACGATCAGCGTTTTCCATCGTAACCCCCAGGTACACAGCTCCCTCCGCGCTCGTTACATGTGTAACGCCGTCGCCGCGACCGCGAAATCCTCCTACCTCGCGAATTCGTAATTTCCAGCTTGTAATCGCGATTGTCGGCCGGCCATCGGAGAAATAAACTTCGACCCGCGGCTACGGTTCTCCCCTTTGCGAGCCTGCTGGACATGGGTCCGAGGGAAAGCGTCGTGCTGTATTTAAATAAATAAAATTTCCTGCGTGGACAGACTACTTTGTTATTATCTCACGATCTTCTTCAATTCTCTTCTGCTATCGGTTGTTAATATATTCCTATCCCAAGGATTTGGCAATTTGACGCTCCTAGCCTAACAAGCGTCTGCCGCTCTTTCCGCGAAATATCTTCAAATATTTTCATTTAAAATAGTCGAGAGAATTTCAAAATTAATTTAATATTGTAACTCACATATGAGTTATTCCTAAATTTCTTTCGCTCAAAATTTATCGCTCCACAAGCCGCTTCGTAAAATATACCGCCCTAGGCTGTAGCCTACTTAGCTTTGAGTGGCGTAAAGCTTTGAATAATTTCCCTTTAAAGTTTAAATGAACTCCGAACTATATACGTTCTTAAAGTACACACTCGGGGATTTTCGACACCACTTTCGATGCTCGATGCGCCAAAAAACATCGGCGCGTAAACACCCCAGTCGGAGAGTTAATTATTTACCATTTATTTGCAGGGTGCATTTCCAACAGAAAGTGACACACAGAGGAGTTATTAAAATTTTCTTCTATTATTGTTCCTCTAATTGCTCGAATAAACAGAGGTTCCGTCGTTCCGCTTTTGCTTTCTAGAGCAGCCGTGCCGGATTTCAACGATATCCCATTAGGCTGTGCAGTATTTGCGGCACCCTCGCTGCCGTCGCTATTGAACAATAATTTCAGTATCATTTCTAGTATTAATTTACGTAACTAGGCGGAAAATAGCCGCGGCAGTCGATTTGCTCGTATTTCGTCGGCGCTGCAGGTTGCGGTCACTGTGGAAAGAGCGACGTTCGAGGCTGAGTTATTATGGTGACACGTAGGGGAGAATCTGTGTGGGTTATGTGGCATGGTGCACACGCGGCCGACGTACGCCCGTAACACGTATTTATACGTCCCTCTATGCATTCACGTGTACGCCACGCACTCGTGTCCGTTCGCGCAACTGCATTTTACGTATGGATGCAACGCTGAGAGTCGACCAATCGCCGCTGTCGGACGATAAACCTGGAATTGATCCACGTATTTGTAAACCTGCACCGAAGTGCGGCGCGTCCCGCTTCGGCGAGCCTCGTAAACCGCAGCTTCGTTTTACGACTCATTTCGGGATCTAATTTATCGGTCTGCGACTCGACGTTGCGCGAAACAATGGATACGTCGCGATGGCCCCTTTTCGATCTCGAGCGTCTTCGCCCTCTTTCCTGTTTCCTTCGTTCGATCGTGATCGGGCAGAGATCAGTGTCAGTTGAGCGCAAGAGAGTTGCGTGCCGAGTCGAGAGGAGTATGTATGCCTTCCGAAAAATCGGTAACACGCGCAGGAAGCGGAGACCCTATGGTTGCGCTAAAGACAGTATTACCGAAATGGAAGAAGGAGCTTAGAGGGCACGCGAATTTTGACAAATCGGTTGCGAACGAGCGTTCAAGTTTCGGTTACAGATTATTTTAACCGAAGTAAGGAGTTGCTGGAGGCTTCGAATTATAAGCGCCAGGGGAATTAATACGAAGAAATCGTGCGAACATATCCTCGCCCTTTGTAGAAAGTATATTTCTAGTAGAAATCCCCCAATCGGTACTTCAGAATTTTATTGATTTGAATTTTATGATTACAGAAACACATAATGTCCGTTTCGAGTAGTATAACGCTCGAGAGGACTATTCTTTACCTTTCCCGCGTGAAAATTAATTAACGTAACACGTGGAATATCGCGTCGGAATCGGTAAGCAAGAAACGACTCCTCGACTTCGGCAACGTTCAACGAGCGATCGTTATTTATTCCATTTTTAATTTCTCTTTGTTCGCGGAGGGGTAGACTGTTCGATGAAGCAACAGAGCTTCCACTCAAGGCCTTTTCTAACGAGATCGTGCCCGCCTCTGGTTTAATGACATTTGAAAGGGCCAAGAAAAAGGTCAAGATGCATCGATGCAGGCCCGTGCACTCGCCAGATTCGTGCCCGCTTCGCGAGATGAGCATGAGCGCTCTCTCTCTCCCGCCTCTCTTTGCCCGCGCGGATCGGTAAATCGGTGCAAAAGGTAGCAAGAAGTGAAACCTCGGCGAGCGGCGGCGATTTGTTGGCAAACAATAGAAGGTCAATGCATTTCAGAACGCCGGCACGACAATGTAGTGTTACGGGTGTTTATGCAACGGGGATGCAATGCGCCGAACGAAAGATCGTTTAGGGAGAGGGAGAACGGGATTTTCCCTAAAGCAATTCACGTTAAATGCTACCGTATCGCGGATTTATTGATCACGGGGGCGACGCAGGTGATGCGATGAGTATCCGTGAGTCACGTGACGGGCGACGTGGCGCGTTGCACGCCGCGCGGATTGTTCTTTCGTTGCATTACACGTGTATTCTATTAGAGTTTCACCCGCAATCAACGATTGCTCAATCTGTCGGCACGAGTCAGCCAGCGTTACGTCTAATAAAAAGGAGGCTAATGGAATTGCAAAACCGCATAACTAAATATAAGGCTGCAGGAAACATTGAATCGGGTGGAACAGGTAGAATCTCTTCACCAGTGAAGTTACGAAGTTACTATTCTTTGTTCAATTATTACTTTTCAACAGTAGCTTCACAATTTATCTGTTAATGCTCTGGTATTATATACGACTAGCTTTACTACACGGCTTTGCACGAAATTTTTTTATTCTGATTTTATAAGAAATTTGTTTATAGTTTTTTGTGAGAATAGTCACATTCATCTGGATTGGTCAAGCATAATGAGCTGAGGCGCATTTTCAGTTCACGTCGTCAAGTAGAAATCGAGATTTGCCAAAGCATGAGGCGCAAACGTCTGTCGAATGGGATTCGTAATTAAGGGTACACTTCCCATTAAAATATTCAAAAAATTCGATTTCTTCAATATATATTTTGGTAGTACATCATCCGAAGAATTCGTAGCGATGTAGAGTCTACAAGAATAAAAGTGACGTGTTCGTATCTACAACGGTTAAACGCGTTTTTTTTTCAAAACACGGGGTCTTTTTTGGAGGAACTTTTTTTTGTATCACCCAGACAGTCAACAGTATTAGATAAAATTTCCAAAATTTGTTTCTTCTTATATTTAAAGATGTACAAATACAGTCCAAAAAGTATTTTGACCCCGCGACGTTTACCTTTTTTTTTAAATAATTTCTGGAGTGATTTGATGGTAGAGTGCCCTTAAACGAAACCGCGGGGTAGATCGCTGTTGGTAGATTAATCGGAAGAAGGGTATGTAACGTCGATCACCCAATCAAGAAGTCTGGCCGTTCGAATATCCTTGCGTCACTGGATACGATCTAAAAGAACCCTATAACTTGTAGTAAGACGATCCCAGAATATCGTCTACCTGAGGACGTCCCGCAGGATTTATTGCTGCGGCTGAAAGTCGACGTCTCTCGTTCTAAGTAACACGCACCTGGATATATAATAGGTGCCCCGTCCATTAAGGAATCAGGAAAGAGATCCGACGGCTGTGTTAGGAAGAGGGTTAGCAGCCGACCGTTGAGGGAGGTTAGGAGCTTTAGTCGAGCAAACGATGACGTGAACTGTGAGCGATTCAGCTTTCACAATCTGCGGTACGTGACGGACCATATCCCCGAAACGGCAATGGCCATAAAGGACGAAGTTCCTGTTGGAGGAAGAGTCCCTTATAACGCTCCTTTTTTTCTCCCACGCCAGTGTGAAAATGCGTGGAGACCAGCCGAGAAGACGCAACTAACGTTTCATGTAATTCCGTGAGCATTTACCATTTTTTTAAAATTAAATTCTATTACAAATTCTCAAGCTACAGTTAAAATAATTAGTTAATCACATTTCTTGCGTTATTAATTCTCCACGGCGACAAGATAGTCCACATATTAACGTGATTATTATTTCTTATTTGTCATTGATAATCCATCGATACCTAGTGAGTAATCACTGGTAGCATCTCTGCCTTATCATCATCGTGGCGTGACCCAGATCAATTCCACGAAACGCCGGAGGAGCTCCGACAATTGTGGTCTTTTCGAAAACGGTACTGGTCGTCTACGGACACCCGGTGTGTAAACAGTGCCACCCGTTCGCCAGTGCTGTTCAACCTAAACTCCGAAGCTTAGGTACCTTCCCCCACTCGGCCTCCGTGGCCATGCGCAGAGCGCTGGTGACGTTTCGTCGCGTGTGCACGTGTAGCGCAAAATATGGCTTATTGAGAGGGACAAAGACGAGCGAGGGGCCCCGCCTGGAGCAGCGTAAGTACGCACAGTGACAAAGTGACGATTGACGATGCAGAGATCCACCTATAGTCCCACCATCGGGCGACGCGACGCGGCGCGGCGGTGTGGTAGCCCGGCAGAGGGAAATGCGGGGAACTGCTGACTGCTCGGTGAAAAGGAGCGGGGGGCAAAGAAAGAGTGACAGAACTCAGTGGCGAGGATTGGAACTGGCGCGGAGAGGCGAGTGGTGGAGGGAAAAGGCTTATAGCCGTGGCGAACCGGTTTTCCGTATCTCCGATGACTCATCCTCCGCGACGACGCTGCGTCAAGTGCATTTCCTGGCCTGGCTGGCGCATCCTAACCTAAACCCTCCCCAACCCACCCACCTATGCCCCCAGGCACTTCTCCGTCCTCTCTTTTGCATTCGTTCGGCCGCCTCTGTCTTTCTTTTAAGGTGGCCATCAGTGGTGCTCATGAGCGGGAGTCTCGCCATGGCACCTGGTTAAACTTTACCTTATGAGATCATCTATAGCTTGGACCCTTAACCGTGAAACTGTACCTCATCCGACCTGCAACGCGCGCTGCATGCACACTGGAGCTGTGTATACGTATGGAGCTTTTATGTAGGTTTACGGTGCATTTAGAAATCTGAAAACCTGTTCTTTGTTTTCGGTTCTCTTCAGCGAGCAGCGGTGAATACCTTTTTATTCTCATTCTGTCTCGATAGGCAAGTTACAAAAAGCTAGATTAACGTCTTTGTAGATACATCGTGAGAACAATCATTTACAATATCTATCGAGTTGGCACGGGATAAGTAGAAATAGTAGTAATTAACAGAAATAGGAGCCTGCGTGTTTATTAGCTTCGGAGGGGATTTGGAGCCTTCTCAATTGCTACCACGTCTTTCAGCTTAACGCCTTTAATTTTTGTTTTTCTAAAAATATTTTAGATGTCTGAGAAATCGGACAACGCGAGGAATATATTTCCATAAAATGATCTTATACCCATGCGATACGATTTCCAAACGTTAATGCGTAGGTGCCTCACCCGCAGAGCATGAATCACGCGTAAAAGAAGTAGGTATTAGTTTCTAGCAAGCGGTACTTCGCTTCTTAATGTGCATTCCTGCGTTAATGGTACCTGTTCGGATGACAACGGTGTAATTAAATTCTGTAAATATCGTTACACTGAGAATCACATGCATTTAATGTCACTCGAGGCTTCCTCGTCTTCGAATCACGCTGCAAATTAATTATCCCCGTACTCCCCGAGGGCCATTTTTCCCTTTGATTCTAGTAATTCCGCATTATTGGTAACGGTATAAAGCGGGGCAAAGGAACAATGGCGAAGGTGGCGGTTCTGCGCGAATCTCTTGTGCGACGCGAACACGTTAATTGGTTAGTGTCAATGAATTCGTGACGCGATGAGTGGAAATAAGTGAAGGGAACGTTCGCGCCGCGATGGGGAGACGTGGATTTATTTTTCACGATGCGGTTGATCGTAAATAAAAAAAGCGAACCGTCGCGGATCATTTGCCACGGGATGAAGGAGCTGCCGGGGGAAACTTCCTGTAGGAGAGGCTAGGTGAAACGCTCTGGCAGTTTGATTTATGGCCGACGTACCGAGTTATCGCTTTGCCAATAGTGGAAATCGAGGAGAAGAGCACTGTGAAGTCGGGGGTAAAAGAAAAAGTGTTTCAGAGATGAATCGATGAACGGGAACGTTTGCTCTGCTACCTGTATCGTTCTTAATCAATGCCCCCCTTAATGCACGTGCTCGCGGATATTATGCGCATTCAACGCGAAGAAACAATTTACTTGAACAGTTTTTTTTATCGAGGATTATTATTTTGTGTCTCTAGCTTAAAATCATTTTGCTCGGACTGCGTGTCGCTACCTTTTATTACCATTTATCCCTTTGCAGAAGAAAATTATTTTCTGATGTTTCACGAAGCGTAATAATAATATATCATTCTTAGAAATACGAGATCAATGTTAAGATATTCTATGAAAGCAGGAAGGGGAATTTTTAGTCTCTCAGTTCACAAATTTAGCACTGAGCTTTTTAATAGGAATGGCCATAATGATAATTAAATAATCAGTGACAGAATGGGCTGCGTTATCGTGGATTTGATTAAACGTAGAGTGAACTAATTAAAGGGCAGTTCGGTACTTTTCATTGAAGAATCGTCGTTGTGGCACGCACGAACAGGGTCGAAGATTGCTTCGTAAATTCTTTTAATACTCGACCTTCTGTTCGGTAAAAGGGCAGCTCCGAAGGGGTGACTTTACGGATCAAGAGTGCCAAGCAACAAGTGTGATTCTGAAGGGGGTGCTCGAGGGTCGTCACACAGCAGTGCTCATTGTGGATTTATCGATTTACCGCGTTGAAATGGCATTCATATTTAAATAAAGACGATTCTTCCTATTTTCTTCGCGCACAAACATCTTTCTCTTTCGCGCATAATGCGAGAATAATTTATTCCGAGGCAAGGGGATTTGCATTATAAATCACGTTACTCCGAAAAAATGTCTCTTTCCTTTCGAATCTTCTTCGACGAGCAAACATTTTGGTAACAGTTCGATCTACTGTAATTAATTCTACTAAATTAAACCACAGTAAAACAGTTAGAATTTTCAAAAGCACAAAATCTGGTTATGCGCGTCTTCGTCGATATTAATATTGCGCGAAAGAAAAGTCTTTATGTCAAATTTTAGCAAGTTTCAACCCTTGTGGTTGCTATCGTCCACTTCGCGGTCCCATTTGTTTGCAAGAAAGTGACGAAACAGGGACGACTGCAGGCGTTGCCATTATGGGGAAATTTGCTCGTGGTATGTGCTTATATATCCCCATAAATCGACGGGGACCTGAACGAGGTACACAATCGTTCGCAATAAACTCATGGTCTTCGCAATAAGGGCTGCAAACGGTCCCCATCAAAAGAGGAGCACTGTCGAGGGTGAAGGGTCGTAATCTATTGCTCTACCTCGTACAGGGTGTTTCGGTGTTAGCAGGCATTTGGGGGTAAATTCGGTACAGGAAAATAATACACAAAGAGGGTGATGGGGATATAAGTCCTGTCTGATCTTCCTCCCAACTTGACTGATGTAAAATGTAGCAGACCTAACACTACGAAATTACTCACGTCTAACATTTCATCATTCACGTATCATCTCCGTGATTAGGTGCCTATTTGTAATAAATACTATTACTCCAACCAATTTTAATTCCACTTACACTGCTGCCCAAGCTGCTCGCTTTAAGTAATTTCTTTGAAAACAGATTCTTCTGACGATAGCATAGAACTTAGAAAAAAAGTAAAAGATGGGACCATTATTTAAGGGAGAACAACGGGGTAATTGTCCGAAAATTAAGGGTATCTTAGGGAATTTATTAAAGGCAAACTACTTAATGAAGCTTTTTGAAACTTTCAGGACTTTTTATTGGATATTTGGGGTGTACGATTTTTTTAAAATTTATTTAAAGTAAACTTTAATAACAAAATGGCGAGGTCAATTTTCTATAAAAATTTCACAATTTTCTTCAGAGGTTCGCCATTTTGTTAAGTTTCAAAATTTCCAAAATCCCACCCGCCGTGTCATAGCTACGCGCATACAGTTTCTAAAACTTTTCATTTTTTTTATTGTAGAGCACCGTTTTGTCGAAAAACGGTCAACCAGATTTTTTGCAGCGTTAAGTTACTGATCCTGTACAGCTTATAAATCTGCTTCAAAGAAATTTAATAAAAAAATCGTATAACTTATATATCCAATAAAAAGTCCTGAAAGTTTCAAACAGATCCAATAGTGTCGAATTCGCCCGTGATATATTTAGTACGCGTTTAGTAACGAAACATTCTGCATTATCGAGGGTGATACGCGTACGATTCAATTCTTTATCGAATCCTTCTCGCTCTTCGTATCCACCGCGTTACCAATTCAATCCGCCATTAAAATGGTTCGCAGCTTTTTGTGTGACCGTATCTTTAGGCGGCACACGGACACTCAGAGTGTAGACGATGTGATTCAACAGGCTCCCTGAATCTTATCGCACCTTCAGAACGTTTAAGGCTATTGTTCCTTGTAATTTACTACTTCCCGCGGCTTTCGTCCGTACGATACACTCGCAACTTTTATCCGATTCTTGGTATCTATCGAGAGGATTTCCTTTATTTATTTATTACGCGTTGTAGGCCAGCCAACAGCGCGCGAATTCCGAGAAACATTTCGAATATCGCACACCCACGCTGAAGTTAACGTTTGCTCGAAAGCTGCGTTCGGGATTCCGTCGAAACTTCCACTCTACGATTCTCTTCGGGTCTGTTTGATAAAAAACAATACACGTTTTTTTTTTACTTACAGTTAGAAGTTCCAACGAGGAAGTTGCTTCATAAATTTCGTGCCTAGTAATTGAGAATTAATTGAAGAACAAGCTGAATAACAGCCCGGGTGAGTTTGTATTTGAAATTTCGAAAGAGCAAGTGGGAAGCAAAAGTGCAAAACAGAATGGAACAATATTTGAAATCCAGATGCGATAATTATTATAGAATAGCTTTCGTATTCGACGGAATTTCCTTCGGATTAATTACATAATATGCTGATAGTGTTTCTCGATGAAGCTTTCCGTTGCATCCGTTTGTTAAAAATTGGAAAGTAGGTGTCAGCCAGCAGCGATGAATTTTGTTCAGTTGACACGAACGGGTTAATCGTGTCGCGGCCGTTGAAAATCTCGCCCGTCACGATATTAATTAAGGTGTGAAGAATATCGTAGATAGGAAGCGCCTTCGGCCGCCTCTCGCGACCACTCTCTTCTATGCCCGTCAGCGTCGAAGGAATTTTCAAATATTTCCGGGCAGACGCCCGATAAATTCTCGGAGCTGGAAAATATTTCCGATAGCCGACCGACAATCTGCTCACCTTGCGGACTTCCCACGCAAGGATAGCTCCCTCGCAAAAGACGGAAACGGACGGCGGCAACCCTCGTCTATAGCGGGGCCCCCTCCGATTGGATTTAAATTTCACCGTGAATAAGATAAACCGCGACACCGTGGATTTTCCACCCGAAGAAACTCGCCGAAGAAAGAGAGAGAGAGATAAAAAATGAGAGAAACAGCTTGGTAGGAAAAGAACCGTCGTAAGTGCGTGCTTATATGTGTGGCTAAGTAGACGCTTTCACGCGACAGTGTCCAAAGAATCAAGGGAGCTTCCTTTGATCTGCGATTCTGCCCTTCCGTTCGAAGGGCCTTCATCCTCGACCTTTGAGCCGCTCGCTCGTCCCTCGTCCCTTATCAGCGCCACCCCCTAAAAGTGTGTTAGTATTTAAATAAATAACAAGCTTCCTTACGCCGAGGGCGACGCGAAACACGGCTGGCGAGAAAACTCGAGGGAATTTTCTAGTTCTTAAATTACGCGAGATTACTATATATCTGAATCTGCTTAGAGACGTGATCATTTAGTCGTTCCGAGCATCGTATTTGCAGGCTCGTTCGAGCGGTTCCAGTTGGATGGACCACCCTGTATAAATGGGCGCCTTACTATGGCCGAGGAAGCTCGAGCCGCGCCGCCTCGTTTATGAAGTGGAAGATAAAATCTCTCGGGCAACTTCCGCTTCTATTGCAATGGCCGTGTACCGTTATACGAGACGCGATAGAGGTCTCTGCCGCGTTTATCGGCACCAGTAATTCAGCCGATTTTGAGTTCAAATTTAATTCGATCATTTATCGGTAATTTTACTGTATCGACCCCCCTTCGGGGAATAGACCTAACGCAACGCGCGGGCATGCGAAATTTCGCGATTATATCGCGGACCTAGCAGTCGCGCGATATCAAACAGATTATTCTATTCATCTGCGATGGACTCAGTTCAGCCGCGTTGGTTTGTGAAACAGCTTGAATTCGATTTTCCAGTAATTTTACTTTGTAAATGTGAGGCAGCCAGAGCAACAACGGACTAACCCACATTTTTTTCGAAATTTAATTAGTAGCAATAACGTATTCCAATAGGCTCTACTAGCCATATAAAATAGAAAAAAAATGTTTAATGTGGATTGATCCGTTGTTGCTCTGACTGCCTCATATGTGACACCATTTGGTTGTTTAATTTTTGTACCGTTTACCTACATTACTTTTTTTAGACACATTTGTTTTCTGAAATCCATAATACAAAAGCTCTGCCACTTTGGGATTTGATAAAATGTCTGTTCAAAAATTCTTCTGAGATTTGTCATTTCACTAGCGGAGTATAGTGAGGAATAAGTCAGGGAAAATGAAGTATTTTTATTGCACTCTAGCTCATAAAAGTATGTTATAACTTTTTTGTGAAAATATTTAAAAAAGAGACTTTAATTTCAGAATATCTAAAATTGAAAAGGTCTGTGCGCTAAAAACTGGATAAAATTGTAGGAAAAGAACGAAACAATTTATTCGTACTCTGATTGAATCAAATTGGCGGTTTCGAGGAAAAATTTCACTCTGCCTCTGTCACTTTGCCTGCCTGTTCAGTAAAAGAGAAACGTATGAATTTCACGTACGATTTATGGGCTACAATGGTTATTAATATAGCAATTCCATGCGAAAATTAAAAAAATTTATATTAAAATCGCTAAACACTTTACGTCACCAACATGCAGTCTCACAAAGATAATGGCATCCTTTTGTCACGATACCTACTAGAATACCCACTACATAGCACTACTATAGTAGCATATGCAAAACAATATTTCACTTTTTCCTGTTTCTCGTGTTTTATTACCGAGGGCAAGTCAGTAAATCATATTCCCCGGTATTTATGATTTTTTAATATGATCAAGTTAAAGTGAATCGCTTACTTAATTCTCTATTTTTCAACATAATCACCTCCATTGTCGAGATACTTGCCTAAACGATAGAAATCCACGGAAATCATCCAAGGGAATAAAGCAGGGTACCATTTTATTACCTGCCCCTCATAGATTCATATTATCGGTGTAGCCATACAATCTTCGTAGCGTTCCACTCAACGTAATCGTTTCCTTTTTCATATTACTGTTAGCATTGTTTTCCGAGCTGCAATTTATCATCTTGCGTTACACCCCCCCCCAGCGGCCAACCGATTATCGTTCCAGCTATGTGGCTTGTATGTACGAATATGACGTGTTAACTTAATAATCACGCTTGGAAGAATGAAGCTACACAAATTGCTGCACACTAGCACATTGTGTTCGCACATTTTTATCTACAACTCACGATAACGGAATTGCGAATCGCTGCCATGTAAATCACTGCACAAACTTTCCTCACTTACTTGTCGCGCTGGGGGTGTAAATATTTTCGCAATCATAGCGTCCATTTGTTTTTATATTCAGTTTTAAACGCTCGCGCAAAACCAGAATGAAATCCAACGCAAAGCGCTTTGAGGCCATGAATTGCGCGGTCCGCTCTGACATCTATTCTATTTCATTAATCCCCCGTGGACACGTCTCTTTTTTGTCATCAACTTTGACATACTGGGTGGCTCGCACCCACAGCAATTTTTGAACGACTGCCATTCTCATCTAAAGAATCCTAACCAATCGTTATGAAAAAATCATGGGCCAATTTGGAGGTCTCTAAAATGTATTCCAATAGTTTTTTTATTCAAAATTTATCACAGTTTTCGTAGAAAAATTCTAGATTACCATATGTCGTGAGAAAACGAAAAGAATCTTTAAAAAATTGTAACTTTCGTAAGATTCGATATTAGAAGCTAAAAATCTGCAGAGTTCTTCTTCAGATATAATATTTCCGGCAAAAAAAATTGTTTGTAAGTCGGCTTTGGAAAAAAGGTATTTATTTTGTACATAGAAGGTAGGCTATTTCGGTAATTGAAAAAACAGAGATATTCCACGATTATTCTACGTAGAATTTACGCACGTATTGGGAAAGGTACAGAGCGTCAAAATCAGCTCATGGGTGGCTCACACCCAGAGTGTCGACGAAGGGTTAAAAAGAGAAACAATGCTGGCGGCTGAAACTGATTTCACTCGTCAACGAGCCTCTATCTACAATTTGGAAAACGCCGATCCGACCGATATGGTGGCTTTCAGTTTATTTAAATACATACAGGATAATTGCAAGGGTCTGGGGCGACAGAGGGTCGTTGTAGGGCTTCTCGGAAGCGAGAAAATTATTCTCGAGAGAAGCGCTTCCGAGACCAACATTTGGCTGGCTCTGTCGCGCGAAGACGCCCCGCGGCTCCACAAATTCAGCCGCGTAAAGCCGCTTCGAGGGCGTGATTCACGGGTTAGGCAACTTCACGCACGTGTTCCTGGCACACGTCTTTCTTTCCTTGGCCGTCGGCCAAGTTCCGAAACAGGGACCTGGCGTCTTTAACGGCGCTTCGCCTTAATTATCGAGGCCCGATGCGACGACGCAAATTTACGAGGCCGTGCCGCTTTCTGCGATCGTGAAAACCGAAAGGTTCATTGTCGTACCTCGGGACGCCCTCCCCGTGGGCCGCGCTCTTTGATCTCTGCTCCCGATACCTGTTAAATGCGGTATAGTCGGTTCAATGAACCGAGGCGCACGCATTTGTTTCGCGTCGAACAGAGCGCAGGCTGATTTGTTGCTTGAATGAAAACTTTGCGATTCACTCGATGGAAGCTTCTTATTTCGAGACGTAGAAAACTAAGTTACAAAGTTTTTTAGTTAATTGTCCAACTGTACATTTGTACTTTTGAGTACACCACTGTACGACTATAACAGTGTCCAAATTGGCGTTCCGTAGGACTCTGGGATCCCGTGGAAAGTTACCCCCTCACGAAATTTAAATATTAAAGAAATCTTAATTACGCAAAATTTGAAACGACGCGACTTCGCCAGCGCACTGTATCAACAAAAAAAAATCCCTGTCGAGGATGTGGGTTCTGCCAAATTTTAGTGAGTTTGGAAGGTCCGTGAATTTCGCACCCCCGAGTGCAAATTTTTTGTCCACTTTGTCCACGTTTGTCCAACCAAAGTTTTCGTTTGGCCAACCTGGAAAAAAGGGTTATATCCAAATAAAAAATTTGTCATCGGCACCCCGGTGACCATTTTTTATTGATTTTTAAGTGGGATATGAATGTGCACGGTTCGAAGGGCGGACAAACGAAAGTTCTGGTTGAACAGACGTGGACAAACGAAGCCTGTTCCTGTTTTATTAAAATTTGCACTTGGGGGTGCCAACTTCGCAGCCCCGAGTTTGGAAGATTTCCGTGGGAAGATTTAATTGAGTAACGTTGCTCTACAGATGGGCATATATGTATTTTCAAAGTATACTAGCTATTTACAATTAAACGTGCACCTACATTTCAAGCCTGGTTCCGAAGCCAACGCCAAAACAAACGTTACCAAACAAACGTCACGGCGCTGTTACAATCGCAGATTTCAAACGGCCGTTACGGAGATGTCCGCGCATAATGGCGTGAATGAATTCGAACGTGCTGCAAGTAACGAACGAGGGGTTCATCAGAGATGCGACAGGTCGCACGGTTAACTGGCGATCGGACGGGCGTTTAGCGATGGGAAAGACAGCCGCGCGCGGAGGACGGATGTGTGCATAGGTATACGCCCGGCGGGGACGCGCGAAACCGAGTGGGGCTGCGGGAAATGGGAAAAGATAGAAGGGCGCAATGGACACGGCCGACAAATAGAGGGAATTAAAAGTAATCACGCGCATATTTACGCGGACGATGAACAGAATGGTTGCGTCAACCGCAAAAATGTAACTGCACGCGAGCTGCAGGTGTGCGCACTCGACTGTCGAGTGTGCAACGAGGGCGGTGGGGGGCGGCGGGGGTGCGCACGGAGCCGGGGGAACGGTCTCTCTCGGCGGTCCTGACGTGTTCGCAACACACACGAGCGCTGGCGAAGAGGCGGAGGGATGCCGGGAGCGGGACGAGGGACAGAGAACGACGAAAGGGAGGGTGGCCGGTGAAAGGGGAGCGAGGAGGACCGAGGCATTCGAGGCGAGAGGGATGCGCATACACAGGTAGCTTTGCAGTCGAAATTTCCCGAGCCCGCACGTGCAGCGCGCTGCATGCCGGGGATGCAATTCGTAACGTTAACAGTTATTTCGCGGGAAATCCGTTTTTGGGGGTGGGACAGGATCGCCGGATGGAATTTTACGGCGCGCTATCCTGCACGCTCGCCCACTTACCTCTGCGCTAATTGCGCGCGTCAATGTTCTTTCGGGCCTTCGCGCTCGTTTCCTTCGTTAAACGGCCGCTGTTTACCACGCCGCAGATTTCCTAGAATGGCACACACCGCTTTCCCCGTGGGGTCCCGATGCGCGCGAACTGTAGCACCGTAGCGGAAGATAGTAGATCGTGCGACGTCGACTTACAGGGCTGTGCAAAAGTATTCGGCCACCCTTTAAAACAGAATATATGTAACTTGTTTAAGATTTGGCCAAACGACTTGAGTTTTTTTTAGAAGCTCGACGGATTAGTTTGCTAAGTGACGTGTTTCGTCATTTTGAAAAAAATTGCAATTGGTTGGAATAGCAAAAAAATACTAAATGTCTTTTTTTCAATATTGCGACCAATTGCAATTTTTTTCAAAACGACGAAACACGGCACTTAGCTTCTTCTAGCTTCTGAAAAAACTCAAGTCTTTTGGACAAATCTTAAACAAGTTATTCTGTTTTAAAAGGTGGCTATACTTTTGCACACCACTGTATGTTACGTTTGTAAAAGGTGGCGCACAAGTCATCATCCGATTTTCTGAGGCTATAATTTTGGATTTAAATGAAATATCGTGGCGTTTTTTTTGTGGTGCGATTTATTGGGACTTATAAATTTTATGACATTAAGTTTCAAGGATAATACACAACAAATGACCGCCATTCGAATTGATGCAAATTTGGGCACTCTTTATTGCATTTTACATGGTATTAGGAAGAATTTGTGGGGTTAGATTTTCGATTTCGTGTTGAATATTGCCTTTAATTGTTGTAAAGGGTGCGGGATTTTCACGTAAACTAATGCCTTCAAATAGCCTCAAAGAAAGGAGTCTTTAAACATTCGTCTGTTACGTTGTGTTATGGCCACCGACGAAGTATTACGTAAAAGCACCACCACAATTTTTCCGCGTTCTTAGAGGGTATACTTATTCATCTTTATGGACAATAAACTTCGTGAGCCTCTTCTACTGAAATGTCAAAACATCCCAGGCATATACCTGAAATTAAAAACATGAGCTATTAACATCGAATGATGACTTTTACGCCTCCTGTTCCGAATCGTGCCATCAGCTATGCGCAAGTACCTTCTTACACGATCGTGTTTCGTGGCGTTTTTGCTATCTTTCGAGTAATTTGCGGATTGCGTTAGTCTGAAAGCTTTTGTTTTGATTGTGACTAATGAATGATAAGGGAACGTGAGGCTCGAATTCGTTAGAGGAATATATGGAGGGTTCAGAAGCCAATCAGTGTAAGTCCCTTAGCATTAAAACCGAGATTTACACTGTTTGTCCTCTGAATAATTTTGCCTAGTAATTTCGTGGTCGATATAAGTACCATTTATTCTTTACTTATGAAAGTAGCGACTTAATTGATTTATCAAGTGAAATTTTTAACAATAAATAGGTTTCTAAATTACGTAACTCATTTTCAGGGAAAGATGGACATTGATAGGATTCTGAACCCTCCATATCTACATAAATAGTAGTGAGGAACGTGAGCACTTCGATAGGTCCAGCTGAAAAGGAACATAGCATCTAGCACTTAATAACTGACATTAAAGGCATTAAAAATATATTAGTAGCCGTTAATTCACCTTGTACTAAGAGCTGATGGGAACATCACATGAATCTTATTAGAGGTTTCGGAACAAACCTTTACACCCTACTGTACTTACCCAAAGTCCCCCAAGTTCTCTACCCTGCCCTTCATCAATTACAAATCCCGAGCACATTTTTTAAAAAATTAGGAGCTATGTATGAACATCAAATGACGATATTTTTTCAAGCTGATTCTCAAAATAAAAATGCACCCCATCAATTTCGAATGTCCTACATACGGGAGTTTTTCGAAGCAGCGCGTGGCAACCAGGCAACGCTCATTGGTCGCAAATCACCCTATAGACTTAACGTGCCCCTTTCAACTTTAATTTATTGTTTAATGCTGACGCGCGATCGGGTCATTATTAAACTCTAATTAGCAGCGGTACGTCCCCGTTCGAACAGAGAGTATCGTTGAAACTACAACAGTGGCGAAAATTAGGGGTTGTTGAGCACCGGCAGTTACATTGTGTTGCGTCGATCGCAAACGCGCGTGTTAAATGACACAGGCGAGCTTCCCCTTGTTCTACAACGACTTCTGGCTAGTGTTTGCTCGTGCTGTCACACACACGCGGCCATATAGACACGTATGGGCGATGCACGTACGTAGGCGGCCACGCGTGCACGCACGCGCCCGCTCACGTGTGCCTGCGCGAGCCCGCGGGAGTTTCGCGATTACGTGTCATTATTCCGCGTGGTTGCTCCAGCTCCAACCCCGAGCTATGTTTGCAACTAGATTACCGTTTGCAACGCGTCTCTCTCTCTCTTCCCTATGCGCGGCTCTACCCCGCGGCCCTTCGCCTCGCTCTGCTTCTGTTTCTCCCTTTTGTACCAACCCCCGGCCTGTCTTTCTCGCTTTTCCTCCCCGCACGCAGCTCGCTTACACTTGCCGCCTCTAATTATTCGCTGCATAAAGGCGAACCTGCTCCTGTCGCGCCTCACAAGCGCGGTGTAAATGTGCCTCTTGACGGTGACCAAGGGATAGGCGAGATATGCCTCGCGGATAACGGTACAGGGGCCCAGATTTGAATTCAGCGCGTCGAAATCTATAGGAAGTGATGTATAACAAATCAAAGAAAAACTTCAACTACACATTATAATTTAGATTTTCAAGGTCAACACTGGTTTATTATACTTTTTCAATATTTTTCCCTTATTCTGCGACATCTTAGCTTTAACCTGCAAAAAGATTCACCCCTCCATCTTATTTCTATCAAAAGCTCTACGATTTTGGCACAAAAAGTGCGGTTTGTCCCACTGTGCGACGGTGGTAACGTGGTTGCCCCAGTACGCACAGTGTCCGGGTTCCCTTTTTCACCTAAAATTTCGCTCCTTTCTGAATAAGAAAGCACATTTAATCGCAACATACCCTTCAACGCGATTTAAATCACAGATTCGTAGCTTTGCTCTTCCTCTGGGTGCTCGAAAACACCGCCGCAAAATCTATCCGTAGTTCGGGGCTTCAGGATGCGAATGATACCCCCTCGAAACAGCTTCCTCCCTTTTCGCTGCCATGGCAATGACGCCATGGCGTCGCAAAAAGCCTTGGTCACTAAACGTCACTAAGGGACTACAATTACATTCAAAATAGGACCACCTGCCATTGTAACGTAACGCGTTAATGCTTACCCTATTTAGAGCAACGAAAGGACCCCTCGCGTAACTGCTCTCCACGCTACACGGACCATTTCCGTTTCGTCCGTGTCCAAGTGTTCCCAGGTATTTGGTACCCGGGCCTCCCTCCTCCGCCCGAGTTTCGTTTATCTCTTTCCTTCGAAGCCGATGGGACTTTCTCGCGGGGGCATAGAACGCGGATGGCCGCGATCACCATGGGCATAGCAAACTCGTTAGGCCGCTGACGGGTGGATCGGCGCTGACCGTGCGGAAGTAAAAGCGGTCTCAACAATGTTACTGTCGGGCGACGTGCCTTTGGCATTGGAGGTCGAAGTCGCCACTATTAGATTGAGGTTCGGCGGTGGGCACGGCCGCCGCCGTCGCATCGGTTTACAATATCGTAAATCGCTTGCTAACCAGTTGGCCCCGCGGTATGCTAGGAATTCGGCTGCTACTCCTCTCGTCTCTCTCCCTCTCTCTTTCTCTGCCTCTAGACCTCTCTCTATCTCTCCCTATCTCTTGTTACCTCACTCTCTCTCTCTCTCCCTCTCTGCCCCCCTCCCTAAACCTCCAACCCCCGTCGTTCTGTCCGCATATACATGTGATTGAATAGGAATATATAGAGAAGAGAGGGGTTCTGAGGGGGCAAGGGTTGGATAGGGAATACTCTTGAGTCCGTGCAGCCGAACGTTGTCATGCATCGTTTACAAGCCGAGCATCTCCGTTCTTGCGGCCAAACGGCCAAATTCACTTGCCGCTGTTATGCACCCTTGAATGGACCACGAGATATTCGTAACTGCGAATGCTTTCGCGATCTTCCTCGAACGATCGCCTCCCTTCTAATTTCGCCCCACCCTCCCAGCCGCTACCCCCTTCGCGTAACGTAACGGAGTCTGCGATGCTGGAATATCAGCCGCGAGACATACCTCGGGTAATTAACATAATTGCATGATTCCACCGAGTCATAGGATTTCCGCTGTGTCTCGTGGTGTCCTGCGGCTTGGGTGTAATGCACTCGCAAGCTTCTGTGTTAGTCTTCGCTGTCGATCACTGTTCTTCGAGCGGTAGATTTAAGAATCGACAATCTGGGGTGCTGAGTTGCAGGATAACGCAAGTAGTTGATTATTCCTTCTGCATTCGGTAAGTTTGGTTAAGCGCAAAGAAGGATGTGACGTTACGTTTTAGGCGCAACATGATGGTAGGGTCGAATAGCTGGGCCCGGCCTAAGGTCAGTTCTAGGAATTGCTCCTCTGGCTGACGCAGCATTATATCTGTGAATATCGCGTAGTCGATGTGACTGTTCCCACGAACATCTACCAGTTAACTTTCTTCAGCAGTGCCAGTTATGGATTGTTCTTTAGTACGGGCTGTGTCGAAGTGCTTCCAAGCTCATGAGTTTTAGGAGACTTTACTAGTAGTCAGCAGTGCTGGATTTACCCCATAGGCTAACAAGGCTGAAGCCTAGGGCCCCGTTTAGCTGGGGGCCCCTCATTCTAAATTTGTTTTCGAAAAATTCATCAAACAATCTTGCCGAGGGTTTATATTCAATGTTAATTTTGAAATTAAATTCTTATCTAGATTATACGAATATTATGATAAAAAAATCAAATCAGCGTTATTTTATTTTTTATATTTACCCGAGGGCCCCCCCGAATATTCATCCTAGGGCCCCTCAAAAGGTAAATCCGGCTCTGGTAGTCAGTGCCAACTTTGACCACAAAATTAGATTTTAAAAGAAGTTCCTCCAGCACCTATTGTACGAAAGGTATTATTCTCGGACAAAATACATCTGGAAGTAGGCAGTTAAAGCTATGCAAGGCACTTTGTCTGAGAATTCACTCCATTTCACGGTACATACTTCCGAGTTGCTGCGAGTAGTTAACCTCTGCTTACCCGAGAATCTTTTAAAGATCAGCGGTTAGAAGGCGAAAACGTTTGGCGATCGAACTTGTGCTTTGCGTTTTTTGTTCCTGGACTAGTCGATTCCTTTTTATTATGCGAACGTCTGATTAGAAAAGGGGCCATGAGTAATTGATCTCTGTAGCAATCAAACCGTTCCATCAAAGTGCCTTTTATCGCCACGCTTTGTTACGGGCGTCGTTCCCCACTCGCGTGGAACGAACGAAAAGCGAGCGTAATGTTGCCTCGATTGCCGAGTCTCTGTCGACCGTGTGCACACGTAGCGGGAGATTTGAATGCTCGACAACAGACGGAACCGGGAACGTGTTCTTTTTGTTTGCCCGGCGCGGCGAGAGCACGCGGCGTTCTATCGCGTGCATCTCGATTTCAATGGGGATGATAAGGTGAATTTCATTTATCCTGCAACAGCGGCTAATATTTTCAATGCCCGCTTCGGGAAAGAAGAACTGGAACGTGCCGGGCTGTTCTTAAAAGGGGAAAAAATTAATAGAATAGTAATCATCGCAGAATATTATTCAGACAAGTTTAAAAATTAACATAGAATTTCATAAGAATGAACTCGTAACTTGACCTATATCTAACCATGTAATAATTATGCTAGATAAATATACAGATATTAATGATATCACCTGTAGGATCATGGACGTGCCAGCAAAATTTTCATGCGTGCCATAGGTTCGCCATGCCTGAATAATTAGAGTAGACATTGCGTACCTAAACGGAAGATTTGATTTCGAATCCTGATGGTACAATTTCATTAGACAACTATTTTTCTTTATACTGTCTCCATTACCCACAGCAGTGGAAAATGCCCTCGTACCTTCACACATCGCGTGTAATTTAGAAAACTCACCCTCGCACCTGTATTACCCGAGCCGTCGAAGATAATTTAATTTATCATCGTTTAAATTAATCACGATAATTATTAGCCACCAAAGCAATCTTACGGATCACGGGGAATTATTGTTCGTTGCATTACGAAGGGCTATTTATACGTAATCACGCTCGAGCGCAATGATTGCGAGCAACATTAAAATGTTAATCCCCCGCGTTGCATCCAAAAGCGACACTGCGCCAATTAATACCACCATAAACCTGTTCTCGTTCAGCGGCACACCTTGTAGCCGTTTATTCAATTACCCACGTACGGCCCCGCTGCCGGCGAATTCTGACAACGATAGTAGCATTATCGAAATTACGCGCGTGCGGAGGGACTCCGCGCAATTACGAGGATGGCGGTATGTTATCGTCCGCGTGATGCTTAGTCACGCGTGGAACTTTCAACACTCGATTTATGAATTCGACAGGGCGCGGTAACCCAGTTCCTATTTTCTATTTTCCATTCGGTCAAGGAGCAATCAAACTTCTTTCGTCGAATCGAGTTGAACGGCGAAGCAGAATTAAGCGGGGAGCAAGTGGGAGAGAAAGGGCGATATGCAGGGGCGGGCAGACGCGCAAAGGGCGAGGGGGTAACGAACGCCAGGATTTTCAAAGCGATGGGACCACAGCAAAATTACTGGCTTTGTTTCGAACAATTTATATTAAAATGAAAAGCAATCTGCATTTGCAAATTAAATGCGGCCTTTCCATCTGCGCGGCGCTGCCGGGGAGGAAGGAGGTGGATTATCGTGATGAAGTGGCGAACCGGCAGGCGCGTCAAGGTGGGCAGGGGGTGGTTGGTTACCTGAAGGGTGGGATCGCGTAAAATCAAACGGATATCTCAGCCATGTTAATTGTGTGCTGGTAATCCATTATCATTCATCTCGCATCAACATCATTTCGTCCGAGCTGTTTAAATTATAGAAAACCAGGAATAATGTTTTATTGTGCGATCCGCTCGGAAGAATTATCGGAGTGTGAGGACACGGTGGATTTTATACGCTATTGAGTTTGGAGGGTGATATGGTATTTGTAATCTAGATATTAAATTTGATATATTTAACTTTCGCGTAAGTAATTTCTGCTGGCCAGCTTGTCATTAAATTGAGAGATTTACTTCGCTCTTCTTTTACACGCTACTGGTAATTATTTGGTTTCCGTTTGCTCAATGTTTATGGTAATTTGAGAAGTGTAATTTTAGAGTAACGTTTAACAGAGAAAATAATTCTATAAAATAATTTCACCTAGCGATTCGTTGCTTTAAGCTCGTCTAACAAGATATCTGGAATTCATAATGTTTATACTAAGGCATTCATCTTTCTAAATATTGTCAGTGCATTATCCGCATTTGCAAGCCTTTCCAATGCATTTCAGGTTAATTGTTAAATACTTACTATTGGATTTTGTTAGTTTTTTAAATCATCTTTGACAGAGTTTTACACTCAGCTCTCAGAAACACGGCATTACTTTATGAGATAACTTAATAATTATTTGAGCCATTCTTAAAGCAACCTACGAAACTGTAATCTAGGAACTTCGCCACATTTGGTTGCTACTACTTTCGAACTAAGGGAGAAACCACCCCTTTTATTCATACGCTTATAACTCGTAAATTAGAAAAGACATCGAAGAAAGATTTAAATAAATGACGTACCGTTCCTGAGGGCCTATATAAATTAGCAAAGAAATAATTTCTTTTGTGAAAATTAAATGACGATGAAAAAACAATTTTGTGTTTATCAGTGTTGTAAATCATAAAGAAATTTCAATACATTTTTCCTACGGGTATATAGGCTTCCAGAAACGGTGTAACATTTCTTTAAATAAAACGGGCGACTCGGATAAAAGGTGTGGTTTCTCCTGTAAAGCGCAAAAGTGGTACCAACCAAATACGGCAACGTCCCTACATTAGTGCAACGAACAATTGTGCAGGGTTTCATCGAAATCGGCGCGAGTCAATTACCGATCGTCCGTTGCCAGTTCTTAATGACAGACTAATTATCAGTAATATTTAAGTATTCGCGTTGCTCGTCAATTTACTCGCAACACTCGTCGCTGAGTCGTTGCAGCGCTGGCACAAGGACTTGGGAGGAAATTGCAGCCGCGGCCCGTCAGGTTGCAGGCCTGTAGCGCTTCGGGATCGAAAGGTCGCGGAGGAGGAAGCAAAAAGGGCGAACAGAGCCCATCGCGTACTGCTCGTTCACCGAAGTCAACCAATTAGCACGCTGATCAAGAAGGCTAATGGAGGTCGTGTTCAAGCAGCGTAACGCTTCTCGACTTCTGCGCTGGTAGCGCATTGAGAGACGTTTGAATTACACCGCGTGCAACGAGTGTTCGCATCCCTCGCGGACATACACACAAGCGTACACACGGCCCGACGCGAAAGCGCATTCTGGAATCAGTCGGATGTAACATTTATAGCCACGATTCATCGAGTACCTTCATTATTTCGATGGTCTTTCAGTTCTCAACAAATAGTCCGAGATGCTTGTTACGTGCATAGCTCGTGGCTCGTAGGACCGGTCAAGTTGACATCGATAAAAGAGATACGAAGTAGGTACGTAAGGTACCTCGCCTGTCCGAACGGGCAAAGAAAGGTGCTTGTGTTAATAATTAATTGGCAGGTTGACCACAGTTGATTAAACGAAAATGTCCTTTGCGATGGAAATCTAACTGTGACGTTGCTAGGGACTTGAAAATTGAATTAATGCTAGTAGCAATTATCCAGAAAATGGTAATTCAATTTAGGAAGAATTGAGTATACCCAATTTGAAAATAAAAGTAGATACCTACCTATAATTTTGTAAGAACCATCGCGGACTTCCAACGTCACTTTTATAATTTTAAAAATCTCTTCAAAATTGAATCCTTCGCGTAACTGAAATGCATCGTTAACTGAAGCCCCGTTTGAACTCCCTGTTGTTTTATTTTTTTAGATGAAATTGAAATCCACGCTAGTCGTTAAATTTAGACAACCTCGCTGCAGGTGGATTAAAGAGGTTTGCATCTGTGGTGGCTGTGATTTAGAATTCAGGTGACGGGGCTCTTAAGACGGTCGTAACGCGGGGATAATAAATTGTAATGTTTCTGCGTTGCTGCAATTTTCCGCGAGTCTTATCTAGATTCACCTTTGCGAGTAGATCACGCCGGTGTACGCGCAGCTTCCTGATGCCCGGGGCATCGTTCTCGATGTCTCGATGATGCCCGAGGCTCGGTTCACCCTCGAGATTCCTTTCCGCGTAGAGACGAGCGTTCCTCGAGACTTGGCATTCTTTCGTGGATACTCAGCTTTATACCCGGAAGCTCGCCTTGTCGATGATTTTTTTAGCAGATAAAAAAGAGACGGGGCAAAAGGACACATACCTACGGCTACAGGCGAAATAAAATAGAAAACGCAGGATACTCATCCGTTAACATTCTGTATTATTCCTTTTACAAGGCGAGCTCTGCTTGCCTCCACATTTTTAACATCGTCGACACTACCTACGCTTCTGATAGAACTTCCGTTTTTTCATAAATTGCGACGCGCGAATGCTTCGTACGAATGGGAAATGCGTGGGTGTACTCGGGGGAGGGATTTTTCAGTTTTAAATACTTACAGAGGCGCGTAACAGATTTCGAATTTGCAAAACAATATCAGCCGCGCTGAAATAATAACCGGGGAGGGTATAAAATATTTTAACGATTCCGTGTACGCCGTGTGCCGTACGAATGCGTTTTACGCGTGGAATGTTTTTAATAGGATTTTTTAGGACCAGGTGAAAACAAACCTCTCGCGTCAGAATACCGTGCTGGAATAAGTACTGAAAATTTTCAGCTTTAATTCGTCTGCTCGATCAGCGATTTTATTAACATCGCGAAAATAGCATTCCAAAAGGTTGCCAGAAATGCGTGTTCAAACGACTAAGCTGTGGATAATTTGTATAATTTGATAAATAGAGTTTTCCGCTGAAATGATTGTTTCTGCTACTATCGTTTCACGCGCAGCCGGGATTTTCTTTATCCACTTATATCCACGCTTTGTATTATCTCTCCCCGGCTCGATAAATTGCGCGGCTCGTGACAGTTTCTAGAAAGCAATGGCGCGACGGCTTTTACACGCGTACGGACCTCTGAAAATACGAAAGATGTCTCGGTGTATTTTTAAATTTCGCGACACGTGCCAGGCTCTCTTGTGCTCTTCGATTCACTAGCTTGAAAATTGTTTCGCACTCTCCTCGTTCCGTCATTCGAGGCAACTACCTATCGCCGGTGTCTGAAAATCGCGGAGAAACGAATCGCCCGGGACTTACGTAACTCGGGTTAGCCTCAATAGAACTCGATTGAACCGTCACGGTACAGTTCAGAATTTACAATTAGAATAACAGAGTATCTCAGTGGTAATCTACCTAAAAAGCTGTTAAACAACCTGCAACTTAAACGCCAAAAACTAGCACATGATAAAGATGATATTATACCAAACTTTCCTATTAATGTTTCCTATTTCAAAGTCCATCCGTTCAATCAAAGATTGTTCCACATGTACAGGGTGGCTAGCCGTAGCGTCGTTCTTATTAACTACTCTCGATAGCGCGCGTTTTAAGGCAAGAAAACGGCGGCGGTTCGAATCGCTGGTTACGTAACCCGAGCTCGATATGGAAAGACCAAGTGTGCACGTTACATTTGCGATAGCATAACGTGTTTGTTTCGCGTACGTACGCCTGCTCGTTCGTCTCCACGCTTTCCGAAGATGCTCGTGAGCGTAACCGAGCCGCGGGTCGCCTGCCCCGTGGATTCGAGCGCGGCGATTTCACCGCGCCCCGCCGCAGTGTGAAAGTCAGGACGTCCGGTCCTTTCCAACCGAACGCGAGAAGAACTCGCTCCCTCTGGGTGCGCGGTGCTTGTTACATTGTGCTGTCTATGCCAGGCTCCCTGTAATTTCTGGCGTTCAGATTGCGAACGGCATCGGGGCTGTCGAATAACCGCCGAATAACTTGCGCAACCGCAGAGAGACACGCGCTGCGTTTGCAGCCAGGGAGCCTTTGGGACTGATCGAAAACATTAAAGGTTACCAGCTAACGTCACGCTCGCCTGTTGGGGCTGTTATTATGATTATTTTATTGCTAGTTGAAATTATGGGAAATGTAGATAGTCGAATGTCGATGGAAACCTTCCTGGCGGGTGCGGGGCCATTTGGGCCCGTCCGAAAGTACTTGGCCGGTGCAAAAGTTCGAAAGAAAGAAAGATTGAACCAAAATGTTTATTGAAAGTAAATGTGTTTTACCTACATGGTTTTTGCATCAAAATATTTTTCGCGGCAATCTATACTGCCCACCTTAATTAAGATGTCCTATCTAGTATTTGTACATTTTTCAAGATATTTTGAAATATTTGAAGTTCCACACATCTTTTAAGTAAAGTTAGAAAACCCTTCGTGCTTCGTAGAGATCTAGAAAAAGTCTGATTTATTAATTTTTTTTACAAGAACCGCACAAAGAAAATTATAAAACTTAAGTTTTCTCGAATGCTAGATGGGACATTTTATCTAGGGAGGGCAGTATAGCCTCTTGCCATTTTTCTGGTGAAAAAGACATTTCCATACATCCAACATTCTTAACAGTGAGCGAACGCATTTTTGCACTGACCTACTAAGTACTTCTGTCGTTTTAAGAAGATATGAGTATTGGATTATCACCAGATGAAAATTTAGTGTAAAAGCTTATTTTGAGAATAATGCGAAACGAGATACGTATTATGGATCGAAACGTACCCCGTATCTATCATCGATTGCCAAGCTATATCCGCCATTAGAGGATTAGCCAAGTAGTTTCTATACCAAAAGTGTAATATTCCTTAGTTAGCCAATACTCAACGATTGCCCGATTAATCTGAATATTCACGGTTTTCTACATGTGTGATCTCACTGTCTGCATTATAGGTGCACCCACGTCGCCGTCATCCTGACCTGCCCGAGAAATCCTCATGAAAGACTGGGAACTCAGTACTCAGAATAGCATCGGTATCGTAGCCATTTCTTTTTTATTTTTCTCCCCTTCTTCTTTTTTTTTAAACAAGAAATAGCCAGCCATCGATTGCTGGCTATTCGAATCTGTTTCTCTTTTTTGCTATCTATTTTGCATCCTGACTTTTCTTTTATGATCGCTTCGGTCCGGTGGTGGTGGTGGTGGTGGTGGTTGTGGTGCTGTTACGATGAAGGATGAAACGAATCAATGCGGAACTATTTATCGGCACGCTAAAAAACAACTGCCTCGAACTTTTATTACCCTGCGTTATAATAGTCTCCCTCGCGCCAAGTTTTATTAATTGCTTTCGTTGTATTTTCTTTCTCGTGACTTTCTATTCGCGTAACGTTATGCTTTTACGTTGCCGATATTGAATTGTATTTACATAACACGCTGCCGAGAATTGCGCAACGGTTACGGTGTAATTAGCGGCGGACGATGAATCCCTAGGATCCTGGACGAGCGTCATTTCAGGATCGTCAACTTCGTCCGACGAATGTTTTCTGAAATGCTATTCGCACGAGGTAGGTCTCCCATAGTATCTGATATAGGTTGCCGGCGTTCTGAACGGTCGGCGAGCTGATTAACGCTCGCGGCGAGTGATTTGAGTTTGGTAGCTGCGAAGCGACTGACTTTAGTATTATTTTATGTTACACTGTATGCCGTGGAAATTAATATTACCACACGAATTTGTCTGCTGAGAAGTTTTTAACAATACGTTCTATGGATACTACAATATTTGTTGTAAATTTAATCTTACTATTCGGATATTCAGAATCCGGGATTAAGAGGAATATTTAAAAATTTAATTTTGAGACATGATATTTAAGAATTTTATTGCCACGTTAATTTCTTAGTTTTTACAGGAATTTATGAGATTGTGTAATTTTTGTTTCACGTTTAATACTCTTCGGTCCAAGTCACATTTAATCTTTCTTTATACCTACTCTGCATGCACTCTTAAACTGTAGACGACTCAGCTGCCCCTATTCTTAATCGATACACTAAATTCACATCTGAAACTTTGTACACTAAAAGACAATATTTAGTATTTATATAATACTTAATACTTTACAGTATTAACCCCTCAACGACCGGGCCCTTGGAACGAAAACGTCACTTTGCTACCTGAGGCCTCGGCACTGAAACATCACTGTACAGACAGTCTCTAGAGTATCTGGTACTGACGCGGCAGCCGCTTGAAAAACAGGGTCCGTACGAGATACGGAGGCGGGCGACCAGTGGAAAACGGAGGGTCCGTACGAGATACGGAGGTGGGCGGGCGACCAGTGGAAAACTTAGGGTCCGTACCAGATACTGAGGTGGTCGTTGAGAGGTTAACCCTGCAGTGCACACGTGGGGCCTGACAGTCCCAAGTGAACAGTTCTCACGATATTGACAAAGATTCAGATAACGATAACTCGTAGTGTCCAAGAGATATTTGTCCAATATTTCATTTTCTTATTAAACATTTTTCTTAATAAAGATTGAGTGCAGCCTGAATTTTTTTTCTCAAAATATCCGTGCATTTCTACATTTGGAGATATAGGCCTGAGGCCCAACTCTTGCAATGGTGTAATTTTAATTTAGTCGCGCACTGTACGGTTAATATTTACAAAGTCGACAGAGAAACGTTTCATAAACCCAATATTAATACCCCCGATTGTTAAAAGGCAATCAAACCCCCACTAATAATTTTCAAAAGCTCGTTCGATTCAACAAGACACAGAGCCAACGAATTAATTCCTGAAAATGTAGCTACGTATCTATCTATACATATTCCGAACTTCCAGTGGGGATAGTCGTGCTCGCCGCTACTTGAATCGTGAAATCGAAATACAACCAGTCCCCGATCGATTCCATTCGACACGACCGCCGCGGCGTCACGCGTGGAACCCAGCCAAGAAGCCTTCTACCCCAATCGATTCAATTAAAATATCGCGGTACATCGCCCTCCCCCAAACTTTCCAAAGACTCGTCAAGGGTCTCCCCGAGATTCCACCGCAAATAAAGTGATCGCCCCGGCTCGACTCTTAACACAGGGCCTCCGCGGAGGGTGCGCACGATAATTGTCCTCGCGGTGTCCCCCCTTTCCGATTCTTCGTCGAATCGATTGCCGCGCGAAACGATTGGGGGGGTCAAAATGAGCCACGACGCGGCCGTCCTTTCCTGGAATCCGCGACGGATCCCCCATTTCCCTCTCACTCCCCCTCTCTCCCTGTTTCTCTACCCCTCGGTCCACTTCATCCCTCTCCCCTCTCGTCGCTCCGCTCTGCCTCTCCGTTTTTCCCCTCTGTGTGTCACTGTCCCACTCGCGTCGAGCTCAGAGTGGCCGCAACCGCGAATTACTTCGCAATTTCCCGAAATTGCGCAATCCGTGCAGGCTAATGGCCACCGGGCCGTTCCTGGTCGGCCGACAGCGACGAGCGCGGCGGAGGGGCTGCGTGGGGCGTGCGGCCGAGGGGCGTCGAGAGGAGAGAGAGAGAGAGAGAGAGAGAGAGGGAGCAGCGACGGGGGTGGCGGCGGTAATTCGGTGCGTTCGAAGGGATGGACCCCCGGCCGAGGGGGCCGGCGAGGAGGTGACCATTAATTAAGCAAAATCATAAACCCGCCGGGCGAGCCGCGGCCACATTGAAAAATATATACGCGCGGGCCCGTTACTTTCACGAACGAGATATCCCGCTCTTTACCGCGCCGCAATGCACTGTTCCCTCCGGACTGCATCGCGCTGCAGTTTGCGTCAGAAGGGATTTTATCATTCACACCGTTGGCGCAGCGATTGCGGTTCCATGCACTGTGCGCGATCCCCTCTTTCCCTCCCGCCGTTTTTTTGCGCGCGCGCGCAATTTTGCCCAAAGGCCGATCAAAATTCACCGACAGCGTCGTTCTTTTCATTGTTCTACTTCATTGTTTGTTTGCTCTCCTCCCCCCGGGCCCCCTACGCTCGCGCCGCTCGTTAGCGGATCGGCCGATTTTTCGACGATCCCCGGCGCGTTATTAATGAAATTCATCGTTTCCGGCCAGCCAGCCAGCGGCAGCTTGCAGATTTATTAAATTGTTTTGAAATGTTTGGGCGGTCGCCGGGCGTGTGCGATCCGCGTCAAATGTGCCCTGTATGGTTAATAGCCTTTGGATCGCGTATCGGTTTCGCGGCGTGCAGCCACATGCGTGCATACGTGTCGACTACAGTCGATGCCTCGTGCGGTAGTTTGCTAACTCAACTAAATTGCAGGTATCGTTTCTAGCGTTTACCTGGGAAACGCGAACTTCATCGCGTGTGCCTGAATATTTATAGAACCGAAGAATCGTGTGACGTACGTTGTGCAGAGAGCTCTCGAAATAACAAAAAAAAAAAACGCTCCAGCCACACAGAGCACAATTCTGCGTGAAAGGATACTCTAAGATTTTATTCCAGTTTTAATTCTCGAAAGAAGAATCGTTTGAAATTTTTTTCTTTTTGATTATTGCATTAGTCGCTTCGCAGATACGTTTCCGAAGGGTCAGGTACCACGATTAAGTACGAGAGCTCATAGAATCCAGTATATCGCGGCACTCGCAAAGTTGTTTCAGCGACACGCGAAACGGGAGAGGAGGCGCGTAACGCCGTGCAAATAACGGGCGTCTAACGTCTTCGAGAGGCAGGCATCAAAGATATCCGCGTGGCCGTCGACTCCATCGTGAGACAGTCGGCGCGGGCGCCAAGAAAAATATTTGGACACCGATTCTGGCTCGGCAGTTCTCTCGCGCCCGTTGTTTTTTAACCGGACGACGCGAGCGCGGTAATTATCAGCCGGGCTCATTGTCCGAGGCCGCTTCTTGCGACAACTTCATCAACGTCGATCCGGCTCAATTACGATCCCACGAGCGCGGCCGGGGCGTTCTGCCCTCGGTGACACGTATCTGTCGGCGCCGGCAGGCGAGAAAGAAAACAAAAGTGAAGCGGAGGTAAAAATTTCCCCCGTTGAACCGTGGCGGCCGCCAGCTTACTAAAAATGGCGGCTTGGCGTATATTCTTAACTGCGCGGGGTGTTGCGACGTAGTTCCGAGGCCGAGTATTAAAATAACCGATAGATTGTCTGGGCTATAAATCGGGCCGTGTATTGCAGTAGAACGCCAACTATGCGGATATCGGTTATCCGGATTTCCAATGATACGAACGTCGACCGTGTCAGATTCTCGGTCGTTCGAACGTGGGATATTTCTGGCTCTAGCAGAGACCTCGTCTACCATTTTCAACATGAAACTCTCATCGCGCCGCGCATCGCCGATTTATCCGACTGTTTAAAATGGTCCCCGGCTCCTTATCTAATCGACGCTCCACCCCGCCGGAGCTTGAGCGCGGTCGAGGGACGCGCGCTAAAGGAGGCTTAAAAGTTTCCAGCGTCGAGGTCGCCGCGGAGGCAAAAGGGCAGCCGAGCGACGGTGTCGCGGGTACGTTCCAGCTAAGAAAAATTTATTCGCAATTCCTGGAGTTCCGTGGCTCGCGCGGCGCAAGACCGCGAAAGAGAGAACACGATGGAGAACCAACCGGCGGTGGCGCGTGTGTCGCAATGTCCCTTAACGGCTGACGGCTGTTGGAGAACCGGTCGACCTCGATACACCTCGGCCTGCCTCTCAGCTACGTAGGTACCCGCGCTAATATATGTATTCTTGATACATATGTATCGTGTGCACGGGCTGGATTTTGCACAATCGTCGGCGCTGCTGCTCCGCGAGCGTTCGCTTTGTGGAAAATCCTCCTGGCGTTATCCCACGTTTTTCCAATGCCTCCGCGGCTCCCTCTGCCGCTTAGCGTCTCCTTATCACGGCTCCCTATCGCAGCGCTGCTAAAGCGCGTGCACGAATGGAAAACAATCACCGCGATTGTACGCCATTCCAGTTTCCCTGGCGTTTAATTGCACTTTCTCACAGCGCGCGCAACAGTGGCGACGCGTGCACCCGGGAATCATATTCCGTGCGCGCTCGGTTTCGTTGGACCCGGGCGCGGAATAGATTGCTGGTAATTGGAGAACAAATGTAGCGTGGGTCGGGTTCGCGGGAATTTCGTCTTTGATAAGTCTTGTGCATGAATTTCGCAGCGCACGGTAAAAGTAGTTATGAGAACTTGCCGGTTTGGGTTGCGAATTGTGGTCAGTGGGATTTTAACTTTGCGAAAGGGGCTAGTAGGTATGTATTGGTAGTTCGAATAGTTTAGGACTTGGGTGGTTGGAGCAGGTTTCTTGGATATCGAACTCGGGTTCGAAAGCAAATCTTGGGAATTGTTTTGATGCGTCTTTTCACTTGTAATTCCTACTTGAGTGTACTAGTAGGTTAATAGTTTTATTCGCAGAGAACTTGACCTGTAGTTTCCTCGCATAAGTCAACAGGGGAAGAGAAGGTGTCGTTGATGGATCAGATTCAGTTTCGTGGCTGTTGAAAACTCGTGCAGGGATGACTATGCATTTTGGATCTTCCCAGCGATGGATTTGTTTTACAACGACGCGCTTTGCGATTAGAATGGATTGGGAATGGGATCAGGCAAACATTTGTAGCCGTTCGGCCTAAAGGGGGCCTACAGACGCTGATACATGTTGCAGTGAAACATTGATACATGCATCATGATACCCACAGGTTGCATGAAACTTGCATCTTGCTCACACGCCTAGCTGGTGAGCAAGATGCCAGTTCCGCTTCTGAAGCTGAAACACGCAAACCGATCTACAGACGTAGCAACATGTATCATGAAGCATGTATCATGAAACCTGTATCATAAAGCATGTATAAATGTTTAATGCAACATATATCAGCGTCTGGAGGGCCCTTTATGGTAGTTGGGTATTTGTAGAGTTCGGAAAACGAGTCCCATCGGAGAGTCGGCGTTGGGTAAATCGGTAACGCGGCTGACCAGTACGCAGAGGGCCCGCAGGTCTTCGGTTCGAGTCTCATTGCCCGAGGAGGCCTCTTTGTCGCCTAAACATTGCATTAGAATTTTGTAAATTAAATCGCTCGTGCTTGTCTTCAAACGCCCACTATCTGTGTTCACATTTGTTAAAAACAGAACGGTCCTGCGTGAATCACTATGTTGAATAAATTATTAATACTCCTTAACTACTGCTCACAGCCTGGACATATTATGATCGAATTTGGAGCTGCGGTGTAACCACAGCAGACATAATACGGTGCATTATAACGATCGTGTCGCACCGCTAAATTTAATAGTGTCATAGCACCGTTGTTGGGTATGAATTAGAAAATGGTTGGTGAAACATATAGGATCGATACGAAGAGTAACGTTTTCAAATACAGCTTGTTGTTAGGCTGCCTTGTATTACATATTAGTCTTTTCCTATTTTTCCTAATTCGATTTTGATAAATTGTTGTCACAATGCATTTTAATTCAATTTAATATTATTAGTATACTGTGATATATGCAACATGCGCCATTTTTAAAATCTTGCATACCAGCAAGCAAGGGACATAACTATTCTCGAAATATTATTATTATTATTAAGCGTCTTTATTGCACAATACAAAAAAGTAACGCGCGTCGAATTCTAATATACTTCACGGCCTATTACTTTCCAATAGATCGTCGCTAATCCATCCCAGATATTAAAAAATCTCTGGATACCCGCCCTATCGCATCGGCAGCCTGCAATACGGCGGCAAAGTCGGATCAGCGGCGAAACAGGTGCTGGGCGGCTTAACATCCACTCGCCCGGACAAATTAAACTCGAAATCAGCGGGGCAAGATTGGCTGTCGTCGGGTTGTACGTACATCTGTTGTCGCCGCATCAGCTACAACCATGGGTTAACTTAATATCGTGCATTCTGACCACGAGCGTTTGTCACTTGCCCGGCCGTACGTGCCGCGGGCGATGGTGTCGAACGGTAAAAACGCCGGGAAGAGAGGAGCGGAGAGGGCGGCTGGCGGGTATCGGTATAATTTTGTAATCAAACAACCGAGCGGATGCTGTTTAAGGTTCGAGACAAGGTTCGAGAGTGCGCGACGGTGATCCTCGACACAGGGCCCCCTGGAAAATCCGGTCGAACCGGACAGCGGAGGGACGGTGCATGTCGGCGCATCGTTCTCCCGTTGAGATCAAAGGCAGGGAATCGCGACAAAGAAACCAATTGAGGGGGACGAGGGGGGCTTCGAGGGCAGAATGGGGGCGGGAAGGGGAACGGCTGCGTCGATCCTTCTCCCTCCGTCGCGGGAATCACGCGAAGGTGTACCGATGATCGTTAAGACGATCGAGCTTCGGGGGCTACAAAAAGGGAAAGTCGTTTGTTTGCCAAGACTCTTAATGGCCGTCTTCGAGCGAGTTCGTAATTGGCGCGTCTGCGCGCGGTCTCCGTTGCTCCCTCGGCTCCCTTTCTTTCTCCCTGCCGCTCCTCCTCGGTGACCGGGGCCCCGCTCGGCATCGCCTTGCGCTGCACTTGTCACCCTACCGTTTCCAGTCGTTGCACTTCTCGACCCTTTTCTTTCCCCGTCGCGCGACTTTCGTCCCACCTCGTTCGTTTGCCCGCGCGTTACGCCTCCGTTTGCTCGTTCGTTTGTTCAGTCACTTACTCCTCGTGAATACTTCAGTGGAAACGGTCTGCGATTCCGCGAGGAAACCGCCCCCCCCCCCCCCCCCCCCCCTCTAAGGCTCGCTCGAACGTCGCCTCGTTGCCGTCGATTCGAACACGTTTTTTTGGCGCCACCACTTTTCCACGATCGCTGCCAGCACGCTCACTTCTGCTGTCCACGCCGCGAATCATCGCTATTAGTTTTATCTGTTAGCATCTTGTCGCGGGGGATGAAGAAACGGAACGGGGGGGGGGGGGGTCGAGGGGCCAGTTTATAAATTCGCAGAAACGGTTTGATGTTACCCTGTTGTCGTTAGTGGGCCGTTGGTTGGAATTTATTATTTGAAATGAGAGTGGGTTGTTCAATGACTATAGAGAATTTTTCTGATTACTGTGGATAGTGGCAGGGAACGATTTTATGTTTTATGTATACGATAATTTCTTCTAAGAAATTCGCGACCCCCTCAACAAAGCCTCGTGTAATTTAATGACGACCCCTAGGCACACTTGTATCTATCCTAATTTCGACGTGTCACACGATCTTAGAGCATCCTAGATATTTATTTTAAAATAATCGAATTCTAGCTATTCGCGGTTTCTCCGCGGCGACACGAAATCGACGGAATATGTAGCAAAGTTGACATGTAGGGACACTTTCATGCGACTCACCTCTGTAGCTCGCACCTGGTATATGGTGGGGGCCTGGCACACCCCCAAAATAGATTTCTTTAAATCAATTCTTATATAATATTAAAAATATTTTTATTCGTCCAATTCGGCTGCCCTAAACAATTAATCCCGAATGCGCCACCGGGGATATAAATGGCACGTGCGAAGGGGCCCTAATGCCCACGGGGCCATCAATTGGTTCGCGAGATCCGCGTTGCGTCGCAACATCACCCCTCGAGCAAAGCTTCCGTCGACACGCATCGACTTTTTGCGCAGTGGGAAGCCCTACTATGCACGTCTTGGTTGCTAACTTCGTGAAACGGCTTTTGCGGGCACGTTACTACGTACACGCTGGTGCGTAACTCGTAACTTATGTTGTCGCTTGCTAACGCTTTTGCAAATGACGCAGGAGCCGCGCTCATGTGTGCGCGTCGCCCGTCCACTGTTACACCGTAACAAAACTTTCCACCCCCGCCAGACACGCTAGCCAACCGCGCGCCAACCCCCCGGTGGCGTTCTGCCCTGAAATATTCCCAATGAAATTAGCGGCGGCCGGGAGTTAGTCGAGCTCACGCGGCAAACGATCTTTCGTACCGTTTCATCTTCGCGGTGTTTAACGAACATGTCCATGGTAATAGAGCGACGCACAAAGGGAGAGCACAGGTTAATTTCTGGGGACTGGAATATACAAGGTGGCTCCTTATTCGCGACACACTCGCGGGGAGGAAGATTCTTTATAACAAAAGAATTTTAAAATTTAGCATAACATCTTTTGATTTGAAGCATCGTTTCCGAAATCGAGTTTGAGTACTCGTCAAGTACGAGCGTCGAATTAGAATAGTTTATTTTAGCTGAATTAACCATTCATGGTCACACTGGGTCCGATAGACCCGCTTTTCAATTTCGGAGCTTAATACCGGTAAGTTTTTGGCTTTCCTTTCCGATTTTTTTGGTACATGTTGTCATTTCATTTATTACTAATACGCGACTATTCCGAATTCTACAATGTTCAAAGTGTGTATTATAATTTTTGGACCGATACAGTTCGCACGGTAACTGTTTAAAAAATCGGCTGGGTCCATCGGACCCAGTGTGACCACCGCGGAACTTTACGGAAGTGTGACCACCGCGGGTTAAAAAATGTTATTGGGCATTTTACTATAAAACGTGATGACATTATACGTAACATGTTTTTAATAACTTCTACTTATAATGCTTGTGAGTCAGTGTATTAGAGAATTCGGTGGATTTCAAATTTTGAAACTCTCAAGCAGAGCTCCGTGAAAAGTAAGAACGATCCACTACAGTGCATTAGCTGTCATTAAATATTATAACTCTTGATTTTCTCTGAAATTTTAAGTAGATTAACACCCAGGCACCCAAAAAAAGTTTCCAAAATCTTTGACTAAGTATCAATTTTGTTTATACCCATGAAAATGATGTGACCTATCCGTTGAAGGGTTATACATTAGCATGGATCAACAATGCGCAAGATTTCAGTCGAACGAGAGTGGAACTTCCTTGAGAATATTCGTACGTTTAAATGGTCGGCGATCCGAGTTCGAGACGAAACCGTGGAAAGTCGCGTGATTAGAGGATGTGGGTAAGCGGGTCGTGAGGTGTGCACCGGCGCTGATGGAAGATGACCTTAATGAATCGGCTGCTCGGGGGAAATCACGGTTCGAGAAGCCTGAGGACTTTGTACCCCGGCCGCAAGTCACGATTCGGTCGCGCAGTCACGCTCGAGAGGCTCTTTCACCGCGGGAATCGTTCGATTCCCCGTGTCTTCATCTAATTCGAGGCATTTAGCGCGGGGCGGCTCGACGAGCGTATGAATATTTAATTAACCCGTTGGGTATCTTAATTTATTCAATTTTCAAAGACCTCCTGAACGTTGCTCGTCGAAACATGCCTGCTGCCATCCGTGGAATTTAAGGAACGGTTGCGAACCACAGTTGGGCATTATTCGAATCACTTTGAATAGGTACTAGACGAGTATAAGAATTTTCTGATTAAGTACCCGTCGTCGTTAGCAGGGTGCATAATGCATCCATACGCCCAATAGTTTTCCTTGGCTTGTAAATTATTCAGAGGATGCTTCGAGTAATTGTTCATGGTCTTTGAGTTCTTATATAATTATATGGCAATTATATCCTGCGTATATTTTGTGTAGCAGGATGTATCAATGGTGGTCGATACACATTTCAAGCCCTTATTAAATAAAAATAATATTACAAATAGCAGAATATATAGAAGTATATTTTATAGCTCAATTATTTTCTTTAAGAGCTTGCACTTGTACGATACTTTATTTACTCCTCCAGTAAACTGGCCCAGAAGACCACCAAAAAATTATGGTTTTAATCAAAACCTATTTTTTTTCTATATCTTTTTTCTGTCCTGGGCCTTTCTCCTTAAATCCGCCACTGTTCAGCGATATCTTAAATTTATCGTAGAAAATTGGCATTCGGCCGAATGTGCAAAAAAGAAATGAGAGAAAAGCGCGAAGAAGTCAGAAAATGCCGAGTATTCGCGTTAACTGTTAACCTGTTCAAAGCGAAGAGGACATTTCATCGACGGGGTGAAAAAAATGTGTAGTTACGCGTTCCACGCATCCATACAAGTGCTGTTAACTATTTGCGGTTTAGTGGTTTCGTAATAGGCACGATATCCTTCTAGACAAGGATCCCTATGGACGCTTCCTCATTATTGCGGTGAATCAACAGGCCACGTATCGGCGCGTCTCCGTTTTCAACTCCTTCGCATTCTTTCCCAATGGTCTTCCTCTATGCTACCACTTCCACGAGAAAAACTGCTTGTTTCTGTTCTATGTTTTTTTTACGAATTGCGTTTCTTTCTCTCGGCACTGCAAACATTTGCTCGCTGTTCTCAAAGTTATGCAGCGGGAGCAACACAGGATACTTCTTTACTCGGAGCGGCGTTTTAAAGATCAGTTTGAAAATCGAGAAATGTTTATGTAAATACACAATTCCATTAATTTGTCTCGTGCATTCACAAGTTACATTTATAGTTAAAAGCACACATATCTTTCTTTTATCTAGAAGATGAAACGAAGGAATAGAATTTTCATATTACAGAAATATTACGGAAAACTTGATGAAGGAAAGCATTAAATAGATGGGCTATCTTAAGAAGTATTAAATTGTTATAAACCATTCGAATATATAAAATTTGGAATCTGGAAATTACGTGTTATTCTATTTGACTCTGATATTCCAGCATAAGCTGCGCGATTATGACGTCAAATGTTAGAATTAGCATAGACAGGAGGTAGGTTCTGGACAGATGTAAATTGTTGATAAGCACCTAAAATTAATTATTCCTTGTAATGTTGCAATGCATGTCGGACATGGTTCCAATAAATATCTCTACTGTCAAGGTCATTTGGTTTTGCCACCAGCCGGAACACTGTGTAAATAAGAAATATTTGGTTCCACTTAAAAAGAATAATTTTCAAAAGCATTCCACAATATAATAAAACTCCTCCTTTCCCATATCACCGAAAATAGCGGAAATACAATTCAGAGAGGGGACTTTAAATATTAAATGAGACATATTCCACCGTTGTGAACAATATACCAATATGCATAGCAATAAATTTACTAGCACTGCGACATTAGACTATTAATTAGAGCAGCTCCACATCTGCTCCTTTTGATTCACCTGTAATCCCTTCTGTGTTTCACCACTGATTCCCCGAAGGAAATCATCTGTGGCTTTCTAAAACACGAAGATAGCAGAACCGTAACGATAAACAGCTAAGTGTAGGTATCAGTAATCCAATTACTCGAGTCCGCGCGAACGTCATACCGTTACAATTTGATTAATTGTTAACGATAACAGAAATTGGAGCAGCGCCGTTCGTCCTGGATCTGTTGTTTCCCAAAACGGCCAGATAAACTTAATCGTGCCGATAATCTTCTACTCCAATGACCCCGTTATTCCGGCGCGGCAAGAATGTATTGCAGCACTCGTTGCCCAATTATTAGCAATAACAAGCAAAAGGCGAGTAACAGCGTTGCGCCCGCCACTTTCTAAAACGAGCGGATGATTCGACCGGAACAATAAACCCGAGGGGCCAGGTACATCGATGGTGGTTTAAGCTATTCTAGCGCCACGGGACCGCCAGAAAAACGAAATATGTAGCACCGGTTGCGTCAGGGGAGGAAAAGGTAGGCGCAACTTTCGAGGCCTCCGCCGGTAGAGGACCGTACCGGGCAACGGGCGCGCGTTGCCCGTTGGATTTACGCAAGTCGAGCGAGCGATATTCCTGGCTTTACGCGAGCGCCGCTCGAGCGAGACGAATCTCTTTCCGCGTATGAATCATCATTACGTTTCTACGAACGCGCAGTAAATTACAAATTGCATTTCCTCGCGGTCGACAGGCTGAAAGCGGCTGCCGGCGTGCGGCCGCACGAAATCTCGGCTGAACGTTAACGTGCGCACGCGGCCTGGCTGGTTGGCTGGCTTGGGTAGCTGAGAAAGGAAAAGGTCGAATTATCCTGTCGGAAGGACGCCGGAGGCTCGTCATTTCGCTCGGCGTACCGTGTCTCTCCTCTGCTCCCTCTCTCGCCACCTGTGAACGTAACTTAATGAATCGTAACCACGTTACCGTATTATGCAACCAGGCGTGGACTACCACAATGTGTCTCTGAGGTGACTGTTGGAGGGAGAGGGGTAGTGGGGTTATAGTAATGGATCATCATCAAACTTTTTATCACGAATCTGGGCCGATGGTGAATATAAGAGTATGAAAGAGAATTACTGAATTTTACTTACACGAAGTAAGTCAAAAATTATTACCTAGCTTGAATTCGCTTGGACGGAAGAAGGTTCAGTAAAAATTACGCGATAATTTGACCGAAATTATCGACAGCTGTAATTATTAGTGTGTTGGAAATGGGGAAGCGGACTTAAACCATTTAGGTATCAACTGAGGCAGTCAAAGCAACAACGGACTAACCCACATTTTTTTCGAAATTGAATTAGTAGCAGTAACGTATTCCAATAGGCTCTACTAACCGTATAAAATAGGAAACAAATTTTTTAATGTGGGTTGGTCCGTTGTTGCTCTGACTGCCTCAACTGTGTCTTCCATGACGAGTGGTAGCGACGGAGCCACCGCGAGCTGAAGCGTTAATTTAGTGCGTAGCATACCTTTGTATATCAAGGACGTTCGTTAAGTGTATCGAGAACTATAGCAAATGTACGTTGTAATAAGTGTAACTACGCGTCATTCACTTAAATAATCCAACATAGTGCTTGAAATATCGATATATGGATAGGCAAATATCGATACACACAGTTGTCCATGAATATCGCGCATCACTGGCGCGCGAAACAACTTGGAAAGAGTGCCCACATCAGGCTGAGGAGAGTCTCGCGTGTCTTCCGCGGTTTCCGCGTCGCGCATGAAATTTTCCCCCGCCCGGCGCGAGGCCTGGACACGTGAGCATAGTCGGCCCGTTTCGATGGGAGATAAGCAATCGGAGGATAATCAACCTCGTTCTCACTCTTACTTAATAACGCGGGGAGATTAATTAGCGTAATCGTAATTAGCGGCTACAAATTACACGCAACTGTCGCTGGATTATAATGAACCGACGCGAGCAGATAGCACGTTCTCCTTCGAGCCACCGTTCTTTTATTTCCCGCTGGAGAAGCAGCTCGGCGGCGTTGCGGCTGCGAACTTTCGGCGTATCGTATTGCAAGCCAATTTCGAGGTGTTTTCTTAGCAGCGACGGGCGCGGCGGGTGCGAAAGGAAGAGTCGCCTAGAGTGCGTCCGTAATGGGCATTCGGGGTACTCGCGAAACGAAAGGGAGAAAGCGAGGAGAGGAGAAATGGCCGGGAAGGAGGGGGTGGAATATTAATAGAAGATTTCTGTCCTGACTAATTTACCGCTTCCGTTAGCTCGACGCAGACAGTAGGCTGTTCCTTTGACGTTATCCTCGCGAACGGGATGAGAATAGCAGTAAGGATTGGAATAGTGAAAGAGGTGCTCCTGCGAAGAATTCGAGCCCCCTTCGATCAATTTACATCGGTGTCTTCCAAGTTATTACTTTATGCAATTTTGGAGCGCGTGTTATCTTTCGGAATCTCTGCTTATTGCTCATATCGTCGGAAATGTATTGCGGTATTAAGATTTTGATGACCAGAGGTTTCAGAGCAAAAACACCGATGGATACTGTTCTTTAGTCTCACATTTTTAAGTCTAGTACTTATTGTACGAATAGTGAAATAATATCACGGCGAGCTTTTATTGTTGATTTTTATTAATTGATTACGTTAAAATTTCTAGTTGGAGGAGCTAAATTTTTTGTAAATTTTGTTGAAATTAACTAACTATTTTAATTGATTATTAAAGTTTCGCTAGTTCATTTCAATATCTTGACAATAAATGTTTCTTCTACGTTTTCGCAGTGAAACACTTTAGAATTCTGAATTATATACGTTGAAGGTGTGTGAATTGGTGTAAATGACTTACAAGCTGCTTTTAAAAGTGTAGTAACGAACGAAAATAAGGAAACACGCGTGTAGACATAACGAGTACTTAACTTAAGCTTAAATAAGCATGAGGCAATTTAAGTGATTTGCGATACAGCGATTGAAAGATTAAAAGTCAATGTGTTAATGAATGCTAATACAGATTATAAAATCTTTGTGGTTTCTCATATCAGACGATTAGCGATTAGAAACATTTATACAAACCAAATTGTGTTTAATACAGTTTAGCGGTTTTATAGTTTAATATACCTACTTTTAAATAATTTGTAAATATTTGACATTTTGACACACGTATCTTAAAATTTTTCAAAAATTCAACAATTTCTGTGTATTGTCTACAAGTCAATGAACATTTACATATATACAATTTGAGAACAATCCACCCATTAGTTTATACTTCATAGGTGTGGAAAAAAATATACCTATGTTTTTCGGACCTTCGAACGAGCAACTTTCCCTTAAAGGTTTACTGTTTTTATTGACATCAGAACGATTAATTGATATCGCGGGCTAAACAGTTTGAACTAAAACGGCGGCCGGCGCGGAGTATTCACGGGCGAAAAACGAATCACGTCGTTCTGGTCGGCGCGTAATTGCGCGTCGCATTATTCAAACGATCCGCGTGCGCACTGCCGCGGTGTTTACACGCGTTTGCGCATACGCACTTACGCACGACGCGGTGCGTGCAGGCGTATATGCCGCGAGTAATGGGCATGCAATGGCGTAGACGTGCAGGAGAAATTCATCATCTATACGTCATTGTTTTTCTAGCAGTTCGTGGGAAATTTGTAGATAAAAGAATTCTGGTATCCTACTGTACGCAGTATTAGTGTAAAATATTTAACCGATTAATTATAAACTTGAACGTAATGCAAGTGGATGTGAATGTTATCGAAACGAATGACTATGGAAATATTGAGGAAACCGTGGGACCATTCTTGTTTGCCCTCCAAAGTGTAGATTTCGTTCGCTTATTACGCAGAGTGATACGGCGGAAGCCCGGAATTGCACCGATGATAAAACGCGAGCGAAATTACTACGGCACGACACGGCTGATAATATTTTGTAGCGAAATGTATGAATCGGTAAATGTCGGGCAGAAATGCGGCGAGCATTATTTAAACAGGTGTATTACTTTATCTGCTAACCACCGATAACGAGTGGAACGTGCTCGTTATTGTAGTGACGAGTGTCTGTGTGAAAAGTGCTGTGCCGCTGGGACGACTGCTGTGTGTGACACACCGCTCGTTTGCTTATCTGAAACACGCATTTTCATTCGCTGGTTTGTACTTTATTTTTTGATTGCGCACGTCTCCCGCTTTTCATAATTGGACGAGTGCACGCAGTGGTGCGTTATCGGTCGAATAACCGTGAGAATATGCAACTGTACAGGGTGATCCGAAGGAGAAAGGGTCCAGGGATTTATGTAATCGTTATAAAAGTGGAAAGGGTATTTTCAATTTGAGGTAGGCTCGCTAATCGATTTTAACAGAAATAGGGACAAATTATTTCGCGGCACAGCGGCTTATTTTCCACACGGTTAGATAATATTTAAAGAAGACAGTCGATGAGTAGGTCGAGGAGGTCCGGTTGAATGTTTCTTACAGCCTCTAGACCTAAATACTTTAGATCTCCTTCCATACAGTTGCGTACAAAATTTGTACATTCGTCTGGAATAATGCGAATAATTTCAAATTTGTATTCGCAATGAGAAACAGGGACACGGGTTGTATTTAAATGGAATTAAAATTCCTAATAGCAATTTGTACAACATTTCCCACAACTCCATTATTTTCTGTGCGGTCAATTATGATTCAACAAAATGGACATTTTTATTGCAGTAAAATAAACTCTCTGTCGATCTTTATATCGAGTCGTGGTGGCATTCCGCACTGTTACCTCGCCGAAGATCATTGCCTAATTGTGGAAGGAGCCGCGAAGTCTGGAACGGCCTAAAATATTCGTCGAGTTCGAGAGTGCTTAATGGTCGTTTATATGGGGAGCTCGTTTATTCCGAAGGTTCTTTGTCCGAGCGTCCTTTATCGCTGTCCAGCATTTTTCGCGCAAAGTACTCGGTCGCAGATTTCTAGGCACACGTGGCTACAGACGCGGCTGCCAGTAATTTATTATGCGCGAGACGCGGTAGTGCGCGAACCGAGCATAAAGACGAGCCAGCATCGCTTTATTTCGTTTTACGGACACCCTTTTGCCCGTTGCAACTTTATTGCGGAATTCATTTACGCGGCAGCCCGGCTGAAAAGCCCTTAGACTCCCTAAAAGGGAATAAAAGCCATAATAATTGAAGTGCTGACGAAGTGCGGCCCTATTAGCGGCCCCCTCGTCAGGTTTATTAGGGGGCATCAGTGATGCCGAAGACGTGTCATCGATACGAGAATATATTTCCATTGCTGCGATACACGATCGGTTTAACTTTCGTGTGGCGAATGCAGAATCCATTTAGACAGTTCCTAGAAATCAAAGCCACGTGCATAATTGTATTACTTATTATTCGGCAGTATGACTTCTTTAACAAAATTTGGAGCCTTGAATCATGACAAGATTGAGATTTAATAAAGCTTATTCTGAGATGTGTATAAGTGAAATTATATTATGGGTCAAAATGGACCCTGCATCCGCCATAAGCGCGACTGGCGCGCCAGGTGCCGTTCAAGGGTTAAAAGCCGGCCTTATACGATGAGACTGCCTCGAGATATGCCTCGAGAGTGTTTCGTGGTGACAGGGTGGAGACAAGGAGAGAGAGAGAGGCATGACTCGATGCAAGTCTAATCGCGTACGGCAGGCTTTACAGGCATAGAGAAATATTGTTTAAACCATTCACAATACGTGAAAGTATTTGGTACCGAAGGGAATCGAGTACCTTCTTCGAAGAGTAGTTGAGGAGATTTCAAATGTAGGTACATATAACTGCGGGCGAAAAAGAGAGCCTCGAGCAACAGCAACGTTATAATACCCAACAGTAACAAATAATTCTTGACTGTTTCTTTATGCTGTATAAGAATCAAATTTATATTTACCGTAAACCGGGGTGACTTTGCCCACTTTTTTACTCTAACTGAAAAATTACCACACGTTTGAATTCGCTATTGTTTTTTTCGTTTGACCCTGAAGAAATTAGTGCTATCGATTACAAAGCACCATATGTTCTAATTACTTCACAATAAAGTAAAATAAAGTTCTTCCGAAAAGTGGGCAATGTTACCCCGGCGCGGGCAAAGTCACCCCAGTTTACGGTACTCCATAAATTTGTCAAAAATCATATTTCGGTTCATTGCATGCCCCTGAATCTTATATAAGTACCATTGTACGTATAAACCTGGAAAACTCTATAAGTGGGCATACAATATTTGTGCAGTACAAGCAATCGACGTGTTCGTTGGCGCCTGTATCTACCAATCTCCCACTTGCCGGTTTTTAGATAGGACCAAGCTGAGAACGCAGGGACCCTCCAGGGCACAAGACTAAAAGCGTTCGCCAGCGGTTATAATATACGCGCAGGCATACACGGCGCGAAACGCGACCCGAACCGCACCTCCTCCTCTCCGTGAACGTGGTGGTCCGGGCGGCGGCGGGGCGCCGAGCGGTATCGAGCCTCCCTCCGCCTTTCGTTCCGTATCCACTAACTGAATTAACCGGTCGCCGCTATACCGTTGCGGCGTGTACATAACGCGCACGTAGAAACACGCCCGCAGAGCTCGCGGCTCGCAGATCTACGCGAGCCCCGCGTATCCTGCATATGAGCCGCGCGCGGCCCTCCGGCCGCAATATATTACCGAGCGCGATGTCTCGTGCAATTTACGTACGATTATGCAGATGTGCCCGAAGCGCGCCCACGCGCGCCTCTCTCCGACTGCGAGCAGAAAGAGAATGGGAGAGAGGGGCCGGAGAAATGGAGAGGTTATGGTTCGGGGATCAACAGACGATACGACCGGCAGGCACAGTGGCGCAGAGCTACCGCCTGGGCTTTTGTTTTTGCTCGCGTCGCTTTATGGGCAGTGTGTTCCGCTGCGCTTTGAGCAATTTTGATCCCGGCGATAAGACCGCCTAGGAAGTCATTCCCGGCTGGCCTATACTTGACGGATTATAGTGGAACTTTTGGTTGTTGGTTTTCGTGATGGCAGTAAGCGGCGCAGGCTTCGGTGTTACCTAACACGATCGCTGCCACCGTGCGTTTGGAAAACCGCCTGTCACAGACCGCCGTTACATCTTAAGTTGGCTTATTTAATTCAGTGCGCCTTGCCGAGATACAGAGACTAACCTGAGACCCACTGGAGTGGTGTGTAAAACGATATCTCTGAGGGTACTATCGCCCACCAAATGTGTTCCTCGTCACCTATCACAGGGCTGCGCTCATGTAGTTGTATCCCTGGACACCTGAGGACTACCTACTAATGTCTGAACAGTGTGGTAGGTGGATACGCCTAAATTTGGGGCGAAGGAAATTGAGAATGGTGTAAACACAGAAGTTTGAGACTAGTGGCGCTCTCAGGATTTAATCCTGGAGGAGCTGAGTTGAGGGGATACAAATATTTTTAATGCAAATTCAATGAAATTCATTAGGTGATTAGACAAATTTATTTATAGGATACCATATAATTTTCTTTGCTTTTTACAAAGCTCTTGAATTACTTCAGTCGCGGTTACATTAATCTCCTGTTTCATTTTTCTTTGGGGGGTGCCAGGGCCCCTCTGGGTACTGCCACTGTTGAGACAATCTTAAAAACAATTCACTTTTCTTTCACCTAGCAAATTAGCAATAACTCATACGCGAGTTCTCACATTGAATTAATTTTAAAATTGTTCCAACTCTTTTGAATTTAAATACTCGATGATATTTCGCGGAAAGGGTGTCAGATGCTACTTACCCTAAAGGTGCTAGATCTCCAAATCCACCCCTGTTTACACCTGAATATATCCTCGTTACCTTTGAAGTGGCGGAAAAGTAGAAGAAACGAAAATTACTCAGTTCGCGAGAATAAATAGGAGAATACAAAGACAGGTGTTCTCGGGGTCACTCGATTTATAGCCAGTTGCTCGTTTACGAATTTGAAAGAGGCAACCGAGCAACGATTAGAGAGGGCTGTCATATTTAGAGACGCTAGAGACGCGGGTTGCGCAAGCGGCAGAAACTCGAGCGGCATGGAATCACTTTTGCCAGGGCGAAACTTGCCTTTCGGCGTAGAAACGCGTTTGTAATGCTTTGCGATAACAGGAAGGGAGCTTGGGGGGAAAATACGAGCGGCAGATAACGCCCGGCTACGTACACGTGTATAAGCGTGCAGCCCATTAATCCGAGCGTGTCGCATTGATCTATCATTGTCCTGTAGGCAACGGTGATATACACATCTGAGGTTGATACATAATAGATCGCGAACGCAGCCTGGCACGACGCAAATAGTGGCTACAAGCCGTGGATACAAGCTCGCATGGTGCGTGCGACGTATATATTGTTATATAGCGTGTTGCAAGGATACTCTAAATGCGCCTATAGAAAAGTCCAGTAACCCAGTTTCGCTGTACCTTCGGTAATGGTGTACCGACCGCCGAGTAGAAGGATACAGTAACGTCTACCGGGTGTCTTTTGCGTACGCTACCATGTGTGGCCCGTACAAGGGGAGTTCGTAAGTTTCGTGTGATCAGTATGGCAAAAATCTTGAATACAGCTACTTACAATTAGTTTCTGTTATGCATAATAATGCGCTGTGTGCATAGAGCGTACGTTAAAAAATCAAATTCGAAGTTTTGTTGCTCCAAACCGTGTAAGTACGTGGATCTATATGTAGAGATTTGAATATCGAATTGTAGACAAAATTCGGAATTAGTAAAAATGTGTGTATGTACACTTGGTATTGCTAAATGGGTTACAGTGGAGCTTAGATTAGAGCGATAACGAATATTCGAATAATCTACAATTTATTCGCATTCGAAATTTAGCTGAGAATTATTCGAATATCAGAGAATTCAAATAATTTCTTCGAATATTCGAATATCAGAGAATTCAAATAATTTCTTCGAATATTCGAATATCAGAGAATTCAAATAATTTCTTCGAATATTCGAATATCAGAGAATTCAAATAATTTCTTCGAATATTCGAATATCAGAGATTTCAAATAATTTTCGATTTTTCGGCCTTTACAAGTATTTGGTTTTCAAACAATAAATTTGGAACTTTATTAATCTTTGGTAAATTTATAAATTTTTAGACGAAAACAATTTTCGAATATTCGAAGAAATTATTCGTACTCTAAATTATTCGAATATTCGAATATTACGTGTGAGTGTATACAGGGTGTCTCACTGTTGATGGTGTAACCAAGGAGGGAGTGCACTAATATTATTATTAATATTATAAATATAATAGAAACATTCATTATAATTAATAAAAGAAATATTAATATTAATATTTCTATGTTTATTTATTCCCAATAAATCGCTCATTTGTTATCCAATTTGCACCAAACGACTTCGAATTTTTTTTTACGTATATTACCTACATGTCATAACTCAAGATGTAAAAAATGGAGCTGTGCACCCCTCATGCTGCAAAGTTCTCAATTACTCCATTGACTACAGCTATTAGTGAATCAAAGGACAGACAGTAATTCGGATCGCGCAGTCCGGTTACGAATCTACAATCACGCTCATTTTTCGCTATTTCTATTCCACGCGTTTCTCTGCCCCCTCATCGCGCGCGAGGCTGCACGCGTGTATACGCAGGCTTACATACGTGCCTAACACGCGCGTAGCGCCCTGCGTGCTCGGAGAACCAGCGGTTTGTGGCGTCGCGACCAGTTCTTGAATGAGGCTGCGAATGAACTTAGACATCGTTTACAAAACTCGAATCCCACAGCGGCTTGACGTGCACGAGAGTCTTATTACAGGTCAGAAATGGAGTCGAAGATATCTTCATCTTAACGTGCCACGAAATCGGCTTCCATTACTGACTGCGGCTTCTCGTCTTTCTCATTGAAACGCATTTACATGGCATAATGTATTGTATTAGGGAATAAGCCAGGTAATAATGTAGGAGAGTATATTTTAGAGGTAACTGAGCACTGTTACCGTGACTAATACTTCAACCCCTCAAGCTCGGTTCTTCGACGACTCATGAAAATTCATTAGCAGCTAACATCGTTCTAGCGTGTCGGAATTGTATTTCTGTGTCCATAAACGAAACCTCGTTGCCGGTCCAAAATCACGAATTTTTTCAAGGGTCGACTTGACGATCACTCATGTCGAGCCGCCATATTTAATCCGCCCTATATTTCATCCCCTGCGAATCTGCAGACTGTGGGAGAAATTTTTGTAATCGAGTGGTCGAACGAGATGTTTTTGATACGTATCGATAGGCGGGATATCGAATCGCACGGAAGGGCGAGATTCGCGGAACGAATTTACTAGTGGAAAAAGAAGAAGGGTTCGCTTGAGCTGTCGGAGCTCCGTGGAATTAAATCACTCTTGATTTTAATGGTAGGCGAAGTTCGCTGCTCGCTGAGTTTGAAGTTCCAGGTAACTCGATTAACGGATACTCGGTTTGCACGGGATTACTCGCGGCCGTGTAATTGAGTCCAATTCACACCGAAAACTCGTGACTAATGATACAGCTAACTCGATGAAATTTAACGGCACACTTCGCAGCTTCTTATTTCGCGTTAATCAGTCATCGATCGTAAAGTATTCTGACGGCCAAATGCGAATTCCCCAACGCTTCGTATCAATTGATTTAATCTTATTATACTCGCCATATTTGCAGCTGCTGTTTACAAGGCGAGGCGACCGGTACAGAAAATTGTGTGAATTATAGGCTACGTGCTTAATGTCAAACTATTCAAAGGATTTTTGTTATTTACGTGCCTCGAGTATTATTGATAATGCAATTATGTCGATGTTAGCTGGGTAACAAAGTAGTTTCACCTAGAATGGCATATTCTCTTCAGTCCCGTTAAATCCTTTCTACTATATAAAAATGAAACATCTGTTTGTTTGTCCTTTCACGCATAAACGGCTGAACGGATTTCAATGAAATTTTGAATATATATTACATACGTCCTAGATTAGATTATAGGCTATTAATTTTTTTTGGTTAGGCTTTTTTATTTTGGAAACATCTTAAATAATTCCCGGGTGAACCTGGGTAATGGGTCAGCTAGTATTGCATAAATGTTCAAATCATTTAACCCTTCGTTGCATTCTGTTGCATATGCAACGTATTTTTTATTTTTTATTTTTTTGTTGTAACTAGCATGTAGTGCAATATAACTACTTTATCATGATCGACACATATCCTGGTTTCTAAACATTTACATAGATTCGTGAATAATTATAATCATAAGTAGTTAAAATAATAATAATAATATTATAATTATTACTTTTTTCTTTTTTAATAAATTCCATAAACACAATTTTTGTTTTCCATTATCACTTGTACGAGTCCGAAAATGTATTTTTTTCAAAGTCGAAGAAGTTCTGCAACGAAGGTTTAAAGGAATATAAAAAATCTGTCAAGAAGTATTTCTTGTTTATAGGGAATATAATGATTTTTCAATACTTCTCTCGCATTATTTAGAAGTTGTTTAAAAAGTTTTCTGTCGACACTGTGCATCTGTGCATATCGATGGTTGTTGCGATCGAATTTGAAACGAATGTTTACAGGACCAAAGAGCATATAAGTCCTGTGATTTTTCTATTTTTCAACGATGACGAGGCTTCTGTATTATTTTCGAAAATTCACTTTTGAAAGGCCTACGTGCACAGTGCACGATGTTACAGCAAGACTTTTTGCGATTTGCTGCACGGATATCATTGTCTTTGACGTTTCTCCATTGTACTCCTTCGCACACGTGTAACCACATAAAACATAACACCCTGAGGTTATCGTTACTAAATCTTGTTCTTTCTAACCACTGCGAGGTAAAACGAAACTCTGATCTATCATAACCACAACCACGCGAGAGCCTCTCGGTTAGATTCTTTGCGTCCGCTTATTCGAGTTTAATATTCTCGTTGACATCGAGTGAAAATCTATACAAATTACCGGGTTTATTCAAAGTCCAATTCTTAATAACTGAGAATAAAGAGTTACTCGTGTGAAATTGTTTCGGGCCTTGACCTACAACGTGGATTGTAGTTGAACTACTACAACAACTTAATTAATTACGCCTTTATGTTTATGTACGTACAGTGGCGCACTCACGATTTAATTTTGGGGGGAGCCGCGTTGAACGGATAAAAATATTTATACGAAAAATGTATTCAATGCAATTTCATTTAATGCAAATTTAATAAAATTCATTCTGTGGTTATAAAAATTTATTTAAAAAATAATCCTATATCGAGGGTCTGGAAAAGGCAAATTTCGTAATTACTGTGGCAAATACATGCAACCCTGTAGCAAGTGGCCCACGATTGTACACCCCCTCTCCGACAATATTGCTTTATACGCCTCTCGAGCGGGTATCAGGTTAGTCGCTACATCTCCGCAAGTCACAGTACGCGGAGCGTGTACCGCGTCGCGCTTGTGAGAATGCAGCCTTAGGAGTTAAACGGACTGAGAACGGCAATTATCTCTATCAGGGTGTAAGTTCCAGTACATAAAGCGTGGAACGCGTTCATCGCTTCTGCATTTTCAAGATAGGTATTCCCCTGCCGCTTCGCGGAAACGATCTCGCGCGGTTTAAAAGAAATCGCGGCGCCGCGCGAGTCGCTGCAACCCCGAACGAAGCCGTGCGTGCGCGTATCGTTCCTCCCTCGGTGGATTTCGAGGAACGAACGTGCATACGACCAGCGCGCATCGCGGGCTGGTCGCCGTGCAGCGGGACGAATTAACGTCACTCATTCGGCGGCGAAAAAACGACGAGGATAGCGGGAAGAGGAGACAAAAGAACCAGCTGGTTCTGAGAATCGTTGCGTGAAAGATATATGTTTGCATAACTCGAGATAGGAGTACATATCGCTAAAAGAGGTTTCGGTTTAATCGACGTGCACCTGTTTTGTTATTCAAACCGGTGAATTGCGCACGTGCACGTTAAAATAGATGACTATCGTACTGCGCTGCCTTCTTAGAAACGAGGAAGAGGATACTTGGCGTTGCTAAAATTATGTCCGAGTAAAACGTTCCTGCGATGTCGCGGTGGAGGTTTAAATAAAATTAATTCTTACACATCAATCATGTTACTTTATAGGTGTTTAACTTCTGGAGCCATTAATGGTGTTATTAGAGTCTACCTCTGAAGTGAATTCTAGCTCCGTAATGGTAAAGTAAAATTCGTGTATTGTTAGGTACGATATAGAGAGCTTGCTGCGATACTTCTTGCAGTATGTACACGCAGAGTGTTTCAATAATTTGGTTGTAAGCGGCTTTCACGAATGTGCTCACAAGGTTGGAGTAATTTGGTTTTCCAGAATTATTCAACGCATAAAGAATTCGTTTAGTTTGAGTGGGAGAGAAAATTTCGAAGCCTTCTTAAGAGTTGATTCATTTTTATATCATTAGAAAAGTCCCATTAGTGGACAAAGAATGTAAGTAATAATGGCAAAAAATGCCGCGAACGTGTAGGAAAAACGAAAAAACCGACGTGTACCTCAACTTAGAATTAATATACTTATGAAGCCGTGATAAATCGCAGTAGGTTTACTTGAAACAATTTTGTAAATAAAACTCATCGTAAAGCAGAAGGCAATATATGTATGATCAGAGTGCAAGAAAGAAGCGAGGCGCAAGAGCGCAAGGGGATTAGGATTGTCCACGGTCAGCCACACTTTGCGGACCAATATGCCTGGAATTATGCGTGGCTCTAACATTTCAATCGTGCATTATTTTAGAAATTGTTTCCAGTAAAAGTTGTTCAGAATGATAAGAACTTTAAAAGTTTGTACAAATTTAACTAAACTTACACTATTGTTTATCATTTTAAGAGGCGTAAAAATTATTCTTTGCTACATAATCTATACTTTTTACATTCAATTTTACGTCCACGTGAGATTTGCATGGATATGGGTGGGCGCCACTTTAAAATGAGGCACTGCAGCCTATTGAAATCCATTATTGCTACTAACCAGTAGCGGCTGATGAACAGTTGCCGCCTGGGCCCATGCCCAGAAGGACCCCCAGGGACCATCTCTAAAAAAGATTATAATTAGGTATAGGTATCCAAACACTACATTTTTTCTTACTACTACACTTGCTCCGTGTTTAGTAAACTACCTTTTCAATTTCCCGAAGCAATGAGCCCCTCAGAACGTTTGCCACCTGGGTCTTTTTTCCTAAATCCGTGTCTGCTACTAACGGAATTTCGTAATAAACGTGGGTTAGTCCGTATTTGCTCTCAATGCCAGAAATGCAAGAAAAGGCACCGCGTTTCCATCACATTTTATACTTATAAATCATAACCCTTTATTACAACATTTACGGGCCTACGTTTACATAACCTTTCCGTTGAATCATTACTCAAAGAACATTCTGGCAAAGGTTACATGGAAACCTGTCAAACTGCCTATGTGCTAGACGCTGTTTAAATAGAGACATCTTCCACCAATATATTACCCAAAAAACGTCTTCACACTTGAACTTATCGAACGAGAAAATCATCAGCCTTACTATCAGACTAAATACAGTTCCTCGACCGTTAAAATTGTCACGACAGGGGGACCCGAACTGCACAGATTTCGTCGAGGGGATCGCCGATGCTCGCGCCTGGCTGCAACGGCGCGTCAATCATCGCGAACCAGCACCCGCCCCCCGGAATCGTTGATTTAACGCGAAGAAACGGGCCGAGTAGCGCAGGCGGCGGGTGAAACGCGGACAGAAATAGCTTAATTAAAGTAAAATAGTTATTAAAGCGAGTTGTCACCGGTATCGTTTAAAGTGGCCCCTGGGGGGGGGGGGGGGGGTAGCTGCGAAACTTCCTCATTAACGCGCTTATTAAGATCGCTCGACGATTAATTTCAAGCTCTGCGAGTTATTCACGGTAGAAAGACAACAGAATTTCTCGTAGCCGGGGCTCGTGCTTGGTAATAATTTCTCACGGATATTGCGTGCACCCGCGCGCGCGCGCGCCTGTGTGTGTGAGCGTGCACGCGCGCACGCGTTACCTGCGCCATGCTCGGCCCACGCGAAACGCTTTTGCCACCCAATATGTACGAGCCATTGTCTCGGGAATCATTATTGTTGTGCAGTGTTGAAATTACGGGCGGATCCTTCGCTTTGTGCGCGATACGACTCTCACGAGAGAGACAGCGAGGGGTGGAAAGGGATGGAGGGAGGGTTCATCGCGTTCCTCGACCATCCGCGTCGACAATTGGCAAATTGTTTATCGCCTGGATAACGAGTCCTTCGCTGGAGGAGTATAAATTGATCGTAAGATGATCCAAAGTCGAGTAGGGGTAAGGTTCCCTCGAGTGCAGGGTCAGACAGGGGTATGTATACAGTACAGGCTCTCTTTTAATACAATTCCAGACTCTGAGCGTTATAAGAGATGCAAGGCTCTTTTGCCATTTTGTGAAGCTCCCGATTTCTCAGTCGCGGATTTATCACCCACTTTCCGCGAGCTTAAGGAATCGATTGGACTTGGTGTTTGTCACTGAGGAAACTATACTATTCGAATATTTAGGTATATGCTATTTTGAATACCTAGTTGAACAAAATTGAGAGCCGTCCACAGCGAATTTCAGTTTGCCCCCAAAAAGGCGCGGCCGTGAACGTGTTATAAAAGCGGAATTAATCCAACAGTTGGACGACTGCTAGGAAATCCGAGGTATTTTAATACCCATCGCTGTGAATCGCGTGGGTCGAGTGATTCACGCGTACCGCGGCATTAACGAGTCGTGCGACAATACGACGCATAAACCGTCTCTAAATAGACACGCGAGAACCGCTCTCTAGCGTTATCTATTTCTGGTGAGCCTTCGCGCAGCGCGAGCCAGATCCTGGAAGTGGCAGGACAGATCTTGACGGCCACCTCGCCGGCCTGGGTCAGGCCTGGAAATTCGCGCGCGGGATTTACTGGGCTGTCAATTCGCGCGGGGCATAAACGTCCCGCGGAAAAATGAGACGCTGATCCTTGGTCGCGATTCATTAACGACGATACATTACGCTCGCCGTGCCGGGGACCGCATTACTGACATTTCTATGCGGGGAGAAAGGTATCGATGTCGGCATAAATCTCCGCGCGAAGCACGCGCATAAACATAGCCGCGCGATCGCGCCGCCGGCAGAAAAATCCCTCCCCGTCCGTTTCCCTCGGTCCTTCTATCAATCCGCGTCAGCCCACGTGAAACCCTTCTGTTTCGTCGGGAGAGATGCATGGGAGACTCGGGGACTCCTGAAGAGTCGTTTCGTAACGCGCCCCCGTTGCCGTCCTATGATTAATCTCTCGCGGGAATATCAATTTCGCGAGTACGGATTATTGGCGTTGCCTCGCGAGCAGTATTAAAGCGCGGCGTGGTTCGGACACGGTACCATTCATGATTAGTCGAAGGAAGACACGCGTGCAGATTCTCAGGATTCCCGTGGTGCACCTACTATTGCGAGCATTTATTATGGTAACGGTAGGAATATGTAGGTAGGATGCAATCTTGTTTTTGGAAGAGGCAAGCGGGGTGTCATTGAGTGGAAGCCTCACAGTAGGGGAATTGCCAACGTGGAGCAATCCCGAACGCGCGATATTCGCTGGTTGCGCTTGTCCTGGCCTCCCGCGATATTGTTACACGATGTAATTAGCTATTTTTAGTAGTAAGGAGACTGTTACGACGGAAGGCTGCACGTAACCACGAACTTAAGGGTCGTGAAGTGTTTTCGTAGCTTTTATTATAATTTTACGCTCGAGTATTTTGAGTCTATGTGCATTAAAACTATAGCTACTATCCCAACAAAGCATAATTTTATCGTAGTTCGGTTAGTTAATGTTTAATAAAATCGCGGAATCACTTTGTGTATATACATTTTCGTATTTGTGTTATTTGAAATTTCTTAACTTTCTAGTTAGGTTTCTACTTAGTTAACTTTCTGGGGCATTATTGGGAAGAATATAGGTACATATTCCTTGAAAGATCTTTTAAGATAAAAGATTTTCAATCCGGCAAGCATCAAATTAATATTCAATCCCGCGAGCAACCAAAATTCGATCAAACGAGAAGAAAGACTGTGTCAGATCCACAGCGTGTAAGAAAACCAGTGTTTTCCACAACCAAGAGATTTTTAAGCAACCGTTCGCATTTACCCCGCTAGCTGCGGGTAATCGCGGACAGAAAGAGTTTTGTTTTCGCTTCAAAAGATGATTTGTTTGTAAAAGTATCTATAATTCTTTATCTCTAAAGTAAATCTGAATAGAGTCAATACTTTTGTTTCAGTTTAACTCTTCCCTTAAGTGTTCGTAATTCCCCTACACTCCCTTATTGGTTATAATTGCGGAGTTGAAATGGTAAACGCTACAGCATAGATACACCTATGAGCTAGAATAATTTACTTCAGTATTTACTCTAAAGAAATTATTCGAATAATGCCCAAGTCTGCAGCGAAGGATACCCATCAGATGCTGCAAAGAATTCCGCTCACCTGGCAGAGGAAGCTCACCCTCGAACGTTGCACCGCCCGTTCACTCGAAACGTTCGATCGACAGCATCCAGCGAACGGTCGCGCGCGTGCAGATCTCGCACGGATCGATTCGAAATGGCAGACGGTTGTTAAGCTCCGTGGGTGTCCTGCGCGAATAGAGGCAGCGTTCGGTAACGGGTGTCGTTCCCGAGATAGGTCAATAAACCGTTAATATCAAGGAAACACGTAGGTCCGGCAACTTTGACAACAATAACTGACAATAACGACGCTGGCCAGCGACGTTTAACGACACATCCACCGAAGGGACACGATGCTCGGCCGGGCCGTCCTAATTACCAGATTTAATTGCCGCGACGGAATTACCGGTCGTTTCCGTGCCGGCCGGCGCAATCGTGACACCCGTTAGATATCTACGACGCCGTAACCGAACGCGAAATTGAGCCTCCGCGAGTCGACAACCGATCAATTACGATTTCTCTCTCTACGCGCACACCCCGCCCCCTCTCGCCGTTGCTGCTCGTCACCTCGCCCCACCCCCATTCGCATCTTTATTTCTCGCCGCCGTCCCTCGTCCCGCGGCCGATGAGGCGCGCGATAAGCATCGCGCCTCCATTGTTTAAATAATGGCGCACCGTGGAGCTCGGGCGTGTCCGCGTTTATTGCGCGGAATGGAGCGCGTAAGGTTTTCACCTGGCGATTCGAACGGCGCGCGGGTATCACGCGTGAGCTTCGAACGGTTGCGCAAGCGGGACTGCGGTGGGGGAAGATTACGAGGGTGCCACTATTCTAAATCATGCTTCTGTCGCATTAAACTTGCACTGGGAACTGAACGAGAGACTCCAAGATCGGCTATAAAGCGGCTATATATTTCGGGATCAGGTTTTTACTAGTGATCTTGACGCTGGGGTAAACGGGTGTAGGTACATAGGTGTACCAAGCAGCAGCGAGGTCTCTGAATAAGCGTGCTCGAATCGGAGGAAGCTTTGTATTGCGAGCTTTGTGGGGTTAGCGATGGATGGAGGTTTGGCAGTCTCTCTGGTGCTGAAGAATCACTGTTATGGTGCGTTTGGATCAGCCGGGCGAGTGTTCATTTGCACCTCACCAGCGGCGGATTTAAGAAAAAAGGCCCAGGTGGCAAACGTTTCTGAGGGGCCCATTTTTTCGTGAATATGAAGAGATAGTTTTCAATAAATGGGCCAAGTGTAGTAGTACGAAAAAATGTAGTTTTTAGATATCTATACCTAATTATCCTTTTTTTTTTTGGTGATGGGGCCCCCGGGGGGCCTTTTGGGCAGGGTCCCAGGCGGCAACTGCTAATCAGCCGCCCTGTTAAATCCACCACTTAGTGTAAACGTCAATGTTCAGTTGTAATTCTTCATTACTTACATTTTGTCGAAGTAGGGTGTAGGGGTGTGTGAACGAGCATTCGTTCGTTTGGTCTAAACGCACCTTTAAGGTGCAAATCCACGACGAGGCAAAAATATCGTGTCTCGCGTGAGACTTTAATGTCACGAGACAATTATTTTATTATTTTTTAATTATTTTGTCATCAGTTTCATGAGACAAGTTTCATGATATATTTTCAAAAATCTCATCTCTCGCGACTATTTCCATAATTAACATTTAGTTGTTGCTGAGATTTTTGTCTCATGATAGAAAAGTCTCATGTAAAATCTCATCGTGGATTTGCACCTTTAGATGTCACCCAACAGCTCTCATGGATTTGTTACTTCACCACCCGCTTTTCGTAACTCCTGTAAACCTCACTACTGCGCGGTATATGTTTCTAATAGTATGGGCAGAATTTTTATTAAAATTAGACCGATATCATATGTATACAGTAAAGCACTTTGCATAATACTAATATGCGTCAACTGTAATCTTCATTGCGCTGTATCCATCAATTAACTTTGTTAAACAAATATTCAGGTACCAGCCACAGCATCACTCGTAGCTAAATCCAATTGAGAAATTGAGAAGTGTACTGAGAAAATTTTCAGTAGGTATTCTTTCTCACTCCAGCGACGCGACGTTGGTACTTGCGATCTTACCTCTTATCTTGCGGCAGCGCTAGAAGCTAAAATAACTTATTCTAGCACCCACACCGCTTACCATCGTATTCAGCATTTACATGGAATTTGCGTCCTCTTCCACTCGAAAAGTGATTTTCGATTTCCTTGGCACTTACATCGTTCACCACTCCAACTCCTCAATTGTCAAAGCTTCTACTTCTCTGATTGTCCCTATTGCACAGTTTTCAATAAGAGTGCCAGGCCGTAATCCAGAATTGACACTGACGTGAATCTCTATCCGCCGCGTTTGCGGAAAGAGAATCGGTGACGTTGGCAGCGGCAAAACAAATATCTTCTTTTACTCGGCGCATCCTTTGAGACATCCTTAAGATCAGTTACGCCTGGTCGTTGCCGCGTGCGACCAGACACTGATTCGCGTGGCCGCCAACGTTTTTGTCGCCACTTATGGCCAATAAATTGGAGGTTGGCCACCCTCGTTTGAGGCGCGGCGGTAAATGCAGATATGCAGATGCATGCGCGTTGGCTGAAGGTGCAGCGAGCGGTTGCAGCCGACGGTGAGTCACCGTATGACATTTGACCCCCACCAAGTGCAGCAGTCACCTCGCGGTGCATCGAGTGGTTCTCAAATCGCTTTTTTCCCCTCGGATTCCTTCAATAACCTACGACCAATTTCAATTAATTTACTGTGCCCTAATTAGTAGAAACAGGGTTTTCACTTGCACACGACGTTTTCTCCGTTTATTCAGCTTCAAATATAGTATAACACTTTAGTGAATCGTTGCTTTCTGCCTAAACCAAAGGCAGATTAATTTCGAGTTGACTTGACTCAGAATAATAAATTTTTACACCGGCAACAATTCCAATTGATCCGTTTTAATTCCATTCTGTTATCTCCGTTAAATTGCAATGTTCGAAGTGAAATCAATGGTGGCATCGGCGTGTCTAATAATAAGCGTTTCTGCGCCCAGCGACTCTAATTATCGTGCTAATCTTTATAAGGGAAACGCAGGAATATTATCGAGCAAGTACCACGGAAATACGGGAATCTGTTTAAAATCCCTCGTCTCGTGAATGATTTTCCTCCCATTTTACGCGTAAGAGGATAAACTCCCGTGCAGTTGAGTATTATGTAATCGTATTAAGCACGACAGCGCGCGTATGCTCGCAACTGGAGAGGAGGGATCATCAGCAGAAGAACGGTAGGAACGGCCTGGGTATTTCGGAGGCCCCGCTAGCGTTTCCACGAAGCGGATTCTAATTACGACCAAAGATGATACATGGTTTTCTCCGCTTTTACTCGTCCCGAGCTTTCCTCCTCTCGCCTGCTCCTTCATCCTCCTCGGCTCCGTTCAATCTCTTCCCCCGGCTCGGTTCCGTCGTGACGCCAACCAAATCCCTCGCTCTTGCCCCTCTTTCCCTCCGTCACACCCGCCCTTTTCACTTTCTTCCGCGGCACGAACTCCACGGATAGATGATTAAGCTCCAGCTGATTACGTCTTTATTTTCTTCTTTCGTTCGTGCCTCACAGAAATTCACTTTTGCTTCTATTTCTCTTCTCCTCGCTCTGAATGCGACCCTCCTCCATTTCATTCGCGCCCGTTGCGCTTAAAGGGAGAAGAATCGAGTTTAAGTATTATAAGAGCGGCTTATTTTATGCGAGTGTGTTACATTGGAATTGGTAAACTTGTGAATTCAACTATGTTCTGGACGATGAAGAAGACACACTTGTTTGTAAGAATTTTCCCTGAAAATCAGTTAGACTGATTAACCTCGAATTCTCATGGGGTCTCTTAGGGCCTTCGATTAAATTCACTTACGTTGATAAGTACTTAGGGTGAAGCTCATTTTCCAACTGTGAAAATATGATCCTCTTACAATCTCAAGTTATTCCTTTCTATAAAAAATATTATATCGAGCAAAATATAAGCACAATTATTGATCTATATTTAGGGGTAGCTCAATGATGGTGAAATTTCCAATGTACATGATAATTATGTGGAAGGGCATGGAGCACTAGAATTTTGTTCAAATGCATTCATTTGTTCCTTAAGAAACATAGAAACTAAGGAAAGGTATCATTCTGCTACATCTGACGTATAATTAAGCAAAACAATTAGTAGATTGCACCCTGACAGCAGGAAACAGACACTGTCTGATGTCTGAGCCTCTGTGAGTAATAAATTTAACAAATTATCCAATCTAAATGTAAATGTATCAATTAAAATATGGCCATTATATATTAAATTTTCGTAATTTCTATAATCTTTGACTCACTTGAGCTACTCCGAAACATAAGAATGTATTTCCGAAAGTTTTTATATGTAGCGTTTATATATCTAAAGGAACAAGACAGGGTGGTAAGACTTATACAAAAATATTTAATTTTTTTACTCTATAATATCTAACGTCCATAACATACCAGGGCATTGCTAATTAATTTTTCCACTAACAACAGTAATCTTACAATCACTTTGAAGCAGACAATGCAAAGCACGGCGTCTGCACTTGTTGCTGGTGTCCCATTCGAACAAGTTACGCTGCGAGTTCAGCAGAGAAATAAAAACAGAGATGAAACTTTACCGAGTCTCAGATTCGTCCGAGAAACGTCTAAGGAATGCTTCCCCGTGGTACGATTTTCCTCTGTGCCCTTTACGTGACATTTTCCCGCGTCCCTGCCCGCTTATCGCGCGAGTACACTGCGGCGAGGACTACTACCTGGGCAGAATCCAATTTATTTTCGTTCGGCCGATCAGGCTTGGAAGACGGCGAGAAAATAGGAATATGGGACGGCCCTGAGGAGGCAGCGAGCGGCTGAGAGATTTATTCGCAAGTTTGTCCGTTTTCACTTGGGTGTGAAGACTAGAAACAAGAGAACGGGGAGAACAGGCGAGAGGATACGTCGTAAGGCGGGGGTGCTTGTAGGTTGAACGTCCGCTACATTGAATATAAATAGCAGTCGGCGACGTTCGTCCGCCCCGTCTTTCTCTTCTCACCCTGCTGTCCCTTCCTTCTCCTTTTTTCTCCTCTTCTTCTGCTTCCTTCTGCTTTTCACGCGAGGCCGAGCCCCGTCGATTCTTACAAACAGCCTCGGAAGCTCCACGAGGCATAAATTTAATTAGCGCGCGATCTGTTCTCCCCCCGCGGGATTAATTTCAACGAAATTATAACCTGGCCGACGAGCGACGCGGTGCTACTCGTTTCTTCAATACCCACGAATGAAATTCTTGCCCCAGGTTTTTTCTCGGTTCAGTAGAACGAATTTTCGGGGGATACAGGGATTCCTTCCGGCCATGCGAACGGAGCGATGAGTTGCGTCTTCCGAGGGGTTGGTTAAATTAGGGATATAGTCTGATTTGGGTTTAGTAAAAGCTAGTTTAAGGGGGTATAGGACAAAAGGCTTTTCAGCCGCTGAAGAGTTTTGATACCGAGATAAATGGGTTGCGTTTCGAGATTATTTTGGAAGAAAAGCAGACGACATATTGCAATGAGGCTTTGCTATTAATACTAATTAATTGCAATATGTCGTCTACTAAGACTTGAGAAGGTAGGACCCGGGCTTTTTATTAATAGAGTTCACGACTTCATGAAAATAAAATAACAAAATTAGCTTGCTTTGTAGAGAAACAGTAACTTTTGTCAATACTGATATAATACAATATTGATATTTATTCATTGGTAAGATGCGCCTTTAAGACCCTAGTCATTAAAAACGGAACAGAAAAGTCCCCTTTCATACCCCAGACACGAAATAACACCCTTAATCAAGTTTAAATTAAAGATCAATTTTGTTGGAGATTTTTCTACGGTCAACTTCATTCTCTGTATGAAGCATAGTTATGTAAAGCAGGGTGGTAGCATCGCTGGAACACGTGCGTGAAAACTTCTCCAGCTCCCCTTCACGGAACATTCGCAGCCGCTAGTTGAAGCCTCTTCCGTATTCGGTCAGCTTGAACCGTAATGATCTTCAGGGATCCGAAGGGCTAACAGGGCTTTATAGGCGGCTAGCAAAACACGTGTTCGTAAACCAGAACTCACCCCTCGATTGGTCAGGGTGATTTACATCGAATCCTGACGGGACCTCTGCGAACCCTTAATCGAATAGACGCCACGTTCCCGAACGAATCATTGAGGAAACTTCTCCAAATCTATTGATCGTATCCTTGCATCCTTTGGCGAGAAACCTTGAAGATCAATTATACATACTTAGACAATAGAATATCTTTTAATAAAGATGACGTGACGCGAATTACGCATTAAGCGACTGGAGTATGGAACCGTGTGAACCGACGATTTGGATTGAGCCTCTACTCTGCGCTAGCTCTGATTCTAATACTGATTACCTGCTTCTGGTTCGGCAGCTTTTGATACTCTGATGGAATGGAATAGTTTTACGAGTTTGGACTTGAAATACTTCCTCGACGTGTACTTTTCTGGGCTGTACGTATCTATGTTAAGCAATTAAACAACTTCATTGCACAGCTTTATAATGGATGAAGAACCATTAAAATTGCATCTCCACAATTTTTTTTATATCTACTATAGTTTTCAAGGCACACACGAAAATAGGAAAACGCAGATTAACCTTTAAGGGGTGCTTTCACCCCAAAGAACCAACAAGTAGCGGAGAATAAAAATAGCCTGATACGTCCATTGAAGTCACCTACAAGCCTGCAAAGTTTAAAAAAAAAATCGGAATTTTTGAGTCACCGAAGTTCCCTTGTTATTGATCAACAAAATTCTAGCAGGAAACTGACCCCCCCAACTGTATCGATGCTTCGAAAACAATCTAATTTTGTCAATTTTTATACGTCGACGAGAAAAGCGCTCGTGCGTCATTGAAAATGATAAACAAAGAGCATATTTCTCTTGTTCGTGGTAGTCGAGATTGATACGCAAGCTTTTACCGAGTTACCGAGTTGGAATACTAGCGCGGCGACGTAAACACAAGAAGCGTAGCCAATTTTTTAAGTGGAATACGGTTCTGGAATCGGGACAGCCTGGCTGCGAAAGCTCCGCGGCTGCAGCCTCGCGTCGATGAAGTTTTCAAGTGGGCGATTTAAGCGGCATCAGGCAGCGGCACCGACTCGCCGGATTATCGCTACGAAAGCGCAAGCAGCTTGTCTGGTATGCCGAAATCGATAAAGTACATCCACCGCTGGCTCCTCGCCTCTCATCCACCGTGGAAATTCGTTTGACGTAAAACAGAGACGAAGACGTGCAGCCTTTATCGCGGTTTTCAAGCTCAACTTATCCTGACGCTGGCGAACTTATATTCCCCGTAACAACTCGCGGCAAGTGCACGCCACGGAAAATTCCGTTCGCGTTACCGAAAACTTTCGCTGCGGCGCGTGTGTGCAAGGCTACGCGGCGACAACGTTTTCGTCGATCAAGCAAAAAAAATACGGGAAGGAAGAGGAGGGAAGATGGCGAACGTGGAATCTGCCCGCGGAGACAGTGAGCGCGGTTTAAGGACGAGCTTCCGGCACGGAATGTCGCGTGTGTCTATCCTCGATATCGGAAACTGGGTTAACCGGCGTGGAATCGATGCAATGGCTGGTAATTAAATCGACATCAGCGGCTTGGAAAACGAATTTGGTTGAGTTTTTGTTGTAGCGTTTTGAGCCCTTTGCTCTTTTATTTACCTTCTTCCAAGGGACTGCTGAGCTATTAAAGATACTCGGTGATCTGGGATATCGAGATATAATAAGGAAAAACGGGTGACAGCTGAGTGACAGCAATTTTATTATTATTATTATTATTATTATTATTAACGGGAAACCCTTTAAATTTTTCGAGGTAGCTAAAGGGAATACAAAATATATGTGGGGGGCAGTAAAGACAATAGGTGGTGTTTAGTTAAAATTCGAGCACCACAAAATCCTGGAAAGTTCTTTCCTCACAGAGTAGGTAACTGCGACAGATGCGCGGAGAATACAGATACGTTTGATGCTGCTCTTCTCTGTCCAACCTTCAGAAGACTCACAATCAGTTTTCAAGGGGCACAGAGGCAAGGGACCCGAGGGGAAGGGATCGTCTTCCGTTCCGTTCCTCTCCGTCTTTTCTTCCTTTGATTCGACTCCTCGTCGATTGATGGGGTGAGCGCAACAGATCGTGGCCCTCAAGTCTCGAGTAGGCAGTTGCAGTTCACTTTTCAAAGGCCAGCATTCCTCCTTGTGCTCCCTTACCTGGCGGAAACGGATTTCGTATTTGTTACCGTTTTCGTTAATACCGCCTCATCTCGCAGTGACCTCGCTGCTTACCTAATTGCCAGCCCCCTTTAATGTTTCGAGCTTCCCCTTCGATTCGATCGTTCAAGGGAAAAATTTGGAGTTTCAAAAGATTCACAGACTTTTACAGCTACCCTGTAGCAGCCTAGCGCCAGAAGTTCTCATTAAATCGCCCACAACTGTGTATGTACATCGATATTTCTCGCGGTCGTGTAAATGTCACCGGTGCAGGAGCAGCGGGGGCGTGAAAGTGTTAGAAGAGAGGCAGAGTATCGTTTTATTGGCAGGAAAAGCTGTCGCGTCATTTCGCTAATTGACAGATCATCGTCGAAAGCAGGGATGGCGGGGGGGCGCTGTGGGCTCGTGTATTTCCCCAGCTGGGTCGCGTGTACATCATCGCGGACGGTGAGGCTGCAAGTGGGAGCGCGCAGGGTGGGTGGAGAAGAAAGGGGAGACGGGAGAGATGGGACAGGAAGGGAAACGGTGAAAGGATAGAGGAACGAGAGGCTCCCGGTTCAGCTGCATTAATTAAACTAGCGGAGGACAATGAGCCTGTCTGCCGGCTCGCTTGCCTCGCTGTGTAATTCACGCCTCTCACGGGAGAGCCACCCTTCGACTTTGCTTTCCAGTTTGAACCTTCCTATGGATAATTACCTACGCCCTTCGTCTCCTCTCTCTCTCTCCCTCTCTCTCTCTCTCTCTCTCTCCTCTTCCTCTCTCTTTTCCTGTCGGGCCCCTCCACTCTTCCCTTTTCTTCCTTTTTCTCAGGCTTCCTCGTTCTTTCGCGACACGCGTCGTGCTTTCGAGCGTGCAACTGCACGGCGACGGCCCCGTCGCTTTGGTTAATTTAACAGATCGGAACGGGGAGCGCTCTTTGCTGATCCAGAACTTCTCCTGCGCGAAGCGTAGGTATTGAATGCCGTGGAAAAGATCGACGAGCATTTATCTGTAGTTGCATTGAAGCCGGGATGAGAGGGAGTTGGGGTTAGTTAGTTGATAAATTCAGAGAAGATTTGACCGAACGTTTCAAGGGGATTTTCACTTACCCCAAAAGACGCCGTCGATTTTTTTTGGTCCCTGAATGTGTCCATTTCACAGACGACGATCGCGTATGCACCCAGTAGATACCTATCTCGTTATTTCGAGCGGAGTTCGCCTTTTGCGAGGCCTCTCGTAACTGCGGCGTAAAGTCAAGCGAATGGTTACAAATTGAAGACGCTAATTTACACACGGTTTCGCACTCAAGCTCGCTTGACTCCGCCGACCTGCTAGCTTGCTTCTGCTTATTAACTCGCGCAAGTTTACGAGCCAACTTCCAACGGCTAACAAGGTAAACAATGTTTGGCAATTATCTCGGTTAAATGATCCTCGTGAGATGCGACTGCTGGATACAACAGCCAGGTAAGAGGAACGATGGAGACAGCCTCGCGTTGCACCGCTGGAAAGTTCGCCCGGCTGTCTTTCGTTCGAGCCGCGATCTTTGAGATTGCAAAACGGCACGATCGTCAGCCCTATTGTGAATATCCCCATTAAAGGTTTCCTTTCAACGCTAATGCTCCTTTGAACGGCCTCGCTGATAGGTGTATAAATTTTCATATCTATTGAAGGGAGGCATGAGCTTCCTTTCAGATTTAGAATAAGGATCTAATAAGATTTAACGAGGGCAGCGGGGACGATTCGGGCCGCCGATCTGACTGAACTCTTGCCTAAATCGAATCCATGGTAATTAAAATAATAAGTGCGTTAAATATACAGGGCGTAGAACTCTAAACATCCTGAAAGAATAAAGTCTAAAGATCTTTGAACATTTCGGATAAATTTTTTTTTTAACTTTGGCACTTTCACTGTTGTTCTACAAGGACTCTTCAATTTTTATCTCCATTTCCTCGAAAGCTTTTGACATGCGAAGCTTCTGCACCCCATGCGTTTAACCCTTGATTACACATGCCGCGCGCTAATTATGTGCAAGAATTGGACCAAATCGGTGCTAGAACCTTTTGCCAGAAGATTACGAATCTCGAGCATCGCGAGGATAATTGAGACAGGCCCAACCTCGACCATCGAACCCTGTTTACGTCATTCGACTTAATGTTGCTGTCATTCGTTCGACTCGACTTCATGATAGCCGATCGTCGGCGCGGTCGCGTTTCCTGTTTTCCTTGCTGGATCGTTGCCGCGTAATGCGCGTCCGCGTAATTACATGAATTATGCCTCGATAGCAGATCCTCTACCTTCGATGCTCCCGCCCTTCCTCTCCTTCTTTTCGCCGGCCTTCGGACTGGTTCCTTCTTCAACTCTGAAACACGCACACGCTGGCGCAAACTCCACTCCCGTCTTATGCAAATCGATTAACGGTGCATCCACGCGCCTCGCTCCTTGCCGTCGATATTGGCTGATAAATATTCACCGTGCTCCATCCTCTCCCTACGCCCGATTATCCTCGATGATTTTCCAAATTGCTGCCGGCTCGAGAACCTTCTAACCGACAGGCAAATATTGGATAAGTCGTAGCACTGGGTTAGGAAGCTTGTATCATTTATTTGAGATTTGGATGTAGATCTAATTTCCCGTGGGTGTAGCTTCTTTACGGCCGCATGCGATTCAGCTGCACACTTTTGTGCACAAGAAGAAAATATTTATCTTTGCGTCAGGATTTTTATAAAGCGTTCCAGATTCCAGGGTTATTGGTGATTGATTTAGTTCGTATACTGATTTTGGTGAGTTTGAAAGACTAGTCTCATTGGGATGTGAAGCATATACGGTGCTGGAAATATTTATAGCATCAGACGAATAAACACGTTATCAGTTAGTGTTAGGAAAGTATTATTGTGAAAATTAAATTAAAAAGTAAAAAACCCTTGACACAAAGTGAACGGTTTATTAAGTGAAAAAGTAACTTACGAAAACTTTAAAAAGTTCTTCTGTTATAGGTAGTATAGTCCCAACATATTATTAGTGATGAACCTCTACGATTGAAACTCAGCTATTTCATAATCATTGTCTCGAATTCTGATAATGTTCAAGCATGCGTCGGGGACTGCTGTGAAATGTTAACATAAAAATTAAGATGGTACATACGTGGGTATCTCCTTTTTACGTCGGGGGTTAAAAATGTGCAGCTCACTATCTTGGCCAAAATGAGTTGGATACCAATCATTCCATCAATCATATCGCTATGCAAAATCCTGTGTACTACGTAAACTTGAGAGTGATGCAATAAATATTTCCAGTAACTGCCGATACCTTCTGAACAAATTTTTCAGAGGAGTTATTTTTTTCAAAACGTGAGAATGTATTGATGAGGCTGTTCGCGAGCGGCAGATAATCTTATGCTACCTAAACCTTGCGGTAAAATTGTTCCAATTATCTGAGCACAGAGTGCACAATGTCATAAGTCCTTGAATGGCAGGACTGCTAGGAAGCATTCGGTGCTTGTCCCAGAACTATGAAACAGCTAGCATGCCTCGCTTTTCAAGCTCCAAGTTTCCCAGCACGCGAAATGAAGTTCTTATGCAGCCAGCACCGAGAACTAATGCGAAAAAAGTGGACACAACTCTCTCGAGCGATCGGCGGAATCGGTGATCCGCCATAGTTGAATCAGTCCCTGGAATCGGGGACGATAGGTGCCGACAGTCGCTTTGTCGAGACTTTCTTCCGCGATGCGTCGACACCGGGACCGGCCGCTAGAACCAGGCTGAACGCGAGAACAGAGGAAGGCGATGGGAAAAGAAAGAAAAGAAGGAGAAACCGGTTGTTGCCATTCCAGCTGCTGTCCTCTAAGCCAGTCTCGAGAAAGATCGAGCAGGCGAAGAAACGTTCTAGAGCCGATCGGCGATGAACCGTGGGCTCAGCCGTAGTGATGGGACCGAGTGCATTGTGGGTAGTATCGAAATCTGATACGCTCGAGCCCTACGCGAAGGCTTCGGGAAACAAAGACCAGTACAAGTACAATGGAAGCATAATGGGCCGTGTTCGGAACTTATGCGAGTGTCTCGAAAAGGAAAACAGTATTTGTAAATGTAATCGAACCCTCGTAGGATATTTTTGTATGAGTGCATATCTCTGATTCTCGTATTCTTCAATTATTTTCTCATGCACACGATTTAGGTACGTTTATAAGGTATTTTAAATTCGAGGGACTTATAACTACGTACGTTTTCGAAGTTCGAATGTATGTACTTATTGTGGATTTCAAACACAGCTGAATGGTACCGATTACGTCACAAGTGCATGAAATTAGTAGACTGCCGCTGTTTATGCAAATATACATTTTTATAGAAAAAGACTAAAGAAGTGAAAGTTTGATAGAAATATGTTTTGTCATTAGAGGGTTTCCAAAATATATTTTTATTTTTAAAAATATCGTAAAAATATTTCGTTTCTCTGATTACCTACTACTTGATTCCAACAAAGTGAGCCTTTAGAGAACCTTTCGTCGTTTAGAGACACTTTTGTGGCTAATAGTTAATCTTGCAGATGTGATTACCTACCTTAGAAATACCCATTGTCAGCTACAAAGATGTCCCTTACTAAAAGCCTCTTGGCTATTGTTTCGATTGATAACTTGACAATTTTGTAAAATCAGTTTTTTTTAAAAAGCCTAGCCTTTTTACAAAAGTTTTAAGCCTTAATGTATAACTCCAGCCTTAATGTATTTAATAGAAACATTCAAAAACAAGAAGTATTATTACCTACTATACATTAATATGTATATAAATAAAAGTATTATAGAAAGACTTCAGTCTAACCCAGGTGAAACCCTTTGTCTTTTTTGACAGAAAGGCAGATTTGACAATTGTCCTGCAGCGTATACCTACACATCGGTCTTGGTCTCACCATTACTCGCACAGCTTGTCCCTGAAAGCCGGGGGCCTACGGTTTCGTTACCCTTGCCACTTTCACGCCTCCTCCTCCTGTTTCAGCGTCTTATTGCGCTCGTGTATCTCTCTGCGGTGTGTTCTACCGTGTCACACGTAAGCAGACACCGTGGATAACGTTTCCTCGGGCCCGTGGAAATCAGCTGTTCGACGGAATGGGCCGCAAAAGGCGAGCAGCAGGGATCGCCTGTCGAGCGGGGTTATAAAAATTGATCGTCGCCAGCGTCGTGGATCGTCGGGCCGCGGCTGGGAAATCGTCGGGACTCTGCCACCGACGATCGATCTTCGCCAATCTAATTTGGAAATACCTCGTTCCGCGAGCTGAACGAAACGCGGCACCGGAAGCTGCTGGGAAGTTGAGGGTGAAACGAAGTTGAAGCCTCGCTCGAAACGAGGTTTCCGTTATTTCGCCAGGCAATTCGGGATTTTGTTGGATACTCGCTGGGCGGAAACGGGGAAAAGGCTGTTTTACTCGTGTCCGGGCTCGGTATAGCGTTGCCGATGATTGATCGAGGTATCAACGATACGGTTTTGCTTTGTACGCGTCAAGGGAGGCCCGCTGCATTATTCCGGGCAGAGTTGGTCACTTTCTCGAATAAGTCTTTATTCAAAAATTATTTTAAAATTTCGGATAAAATGAAGTTATTCGAGAATAACGAATAAATTTATTCGAATAAAATATTATTCGTTATTCTCGAATAACTTCGTTTTATTTGCAAATATTATTCAAAATTATTCGAATAAAAAATTATTAATGATATTGAAAATGGTACCAAAAGCGAAGAGAGTAGTAGCTTTTAAGGAAAATATAGATATGACTTGACAACCCACTAGGAGTAGAGCGCAGGTCGATGGATGTTAATTAATAATAGCTGATAGATAATCATTAGCAGAAACCTTATGGATTTCCTATTTTTCACATCCCTCTTGTTTATTATTTCAGACACCTATGATCTCTTCTTGGCTTCTACTGCCATCATCTCTAGTTCGTAGCCTCGTTTCCTGCATCGCAGCCCCCGCCGCGCACTTTGTAACTTACTCGCATACCATCCGCCATTTTATCGTTTTCGAGTATACAATCACTCTTCCTCCACGCGTCTTTGGACCTCGTTACATGAGCGATGCCGTCTCCGCGGTCTTTGTTGGCAGCTTGGAAGATTGCATTATTCGCCATTAAAATGATATTAGCTCGCGCAGCGGCGTGCAGTTCACTCTCGCGTATGTACAAAGTGGATGATATTAAAATCAAATTTCCAGCGCTAGGCGAGGCTGCGGCTGTGTTCCGCGTATGATGCAAAACGCTTCGCGCACGGGCTGCTTAATTGCGAGTGCCACGGATAACATAATAATTATTCTCGGGGAATCATTCTGATAATATCCCGCACCCGCGAAACACAATTTAAATATAATTCAAAATATCGATTCCAGGAAAATAACGAGCGCTTCGTTGCGTCTAGAAACACTTTCTCCGAATGTCCCCAACCTGGGAAGACGAGTTAAGGGGTTACATTACTTTGCATTCTAAAAAGTAGCTGCTATCTTTAAGATTTTTTTGGAGGAAAATGATAAAGAAAATGACAAATCTATAAGCATTTATTATACAACTATTAAAGTACACAGAACAATTTTTTATTACTTTCCTTCGAACAAAATGGCGTCCCTGTGACTGGTCCCAGTTATGTGCAAGAAAACTGCAAGGCAGTTAGACGTAGAGCAATAAACCCAACATTTTGATTTTCTACATGATATTTACTAAATAAATATGTAGCTGTTTTGCGATATATTACAAAAACTGACCTTGCTACGGACACTTTTACACTCAATTCTTAGGTAAAAAGTGACATCTTTTTTTTATGAAATGACATGTTTTAAAAAATCCCTTCCAATTGCTTTAAGAAACCACGAATTTTAGACGATAACGAAATCAAAATCTAGTTGAAGACCTGCCTTGACCATTTGCAGACGTACATTTTAAAACATATTAGACACGAAGGAAAAGTCAGCGAAATCGTGAACAGAATACTTACGTTTAACAGGATAAAACTATTGGATCGCAGGTGGCCCAGCATGCTCGCGAGATGCTATAAATAATGTATCATGCGTTCTGGCAAAGTTCGACAGCGTGATTAATTCTCCATTCACGAAGCTACCAGCCGCACTCTCATTTTCCACGAATATAATACGTTTAATACTTTTTAGTGGAGCGGCGGAATCGAGGATCGCCGCCTGAGGGGGGGTCTCTCTCTTTCCTTATTCTCGAGGAGCATTCAATTATTGACTTCAATTTAAAGCCGACGCATTAGCATAGCCTGAATAATTCATGCGCGAACGGTTAATCCAGCAATATGTAAATTAATCCCACTAATTGCGAGCAACAATACGAACGTTGCGACGCGAGTCGCCGAGCGATTTATGTACATATTCCGCGGGAGCGGGCGGCTTTAACGATGCGACGCGACAATTTCGCGGCTCGAGGGCTGATCGGAAGCGGGAAGCGGGAGCGCGGAAAGAAGCCCCAGACATCGAAACCGCGAATTATTTTAACGGTAATTGCTACGCTAGCGATTCGCGTAGCGTCGGGTAGTGCTCGGCCGCCGTGATCGACCCGCCACGATGATTTAATGAAAAGCCGCGCGAGATCTACGCAGACCCAATGAGAAGGAAATATTAATTGCTGCGACAGCCGGCGGAGTAAAAGAACGGGGGTAATTAACGCTCGAACCACGAACGAATCACTCCGCGAGCGAATCAAAAGATTTAGGCCGAAAGCACAGTGTTTCGAGCCTGGAAACGTCTCGCTGCGTGACTGTTGGAGGTCAGTCTTCTATATCTCGTTGAAACGTGTGGGTGCGAGTGGCCGTTCACAATTTTCCAGATTATAAATGAATTTCTCTGAGGAGAGATCGGCCTAAGCGTTAATTGGACTTTTCTCCTGCGTTTTCGCTGCTCATTTGGACCGGCTTCAAAGCTTGATAAGTTGCAGAGTTTCCTCGCGACCCGGACGTATGAATGCGTCGCTCGTATTCATCCGGGAGGCCGCGCCAAGCGGATCGAGGGAAAATCGGGCGCGGGCGGGAACAAGAATCCCCGGCAAAGGCGCGTAATTAACTCGCGGGCCCGTGTTAAATCGTCCAGCGGGATTCAGTTGAGAGTGGTGATCCGAAAAACAACACGGAGGCCAGCGATAAAGTCGACGGAGTCGCGTGACGCCGATGAAAGCTGGCTTCAGGCGTGTGGCGAGTTCTGAAGCACGCATAATTAATCCTCCGTTAATCCGCGGGATCCTTTTTAGCCGGGGGAACGGTTGAACGAGTTATTTCGTTCTAATTTAGCCCCGAACGCGTAACGAACTGGCGGGTCGGGCAACGCGGCCGAGTGAATTGCTCGGTGGCTGCCGCTAATCGCTTTCTTGCGGCTGCAAATCTCGCGTTAAAAGAGCAGTGTCATTGCTAGAGTTCAACCGGCAGCGGGACGACGCGCGCCTGCCCTCCCGCGCGCGCGGGGGTCCGTTCTTTTTCTCCTTACGCAACGGCGACTCTATTCACCTGGTCGTTAACGGCGAAGAAGAGGCTGCCCGGAGAATAAAAGTATCAACGATACACCGTCATCGGGGGTTCGCCGTGCTCCGCTGGGGAACGGGCGGGGGATCCGCTAATTGAAGAGCTCCTTTCACCGAGATAGCGGGGCACTCGCGATTTTCACAGCCCGTGCATCCACGCCCTCTCTCGCCCCCCCCCCCCTACCTCACCCACACATTCTGTCACGTCGCTTTTCTTCTCGTGAAATTGCAATTAAGAATTGAGAAAATGCGCGCGAATACGGTGACGAATGTGAAGGTGGAAAAAGGTGCGGGATGGTTGGCTAGCTGTAATCGCGACACGCGCTCGTTTCGCTCGTTTCCGGCGGCCTTTGTTTCCTCCCTCGGAGCTGCTTAATCCGCGACACCTGGCTGTGTCGATTGATAACCGCCTCTTTCTTCGCGCGCTTTTCGAGCGCGGTTTCGTCGGGCTACTGCGACCAGGCTCGAAATGAAGTTGAAGCAGGCTGCGAGGCTGCGATTGAATATACGGGGGCTGCTTCGTTTTGCCAGCACTCGACTGCAGATGGAGTTAGAGGGTCGTTCGATGAGGGAAAGACGAAATTTTGGTGGTCACAAAGTTAAGTTGCTGGTTCGGCAACTCGAAAATTCGAAAGGATTTGATAGTGGTGCTGATAACGTAACCATTTTTTGCTTTACAGTGAAACGGTTCTAGGTATGAAAACAGACCCTCAAAGAAATTGTGAGTTTTCATATCACCGCGATTATCTGTGCAACCATAAAAGATATAAAAGAATTTATTCTTGAAAAAAAGGCTGATGGGGATATACTGAAAAGAATTCTTGTAAACAAAATGATGAGGACTTTCCAAATGGAAAAGGTTAATTTTATTCGAAAATTATTTGTCCCGAAAATGATAAAACTCCGAATTAAATTTTTCTTAGATATTGACGATAATATAGAAACTCGCAATTTCTTTGGCAGAGTGTTTTTAACCCTAGAATCGTTTCTTTTTTGGAAAAAAAGTGGTCACGTTATCAGCGCCACTTGGACCACATTTCTGCCAAGTGTCTTACACTGTGTACATCCACATCGCTATCGTTATAGGTACTCGCATAGGTAATTAAATAATCCTAAACCCTCGCAGAACAACGTCGCAGCCTGAAAACTCTCGTGCTTTTCCATTCGAAAACTAAAACAGTCGTTCGATCAGCTCAAGTGCCTTTCGAACGGTCCGAGTAATTCCACGCTGCAAGGGAGCCAGCCTCGTCCCCAAACGAAACTTGAGAATTCAGCGGAAAACGCCCGCGGCAGAAATCCGCATCCCGAGCGTCCCGATTGTTGGATCCGTGAAAAGGAAACAGAGAAGTGGCGACAAGGAGGCGCACATTTCTCTCCCGCCGTCGTATACGTGCGTCCCCCCTTCGATCGGGGGATTTCACCCCGTGCATCCCCCGCCTCGACCTACCGTAAGCCTGATACTCGAGGTGTATTCCCGTGGAAAGATTCAAGTGCGTCTATTATTTTTCCCCGGTGGCGTCGGTGGTGCACGCGCGTTCCTGTCCCCCCCTTGCGCTTCTGCCATACCCTCCCCCTCCCAAGATGAATCACAGTTGAAGCTCACGTGGCCGCGTACAAGCGGATATACGCGAGGAAACGAGGCGCGAATTGGGCTTGATTTTTTTTCCAGGGGCGAAACGAAAAAGGGTGGCGCAGAGGGTGGGGGCAGAGGCGAAGGATAGGGGAGGGAAAGGTAGAGAGAGAAAGGGAAAAATGGGGAAGGGAGATTAATTACTGTCATGCACTGAATGGATGCACCTGTGGCCTCGAAGCAAGCTTTTTTCTATCTGGTGCTTCAGGAAATTAACCTTCCCTGCTTGCCAGTTGAATTCTCGAGTTTTTATGGCTCTTCGTGCGTCGCTTCCCATTTCTTTCTATCTATATGTCTCTCTCTCTCTCTCTCTCTCTCTCTCTCTCTCTCTCTCGTTCAACCGAGCGAATGTTAGCGGTAAAGTAGACACTTTGTATTAAGCTTAATATTCTTCTAATTGCACCGTACCCTTACTGCTTACTATTAGAGGCTCTACGAACCGAGCTTTATGCTTAGGAGGTGCTGATCGCAAGCAATTGCACGTTTCATGCGCTGTTCAGAAGTTTGAGGTTGTACAGGTTCTAATTAAAATTACTGGAAGAGGATTGACAAGGGGATTCTACAGAGTTGGTCCCCTGGGGATTTTGATGAAAGTCTGATCAAGTTTAGTGGAGCGAATCCGAAGGAATGATTGCATCCTGTAGAATATTTCGTGCAAATGTTCATTCCTTTTTTTAGTCTCGATAGCAAAAATTATCGTTAGGAAAAGTATATTAGTTATTATTTTATTAGTCCTCCTATTCGACCAAGTTTTATCCGGATTTGGGCGTTAAGGAAGTAAACAATTATTTAAATAGCGGATCAAATAAATGTTACTTTAATTTTAGATTATTTCACAAATAAAGTTAATTTTTTTATTCGACATATGACGAATAATTTTTTTTTAACTTTTATCCGGTATTCGAAATTTAATTTTTTGCTCATCTCTGGTTTTATCGAATCATTGCACGTACGAATACTTAATTATCTAGACAGAGAATGATCGTGCGAGCACCTCGCTAGGGGCACCAAAAAATTCGCGACGAAACGAAGCAATGGGGAGAATTTTTTATTTTTATTGTCCCGAGAAGTTAGCGATTCGTTAGTTTCGCTCGTCTATCGGATGAGAATGTTATTCGCGTCTATCCCCGGCACTTTAACTTCCAAGCACACGCGGATGATAAAAATTCTCACTTTACACAAAGTCCTGGAGGAAGATCGTTCACTTTGTAAAGTCCCTCGAACGGCGTACGTGCTACGTACGAGAGGCCTTCTTCTTTTTGAACGATGTCTTGTCAAAGCGGAAAACATTCTTTTGCCCCTGTGCTACGCGAGCCGTAAACCGTATACCCTGGGCACGACACCTTATTACTCTTCAATAATTCGAAGATAAGCGTCGTTAGAGCGTCTCGAGCATCTACGCTACTTAACGCGGTGTTTTATCTAGCCTTGCGTGAAAGGGGGTCGCGATAAACCTTTTTACAGGCCAATAAAACGATGTAATATGCTAAGAAAAGTGTACGTCGCTTCACGTACAAACTTCTTTCTCTTTCTTGGAAGAGAATACTAATAAAAAAGAGAAGCATGAAAAATTTGTGCAAATGAGCACAATTCATACAAACCTTCTTCAACTTGGAGGGGAGCATGAGATTTGGAACACCGACTTGGTTCAAATTTTCTACATACAAAATTTCGCGAGAAAAACGAATTTAGAATTTTGAGTTTCCCAGGCGATCGATTTACCAGCACCTTGGATTAAATGTTAGCCATTTTCATTTATTTGATAAATATCAGTGGCTTCTTGATATCAGAAAAGAGAAAGTGTAAGGCAAACATCGGTCGTGGGTAACTAAAAATACTCATGTGCTAAGTGCTCGCTGTCTTATAATTAGAGCTAGGTTCTTAAGATGAGACGCGGTATTGAGGAATGGGCTTTCAGCTAAGGCACATGAAAAGATTCCGCGTCAACGACTCTTAACTTCAGCGGGCTGAAAAATAGCCGCGTCATTACTCGCGTAAGTGTTAATTACTATTCGGTGGACTTTAAAACACGGAACGCGTGGTCTGAGATTATAGTCCTCGTGCCAAGATCTTGCTTTACCTTGCCAGAACTTTTTTTGGGAGCGACTTGTCAAACACCACGTGACATTTTTCTTTTTTTAATATATAAGAAAGTTTTCAAGGATCTTTAAGCGAAACCTACTTGGATAAAGGGTAGTTTTTCCCTGGTTCTTAATAATTTGCCGAAATAGTAGCGATTTGATAAGAACAAGTATTCTATTTTCTGTGTTATCAAACGTACATTCAGCAAGTGCCCAAATGCTTCTGAGCGGTAACGTAAATTCATTGCTAGACTAATGAAGAAAGGTCAGAGAATTCATAAATACATCATAGAAAGCATCGATAATATTTGAAGAAGTACTCACTTCAGAGCTGATTAGAATCTTTAATTACTCGTATAAATCGTGGATATGACGGAACACAGACCCCAGCGAGTGTCGTCCTCTGTTAATAAATTTTATTGCACGGTAGCTTGCAGCGTGTCGCATCAAGATAATAATTTCCCGAAGTATTTACCAACGAGAATATCCCTTTATATGGGTTAAACGTAGATTTAATTATATTATATTAAAACTACTATGTGCCTTTAGTATCGCCGTCATTATATGTCGTGAATGGTAATTTAATTCCCCTCACAAAGGCATGAAAATTATAATATCCGTTCATGCTTCACCACTTTCCACCCACCCGCCTCACCCACCATTGACATAGCGTTTCAACGCGGAGTCTCGTTTCGTTGACGTTTCCATGCTTTAATAGCTTATTCGAGGAAAGTTCTCTACAAAACAGAATAACTATTTTAAAATTGCTCCAACCGACTCGAGTCTTTATGAGAAGCTAGAAGGATTAGTGTACTAGGTGACGTGTTTCGTCGGTCTGAAAGAAATTGCAATTAGTCGGAATAACGAAGAAAATAGTGAAGGCCGGTTCTCAACTTTTGTATCTGAGCCTGTAATGCAAATTTAAAAATCCCGTTTGTAGATTTCAATAAAAATTTAGCAAGATAAAGCAATCGCGTGTATTAATACCCGCCCAAGGATTACGCCGTTGCTAAAATACTGATGAAAGTCATTCCAAATTGAATCGCAAGTGATGCCCAGCTATACACTTTCCAAGCCTGTAGCCTCGTCAGAGTTACTTTTCACGTAACAATAAAGGAGAGAGAGGAGGAGTCAAAGAAACGATTTAACACTTGGTGCTGATTTGAAGCGAAGCTAATATAAATTCGCCCTAACGTCCAACCACCAGTGTCCAAGGCACAAGTCTGCTAGACGGTCTAACCTAGAAGTTCGCCACTAGATCCGGAGCTCGGCACCTTCCCATCCTCACTTTTCCGAACCTCGAACCTCTTTCACCCGTTGAAGGCTGCTACAGTCTACTATAGATGGGCGCGGGGCCCTCGGTTGCCTCGCAACGGTGCCACCCCGTGTGTTTTGGTTGACTCCAGACATCTTCGAACGCAAATAGACGCCGCGGGAGAAAGAATTCGCCGCCTTTTGGGACGTGTGCCGGGCAAACTACGCGAACGAGTCAATGTCGCCAAAGGCTCGTAGGTAGATCGTCGGTGTGTTTGTACGTGTTATAGCGTGCGGTACGGGCAACGTAGGGACAAGAGAGGCGATATATAATGTTCCGCGATATTAAACGGGACGCATTCCACCGAAGCCACCCTCTGGTCCCTGCTATGAATGCTTCTACGACCCCCGTCTCCTGTCTCACCCTCCTACGCCCCCCTCTAGACCCCTCCCCACAGGCAACCACCCACGGGAGCTGGGAGACCTGGCCTCCTCGACCAGGGCTACCCCCGAATGGTTATACGCCAAATTTACAGCTTAGCCAGAGCCACCACTACCCACGAACACGCCATTTACTACACCCCCGGGGACTGCGAGCCAGATACGCCGCTGTATGACGCGTTTGCTCAAGGATAAAGCTGCTTCGAACGATTTACGGATGTCACCGATACGCGCGAGGCACCGTTTCGGTTACTCGGTTTTTAAGGGAACCGTTTAAAGGGGATGTTTCGACCTCAAATGGTGCTTTGGGTTTGCGACCCCTGTCGATTGTGGGTTTGGCACTTGTTAATGTGTAATGCAGTTCAGAGGAAGTTGAATGTAGGGGCTTTAAGGAGGATCGGTTATATTGTTAGTAGAACATGGGTTGAATGATGTGTTTTTTCTTAAGTATGTTTATATCCAACACTGATGAAAAGCATACCTTGGCGACAGCTTGCTTAGGTTATTCTCAAAGTTGCAGGAGTCCTTAAAGAAAAGAAAACGTGGGGGTGAAATGGGTCTGAGGAGACTGAATAGTAGGGTTACAGGAATGTGGACACGGTTGAATGAAAAAAGATTTTTAGCAGTTCGTGTAAACAATTACTTGCAGTGAAGAGTTTACAGTTATTTTACTTTGCAGTTGAAGTAGACACGTGTATCTGGTGTCCTTTGAGTCTGGTTTGGCATGTTCAAGCCTACAGTGGGCAAATTAAAGACACGCTTTGCATGAGAAAATTCGGAAACACTCTGGTACGTGAATTCATACCTAGTTTCCCTTATTGTTAGTTTCTTCATCCATTCTCTTTCGGGGTATCTGCGATGTGGGATGAATATAGAAAGGCTGCCAAATACGTCCCTACAGAATTTTACAACGCAATCCCCACGCAACTGCCTTGGACTTCTCCAGATTATGTTTATTCTCAAAACCAGGCACCACCTAATTTTACCAAAGGCTTGTATCCTAAAAGGGACCTTTCGACGTTGCTACACCTTGCTGAAAGTAGCCACCATCGCCAACGGAGATTAAATCACAGAAGAATCTACGCGGCCTCAGGCGAAATGCCGCCAGAACCCCACAGTAGCAGTGGGTGTGTTAAGTCCGATATTTAAGAACACCGAGCGCGCGTCCCCGTGAACTTGCCGCAACAACGCGAAACGGGAAGCAAGTTTCGCATTTCCAGCGAGGTATCCCCGGCTCTCGTCATGCTGTCCCCCTGGCAGACGTCCGGGACCGTTTCGTTCGAAGTTAAAAGGAGACAAGAAATTTCGCAATGTCGGGGCAAGCGGTGCCGTGGACAAGGACGTTCCGGTCTCTCCCATGACCGGGAGTAGCCACGACATTCCAAAATGCTTTCCACCCCCCTCGGCCGCCTCGCCCCTCTGGCTGCACCCTATCACGGCTGACCCGGCTATTCCCTATCCTTCATCCGCGCATTTCCATCCCTCCGCTGGGCAACCCCCGTCGAGCGGCGGCCACACCGAATGCAACCATGCGTCATCCGCCATGATCTATGCTTTCTGCCGCGCTGGCATTACCCTCGGCGTGCACACGCGAGCGCGCGATACCTATGTGCGCGCACGGCCCCGCCGAAACAGGTACAGCCGCATTTACATAAGGACGTACACCAGCTTGGCCAACGGGAGAGATATATGAATCCCCGATGGTCGGTGTGCGCGCGGGTCGGCCAGCGACGTGTCGCACGCGTGTGCGTGCCTCTGGCCGGGCTCGCGTCTCTATTAAAGCTCCGCTCATTTTCAGCGGCCTGCATATTGTTGCCCGCGCTCGCACCACCCCCGCCCGCCTTTGCCGCACGCGAATATTCACCGACCACGCGGCCCACCGCCGAGCCCTTCTTCCGCTCGCCCTGTCCACTCTCGTATATACTCTTCCTTCCTTCCTTGCTTTCTTTCTTTCTTTCTTTCTTTCTTCCTTTCTTTCTTTCTTTCTTTCTTTTCTTTCTTTCCTCCCTTTCCCTTTCTTCGATTTTTTCATCCGCCGCCGTCGTGGGCGTCCGTTACCGTCCGCGGTCCGGCAGAAACTCGTTTAGACTTCGCCGATACTGACCGTCTGTAATGACTCTCGAAGGCCCACCGCTGGCGAGGGAAAGGTAGTGGCAGCTTGATTTTCTGGTTTATTAAGAGCCAATGATCGACCACTTGCGTAATAGTAATGACTCAGGCGCATGGCGGAGTGCAATGTACGTAGAATTTTATAGTTGGTGGAACAGGAAAGGCACCTATACAGATGTAGATTACTTAGATGGTCTCTAAAGTGATACCTTTGAGGGTGAAAGCCAGCAGATGTGTTTTTTGCCACTCGTTACAGACCCCTGCACTGGAGATTATGAACCCAATGCACTTGCCCGCCTTGCTGCAGCTCTGAGGGCTTAAATTGTTGATGCTCAAACATTATGCTGAACAGGACTCTGGGTTGGTGATCCTCGACTGGGGGATAGAGGGTCCACTTGGATTCATCTATCATTTCAATTTACTTATGCCGCCTTTTAGTAACATCGCTTCTTCAAGAAAAGGGGAATGTCAGGAGGCAATGAAATCAAGACCTGAATAGCATGAAAGCTTAGTTGGAGATGTATATGAACACAATTGTGGCCCAAAATGGCCAGGATTCTAATAATCTATCAAACGAAATTCAAGATACTCTATGAAACTGACTGTCAGTTATCGGAATTTAATGTCACTAATCGCGATTATAATCAAGGTTGCATCTACGCCATCGCCTCTAAATGTGTCTATCCTGACGTCTACTTAGATGCGAGATAGTGTTTCCACAGTGCAGGTAACATATTTCTTATAAAACCTTCAGAAATTGCAGAAAGTGACAGTTCATCGCGAAGATTACTACGAACAGATGTTAGAAGTTTACGCTTATACACTGCTTTCTTTGGCAAGTTTTCAGCGTCCATTATTGCAGCTTATAATACTCCAATCCATCTCTAACTTCAAGCTACAACCCTTGTATTATACAACACAGTCGAGGACTAACCTCTAGCTAATTCAATTTTAGCAAAAACATTTATATCCACGTGTATTCCCATTTTACCTTCCGGCAAACTTTATACATGTATAAAGATATTCTATGTATATATCATGATGTGTACAAGATTCGCTGAAAATTCCACGAATGTGCAATCTAATCGGTGCATTGATGTTGGAGCTGGTCCGATGAGTTTAGGTTTAATGGAACGGATTTTCCCCGAATTTAATAGTTGGCCCGTAATTATCAGTGGCAAGCCGTGGGTTAAGCTGCGCACGAGCGCTGTTATAGTATTCCATAAGCCGTAACGAACAGATGTAATCTGCTTTCGCGAATGAGCCGAATATTTTCGACGGATTATTGCGGTGTACAGAACCTCGTCAAGCCGAAGTTTTTTCCGTATTAAGCTCTGCTTTATTATTTGTGTAGCGTGCACTTTGAACGCCTATTTATACCCTTAGCTTTATTAATATACATATAAAATACAAATCAATAGTGATTGACATATCAATTGAGGCATTGAAAGCAAAAACGGACTAACGCACATTTTTCGCGAACGAGTCATATAAAATAGAAAAAAATTAATTTCTTTTCAATGCGGGTTAGTCCTTTTTTGCTTCCAACGCAACGCCTCAATTCTTCCCGCGTAAATCCAAGTATTGATCACCCTTCCCTCGGAGCATTTGATATTCATAATTCAATCCTCGATAGAAAATAGAGGAGCACCAAAAAAAACTGAATTCAAAAGTTGGATTACTAAACATTACAAATTATTGGGACATTCATAGACATGTAACAAAGGCAATCATTAACAAACGCCCTCCACGAATGCACATATCCACTATCCCTTCACGACTACTCCAAACGCGCTTTTTCCAAATCTGCAAACACGCCTGCAAAGCCTCTTACAAACGCGCACCCCGTCATCATCAAAATATTAAGAAATATTAAATTAAACGCCCCCTAGCAGATCAACCACGTGTCTAACCCCGGAACTCCAAATTCGCGCGATCAACCGCCACCAGTTTGAGCTAGCGTCGCGAGCGAGTGGCGCGGCGAAGGGACGGTGTGGTGTACAGAGGGCGAAATCGTTCGATGGAGTATCTCGTCACGTTCCCGTTAAAGGAGCATAAAAGGGTGGTGTGCCCCGAGATTGGAGGATCGCGTGGAACGCGACAGGATGCAGTTTCTCCTGCTTCCAACAGGGGGGTTCGTTCCCGCGAAACGGAGATCCGGTATTGCGGTCGGCGCCGCGGGGGCAGAGAGGGGGAAGGCTTTTCCGGGGGCTTAACATACACACTCCACCCCCGGTAGGCGGAGTGTACCGCCTACGAGCGACCCCCACCGCTAGCTACGGCACTGATACGCGATATCAGTGAACACTTGTTGCTCCGGCGTATAGAGATTCTGGCCTGTGCCGCGCCAACGAGCCGCCGCTCCGTGGCCGCCGCGATTTTTCACGTGCTGATTTTTCCACCCACCCTAACCCCGTCCACCCTCCCCGCGCCGCTGTCTCTCGCCCTGTCCCACCCGTCGCTGTTCGCCGCGCGGCGACTGGCACGGCGGGTGGATTTTCGCGCGCGGCCCCCATCGGGCCGTCTGACGGGCGACGACGATATTCCGGGCTCGGGAACGAGCCCGGCCGCGGGATTCCGTCACGCCGGACCCCAGCCGCCACTCGGAGAAACGGAGCTGCAACCCTGTAAATCTTCCATGTTTATCGGCTCTCTCGCCTCGCGAGGCGACCCGTTATGACACGGCTCCCCGTTACGCGACGCGGCTACTCGGCCCGCCTTGGTACCAACCCGGAAACTCTCTCTCTATAATTGTACACGCTTTTATCCTGAGCTGCCTCTCGATTTTTCATTGTTGCAGCGACGTTAGGTGTCCGATGGTGCACGTATGCTAATGAATTGCGTACATTTGATTGTTGCAGGCAGTGCGGTGGCTGCAGCCGACACCATTTCCGCGCCGTGGACTCCCGCGAGTTCCGGGCCGCCGCCCGACGCGAACGGCTCCGGCTCGGATACCAAGAATCTCGACGTTGGCGAAATTAGCGATGTAAGTTGAACACATCTCTCGACCTGTCTGGCCTTGGGCCACTGACCGGTAGTCCCAGGGCCAAGTGTGGTCTGTAGAACAGGTATGCCGATTAACTGGGGGGCAGGTTTAGGCGGTGAAGCGACACTCTTGAGGGTATGAGCCCAACTTTCCCATAGGCATATTTATGATTGCCCGCAGCTATCCACATCCCTCGGGTCATCAAGATTTAGCTGCGTGCAGAATTGTCGAATTTATTTCCGCAAATAAAATGTGTAACTCTTTTTGCAACGCGAAATCTTATAAGGGAAGATCCCCAACCCGGAAATACAAAAAATGATGAAACTTTGGGGATATGAATCACTCAATGCTTATCGCTGTCCAAATTCTCTCTGGGGGGTGAAATTTACTTCTGAAAATCCGGCTATTTTCCGATTTTCTGTTATAACTCGCGAGCTGTGAGAACTATAAGTTACCAGGTAATAGTCCCAATTAAAAGAAGTAACTTTTTTTTCTACATCTTACAGTTCGCCAGTTATAATGCAAAATCGGAAGATAGCCGGATTTTCAGAGTTCAATTTCACTCCTTAGAGTGAATTTTGGTACCAAAAAATTTGTCATAGACATCCATAGATCCTCTGATTATTCTCAAAGTTTCAGAATTTTTTGAATTTCCGGGATGCGGATCTTCCCTTGTTAGAGGCTTTCCTCGGTCGAACGAGTCCTTAGTTCTGGATTATGCGCCCGCCAATATTATATCGGCGGAACGAACGTGACCGGAATTCTCAGGAAAGACTTTCCTTTTTCCTGACGATCGCCTCACTGTCTACCTTTCCGTGCTCGGCTTCTAACGCGCGAAGTAATCGCTCGCTTCCCGCTCGTTCGTGCAGCACGGACGTCGCCTCCGATTCGTTGAAATTCCGAGTTCGACCGTATCTTCGGTTCAACATCCGTGTTCGCAGACACGCATGAGAAAAAAAGAGCGGGACACGCGTCGCGCGAGGCAACTAAAACGAAATTGGCGGGAGGATTTCGGGGACGGGCGAGGGAAGATCGACTGATGGACCGACTCGTCTACGTGCCGGACATGATTTCGTTAGGAGCGCTTGGTCTTGGTACAGGGATCATTTTTAAAATACGGTTGAACAGAATTTTAGCCTTAGATCCGTTCAGCCACTGCGGAATTGTATAGCAAGTAGGTAACGTGTAGGAGGAAAAAATCTGAATGTCCAATTGTTGCAATTTCGTTTGAAGTTTGAATTCTCAATTGGAATAGGCTTGAATGATTTTGGAATAAAAATCATCCTTTTGGGCCTACTGAAAGTTCCTAATTTATGCATATGTTACATGTGAAGCTGAAATCTACTGCTATATTCTATTTTCTAAAGCACAGTTTATTATACAACTACCAATAGATAGCTAACAGAAGTATTTATTTAGTAGCATTCATTTACAAAATCTCTGTAGCAACTCAGTCTTATTCAAAGCTTTCCACCGCCAAGTAGTTAATTAATCAGGAAAATGATCAGGAAAATAGAAAAGGCTAGGCAAATTAGAAATATTCCCAACACTTCTGTGACAAAAACGGTACGCAAGAAATAACTAATAAGAGAACAAAATAGAAAAGAGCAAAGTACGTTCAAAAACAGAGCAAGGTCGTATTACGAAATTTAATTAGAAAATACGGGAGCAATAATTATATGAGCCAATTGTAAAGGCGCAAATGTCGGTTCTGACTTCCGACAATCCGAATTAATTCGCTCAGTGATTTTTATTGCGCGCGGAGATTTACCGCCGGCCAAAAATGGGGACGTTATTTACGAGGGTAGGGATATTCAAGCGTCGGGGGTCGAATTATCGATGAATCGGTGTGTTCGTATTTTCCAGGACGAGAAGGACTTATCGGCAGCGGACGCGGAGGGTGTATGGTCGCCGGATATCGAGCAGAGCTTCCAGGAAGCTCTCACTATATATCCGCCATGCGGCCGACGCAAAATCATTCTGTCCGACGAAGGGAAGATGTACGGTGAGTCGAGCAATTTCCGCCAAATCTGCTTTTTTGGGGGAGGGAAAAAAGAATGGCAACTCTACAGGGTGCCTGAATAATATCAGGTTATTTCAGGTGTCTTAGAGTCTAAGGCAAATAGGAAGAAGTAAATTTAATTATCAGTGTAATCCTCTTGTTTTTTATTACTCTTTTTATTGTACCTACGGTGGATTGGCACGATGAGAATAAACATGTTTAATACGTTGTAATTTGTTTGTATGATAAGAGTTTTGAAAGGACATGATATTTGCAAAGGGTATGAACCCATTGCGAATGGTACTTATGCTTTTTGTGGAGCTGCATTATTTTTTGTGCTATTTAGTATGTGAAGGAAAGAAGATAAAGGAAGTTATATAGTTATTTACTTTATGGGATCATTTATCGTTGGGGAAATGATCCTATAAACTTATGTGGAAGCAAATACACTAAGGCCTCGTTATAAGAGACACTTTCGTAGCTCGCGATAAATGTTTCAGATATACATATTTCCTATCTACTACTGTTTCCTTATTATTACCTATTTATACCCATTCTCCTTTAGTTTCTATTCGCAATTTCTACCTTTTTACACCCTTTTCGAATCTGCGCTATCTCTGACATGAAAATATCTGCACTACCAGTTTTAAGTCCCATCGGAGTTTCATTTGAAACGGCTACTTTTGACAGAAAAGAATCCGAGCACTTACATTGGGTAGGGGAAACCGGTGCGAAGTGAAACACTTAAGATTTAACAACTCAGAAAAAGCACAACAGAAACGGTCATATTTTTTTTATCATATTATGTTACACACTCTTGTTTTCTAAAATTCATAATAGAAAATCTTTGTTACTTTAAAATCTAATAAAATATTTATTAAAAAATCTGCAATTTTTGCCTCCACTAGCGGGATAAAGTGAAAAATAAGTCACAAAGTAAAGAGAAGGTCAAGTAGCTTGATTGAAACGAGCTTATAAAAAATATGTTATAACTTGTCTGTTAAAAAAGAAACGATTTTAAAATTGAAAAGAAGTTAAAATAAATTTAAAATACACAAAACGAAATAATATACCAAAATTAAATAAAATCATAGGAAAATAACAGAAAACAATTTATTATATGTGCTCTGATTGGTTTCACTGTGCCCAATTCACTTTGCCCCCCGATTCAGAGGAACAGAAATATATGAATTTCAAGTACAATTTATAGGTCACAATGGTAATCACCTAATACCTACGTTGAAATAAAGCCAATTTAAAATAACACCTATACAAATAAGACATCACCTACCTGACTTTAAAAATAACAATTTCGCGCATAAAATTAAAAAATTTTGAATAGAAACCCTAAACATTCCACCAACAAGCAGTCTCACAAATGATAGTGACTTGATGACTGTTTTTGACTGACTGAACCAAACTTTACCTCACCATTTCGCCTTTCCCCGGTTTACCATAGGTCTCTCACGTGTAAAAAAATTATTATCCTACATCTTTGACGTCCTCTTTAACAAGCAACCATTGTACAATTTTTCTTCCTACCAGTTTGTTTCCAAAATCATCCAATGGCAGCTGAAACGATCTCGAAGGACACTCCGTTCGCAAATAATATCGCGACGATGAAAAATATCCTTAAACGAAGGACTCACGGGTTCCCTATGCTTCACGTGTACGTACGCGATGGTAGAAACGTCCGGGCGGGCGTCGTTATTGCTCGATGCTGAGGTCAGTCTACGTGACCGACCAGATATTGCCTGCTACGACCACGGCTACCACCGTAGTCACCACCATTAACCGCCATGAGCTCACCACTGAGGCAATAATGCCACGCCTCGAAAGATACCCCCCTTGACCAGCATCTTTGTACCAATATAGTTTGCCATTTTCAACTATATTTTTTCCCTCATCTCTTACGTGCTTCCACTTGCCTTTTCAGCGAAAGGCAGTCCCCTTTTTCCCAATAGTAGGTACACTTCTTCTGTAAGAGAATTGCGACTGAGCTTACTGTGTACGTACAATCGAATCTTTTGTTTAGACGGGTTTTATTCAAGCTTTGTATAATCATTAAAAATGAGTAGCGCGTGGGTAAAAAAATATTGAGCGCGCTTCGAACGCTCCTTAGCCTCGAATTTTTCATATACGAGATAGGAAGCTTGAGAGGCATTCGTTTCTGCGCGTTTCACATTTGTTCACTACTTGGTACGTACATTCGTTGCACGGCACCGAAGGGGTGAGTGGCCTTTTTTCCCAGCGATAGTCGCAACCCTTTTTGATTCTTGGATGCCCCGCGCTTTTCGTCCAGATGTAGGCTTGAATCCCATTCGTTAAGGCACAATGTCGCTTAATTTTCGAAAGCACTCCGCAGGAAAAGCCTGGCGGGTGGCAATTCAATCTTGGGCCCGCGACGGTTCTATGAAAACGAAGCTTAATTCGCTGCCGCCTCGCTGACAGTCAGGTAGCGGATGAAAACAAGAAGGCGGACAATCGGCAGAGCTATGCGTCCCGCGAGCCCCGTCTCTTTGCTCTTCGCTGTGAATTAAGGAAAAATTAATTTAACGGCCACCCCAACTGATTGCCCTTGAGCTGCGACATCGATTGTCCACAATAGCCTCGCGACAAAGGGGTTGCCCTCGACAAACCATTGTGATTTCTACAACCCCAACTGTTGAATCCGTTTCGTATAACGTAGCAATTGACGTGGGGAAAATTTGTACTTAGACGGATGAAGGGAATAGGTCCCTTTCTATCGCAGGAGCGAGACCTATGAATAATAAAAAAGTAAGAAAAATATATGAAACGTTGAGTAAAGCAGAATTCCAAATTCCCCCTTCGACTAAGCTAAGTACTTAAGTAGTGATACTTATCTGCAGTTCCAATCAAATTCAAATTTACTTACATCTATTATTTCACTAGGGGGCATCAAGGGACCTTAAACTAACGGCGATAAATCCTCTTTTATGTCTCGTTTGCCCGTCTGACGATCGCGTCTCGTTCACCCCCTTCGACCACAGAAACCTTCGAAATTTCCAGGGCTCCGCGTCCAGACAGATTTTCCCCGGGAAAATCATAAACTCGAGGAGAATTTCATCCCCCGATAATTCGCTTCTGGGTGGAGGAGCGTGGAGTCGCTGGTCCGCGGTAGGAACGAGACGCGATATAAGATCGGTCTGGCCGTCCGAGGGACGAGGGAACGTCGACGTCGGGCGTCGACGTCCGTCCACCGGATGGAAACAAAGGATAACGAGGCGCGAAAATCGCTTAACGCGATTGGCCATCGATCCTATGGGAAACTTATCTTGCCCGTTGCTCACTCGCCGAGCCAATAAAGGATCCCTCGGCCTTTCCACGGGATTAAATATCTCGGGGCAATTTACCTCCTTCGACCTCTCCTCTCTCTTCCTCCGTCCCTCGCCCGCCTCCCGCTCCTTCCTTCCGCCTTCCCGTCTCCTCTCTTCTTCTCCTTGCTCTTCTTTTCCCGTCAGAGCGTCGACGCCCACGCCGAGATTTCTCCGCCGAAAGACCGATCGTTTCCGCAGCGGGAGAACGTAAAAGAGGAGCCGCTCGAAAAGGAGAATCCCGCTCCCTTCTTGAGATGTTACTGCGCGTCGGTTCGCCTCCTTTATTGTTTCTTATTTCCGATCAGCCTGATTTTCTTTCAGCCCCGCGACCCTCGCGTGCTCCTTCTCCTCTTCCTTTTATCTTCTTTCTTGGCTTGCTGCTTGTCGCAGTTCAAGGATTAGCTTGTTAGCAAAGGGGGAGGAGTGGTTGCTCGAAATACACAAGTTTTTGTGCGAGGAATGGGGAGCCTGTGGATCTTCTCGGAAGCCGCATTAAATATGCAGCAGCGCAACGTAAGGAATTTGGTGAGAGGCTGTGTCAGTAGTTTCTGCACTGCTGTTACATTTGTACAGGTCAATAATTCGTTACTAGAACTATTTAGCTGCGCAGCAAAACCACTTTGATTTATAAGGAGAACAGTGTGGAGTACCGATTTTCACGATATTTAATGGACATTTTAAATAGTGGGAAATAAAAGGGACACAATTTGGGGAGAATCTAGATTGTAGCGTGATTTGCGTAGGAGATTTAACTTTCAGTGACTCTGTCAGGGAATTGATATGAGAATTGATAGTAGATTCCAAAAAATACGAAAATGGTAGCTCAAAAATGACGCTGGAAGGTGTGACCACGGAGGGTTAAGGGACCCAATACTTAATAAAGAAACATTTTAACACTTTGACAGCAGATTAAATCTCTTTCCTGACCCTTTTCAATTTCCCTAATATTCGTGGATTCTTGAAACTCCTCATAATTGCATCTTGTGAATGGAATAAAAATCCTTCCAATCAGATTTTTAATCTCGAACGCGATAATGGATCAATATTGTGAACTACTGCATACGTTCAAGCTGCAGATCACGTGTTAAAGGAATATTTGCGACAATCCAAGGCTGCAGTAATCCAGAGGTTAGGCGACCGTGTGAAGGAATCGGTGTAGCGGTCGACTGAACCTTTAATCGATTTTAAGAGACAATATATAGAGCGTGCACGCGATGCTCGTCAAAGGATATCGCAAAAAGTGCTCGATCTCTCAGATTGGTGGAATATCCTTTTTGCCAAGTCTTTCGAGGGGCCTGTTCCTCGGCAAGGCGGAAAGAAACCGCGTCTCTTCGTTCTAGCATCCAATAAACCGGCAGAAATAGAAGGATGTATGCTCTCTGGAGCATGGAGGAGCGCTTAGAGAAGCGTTTTAGGTTCTTGCTGGTGTGCCAGGAAAGAAAAACCCCTTAGCTGCGGTCGTAGAACGTTTTCGTGCTTCCACTCCGCCGTGTAACTTCTTCCACGCTGGGTCAATGTTCCCCAACGAGTCCCGTAAATATCGCTTCTTGCAAATTTCTCTCGAGCTTCTTCAGCGCGCGGCGTTTCCTTTCCCAGTTGCTTGTACTGGCCTGATCGGTGTTACCCTGTCCCCTGGAAGGTGTATCTTACAATTGACTGCTTGCAAACCAAATTTTGCCTCACAGTCGATAGACACGATCACACGATTTGGAGCGGTATATCCTTGGCAGGCAAATAAGTTGAGATTGCGGGGTGGGTGTAAAAATATTTAGAGGAAGATTTGTGGAAGAACTGAGCTTGTATTCCTTTTTGATTTTTCAACACTCACTGTGACACAAACCAAATATTTGGGAGTTAATACTTTTGAAAACATGAAGCGTACGAAAAAGAGGAAAATTGATTTATTCGCTAAAATCCCTTTACATAAAAAACATAAATAAAAGGTTAGTTTGAATCAGTTCATGAGTGCGCTAGCGAGTGATTGTTCATCTTATGGAAAATGAATAGACAGATATCAGTAATATACTCGTGTAACAATGGGATCGTTAAAGAGTTCTGTGTTAATCGTGCGCGCGAACGTAACGCCAGGTAAATAAAGGAGTAAAGGTAGGAAACGGTTTCACAGCTGGCTTATTTGAAACTTCCGCGGGCAATCGAGGCGAGGTGACCGAGCACAAAAGATCAGGTAGCGCGCCGTTTAAACACGGGCGGGCGTGTACCGCCTCGGGACGTATTTAAACACATAAATCGTGCGCTCGCGGAACCACCTGATCTTTGCAGGTAGCTGGTAAAACCTCTCGAGCTATGCGCCTCGGTTCTTCCTCGTGTCCGTGGTGATGAAAATTGAAGAAAATGCTACGGCGGATGTTCAGACATGATCAGCTGCAACACCTCCGCAAACACCTCCATTTTTGTCGCACAAATTGTCGCAATTCTTAAGATTACAACTCAGTTCAAAACAAGTGCTGTATACTATCTTTCATACAGGAGCAGTGACTTAAATCTTCCGAAATTTGATATACTTGTTTATTTCGAGGTTTTTGTAATTTTTTGTAATTTTATATACTTTACAAATAAGATTTAATCCATATTACTTGCATTAATACACGCACTGAAAATACTTGAATGCTTCGTTCGGAAGAAAAAGTCGGAATTTTGCTGTCTAAATAGAAATAAAAATTGGGGTTTGTCAGCGGGGCCGGCCACAGGGAGAGGAGTGGGTGCAAGCAGCAAGGCACACGGATCCCAAAAAAGTAAAATGAAGTAAAGAGAAAATAAAACAAATGGAAACGAACATTTTTTATTTGATTAAAATTAAGAAGAAATCAATTTAGAACATAATTTATAATATAATTGGATATGGCAATAAAAAGTCATATTTCAATATGTTAATGTTTATTTCTTTCATTTTATTTTCTTTATTATTGCCATTATCATCCTTTTTTCGTGATTTCGTTCTGTGAAAAGGTGTCATGCTTTTTTATCGTCGAGAAATTCTTTGGGGTCCCGAAAATATTTCTACCACCCCCGGGCCCCTTTATAGAGAAGGCCGACCTTGTATCTCAGACTCCACTTCACCAGTAAGTTAAATAACAAACTTTCCACCTCACTACTTAAGCGTTAAAATATCTCAACATACACACGACGTATCTTATCAATCCCAATCAAAATAAAAACATACACAAATTTGGTTCGACGAGGGTGTAGCACAAAAATAGTTTCAGAAATCCTGAAATTCTTGTAGCTTCACGTAAAACAGGCTGACAATCAAGTACAGCTGGGAAATGTAACTAAATAACCCAGAAATACATAATAATTCAGATTAAAAACAAATTCCTTGGACCCACATTGGACTCGAAGTAACTCAAAACTGTTCGCAGGTCAGATGCGACTGAGAAACTTCTTCACGAACGTCGGTGCCTGTTGCACCGCTAAACCTGTTAATCACTGCATCACTTTGACCAAAAGTTCGCAGCACGCGGCAACTCCCCGTTTATAGGTACGCGCGAATGAGCGCTGGCGCTGATTCTGCCGCCAGAAACACGTAGAGACGTCCGTTACGAGCGTGCTCGCGCGCGCACTGGCTCGCTCAAGTTTACAGGGTTTCGTGTACTCGTGAAGCTACCAGCGCATCCTGGTTTATGGGTCATCCAGTTGATCCACTCCACGGTATCGCACCGCGCGCTGGATACTATGGATCATGGCCCGCGAATCGGTTCCCACGCGTTCTGACTCGCTGGGCTCGTTCTTGAATGGTTATTAACAGATCCCGAGCCCTTTGTCACGGGATATCGCTGTAACGGCACACCTGGAAATCGTGTTGTACGATGTAAACGATCCGTGGTTCACGGTAACGTTTGGAAACTGCTGTATCTGGACGCGTGTCAGTTGCTCGGCCCTCTTACCTGGGCTTGTCTGCAAAAATACAAGCGTCCAATTGACCCAGACCTAACCCAGACTGAACCCAGCAACAGAGGCACAGCTCCATCTGTACACACTTCGAATAAATTAGAAAAAAACTGTTTAGAAAATTATTACTTTCACTCAACATTAAAAAGAAACCACTAATTAATTGAAGAACATATATCTTCACACAATTAGTAGTTATTGAGTTAATAAGTTTTTATATCTATTTTTGGCAAAAAATATCCTACAATAAAAATATTAATATTAATATTTCTACAATAAAAATATTAATATTAATATTTCTACAATAAAAATATTAATATTAATATTTCTACAATAAAAATATTAATATTAATATTTCTACAATAAAAATATTAATATTAATATTTCTACAATAAAAATATTAATATTAATATTTCTACAATAAAAATATTAATATTAATATTTCTATTGTTATTTATTTGCAAATGTGCACCAAACGATGGAGAATCTTTTTTATGTATATTACACGTCGTAACTCAAAAACTGTAAAAAATGGTGTTGCACCCCTCTTGCTGCAAGGTCATCAATTCAGAGCTCCGTCTTTTCTGTTGCTAGATTTTATCCGTACGTTTACAAGCTTGCTTAAGGATTTCCACCAATCGCACACAATTCAAGTAGGTATACCTACCTATACTCATTTCAGTCGTCTAAATGTAAGCTATAAAATTGCAGTGTAATATTACTGGTAAAAGTATTTGCCGTTCAGAGTTTGCTCAGTAAACATGTCCTGCGATAAAGCGCGAAGGGCCATTTTGCACGAGTGCTAGAGGGGAGTTTGATAATATGATTTACATTGTGAGTGGTTTTCTTCCGATATGACAAGATCGTATTTCACAGCGCTGAATTTCCCTTAAACGACGCGGAGAAAAACAGGGTGGCGAAGGGGAGGAGGAAGGTAGAGCTAGAACGAGGAACCACGAATGTGGTATGGAACGAGGTTGCGTCGGAGGGTGGAAAAGGCAATGTCCAGTTATTGACCGGCGGAAGGAGAGTGTCTCATCCACCTCCGACGCTTTTCCTCGCTATTCTGGAGCCATCCTCTACCGTGAATCCGTCAGGCAAACGAACTTTTAAAACCTTCTAGGACAGCTGTGGCGGAAAACGGCACCAACTTGCAATTGGTGTTTCTATTACAGGGACACCAAAAATTGCATTCGTGACTATTCTTCTTTGTAGCTCTACTCCATCTGTTGCTCGTCGAATTTTGAACGTATTCTTCTAGTACTAGGTGTGTAGAAGAAATTTGCAAATGCATAAACGAGACGTTCCCTTTGCAACGTCCCAGTGAAAGTGTCACGAAGATGTAAGAATTCTAGAGAGTCGGGTGACGCGTGGAGGAAACATTTTCGATGATTTATAAGAATTACATTTTCGTATTTTAACACCCCAATGAAAGTGCCATTATTATGCAAAGGCCGTTGCCTAGAGAGCGCCAGTTGACTGCAGCCAAGGAAGTAACACGCCAAGAAAAGAATTTCGAGGCTTAAAATGGTTTGGAAAGCCTTCCTCTCGCAATTTCGATCGGTCTTTCATGTTTCCGAGGCGATGACCAGTGGTCCCCCAGGGCCTTCGCCCTGTCGTAAGGACGTCCGCTGTGCGCCTCTCGAAGCAGGACAACGATTGCCAGGAGTCTTCCTTGATATCCGATCCAATAATCCGATGCCGAGACGTCGTTGAAGCGTGAAATTATGGGCATTGACACGCTACCATGGATTCTTCTCCAGGGGGATCGGATGCAGCGTTGAGGCTGAAAGGAAGCGAAACAAGTCGCGAAAGGATGAAACTGTCTCGGAAGGATCGTAACCCCGGACGGTTTCCTTTTCGTCTTATCGGGGATTTCGTTGAGCAGCGCCCAAACGCGTTGAAAAATATTTTGAAGCATAGGTACCATATTAATAACAATGGTGATGGGCAGCATTTCCTTTTGATATCTTTATTAAATACATATGGTGTAAAATTAATAGTCCTGCGAGATAATATTTAATTTCAAACCGGGACATTGCGTGATCAAATTAATTTCATTTTAAATGAACTATTATGATGTTTTAAATAATATGTACTTTCGCATTCCTGGATAGTAAAATAACCAGATACGTTTAAGTTTGCGAGTGGAGCATTTATTTATATTCTCGATGCTTCTGGGACCAAAGACTTCATATGTTCAGAGGTTGCCAGAATAGGTGGGAAATATTTTAGGGGTGACTTCAGCGCATCGAAACGATAAAAAAAGTTCATATAAACGTAGCTCCCATTTGACTTTGTTTTCGAGTCATAGCGAATTTTGTATCGCAATAATTGTTTGGTTAGATGGGCATAATTCTGTAAAGACTGCCTCAAAACAAAACAAAAATCAAATAGGGTTTTTTTATTATTTAGATGTGCTGAAGTCACCCCTAAAATATTTGCCACCTATTTAGCACATCCTGTTTACGAAGGATTTTCAATTTAATTAAATCGTCCAGCGTACTTGGTTCACGGCGATAAAGGGTTGAAGGCAGTAGAAATGACAAAAGAATCACAAGATTTTCAGAAATCTCATAACAAGAGCATAATTCAGTTGCACTTCTTATTATCAAACGTCAGAGGACAGCTAATGCGTTAAATGAAATAAAAGAGGGTGGCGACGAATACGTAGGAAAATGCGTATACGTTGTCCAATGGAAGCCAACGAACGCGTAGAGATAGAGAATCAGGCGCACACACACACACACACATACACACGGTTGGGGGCAAGGAGAACAGGACACGGAGACGGGGGATGTAATAATCTGCGTCCGCATTGTCCGTCTTGCCGGCATGGCCGAGTCCTTTGACATCTCACGGAGTTTAATTAAACTCGAGCGTATAATAGCTGCCCGTCGAGAAGGCGACCCGAGGTCCAACGTCGTTGTCCGACGCCTGCTACCGAACGCAGCATCGCGTCTAACATTTCGCCGCCACCTTCGTTGTTTTGTCCCCCTCGTCTAGTCCACGACGTCCGTCGAATGTAGGGGCTGCTTCGACGCCGTTATTGTATCATCCTTCAGGATATATCCTGCCAATCTCGGCGCCGCGAACTGCTGACGTTGCTGGACGCTCTTAACGCGGGGTGGACTGTTTAGCTTGGACGTTGCGCTTCGAAAATTCCTAGTGATCACTGATCTCGATGTCTGCCTGATTTTTGGGGGACTCATTAGATATACAGCTAATATCTTGATGATGTGAAGTGGTAGAGAAGGAAACAAGGCATTGAAGCACTGTTAGGTGTATATGCACTGCTGTTTGTTTGCACAAAGTGTGATATTAATTGTTAGTAATACTTTTCACTGTTTTTAATTTAAAATACCGAAAGCAATAAAATTTGTTACAGTTCTTCGATCAATTTGCCACGTTTTCACCATTAGTTCACACAGGGTTGGTGTCCTAATATATTACGAACGCTAGTGGACGAGGTATCAATTCTAGAACACAAATGTTGTTCAATATCCTTCTAACACAAACGTTCGCAAAATTTACCACTGAATTCAGGTTCTAATTTTGAATACACAATATTGCAAATTTTATCTTTGCTTTGTAGTTTTATTAGCGCCCTGTGTTCCCTACAAAATGCTTTGTTGCAAGCAAAAAGTAGTCCTCATCCTGCCCAAAGCTTTGTCAATCGTAGTCGTTGTTTTTGAAAGGACAAAATGCTTAGTGAATTTTTAATTCTGTGGAAATGGTGGAGGTTTAAAGAAAGGGTACCACTAGAAACAATCTGTTAGAGTAGGTATATTAACAATTGCAAACAAAATAAGTCTACTTGTTTTGAATATACATGCACGACTCCATACATCCACCATAACCATCTTGCTCATTTCGTTTTCTCTCAAATAATTGATCATACTTGCTTGTGGTTAAATTGGTCACACTTCGTGACGAACAACCATCGCTTATTGCTAGGAGGACGGTATCCGACTGATAGGGACGGACCATAAACACGATTAATCAATTAAAGTTTTCGAGCGCACAGCGAATTAGTAAACAAGAAAACATTACTCCTGGAATTAAACATTATCTGAACAGTTGTGAGCCTACGGGATCTACACCACCGTTTAATTTCATTAGGCGTATCTGCTCCGCGGTCGAACTACATAGAGATTATTCGAAGAGGCGACGAGGGTGCCACTCGCCTTCGTGTTTTCCTCTTTCAATCAAAATATACGAATAGCCAAGGTGGTCGCAATAAAATGGAACGCTTGAAATGCCCGAAATGTCCTGATGGAAATATCTTTACCGGGCATTTTTCGCAGCGGCATCAGTTTCCAGCGAAGTAGCAACGAAAGAAAAGGGACGAGGCGAATTTCGTTCAGCCAAGAAAGGCGGCCAGGTATTTTAATTAGCGCAACTACGTCGTTTCATATTTGTACAAGCCGGAGCAGCCAGCTTTGGCGTTCCGCGAGGTAATGAATATTAATTCGTGGCAGTTGCCTTGCGCCCCCTTACATCCCCAGAAACCGTCGGATGGGTTGCCTTATATCTCCTTTCGAAGCCAGCCCATCCAGGCTTTTCTTGTCCCGCTTCTTTCACCTCCGGCGCCTCTCTTTTCTCCCGCCGCACGCTAATTTAGGTTGCTACGGGTATTTTGCAAGTCGCGATCTTTTGTTTAGCTGGTTCCCCACCGGAGAAACGAGAAAGCGGATCAGAAGATTGTAGGAAAGACGGGAACATTCAGCGGATTGGTGTACGTCAAGGTTTCACTTAAATTGTGCAGTTTAAAGAAGGCACTCCTTGGAGGTAGACGTTTCAAAAGGCGTGGGAAAAGAAAACGAAAAATACGAGAAAGTAAGGTGGAGGTTTTATAAATATTCAGGAGATGAAGTGCAGGAGACTCCTCGTGCAAAATTTTCTACATAGTATATTGGAGACGTAATTAGTTCAAGAGTTCGTTAAATACGTGTATATCATATGAGAAATTAACTATCTTAAATTAGTCCACGAGTCATTCCACGCCAAATCGATCACTTATTAATTTTTATCTCGGAAACTATTTGTCGGATTTACTTGATTCCTTCTTTATTTTAATCCAGAAGGATCGACCTACCCGAATGACTTTTTTATTCTGTTTTATATCTGTTTATATTTTTGCAGCCGAATTCTTTGAATTAGTGGCGTGTGATTTCGATCATTTGTAGGAGATAATATTATAGGCTCCAAGATTGACGGATGTCAATTTTATAATTCTTAATTTATAGCGAAATACACAGTCTTGTCTAATTAGCTGTGACACCGATACATGTCAAGATAATCTGACACACGCGAGACGAGGAGCAGATTAAATAAAGCAACTCCGCTGTATCGGTATGCGACAAACAATGCGCATTATATTTTCAAGGTTAACGAAAAACTCTGCGCAGAATCCTTTTCCAATTAAATCAAACGCCCGCGCTTTGCAATTATAATCGAGACCTCGGAACAATAAAATTGTTTCCCGCACCTTTTATTTCTGTCGCTGGAAATCATTTCACCTCGGCTGTATCTGGAATTCCGCGCCGGTGACGCAACGTTCAGGAACAAGAGAGCATGAAAATGATCAATTTCGTGATTATCGCGGCCGCGAGAAAAATATGAACTTTGAATAGCGATGAGGAAGGAAGTGGAGAGGAAGCGGAGCGCCGGGGATGAAAAACGCCGCGACGTTCGAGGGAAGCGTCAGCAACGGAATCAAAGGCGACAGGAGGGGTTGAGATAGAGAGGAATAGCTAGCCTTACGCAAACTATGCGCTTACTCGAAAGATCGTTTCAAGGTTTACGGAAGGCGTATAATCCCGTTTATCGTCCTCGTAAATCCGAGGATATACACTCCTTGGTTTTCGCCCTTCCTTTAGCTTCGACCACCCTTCGCGCGCCGAGAAACCCGGCTGGCGCTTTAATCCCTTTTCATTTTACGAGCACCTTTTACGAGCCGTCTTACTCGACCGCTTGCACCGATCTGCAATCAGGTTTTGGAAACGAGCGAACCAACCCCCAAGGAGCTTTGCACACCGGAGGGCTGTTCCGAAACTTGCAATATCCTCGTAGAAAGTAAAACAACAGAGACAAGTGTCACGCGTGACGAGGCACCGAGCATCGAACTGGTATTCCTCTTGCAACCAGGGCTTGAAACCTGTTATAATATCGACTTCGGTTCTCCAAACGGTTATGAAGAACCTTCGTTCTGAATAATGAAGAACCGAAATTTCCAACTATTATCTGTTTCGATAATATTCCACAAAAGAATATTTGATTTCCTTGGCACTTGCATCTTTTATCATTTCAACCCTTCAATTAAAAAATAGAATATCCGTTACACTGTTACTTTCCGAATAATACTTGAATAGTACTTTTCGAATGCTAATACTAAACGAGGTGGATGTGTATACAACCCTAAATATTCGACTGACGTAATAAATATTCCCAGCACCGTGTATGCGTACGCACGAATTATAGAGGAAGTATCGTTTAAACGTCGCAGGAAATTTTCCATCGAATTTTCGATCTTATTTCACCGTATTACGAGTGGACGAGAATTTTATAAAGCAACGCGCATCGGGGAATGTCGTCGGTTTAATCCACGAAAACGCGGAAGCTTTCACGATCGCCGCGTCGTCGGTGGCTTGCCATCTCGCAGACGATCAGAAATTGAATGGAGGGTCGTGGAAAGGCAAAGGCGTCTGGATAAGTTGTGGCCGTAACCGGAAAATAAATTTTCTCTCGGTAAAGCTTGCTGACGCGAGGGTAGACACGTTCGCTTGTCGTAGAATCAGCACGCGCGAGCACTTTCTCACGTATAGACCCGTAAAAGTTCCCGTACGAATTCGGAAGTGGTACACATGTATTCCGACCCTTCCCCCTTAACGATACACCTATTTCCAGGCTTTTCTTTCAATGCCCATTTATGTACAATCACGAAGAATTAGTTACAAAACGACAGTATTGATTTTAACATTGATGTGACGAAATAATGAAAGTGTCGATTAGTAGGTATGTCCTCCTCATCGCATCCTCGATTCTCCAAACCCGGTTCCTTAATTTTATTCATTCCCACCGCCACATCTGCTCAACAAGTAGAATTTCAAGGAAGCAATTACAATTCCATACGAAACATTGAAAACACCGTCTACGCCACCGTTTACTCGTCAGTATCTAAGAGAAGGGAACAATGAAACCGTTCCATTGCAAATAGACCCGAAGGTATCCCGTTTCATCCGAGATGGCATTATTACAAACAGCGTCATTCCTCCGTTTTAATTTCAAATAAAATTTCCTTAGTCTCGCGATACATCCCCCAAGGTTCCCACGAAAATCGTCGTGTACCCGTCGTCCTCTCCACTACCCTCCCTCCTCGTCCACCCCCTCGAACCTCTCCCCCCCCCCCCCGGTTCCCCCTTTCGCGGACGTAAACGCTCACTCGAGTTCTCGCGACACGAAACACACAGGCTCTCACGAACACACGCGTGATTTCCGGGAAGCGTGGACTCACTGAGTTAGCGGCACAAAAGTATGGGGGATGCTTGAACGAGGGTGGCAGTGTCGGCCGGAGGAAGAGAAAAGTGGAATGAGCGAGAAGGATACGCGGCGCGATATAGTAGATAGTATGAACACACGAGGGCGAGCGAGGGAAGAAGGAGGGCGAGAAAGGGTGATAAAGGGAGAGGCGAAGATAGAAGCCGGAGAGGGCATAGAGCAGAGCGAGGCGGAGGAGGAGAGCGCCGGGGAGGAGTAGAGGGGAAAGGGGGAGGGCAGCGGGGGGGGGGGTTGGTTGGGGGTGGTCGTGTGTCTAGGGCTTACAATCCCCCTTCGCCGTCCGTCCTTGCCGTGGATGGGGGAGTTGGCAGGGGCGGAGGGTGGCGAAACTATGCGAAGAATGTGCAATTAGTGAACAGAGCACGAGGTGGAGGCGCGGGTTTTGGGGGACGGGGGTGGCGCACGGGTCCCGGAAAGGGAGCGAGCACGGGGGGAGGTTTCTGGTATGGTGTGCCATGACGGTAGGAGGCTAGGTGGTGTTGGTGGCGATGCGGAGAAGTGGGTGGTGGTGGTGGTGGTGGTGTAGCGTCGATGGTGGCGGCGACGCTGGTGGTGGTACCATAGCACCGAAGAAAATGGAAAGAAAGGAAGATGGATGGAATGGCGGGCAGGGATGATAAGAAGAAGAGAAGGACCGGCTTGGTAGGGGTTCGCCAAGGCTTTTGCGAGGGGTTTGTGCAGCTCGCCGGGGGTGTGGGGGGTCACCGTGTCAAGATGCTAGAGGATCCTCCTTTTGGCGCAAGGACACTTATCGACTTCTATCTTCTCTCCCCTCGTCTTTCGCTCGAGTATACACGCCCACGGAGGAGGGAGCGAGAAAGGAGACCGAGCAGCTTTTGGTATATCAAAGCTTTTGAAGCTTTGCACTAGTACCGCGGCATTTCTTGCTGAAACGGTCTTACCGGATCAGCTGGTTGACGATTCACTCGATGTCCGAACGCTGCTTTGTTTCGCCGTCTTCGACGTGTCCGTCCTCTCCGATGGCCCCAGCTATTACTGAAATTCCCTTCGAACCGCACCCGGGCCAGGCATCTCATCCGCGCTCTCGTCGAAATCTAACGACTCGTCGCGCGGAAAACTCTTCCTGGCTGCTCTCGCCTTCGAATTTCGATTGCTCAACGGTTCACGGAGATCGCTTGCAAAATGTATAATATGTTCGCACTCCGCTCTCCGTACCTGGGGATGCACGAATCAGAACGCGCCGAGACCCGCTCACCGAGTAAAATCGTCTTCGAGAAGTGGCCGTGGCGCGGGACAGTGTGAATGGAGCTTTAAGCCCCGCTTTTCGAGTATCCCTCGATTCGATCGGATTGCTCGATGATTACTAATTGACTAAACGAGCTTAAACGCACTTCGGGACTTGGAGAACCGGCGTGGGGAGGGCGCTGTTTGCGAAGCATCGATTAACGACGGTACTTGGTGGTAAAGTCCAGAATACCCTGAGGACCACTGCAACGCGGGATCCTCAGCATGTCAAAAGCGATCCCTTCCGTCAACGTCGGCTAAGTACCAAGACTGTTGATCCGTGTGCTTTTAGTAGTGGCGTACACGACACTGCACTTGGTGGTTCTCCTAGAGGGCCGAATAATTGAAAATGGACTGCCGAGATGGCGCGTAGTACACCGGCCCTAATTAATTACTCTTACAGTGTTCCCCCATTCGCCTCACTTATTACTCCATGAAGCAAATTGCCATTCGGACGTCAATATTTTGCCGGCCTATCGGACTTGAAGAGTGGATTACAATTGGCTTCATTGGCCTGGCGATTGTAAACTCCTAAAATTAGGAGACGTGACAGCCTGGAATGTTTGAAAATTTAATCGCCACTTTACTTCTCTGTCTTATTCAGTTTCGCCCGAAATTTAGATTCTCACTTTATAAAAATAAATTTTGTATTTATTTTTTGTGTGAAAATAGTCGCATTCGTCAGGATTAGTAAGACATAATGAACCGAGGCTCATTTCGTGATCCCAGAATTTGTCGTTCAAAAGTTTTTAGGCGCCAAACAAACACACAAACATATAAAAAGCTTCCTGCTTTATATATTAAGATTGAGGAGTTGAAATAGTAACTGATGCAGGTGTTAGAAGTGAATGTTTTCAGTAGTTTCTTTTCAACTGCAGCGACGTAGGTGCTTGTGTAAATAAATTATTCCAGCGCTTACGAATTTACATAATTTTCCCTTAAAAAATGAAGTTCTCATTTCCTTCACCTACATCGTTTAGGTACCATTTCAACTCCTCAATTGTTGTATAATCTATTTGGACCGTCACTGAAGTGAGTTGACGAGCAGGATCTTTTAACGCAACGCATCTGTCGTTAAAAATTAAAATGACGTACATCAAGCTCGCATAGGCAGCCAGTTGTTTAAAGACATTTATGGGGCCAGTGTTTACGACTTTTGGCTCAAAGGATCGCTTTTCTGCTTGGGCTACCATGGAGATCAAAGTGAGACCATTGGGTTTCGAGTTTATGTGGATAGAGTATTTCATGGCTAGTGAACTCTTCCACGGGCGTATGACGGAGGACCATCTTTCGTTAGCGCGTTGATGGCGAACAGATGGAGAACGAGGAGAGTCCCGTTTCTCGTTCTTCCACTCGCTTTTTATCCGCCTCCTTCGATCGCCATCGTTCTCGGCCCCTCTGCAGTTAACTTGCAGTTAAGTTACCTTGCACACGGGGGCGTATCGGGTTCCGCGGGCGTCATTGTGGTGAGGACAAAAAAGGGTGGCTACGAGCGCAAGCTGCCCACCATTATTCGCGCATGCATCTTTCGATAGGAATCGTTTTATCTTCGAGCAGCTTGAGTGATTCGAACATGAGCGAAAATTAATAATTGACATGTATAAGAGGGTAGGTAATAATGTTTTAGGAATCCGTGGAGAATAAATGATTTTAGACGAGGTAATTTTGCGAACCAGTTAAGAATGATATTCTCTGACAAATTACAGTTTGCTTCAAATTGTATCTTCAATCAGGTAAATGGAGCTAATTTTTATCGCAAATTATAAATAACGAACTACCGACAGTTACGCACTCGACGATTGCTATTCGCAACAACCCTTGCGCCACCGACAAATAGACTCTGTTTTGCATGACGTTATTTCTTAATGATTCCACATTTCACAGCACCTGACGCTGTGACGGCCATTGATACCCTTATCAAGCTCAGCTTCGAATAGTCAGTTCTCTTCGGTCCACGATAGCAATAGGAACTCACTCGAAGTGACACCCATAATTTAAGTGGTGCGAATTGACAATAGTATACGCATACATACATCTGTTTGTCTTTCATAGCTGGCTTTTCGAATTCTCATGGCACGACGAGTTTCTTCGTCCCGGCTTGTCCCATAATTGTGGAACAGCCCGTATGTGAATTGAATGTGCGGTAAAAGTAGCAACGAGTGAATTTACAGTGCTTCTTCTATCTCCGACTTTAATCTATTCCGCAGTATTCGCTCGGAGACATGATCCCCTAGTTGTTTTGAGCAATTTACACGGGCCTTCTTGCAATAAACACTAGTTTGCACGGCGCTGTCGGTGGATTTCTGTGAACTCGCTCGCAACGGGCAAGCGGGTGACCAGAGGGGAAGGGAGAAAGCGCTCTTGTGCTCGTTACTTCGAGTTCGAGATCATAATGGCCCTTCTTGTTAAATTGTGCATCAGCCAAGTAATTTACGTTGATTGCTCGTCGCGACGCGTATTCAGCTCTCCCTCTCTCTCTCTCTCTCTCTCTCTCTCTCTCTCTCTCTCTCTCTCTCCAACTCCCTCTCTCCCCCGCTCGCTATCACTTTCCTTCGTTCCTTTCTACTTTTCTCCTGCACGCTCTCTCACCGTATACGTAACTTTTCCCGTCAGAGTCATGTACGCGCGGTTTATCGATCGTCGATCTTTTTGATCACACCTACATCCTCGGATAGCGATCGGTCTTCGTTTCGAGCCAAGCTGTACCCCGAGGGAGAACCTCCCCTTTACGCTTCCCCTTCCGCCACTTTCATCGCACGATTCGAACTTGGACTTTCTTGATTTAATTCGGTGCATTCTGTTGCAACCTTTAGTCACGTTCAATCTGTACCATCGTCAGGCTTATCGTAATTCAGTTTATTCCTTTGATCCGTTGATCGGAGAAGATGTAGCCAGGTTATTTCGAAATACGTCCCCTTCGGATAAATCGAGTTAATACATTGATACATTTGGTATAATTAAAACTTGTCTTAATTTTAAATTCCCCCTTGTTTTTTAAACGCACAGGGGTTGTTTCTGGTCGACGGGTAACTCACTTACAGATTCATTATAGAGCCACGTGGGGTGCATTGGGAATGAATCGGAAATGACAGGTTTCAGTCCGATATGAATTTTTAAACGAGCAGTGCAATCGATAAATAAAGAGAAAAAAAGGGAAAAATTAAATTGCCGAGTTGTACAGAGGCGTCATTCTCGATCCAGTGTATAAACTGTTAACGATGCGTAGGACGATTTCAGACTTTCAAATGCATCGTAAATATTGGACATGTGTAATTTGAAAAGAATTCAGTGATGCATGATATGGGCATACAGTTTCAGAGTTAATAATTAATGTCATGAACGAGTCAAGTAACAGCTACTGAACGATACCCATTTAGCAAGCTTTTATAAAAATGGGAAAATGAGATTCTCGGACACCAATCAGCTAAACGCGGTTAACTTTTTTTTTCTGAATTATGAATAATTTGTAATAACGCATATTCGCTACTCCACGCATGTACAAACTGCATCTTACGTCCTATTCAGCGTGCAAGTCCAGGAGAACCTGCTTCACGAATGCTGTAATCCATTCTATAAATGGAGCTTTATCGCTCTCATCCTTCGCTTAACCAGACTTCGAGAAGAAAAGCGATGGTTTCGAATATCTTGTTGCAAGCGGGAAGAGTCAAATGAAGCAGGAATAAGTTCTTTGTAACAGCCCTTCCCGCGCGCAGCTAAGTCGGCAGAACCAACCCCCTGCGAAGAATGTTCGGCCTTCAAAAACAGAGAAGGAACGCGACCAGTACTGGCGCGTGGTTCATAGCGGGCCATTTAACGGTCTTTGCAAAATTGAGTCATCACGTGGTTCGCCTGGAATCTCGAATATTTTCCTCCCGATGCTTCAGAGTTCTCCGCACCTCCCCCTCCCTTTTTCCTCCCTCATCATCCCTCTACCCTCTCTCACTCTCTCCGCCTCTGCTCTCCCCCCCCGTCTCCTTCAGTCGTCGTTGCAGCGAGCTATTCGCGCACAACCACCCCCGCCGAGAAGCCTCGAGGATCTTCGAGTTTGCCCCGAGAAATCGTAAACGAAACCGAACACCCCTGCTGCTTAAAAGTGTTTCGCCCTCGCGCGAATTGGATACGAGCTAGATATTAAATGAATGGTCGTGACTATTTAACATAGCTTCTTTACAATATAGAATCTTCAAGGATTGGCATAATTCAATGGTAGATAGATTTAGGGTTCAAGTAATGTGTGAAGCTAGTATAAATGAAGGGGGAAAACTGGGCTTGTCCATTTTTTGTGATTTAGAGCATATTTTGTTGGTGGCAACTGGGACTACAAAACTGTCGAATCACAAAGGGTTATAAAGTTCAAATACTCCAAAGTAAAAGAAGAAATTATTTAAGAAGAAAGTTATATAAGGAAATTGAATTCGTTGAACCTTATTTCATTACTGGTGGACTAAACTATTAAAACTTAATTTTCTCGATAAAGCTGTTTTGTGACATTCCCTGTTTGTTCCCCTTACCTACCAAGTTATTCTGCTAAACTTTACCAGCGTATTTCACTAATCATGTTGCTAAAACGTTGTCATGTAAACAGGGATTTTTGAATTCTTCCTCTTTGAGTCATAGCTTTTTGATGTCGCACGTTAGGACCTTTTCACGCGAGACAATATTGTGCTTGGTGGTTTGTAGTTTGAATATATTCACATGGTAAAGAAAAGCTCATGTAAGAAAAGTGGAGAAAACTAGGAGATATGTAAGTAAGTTCTAAATATCAATCGCGAGCTACAAAGCTGTCTCGTATGAAAGGGTCTTTAGTGGAAAGAGGACAGTGGTGTCGAAAGCGTAACGTAGCAGTTTATTAGATTAGATTATTATTAGATTAGACACTCTTCTTAAAATCTTGCTACCATTGGGGAACGCTACTTGAGTTGTGACATGATAGATGCGTACTATTTCCTGGGCGAGCGAATGGAAGTAGTAGAGAAGCTCAACGTATGCGTCGACAGATTTTTCCACTCCGACTTTGTCCAGCAAAAGATGCATTGGCAGCGGATTGTAGATGTCTTGCAAATAATACATCCTCTTTTGCAGCTTACACTATGCAATTCGAGTATAGCTGAAACATGACGCACCTTAAAATACTACTCCTTGCTCACAAGCTTACTTTGAATACATCTTCTAACATGCGAACTTACGAAGCTAAAACTCTGATTAAAAATATGCAACTTCACTTTAAAATAACTTGCGATAGCTCCATCGGGTAGCCATGACTTTCATCACTAAAGAAATCACGCACGACGTATGGAAACTTTTTTACCCAACTGTACATCGGAGTGTCGTGATTCTGATTACCGCACGGCAAACGTTATTTCTATTACGACATGTTTGATGTCGTTTGGCGCCGGTTTTACGGGCGCGGTCGTAAAGTCTTAACAGCTATGAAATCTAAGCGACGATAAGCTGCCACATAGAATGCCATTTGCTCGATTCAATCGGCCAGAAATCAATTCATCGTTCCCCCCTCTCGCTCTTTCTTTCTCCTTTTCCTTAGTTCCTACCCCTTAGATTATATTCGCGACTGAATGTCGCTTGTCATTTCCTGTTGGATTGTACCTGTTGAGATTGCATCGGCCTCGAGTATTTTTCATCCATCCGACCGCATCGAGCCCCCTTCGACCAGGGGAAACTTTACAGTCTTCTTGAACGACGGAGTAAGTCGTTAAAAGTCGTAATGGCCCCAGTTTGGCTGCTGTTCAAAATCGTTGATCCGAGAGAAAATTCCCTCGGCGAGAAATATGTATACTTGTACATCTATCCCGGGAATTTTCATTAATCTTCACCAACTGAGAGTAGGAGTGTTTGAAATTATTGACCTTTCATGATTTGGTTGAGCTTTGGAATTATTTAGGTGGACCTCTTGCCACAGAAATTCTCTTTTAGAGCTACTGTTTACTCTAGTGGATGGTGGCCACCATGGACCTATTACAGCTTCCGCGAGGGTAATTTTGAAACGACTTCCCGCCTCTTTATTTTGTACAAGTTTCTCATGGATATTGTCGTGGAAGGATATCAACAATAAAAAATACGAGACTCTACAATAAATAATAAAGTTAGAATAATAATGCATCGTCTTATATCCTAATAATTCTATCAAACGACCTGCTCCAGGATAACGATCAGATGGTTCTTGTCCTCATTCAAATTTCAAAAATGCAAGAAAGACAGTCAACGAATATCCCTGAACCCCTTTTGTAGGATAATTGTATCCAGCACGGAAGCATAATTATTAAACTACATTTTCGTAGTGAACGAGACTCACCTACAACGGTGCGAGCAGAATCGATGCTTCCCATGAAGTTGAAAAAGCATATCATTGTTCTGAACGCACGCTCGCCGGCGGTACGTAGGCGAAAATTTGTCAAAAGCTCCACCGCCATAGAGTACACATTCCGCTGCATAATATCGCGAACATGAAGCGCTTTCGCGGGGGAGAAAAAAAAAAGAGGAAGTTCGCCCGCGGCGAAACAGCGCGCAAATGAAATCCTCCGCACAAAAGGCGCGGTCGAAATATGTGAAATTGTTTAATCACAGATTTATGTTTCCGGCAGGTCGACGGATTTTTTCGACGTTCCGGGCGCGGCTTGATAGCCCTGCAACAACACCATTGTATATCCAGAGAAGGGCACGCGAAACGCCGCTCGATTCGGCCGGCCGATTGCCATTATGGGGGTGGGGTTGGAAAAAGCGGTGTTCGGTCGACTTGCGTTATTAAATAAAAATCGGCCGAGCGAGCAAATGGAACGTGCTCATTGTCGGGCGGAGGCCCTCGCACATTTTCATCGGCCATCGAAAATTGAATGCACCGCGCGCTCGAATTAACTCGAGTTCGCGTGCCCCGTCACGCTCTTCGCCCCCTTCAAATTCAGCCCGATCGTCCAGCGACCGCGGTATTTTACATCTCTGTGACCGCCACAAGCGGGGCCATCTCCGACCCTTCTGTTTCTCCTTTCCACAGGTGTAGGTACATATTGTTGAACGACAAAAGCTTTGCTGGCGTTCACAGATGAGGACACGAATTTGGAATATAGTTGATCCATATTATCTTTAGTACTGTGTTCAACGCATAGTGCCAACTACTCCAAAATTTTGTGAGAGATCGAGTTTAAACTTTTGTTATTCTTCACAGCTTGTAGTTGGGTCTGAGTGTCAGAATAAGGTCCATTTAAATAATTAGTGGTAGAAATGATTAAATTAGTAAAAAGTGTGCGTGGAATTGGCGCCTGAAAATTCGGCTATTTTCCGATTTTCTGTTATAACTCGTGAACCGTAAGTTATTTCTTTTAATTAGGACTATCATTTGGTAACTTATAGTTCGCGAATTATAACAGAAAATCGGATAATAGCCGGATTTCCAGGGTTCAATTTCACCCGATTAGAGTGATTTTGGACAGCGAAAAAAATTGTGTAATGAATATCTATATATCCTTTACATATCCCCAAAGTTTCATAATTTTTTGAATTTCTGGGTTGGGGATCGTCCCTTGTCAGTTGGTTCAACAGTAGGTAGCTACCTAATTTTCTAATTTCGGGGCGGAACGATGAATCGTCTCTACTGGAATAAGACTGAGACTATTAATTATACCCCATGGATGATTGGTTTGAAAGATTCATCAGCCCCTTCGAAGAAATGCGGGTAGTCTATTTTGCCAGTGGTGTCGAAAGTTTGTTTGAGCTCGATCGGTCTGCTTCTCGTCAAGTGGAAGTTGCACAGGATACCAAAGCTGCTGGAATCTCCAGGCAGGGGATTGAATATTGTCTCCAGGTGATTCTACGCCACTGCTAGAGGCGTCATGTTTGCTTTGGTACGCGTTTATAGACACGCAATTTATTGGGACAGTACAGAGGACGGAGAAGAAACACGCACTGTTAGGAAAATGAAGACTGGGAGCGGATCTTGAAGCGCGTCAGACTACCCATCGTGTTCTGCTAAAGCTCACCAACATTACTGCCCAGTCTTTGACCTTCGCAATTATACATAGATTGAGCCCGCAATTTAGCTGGACGCTTCTAATCTCGTTTCGAGTAAGAGAAACTACTTTTGGGTCGGACTTAGTATGCGCATAGTTATATACAACACACTACATATACGTAAAATAATGTGTTAAACGCATGCAGCGCGCTTATTAAAAAATTTGTGTAAAAAGTTCTCAAGAGAATTTGCGACAGTATTTGTAAATATATGTTATTTTTTCCACATCTGTTTTAAGCCCCACGAAGGGACGAGTTGTATTCCGCACGAATTTCTGTAAAATTCTTATTCTAGGGAGAATGATGAGAAAAAAGTAAAAAAAGTCAAGACCCAGCCAAATATTTTAATTGAATTGATGACTCACTTCGTGCACTTCGCTGTAAGTCGAGATCAGAATACCGGTGTCAGTTTCACCAGGTGTCTTCGAGGCAAACAGTAGGATATTAGCTTATTCAAGCTTAACCGCTTACGAACGAATACTAAAGGATATAAATTCTATAAAATATGCCAGTGTCGCGGAACTAAATATGTAGATCTTTAAAATGATTCACACCGCTCAGGGTTCCCAGCTTTTATCTAGCGCGATGTATCGATCCATCGACAAGCAATACCTTCGAGTTACTGAAACGGGCGTGATTTTTACTGTTACAGGCCGTAACGAGCTGATTGCCCGTTACATCAAACTGAGGACAGGCAAAACGAGAACGCGAAAGCAGGTCTCTTCGCACATACAAGTCCTCGCTAGGAGAAAACTTCGTGAAATCCAAGCGAAACTCAAAGTGGTGAGTATCCCCGCGTATTCTTCTTCGCTTCTTCAGCGGAACGCATTTATTCTTCTATGCTCACGTCTACGAGTTTAAATAATGGCCAACTGCAAATAAACGGTGAGGTTTGAAAGCGATATTAAAAGAAAATAAAAATTATCACTTGGCGTCACTGCCGGTGATATAACTTGGGATTGAGTTCAAAGAAAGAGAATATGGCCGTTCAATGTACACGATATTTTCGCTCTTCGTTTATTCGTTCCTCTTTTGTTCTCGACTATTTTTTGTTTTTTAATTTTCCCCCGCGAATTCCGAATTGCCCGGGAATTAATTGTCAAAAGAGAATTCGTTCGATGAAGAGCGACGCGGGGAGGTTTGTAACGGAATAAATCACGCGTAAAAATGAACCCGGCCCGTTTAATCAACAGCTGAATTATTAAAGCGATTTGGGAACAATTGCGTGGCTGTTAATAAATCACAGCACGGTGCATTCACCGCCGCGCCGATGCGAGCCGACATATAGAGGCAGACGGAAAACGAGGGTGCATTGTTTATACAAGCTCGGCCAATAGTCGGCCCCTGGAAATAAAAAGAAGCAAAACGAACGCGCGAATTAAGCAGCCGAAGAGTGCTTCGCGTAATTAATAAATATTCACGGGTTTCGAATCACCACGCTGATCTATTTCTCATTCTCGCGGACAATTTTCCAACGATATAACGATGTTTAATATTTAAGGAAATTCATAGGGAAAGTAGATTCGTTGAAACTATTTTTTTAACTTATGAAATGAAAGCTGAAGACTGTATTTTCCTATAAATATAGTTTACAAAACAATGTTGGAATCTTTTCTAAAATATACAGAAAAATTTGCATTTGTGGCGCAAAGTGGCCCCGGGTGACGATACCTACATCTTATTCCCGCGGAACCAATAAAAACTAAAATTAAAACGCCATTATTAAATTGGTGCCCCCAACAAAAACGGCGATTATTTCAAGAAAATTCTTTTTAAGAATGACTTTTTAATTTTTTTATGAAAATCTCGAATATTTTACATATCCTGAAATTTTTTCAAGTCGATCTGAACCCGCCTTCATTCGCAACTAGCCGAAAACCAAGGGGAAAAAAGAGTAAAAAAACACATTTAAAGTTTCTGGGCAAAAGCAACGCTATAAGTTACTGCTTGACCTTTTTAGCTGCCAAATCAACAATTTTGCAAATTTTAATATAAACCAAGCGGCATTTTATTCAGGAAAGCTAGTACTTTTGGAAAATGCAATAAAAAATCGATTTTTCGACTGCATAGTGACAGTGAAAAGTTTCGAGGCCGAAAAGTGTTCGTTTCGTTGAATCGTAAAATTGCAAGAAACGACGCGCGATGGAGTCTTTAACAGCGATACCTACCTACGTCCCAATTATTTCGTACGTTCGTAAGAGGTGCCCCTCCGAGCCAGTTAAGAAACGTCACGCGTACCAAAGTTCGGCCACGAATCCAGGAAAGGGCCCCCGTCGCAGGAATCGCGCTTTCAGGCATATCGCCGACTGCAATTGCACTGACTGCGTCTGCTACTGCAGTGGCCGCATACCGTGGGCATTATTCAGAGAACCAGCCGGTGTACGGACAGTCCGGTGTGACGTAATTTTCTGGTTTCCGCGTTTCACGCGGCGGCGAGCACCACCGCGGCCCTGCTTGCCCGCCCGGATCCTACGATTTATTCCGCGAGAAAAGAATTTTTAGGCACGCTGTTTACGTTTCCTGTGGTCGCGCCTTATTTAATTTCTACGCGGGCCCCCTGCCCATTAAAGACCATTCGCGGCGAACCGTACCGCGGCCGTATTTTTTCACAGTTCGTATCAAACTTTCGCGAGGCTGCGGGCCACGGCACCGCCGACTTCCGTGGAACGCGTGGCAACCACTTTCAGACGATCGTATTCGGGGATATCGACGCCACGTAGGTACTTCGAAAATGGGAATATTTGCGGTTCAATTTGACAAACATTCGGTCTTCAATATGGGGCTCTTTGGGAGCCCTTCTTTCGAATAGATAATGTGAAACTGTAGATCTGCAGTAGTCCTTGCTATCTACCAAGAAACATTGCGAATTCGGGATAAGAAAATTGTGGCACGTCTACGAAGCTAAGATCTTTATTGAATTACTTATATGATGGAAAAACTGTAAGGGGAAAAACTGGAAATGTCCATTTTTCGTGATTTTGAGATTTATGGCATATTTTGTTGGTGGTAACTGGGACTACAGAACTGTCGACTCACAAAGGGTTGTAAAGTTCAAATCTGCTATGCCTACTGGTTAAAAATAGGAAATGTGTAAAATAAGAATTTATTTAAAAAGAAAATTATATAAGAATTATAGATTTTAGAAAATTATATAAGAAAATTAAATTCATTGAACCTTGTTTCTTTAGTGGTGGACTAAACTATTAAAACTTAATTTTCTCCATAAATCTGCTTTGTGACATTTCAAGTTTTCCCCTTACCCTTCATATGTAGATCCTCCCTTATTTTAGATTACCCACTGCAGTCATCTGCTTTAGTAATGAATATTACCTTCAGTCGCCTTTAAGGTACTGTTTTAATTCATCGATGTGTCGAAGACACTTGTTATCTCTATAAACGATTAGCAGAAACTGTCCCCAACAATTCCCAATGATACTTAAATCGGGGGAGAACGCTGGCCAGTTGAAAAGTGGAACATTCTTGCGTGAAAGGTATTTCTTAACGACTTCAGCAGCATGGTCGGTGGCATTATCCCATTGGAATACGAAATTCGTCAAAGTAATATGCATCGCACGCTTTGCAATTTGTTTGTACATTAAATTAAAATAGCCGGTGCTATTACAATGAAATTGCTAATTCCTCCTTTCGTGTATGATGGTAATACTCATTTAAACTGTCATTGAAATGAAGTTCTCTTCGCCTGTAAATACGATTCCTTTCCACTTATTTCTCCACTGCGCACGTTATTTTGCTTACGATGTCTTATTACTGACAGTTTCCTTTCAAGTCTCTTGGCTTTAATATATACAGTTTACTAACGTACACTACGAACGTTTTTAAGATTAAAATTTCTTCACAGCAACGTCAGAATTGTGCGAATTTCCTCTTCGATTAATTAATCTCCACGTTTCATCTCTTTCAAATATCTCTAATGGAACGCTAATGTACCTACACAGATTAAAGCGCAGATAGATACCTACTAATTCTAAGAACATTGTAAGGAAAGTTTAAGTGTGTTGCCATTTCACCGTCCCTAATTCGTGATTTCTTTTAACAGATGCAAAGGACAACTGCAGTGCTCCAGCTTGCGAGTGCATATTATACCACTGCGACGTAATATTTGCATACAATCCATTTAGGGAATCCCGAGTATATCACTGAAAAAATATTTACCACTTTGCCCAACAGCGCAACACACTAACGTTCAGCATTGATTTGTATTACGGACCAGAACTAAGTATTCTCAAAAAGAATTCGGAATAAGAATCCTTCAACCTCAGAAAGTCACAGCATCGTTGCTAATTGCGTGTAGAACCTAGAAAAGCCTCTACAGAACCCTGGACAATAGAAATCGTTTCCTTGACCATTTACACATTCTATCTATTAATATATTCCGATAAACATTTACCCGTGATGGGCGCTGAAACACGTGTAAAACATTTACTCGATCAGCGCATCCCTTAAAATAAAATTCGATTAAAAATGCCCCAGCTGGTCGCAGTTACATCCGCCCACTTAGGGCACACGTTTAATTGTAAGAGCGGTTAATCGAGCCGCACGTTTCGAAGAAACGGCACTCTTTCCTATCTAGTGCCGCGCAATCCGTTCTCGAAATAATCCTGCCGGGCATTACCCTGTAATTGATTGTTGCGGTGTAAACGTAGCCCGATATCTGTTGATACCCAAAAACGACCGTGCGCCGTTTCAGAATGTCGATAAACATGTCCAACCCGTTACCCGCCCAATCCTGCATTCCTCGCGTGTATTTGCGCGATGAAGGGCCTGCAGGCAGAGACAGCCGATACAGGAGGGATAGAGAGAACGAGGGACGCGGAAATTAAAAAAAAAAAAAAAACGGGAGAGGAAAAAGAGACAGAAAGGGAGCGAAAAAGGAGGAGGGGGAGGAGTACGCGGGTAGCCTCCCTCTCAATTAACCGAATTGATTTTCCACCGCGGATTCAGGGCGGCTGCTGGCCGGTGAACAACGGTCCCGCGGAACGAAATGGATTTTTCGCGTGCGCTCCGGATTTCACGATAATAGTTTTTTAAATTCGAAAATTCGCCCGTCCGCGTTCTTTTTTTAATAAATCACGCTGCGCGAGAATAAAACCTGCCCGTGTGCCGCGCGCAAATACATGCTCCGCCCGTGCCACCGCCTATTAAGCCCGAACAAATGCGCCTACGCTCCTTTGTCCGCGGGTACTCGGAAATGCACACGGCTAAACAATCTCACTTCACGCGGCCAGGTACGCGGGAGCACGTTTGGCTCCCAGTCATCGGCAAAATTCTAGATAAATACGAGTGTTGAATCGGCGTTTCGACGTGGAGTTTGATAACTTTGGTAGATAAAACGAAGTCATCGTCGCGTGAGATACTGTTGTCATATTTATACGTTGTTGCGACGATGCTTTGGTGCCTTTTTATGAAGAAACGGTATTAAGATTCTTGAAATTTTTTATCTTAATTTTGGTTGATTTTGATTTTGGAATTTCGTTTTATTGTTGACCCGGGTTAATTTTTATTCGATCAGCGATAGGGATTTAGGGTGTACTGCGTATCCTTACAGCTGCATACTGCGTAGTCATTCATAGTAGACACAATTTTTTGTGTTAATAATATTGAACAAGAAGCTTCCCACGTATCAGCGCAGAAGCAGTAAATATTAAATGATAGTCGGTTATTTAATACAATAGTTTAATGTATGGTAACGAAAAATGCGGTGGGACATGCGTGCTCACTTGGAAAAGTGAGCATCTTGAAGTGGCACTAAATGTTGTTAGCTCAATCTGTTATATTAGATGAATAACTACGCCAAAGTGAAACATAACACTTTCGCTGAACTTGGCGTCTATTTCATGAAACAATTGCGGTTGTTTTACTGTTTCTTTATTTTACTGGCCAGCTTAAATGACTTCGGACTAAAGAATGTCGCAATATTCGTGTATAAACGAGTAATTTCTTAAATGCGTACTAAAACTAAGGACTTGAACAGGGTTAACTCAATACTTCTCTGGAAGGACACGTAATTAAGCACCTCTTTACGCACAGACTACTTATTCGGTACAATAAAAATGTCTACAAATAAAGCCTAAATTGCACATTATTGTTTTCTATTACTTCTTACTCTATCATATCTGCCTTATTAATATATCGACTGCACGCGTGTATTCCACTTTGTAATTGTATTCCAAATATTAATGTTCGATCCTCAATGAAATATTTTTTAAAAAATACCCAAAGTCTGTGACTTTCTCTTGCACACGTGCCAAACGTCTGAGATACTAAGTTTAAGAATAACATCAATCCTCTATCAGCGGACTCGCGCGTGCTTTCAAAATGAATCACTCTATCGGAGCAATTGCTCTTCCGTGCGGGGAATTCCATGAAAATGTAACGATTCAGTTTTTGCGCTATGAAAGGCGTCAGAGACGGTGGGCCAGAGTTCACAGTTTTTTCGATGCACGCAGTGACCGAAACCCCTTTTATTGTTGGCATTGTTACGCAGCACGGTTCATTCCAAACGGCAGAGCTTGTAATAGGTCTCCCATCACGGATTTATGAACGAAATTGAAAAGCCCTGTAGCCAAGTGAGGGGTTGGGGCGCTGGGGGTGGCAGAGGGGGGCGGGACACACGCCAATTTCCCGAATATCACGCGAACGAACCGTTCGCTCGCTTCGTCAGCGATTTTCACAGGGGTGCGGGAGGGTGAAGGGGGTGGCCGCTGATTAAAACGACGGTTTTCCGATAAAAGCGCAAAATTTCCGCGCATTTCGCGACCCAAAACCAAGCTTGTTTCTGCAATCAACTGCGTTGCCGTTTCTCAATAACGATCGATGACATCAACCACAGTGAAGCTAAAACAGCGACAGTGGCAGGGGGAATTCACCGCCGATAACGAAATTATGCAACGACGAGAAATCGCCTATCGATTTAATTCTATCTCCTCGGCCCAATCTGAACAGCAACGGCCCCGTAGAAAATGAAATTGCTGCTCGATTGTTTTCGAAATTTCTATTCTGCTCCTCTCCTTCGTGATTTTGTTTGAATACCTTAGTCGGATCCTTTTTCGTGTTTCGAGAAAGCCACCATTCTTGGAAAGCTCGCCATACTTCACGTAATCCACACTGTTTGCGTTAAGTAGTTGGATGTCGCTAACGATTTTACAAGTGAAACGCTGTGTTCGATTAAGAAATTATTATTCTAAACGAATTTGAAATTCATAGTGGGTAATATTTTCAGTTACAGTAGTAGCCCCCAAAATTTTAAATTTCTAAGATTAAACACTTCCACGGCACAAGTTTATAGAAATATTTACAGTTTTAAGACTAGGTTAGCAGCAAAGTGACAACTGCCCAATGTACACACAGTGAAATCTGCTTTTACAAAAGTCAGATGTTTCCAGTGATTAAAATAGATGTAAATACATTGTGCACGACGAAGTTAATTGTATATTAAATTCACCTCTGCCGGGGGATGTAGCCCTCGGTAGAGGTAATTGAGTCGAACTCAAGCACATTATTATTTTCCTGATTTTTTTATTGTTTTCCATGTCCTGGATTTCGACAAACAACTTCTGTGCGTCGTAAGCATGCGGATGCAACATAAACAGTTTTTCCGAAGACACCATTTGGTACGTCATGCGCCTGAGGACACTTGAATATCTTCGTAGTCTAACGATCTGAATACATCAAGCTGTACAATAGCAGTTAAACATTTTAATCAGCAGAGAATATATAATAAAAGTAACTAAGGATTCAAACAGACATAGACCTCGTATTGAAACGATTAATACCATTCCAGGAAATAAAGTAACAATTCTTCTTATCAATAATATGAAAATGAAACTAAAGGATCTGAAACTGAAGGATCATTTTGCAGCGGCCGGGAGACAATGGGCCCTACGATTCTCACATTAATCACTAAACCGTGTATCCAGCGACACTCCATAACTACAGTACACCATTTACCCCATAACCTGTAAATATCCTGAAAGATTTCTAAAAACCGTCGAACAGAATTAAAGAGCCAACGTCTAAAGATTCATGCGTTCCATTACTTCCTTTCTCTCGACGAATCAATCGAATCTCCGCCGAGCGAAGAAATAAACAATTAATATCGTTCTGTAATCCGTGCGAAGCCACCGAGGCGTCGAGCGACGAATGCTGTAGCGTACGAATAAGGTTGTCGCGAATGGGGATGAAGGGTGTATGGGGGTGGGTTACCCGTTAAACGGCAGCGCGTTGTAATCGGTTTGACGATTTGTTAGGATCATGCCGCCAAGGAGAAGGCGCTGCAGACAATGTCGAGCATGTCGAGCGCCCAGATAGTATCAGCTGGGAGTGCGATACACAACAAGATGCCCCCCGCCCTCGTGGGGCCCCTTGCCCTTCACGCTTCCACCCCTGTCTCCTATCCCGGAGCGGTAAGTCCCGATCACGGAAAACCCCTTGGAGACAAATTTTTTCAGCGGCCTGTGATTCGTTTCGAAGGAGCCACGAGCTTTTGGGGTGAGACGACGAGACACGGCGTGCCTGTAATTCAGCCGGACACGGGAAGAGAGAAAGATCGCGCCGCTTTCGCGGGCGGACAAGCGTTCCATGCTTGCGCGTTAAGCGAATAATATTGCTCGATCGAGCGCGGTACTCGCGAGGGTCTCCGTAACTCTTACCTCGCTAAGCGGTGGGAAATACGCGCGATCGGTTAACGCGTACCTGATCAATTGGAGGACGAACGATCGGTGTCTCGTCGTCTCGAGGATGGAGACTTTGATCACTGCACTCTACGGTTTTGGCTTCTTCTTTGAAGTTCGTATCTGTTTTTCTAACCGCTTCGCCCTGTAACCACCGTTTAATCCGCTTGCGAGAGGAGGGGATGGGGGGGGGGGGGATCGCAATTGTGTGGTTTGTCGACTGACCCGATGCTCCGCCGTGCTACAACGACACGATCGATGGCACTTTGCTTTTGCAAGCCCGCCTCAAGCAGCGGAGAATGTTCTACGGCTTTTAGCTTCGACGTTCGCCGCGGTGTCCATTGTTGGGTGTCAATTAATCTGTGAAGCATCTCTGCACCCTGGACGAGAGTTTATGAATCATTAATAACGATTAAGCGAGTGTGAATTTCCTTCGATTTATCATTTTCAATCGACACTTCCTTCGCGCGTTTTATTGCAAAATAATATTGGCCCGTTCGGAAAAGTTTCTCTCTTCCGGAAGGGAAATGAATGAACTACTTAGATTTCCATCTTTCGATTCGTTCCTTTCACTTCTTCTCTCTCTCTCTCTCTCTGACACGCACGCACACGCTCTTCTTTCCTCACTTTTTACCTGCTTCTGTTCGCTCTTTCATCGGCTCTTAGCTTCTTGTCCGCGCTGCACTTCGCGGCTGTCGTCCAGAGAAAAGGAAAGAGATGCAGAGAAAGGGAAGCATTTCTGCGGCTTTGACTAGGGGCTCGATCTTTATCTTTTCTGTCTGTTAATCATGGAAGCTTGCGCGGCAAAAACTAACCATCCTCACGAAACGAACCCCCCTGCTCTCTGCTGCTACGCCCGTGGGGGCCCTTGTTGTGTATTGTTCAATTTGTCCGTCGCTCTATCTTTTACATATGTATCACCTGGGCATAATTACACACGTGCATACACGTATTTTATATATATATATACATATACGTATTTTTTATGTAATTACACGTTGCGCGGCGTCGTGGTGGCTTACCAAACTGTCTTTCTCTCTTCACGTAATACGACTACTGTTATCTCCCTTCACTCATGTTCGTATCTTAATCTTTTTGTTGTTGTTGTTGTTGTTGTATTGTCTTTCGCTCCATTCTAAAGCGTCACGATTGTTTCTCGCCCGAGGGCTCGATGGCTCGCGGAGGAAAATGAGATCTCTTCCTGCGCACGATTGCCGCGGTTCCCCGTTTCGGACTCTCCGCCATGTTCGGTCGCGAATCTCGGCTAACCGAGACTTCATGGTCGAGCCAACGTTGCAGGGCACTCGCTATCGAGCAGGAAGACACCTCCATTTCTTCTTTCAACAAGACAGCAATCAGCGCGTTCGAAACTTTGGGCTCGCACCTCGGGGCCCGATAGTTCCCGGGGAACGTCTCGTCCCGTGACGTTCTCGATGTCCCAGAGAGCGCTCGGCCGCCCGAGATGCAGTCCGAAGCGTTTGAGCGCGCGAACCGTTCGGCTCATCGACGTTGCAAAGAGAAAAACAGATATCGACGTTTCAGCAATTCTGGCAGCCGGGTCTGCAGCCGGGAACGTCCCAGGATGTCAAGCCGTTCTCGCAGTCGGCGTACACCGGCAAGCCAGCGACGGCGGTCTCGAGCGGTGACATGGTCCAGGCCCAACCACCCCCGCCCTGGGAAGGACGTGCCATTGCCACCCACAAGCTCAGGCTTGTCGAGTTCTCGGCCTACATGGACCAGCAGAGAGACCAGGATATTGTAAGTACATCCGCGCGAAGTGGAGCATTCTTGGGGCGAAACGGGCGCTAATGAAGGAGAGGTGATCCTACGACTCGGAATTAGGGATTGTAGTACCCGGTGAAGCTCTTCAGGGAATTTAAGCTTCGTGTTCTGTAGAAGAAGTGACAGAGGCGAGGAGAATCCAGTTTGTTTGAACTTCCGTAAATAAAATCTCGTTCAATATCTGTCCATTGAGAGAATTTGAAGGAGGTACGTGCAACTAGATCGTACCATTGCTGGGTCGCTTTAGTTTTTTGGTAAAGGGTCAGGCGTGTTCAAGCAGCGGTCGAAGGAAACCTAGATTACCCCACTTGCTTGACTAATCGGAAGTCCGACTGCGACGTTAATGAACGTTGGGATATGTTTTCTTGCTTCCAGTACCACAAACACCTGTTCGTCCACATAGGAGGATCCGCGACCTACGCGGATCCGTTACTAGAGGCTGTTGACGTCAGGCAGATATACGACAAATTCCCAGAGAAAAAGGGTGGCCTGAAGGAACTTTACGACAAAGGGCCGCAGGCAGCTTTCTTCCTCGTTAAATTCTGGGCTGATCTCAATACGAACATCCAGGACGAGGCTGGGGCCTTCTACGGCGTGACGAGCCAGTGAGTGATCGAAATCTCGCTGTTTTCTGTCTAAGGTTCCGCGGGGTGTACCCGTTATTAATGTAAATTCGTGCCCCTCGACAGGTATGAGAGCAACGAGAACATGACGATAACGTGTTCGACCAAAGTCTGCTCTTTTGGAAAACAGGTGGTGGAGAAAGTGGAAACGGAATACGCTAGGTTCGAGAACGGCAGGTTCGTCTATCGTATTAGCCGCTCGCCCATGTGCGAGTACATGATCAACTTCATACACAAATTGAAGCACCTGCCGGAAAAGTACATGATGAACAGCGTCCTCGAGAATTTCACCATTCTTCAGGTACGATGCATTCGTGTCACCGTACTCTTTCTCTGGATATACTGTGGCGTTTTGTCGTCTATCGTAACGGGCATACGCGTTATCTATCGGGTAGTTCTAGTCGTTTGCTGGTGGAGAAATTTTTCTGATTCTTCTAGTTGCTTATGAACTTTAATAGGCGGTGACAGTGAATATATTGAGTGTGTGGCGACTAGGCCCAGCATATGCGGCCGATATATCCGCTCTCACTGCACATGGACTTAATCATACGTATATGATGAGTGGTACTCACGCCAGTAATCAATTTTTAATCGCTGTCTTATAGTTATACAATTATATATTACGCTCTGTTATTATCACCTCCTGACAGAGATTCCTTGTAGGTAACAGTATTTTCGAGGAACACATTATTTCTGCAAACGTATTTGGTTTTAAATACAGCCTGCATATATGTAAGCAGATGTGTGGAAATAAATCGGGCAAAGGTACATATCATTGGTTTGTTAGTAAAACTGAACTGAAGTCCTTATTTCTTAGTTTTCGGTAAATGCAAATTTAAAGTTCAATCTATTACGATAAATCAGATGATAATTGAAAATTATTGCAAATTATATACCTAAGTGTTTCTCCATATGGAATTTTATTGATGTGGCGTTGTAGAAGACTTAGAAAGTAATTGCAGCCGTTAATCCTTGAGGACTTTAGGATGGAATGCTGGATTTAGTTAGTTTTACCAGCAAGCCAACGATATGTTCATAAGGTTCCAATCAGAGTTGGGCATTAAGTAAATAAAAAATTATTTAAATAGGGGATCAAATAAAAGTTACTTTAACTTTAGACTACCTATTTGGTGAATAAAGTTATTTTTTTTATTCGTTGAGCTTTTGAACTTCAGCGCCGAATAAATTTTTCAACATTAACTTTAATTTTAACTTTAACTTTATTCGACGTCAAATAATTTTCTGGCGCGCGTTCAAGCGAGAACTCTGGTTCCAATGTATCCCATTAAGATTCTATGTATTTACAATATCTTTAGTGGCATTAGTAAGTAGTGATGACCATTTTCAGATTTAAATTTATGGAGGACAGATCTTGGAGATGTTAATTAGTAAAACAGTTATTTTGCAAAGATGACGATTCGGTCCAACAATTACCCGAGTCGACTCTTCTTCTCCCGATAGCTTTGAAATTGCATTTTGCAGAGCCGGTGCTCCTATAAATTAATTAACTACAGCGTTTTACTTTGGTTGCAGGTTGTTACGAACAGGGATACGCAGGAAACGTTGCTGTGCACGGCATACGTGTTCGAAGTGTCGACGTCTGAACACGGTGCACAACATCACATATACAGATTGATCAAGGACTAGCCTGCTTGAACCTGCTCGCCATGCAGCCATCCACCCCCATCAGTGCCTACCATCACATAAAAAAAAATCATCCATACGCGCATACACACAGTCACACACAAGGTACATACATATTAACCCTTTCGAAGTGTCGTGGTTACCCTGTACGACCACAGTCTTTTCTTTTACCTCGTTTGATATTCATTTTAATCATAATACCATCAGTATCGGTAAAGAAATGATATTTATGAACAGCGAAGTGCAGTGCTTACGCGTATTACGTATCGTAACATACGTATTTTCATTTTAATCGACTTGCACGTCAGAAAAGTGTACGTTACACGCCTTGAGTTTCATTTTATTAATTGCAATTGACGAACGACTTTGAGGATTTGTCTTAAATATTCGCTTCAAAGGGTTAAGCGTGAATACATGATTGTAAACACGCTGGAATTATAAACATCCCACATCTACATTTAAAAGAGTTTCTATCGAAAATGTTCCAGTGTCTGCGTCGAAGCGAAAGGTTTTAAATAATGGCACCAAATCTTGTACGCGCAAGTGAAATACGTGTCTTTTAACCACAGATATGAAACAAGCATTCGGCGAATGATTGCTATCCAAATTCAAGATATGTTTAATTGCCACAAATTTGAATTAAATGGCATGCTTGATTCAGCATTTGCGAACATTTTCCGCGAAACTTCTTAAAGAGAACGTGACACTCGCACACACATACACACACACACATACACATTAGAAGTACTGGCCAGCCCGAGCTTGAGTTTGATTCGAAACTGAAAAAAAAGTTGTAATAAGTAATTGGTACGCGTGTTTTAATATATCATGGAAAGGACTGCCTGCACGCACTGCAGGAAGTACATTCCAGACTTTGGAATTGTAAATTTTATATTGAAACAGATATAATCGTATATATTTTATGAATATTCCGTCATTCACTTACAAACGATCGAAATCGTCGCGGTTTTAATAAAGAGATATAATTAAATTAAGTTAAAATTGACAATAAATTTGGTATGAGAATGCGTCGAGAATAGTATATGTACCAAGCAGAAAAGGGGAAAGAAAACGTAAAAAAAAACAAGAGGATAGAAGAAACAGACTCTGATCTCGGAAAGGCGTGGTACCAACATAATTTAGTATTATAGTTTTATTATTAAACTAGGAAATAGATCAGACAAGACATCCACACACAGATATACATATATTACATATAAAAATATATATGTTAAATATTAATGCAATGATTACAATTTACATTGTTATAAATGATCGTGTATAAAGTTATCTAAGTGATTTCTAAGTTTTAAACGAAATGGAAGTTTAATAGAGAGGTAATGCCATTATGATTTCTTAAGTCTCCTTGGTTACATTATCATTATTATAATATTTTTTTTAATTATCAGCATCGAGCAAAGTCAAGAATAACATAGCAAACCATTACACACCTTTCCTTAAGCTTTTCGTTCTAGTACTGTTTTCGTTTTAGCTGTACTTTGACTAACGGTAAGAATTTTCGCTGCAGAGCTTTTTAATTCTCAATGGTCAGATAAAAGAAAAAAAAAGAAGAAGAAGAAGAAGATTGATCGCTTTTACGTATTTTTAAAAGGCAATCTTTTTAATACACCTACAGTTGTGCAAACCCACCCACTCTTAGGCAGCGACACTTAGATTAGAGGGATGTGTTTGTATCTCTTGTAATCACTTTATTTCGTACTATAAGATCTTTTTTTCTATAGTTCTTATGCGAATGACTTTCTTACTTAGCGTACTTCGTTTGTTTTTATCTTTCTACTGCGCTCGTACAGCGATGCGTCCGATTACATTGATTGTACGCGCTAGATACGGATAGTATCCATCAAAGAGAGAGAGAGTCGAAGCAAGCGGCAGAGATCTCTGCCCTTAACGTTGGTAACACGATCTTGCAGCTTTCTGACCGTCGGATGTTAAAGTTCAAGAATGTAAGGTACACCTGTTACTTCGCCTTGATTGTCCATTGAGCAACAACGTAGTAGCGTGATTTCGTTACAGCTCTCTAAATTTGCAGCATACTTTTACAGAGTTTGTGAGAATCTTGCTTGGCAATGTGTTTCGTACTTAATATTGTATCATTTCGACGCCGAATACATGGACCACAAAAGTTTAACGCAGAGATTTTCTGTTTCATGATCACAGTGGCAATTGTTTGAGAGTAGAGGACCATTGTCCTGCGATTTATTTTATCTTAGTCACATCTCTCTCGCAGAAGCTATACGCGTAAATGCACAGCAAACTTTTTACGTATTCTTTAATCTGATCGATTGTGTGTTCCAAAACAGTACTTGCCTACGCGGCAATGACTATTAAGATATACAGGAAAGAATCATGTATACTTTAAGAAAATACTAGTAATACTTACTGTATTCTTACTTTAATTAACTTTTATGCAACAAGTGGCAATGTATTTTGATCTCTCTTTTAGTCAGAAATATGTCGCTTTTTATTTGGGGTGAGAATTGAATTTGCTAAGTGATCGACTGAATAACGAAGGAACTTATATTTAAAGGATAACATATGTGACTTTCGTTCGATAACTGGCAGCTTTCACGATTTTTACTTATTGTTACCTTTCGTTTTTTTTTGTAATAATATTGTTTTTACGTATTATATCTATACATTGTAATTTTGCTAAATTGTGTGTATGTTAAGGTGGAGTTGGAACCATCGAGATGTCCTTATGGAACGTTGTTTATCGAGCCATCTTACAACATAGACAAACATGTGAACATTGTCAAACAATGTGAAAAATTTCAAGGAATAATAAACGCACGGGTCCGGGTTTATTCTCTGCAGAGGTTGCTTTGTTTTAATTGTTTGTTAACTGGAGACACATCTCATGGTTTCAAATCGACTTATAATGAAACGTTATTATTGAGGCAACAACAAATTACGCAATATTTTTGAAAGATACTCAACTGTCGTTTCGGTTATGCGAATTTTTATTTCATGGAAAAAGAATGGGAGGAGCATGAAATCGAGAAAAAGGAGCACCGACACTAATATTATTAACATTAACGAGTAATGATTTTAAAGTAAGCGAATTACATTTATAAGGAAAGATTATGAAAATATATATTTATCTATGTCTTCTGTGAAGATAGAAAATAGCACTCTCTCACTCTATATTGATGATATCAGAAAAAAAAATCGAAATCCAATAAAGATACAAACGCAGAAGTAGATTAGGAAAAAGGAAAAGAGGAATTCGCACTGTACACAATATATGATACGATCGATGATGAACCGAAATTTGTTAAATATCTTTGTACATATTTATATGAAGATCATCAAAAGAAAAGTTCCAGTGGCTACGTTTGTGTATTGTATGAAGTCCTGAGAGAACAAAAGTTTGATTTACTTGTAACTCGTGATTCGGACCTGATACTTTCAAATTGCAGCGCAAAAATTTATCGTCCGTATTTTCATAGAGAATTATCTACTACAAATGCGGTTATATAATTTAAAGAAAGTTCTATTTGTCATGCGTTTAGTGTTATAACAGAAATGTCAGCATATTTTAGTAACAACGGTTGTAACTTTTAATTTAATTCGGAATCGACTTGAACTTCTAAAAATTGTCGTGTCTCTATGAAAACATTGACTACAATCTTTATAATGTATTATTAAATTATTCGCGATAATGAAAAATTCGATTCTATTTGAAAGTTGTATTTCTTCATATCCTGGAACTGCCATATCAAAGAATTGAGCTTGATTATAAAAAATGATTGAATGAAATATTGATCAGAAAGAATGGGATCTACCTGTATATTATCATAAATAAAACGAAACGAGGATCAAAGTAGTTGATTTAACAAGTAAATAAAGAACGAAATGATATATCATTAAATTAGAGGTTTAAAAATATAATAGAATTCAGTATATGTACAGTATTTGAAAAACATGTTTATAATTTGTATGGAAAATAAATAATTGATATAAAAACGAAATTGTACTTTTTTAACTGTCCATTTTTCTGAATACATTGTACCTATTACATATTTAAATCGTAATAAGTTTCGCTGCATTTGAATTGCTTTCATATAATTAGTGTATTGATCACAATTTCATAAGCCTAAGATTTGTTTCAATAGTATTATAGAACTTCATACATATAGTAAATATATAAATACAGTAAAAATTTATAATCTGTAGTATATGTACAGGGTGTTTGGCAACAGGCGTCACACTCTTTAAGGGATGATCCTATATGCAAAAATAAGACGGAAATCAAGAATGACGAAATTGGTTTTGATGCTTCGTTTGCTAGTTACATGTTAATTTGAAAGTATGATGTATGTACATATGTATATCCGTCAAATGCTTCTGACGCGAGAGATTCAGCCTACTGTCGACGCGCAGTAGTATCGAGTTAGCCAGGTCAGCCATGGCGAGGTCAGTAGTCTAACAATAAGTCCCTCACGTCAGATGCTTCTTACGCGTATTTTCAACAATTAATACCTCGGAAGCGGAGCCTTAAACGGAATTTCATCGTTCTTGATTTCCGTCTTATTTTGGCGTATAGAATCACCCTATGCAGTTTCTGATATCTGTTGCCGAAGACCCTCTATATGTTACTGTGTATTCAGTGACAGCCAAAAGAAACTGTTCGTGTGAATGCTAACATAAATATGTACTACAATTTGAAGGGATCTATTAAGTCTACTAAGTTCCGATTCCTTGGTGAGGTACAGTAATTCCTCGTTAGTGTCCCGTTTTTACCATGCGTTATAATCACGCTCACTATCCCCACCATTTCTTGGAATCCTTCAGTCGAGAGTGAGAGAACGAAAGAGACGACGGCAACTTCGTGTCAACTGTTTCGTTCCTTCTCGCTCGGCCCTGGGGTTTTCTCACTCGCGGCAGCGGCCGCACGGAATAGGCTTAGAGCATATACTACTCTAAGGGAATAGTGTCCGCATCGCGTTAGTATATATCACGCCGTCAGCCCCGATCATCGTGATTCTAACGAGGCATTACTGTATTCCTATTTAGTCACAGATGTACTGTATTTATTAAACAAATTCGTAACTAAGTAGTTCATACTGCTCATAATGTGGATCAAAATCGATTCACATTTACATTTTTCGTAGGAATTTTCATGAAATTTAGTTTCAATTCTAACCGCTAGCGGGATTGCGTTCGAATTCCACTCTGAATTGATATTCATTGGTAACATTGCGTGCGACACGGAAATGGTACGGGGGCTCGCGAGCCCCTCCGAGCGAGTGACAAAATCACAGACCAGGTATAGGTATATAGGACCCTTACCATTTTCAAGTCACGTGCAACGTTACCGGTGAAGTCTCGGCACAGATTGTAACGCTACGCGTGGTAGGAATTAGAATTCAAGAAGTAGAAATTTAGGTCATTCGAAACCCGCGATTTATAAATGATTCTGTTAGAGTAACAATTTAAAGATCGCTTTATAAACCGAGAAAGAAGGATCAAAACAAAACAAGAACACATTCGCCTTTTAACCTTGCTGTCCTATTCGGGTTTATTAAATGCAAAACAAATTTGTTTCACATAAAAATTTATATAAACAACAACATTATTTGTGGAAGACATGCTTTCACGATGTAACGTGGAATACCTCACCAAGGAATTGTAACTTAGTATATTTCAATAAGGTGCTGAAGCAGAGAGGACTTTAAAAATTGTCAAAAACCCATCAGTTCGAGTATCTCGCTGAAATAATCCAACTTGTACTTATCCTTCTATCTTAACACTGTACTCGTGTTCTGGGGTCCGGTACGGACAATCAAACAACATTCCAAGTTACATTGTACCATAGTATTGCAAGTTAAAAAAATTCTTATATACGACTAGAGTATTTGACAATCGCAGCTATCGGCTCGGTTCTCACCGATTACCAGGTCTCACCACGAGGAGGTTACTGCGTTTCGAGACCCGTAGAGAGATAGATGGAATCAAAGTTCCATCGATCTCCCTGTACATGAAACCCTACTAAACCAAAGAGATGGATGGAAACAAAGCTCCATCGATCCCTTCGGTTTAGATGTAGAATCTAGGGAACTGCCAAGCAATCACACGATTAAAAGAAACTCAGGAAAGAAGGAAAGACGAACGGTAAGCATGAAAGGAGTATTGGACGGCGCAGTTTCTACCACCCTGCTGTCCGAGTCGAAAGGGAAAAGCACTCGGCGCCTCCCAGACGATTCCTCTTGCACCGTGCGACTCGCCAGGAGCACTAGCTGTGACCTGACTTGAGCCGACTAACCCGGAGACTGGGTATCGGGCCGAGTGACTTACGCAGGCAGTGTACCAAAAGGTACACCCCCTACGCCCGAAACTTTTCCCTATCGACAAGAACTCCAGAGGATGAAATCGATCCACCCATACCGATTCCATGCTCAGTCACTTGCTTCCGGAAACGGAAACAGCGGTGACCTCCTCATCCGAGATGAGGAGCCAATAATCGAGCAACAAAGCTAATGATTTAGTGACTACTTCGCAATCTTACACGGGACCTTAAATACTTCATGTTATAATACACTTTTCACTATCACATTTCACTATTACTTTCCACTATCACTTTTCACTATTACTTTCCACTATCACTTTTCACTATTACTTTCCACTATCACTTTTCACTAGTTTCTTTTTAAATATTTTATGTTATTAAATCCATTCCCCGCGTAACGGTGAACCTGAAAAGCTGAAACAATCAACTGCTTTATGTTAGTAACGGTGTGGTCGGCCTGGAAGGAAATTAGGCAAAAGCTTATTGAGTTGGAGCTGATCGAGATAATTTCGACCTATAGAAGAGCACGCACGAGCATGCAGAACCATCGCAGAGATAAGTACATGAAGGAAAGAGCATAGAATGTAGACCCACCGATGAGATGCACGACAGAGTGACAGAAGTGATACAAAACCATCGAAGAAATCGTCGAAACGAAACGAATCATGGACAACCATCGAAGAAATCCACGAAATGAAATAAATCATGCCAAACCATCGAAGAAATGCATGAAGTAGAATAAACCATGCAAAACCATCGTTGAGATACATGAAGGAGAGCAGGGAATGTAGACCCCCTGATGAGATGCATGACAGAGTAACAGAAGTCATACAAAACCATCGAAGAAATCCATGAAATTAAATAAATCATTTAAACCCATCGAATAAATGCATAAAATATGACAGATCATGCAAATCCATCGAAGAAATACACGAAATAGAACGACTCGTGCAAAAATCCTTGAAGGAATGCATGAAATCGGACAGATGATGAAAAACAACCGAAGAAATCAGTTACAAAGGGAGGGCAATCAGTTCTGACCTTGGCAGAACAATAAAATTTTAAATGGCTTAACGAACCACAAAATTTCATCGGCACCAACCGAATAAGGGTTGTAGCAGGGGGGCAGGGGCGGGGTGGGGCGGGGGGAGAACCAGGGTTGAAACCCTGAACAGGTCCCCGGACGTCCTCCAAGCTCGGAGGACCGACGACGACTGAGTACATCGAGCTCCGTGAGCTCCCCACGTAGACTACGAGAAACGATGTCCCCTGATCAAAACAAGGTCGACGGTTATTTACAATTGCGAAATCCAACGAATTCTTCGGCAAAAATCGATTTTCTGCTCAAATATCCATTCCAGTGGCTATTGCTATGACAAATAATGTTAACAACATTTACACTAACCGCCCAATATAAATTATTATTAACTACGATCGATAGAACTCGAGATATCAAGCAATTAGTAGCATTTGGCCTTGGATTTGCAAATGATTTTCTACGCCGAATGAATTCTCTTTTATTCTCAATGTTTAATCGTTCGATACATTAATGTTAATGCTCATACATATCACATAGTATTATTTATAATGTATAAATACATTGTAGTTAAACTTGGTGTAAATGAATAATTGCAGGAATATTTATAATACTTCGTCGATGGTGATAGGTCTATCCTATACCTCGTCTGTGCTTTTTCGTTCCTCAGATGTTGGTAATATCGCGGTTGGTAATATCACAGACCAGGTATCTTCGTCGATGATATAGACACAGGCGAGGTATAGGATTCTATACCTCGCCTGTGGTATAAAATAGACCTGATATCGAATGGATTATTCTGTCCCGGCACAGACGAGGTATAGAATCAATCAATATTAGCTCAATATTTTGCCAGTTTTGATTACTAAAGACTATTGTCACCTTATTATTATTATTTTATGTACGTGCGCGCATATCTTCTCAGCATGTTGTGTCAATATATAAAAGAACCGTCAAATAAAAAACCGATTTTAAAAAAATAAAAATGCACAAAATAGTAAAAAATAATTTTTTCCCTCATTTAATCTACGACCCTCAATTTTTTTAAGTCGGCGCCCGATTTACACAGTGCAAATGATGAGGCGTCAATATAAAAAAATGGAAAGTCGTAGATTACATAAGGGAAAATATTATTTTTTACTTTTTAGCGCATTTTTATTTTTTTGAAGTCGTTTTTAATTTTTTTTTTAATTTTTCCTTGAATCCGCCACTGGTTATAAGCCAAAGTCTAGAGTTCTTTTTTTAACATAAGGCTGACTCATTATACACAGCTCGGACTTACGTGAAACGTTCACTATAGAGGTCGACTCCCCCTGTGCAGTGAAATGCCAGAAGAATCTGCGACAGTTGAAATACGAACTGTTGAAGTAGCGAAAAACTTCCTTCAGTAGGTACAGAATAAATACGCGCGGTCCTGTTATTGCGTTATTTATGCTTCATTAATGCCGTATTCAATCCCATTTAAAAACAACGCATCCACTGTTCTCCGGTATTATTTGATTCACGCTCGTCTCCATCGGTAATCGATACACACTGGTTCACGTAAGAACTCGCTTCCCTTCGTCGCAGCTACGGAGGACACAAAGAGCGAATAAATATGCGGCGTTTGTAACGCGGCCGCCTTAAATTATCAAGGCAAATGATGTTTTCAGGGAGGTTCTTGCATCTAATTACTTGGATGGCGGGGCGCTCGCTACGCAAACAGTGGCAGTCGAATTGCATCGCTGGATCTGCGGTTCTGTTCAGCGCTAGGCTGGGCGCAAACTCGCGGCAACCGGCCCGTTCTGAAAAGCCGCGAAATAGTGCCTTTAAAACATAATTAGCCTGCGATTCAATTGCAGCGGCACCGCGTTCCCATGTTACCCGCGTATTTTCACTTTCAATTGGGACTGTTTACGTTGGCGGAGAAACGGACGTCCATTGCTCGCCCTCCGAACAAAGGCAAACTTTAATCGATCGCGGATGTCACCGCGATTGGAGGACGTCACACCGGTAAGACAATACAATTGGAATTGCGGCAATGCCAGTGAGTGTTTTCCATCGGAGATAGAGATTTAGCTAGCCCTTTACTTCAACGATCGAATTCTAGGTTTGATAATATATGTACATATGTATAATAAATACTATTGGCATTACAGCTGCTATCCAGAATTAGAATTTTGCAAACATTGATTGCTACGAATCTACGAAAATAGATTACTCTAAAAAAATACCACATTGATTTAGATTTTAGAAGCTTGTTTTCATTCTCTGTACGTTTCATATTTATTCAACACTGCCTAAATGAGTTTTATTTTGAAAATACTATGTACAAAGATGTAATTTTAAATATTCCTTCGTTTTATATAAAATACTGTATTTACCACGTAGAGGTATTGGTTAGCTGTTCATTCTATTTATATTAGAAGAATGCAATTTTTATTAGTATTCAGGTGATTTATTATTTTATAAACAATGAGAAACTTTAATTACAAAGTATCGAGGGGGATGATTGCGAGCGATAACATTATTATAGAAATTTCATTAGTTCGGTGATTAAACTAACATTATTAATGACAATTTCGTCATTCGAGATTAATGGTAAACAATTACCGTTTCGCTGAGCGTAACGATTGTCCCCTGCTGCGGGGGTTTCGTTTCGAAATCGAAATAAAAACTGTGGTTTCTCAGATTCCGCTCCGCCCATATTTTTCTGCCAGGAGGAAACTCGTTTATTGCGGAGATTGTTTTTTCGGGGGAAATACGACAGATGGATAAATTATCGGGCCGCGTCTATCCGACCATTTTGTCTTTCGCGGTCGTAGAGGATTCATCGTCGAGCTGCCCGACGAGAGGCAATTGACGTTTCCATCAACGGCGATGACTGACGACGCTGCGGTACCGATATTCGCTTCTTCAAATACGACACGCCGTAGGAAATCGTTATCCGTTGTAATTGTTTTTGATAATGGCACAGCGATTGTTGCTGCGGGTTCATGAATTTTAATGTCAGTGATTACTACCGAAATTAATTCTTTTATTTTCTAAACATTTTTAGCCATATATGTTAAACATGGTAAAGTACCTACTTATTGTTAGATGTGTTTTATTATTTATTGTAGTACTTAATTTAGTTATTAGAATCTCCTATTAATTACATAATATAAAGTAAAAAATTTACATCATATAACATAAACAGACACGTTAGCGAACGCACATAAATATCGTCACTCAAAAACGAAAATTTGTTATTATACATACAATAACAAAGTATTAACATGAAATATGGTAACCATGAATTATTGAGAACGTTTGGTTTTATAGTCATTAAATCAAATTTATTTTTACATTTGAAATGAATTGTGAAAATTAATAATAGTAAATAATAATAATTCACAATCCAAGATAGAAGTTTCATATGAAAAATCCTTGTATTGGATCATAATTGGCCCAGTCACCGGCTTCCATGTTCCGTCAATCAAGATGTAAGAAAGCATGCTCGAAAATATGTTATTTGCAACTACCGTGTCGAGGCATTTTGTATTTTCACAATGACAGGTGTCCCGCTTCAGACAGTTGCTCCTGCCGCTTTCGTCGTCAGCTCTCACCAATTTCTATTGAAACCGATCTACAAAGAAAACTTTCGTGTCTATTCCAGAGGGTGTTACAAAAGGATAGTTCGGGACTTATAGGTTGGATAGAACCTATATCTACAGACATTACTATCCGATTCGACTGAAACTTTTTTATTTCGGAGAATGTCCTTCTGGCTCGTGGATAGACCAGTCAAATTTAAAAAACTTGAAAATTTTCATTTTTAAAGGCATTGAAAGAACAAAAAATATAAGAAAAAACTAATTTCAAACTTCAAGTATCGTTATAAAATGTCATTTTTTCTTTTTTTTTACTGGTCAATCCACGAGCGAGTTTCATCCCCTTTAATAATCTGGCATTCTTTTTAATTTAGACTAATGGTTTAGGTGCTACAGGTTCCACCGTTTTGGATGAATCTTCTGACGCCTCAACTTTAACGACCCCTCAGTGCCGTCTGCAATGATTAATTATAAAACAAAAAATATATGTCTATAGCTTAAGACATCCTTAATACAATGTAGAAAGTCCCATTAAATTATACGCAGTAGTTTTCCTTTAATTAATTTCTAAAGATCACCTATTTTTATGGGCTTTATATCAGAACAGCCCCCTAAGTTATCAGCGTCTCGAGCGTAATCCAGATTCTCCACGCAGACTCAGTTTGCTCCATCACATCTTGCTACTCGATCAAAACGGTTCACCATGTATCTGCCACTATGAAAGCGTGATGCTTTTCATAATCGCTAGAATGGAATACCTGCGGGCCCTGCAGCGTCCAGAAGGACGCATAAACCGACACACGTGGTTGGGCAATGGTTATGGCGAGCATGCATATACGTACACGTAGCTAGGTACAGCCCATATGGGCCGCTGCGACTGACAGGGAAATACTGCTGCTGCTAACTACCACCTTTTGCTCTAAGTTATAGCGGCGCGCGTGGATCTGCGTTCTGCCACCTCCCGCGTGGCTCTGCGTTCCTCCACTTTTTTCCCCATCCCTCTTTGTTCCCCCCGCGTGATTCCGATCGTCACTGCCCAGTATTCATTAGACAATTGCAGAGACTTTCATACATGTGATCAATGGCGGCGTTATAGCACTGGCATAAATGCAATACCGCAATTGGGAATAACGAAATCATTTCTCCTGCGAAATAACTCAAGTGCGTGGGTTTGGAGGGTTTACAAATGCTAGAAGTGCTGAAATTTTCGGTCTACTATTTATAAAGCGCAGGGATATTAGATAGCAGTAGCAACGTGTGGATTTTAGGTTTAGAAGTGCAAGGTTTGCGTGACATGACTGAGGTTTATTGAGATTTATATGCTGCTCGACATAGTGGAAGCATCATAATATTTGATGACATTGAAGAATGGATTAAATATTGAGCATGAAAAGTGTGGCGTGTAGTAGGTACTGTATGCTAGAGATCAAAATTATGTAGGGTGTGCTTAACGCAGAGCCATTAAAGCATTGGGTCCATTATTCATCAAACTCAAGCAATTATTGAGCAATAAACTCACTTGCGCAAGAGATATACGAATCAGTTTGAACATGGTAATACAGTAATCATTTCTCTTCATAGTTTTGTATTTTATTCCACCGTGGATTAAGATATAAGGTAAGTTTCAAGGCAGTAATATTGACGTCACTGACTCGATCATAATTGGTAGAGTAGGTACATTCTAACGTTCTCATTGCATGCAAAATTTCCGCTATATCATCCCAGTTGACTTTGCATCGAAATAGAGATGAAAGAGAGGATTTACAGCAGTTTACGGGGAGGAAGGAGACTATGCATTTGGGGGCCGATTTGTGTACCAAGACAACGGCTTGAAATTTTGATGCCGTTCCATTTTGATCCGCAGTCCGGGTGGGACGTGACGTAATTTAGACAGTGGAACGTTATTCACAGAACGACGCGCTTCAGTCGCTAAAACGCCGGGTTATGCATCCCGCAGCGGGGATATCGTTGAACGTCAAAAACGTGATTCGCTTCAATTTTAGCATGACGAGTAGGTGTGCCACTGACGCGCGTATACTATTTCAGGTGATAAGTTTGCCACGTGCTTGCTGGCGACATTTACGCGTCGCCAGGGAAACACTATTATTTCTCATTTGTTATGAACTTGTTAGAGGAGTGCTATATAGAATTGCCATTTTTGTGACATAACAGAGCGCGGACATTCAGACCGCCTGATTCGAAGGCAGACGTACTGCATTAGTGCGATACATGTATTCTAATAAGCACCATAGTTATTTATACAGATATAGCAACTTTTTGTATTAGAGCCTATTTTATTTGCGACTGGATTTTCGTTTTTGACAGTATGTAGGAGGAACGGGTTTTATAGTGAATATCGAGGTGAGATTAGCTAAAATATATTGGTTAAAGGGGAAGATGTGCTGAAGTAGGTAAAGCTGTGGCACAGTAATATCAGATGAAAGTTGATAGCTTTTGGTTGTCTCTCAGGATAGGCTTAGTTCATATGATATAAGTGAAATGAAAGCTTATGGTGGGTTAAATGTTTTGTGCCAAGTGAAAATGAAATGAAATGAGTTGAAATGACCTGGGAATTAATAAGTCTGAAAGATGATGTCTTTTAAAATTTGCAAACTAATAGCTTCTTACGCGACTATGTGTACCATTAAAAAACTAATACTTTGGCAGCACAGTGCGTGAAAAATAGAGCTTCCCTTTCTGCTCTCTTGTAAGGGATAAATAAACTTTTAAATGCGTTCCCTTTCAGAAATTTGGCTGCAGGTAATTAATCATGTAAAGAGTGGGGAAAAATGTTGATCGACGAATGTCCACAATGTGGATTTGGCATAAAAATTATTTTACTAGATCGAGCAAGATGAATTTTGGCAGTGAATGTATTGTTACATGACTAACAAGTGCAGGAAGCTCTATATTTATTTTTGTGGGGCATGATAAATTCACTGAGGAAGTGTTTAAAAATGTCTATACCCGAAGGAAGTAAGAAATAGCCGCTAATATATACTATTATATATACACAGTAAACAACTTTAGAATGTCAGAACTATTAACCAGTCCGACGTAGGATCACTCAATGTTTCCTTCTTGTTTTATTAAAAGCTGGTAATCCATAATGTTTATACGTGCATTCATTTATATTTGATCTTTAGCCGTGTTCTAGCCGTGGCCAAGCTGACCCGAGACGAATTCCCGTCAACTATTAATTAATTGATCATCTATTTAAACTCACCTTGGCAGAAGATGTCTGCCATTTTATATTCTGCCATGTCACTATACGTATGCTGGACTGAATGAATTTTCAAAGTTGTTAAATTTAAAAGCTTGTTCAACTTTCATGGACAAATGAATGGAACTTTATGCACAAGGGGACGATATTAAAGATTCTGATACTTAGGGTAAAGGTACCAGTAGTTGATCATGTATCAGTAGCTGACAACTTGTCAGAGAAATGTGAAAAATAAAGTTTTTAGAAGTGCAACTATCAACAGCGCGGCCTTAATACCCACAGTCCGCCACTTCTAAAAATCTTGTTTTTCTAAAAAGTTCTCAACTACTGATACATGGTCAACTACTGGTACCTTTACCCTACTTAGTACCTTGTCCACAAATGGACGGTGATCGGGACAAATTCTATGTTATAAATTTATACAAAGAGGTTCCACATTGTCCGTATAACCGCAAAAGTGGTGATTATTCACGAAGGAATATGTTACATAGAAAAGGTGACATGACATTTTTTCATGTGAATAGATTCATTTCTGCAAGGGTAAATAACGCAGAACTACGGATGAAATGAATCGTTATGGAAAAGTGAGTTGAAATTGTACAATAACTTTTTTTCGAACAGGGGTTCATTATCGAAAAAATCGGGTCTGAAAATCTGTCGAGCACGAGTGAATTTGACTAATAAAATTATAAGAATCAGTTCTATCTCGAAATCCCATTTTCTCCAAAACAAGGCCGCGTTCAAATAAAAATTAATCCACAATTTCGACTAATTTTCACACAAGGACCAACACAAGACTATCCAGCATGTTGCCATTTCTTAGCCAGATGCATGCTTTGTGGAGTTTTTAAAATCAATTATTCCGCAAACAAAGCCCCAAGTCACGAACGTTCTTGTACATTTTCAACTGATTTTTCCTCCTTTCCGGTTGTACCACCAGTAACGAGCCAGCCTGTATAGCGCTTCGCGTCTAGGAGGATTTTTTCCATCCCAACCACTCCTTTACCTACCAGGAGAAATAAATTCTTGTCTCAAATTAGCTACATAACCCCCAAGTCTCTCATGAGGGTGAAAAAAATGAAAAGAATAGTAAGCCGAATTTAAATGGAATAAAATAGTATGTCAGCGGTAATCGTGACGACGTAAAATACGAGTTCTCAGAAAGTTGTGAAATGCGGCGTTTTTCTTCTTCCGCGCATGATGCAGCGAGCAGAGTGAAAAGCGACGGGGACAACGAGCTCAGTCATGGGGGAGGGACTAAACTATTCCCGCGGGCTGACGACGTGCGTTACAATTAATCAAGCAAAAACTGTCAACTGCCATGTCTCGGTGTGTACGTCAGCCAGGCGGGAAACTATCGACCGCAAACAATGCCTAGCGCTAGGAGTCGTGCAGCTGGCGAAACTAGATCGCTCTACGGGCTAACACCTATTGGCAGATCAAAAATCGACCGCTCTCTTTTGATTTCATTATGCTGTCTGTCCCGCTTTATCAGAGTGCCTCTGAAAATTTATTTCTGCGACTACCCCGATGTACGTACTAGGACGTCAAATGAGATTGTAGCGAAACATGATTTACAGGCCATTGAAATTATACGGAGAAATTAACTTGTAATAGCTGGGAATTAAGCTGATGACATTCCTGTAATTTATGCAAGTTAATTGCGCTTGATGGATATCACACTTCGATATGATGCTTTATGTAAGACTGAATTAACTGTGGACCGTTTCATTTTCTGTTGTAATAAGTACTTTGTTGCTAGTCTACCCTCCAATATTAGTTTTACCATCACCAAAAATAATGTAAGATGCAACATTCAATGAAGCTTCTAACAGGAACCAAATTTGTCTAAAAATTGTAATACTTAAACGATAACTTTAATTCGGTTGAAAATGAACCATTTCAGGGACTGGAGAAACTGTAAACAATCAAGTTACATGAAATCACTGATAATTACTTGAAGTAATTTATAGTGTGTATAAATTATGTAATGTAAAAAACGACCCACTAGGAAATAATAATAATAATAATAATAATAATAATAATAATAATAATCATAATTGGTTTTTCTTGTAACAGCGCAACATACATATTAGATAATTAATCACTGATAAATGTAAATAGGTATTGTTCAGCAATGTGGTACAGCAAAATGTTGTTATAAACCTACACTACAATAATGGATACAGTAATAAATTGTCAAGGAAGCAATAAGCCACATTTATCTGCCTTTATTCTTTATCTTATACACTTAGTATCAAATGTCCAATAAATCTGGATATTGTTCTTGATCCACATAGTGAAACTTTTGTAACGCATTTAAGGCCCCCATAAATTCAATGACCTCTACGTCTATCCAAAATATTATTAGGTACTTTAAAAGCTCAATTCAAGAAACCTTGTTCTGAAAGTAGTAAACATAGGTAGTCGTCAAAGAGTTTGTTCAAAATAACCATAAAAATCGCACTTTCGGTCAAAAGCGTGGAGGTTATCTACACCTTAGCCCAGAACCTATTTGAATATCCTCTAACACGGTTAACCTAATCTAACGAAATGTGCACAGTAACATGGGACATCAAACGTGCCTCGTGAATTAGGCTCGTTTAAGTTAATACCGCGGGTGAATATTCATGGTGCTCTAAAATGTTAATAGGTGGGAGCAGAAATAAGGAGCGTATGCAAGATAGTTGTAAACAGTGCTTCGACAATGATAGCAGCTGTAAAATTTCCGGCGAACCATTTGCTGTGATTGGATCGGTAACCGTATAAGTTCTATCAATCCAGCCAGCGATTCGATCGATTTAAACCGAAAGGCTCCGCACTGGACTACGTGTTCCACATCGTCAACGTTAAATATTCTTTTTGAAACGATCCTCCCGCGACCTCTCCAAGTCTCGTTCATCCGATATCACGATTCCACCTGTTCAGAGTCGATCGGTTCCCGACTCTGAATTTAAACTCGCCCTCCGGTTCCTGTAACGAGGAAAATATGGCCGGAGTTTCGTCGACGACTTGCTCAGGCAAACGGCGAAATTGTCGCTAAGGCGGGAACGTGACGTGGAAGAAAATGGCACGAGGGGTATAAACGAGGCTGAATTATACGAATTACTCGAAACAAAAGGGCGGGGGAGAGATACGCCGAAAGGTAGAGCGTCCTCCAACGTGAAATCAAGGAATTTGCCTTATTCGGGATTGCAACAATTCCTTCAATATCCCTTTGACGTTCGCGAAACGTTCTCTATCTCCTGTCGACTGAAGGAATTCTTAAGGTAAGGTTCACGTTTGCAAGTTGCGGGGGAAAGGAACATACAATATTTGTCTTGGGTAACGAGAACACGATCACGGAAAGAGCGCTTGTGCAGTGACGGCGACGTGAACTTTTACGCCCCTTCCTACTTTTTTTCGAGTTCGCGGGTAGAGAGAGAATTATTTAATTTTTAAATTATACTTGTCACTGGTATTGGCTTTCTGTCGGTTTTCTTCGTTGGAAACTAGCGATACATTATATATTCATCAACTCCCGTACACAGTTTACTTTTAAAAGTACAGAGGGCAAATCCCATTTTTGCGAATATTTGCAAACATTATCGCGAAAATTATTGATTAGTTTGTATAGCTTGGTATTTAAAGTACACTTGCTCTTAACCATTGTGGGATAATATAAATAGACAAACATGTAAGGTGACAATGTTATTTAGTATTAAGGACATTTTATTTACTATTCGCAACGCCAGGTATTGCAGCGGAATGCTATTAAAGATTAAATATATAAAATATGTGAGACAACAAAGCAAATTGTAACTCCGAAAGTTAAGTTTAAGTTTAAACAGACTGTAGGTTGGCTATTATTACAAATCTAATGCGGGATCAAAATACTGGAGGCACGAGCCTGATTCATACTCGAAACTCCCAATAACTTACTGAGATCTCTCAGACTGTTCCAAACCTGAAGGGTCTTCAAAACACTGTAGAATGTTTGGGATCATTGAGAACACTGCATACTGACTCTATAGGATCATCTCCAACTCATGAGGACTCGAAGTAGTTGTACCCTGAATTCGGCATCCTCTGTATACCAAAGTTATTTGAATTCCATTCACATTTGAAGGGTAGGTGGAAAACTGGGAGTGTCCATTTTTAGTGATACTGTGATGTATAACGTATTTTGTTGGTGGCAACTGAGGCCTCAGAACTGTTGAAGCGCGAAGGGTTATAAAGTAGAAATGTCCATGTAAGACAACGTTAAAGATTGGTGTACTGGTTAAAAGCAGGGAATGTCCACCTTCCACTGGAACAAAACAAGGAATGTCCCCAGTCTTCCTACTTCCACTATGTATTTCTGATTAGTGTAGAGTAGTTAAGCTTGCGGACGTCACTGTATACACAATACACATTCTTATTTGGATAATAATAGAAGTGGACATTTATTTTGTTACGGTATTCTGTAGTGTTCCACTTGAAAGATATAAAAACAATCGAAAACAATTATCTTCTTCCTCGGTTCTTTTCTGACGTCTAATTAGAGTATAAGTTGTTCATGTTATGAACAATACAGTTAAGTTCATTGAACCTTATGTCTTTACTGATGCACTAAAGTATTAAAATTTGATTTTCTCAATAAAGCTATTTTGTGACCTTAACCTTCATTTATTTAAATACCTGGACCCCAGAGCCAGAGTGTATTAAGTCCCATTTTTTAAAAGAATGACATTCTACGTTTCCCGTATCAAATTTTGAACTCTGTCTGGAAACATGTAAAATGTTATTTAAAAAAAAAAATGGACTTAATACACTCTGGCTCTGGGGTCCAGATGTGTTTGTATGTTTGTCCATATTCACGTGTGGCTTTCATTTATTCACCTCACTAAACTAAATATTTCCTCCGAAATATATTCCCCGATACTTCTGCTACCTCACCTGAATCCTGCATTGTTCAAACACAGTAGATGCTACCTAAAACTCCCGTATTTTCAAAACACTGGGTGCTTAACCACCCACTAAACACTAGACACCCAAGTCCTATTTCGACATTGTACCCTCTATATAAAAAAAACCATTATAAAGCTGCATATTTGCCTACCAGCATTCAGTTCTAGTTGAAATTTGGTGCGAGGCCAAAGCTCTGTTCGTCTAGTGAGTTGTACCTCGCCATCGCCGTGCCAACGGAATAAAGTCTTCTTCACAATTTATCTTCGGTGGTAACTTTACTGTGTGATAGCCATCCATTACACGAGAAGTCGAGGTTGTCGATATTGAGTCCCCGGTGTTCTCGATCGCCCGTATTCTGTACTTCTTGTTTCTCACATTTTCCAGGGAATGTCACCAGCATCACTTCATTCAATTATAAAAATAACGACATTTTCACTTTGCCACTTAAAAATCAGTAACCAGAAATATATTTTGCAAAAGTATTGCTACAGGTACTTAATACTATTTGGCTCTCATTGGCGAAGTTTAAAGGTAAAAAAAAACTAGATTCTGTCAAGAAAACGTCACACTCATCTGGAGTTTGTCGCAGACACCTCTATAATCGTCGACGAATGCAGGAAGTTTTCGTCCAACTTAAAATCACTTCACAAGTATTCGCACGCGCTCCGGCGTTAGGAACAGCTGTGCATTGTTGCCGAAATTGAATCGCAGGCACAATGCTCGTAACGATAGATGTTCACTGTACGAAATCCATTTTGGAACTAAACTGCTTTCGCGTCAAAACACGCGGTATTTCAAGGAGAAGTGACGTTCTTTCATAATGGCGGAAGAACCAACACGATCGCCTGTTCCACGTCATTTCCGTTGTTATTTATTCCGCCCCCTGCAATTTTACATTCAGCAGTTTAAAATGTGTAACAACAGAAGCACGCGTGAACTCTGGTGTACGGAGGCAGGATTTTTGCTTCTTCGTCATTTTGTGACGTGAAAGTTTTTTGGACGCCGGTGTCAATGGAAACGGAATGGTGACACGTTCAGTACCGTTGACAAATGAAAGTCAGGCAGGGTCAAGCGTGAGTTATTATACAGGGTGCGGCCGCATAACATGTAGAAGCGGGCACGAGGTGATTCTTCATAAAAAATAAGCAATAAATATAGAATAAAATTTGTTGGGTTCGCAGGTTTCGGGGAAAGACAGGTTTTCCTCTGAACTAAGGTGATGTGGGGATTTGAATGGCATATGGTAAAAGATTAACATCTGTAGACTTCTTATCTTTACAAAGAGTTTAGTCAAGCAAAGCTTAAGCGAATTAAAGAACAATTAATACTCTAAAATGAGTATAAATGGAATTATGAGATGCATGAAATAGGGCGTATATATAAGAGCTTCAACGCTGGTTTTTATATTTTTAAATATAATAGTGGTTTTTCCACTGCTATGAACGCAGTTGCTGCCGCAGAGGTGAGGTTGAGTTACCTTCCCTTAAATACTGTCGGAGCGGTGTAGACGTTTCCTGGCAGGGCAGTGTTTCTGGACGTAAAACTACCTTAAGGTTTTGATTCTCAATCTCGCTAAGAGTTCCCGTCGCTCTTGTCAGGAGCAGTGTTGAAAGCCCTGTGAAACAATGAGCTGCTTTTTGGTATTTTCCTACGTTTCTAAAGATGCGTCAAGATTCTCGAGCTTCAATCCTCGGAGTAGCATCTGATACTTTTATTCACTGAGAAACCAGTGGCTGCTCGAACGGCTTAAGATTCAGAGAGGATCTGGGATTGGAGCTGCACCTGCACCTATTTATATACCGCGAACCACGAATCAGTAGTACGCGTTTGCGCGGTGGTTCGATCTCTCCCGCGATTACTTATACCTAGGTGGACTCTCTACATATTAACAAGCTTACAATACAGGAGAGCGTCGATTATCCGAATTAATTCGGACCGAAGTGGTGGTTGGAAAAATCAAATTGTTCGGAGAATGAAGCATGTACTTACACAGTTTATAATTATGGGGGATTAGACTTAAAATTACTTATTAGTGGTGTAATTTGAAATGTGATGTATATTAGGCAAAATGTATGTGTACAATACATAGAAATTATATACAGCTAATGTTAACAAAGCTTATTTTTCAAAGTAGGTAATCTTTGATTGTTTTATTTCAGATAATCGAGGTTCGGATAATTAACGCTCTATTGTACATTACATTTTGAAATGATTTTAATATGAATAAATATAATTATTTTTGTAGAATACAAAAACTTCTTTCATTATACATATAAAATTTAAAAAAAGGGATAGATGGTTATATGTGTTTTTTTTTATGGAATGTTACATCATCAATAATCACATAGACATAGTTTATGTGTGTATTTGCGTGTGCCTGTATCAATAAATGACAATGCTAGATGCTTTTGTTGTTGGTGATTTTAACCGCTGAAATCTGGCATTTATTTTGTGGTAGGTAATTTATAGCAGAGAATATGTATTGTAATATAGTGTTAATTTTTCCGTTTGTATATGAATGAATACACAATGATAATTTTTAGCAAAGTAAGATGCACAGTATTTTTGCAAGCTTTAATGAATGTTTTATTAATATTGGCTTACAATTAGTTGATACAAGTAGTAACTTATTTATATCTCGCGTTATCCTTCCCCTTTACTATGCTAAAAATAGTATGTACTTATTTTATTTTGCTTCGTACTCCACTGAAAATGGAAAACAAATTCTAATGTTTTCAGACTATAGTTTTGTCTGAAAAACATTTGGATGGTTTTTTATTGGAACAGGAAAACTGTTAGTGTTTCTAAGGGTTCATTGCTCGACGAAGACGTTTATTTTGCTAATGATGGAGGAAGCCAGCAGAGACCTGGATAGCGTAATCTGTAATTTTGCTTGTGTACCGAACTTGTTACGTACATTCGGAAGGAAAGTTGAACGACTTCGGTTTACTGGTTGGCGGAAGTTTGCAGAACACTTCGAGAGCGTTGCAAAAAATAACATACCATAAAATTTTACGACAAAATTATGGGGGTAGTTGGGAATCAATGGCGTTGGAAAGTTCATCTTCTTCACTACCGAGTACATTACAACGTTATCGAACTTTAAAAAATTATCAAGTTAATTCCAAATACACCTTTCCTGCAATACAGCCATTGATGAAGGTTTCTGTCAAAGAAATGTCATTACATCGAAAATGTTTGAAGTAGGTATATTATGTGGTGTGAATAATATTTCTAAAATAATTTAAAAAACTGCGATAAGGGAAAGGTACATACTTACGTGTGATTGAAAAATTGTTAAGAACCAATAAGTTGCAATATTAAAAACGTCAAATATATTATTGCACCACCAAATATAATTATACCGTATCGTTATTTATTATACCTCAGTAATTCATTCATTGATCAGTACACCTCAAAACGGTTATTCATTAACTGTTACAAGCGTATAATCGGAGTGTCCAATCATCACATATTGTAATATATCCGAATCGTTATCGTTATAACAGCGTTCCCCATTATACTATTAAATTATGATAACATTTACTTTTATAACGAAGCTATTTGAATAAAATTACGAAAGAAGGAAACTTTGATTGAATTCCCCTTTTTAACCTCACGCCAGCCAGAAGCCGTCTTTAATCGTTTGTTGGAAAATGAATTCTGCTAGGAATGTTGAAACCTCCTCAACTCCAAATCAACTTGGGACGTTAAAATGACTTTACAACGAGATTGAAAAATATGCATTGTAATAGACATTTATGAAATATAATTCCACAATATTTATTAGTTTATATTACTACTATCAAATAATGAAATTGAAACGACCACGTCAGATTGCAGATTCCTTACTTCTTTTGCATATGGTCTGACCTTTACCAAGCACCACAGATGTGAGTGAAACCTGAAAGAAACGACCTTTGGTGTTCTCCGTTCCTTTGATGAATTATTTATTACAGAAGCTTACAAAAGCCAAAGCGTTCCATGGCGACGGGAAAATCTTTTGAATTCGTTGGTGGAAAAAAGCTTAATCGCCCCTTTCGAAGTGTGTGGGATAAAACAATTTAAATGGGAGGCATCGTTACACGCAACTTGATTTATGCTTATCCCAGCGATAGCTTCAATTTAAACCGCAGCCCGCTATTGTTCAAAGCTCATTTTCTTATCATCGATAAACGAGTATGGCGATAGGAGATGAAGGAAAATCGTTGCCGATAATCCGTGGATCGACTTTAAGCGCATGAACGCGTGGATTCTGCGTGCAGCTCAAAGAGGATTATCATTAATCATGATTCTCATAGAAGTTGCTGTCACTTTTTATGTGCTCCGAAGAAAGATGAAAGCAGACACTGGGGAACAAACGACAGTATAAATCTATCTCGTCGCGGATCGTATTATGCATTCGAAAGTATAACGTTGTGAATAAATAAATTAAAATACGACAGTGAATACAATAAAAATATAAAAACTCTTATTTAAAATTTTTACCAATACCCTTCTTCCTTTTCTGCGTTCGCGATAATCACTCTTTTTTGATAAACTTTTTAATTCCATCAATATTAACTCTACAGTCATGGTCGTCCATTAGTATATATTTTCAATGGATCATGAGTTACGAAAATAATTTTTTTTTCAGCTTGGTGGTGATGTGCAGAGGTGACAGTAAAGAAAATTGAGGGGAAGACAAAGATCTATTAAAGATCATCATCTTCTTCTCGATCGAGATATCAAGATAACCCGATTAAGAAGTTCCTGTCGATAAGTTTCGTAGGCCACTTTGTAAAAGCGGAAACTTTTGCGTAGACGTGCCGTGGGGGAGATAATGGCAATTTCTGGTCTATCTGCACGCGTTAAAGGGTTTTTCAGACTTTTATCATTGTATATGTACTTATGGCATAAATTAATATGATTTACTACTGCCACAGGATATAGCATTGTGAAATTATAATTACTAAGATAAGTTTAATTATTCAAAAGTATTTGATATCTTACACAACAATTTTTATAGAACATGAAAATTATTTCGATAGCAGTCTAGATTGGAAATGCTAGAAATAACCTCTTATTTGCATGGTGTAATGGTGAAAAGTATTATGTGTTACACCTGAAAAGTGAGTAAAAAGAGAAATTGAAATTCTGAATTTAATACACGATAAGTTGCAGAATATATCTTGATCAAATTTTCCAACAAAGAGTAACTTTTATAGCTAAAGCTACTCCAATCTCCTGTCTTTACTATATAAAAAATTTGATTAACATCGATTCATAACTCCTCAAACTGAAAAAGATTGGATGTTTGAGGGGAATTTAAGGATAATTTCAATTAACACTAAGGTTTCTGTTGAACAAAAAGATTTATTTAAAACTTAGGTATGTTGTCTCGGAGAGAAATTTTAAATGATCCAGTCCAACTTTAGAATGTTATGAGCACTGAAGACAATAGGATAGGTACCTTCATAAATTTATGAGATCGTCGAGGGTGAATAAATCCTTTATCAACTCTGAATAAAGTAGATTTAAAGTTTCGAAGAAGGGTAAGAGCTTTTCAGGGCAAACTCTTTTCGGATTCGCAAAACAGGAAGTTGTGGCCCGAAATGTCTTTTCTAGTTACGCACAGGACAAAAAAATAATTATTTCACAATTTAATGCTTGTGTTAATATACATTTGAAAGAATTACAGAACAGCAATGGCCATTCTTTTCCCTACTTATGCATACAAGTAATACAAATTGACAGAATGTGGAAGTACGTAAAATAGTGGGTTGTTAAAAATTCATGAAATTTTAAATATGACATGACCTGTCGGATCTTGGAATTGAAATATTTCTCAGATATACATGCTTAATTCTCCGTGGGTAAGAAAACTTCAAATTCTAATTTAATTGGAGCACATAAAAGTTTAATTCAATTATTAGCGTGTATAAGAGAATTCTGACGAGGAACAAAAACCAGAAATAAAAATATTTCGTTACATTTTCATATCGAACTGTGATGTCACGCACTCGCACTTGCTTTTTAAAGAACACAATCCTTAAACTCAGAATGCACTCGGCATAAACAAAGCTAAATGAAACTTAATAAGAATCTCCATCTTACACTTTTCAGACAAAAACCTTGCGCTCCGAAGTACTTACTCGGTGATTATTCATATTTCTTTCTAAACGAATTCTTCACCAACGGGCATAACGATGGACATGTCAAACGAACCGGTCTACTATTTCAATTTCTCGCGAATCGATCAGGGGCCACGTGCTTTCTAATATCGACACAATAAAGCAACGCGATTCATGTTACGAATAAAAATTCAATCCCAAGCAAATCCGGCGCGAGCGGTCGCGACGAAAAAGCGACGACAGAAATCGCGACAGATTATTCTCGGCCGCGAGTGGGCCTCCCGTTCGAAACCCGAGGATCGACCGGGAGACTTTAAACGAGTTTTTACCCGAATGGACATGCTCAACAGCTGGGGAACGGTGGGCCGCCAAGGGGCCGCGAGGGGCGGGATGATTAGAAAGACCAGACTCGGAAAAGAGGCGAAAAAATAAAACAAACGATCGAATGGCTCTCTTGTTGCAGGTCGACGTCCTGAAAACGTCGAGCAACGATTCGATCGCGAGATTAATCCATCGAATGTAATTGGAAGGTCACAGCCGTGTCACAAGAGGGAGATTTACGAGCACGTGTGTCCGCACAAGTCATCCTGCTTTTGCTTCTTTTTTTTTTACAAAAAAGGGCCTCGCTCGTGCGACAACACAGACTATTCTGTGCTCGAATTGGCAAAAAGCTGAAAGCCCTGGACACCAATAGGCACGATTACAATACATTTAATTACCGCGGCTAATCAATCTTTGTCCGTACAAAATGCTGATTCGTTTATACGTTGTGTTAGACCGAAGGGGTGCGGTGCTAACGATGGTGTTGCTGGTGGGACATATGTAGCGGCGTCATAGAATAGCAGAGAATGTAGACAGTGGCGACTTTGAATAGTGGAAGCGATCAAGATCAAGACGTTTGCAACAGATTCAACTTAATTTTTTCACACTGTATTTATAGAATTATTGGAGGAACATGTAGTGACGAACTTGAGCCACATCTCCAGTGATTAGTAAAGGAAAAGGCTTCGTGATAAATACTGCTGGATGTGCTTTTATCACTCTATATAGGGTACAATCTTAATATATAAAGCAGAAAGTGTTTGTGTGTTTGTCTGTCGTCTAAAAACTTTCCAACGGTAAATTCTGGGGTCACGAAATGTGTTCCAGCTTATTAGGTATGCCTAACTAATCGAGATGAATGTGACTATTTTCACCAAAGAAAAATGAATAAAAAATTTATTTTTATAAAGTAAGAATCTAAATTTCGGGCGAAGCAAAGTAGTGAAGCTAACAAGTAGTTATACATTGATCCAAAGCTCTCCTCCATTTTGTTTTTCCCATTATCTTGCTGTTGTTATCCAAAAAGTATGCTGAATTTGTCTTTGAGCTCTTGATTTATTGATTCCTAAGTACTAGAAGGTGCTAACTATCTCATCCCTTAGTACTTTTTGGACACAACTAGATCTGTGCAAGATTCCATCAACTACAGAGAGTTATAACATTATAATGTTACAATTACAACGATATAACGTCTCTCTCTATATGCATAATATAATAGAAACGATAAAATTCATCTACTCGACATCGAATTTATTAGCACTTGAACTTAAATTATTTCTTGCTATCATTACCTACTACTAACAAAATTTCGTCGCACTAATGTTACTACCATTCTTCGAACAATCAATTCTGCACACTCTGTGAGAACTATTTTAAAATAATTTTCGAAGAGGCTTAAATACATTTTGTTAAATAAAAAAGCGATTATGGAATCTGAAATTATTGTTCTTTCCGTAAACGTTTTACGACTACGATACCGCGCAGAGCCAAACAGATTCAACGGTCCCTGTGAAGTATACATCTTGATGAGGCAGAGATCGCTGAAAACTGAAAAAAAGAACAGTCGCATACGACGTATGTCGTAAATTGCCGCAAGTCCCAGCAATGAATGCAAGTTGCAGTGGCGAACGGATTACTGCGACCGCAACGACAAAGCCTCCTTTTATTTATAGTTTCCAGCGAGCGTTGATCATCGCGGCGCGCGCCGGTATCGCCGGAGGATCGAGGGTTGCAACTCGGGAAGCTGAGCTTACGAAGATTCTCCAGGACAATGGTGGAGTTCGTAGGATCGACGCGCATGGCACTGTCGTCAGCGGATCTGTCGGAAGCACGTGGTGGTGGCAGAGGTCGCCCTTAAAGCTCACGAGCTTTCAAACTGGAGGCAGTCAGTCGCCAGCCGTCCGTGCTGCACGAGACGTGAGTTATGTTATCGTGTTACCAGAAGAACCCTTGCTTCGACGACAATGCGACGAGGCTCGACAACGTGAATGCTGGATTTCTAGCGGTAAGCCTTCAACCGCGGAATCTTTTCTCACATTAACTATAAACACTTCAAAAAGCTTTCTGATGGAACCTGGACCAGGTGACTGGCAACCGATTATCTGTTTATGATATTATGTATATATTTCTGCGAGAAGTTCGATGACAACGGAGGTTGTAAGTCGAGGTGTCCTGACGTCAACCAAGCGGTTGCAAAGAATTAACCGTGTACTACTGAAATGTGGTGATCTGTGTTGAGATGCAGTGAATTTGGATATTAATTATTTGTGAATCGACGGGCAATTTCCAGTAGCATATACGCAAAAGTGTTTATTGGAGGTACAATAACTGTAATCTTTAGGTACCGGATGAGTGAGTCAGGTTTTTATGAATTTGGACTATGATATGAAAACAAAGGCTGGTCATCCAGCATCCCTTTGCAAGTGACAGTGAAACTTTCATCTCGCTGAGTAGAGTAGCTTCTGTGTGCATTGTTGGGGAGTTTGTTCTTTTGCCTTCGTCATTTGTCACTCGCGCGCACTTTGAATATTTACGCGCGTTGTGCGAGCTTCCCACTGCTCTTTTCTCGTAAAATAACTATGTAGCTTGCTGGGTGTATCTTATATCACGAGCTCGTCGGAAATTTTCGAAGTTCTCGCTCGAGGAAATTCAGGCGGGGGAGGTATAAAGATTTTAATGGCACAGGACATCGTATCGATTCTCTTTAGAAACTTTCAACAGGCGTGGCAGACTTTGAAAATTAATGATTTGGAGTATGCAAATCTATAAAATTTCAGTCGATACTTTTATACATAGTTAGTTTGGAGCCAATGAGTGTTCGAAGGACCCAAGCGATTTGTGAATTATTTTTTATTCTTTTATTTTTTACCATGAAAAGGAAAACGTGAAAAGGGAAACTAGGAACACTTTTCATTTGTAAGAATAGTCATCAGCCTAAATGTAGTATTATGTTAAAGGGGTGGGAATCAGTTTACCATCAATTTGATAAAGAATGAATTAAGAAACGCGGATTTGAGGCTGTTAATTAAGGTGTAAAAATCGAATAATGAATTTTTTTACATTAAGTCAGTCTGAGAATAAATTTTTAGTGATCATGCTTTTAGTGAATATTTGTTTGTGTTAACCTCTTAAAGTCAGTGTAATACTCGTACATATGAACGATATTTTTGGCGTTCTGATCATATTTATTTTCAGTTTTGATCATTTGAAAAAGTAATAAACTTCTGAGGAGGCTCTCCATACGAGTTGGAACGTTAAAACTTATAATTATACAATATTCCAGAAGTAATAGCCACAATCAAGGGTGTCTTGAATGTATTGTATTATTTTATACGCACCCTTTGGATTTTCTCTTAAAGCCAGAGGTAGCACATAATTACCTGATCAACAATGTTTCGCAACACGGAAGTTTATACATAATTCTCTGTATAAATAAAGAAAAATCAATACTAGCTACTTAACAGCAATGAACTCGAAAATTTCAAATTCAAAAGGTCGTGTGTAAATATTTTTTGTAATCGAATGCACACACATCAAGCAATAATAACACTGCAGTGGCACTCCAAATACGTATTAGGTACTTTAAACATTCAGGGTGTCCACAAAATCGTGGTACAACCGAGCGGTGATTTCACATGCAAAAATTAGTCGAAAAAAGAATAACATTTTTTCATGTAAAGCTGCGTTTCTGAATAAAATGTGTTTAGAACTCCCACAGGTATCCGTGTTTGCCATGATTTGCTTCCTGTTATTTATGAAATAATGTTATTCTTCTTTTCCGACTAATTTTTATATACGGAATCAACGCCCAACCGGTTATATCACAATTTCGTTGACACCATGTATAAGTAATATCATTATCAAACATATTCTCATTATGCAATCAATTGCACCCTATATCCAGCAATGTCGATTATATTGTCAAAAGCAATTTCGAGTGTAAGGGACACAAAGCGTGAACGAATCGTCATTTCGTTTACCAAAAACGCTTATTAGGCCGATTATAAAATGCAAATTCTTTCTGCTCCATAAAATCAAGGAAGACCTGGATAAAAACTATGCTGAATCGGTTCTGAAATGAGAAACTAGTGAGAACTAGAGCTGGTACCGGATCGTGTCTGATTTGTTACTGAACTATTTAACAACGAATTGGAATCAAAAGTAGAACGAAACAGAGACCAGCAGCGAACTAGAATCGAATGACGATCGAACTCGTAAGAATCAGTACAGAACCGGCATAGGCCGGGAACTGAGCACGAATAGGACGTTGCAGTGGGCTTTTAGGATCTGTTCGACGAGGATTCAGGGTAATAGGATAGAACAAACTTTAAAAAATCGTTGTTCAGTGGATTCAATGTATCTACGAAATAGCATCGAAGATTCAAAAGGTAAAAGAACGCAGGGTTGAGAGAATGGAATGGTTTGGGATCACAGGAAATTCAGATGTGTGTAACATGTTAGACTCAAACCATAAACTATTCAGTACACTTTGTCTTTAATTAACAACTAAATGCGATTTCCTGCGCTTCTGATGTTCTGATTAGACTTTCGCAGTTCGTTTTAATTTCTCCATCGTGATATTAATCGATTCATAGGTACTGGAGAATGGTTTTATTCGCCACAAGTTCCTCATAGGTGATTCTACAAACCTATTTACCAGGACACTAGCGGAAACTGGCGTTAACCAGAACTTTAGAAACTATTGAGCCTGTACAATAGGGCGGAGCTTATTTTCCAACTATTAAAATATGATCTTCTTACCATCTTAATTGGTTCCTTTTTATGAAAATAAAATCGAGCAGAATAAGAGCACAATTGATCTATATTTACGGGTAGCTCAATGTTGGTGAAATTTCCAATGTACACGATAATTATATGGAAGGGCATGGAACACTAAAAATATTTTTCAAATGCATTCATTTGTTCATTAAGAAAAATAGAAACTGGGAAAAGGTATCATTGTGCCCCATCTGACGTATAATTAAGTAAAACAAGTGGTAGATTGTACCCTGACAGCAGAAAACAGACACTGTCTGATGTCTGAGCCTTCGTGGAGAATAAATTGAATAAATTATCAAATATAAATGTAAATGTAGAAATTAAAATATGCCCATTATAATTTTCATAATTTCTATAATCTTTGACTTACTTGAGCTACCCCTAAACATAAGAATGTATTGTCGAAAGTTTTTATATAGTGTTTGTATATCTAAATTCTAAAGGAACAATCAGGGTGGTAAGACTCACAAAAAATATTTAATTTTGTTTAACTTTTAAGCTCCACCCTACAGTACAACCCAGACACTTGGCAAAAACCCTAATACGATGTTTTCTTCATCCCTGATATTTTGCTCGCCTACTGGAATCTACTTGATTAATTCTTCAGGCACGACATCCTCTCCTTATTTCAAGCGATCGGTACATTTACATTCAGGAAGAATGTATTAGCTGCGATAAGAGGGTCGGTACGCTTGGTGGGGGATAGAACTATCAAACGCTGGCGATGAACAGTTCGTGTTGCGGTCACCGTGAAAAACAGACCAGGGTCTCTATCGCGGTTAGCGAAATTCACCAGGGCTTTGTGCCTCTCGTTACATGTCGTTTACATCCAATCTCTCATAATATTCGCCGGTGACCATGCACCTTTCGCGGGATCGATAGAGGGCCGGGGACGGGGTGGCGGCGACTAATTACGAGGCTTCTTTTTGTTCGCGCGACGCTCGTTATGTGGTAGCTAATTAGTTTCCTGAACGGCGTCTGGGCAAAAAAATGCGCGGGACATCTTAACTCGTGATAATTATGACGTACGCGGTGGCACGGCGCATTCAGAAAGTGGCGGAAAGATGCGGCGCGCAGACGTTGATGCGGCTCGTGAACACGCGCCAACTTGAAACCTCGAAAACTTTCCTAATGACCGGTATCCTCCATCAAAACTCCGCCGTCTTTTTATCAAAGAAAACGCAACGTTCAATGCCTACGTACTCGTTACCCCCTCAATTCAATCCGTCCCTTTACCCTCTACAACCGTGCTTCAAGACATCGAAACAATACGCCTCATCTTCCACAAATAGGATGCACACTTCGTTGAGCGTGGAGGATACTTGGCAAGAGCTTCGCAAGAACAATAACATTTCGGTAGAAGACAGGGGACTTCGGTTGTTAAATTGCTTAGCTACAAACTTGGGGGTGAAGATGCGGGAAATTATAGTAGGCCTCTGGATTCAACATTTTTACAGCTCTGCATAAAATCTTTAGAATTGCTCACTGTTGTAGGACTGAGTTGAATAAGTTTGAATTTTATTTCAACTTTGCCAAATTAGTTGCGTTGTATTCAATTTATTTTCTCGCCATTTTGAATGAAGGATGCCTACAGGCTTCTGACTGAAATGAAAGGTACTTAATTACGACTATCTTTTCAGGGAGGAGGCAAAGAAAGTATGCGTGTTTGTAGAAAATTTATCAAGTTTGGAAAATAACGTGGGCTCTACGATTTTGTACTTCCGATGTTTTTGAGGTTTAGGATTTGTAGGTTTGATGCAGTTCAATTTATTTATGGATAGAAAAACTCAACATTTTAAATGGTTTGGGACTTATTTAATGTGTTCTAGTAATTATTGAAAATATTTTAGAAAAGATATAGAAGTCGAGTGGTATTTCGGCGCTTTCTCAAGGTTCTTTAAAGAGAATTTCTTTTCAGAACTAATTAACTGTGATTAACTGTGTTGTTTCTCGTTAGTGGTTCTCCAACTCGTCATATGTATTTCATTCTCGCTTTTCCCTCGTCAGTGATTTAATTATAAGTAACCATTTACGTCATATTCGATTTCAAATACATTTAATTACTTCAAATGTGCGTAATATTAAAAATGCTTCCGTCTTTAATTTACTGGTCATGTAATATTCTGCTTCGTGAAATAACAGTTTTCTAGAAACTGTTATAATATCAGCTTTGCTTTCTGCTTTTACCAACACCGAAACTCTTAATAATATGCATTTTAATGCCTTATGATAATATAATAAATGCGCAAATAATATCAATATAGCAAACATTATTTTCTTTCTGTACAATTAATGAAAATGGAACAACAACAAATTATCTTATAATATATTGATTATATTAATATCCAGACAGTGAGTAGAATAAAGTAATAAATTAATTCGCTTTGGGATGTGGGTATGTTGTTATTGAGTGGTCGGTCTATCGAAGATCCATAAAAGCCCATTGTAAGCTTGTCGCAGACGCTTCGTTAATTGATGCAATATTTTACATAGATAATGTCCAATCCGGATATTCCCATTATCCTGGCGAAACCGGTCATTAGAAATTGATACCTATCAGAGCTGTAGAACGTCTGGGTGAGTGTAGAAATGCGATTCATCACGACCACTGACAATACTGACATTCACATTAATACTAATGTATGTAGTTTTAGTATGCAGGTATGTTTCTATAACATGATTTAGAATTCAATTAGTGGGACTTTCGACATGGATGCGTAGTATCAACACAAAATTAAGAATATAAATCGCGATTGTTGCGCAACCAACCGCTAACTTTTCGACATTTTCCTAACGTTCTCGAGCGCAGCACTGCCCCTTCGTCAGCTTTGCAGTATGCAGAATGCTAATTGTCCCTTTAACAAAGGCTCAAAGTTCACACAGAACCGCCTGTATGCCTCCTTGTTCGTTGGAGGTTACTGCTCTGAGAATAGGTCTACACTTCTTGCTTGAGCTTTGCCTACTTTCTCTTTTCTATGCATGGTCCAATTTTAATTTCTATTATCATCTTAAGGAATGTTTATTATACATATTCGGGATTCAAGAATTCTTTGTTGATTTTAGTGTGAGTGCAGAATGCCCCACAAAAGTACCATGAAATTTCAAAGCCTACCCAACAATTATAAATAACTTGATGAATAAAACGAGGATGGGAGGGTTGTCGATATGAGATAGCCTTTGCAGTTTGAAGCACTCTGTAAGTTTAAATTAATGAGAAAGTTAGTAGAGGGTTAAATAAAACGGAGGACTTGGAAAATAAATGGGACAAAGTTTTAAATTGGTTGGTAAATATCTGAATCGTGCTAAACTGACTTTTTATTTGCAAAAAGAACAGATTACACTTCTACTTCGTTATAATAAAAGTTCATGACTACACAATTAAAGATTTTCGATATATAGTAACTACGTAGAATATACACCGAGAATTCTATTCATATTCCTTTCTTGATTCTATTACGCTCCAGTTATTACTGCTTCGCCTACTTTTCCTTCCCGCCCCTTCGAAGGAAGTCGACAAATTTAATGTCACGTAGTTGAAAAATGAACGCGCGATGAACTGGTCGATTCTCAGGCACGCGAGCCTCGCACCTTCATTTTGATTTCGCGGCAAAGCAGATTGAAGTAAGACCCCGCAACTTTTGTTACCGGAAGGCGACGGTTTTCAAAGAGCACTTCTTCTTTTCATGCACTGCCACTTACGTTTCGAGATATTGCGATACTGCAACAGAAATTTTCCAACCCTTTCCTTATTTCCATACGTCAAGTCATCGCCTAAAATCAAGCAGAGTTCAGTGAATCACAAAAATATGATAAGGACATCCTTCAAAGCAGAATAACCTTTTTAAAATTCGTCCAAACGACTTGAGTTCTTTCGAGAAGATAGAAGGATTAGTTTACTAGGTGGCGTGTTTCGTCCTTTTGAAAAAATTGCAATTGATCGGAATAGCGAAGAAAATAGTGAAGTGTGATTCTTCTGATTATTTGACCAAAGAAAAATTGGTAGAAATTAATTGATTAATTGACCGTTTGGACAATCGTTTTCTATTCATCTGCAATTAATACCTCTTTCATAAGAACGTGAGTGTGTTGGAAAGTCTTGATTAACTGAAACGTAATTACATATGCCAGGGCACAGTGAACGCGCGTTATTTCGATAATCGATTCTGTACGCCGTGTCGAACAATAGTTTGCATGATCAGTGATCCATCTTATTCCAGTTTCGCTTGTAAGCGACTCAGTACATCGAGCGGAGCTCGTAAGCCGTCCGTTCAATTTCCATCGAAGCTGTACGCCACTAGGAATAGAGTCGAGCTTGACAAACGTGTCAACGTCACTGGCACAATCTATGCCGACGACTTCCTTTGACATACCCCGGAATCGAAGATCGAATAGCGGTAATCGATCTGGATAAGAAATTTAATTGTTAGATACATTACCGCATCGATGGCTGGATTAAATGCCAGAGCACCGATTTCGGCCAACGATACGTCAGTTTTACAGTAGAAGGGCCCGGGGTGAAATCATTCAAGAAAATTGTAATATTTGCTAACGTTATCGAATATTGTCAAGACGATTTCAAAGTTGATCATTTTTAAAGAAAGTTTCACTTTTTAGAGAAGGCTTCAACGAATTCGATCGCATTATTTCAAAGATGCGGCCTGAAGGTGATATTTGCAAGTGCAATTGTTTGCTATTAAAATAATTAATATAGAGGAGTACGATTACAATAAAAAGAAGAATGAACTTCGTACGGCTAACATTTTCGAGGATAAATATTCATTTATAGAATCTGGTTCCGCGAAAGTGGACAAAAATTGCAAATTATCTATTTTTTAAATAAACTCGAAGTTGGGAAAATGATGATTGAAACTCCCCTTAATTTCGTGTAAACTCATCAAAATCCCTGACATCGATTCTCCAAAGCGATCGATTTGGGGTGAAATGAACAAACATTTATTTTTTAGTTGACCAGCTTCTTTAGTTAAGCTAATTATTTGGGGTGGATTGGGCGTGGACATAATACAGCCGGGCGTAGGGCGATTCGTTGTGCAAAAATAAATCGAAAAGGTATAACAATTTTTTTTACACGAGCCACCATTTTTGGGAAAATCGAGTACGATTGTAATTCGCCTTACCGAAAAAATCGGCAGAATTTATCGGTAAATACCTATGACAAAACTGCGAATGAAATGGATTCTCTGTACAAAGAAGTCGCACTTGTAGAATAACTCTCCTTGAATTGGACTTTGTTATCGAATCGATGATTAGTCAATTGCGCGTGTATTCAACGATTTTTCAACCTGTATATTCCCGACAACAAAGCCTCATTTGAAGAAAAACTCGTTCCACAATTTCCGTTTATTTCCGCACAAGGATTCGTTACATTCGCAATTGTAACATTTTCACCGATAAATTTTGAAAGTCGATTTCCTCAAAAACGAAAGCTCGTAGCAAAATATTTCATTCCACATTTTCGATTTAGTTTAGCACAAGGAACCACTCTGTGCCCAGTTGTAACATACATCCTCAATTCCTCACCCACCCTGTATCTAATTTCATTGTTATTACTTGCATATTTTATTCTCCCCGAGCGCATACTGCGAATTTGTCGCGCATGCTTTGACCGTGAAGGTTTTAACTTTGCGAGGCAAAGTGTTTGCTGTTACACAACACGTGCATACTATACTAGTATAACAGTTAAACGAATTGTTCATATCTCTACCATTTTTCTCTCCTTTTCTTCTTTCGCTATATATACTCGCAACAAACATGGTTTACACTTTGTAGACGGCCGATAGGTCATTTTCGTCGGAGTGTGTAATTTCTAATTTGCTTTTGTCGTTGAAAGATTGTGTGCCGTATCGAAAACTCTGTGCTAGAAACTTAGAAGTTAATAATATACCTAGGGGAACAGAAAGGCTAGCGAAACGTACCTTTCAAGCTGTGAAATTGCGTTAAAATTTAACGTATTCCTTCGAAAATTGGAAATATATCGCGAAAAGCACTCCACTTTTTTTCTTTTATTTTTGTTACATCCACCCGATATTCCCGTGGCCATTTTTCACAGTGCATAGAAAATCTGTCGGCCGATATACCAGCTCCAACAGCCGGTACATCTTTATTTGTTAACTTAACGTTAAAGTCTATCGATGACATTTAAAAATAGTAATACGTAGGGATATTATTCTTTTATGTGTGGATCACCTGTCTCATCTAACGTGGATAATTTTTTTATAAAAATATTATCGATTAGTAACGATCGATTCGTACTTAATCCTAGTACAACTGAAAAAGGTGCAATTCTTTATCGAAAAACAAATCAGAAGCTTAGCATACTTGGTTCTGCACGACCTCTCGTTATCAAGTCAGGCGTTTTTGATAATCTGTTTATTTCTTTTATTTTTGTGCTAATAATCTGACTATTAGAAGTATACTCTCACAAATAACCGTGGATTATTAATTTCGCAAAGTATTAGTCGACTTAGGTACTACAGCTGCGTAAAAAGTTAAAATGATTCGTTTTAATCATTGGAAAGTATATTTAAATTTTCTAGGCCCTTGTACAGAAACAATATTGCTTCCAGAGCTTGGAACTCGATGGTTAAAACTTTCCTGCAGTGGACCTCGCGCGAGAAGAGATTTAGTGCATCTTTTATTACGTGGGGGAAATCAAAGATGTGAACAATTTATTTCTTGGGCTGTGCTGGACGCACAGGTTAGATCGATGCATTCTGCAGTTATCTAGTAGGTTTCATAGAATCGCTATAGTGTTAAGGTTTGCAGTATGGATTTGGTTTACACAGGGTATGATTTCTCTGCTGTATTTTTTATATTTGAAGCTTGTTCAGCACAGTTATTTTATGAGTAAGGAATTCTGCATTCCGTGATGAGACTCACTCAGTTGCAGATTTGACACAAATTTCGCACACAGTTAGGACACACCATGAATGATATAGGTACTAACCGCACAGGGAACACTATTCGTAATTTCTTTTGTAAGAATGATATCGGTTTAATCAACCAAGATCGGAAGAAATTAAAAAATATTAACACACCTAGAAGACAATGTAGACTATAGTTGATTCAAACTTGTGGTATTTATTTCGGATTTTAGTCGAGCACACGGTCTTCGCATATCATGACTTTGGAAAAGGTGGAACTTTGAACTTGATTCTCTTGTGAAAATTTAATTTAATACATCTTTTAATGTTGTATATATTCTGCACTAACAATATACAAAGTCTGAGTCAGATTGGTGACTAAAATCTCGTGCACTCCCCTTGTGAGAAGTTTTAAAATCTTTCGACGCACATTCATTTTGCAGAGGTACTGTTTGTTTAAAAAAGATAGAAAGAAATAGAACATATGTGAATGTCTATGAAATACTCGTGGCATTCCGAAAAGGTGACTTGTGTACGAAAGCCCTCAAGATTTCATTCCACTTTTCCACGGCAACTGATGTATTCTGAACCTACGATACTTCAAGCAAGAACTATCAACTTGCGTTGCGTACTTATCACTCACACAGCAGGATAGTTTCCATTGTTCAAGAATATCTTGAAGAGAAGGTAGGTACCATTTTTCTTCGATAAACTGCATTTTGGATTCTCGTGGCTGAACCTTTGAACTTTGGACATAGTAAAACTTGCAATGCTTGATGTTCCTGGTTGAATTATTCGAACTTCACTGTGTTTCTAACTTCTCAAAGATCGATCTTATGAACTGAAGAAATCCAACTTTAACATCATGGATTAGCTCTTAAATTCAGAAAGAACTTTGAATATGTATCGAATTACATATGTGAACACTGGTACGTGTGTAGGTGTTGCTGCTGTGGTTGCGCTAGCAAATGCGACGTGATTTCGTCACAAAAAAATGTTGTTGTGAAAGTTTAGGCCTGATGGTAGCATAAGAGTGCGAAAAAATAACACGCCTTAGGCCATGTGAAACGAGTTCTGTGTTCCTCTTTGCGTGCAAGGCAAAATAAAGGAGAAAAGTGTAATATTTCTTTCAAGAACTGCAATTTATAACACAGCAGAACGTTATTTATATGTACAGCTTATGAAAACACAGTCGAAATTATTATAGTCAACTTTTCCGTCTATATAATAACAAATATTGTAGTATAACAGACGTAACTACACTCCTCTATCACAAAGAATATTACATTCATCCATTTTATGTTAGCTTGAAATTTGTTAACCAAATATATCTATCTTAACCTGGTCTTCTTTACATTTAAATAGACGTTTAATATTCTAGTGGCCATTCCTGGACTCACGATGGTTCCTAAGTCTTCCCGCGTCTTTTCCATAAATTTTCAGCTCCGATTCCACTCTGCGAAACAAATGCTAATTGATAACTCATCTTCGTATGAAACGTGCCTCGAATAAAGCTGCCTCCGCTAATGCACGTACGATTATAGGGCATGCAGGGATTGAAGATCACACTGTCGTGAAATTCAATGCGGTTAGCTGATTTCGTTCAGGCTCATTAATTATAGTGGTACCGACATATTGCCTGTAAAATCTGCCGGTAAATGGGACAGAGGGAACATGCTTGGGAGGTGGGGGCGAGTTACGTGACATGCAAACGGTCTAATTGAAAACAACAAACGTTAAATAGCTACTCGGGCTTGAAAAGATAACACACGGAGGGGTTGTGGCCCTGGTCACAGTTGTCAACTGCAACCCTACCAGCTCCCCGTTTGCCAATGGGAATGAAAGAGAATGTTGGTTAATTAGAATACTGTTCGCGGTAATCGAGGGGCCTAAATTAGCGAGCCCTTCAACAGTGTTTAATGAACCAAAATTAGATCGTCTCGTGGTGCGAGGCATGAAAGCAGGATAATGCGCTCCCATTGCACGTCGTGTATCTTGAATTCAGTTGTTTCTCTTTGAAATATGTGAGTATCAAAATATGTGCAGCACGAAAACGAAACATCGTGACTTATGAATTACAGAAATTCTGATTATTAAATGTAGGATTTTATGACCACTTTGGTTCGAATACTGGGAAGACAATTTTTCAAATAAATGTAAATTTATACTTGAATGAAATGATTGAACTAAGGAAACCTAGATTCAGGGAAAATAAATATCAAAAGGCTTTCGTGTCTATAGTAAGTTACTGGTTTATCTGCAAAAATTATTGAAATATGGAGAACGATATGGATCAGTAAATAATTTATGTTGCACGGCTATGTTGAGCTGCTTATTTTTGTAGCAACTTATGTGGCGAAATATTAATTATAGAGTAGGTATGTTGGATAACAGTGGAATCTTCCAAGTAATTTACATTAATGCGCTTAGCTACAAGTTTCTGTTACCGAGTTGACGCGATCAGATCCACCAAGTTACGTTGTTTAAGGCGGGGAACAGTACACGAACTTTGACGATACTCCGCGGTATCTAGAGACGCGGTAGCGTCTCGACGCCAAGTACATGAAAGACACCCGGTATATGTGTCGATGTCGCTACCGTGTACCTTTACTCGTCGCAGAGGCATTCCAACCTCACTTTTTATTTATTTCACTAATATCTCATCACGCCTGCGATATATTCTAAATTTAATGGCATTTTTCTTATGTAAACCGCATGTGAGCTTTCGAATAAGACCAAATTCAATGCAATCGGTCCACGCATGACAGAGATATCGTAATATCGTCTCATGGATCTGTCAGAAATGGTAAGGTTTGTCTTCTTCTTCTTCTTCTGATTCTCCAGTCAAAATTTTCGTCGACATAATACGTATACGCGTTATACGCACACCTTCAGCCAAAACGATACTAACACATGTTTCGTTCGTCGATTCGTCGACTCTCGGGACCATTCGGCAGGGATCGTCGTCCGTCATTGTACACATACCTATATATGCTATTGTAACCTATACCCTATGTACTATTGAACAACTTGCAGTTTTATATAACGACTGGAGTAAATTCTTTGAAATTTAAATTTCTATGCACGTGAGCACCTCCAGGAGGTGATTCTAAACATGACTGTGCTGTGAGGTGGAATTCTGGATAAAAATAGAGGTTCAATGATGTTAAATTTGTTTGTCGAACCTCAATTTTCAGTTTCATGTAACGACTACTGTAAATTCTTTGAAATTTAATTTTATATGCACGCAGGCATTTCCAGGAGGTGATTCTAAACGTGACTGTGCTGTGTAGTAGAATTCTGGATGAAAATAGAGGTTCAATATGTCAAATTTGATTGTCGAACCTCAATTTTCAGTTTCATATAATGGCCAACGTAAATTCTTTGAAATTTAATATTCTGTGCACGTGGGAACCTCCAGGAGATGATTCCAATCGTTAATGTGCTTTGCAGTTAAAATCTAACTGAAAGCGGAAGGTCCCGTGAAGTCAAATTTGCTTGTCGAACCTCAATTTTCAGTTTCATGTAACAACTACTGTAAATTCTTTGAAATATAATATTCTGTGCACGCGGGCATCTCCAGGAGGTGATTCTAAACGTGACTGTGCTATGTAGTGGAATTCTGGATGAAAATAGAGGTTCAATATGTCAAATTTGTTTGTAGAACCTCTATTTCAGTTTCTTATAACGACTGATGTAAATTCTTTGAAATTTAATATTCGGTGCACGCGGGAACCTCCAGGAGGTGATTCAAAACGTGACTGTGCTCTATAGTGGAATTCTGGCTGAAAATAGAGGTTCAGTGATGTCAAATTTGATTGTCGAACCTCAATTTTCAATTTCATATAACGACTGGTGCAAATTCTTTGAAATGTAATACTCTGTGCACGCGGGAACGTCCAGGAGGAGCCTGTAAACTCGTTTAGGCATTGTTGTCGATTCTTGTTAATAATTGAAGCCAAAGCAACATTGAATTTACCCTTATAATGCAATTGAGATTCAGTATACGTTCATATATGTAGAATTTATCCTTAATTCTGTCCTGTGATAAAGTCTTATCACAGTATTTCAGTATGAACAGTCGTTCATGGCCGTTGATGATGATACAAATTATATTTGCATAGGGAAGAAAAAAGAAGTGAGATCCCCATAAAAAACTTCAAAAAAGTAAAAAAATTACGCCAAGTACATGAATTATTATCTTTGTAAAAAGAAGTGAGATCCCCATAAAAAACTTCAAAAAGTACAAAATAAGGCAAGTACGTGAATTATTATTATCTTTGTAAAAAGAAGTGAGATCCCCATAAAAAACTTCAAAAAAGTAAAAAAATAAGGCAAGTACGTGAAATCAAATAAATCACAAAAAATAGAAGTTAATACTAATTACAAAATAAAAAAGGTGTGAAATCAAAATGAGCTGCAAGTACATAAAGGTGCTTTCCAACTGCGCTTAAGATGACACAACTACATATGCACAGCTAAAATGCAGTGTTCACAGCTTCCATTACTCATATCGCGGACATTTTAATGAACCCATCAAAAAGAATTCCATTTAAAAACATTGTCGTAAATTAATAGCTTTACAAAATTAATGATATACAAAAATTGCGCCAATTATAACAATGGCTATTTATACAAAGAAAAAATGTATTAAATAATATTAAGCAGATATATTTTTATACAAATAAATATTTTAATACGAATAAATATTTTATTCAAAATACTTGGCGCTGCGCTCCGAACAGATCCGAATTGGTGTTGCTAAACTGAATAAATGTGTTTAAATAGCATTAATCTTTTTCTCCCTTTCTTGTATGCTACATATGATACTAGAATTAAATATTAAATATATGTAGAATAAATCTGACTGCGTTTCCAGTATGTATATGTATATTATGTATTTTAGATTGTAAGGGAGTTATTCTAAATTATTAATAGTAAGACAATTAGCGTTTCTTCGGTTTCGCAGCGCCAAGTATTTTGAATAAAATATTTATTCGTATTAAAATATTTATTTGTATAAAAATATATCTGCTTAATATTATTTAATACATTTTTTCTTTGTATAAATAGCCATTGTTATAATTGGCGCAATTTTTGTATATCATTAATTTTGTAAAGCTATTAATTTACGACAATGTTTTTAAATGGAATTCTTTTTGATGGGTTCATTAAAATGTCCGCGATATGAGTAATGGAAGCTGTGAACACTGCATTTTAGCTGTGCATATGTAGTTGTGTCATCTTAAGCGCAGTTGGAAAGCACCTTTATGTACTTGCAGCTCATTTTGATTTCACACCTTTTTTATTTTGTAATTAGTATTAACTTCTATTTTTTGTGATTTATTTGATTTCACGTACTTGCCTTATTTTTTTACTTTTTTGAAGTTTTTTATGGGGTGTAAATTATACACGAAACAGATGATTATTTTAGCGAACGTCCACTTTTCCCGTTTGCTGTACGTACCATTTTACTTACAGCATAGGAAAGGTTCTTCATCCTACATCTTTTGTGTTGCTCCTATTGCACTCTGATGAATAAAGTTTTCATAACATTATTTGGAATAGTACTAAAAACCTCGAAGAGGAAAAATAACGTTAATACTATTACTACTTGTTACTCCCACAACGGAAAAGGGAAGTAGTGTAACAAGTGGAGGAAATCCGAGGGAAATTCTTCGAGAACCCAGATATATTAAAGAAAAATGGAGGTCTACCGAAAGCCGGTATTACGAGTAATAGAGACATTTTTTCTCAATGGAACAGTGGAGGTACAGATGAAAAATGTCTGGGACGAGAACCAAAGGGAAACTTATTTTTCGCGTACGCATGGCGTGATGCTATTTACGATTTCCTTATAACTTTTCGGATAAATTACCTTCAGAAACAGGCAAGGATAAGACAGATTTTCGAAGGAATTTGAAAATGACTGGGAAACTAAGGAATTTAAGGACAAAAATTTACACGGGAATAATAGTTGACTAAAAAATGTGATTAAAGATAAACATTCTTCACCTTTTCTCCTATCTAGAAAATGTTATGTTTCTCTTACTAACATGGAAAGTTTCCTCTTATTAGTACTCTGACTCTTTATTGTGTAAGACTTGAAGTTACTCCTTACTCGCTATTTAAAGTTTAAAGCATCACGTCAATATTCTAAATTAAAAAATGGCGTTGAGTGTTCTAACGTCTACAATTTCGAAGCAACGTTGTTCGCTTTAATGAAGTTTATGAATACCCTTTTCATTTTATTACGAAGGAGATTCAATTTTTGTATAAATTACATGGATTTCAGAGTCATACCTTTCTTCTCTTTCACCAAATGTATTAGTATTTCTTACCTGCCTGTAGGTAGCTATGCAATGGGCATGTATATCTGGACCCCAGAACCAGAGTTGTTGTTCACTGTTTCTTAAAAATTACATACATGTTTCTCGTAGGAAATTTTTGCTCATTAGGAAACATGTAAAGCTGCTATTTTTAAAAAAGTGGACTTAATACACTTCGACTCTGGGGTCCAGATACATGTATGTAATGAAACTTTTATAAATTCCGATTTATTTTTATTCATTAACAACGAATTCAAATAACTAGGTTAGAATTAGCGTCGAATCATAGGCATTCTAAATACCCAAAATACCGAAATTGTAAGATGGCAATACTTTCGTAACTTTGTAAATTTGAAAGATTCGCTTCAGAATTTCATGCCCAGTCAATAAACTGAGAGTGCGGTTTGAAAGTGGGCGAATCTTCACACAAAAATAAATGTGAAATGTGAAATGTGAAAAAGAATTCTCACACGAGATTCAGTTCTCAAAAGAAATCGATTTTGAAACCTCGTTGCGCACGCATAGATCTAACTACTGTAATACTTGGCAACATGCAGCTGTATAAATGATACAACTAATATAAAATGAATCCGTGTGCAGAATTAACTCGAAATAGTAAGAGAACTTCCTTTGTACAAGATTTTCTTTTCGAGAAAAATTCTTTTGAAGATACAACCGATTCATTGTTAAGTGCACACCCCCACAAAGAATTCTCAGTCAATTTTCTCGAAAACAGGCCTCCCTGCCAAAAACTGTTCTTTCAGATTTCAGCACCACATATTCGATGTACCGATTTTTCATTGCACAAATAGTCATCATTAATTCGAAACTAGACTAGATCGTTTTTTTCTAAGGCAACGTGTGGCTGAGGTCCGAAACCGTAATACTGAAGTATGATTGTCAGTCAGCTGAAAGTATGGTGTAATCCCAGTAAAGAGGCAGGTCGAGGGTGATCGGGACAGTTGCCACTTTTTCCTTTTCTACAAGGTAAAAATGGCTCGCACATAGTATCCCGTGTGTGGCCGGGTGATCCCTACTATAAATTCGCTGGATTACGAAGTGGTACGTGCCAGCATTGGCGACTGTTGGGTGGGAGGTTGCGGTGGCCAGCTTCGAAAAGCCAGTTTCTGGGAATACGGGCCGCGTGCACTTCGTCTTCCCTTAAATGACACAGGGAGTGATCGGGCCGACCTTTTAAAGTAACCCCTGATAAGTTAAACTCGAACAAAGGCCTGGCTGAAGTGTGGAACGATTGGCCGCAACGAGAGATTTCTGTAAAAATTTTCCTTCCGCTTTTACAATTTCGTTCCCTCCCACTGGTAGTGCCTTTTATTCCACTGCCTCACTTGTTTGCACGTTCCGCACGTTTACAATTTACGCTTAAGTTCTTTTCAAACGCTGCTCCATCTAATTGAGTTCGAAGGCGCGCGATAACTCGACCGCGCGAAACTGGGATCCGCAGCACGAGATAAACTCCGACAATGAGCTTGTCGGAGGAAAATCTTCAGGCAACTGTTGTATGTGTAAAGATTCTGTTACGCCAGTCTAAATAATTTGACAGCTGAGAAGTGTTTCCTCGTGGTAGAAGTTGGTAGAACATAGAACGTACGTTTTCATAATTTGTTCAGTTCGGTAATTAATACATGCATAATCGACGTTTCGGTTGACAGACATTTCATTGCACTTCGACACTTTAAATGATAGGTAAATAAAATAATGATTCATTATCCCATAAATATTCTAAATTAATCAGGTGTAATAATTGTATTTTAATACGAATTGTCAGTAACTAATACTAGATGATGCTACTCAACTATTCTCAACGATTCTGAGTGACACTTGAAAAATTAATAACATCCTGGGTATATGAACTCAATTGCTCCAGCATTACTAACTAAAAAGCATGATTACTTTTGCAACTAAATAATATGTAGCCTGATAGCCTCGTTGCTACAACCCCAATTCTGCTGAGGTTTTTCCGTGACATAGTGATGTATTAATTGTAAATTAGCGTGCACGTTGGATGAGTCCAATCTCGTTCGTTCTAACAAATATTTTTCCACAAATGTTTGTCTGTCTTTATTGAATTAGCCGGCCGCGCCAAACGAACCCGTAACATGGAAACTTGAAAACCAGAAACACTGTAATGGAGTTGAATAATTAAGCACGCGTGGAATAAATTGCAAATACTTCGTTCGGAATTAAAATTACGCCCCCGCAACAATTTGTATTCCTGGAGACGACGTTTCGTGTCGCTGTAGCCTGGCCACGGGATAAAATATTTTGAACGTGAAAGAGGCAATTCGCTGGCCTGTCCGGAGTTCTTTATGATATAGAAAATGTTTTAACAATTTTCACTATATGCAATATTTGTTTGATATACTTTGCGAATACCAGTGCGATATACTTTTATGTTGAATTTCCAGAACCGCTACGAACTGGCTATGTACTCACGTAGCGAAAGTAAGATAGTAATGTAAAAGTTACTTAGCGATATAACGAACGAAAGGAATGAGAAGTCAGATCAACTGGGCCAATTAGAAGCCCCACGTCGGTAAGACGAGGTTGCTACATTTCTTCTCAACTTTCGATGTCTCCCCAGCCGTACCTAAATATCCCACTGTTTAAATATTGGTTTCACAAACTTCCAAAGCACGATCTTGCAGTTGATGAGTAAGAATAACCCGTTTTAAATACCTTCCTCCGAAAGGCCTGCCACTAGTCTCCTAATTCGCACTGGAAACCCCCATGCCCCTTGAAATATTCTTTCAATTCAGCAGTCACTATATTTTCAGCTTAATAGATGCCAGACAAAATCTCGAGGAATATTGTGTACAATAGGGAGGAAAAATCATTTTTCGTGCCCCCTACCAACTCTTCAGTAAGCTTCGTTCAACGAGCATCCTTTAACGAAGAAAGAGACGGGAGAGACTACTGTCAGATCTCGAGAGAGAGTTTCAGCCCGGAGACATCTCTGTCGATCGATCCCCTTTTGTGCAACGACCAGTTCGCATCCTCGCCGTTGCTGTGGTTTAACGATGCCCGGAAAGAACGCGACTAATTGCAAGAAAAAACTCTTGTTAGATTCGCGAATCACGTTAATTTTTACGAGCAAACCTCGCGCCTGGTGAACCCCCTAAGTCCTCGACGTACATAAATCCTCCTCTCGGCCTTGTTTTAAAATCCTCCATTGTGCGCAGGTAATTTTGAATTTCAACATCCTCCTCGGGTTTACTCCGTAAATAGTGGAGGGATATTCCCGCTGACACGCTTTATCTTCCGATTTCGAGTGCTTAACGACGACTATTTCCTCACTGAGAAAAAAATTTGCATATTAACAAGCGAATGTGTGTTTGCTGGAAATCCCTCCAATTTAGCAAATAACAGGAGTTGAATGTGAAATGTCTCGTGCTGCCGATGTTTTATAGATTTAGAATTAGTATGATGATGCCATTCAATTTTGAGGGGTGGTTTCAATTCCTAAATATGCAAACGGGCCAAAATAAAAAGACAGTTATTTGTTATTTTTCGGTCCTCTAAAACATATCTGAAAACCAAAGCAATCGGAGGCGGACACCTGGCTATTTGTTAGATACTACTGATGAATATATTGATTTCGATCTCGCAAAGGGTCTGGGATAAGTGTCGGGCGGTTCAACTTAGTCCTCTTGCCTGAAGATTATAAAAACGGTTTCAATTCATTTTGCGTAATTTTCTCTACATTAGGTACATGAAAAAAGGTGCAAGTAATTTACAATATTATTAACACTAATAATTTCTAGTATAATGATTACAAAGCAAAGCTTTATAATCATCCTAGAATCCTTATCAGAATTATTCTTCCCTTTGATTTCCTCTAAGTAGCATCATACAAATGCAACTTTGTGTACGGGATTCTGACGAGTAATGTTCGTCTTGTTTCATCCTATCTCCTATCATCGTAATTCCGGTCCTTTGTCCCGATCTACCCATTGTTAATTGTCCTGACGTAGTAGTTCTACGAGACACATCCCCATAAAGTCCAGGTTGCTTGGTCCTTGTAAACGTCGCCATAATAGCGTCTTTAATGGGTCTATGCAACGAGAATGGAGACATTCGATTACCTCCCTGCTGTAACTTACCATTAATGCAGCCGCTGTTACCATTTTCAAGGCGCACTCGAAAGCGAGTCTACTGTTTTAACCTCGTCGATGCTGCAGCATTACAATAAACCTTAACTCAGCTCCAAATAAAAAGTCTGCAATATTGCGGGAGCAGAAAATAAGTCGGTACTTCATTAATACATCAAAGCATTACTTTCAATTACTTTTATAAATAGGGAAGAAAATTAATATGCGGTGATCCTGCAGCAATTTTTCTGCCAGCCTGGAGCATTAAATATTATTTTTTTAAACATTTAATGAACATGTGTGTATTCATCTTCACTGTACACAGTGGTCCCACTATCATGACTTCTCTTTTTTGTTTAATTGAGCTCAAAGAAACTTTCAAATAGAAAGATACAAAGCTTTACATGGATTTTTATATATTTTTTTAGTAACTAATAGAGGACCTTGCAACAAAGGGGCAGCTTCATTTTTGATAATTTTTGAGTTACGACGTGTAATATACTTAAGAAAAAAATCTACATCGTTTGGTGCACGTTTGTTGCAAATCCGATAGCAAATGATGTTTCTCATAATTACACTTTCTTCTACTTGTATTGGCATTTACTTACCTCTGACTCGTAACACCGCATAAAACAATTCCATTCGTAGTTTCAAGGCCGTAGAAGATTCCATCTCCAGTTGCACTGCGACGCGACAGAGCAAGGCTCGTCATAAATATCGCGATGAAACGAGATTTCCAGGGCACGTAGCCGCAATGTCCTGGGATCCGAAAGACCATACCGTTACTCTGACTAAAATCTTTTGACGTCTCAAGTATTGCCCCCTATCACCTCGCTCCCTAACACCTCTGTGGCCCCGCATATGTTATTCTGCCGCATTTACATGCGTTTTCGTTGGGGGTGCACCGAGGAAGGAATTTATTGCGTTGCTCCAAGATAATGTTCGCGAATCTCGTTACGGCTGCCACGAGTTTATTTGTTCCGCGTCCTGGTTCTTAATAATTCAGAGAGACATAGCTTTACGACTTACTCGTTGCCATTACGCGTGGTGTATTAAAGGATTTCTACTAACGGAAAAAAAATAAGTATTTGCCTCTGTTGAAAAATGGCTTTAACGTTCATCGCTATTCGAAACTAAGGATTTTCCTACTCCAGATTTCATTGCGTTGTATGATTTTGCATTTTCGCGGGTGGAAATCGTTTTACTGCTTGAATTTTAGAACTCTTTACGCTTGGAAGTCCTTCGTCCCCTGTTAATTTTTAAAATTTAAATTAGAGAGTATCTTCTACGGTCTCGGATTAAACGCGACTGGTTCTGAACTTGTGAACCAATTCGCAACGGTGCCGATTTGTTCAAGATGAACTTTTGTAATAATTTTTCGCAAAGGTTTACCTGCCATCGAGACACAATCAATCCAATTTAGTATAAAATCCTTTTAAATTCATTCAGGAGTATATTAATGTTGGCATAGTTCATCGATAACACCCGTTTCAACACTGTTCGCCTAAAAGGTCTTTTGACACTTTCGATAGTTTAAAGAAGTTTTGAACAACGACCTAACTCAATGAACCGGGAATGTCGGCGTAAAATATTAGGTTACGGCAGCAGCTTTCACAAAATTCGCCGTATAAAAGTAAAATGTCACTTCGATACTAGTCAAATTATTTAACATTCCGGAAAAAACTCTGTTAGCTCCTACCAATGTTTGTGTATTTATAACGAGTCGCCTTAATACACTTTAATTTAAAAACGAAAAGTGTCTGAATGACGATTCTTTTCGGAATGGCAATTTAGGTTGAATAAAGCCGTGGATCCACCGGAAGGCTAAGCTAAGCTATGTTGTGTTAAGTTTAAAAGTATTTGCTTCAATACATATACACGGAACTGTTTCCACCAAAAGCTAAGCAAAGTTGCGCTATGATTTTTTCAGAAGCTAAGTTAGCTCGACGTAGCAAAGATTCCCTCGTGAGCGATTTTTCGGAAATATAGCAACACTTGGAAATGGCTTTCAGCACGAAATGATCGAGAGACACGTGTACTGACTCACGTTGATATAAATAAAAAACAATGTCAAAATTGACAGTTCTACGTGTGCCTGAGGGAGGTCCGCCGCGTATTCAAATGATACATCGGTCGTTCATGTAAGGACGGTAAAGTCTGCATTGCAAATGCGTTTACTTTATTATACCGGTACAATAGTCCGGCTACCTAACGACGCTAGCCAGCCGTGCGCATATTTTAGAATGAAAACGGCAGGACGCTGGGTTGTTCCCGCAGGAAAATCGCGGTTTCCGCTTTACAAGCGTCAGCAGCTGCGGCTGAATCCCACAGAAACTGGGAAAGTTCGTTTATCGAGGCGATCTTGTACCTTAATTCCATCCTGCGAACCTCCGATTTCCTGCTATTCTTCCTATTCCTCCTTTTCTAATTTTCTCGTCTTTTGTTTATTCCACTGATTACTCTATTTCTTTCCCGTGTTTCATTTTACTCCACTCGTAGCACTCATTACCTACCTTTGTCTCCGTAATTCTGCATGCTTCAATACTTCTGCAAGCTGATTTGTAAAAGAACGTCGACGAATATAGGTGCATGTACTTACTGCAGATAGTATTCATTAAAATAAGGAAACACCGTACAGTCAACACAGGTCTGCGAATTAATCCTGATGAGGATTGGTCGAGGCACAGACAGTAGTTTCCTTCAAGTACCTAGTGCTTTTATTTTGGTTTCTTACAAAGTTGGTATTTTCATGGGAGATATATTTTAACAATAGTAAGATGGGTCACATAAGAGTCATAATTAATTGCTCAGAATCGAGTTTAGTAAATAAAATAAAGTACCTATATTTCCCTCCGGATTAATTTCCAAATTTATGCTGATTGGACGTTCTTTTCTAAATTATTTGACCCTTTTTACACACCACTTTGTGCAACTAATCGTTTACTTCCCGCTGCTATTTTCTATATCTTCTATTCTGATTTTCTTATGATGTACCTACCTGGGTCTGCTTGAAATCTTACTTATTTATTCATACCCTGAACCTTACACTTTTGTATAAATTTCTCTTACTTATTTCTCTTTTGATACCAGTCTATTGTCATTCTTTCTGCTTCTGTGCCCTCTCTGCAGTTTTTGTCCGAACCTCCGCAGTTGGACCAGTTCCTGTGTATCATACTTTCCTGTTTTGCATCAACTTGTTTGTCTACACTCCTCTCTCACTTTCTTTTCTCTCCTATCATTTTATAATACCTCTTACCATCTTTCTGTTTCTAACTCCATGTCACGTTTCCGTTCCGTTTCGGCTTGTAATCCCGTCTTCCACCCCGACTGTGTAATTGTCCCGCGCTTCCACTCGGGCAAACATGGACGCGGACGCTCCGTGGGGAACAACCGCAACGAGATCGGCACTTCACTGCGCGTTTTACATTTTAAACGCAGAATTACATCGGCCAGGGTTTCAGTCTTTCGTCGCAGGACTTTCAAAGTGACAATATTCGTAGGCAGCGACAAGAAAGTATTGTACAATGTTAAGTCTTTTGAGTGATTCGTGACTCGAGAGCGTGCCACGATTTATGTAAACTATAAATCATTGGAAATGTGTCGTCAAGTCGAACCGAATGATGTCATTCTTAACTTCGAAATCAGATAGGGTCGCATCGATTTTTTTATCTCTAAGTTGTTCAGGTATTTCCAAGCGGTCGCTTCTGATAGAAAACATGAAATTTGAATCGCTTCCTAATTTCCTTAATTATAAATAATCTAAGAGGAGTGTAGTTCAAACTTAAGTTCGCCAGAAAAATCTGGTCAATCCATTGGCAGTACAGAGACTCGGCTGTCGCGTGAGCGAATGCTTGTTGAGGCGAAGTATAAAGCGAACTACGAGCTTAATTTTGCTTTCAAAGTAAACATTCGGAGCCTTTCGAACAATACTTTCAATGCTTTGCAGAAAATATGGACCCGAAAATTGGCTTTAAGGTTCTCGATTTCGAGGTTTCAAATGAAAGAAACCAGTTCCAAAATCGCGTGCGAGGATTGGATCTTAATAAGTAGGTACAAAATGAATTCTATTTATATTTTCTATTCTTTTTTTTTTTTAAAGAAATCGCATTGTGTCGAGGTGAAGAAGAAAATGACTAGTTCATTGTTACCCAGCGAGCATCGCGTCGGTTTTCACCCGAGTTCTACAGAGTTTCAGCAATTTTTCGGGATACTTGAATACTGGTATGAAAGAGATACGCCCTGGTTGCTTGAATACATCATTCTTGGTCGGGTTGCCGAATATTCTGTTTGGAGCACAGCTAGATACCCGCTATCTCTGCGGGGTGCAAGCATCGGCGCGCATTCGCACTTTGATCACATGTCCGTTAGAATGGCTTTCTTTCTCCCCTTCTTTTTCACCCCTGCCTCTTTCCAGCTTTCGATTATCACGGGTTTCTAAACGAAACATCGAACGTTGTTGCGTGCACGCGAAAAATTGAGCGAAATAGTTTTCTTTGAAAATTTCTGGCTTTAAAATTTTCTTTTCCACCAGGTCGCATATTCTTTATATACATATTAGGGTTGCAACGGAATCGATACGGAACCGTTTCGTGTCGGATACGGATGATATAAATTGATCTTTGAGCGTACTGTGTAGACACAAATAGGACTTTCACCTTTCTTTTCTACTTGTGTAGAGTATGTATTAACATAGAATCTTCAAGAATTTTTACGTACCTCTTGGAGGACAACAGAGGTGCACCAGACTAAGTAGTCTCGATCCATTAAGTCGTAACAGAACGCCACAAGACTTTGGGGCATGAAGGAAATGTCGAAAGACCCTAATAACATCGACAGGAACCATAGTGACCAGTTCAACGTCCTCTGGAATAACTTTTTCCTATTTCTTTATTCTATAAATGGCAAGCTGAACAGATTTGTAGTTGGTGAATAAGAATCCGTTATATGACCATAAGTACCTCGAATAAATGTATTCTATCTATATATATAAAATCCAAATACCACTGACTCGTGTATTCCTCCAACTCACTGACTCATCAGTATTTCTCTGGAAACACTGCTCCTAGGACTATGACATTTGGTGGGTATGTTCTTCTTAGCCCTGAGGTACTCACTAAGAAATCTTTTTAAAAACTCCCTACTCTTCACCGGAAAAAGATTTAAGCTAGTAACTACTACACACCAAAATCAGCACATCAATATTTGAAAAATATTCCAAAAGCACACAGCTCACACCTGGAATGCGTTGCCTTGATTATGAATACACGTAAAATAGGTGTGTCAAATGGATAATAAATAACAAGTGATAACTAAAATAATAATAACTTGGTGAAGTAAAGTTGCAAGGAATCCTGTGCAGAACGGAACACAATACAATTTCCTGTTCCTCTTCCTTGCAGCAATCAATCTATTATTTACTTGCATTGAATTACATACCTACAATCCTTCAGTAAATACATACCTACAAATCTGTGTTTACATTCGCGAGAATATTCCTCCAATTAAAATATTGGCCAATATTTGCCGTAGTTATTTACGTACTCTTTTTCGATAATTCCAAGTTTCTCGGTCGTAGTAGATTCAACTGTAACGGCGAACAATGGAAGCTAAATCGCATGGCAAACACAGCTGTGTGCGCAATCAAAGTTAGTATTACATTCTTGATGAGACTCTCAAATAATTTTCTCCCCTGTGTTACTAACAATTCTGTCGATAATTGCATCCCTCCTGCTGTTTGTGCATTGGTACGGAAAATGCTAGAAAATCTAATTTACATCATAAAATTGCTCGGAGTTTGAGTTCTACTGTCTACGTCATACCGGTGACCTGTTTCGTTGAGAACAGAGTTTCTATTGTAGCTCGTTATTTTGATTTTCTCTTTATATGTAGAATTACAGCGTTCCACTTTAGTTTTCGAATACACTGTACAATGTGCCATGCAGAGATTTTTGCCTTGAAAACCAATTGTTGTAGGTACTATATTTTATGTGGATACTACAAAGCAAAAATGGGCAATTTATACAAAATTCAACTAACGCATGAAAGTTAAAAAAATTATCCGTCACGTGTCGAATAAAGTTAGACCGGATTTTGGAACCTCGAAAAACGAATAAAGTAAAAGTAACTTTTATTCGATCCGTTATTTAAACAATTTTTTATTTAGTTATTTTCTCTTGTATATACGAATAAAAAGAATAAAGCACACAACGAAGAGAATGAGAAATACAGTATAGAAATGGCCTCAGCTGCAAAAATTATAGCGTTATCACATTCAATGAATAACTTAATAAGTAACTTAGAATTTTTTTCTTCAATTCCGAATATTTCCCTCTAAAACGTTGTTACAAAATTCAGAAATGCTAATACGTAATAATAGTATTTTTGCAGAGTATGCATAAATTATTGGCAACTGAATACAAATTAAAAAATTACAATTTCCGTTATAGAAATACTTCCTCGTTAACATGAATATTCAACGATGTTCATTGCGCAAACATCAGTTTCTGACTATTTCTCGGGCAAAGTATGCAAACTGACCTTCTCCCGAGCTTAAATTACGTTTATTGAGGGAACGGTAGGATACCTTGAAATAAAAAGTTTAATTCCTACTTGGAACATTTTCTTCATTCAGCCTGGTACTAATTCATCTCTTTCATTATCGTCTCTGGCGCGATGAAAGGTGGATTAATATTGCAGGGGCTAGTTGAAACTGAAAGTGGACTTTACAATAGAATGGCCTGCAGGGCTTGTAGCCTAGTCTTAAAATATCCAAGCTAGCTTCCCAGTACATAGTGAGACCCTACTAGGGACTCAAGTATAAGCAATTCAATGTCAATGGGGATATTCTCCAGTACTCCAGAGAATATTACAAGGGTATTAAAGGGCAGATTCGTCGCTTGCAATTCCTCAGTCATTTTCCTAGCAATTAAGTTCGATCTCTCAGCAATATAGTGTACCTCAAATCGCGAGCTGCAGGTCTTTAGCCCTGTTTAACGAGTCTGTTGTTATGCACTGTCATATTGACCAAGTCTTGAAAACACTTTGCTTAGTAATGAAAATGTATGGTGCATATAAATCGAGGTGTTATCAGCAAGGCTTCGAAATGAATCGCGAAAGCCACAATTGGCAGTTTATGAATTTCTCAATACATACATACCTGTTTTTGAATGGGTCAGTATATACAGGGTGTTCGGCAACAGGTGCCAGAAATTTGAAGGGGTGATTCCACATGCCAAAATAAGACAAAAATCAAGAATGACGAAACTACAGTTGACGCTCCGTTTGCGAGTTATTCATCGTTGGAAATGTGGTAAAAAGCCTCTGACGCGAGGGACTTATACTACTGCGCGCCGCCAGTAGTATAAAGTTAGCCAGGTCAGGTACGGAGCGGACAGTAGTCTAACAATAAGTCCCAACAATTAATAACTCTTTCCGGAACGTCAAACGCAATTTCGTCCTTCTTGATGTTCCCCTACTTTGGCACGTAGAATCACCTCCTATGTTCCTGTCACCTGTTGCCAAACACGCTGTGTCTCTGCAAGGTATAATGTGTATGTATACTAATCCCTCGTTGTCTGCACGGCGTTTCCCCCCGCTTTATGCTTAAGGACTATCTCTAGCACTTTTTTGGTTATTCAGCAGCAATTAGGCCGAGAATCTTTTGCTACGAACCTACTATATTAAGGGAAACAACACTACGAATATATTGACATAATTGGTGAAATAATGAGACATCCAATGTCTTTATTTACCTTATTAAATTTACCTTACCTTATATGGGGTAGATGGGCGGGGATGTCGCAGCTTATTTGAATATTATAAATGGGAATCGCGACTCAAAAATAACTGTAAAGGTCAATCCTAAATTGTACTTTGCTTTCATCCATCTATAAATTCCGCTTGACCCGCTGGCGACAACTTAATTAACATTACAATGAATTGCCAAAGGTCGTCAGTGTAGAAATAAGAGTTTCCGACTATTTCTCGGCAAAGTATTTTGCTCGTGTAAGTAAACCCACCGCAAGATTCGAACTACACTCGCCGAAAACTCCTCTGTCCAGATTCCCCTTCAGTCCTCTAATTGTAAGAAACACTATATAGGCCGTCGCGGACTTTCATCGCTGTTTGCATTTCAGAGGCAAGAGAGTGTCGTGTTGCCGTAGTTCCCGCTGGTGGCCCCGATCAAATAAAAGTACGTGGCTGAACATCAGAAACTTCGGGGGATGCGAAAACCGGAGGACGATGTCGATGAGACTGGCCTGGGGGCCGAAGTTGTTTCTCGTCCTGGTGACGACCACAGTCGTTATCGGCAATTATCAGCGTCATGGGGAGAGGACTCATTTACGGGAGCAGCTCGTTAACGGCCATAAAGTAACGAGGAATATCACTCGCTTACAAGGTGAGTATCATTCCAATGTTCAACAGTATCTATCGAGTGAAATGTTTGCTAGACACGTCTCCTTCCCTATCGGCATACCTAGTAGTCGTCCCTTGTTGGCAGCGAATCACCGTCGCGCATCGTTTGAATTGGAGTTCGCGCGGATTTTCGCAAGATACGATTATTGTTTCTACTTGAATTTATTGCGCACTTTTAATCATTTCAGTTCGCACTATATAGAACGTAGTGGTGTTAATCGTGACAAACTTTGAAATCCTTTTATTGCAAAGAATGTGTTTGCAATTATATTTGTGCGTCGCAACGTAGATTACACGATTTCTTTGGCGAATGCGAATGTGATAATGGGGGAAGAGACGAAGCAGAAAAGAAAGAAATCACCCAGGAGCAGTCATTTCGTTTTAATTATGCTCTGAGTTTATCGCTATCGCTTATCCCCTTAAACAGAGACTGTTTTCGCTAATTAAGCTGCCAGAAGCTGTGTACAATTAACTGTTATTTAACGCTCTGGTGTCTCATTATGAAGCATCAACGCAAATTAGAAAACTTTCACGAGATACTCTGCCGTGCGCAATGTTTTCGGTGCTGTTATTGAGTTTGGAAACAGTTATAGCATCTCGTTAATAAACGTGTGACGAATTGAAAACTGAAATAGCTGGAAACATGCATGTTCGCAATTATTACTTACAGATACACTTTTTGAAATTAGTAAATTCACTTCACTGCAAATTCTTTGTTCGCTGTATAGCTATTAAGCTACTGCGCATTTTAAATACTATGAACTTCAATTTTTACAAGTTAAATGTAAATTAATACGATAATTTAACAGAATGTTCTGGACGAAAATGTGGAATCAGCTTTTGCATTGATCAACAAACCCTTATTTTCTTTAAAAATTACTAACCTTGTTATATATTACAACATGTAAGGTAATCATCAAATTATCTTCAGGTCGTAAAACTTTACCGTACCAGCAGATTTTTGGAAACAAGACCTTAATTTAGCACGCCACAATTCCCGTCAAGTAAACAATTGTCCACTTTTACCTGATTCTTTATTTAACGAGAACCTTTCTCTCGAATGGGAAACAAAGAACTAAGAAGTCCATTTAACTATTTACTATCCTCTTGAACTTTCGGGTGTGTGTGATTGGTTGGAAATTCGTTGGAAGTTGTTAATTGGATGGAAGAGTTTACCAAGATTTGGTATACATAGTAACAAAGTATTTTGTGTTAATTATGCATCTATTCCCAGAGTGCTGATATCACAGCTTAAACAATTTCAAACACTAACAACAAATTTTTCGAACAGCAGTAACTAATCAAGTGCAGTCATTTTACGATACGTTTTACAATATATAGCGACTGACGTAACTGTTTGTGCAACCCGAAATGTTACGATTGTGCATGCCAGAACCGATTGAAACTATAAAATAAAAGTTTCTGCTATTGGGCTATCTCCTAGTAAATTTATGACATCTCGTATATATGCATAGGTACGTTACAGCATCCACCTTTCCCTGTTTCTGCATTCTCTCCGACTTTTGCTCCTCAGCAGACATATCTATTCGAAGTGTCCTCACAGTTCGGGAAAGTTCAACAGTATTTTAAGGTAGAATAACGGCGCGGGCCGTGCAATTGGGTGTGCCATTCCCGAGAATCTACGATTCCCTTCTAATATAATAAACGACGCGTGGGGATTCGAAGTCAAAGAGTAAGGAACCGAGCAGGTTTAATTACCCGCTTCGGGGTTGATCAGTGTGCGCGGCTAGGCTCAGACACCGAGCCAAACGTGGCGGTGATTCGTCTAGCGCGAAAGTTACGCCGAACTTTCCTGCTTCGGGATCGCTCGAACCTACGACTACCAAAACTTTCGTTTCCCAGACGAATTTTACGACGTAACTCCCCGGAACGTACACTCTCCCATGGATAACACTAAATACACGTGCTCGCGTACGTACATGCGTCGCGGTTGTGGCCCTTCCATTCATTTTTTCTACATTATTCAGGAATTATCATAGAATAACTGTATTATGTAGAAACAGAGTAATTATTCAGGAGTAAATCTATTTCTCCTGCTTCTGGTGAGCACATGCTGATTACAAGTGAAAATCCCCCGTCTAAAAAATAGCAAACATTGCGCATAAACTGCGAAAAATTATATTGTTCAGCTCGGTTCAGCGCAAAAGGAAAAGTAGAAGATGGAGCGAAGTAGATCGAAATCACGCGCTGCTCACGATAAGGTCGGTAAGCTCTGTCGTGAAAAGTTCGAGATAAGTGGATAGACAGATACGAGCCGACAGAGAAAAAGGGTCGACGTTAAGGTGGCGGGAGACGAATTGTAAAGACATTTTATGCGCTTCTGTCGTTGTGACGGGGTGGCTGAGAGACGAAGCTTTCTATACCCACCGTAAAACGACTCAACTGGTATTTTCTTTAATCCCGATCATGGAATTTACGTAGAAATTTATGCGGTATTGCGTAGGCTGTTTCAGAAACACTGCACACTTGGAATTTTATAATTCAATTGAAAAACACACTTGCTATTTTATACTTGCAACTGTATACAACACACGCGTACATTTCTGCATTTGCAGTTACATAGTGGTCACTTTCAATTGTATTTGTAACTGATACAAGCAAATACTTTTCGCTGAGGAATCGTAAAAATTGCTTTATTGTTGCTTTGTTAAAAAATTCCAGCAGGTAGAATCATTCCAGCCCCCAGACTTATTCTTGACACGTTAAAATCGGGGGTGCGCGAAGAGGGAATACTATGGCTCGAATAATGTGAACGTAGCTCCGACTTTGAGATAAAATAGTCCTAAGGCATGGATCTCTAACGACACAGCGTCTGTTTGTCGAGATTTAATGACGATTTTTTTTCAATGGAAAGTCAGTATGCTGTAGAGCAGTGTAGGGATTCGTTAGGTGCGTGCAAAACGGACCTGTTAGTTGCGCGCGAGTTATTCCCAGCACTTCTTGGCACTGCCACGGGAGAGCAATTTTCTAGGCCAGCTGTACTTGACGCTTGAAGTCAGCAAAAATAGAATCATCAGCTTGATGCATAACAATATATACCATACTCATGATTTTTATTTCATCTTCATCGGAGCTCCAGTGTGCCACATGCAGCGCACGTATACGTGTCGCGTGTTGCCGAGCATGCGTTGCGCGTGACGCGGGGAGAAGGAACGGGTCAAAGAAGCCCTTGGCATTCTTCAATGTTCGATTGTTATCTCAAGTCCGAGTAATCACCTCGCCATCTGGATAAATCTATACCCCGGCGATGGCTGCGCCCTGTTGCACGGCGTGCAATCGCGACTAACGAGAAGGAGATTCTTCTAGCGGGCGCGGAGGACGTGACTGGCGCCCTTTCATTCCTCGTTAACGATCGTCATCGAAACAACGGGAGATTAAAAGGAAAGCGAAATGCTCCGAGGAACGGTCGATAACCGCGGCTGGATGACGACGGAAGAGGGAGAATTTCGAAAAGAACGATGCCACATCGTCGATCGGCTAAATTTTAATTGCAGATCTCTCGCTGCCGGCCGACGTTCTCGACGAGTGATTCCAATTAATTCGGTATCGACCGGAACGGGCAAGGAAAATCACGTTGCGCTTTGATCCGTTTCTCTGTCGATTAGATCGTCGGCAGAAACGCGACGGACGTTCGCAATTAAGTGGGCGGACGTAATTAAATCTGCGAGGATTGTTATATAGGCGACAGATTTCGTCGTTACGCCGCAACGACGTGTCCGATTATTTTAATTCGAATCGCGGAACGAGTGGCGGATGAACCTGATTCTGAAAAGTAATCGTTTCAGAGTAGCCGCGAGTAACAAGGAAAGTTCAACACTGTATTAATACGATTATATTGGATGGTACCAAGAGTGTGCGATCTGAACATACAATTTTAATTTTAGCTATTATTTATAATACTTTTTTCATTGATATCAATTTATCGAAGGGAAAAAGTTAGTACATTTTTTCGAACGCAATAACTTTTGCAATTTTTAATTTTTTAAATTTGTTTTCTTTAAATTAGGGTCAATCCCAGCGTAAACTATCTAACTTTAAGAAATTTTTCTTTTTTAATATTCCAGAATAATGAATAAATAATAAGAAGCATCGACATAAAAAAAATATTTTCTGCAAGTTTACAGATACCTCCTTATATCCCAAAACAGTTTAAATTTATATTAACAATCATTTTCTGAAAAAAAATTCATAAATATCAGCTACTTTTGGGGGTTATTACACGAGAGTTTCTTCTTGAAGCTAAGTAGGTACCCTAAGCAACAGTTCATTAGAACTCCTTAGCTAAGCTTGGTCTCATATAGGAAACTGCGCGTTACTAAATTATGGAATTTTAATTTTCACTGCTTAATTTGATGCTCATCGTTTACTCATGTCTCATATATTCATAGATCGCGAAGAGGAGGCTTCGACGAACTAGATCCTTAACTAGATGTCTCGCAAATGAAATTATAACGTCGGACCGAGGGTTTAAATAGATGAGCTCGTTTCCTATAGATGTATGCGCACGCGCCTATGCAAATTGCGTGCATTTGGCGAGATCGTTCAGTCGACTGCAGTGTGTTTGTGCAACTCAACCGTCCGAAATATATCGGCTCCACAAAGCCACTTTCAACGCCCGAATTTATCTGAACGATGCGTGGTGATACGCATGATTTGTCGCCTCGTCGACCGGAAGTTGTCGCTGCAGCTAACCGAGTGCAATTCCGCGATGCGAGACGAACCGCGATGTCCCCAATATTTAGCAGCGAGATCGTTTTCAGTGCACACGTACATACATCGTATTTGATACAGGTTTTCTTTTACACTGTTCGGAAAGTATGGTCTTTAAATCTGTCAACTTTGTCTTCGGGTACTTAGGTACTCGGATATTCAGGTTCCCAGGTACTTAATTAAATATACAGTCATTCGAGCATTCAGGTACTCGGGTTAGGTCTGGGTTAGGTCTGGTTTAGCTACTCAGGTGTAGCACAGTAAAAGATCAGAGTAGCTTTATTTTTCTCATAGTTAAACACTTAAACTTACCCAAGAATATGGAAGGGTATGGAAAAGGCGTGGAAAATGAAGAGAAATTCAGTGCCTATCGGTATCGAAGAAGACTACCACGCTTTCCAAATTGTAGTTAGGAGTACAGGTTTCCCCTCCATAAATTAACAACATTGGCAGTGAAATATTAAAATATAGACACAAAGTTACATCCACATGATCGTTACAACTGTCATTCCAATCATTAAAATTCCATGCAGCGCGATCATCGACAGTTTTTCAAGTATATTTTAATCCGTACTTAAAAACCAATTTAACCTTGATTTGCTTTGTTCCCTTTGCGGGGAACAATTATACGCATAACATCAATGATTACCCAGCCGTCAGTTCTCGAACGAAGCAAAAATTATGCCCAAAGAACATAAAGGGCCCCCCTCTGTCTCTCCCTCTCGATATTCTTTATTTTATGGAAAGCCGTTAAAAGCCATTCTCATCTACCTATTTATGAACGCGTTCCAGGATTACGGCCGTTCGCGCTTGGACCCATTTACGAGCACGTTCCTCAGCGGTGAGGGGTCGAATCCTTTGACGACGCTCGATAATAATTCAAGCGCCATAATGCCTTCGTAGTGGCATTGGACTGAACGACTCGAAGACTTTTCCAGGTCAGTTCGTTTCTCGAGTGGCGAATCGTTCGATTCGCAAATTTGGCAATTAATCGAGTGAGACCGCCAGCTGACCAATTTCAGGCTGGCTTAAATGCTGGTATGTAGTCTCGTCTGATGCCCTAAATTACGGGCCGTTAATTGTATTGACGGTAGTGACTTGAATAGCGAATGTTTTAGCTTAATCTCTGGATAAACGAAATTCTTGTCCGACTTCTCCGACCACGCTGTTGTTGTTACACATATGAACGGAAGGTGCGTAATTTAACACCTTACTGTGACATTTTGTATAAAGATTACTAACCCCAGAATTGTTTTTGTATTACATACAATTTTAAAGGTTGTTATTGCTTTAAGATTTTATAAGCAAAATAAGGTCTTGGTCCACTAGGTTCTCTAGAAAGATACAGATTTTTAGATCGGTTATTTTGGTCGTCACAGTGACACGTGACACTGGTAGCACGCCATTATGGCAAGCAATTTATTCTTAAGCAAGGAACTATCTAGCCTGAAATCCTCATGAAAGTTCAATTTTACCTCACGTCGCGTCGGGGGGGATTTCTTCCAAGCGCCACTTACTGTAATGCGATGTAATTTCGTGAAAGCCACAGAAATATAACTGTACCGATACATCGCATTACGCTAAACACGTGAACTGGAAAACGTGTAATTCTCGGGTGACCTTTCGCGTCAAACGACCATAGTGCCGCGAAACGAAAAATTTATCGGATGAGTGAATCGTACCCTTGTCCTCTATGTGTAGCGAAAGCCGTGAGCTCAAAATGGACGCTGATAATATGGAATAAACGGGGTAAAATTGACGAAGAATTTTGCAAGCCTCGCAATATATGCTGAAAAGTAGGATGTTTAACCCTCGTCAGACGGCACAATTTTACAACGTTAACAGACGGCAGAGGCACAATTGCACACTCATCACATATTTTATATAAATATTCTCACTGTCGGTATAATTTGTACGATAAATTGATAACATTTATTCTCAATGAGAATCAATAAAAGAAATTTTCCAAATTTTCTTTTATAATGTAAATTATCTATTTTTTTACTTTTTTCTAATAAAAGAACATTATCATTAAAAAAAAATCGCATTCTTTGTTTCTTGCATTATCTTCATAAAAAATATATGAGGGCGCCATTGTGCCTATTATGCCGCTGTTATGGATGCAACCCTCGACTCGACCCCCTATCTCGGAAGGGGGTTGAGATATTTTTCTGAAATTTGGTCCATATAATCTAGACCAACAATTTAGAGATGTCACAAATCTTCAGCCCTCCTCGGCTTCTCGAAAAAAGTTATCGCAATTTAAAAACGCAAAAGGTACAATTGTACCTATGCCGTCTGACGAGGATTAATTAATTAGCGGGTGTTTATTGTAACAGCAGAATTAAGATAATATCTGTTGACATTAGAGGACTCGAGAATTACATTTACCAAACATTTTTTATTATAGCTTCAAAGAACAAGATATAAATAATGTTTACCCTAAGAAAATAAAAAATAACTTAAAAATCAATAAGAAGCTGATTTTATAGTTGTTAATCATATTCACAGCATTAAAACAAATTGGAAGTAAGACTCTTTTCAGATTTATTTCACTTACAAAACCAACCGAATAAAGCCTGTTAGAACCACAGTATTTTCCCAAAAATAATTTTTTTAAAATGAGCCCTGATAATTCTCCCCCAAAAATACTATCTTCACGATAAAAATTTCTCTGTAGCTTCTGCATCACAGTTTGCCCTAATCCACACAGTAACACAAAATAAAAGCTCGTTCGGTAATAAAATTTGGATAAACGACGAACATTATTTACCGTGCTGCAATTGAAGAATATCATGATTAGAAGAAGTCATTATTACTCTAAATAACGTCCGTTTACTTACCATTCAGTGTAATCGAACAATCGCACTGTCTGTTAGCTCAAGCAATGACAGACACTTGAGGGTATAGAAGTTTTCAAGTAGTTCTATCATAGAGGGAATATCGATCGTGCGGATCGGGAGCGCAAAGTGCAAATCGACTTCAAGAAAATCGACTTCCGAATCTCCAGCTGTGCAGGAAGTTATACGTTTACGGGTGACTTTGAGGCAGACGGAAGAAAATGTGAGCATAGTCTAGAAAGAAATCTGAAAGCCCTCAGGGCGGCGTGGCAGTGAGGGTCTCAGCGATTAACGCCGTCTTTCATCGGTAGCGATAGTGATTGAAAATTCTGTCGTGTTCCGGCCAGAATGCGGGGACGTTAGAAATTTTTCACGATTTTATTTCACAATGAAACGTTCGCGCCACAAGTAATTCAACCACGATGGAACCCCTGGAATTAAACAGAATAGTTGAATATGACTGAATAGTTGCGATATTATTCAGATGCCTGTTTGTTGCACATCTTCGTCAACGAGCATCGCAATGCTCACTCTGCAGTGGTACTGCATCCTGTATGCAAGCGGGGCAATCAAAGTCGATTAAAATTCATGCTTTTTTTCGCGCGAAACGTACCAAGCGGATGTGTTTACCGTCACTGCAACGGAAGGAGATGCACTCTCGCGTCTAGAGCCTCCCGCGACACAATACAATGGTCATTGTCGCAGCCACAATTTGCCGGGGGCTATAGCATCGTAGACTCTGTAGATTCGAATGGCTTCATGCGACGTCTGCTCGCCACAACGAGTATCCTCGAATAATATAGGGTGGTCGGAAAATCTGCAATCATATTTAATAGTGAAATTGTTGTTGCCAGCTTCACAACTCTATGGAAATAAATCGCTGTCTGTTATTAAGGATATTGTATACATACAGTGAGTCTAAAAAGTATTGGCACATCCTTTAGAACAGAATACCTTTTTTGAAATTGGTCCTAGCGACTTGAGTTTTGTTGAGAAGCTAGAAGGTTTAGTTTACTACTTAGGTGACGTGTTTCGTCGTTCTGAAAAAAAATTGCACTCATCGTTATAGCGAAGAAAATAGTAAAGGTCGCTTTTTCAACTTTTTTTATCTGAGTGAATGAAAGTCTGTGTTACTTATGGAAACTGGAGCTTTCAAGCAGCTGTAACTAATACAATAAATATCATAATGACAGATAATGAAACCGATCAGTAATCAAGACATGTAAACGAAAACTAATATGTACTTATTTATCTTTGAGTGAACCATTCGCGCAATAGCTATGAAGCTATGAAGTCGATAAGTGTTATTAGTGATTCTAGTGCGACGTTTCTAGTGACAAATTTCTTATAACTGTCTTTTAAAATTCTACCAACATTCGTCGCGTATTCGGCCCTCCTAACGCATTATATTGTATACCTTTGCTCACATTCTTTCTAGACACCCTATGCACAAGGTGGGGTCGTGTTGCCGATTGAACCAGAAAAATGGTGCTCCTTTGCGCGAGAGTGGAAAGCGCGGAACAAAATTTCATCGTATATACAAGGCTTTGTCTAGTTATTCTAGACAGCAGGGAGGTGCATTTTTGGAGGAACAGAGAGTGAATGCGGTCACTTTCGGTGAGGTATCGGTGAAAGCGGAACGCCGCGCCGGCATGCCGAGGGAGACTTACGACGCCCATAAACAATCGTGGCAGAAAGGATGCGTCGACGTAGAACGTGGAATTCGATCCTCCCAATGCAGACGGATGGTCCGAAATCCCAATGTCTACAGCTGTTCCATCGATTCGCGCGGCGCGGCTATGCGAAACACGGCGGCCACCGGGGGGCCGGGTAGTCTCAGTTGTTGATTCGTAACGCCGTGACAAGACAAATAACACGGGACACGATCGGGAACAGTAGGAATCGGCCGAACTATCGGTTCGTAACGAGGACAGAGTCGACTAACCAGCAGACAAAACATTCGTCGGATACTAGCGCGCTGTATCAATCTACGTTAAACGAAGAGCGTTTTGTCTGCCGCTGAACCGGAGGATTCAACTATTCGCGAGTTTCAGCGCGATCGATGCTTACTTCTGTCTCACTTGGTGCTGATAACCTTGTGCGGTACACACAATGGCGCAGAAATTTGTTCGTAAAGAACCGTCGCGTTCGCTCGTTTAAACCGGGTAGGTAATTGGGTATGTAGTCTTTTTATAATTAGTATTAGAAGCGGCGACGTTAAAGGGTCATTCCGGTTAGACGGGTTGAAAAAAAATTGATTTTTGTTTAAAACATTTTTCGAAAGTGCATAGCCTCAAGAATGTACTGTTAAATTTTCATGGACAAATTTTGATTATTTTAGCTTCTACAGAGGCATTTTGCAGGGAGCGCAGAGGCTCGGCCTCTATAGATGAAAACTTTGAACGCATTTTTCTTGAAACGTCATTTGTCCACATCGTGGAGATAAAATCTCAGAATCTATTGAACAGATTGCTTTATAAATTTTACTGCTTATTCTGCACACCTGTGATTCTCTCTGGGACTACAACCAAGTATTTTCATTGACTCTAACCTACTTTTAAAATCGAAAATAGCAAAACAAAAAAGAGGAAAACACATTTTTCTTGCATTTTGCCCACCTCTTTGCTAATTTTGAAGAGAAATCCTTCACGAGAATGCCTTCGCGAGCGAGGCAATTTTTAAACATGTCATCAACACCGCTTTCAAAAGCTTTGAAAAGCAATAATTTTATTACTTTTATATTTTTTATTTACTGTAGGAATATAGTTTAATAAATAGAATAAATAGGTTTTATTCCATTACTATAATTATTTTCGTGGCAATAAGTTCCTGAAAATCGCTGAATTTATCGGCGCGCTAACCGGAATGACCCCTTAAATGAACGTTGAAAGCTGAAAATTGCTGAGATAAGTGGACGAAAGGAATATAGTAAATTTCACGATCAGCTGTGCTTCTGAATTTTCATGACTCGTAAGATAAAGTTGCGAATATTGTTGGGAACTTGTAATCCTACGGATCAACGCGAGTTTGCTTAATAAAATGGCAACTTGTAATAATTGACAAGAAAATACCACTTGGAGGGAAGCGAAATTTGGGACGTTAAACCCTCGTGAGATTTAATATTGTGCACCGGTTGGAGGTCCACCGACCGGATTAGGTGCAAAGTTTCATCGTTACGGAGAAACATGTCACCTTCCTCAAATTAGCTTAGTGTTAGCTGTCCACAGACACCTTTTTGCGTCCATGAAAATTATTATTCAATACTGATGCTGCACGCTAGCCGCCCAATACGTCATACACGTGTAATTTTAATATATCGACTGCTCAGAATTACGAGGCTTTAGGTGAAGCTTTATTGTTTTACTAACTATTGCAATGTGTTAAATCAAAACAAGCTTTGAACGTCGAAATGGCAAGAATTTTTGGATAGCCATGTTAAAGGGTTTCAACTCCCTTCAATGAAATATTCGCTCTTCATCCGAGCCCTTTTAACGTCAGTCTTACGACATTGAAACTTATTTAATAAATATATAAATTTTTGGTACCAGTTTTCAGAATAACTGCTTAATCGACTTTTACCACGAGTAAATACTTTTATCATACATGAAAAGAGAAGCTGCAATTAAACTTTTCTAAAGCCCCATTTAATTAGAATTTAGATGTTCCCTAGCTATAAATAATTAACTTGAATATTGTGAAGTCATACAAGCTCTAAATTTCAAGATCATGGAAGCTGTAATTGTGAAAACTTCAAACACACATTCTCTTGCCAATTCCACCCTCTGTAATTCGAACCTCGAAACGGCGAGGCAGTGAACGAGTTAATTACTTTTGACCAATTACACCGTGATAGTTGAAAGCCAAAGACATCAGCATGTCAATAAGATTAGGATCTCCCCGTATTATCAAACTTAACTGTTCAAAGATTCACTGCTGATAGCAAGTGAACGGTATCCTTCAGAACTTTCTATCGCACAATATAGGATAGCAATCTTGATGTACTTCCTTGATTAAGCAAGTTTCTTGCGGGAAAGTGGAGTAGAGAAGTTGGTGTCTTTTGAAAGAGGATATGTAATATACATACAGGTACCCAATATAGTTTTTGAACTACGTTACTGAATTTACGAACGTTGCGTGTTCGCCTTGGCGGAATATTCTTCTTTTACCAAGGTTTCTCCAATCGATAGAAAATTACACTTGAATTTAAAAATGTTTACACCCTCCCGTCATATCACAATATGTACAACTGTCAAAACACATCGATCCTTCAGTATTATCGAATGCTGATGTTAAACACGATTCAAGTGTCTACACCAACCCTCTCAACTCGCACGTCGATACATTAATTCCAACGTTTCCTCGCACACGAGTATCACTTTTAACAACAAAACGAAACGGAACTGCAAAATTAGCATCATAAGTAGCTCCTTATTTTCAAAAGATCCTTCATTACACAACATTCAAACAGCACGCAATATTTAACGATACTGAACATCGCGTACTCCGCTCAAAATCACCGCGCTTCACTCTAGTATCCGTAATCCGTACACGCGATATTCACTTTTCACATCCCCGACGTGGGTCTTGCCACGTAGCAGTCGCTGCAAGTAATCCGTGGCGAAGCCGGCTAGCCTTTTTGCCGTCATTTTTCAAGCCGAAAGCCCGAAAATCAGGATCGGCCGTCACTCGAGCCGCGAGTAAGAAGCTGGGAAACATCGACACCAAGGGAGCACCAAGTTGCCGCATCCTCCCCCGCAGCGTTCATGAATTTCCCCGGCGCTGGCATGCCGCGTTTTCCTTCGCTCCACGTTTGCAATACAAGTTCGAAGGAGCTTGCTAAACGTCATCCCGTCTGGAAGAGGAGGAGGCATCAGCCTGGCTGGCACTTCCCGGTGAAAAACGACCGACAAGACGAATGGTCCGACCTTTGGGGCTGCTCTCGCGCCTTGCCATAAGGCAATGCGCGGAAACAAATGATGTCTCGGATGTACATTTATTACGCGGCCAATGTGGAGCGGAACATCCGCGACAACCTCGATCGCGAGGTGCACGCTGACCTCGTTGGACGCGTCGTCTACGCGGGGGGGAAAAAAGAAACGTGAGGGACAAAGGTTCCCTTGTCGGCGTGCTTCTTTCCAATGAACGTCAACGTCACGTCCTCACGGCGAAGGGAAATGAGGCAGCTCCAAGTGGCTTGCGATTATTCTATATGCGGGGCTACTTCACTTGCTCCGTTGCGACTTGGAAAAACATTTTGACGGGATGTGCTCCGCCACGAGTCATCTCCCAAGGAGTACATCTTCGTTGCGATAAGATGGAAATGGCTATCTTGCTTTTAGTGTGTCTGGTGTCTTGGACAACTTAACTGAAAGTGATTAAGAAGGTTTGTGAAGTTGTTTGTATAGAAAACTGACTGTTCTTGCAGCTGCTCGAAGTACATAATGGTACCTTGGTTAAATTTGCGTGTAACGTACGCGGGGGTGTGTGTACTGCATCTTGTCTTAACTTAAGATCCTCTCAAGTGGTGCATAAAGCATCGTTCTTGAGGATACAAGCCACCAAATGTGTTCTTCGCTTCTTGGCCACTCAGGACTGCACTTATTTTTTTACATTTGTACAGGATTCAGGACCTTACGGCACTGATATTCAAACAGTCAGTGGGGTTCGTCCGTGGGCTCTTGACTGGTCTGTAAGTCATTAAAGGTGCTACTAAATTTGTCCCCTATGCTTTTACAACATATTGATGTGTCTGCAAGGCATACAATAAAAACAAAGGGTATCTAATATTTCAAATCTGTGAAGTCATTTTTAACCAAAGAGCATGCAACGATGGATACAGAGCGTCGAAAAGCTGTCATTAAAAATAGTACATCAATGATATCTTTGAGGATTACCCTATTTTGCGTTTATGGCATAAGTGTACTGTGTAGCCTGCTTTGTATTCCTGTAATAAATTGTCAAAGCAAATATTTGGAGACGTACTACCTGAGACTTATTATCTTATGTATGATTCTATTCGAGCTTTCTAGCAATGAGAACTTTACCTGAGAACACTTCGACTGTCTTTGATGAGCAACTGAGCTGTTACCTTTTACACTTTTAGCACGAACAATGGAACAAAATCCTTCCTCTTCGTGCATACATAGTTATACAATCTTTTGCTGAAAGAGAATTATAAATGACAGCGTAGTACAATAGCTTGCTTGACAGGAAAGAACCCTTCTTTCATTCCCAGCTTCTTCAGTTCTGCTCGCGAGATCTACGCATATCAAGTATTCCTTCGCGTTTTATTCAATTTTTTCATTCAACAATATGGTCGCAGGATTTGTTGATCTAAATTCCCTCTATTTTCGCGCGATAATGCTCCGTTTAGAAAATAACCGCGACTGCACTTACCCTTGAATATATGAATAATAATGGTTTAATGCTCCGTCGAGTTTTAGAAAGCTGTCCCCCAACAGCCTTTGTTTACACGGGAATAATAAATTGCGAGCCATTTATAGCGACAACAATAACCCTCGCTTTAGTAGGTATTTCACGTCGTTTAGCAGTAGTGGAAGATTAAAGTTTGAAGTCGCTCGCCTTGCATTTCTTATTTAACTCGTGATTCATAAACATTTTTAGTTGTATTAGCGGCAGAAAGTATTCTTGTAATACTCGCGAAAGGTGAATGAGCATTTACGTAAATTGACAGAGGGCTGCGCAGTATTAACAGTTGAGAAAACATGGCGATTCGTATTAACAATTGCAGCGAAATTAATTACAAATCTTTCACAGCCTTCGAGCATAAGGTTCGATTTCGAATATTTGGAGAGGTATGAAGAGATCTTAATGACTCATTCCTTTTAAAGGAGGCACTTCATTTCAAAGTGAAACGAACACGTAAAGTTTCCAGCCAAACGAGTGGTCATTTCCAGGAGCTGATCCCTCGGGTCATTTAGAGCGATTGCGGCCTCAGATTGGTCACAAATAAAAACTACGCATCTCGTAGATTCAGTGTTCAATAATACATCCGAGGAAAAAGAAAATCGATATCCAACTCTCTGGTAATGGTCCCCCAGCAACTTGGTGATTTAGATTCGCGAGATTTGCGTTGACCTCTTTTCAGATTTGCGAACCGCAACATCAGTTCCACTAAGGCACAGGTGTATATTCAAGAAGATCACTGTTTCCCTGTACACGGAATTTAGCTTCGTAAACCAGAAAATTGTTAGTCGCCTGTAATCACGCAGATCGCACGCTATTAATCAGCAATACAGATTTCACGGTTCGATCCCGGATGAGAAGTTCGATCGATAATCAAGCATCTGGTCGAAGTGTTTTAATCCCGATCTCCTCACCGAATCGGCTGGCAAAAAGAGATGGGAGAGCAGCGGAGAGGGGATATTTTCCACTGCGGATTCAGCCGCCTCCCATTAGCGCTAATGAAAGGTCCGTGCAGCGACTTTGCTCCCATTTTTCCCCTCTATACACGAGTTTCCGAATGCCTGAAGGACACGCGAAACTTAATTAATACTCTTCCTGGCTGGACAACCTTGCCATTCGTGCGAGGAAACCGCCGATGAATATTTCCCGCGCCATTGAAACCCCACAATGAGCCGAGCTTTCGATCGCTGGTTACTGCTTACCAATGCCCCGGTTTCATTTGGAAGCGCTCTTTATAAATGACGCCAACTATATTTTCTGTTATAATTACGCAGCTCACTCGTGAATTACTTGGCAGCTCCCCGCGCTGGATTTACTCTAAAATCTACATAAAGTGCTTATCTTTTAAACGATTCATTTCTCGCTGGAAAATCAATACACAGGTTTTTTGATTATTCGCGAGACCTGCTTTAATAGTAGAGTTAGTATGGAGAAATCAGGAGAAAGGTTTATTCAAATTCATATAATGGCTTATTAGAAAAGTTTGTGTAATATTATTCCGTTTTATTTCACTTTCTTTCTGAATTATAACAGCTCTTCTGTTTCATCAACTAGTACCAACAAATCTTTACAGTAGTTCGTGAAAATGGTCACATTTTATTTTATTATTAAGTAGTTGCTATATTCCAGGGTGTATTTCAGTAAGTCCCCTTAAAGTTTCAGACTTAATTATTGGAACATTAATAATTGAAGTCCTAGGAACAAGTGTTTCTAACAATAAGTAGTATGGCAAATAAAAGTGTGAAAAATTCTTTGGTGGATAATCAGCAAAGTTGTGGATGAGATATTTGAAGCAGTGTTTTTCTCAGCATTAAAACGGGAATGAATTAGGAAAACTCATTTTTTCATAGGAATTATTACACAAGGAAATTGAAATACAAGTTGATTGAATGAAATAAATGTCGCGGCAAATTCTATTTAAATTCTTTACAATGATCTCTTATAACCAAAGACGATCATAATGCCTACCACTAAAAATATTTGAATAGAGGGAATCATCTCCAGTTATGAGCGCAAAATTTTATCTCAACTCGTAGATCGTATTATTCACCCGTTATCGTAAGTCGTACAACGTGTTATCCACCCTTATTTGGTGCTTGCTTGAGGACACGATGAAAAGGAATCCGCAGCGTAACAAAGGACTATTGTACCTATAAGCCTGCGATATTAACGTATCTTCGGAAGGTATTCCAGAAAATCCGCTAAAGCACTTTCTGTCCTGTTTGTTCCTCGGGCCTTTCCGTCGCGTATCCCGCGTGTATCGCAGTTCAGCGGGACATTTTCCAGCCGGGCATCTTCTTCTTCGAAGAAAGAAGAACGTCTGAAGTGGGCTATCCACGGTGCATTGCCACCGTCCTGCATTATACGCAACGTACTCTTTGCGGACTTCCTGACGACACGTGAACAGTCTTTTCGTTGAAAATTAGTTTGTTTGTTTATCATTTGTTGGTAGTTGCCATTGACAATTAATTAGGGCTGAGACCTACATTTTCTAGTGAGCTACATTGCAAGTATGAATTTAAAAATTCCCACCTACTTGAAGCATTCACCGGACCTCATTTAATTTCGTCATTCCAAGAAAATTACCTACCAACTATTTTTAATCAAACAAGTACCTTTATTTTACAATTCTTAATCTAACGTAATAATGTACAAACATTTATAATAGTGCAAGCTTAATTATAGCTGAAAAGAAATTACTGCTTTCAAACTTTAGGATTGGTAGTCACAAATATTTTTCAAAAATAATAGAATTGCAGTTGCAATATGTTACTGTGCAATCCCCGTAAGAAATTTTATAAATTATATTTCTACTTTTAGCGATATCTACAAGAACAGAACAAGAGTGAAAGTTAGCGACTTATAATGAATGTATGATGTGGCGAGTTGTGCGTTTGCGCTAAACTAAAGGAACTAAAACTTTACTTCAGACAACGAAATTTAAGGGGAATTCCAATACGAATAATTTTCTCTCTCTTTGTCTTTTGACAAAATTCCCATCTTTTGCTGCTTGCATTATGTCGGGCAATCGACCACTTTACTGTAGTTACCTTCAACCTCCACTCGGTGCATAAGTTACGTTTCATCCATCATGCAATTCACGAGTTACCCTTCAACACCTCACATTTCCATAATCTCGCTTAAAGTCTATATTCCGCAGTAGTTCGCGATAAACTAATCCACACCAATTAAGTGTTCGTTATCGTGGAGAGGTATAGATAAATAATCGGATGGCTTCATACAATGTTTCTCCATAATTCGTATAAAGGAGCGACATATATCGGCCAATGGACTCCCTGGTTGAGCGACCGTGTTCGTGTATTACACAGGGGCCTGAAAAGTTTGCGGAGGTCGCAAGGGTGAAGGGTGCGCCCATTGCCGAAGACATTTGGTTCTCTACTCCGTTAACTCCGAGTGCCCTGGCACAATCGAATCAACAACGGATGGGTAATTTCCTTCGAGGACGGAACAAAGCCGCTCGTTCACGGGATATCGAGCCCAGGGGAAAAATGCACGTGGATAAAGAGCCGATAATTGTAATTGCGATCTAGTAGTAATCGGAAGTACGATCTATTACCATCAAATCGACCTCCTCGAAAACAAATGTGTAGGTATTGTACTTTAAAACCTCGTGGTCGCTTATACTGTTTACATTTAGTGTCCTTTTTTATGTATAAAAAATGAGATCTTGATAAATCAATTATTTTATTTTATTTATTTATAAACACGAGGAAACTCTTTGGTACGAAAGTGAATAGTAGGTACATAGATAGGAAATAAGCAAAAAAATGCAGTAAAAGAATATAGCGAGTTGCAAACGAAATAAACTATTTAGCGCAATAGAATTAGAATTTAGGCAGTATAAATAAGGTAATATTCCTTAATACTCCAGGCGCAACTAAACTTGAGAACTCTGGGCACTTATGTGTGATATGTGTGGGAGCATAGACTATTAAGAGTAGTCTTCAGGTTTAGTATGCTTTAAGCCATGTATAAATCTCAAACCCCTCCATACTTTTACATTTTATTCGTGTTGTCTATTACAAAGATACTTATTTCATTAACTCTGACCTCTAGCGTGAGCAGATATTGTGGAATATTCCTTCCTACGATAATCTATAATTTTACAATAATTATAATTCAGCTTTATAATCTTTTCTTACTTTATTTCCCGGTAAGTACAAATAACTCTGACGATTTAAACTTCACAAAGGTTCAATACTTGGACTTCTCATCAGCTGATTAGCTAATTGAAACTGCAACGCAGAGGGTTGTCACATTCAGGTATTGTGTTACGGTTGGAACATAATTCAGGTTGAGAAGTCATGCGCGTATAGTGAGATCTGAATTTCGTGGCACCCGCGAAGCTGCTCTCGGCAGTAGACAATTTTCTTTTGCTCGAAAATGAACTTCTTTCATTCGCCGCGGTCTATAGGCGCACGTAAAAGAGTATTGGACGCCTCGACCTCGATGGCCGAAAAGGAGATCGGGGATTGACCTAGACAGACTCTCTGTAAGAAGCCTGTTACAAGTTCGAGGAGAAACATGTTGACGCACTCGGTGTACCAATAACATTACTATCTATCCCTGTTCACTGTACGTACATCGGAAGGAGGATGATAGAAAATGTTTAATAACACACAAGAATAACAAAAACAAGCATATTTTTTACGATATTCTATTATTCCGATCCCTTAAGAGGTACCTGTGTACTTTGAAATTGTCTGACAAGAATTTTTGTTTTTCGAGTACCTAGTATCCGAAATGGCCATTTCCTGCCACTATACTGCATTGCGACTGATACTTGTAATACTAATGCTACAGAAATACTGAATAACACTGTACGCAACCTATAGCAATTTGCATAATCGATAATACTTTGACACTTTACGACTGAGTCGCAGTGGTAGTCCTCGTGCGTACCAATAAATTCAGGAACTCAGGAAGAAGTTTGACGAAGGCGTCGTGCTGTGCGTGCCATGAATGTCCATTAACAAGATAATAATGTACAACGTTGTCAGAACTTTCCAAGCCTTTATCCAACCCCTTCAGACTTGCACTTCATGTACCACTAGCATGAACATTTATCCGTTTTTAACTTTCTAAATTAGTTCTCCTTTTGTGGTACACAAGGATTAGCGAATCATTTCGGTTTGTATTTACCGAGGCAGTGTTCACTTTTAATGAACATATAATAAATTGTATTCCTCGTATGCATACCTGATGGTGACAAGTACCCAACGAATACAGAAAAATAATGTGAAAGGAAATTCTTTGAAAGTATTTAGCCTCAAGAAATGTTAAAACTTCGTTTCCATCGCTCTAATTTTCATAACTCTGTCCATCTATTTGCGAGCACGTAATTGTATTTCCAATTTTTCGAATATCACACACAAAATTTCCTTGAGATTAAATTCGGATGGGAATCTTTCGTCAGGAGGATCAAAGGTTAAATGGTTAGGTATACATGTGCATCAGGATGATTAAAATAGAGCTTGAACTTTGGATTCTTCTCTACAATGACGTTCACAATTCCGTATTCACTCTCCTTGCACTTTGGAAGTTCTATTTCATTCAGAGGTATTAGACAAATTAATTGAAAGTATACCGCTATTAATACGAGAGGTCAGATCCGCACGAGGCGGATACATAGATGAGAAGAAAATATAGCATTGTTTATTAACTATATGGTAAGACATTTAACATACAATTTGAAATAAACTATTAATAAGCGTTAACTTTATATCACAATATAAGTCATTTCATACTGTAAAGACGTCCTTTTACCAACTTTGATAAGGATTCGGTGACGTATGGACGAAGGTGTAGGTATACTTAATTGAAATCTAAATCCCCTCAAGATTATTTTCGATAGGGAGGATGACAGGGGTGTGATGTGTTTAAGGGTTCGTTCGTACAAAATTCCACGATGTCACTTACCACATACTTACCTACATTTTAATTTAATATTTTAGTAAGAAAATAGCCGGCAACCAGAGACCTTCCATGAATTCCTTTGCTTCACCCTTTTTCTTCTTAACTACCCTTATAAACATCAATATTGATACACTAAGTATACGAACCACATTGCAATGCGTATTCCAAAGTTATTTGACACCAAAGTAGTATTCAGCCAAAAACTGAGCTACGCTCCAACCTCCATCCCGCACACTAGTTAAGTCCCAAGCTTCGATTAGCTTGCACGTTGCACTCCAACTTTCGTCATAGTTCATATTCGGCCATAGTTTACAATAAGCCAGCACACCATGATTCAAGTGTTGATCACGGCACGGCATAACTCATCTCAACGCAGCCCTGTTACGTTAAGTTATGGTAGAGATAATACAGCCGTGTCATCGCACGTTACACCATATCGTCATTATTCGCAATACCACAGATACTTTCAGGTTCTTCCTCTTTTATGTCCCTCTGTGGGACATAACCCAGACATAACCCAGGCCTAACCAAGACCTTACCAATGCCCGTAGGAACTTTCAGTACCTATATCCCGCTACTATCACCCAATTAAGTATTGCGCTCGATTATTATGACGGCGAGAGACTCAATGCCCTCTCCCTCCCGCCATTTCTTCCTCTACCATCCATTTTCCCTACCTCAAGTTCCTCTGTTACGTGTGTATTCAGTCAAGAAGAATTCACCAGCTATCCTCTCGTCTCACCGAGACCAGCTCCCATTGCTCCGAGATTTCGACATTTCCACGCTTTGTCGCGTTTTATAGTCGGACGTTGTGTCCCATCGAACGGAAAGCGATTGTCAAAGAAGCAAATCTTCCCTCTGTCCGCAATGCCCGTCAGACAAATCGACTGTTTAACGGGCTGATTCGATTTTTACCAATGCGGTGTCTCGTTGCTGATTGGGGAAAATCAGATAGTCAATCTGCAGCTCCGTTATAAGTCTGATGAGACGCGGGGAGGATATTGTGCTGGTATATTGGATGGGGGGAAATTTGATCGACGTCTAGCTGAAGTTGGTGTTATTATAACTCATTAGTGATCGAAAATTTGTTTATGCCAGCGCGCTGATAGTTACGGTAGTTAAAGGTATTTACGGTAGTTTATTATCAGAGATGGGTAAAATCTTATTCGGATGGCGAATAACGAATAAGCTACTATTCGCGACAAAATGATAAGCTTTTAGTCGGATAAGAATTTATAAATAATAAATTTATAATCGAATAAATTTTTAATCGAATAATAATTTATTCAGATAACATAAATAGTTGCTATTCGGAGAATTATTTGTGCGTTGTATAGATCATATGAACACACTTTTACAGAACTAATTGTCAGTGGACATCAAAACTATGAAGAGTTATTCGTACCATTATTTGAATAATTGCATAATAGATATTCGTATACATTATTAAATAACGATAAATTATTCGAATAAATGAATAGAATAATATGTTACAAATAACGCATAATTATTATCCGGATATAACTATTCGACTTTATCTAAATTATCTTAGATAAATATTTATTCGAAGCAATTCGAATAATTCCCAACATTAATTATACAAGATTATTGAAAGCCACTTCCTATCTTTAAATTGTTACACCTTGGCTTACACTCAATGGGTTCTCAAGAAACAAATATTGAACTGATTATCAATAACTGGCGTTCACGAATATATTTCTTTTGAATGCCCACAGAAATAAAACAAAATATAAAATGATGAGTAAACTAACAATAAGGAAGCCAGTATAAATGACAAACATGGCTGACTTCTTAAATGCATTGAATTGAAATGATTGGGGGTTCATATTGTGCTGTAATATTATTAGACATTATAATACGATATTTCAATTGCGAAGTTTCAATTAAGTGTTTATTACATATTTTCAATATCTTGTTGTATAAATTAGTTAAGTACACGCAAAGACTCAATATTTGAAACTGAAACTTTTCTGTTTATTTTGGGCAAGATTCTTCACGAATTTACATTAATATCTACATTATTTTGTAAGATTAAACTATATTATATATGGATAAATGTTTATAGTCAACGTTCTGCAATAGAAATGCATGTACGTGTGTATTGGTGCGAAACCATCGCTAATGATGAGATTAATGTTTGCATCGATAAATTCTTCGCGTTCCATAAACCACAACTATGATATCTCCCCACGTCTGTGAGTAAATCTCATCGAATGTTTCGACGAACAATCTGAAGCGTCTCAAGAATTTTACTTTCCCGCGCCCCCTGATCCGAGTAGCTATTGCTCGTAGCATTATTGCCTCGAAAATAGACGCGCTTCGCTATTACGTTATGTATTTTCTTAAACATAACTTGAATTCTTACATTGTTTCATCGTAAAATCGGTATAAATAAATGTTATTCCTATCACACCCCATTTTCTATTGTTATTAAATAGAGTAACAAGATTTTGTTATTATCAAGCAAACATGTAAAAACTCCAGTTGCATTAATAAATTGTCAAATTTTACGTGTTATGTTAGTGAAAGGCATTTCTACGAATATTTGATCGATGAAAAGAATTTATTATTCTTAATTATGTATTCTATTAAACATGTATGGAATGCGTTGAGATGTTAAATAATTTCTGCGTTTTCGAAATCTTTAAAGGGGATGTCGTATCAACTGATTATATATATGTATCGAGCAAACACGAAAATGGAAATGAATGGTGAAGATAATTCTACATAGACAAGTTCTTCATCGTGAGAATAAATTAAGATGCGCGTCTTATAAGGTTCCATGCAATTTGTAGCTCGCTCGGATGATAAAACTTCATTTGCGTGATAGATTTTACATGAAAAATAAAGTTTAATAAAGAGCCCTCGTGATTCATATCGTGGCAAATAGTGTTGTTAACAGACGATGCTGCAGCTGATAAAACAACGATCGCGGAATGATTCATGGAATGGGAGGGTGCAATTTACTAGAACGCGTTGCTCGCATTTTTTTAGCGTTTCCCTATACAAGCTCGACGCATCTGTGAGAATCCTATTACGAGGCCGCCATGTAAGACGGATGCCTGCAGCTTACGCGAAAATCTTGGGGAAATTGTACCCTTAGAGGAATTAGAATTACAGTTCTACTTTATCCCCTTTTTTGCGCCATGTTCGTGGTCGACGTCGACGTAACTGTCCTCTCTTCATTAGCAAAATGCAATTAATTTACGAGAAAATTCGCAGATGTATGGTAGCTTAATTTGAACGAGTTGAGGAAGATCGGAGTTCTATTTTATCCGAAGAATAAACCTATTTATTGTTTGTTAAGTACATATGTAATTATCGTATTTTACTGCACTGATACATTATTCTTACGATGTTTCGATGTTCAACTGACAGTACTTATGTTATTCGTTACTTATTAACGTGACTGCTTGAAGAAAATGAGAAGGTTACACCATAATAAGTTCCAAATCCACTGTAGAAACTTATTCTGACAGCTACGTGAACAATATTCTATGATGGGTCGAAATGGACCCAGTGTCCCTCGCCCAACGGTTAAAATACCGTAAATAAACTAGAAGAAGGGCCTGAAAAATCCTTATTGTAAATACCGACTTTCGTGTTTGTAAAAACTGTTACTTAAAATAAACGTATATTTAGTACTATCCGTATGTAAACTGATACAACGAAGACACTAGTACCTACCCCACACTCGTCGCTTTGTTGCAGACGAGATAATAGCCAACCTGCCGCCCCTTCGAATTCCTCGACTGAGGCACCATCGAGTCACAGATTGGGACCCTTACTTCGAAAATGCAGAAGGACAGGGGATCAATGGCTCTCAGAACGTGGCGTTACATCTTGGCGCACCAGCTCTCCTTGACTGTCGCGTCGCAATGCTCTCTGGAAAGAAGGTATCGATTCGCGTCACGTCGCAAATTGTCCGTTACGATACGTATACCGATCAACGTAGATCTCAAATCCAAAAAGTAAGAGAACCAATCTATTTTTTAACTCATTCCCTGTCTGCGCATAATATTTACGTACACTGACGCGTAAAGCAAATAGCATAGATTCTAAATTTGTATCGTAAAATTTGGATAAATTTTTAATGCCCCTTCACTTACCAATTCAATCCTCAGTCAACCGATATTCCTACACGTATCGATTTCGCATTGAGAATAATTTCGGCATTACCTATGGTCTTTTAAATTTTAGAGTGGAACGTGTCTGCAGAACTCGCTCGAAATGGCTAGACAGTGAATGGGTTAATATAATAGAACCTCCACTGAATATTGTGGGTTTGTAGAGTATTAGTAGCGTAAAGACCTTGATCACATTCTTCGAGTAAGGTAGTCCTCTAATTAGCTTGAACAATGCAACCAAACGAATCTCTATCTTGACTTTATCTAAAGATACCATGTGCCTTCATGATCTTCGACGGCACCTTGATATTGCCCTGTTGTAATTAAAGCAATAATACGCGCGGTTAAAGTCAGATTCCCTAAACGCGTCATGTTGCGCGGGGCAAAAGCTATAGTAAGCTATCTAAACCGAAGAGACACGTTTGCAGCTGATCACTAAAAAGGTCCCTTATCGCGGGGTAAACGCATCACCTGGCAGCGAGTGTCCTAAACATATAATACGTTGCAATGCAATTAGCGTCTCTTGATGCACCCTAATTTAACTGCCTGCATTCTAACTACGCGCGTCGTTATGCAGAATCGCATGCAAATGTAGAATCTGTGTCACAATTATAGGTCATGTGGTTACGCCGGAACGCCGACTGGGCATCCCTTTTAACTCTGGGTAATACCACTCACATTTCCGATCCCAGGTACAGCGTCAGCTTCCGATACCCAAACAACTGGAGACTGGCGATCGCTGGGGTGCGGAGGGAGGACCGTGGATTATACGTCTGTCAAGTGAATACGCATCCCCCGAGAATGCTGGTCACTAACGTCACTGTCCTAGGTAATGCTGCGTTTCTATTAGACACTACGGGTGCGTGGTGACGGGTTGCAGATTTGAGATATCAAGCGATACGAATTCTTCTACCTGCAATTGCCACCCAGAAGTACACGATGCCTTAACGAAGGACGTCCATTACCCAGATAAAAGATTCGAAGGTTGAATAAGCTGTATGCGACGAATTCGATCTGTATCTGGAGGTTTAATTATATTTGCTGCCACCACGTCCACCTCTTGCTAATACACTATATATTGGTGTTTCAGCCTCGCATGCCATTGTGAGCGAACAAGTGTATATACACAGCTGGGCATGCTGCAGGTATTTTAGCAAATTGAAGTATTCGAGTTACTGATAAGGGAAGATAAGCAGCCCGGAAATTCAGATAATTATGCAACTTTGTGTGGAAGTAGAGTAGTTCATCGGTAATGCAAACCTACTTTCTATTAGGTACCTACTATCTTTTGCTGGAAATCATATGAAATATCGTATCAAACATCGCTGAAGTTGCCTTAATAGCTGCTTCCATATAATATATCTATACATAGCAGTAGGTATTTATGAGAGTGCGTACAATTTGAAATTTACCGTCGCGTGGTCGTTATCGCGAACCTAATCAACTTCGCCCACACGTGGAGGCTGTTGCAAACGACAGTTGAACTGGAACTTTAACGTAGGGCTGGTTCAGATTTTCCCGAAGCTTGCGCCCCAAGGGTTTCCCAAACGTCGAGAATTACAGCACAGCAAGGGGCGTGCGTTGATTTCACAGCAGGTCGGGACGCGTTTATACCCGAATTTGCAATTACCCGACCGAGAGAGATTGCGCTCTTTCTTTATTTCCCTTCGACAATATAATAAGGGGTGGCTCAGCAAAATGGCTACTTTAAGCTCATTCGAATGTTTCTTAGATTGAAGAACTAAAGAACTAAGAATAAACAGTGCGCGGCCAAGGAATGCCATTCGTTCCTGATGTCAATTGTGGCTTCTAATGGCATTGTTTGTCTCGTTGTTTATAGATCCTCCATGACAGGGAAGAACTGAATGCTGTCCTTCCTTTAGCTTCCAGAGCTTGAGATTTGTGTAAAAGTACTAGGGCACTTGAGCTTGCTTGTCATTGAGTAAATTTTATAGAACAGTTTTAGAATGATGAATTAAACCAAATTAATTGCTTCCTTGGAACTATTACCAGTGATAATTCCTATTCACTCGAAACCTGTTAAGCAATTATCTTAAAATTTCTCGATGGCTTGTGTTCTACTATTCATGAAGAATTATTGAAAATAACAAACAGGAAAATGGAGGAAGTTAGTGTCAATTAAGTAATGACACAGAGGCTCCAATTGCTAAAAGTTATCTTGAAATAATTGTGAAATTTTGTATGCTATAGTGTTGGTTGGTCATCATACTTTCTACTTATTTGTTATAATGGTAAACGGTGCTTGTACAAGCGAATAAATACGTATGAGCTGTAGTGTCCCTACTTGCGTCCGTCATATAAATTACAGTTTCACGGATTCTTTGTTATTATATTAGCTAATTATAATTAACAAAGCACCAAATGATTTACGAAGAGGGGAGGTAGTAGTAAGAGATGTTTTAGGTGTGAACTTTCATATATACACAAATTTAAGTATTTTGGGTGGATGGGATATAGTAAATTACCGAAATTAACGAAGAATAAAAATAGAAACCCAATTAAGTATCAGGAATTATGGACCTACAGATGAACTACTGCGTAGCTTTAAACATGGCCACATAAATGACCGGGGCCATCAACGTGGGCAAGTGGTAAGAAAGGGATCTGATGCTTTATTCAATATTTTATTACTAAGGAATTGTTTAAATTTAACCTAACCCAGACTTTGTTGCTGTGCTATATATTCAGAATCCTTGATTGATGTTGATGTTGAGGAAAAGCTTCTTTAATTCTTTATAATTCCCTGGCACTTTAATATACAATTCCCACGCGCATGGCAATGACGCCAAGGAAATTATTCAACGATAACGATCGCAAAATATCAAGCACAAGCGATCTCTAACGAGAGTGGAAACCAATCTACCGGGAAGATAGGTGTCATTTTCAAGAATATCGACGGGGGTGCATCGAAGGGCGAGGAGAGGGAGCGCTGAAAAAGCTGATTAATTGCGTGCACACCGCTTTTCCAGCCCTCTTTTAATAAAGGCCTCCTTTTGTGACGGTGATCTCTGAATTATCAGCTCGTTCTTGCTTTTTTAAATCGGAAAACGCTCCCTCCGCGTATCGAGGGCGCGATACGAATCCTCTCGAGCTGGGCTCTCCATCAGGGTACGAAGCGGCTACCTACTTCAAATTCCTATTTTCTCTTCGCGACTGTTGAACGTGCAGCTCGACCTCGCGGACGCGAGATTTCCCGCGGACACTATGCGAAAGCCGTTTTAAATTCTAGTTACCGTTACGTCAAGCTTTCGGCCAAGTTAACCTTTCAGCCAGCTGACATCTATAAAACCCGCACATCTGTGTCGTTTCTTCGTCGAAACACCCGCCGCACCGCTATTCCATCTGTCAAAAACTGCCGTCGGAAAAATCGTACAACCACTATCTGCCATAAACTTTCATTAGCGTTCTCTGACGCCTGCAGCTCCGCAGCTGTTATCCTATACATCAAATAAAAATCCGCACCTTCCACCCCTTCTGACACAATGAAGCGAAAACACCGGGAACAGTGACGACCTGCCCGCGACAGTCCGACTGGTGAAAATTTCGCTAGCTAGTCGCTGATCGTGTTTCGGTGCGCACCCATAGAACCGCCTTTTGCCGACACCATGATGGTGTTCCTGCGCCTCGGTGGCGGTTGTTGCCTCGGGGAAAGGGCGACGCGGAACTTCCGTTTAATCCAGTTAAAAGTAGGAAAACTTTTTCGCAAAGCTTCCGGCCGGAAAGTCCCCGCTCTGCAAGACTTCGCGGAATCTCAACTCGATACTGTATTTTCGTCCTCTGGCCCTCCCCCTTTACTCATCCTCACCCTTCATCGACCCTTTCCTTCTCTTCTCTATGAGTTCATGGCCCATCCCTCTCGTCGTTCCGTCCAACTCACCGTTTCCCCACTCCTTTGTTCGCCGTTCCTTTTTCCCCTGGTTTCATTCGAGGCTATCGGCAGCTGGAAAGTATCCCTTTAATTAGAAGATGGTCGGCAGGGCTTTTTTCCAGCGGCGCAAAGCTCGTTCGAGCCGTTTCGGCCTGGGAACGATCGGACGTTATTTGGTCACTTATGAGCCGGATAATAAAAGCTTAATTGAGGCGGAGATTGTGAGGCGGGAATGGGGGACGCCGGGGTTCAAAGGGGCGCGCGTTCGAATGTATTTGTCGGGGAGTTTTGTTGAAATCTCGGTCAATAGATTGGATTCGGGCCTCTTTCATGCCGGACTACTGAGGATTTCACGTGTTTCCGCATGCCCGTTAGGCGGAATTAAATTCGTAAAGCTGGGGCATTATCGACGTCAGTGAAGCAAGCGAGGGTTTGTTTGAATGGAGGGCCATGTGGAAATGGCTAAATAAAGGCTTGTGGAAAGAAGAAAGGGATCGGGATATGTCGACTTTAATTTGAGCTACATTTATATTGTTCTTTCATCGAAAATATATATTTTTCAATTAGTGTTCTCTTTTTAATTCTAAGTTAAAGCAATAATTTTATAAACAGTTTTTTCTAATTTACTTGAAGTTGGTAAAGATTGAGCTCCAATCTTTTTTCTGCAAGGGTAGGTACTGTTTTATTGTCGTAAATGGCAAATACATGAAGAAGACAGAAAAGGAATATGTTTTACTGTTATATGTTTTACTGAATATGTTTTTATTAGCAACGTAGGTGGTTGTGCCAATTTCCATTAAATATTCAGTAAATCTTGAACCTCAAAGGTAGCCTTTAATTTTTCAAAGGCACAGCTACAATTCTTTTGTATCATATTGAATAATTCAGCGATATGAGATTCAGTAATCTTTGAAGTCACATGAGGTGGGGAATGATAGAAATAACTGGAATATTTCATACTACTTTATTTACTTATATCTCTTTGTTTTTTAAATTCTGCATTTTAGCGTCGCATCGACTGCACTTAAGTGATTATTAGCGACGAAGATTTAAGATAAGTAAACTTTAGAGACCTAGCTTTTAGCGCAAAGCTTAGAATCTTCCAGGAAGAAAAATACTTTTAATACTTGGTGGAATCATTGAAATTTTCACTCAGGGCTGCTCTTCTTTCAAACTTTTCAAAGAACTCAGAGTATTTAGAACAATTATTCGAGAGATTATGTTTCGATATCAAATAAAAAAGAGTGAATTTGTATCCTCAGTCTATTTAATATTATTTGTTGCTTTCGATTGAATTGAGTGGAGAAAATATTTCTATTAGTAAGTCTGTATATAGTTCTGACTTGTTCAAATAATTCCTTTCATTCCTCACCTCACCTATGTAACTGTGTCTTGTTTCATTGCAATGGTCTTGACGATCGCTTTCACGTCACATAGAAAAGAAAACAGAGTTTTCCATTTAGAAAATTGAGAATCTTCTTCGTCGATTGGAACACTGTACAAAAAATTGATATAACGAAACGTGATTCTAATAATATGAAAAGTAGCAAAACGTTTTCCCCCTTTCACTTCTTCATAAATTTCCAATTTACGAGAGAACTCCAACTAAAAGTAAATCAACAGTCGTGCTAACGGAATAAGTTTTCATTTCCAGTTGCAAATCCGGTCAAAGTGACTTCTTTCTAAAGTCACTATCGCCAGTATCGGCAAGTTATTTAACTTTCCTGACAGAAAATTGAATCGTGTCTTCGGTAGGAAATGGAACAATGACAGTAGAACGGTTTTTTGTTTAAAACTTGGCACATTGGCGAAACAAGAAGGCAGGGGAACGGTTGGGGTGGAGCGCGGAAGTTGCTCGCTCCCGTGCTCGTATATCGGTCAGGGGATACGGTTCGATCAATTGATCCGATCGATTTCCGTTGAGAAACCCGCGCGCCCCCTCTGTGACGTTCAACTTGAAAAGACAGCCAGCGCGTTACTTCGCATACGATATCAATCACTCTTCCCCGCGTGGCAGCGGTGAAGCTCATGTTCAATTAGGCCGCAGCGCAACGAGCTTCCATGGGTAAAGCTTCTGGATCGATAATGGCATTACGATGCTGCAGTAAGATGATTTCCCAGCACGCCTTTATCGTTATCAACGCCTGGTGAACGATGCGCTTAGAAAGCGAGATGCTGCTTCCAGGGAATCGTGCAGTGCACGCTCGCAAGCGCTCCATTCTCAGGACCGCTGGATATTTTGCATCGCTTGGGAACACGCGGCTGTAGGTTCAGAGCCCCAGCATTTAGAGCGTTCTGTCCCTTGACAAGTGATGGTAATTATACTCCCGACAACCTTTATTGTTGTTGCTCCTTCACGCTTCCGTTGATGGTTTTGGCAAATGGTAATGATTTGAAGAGTGGAATTAGAACTGCGAGTGCGGGGAATGGTGTGAAGCTTTGATAAGCTTTCGTTATTCTGTATGCATTTATTCCTGACGATACGTAAGAATTTGATTGAATATTTATTTTTTTCCAGTATTTTCAAATGCTATTTTTTATACAATTTTGTCTGGTTTTGTGGTTACTGTACAATTTAGGGTTTATACAAGAACCGGCTATTGAAGAAATCGGTTTTCTAATTCCAGTATTCCAAAAAAGGGATTTCGAATTTAAAAAAAATTGAAACAGTAAAAAATATTTATACTTGGTTTTAAATATTTCAATTTATTTAATATTTATGGAATTACAAAAATATAACAAAATAAAAGCTTGTACTCTATCTAAACAGAACCAAATAAATAAGAAAAAACTAATATAACTAGAATCCATACAAATCCGTGCAATTTTTCAAAAATTTGAATTTTAAAAATTAAGAAACTGATTTCCCAATTTTACAAATGTATAAAAAAATCACGGCTTGTAATCCCGGTTTTCAAAACCCGACAAACCCTAGTACAATTCTCATTTTATTGAAGTCTGACAAATTTTGCTCAGTAAAAAAGAGGCAAGAGAATGAAAATCAAACACCGGTAGTGACTAGTGGCACTGCTGGTCAAGCAAAAGAGTAGAAGCATGCACGTACCTACATTGGTATTCTAGGGTTAAAGCGATTTATATACAACGTAGATAAATACTTCGTTGCCCAGTGATTTACGTTTATAAGTCGAACTAACCTTGCGCGACTCGCGTGGAGTTTCAGAAAACTCGAATGCGTTACTTCCCAGAACGGGGCTTTCGAAACTACTTGCTTCTTTGAAGGTTCTTGTCGGACCCCTGTTGGTCATTTTTGAAAGTTTCATCATTCCTTTCGGGCATTGATGGATGCTTGTTGCGATTATAACAGACCCAGGAAAAGGGCACGACGAAAGTTCCGCCTCGAAATATTTTTCGTTCACTGTAGTACCTTTGACATCCTAATTAGGTACCATTTAACGTTATAAAGTCGGTAAAAGCCGGCTACTTGATTAGTGAAGTGAGCGCGTACTCGGAGTTTGAAAATCGATGTCCTGGAAAATGAAGCCCCATTGGATAAAAAGTTATCGTACCATATCGACCCATTTTCCCTCCGAAGTCGTTTCATCCGCAATGTTAAATATTTCTGTATTTAGCCACCACACTCAAATCAACTGCGAATACCCCTTAAATAAAAAAATATTGTTTCACATTGCCGATAGGATATTTTTTCATAAAGTATGGCCCCATTCGAAATTGCGCTAGCAGTAGTGCACCGCTCTGTGCGGAATGGTTCAAAATGGGCTTTGCACGCGTCAGGCGAGGGTTGAATATCTGTGCAGCGCAGTAGTTGCCTAAAGAGCCGACGCTCTGAAACCGATGCACGGCGGCACAGGCGCCTAAGGAGCGAATCGCGAAAACTGATTTGTGGCTATAGGTGAGCTCGAAGCGCGATGTTTTCCACGATGGTAGTGAAACGAGTTTAAACTCGGTCTCCGGAAAGATTCAATTACGCTACGGGAATATTGCGGAAGCCCACAGCGCGGAGGACTTTGTCCCGGAACGAGAGCACGTCCTGTGGTCGTTTTATTTTTCGCCTTATTCTTCCAGCCCTCCCTTCCGACGAGGGAGCGCGCGACACCTTGTTGCGCGTTCCGTTCAAACCCCTCCATGTTTGTCCGCTCGCCCGATTATGTAATGCGGTACTATTCCGAGTGCTCGCCGCCTTGGAGGCGAGGCGCACTTCCCAGGAGAAGAATCGAAGCGAATCCGTTGTGCAAATTTGTTTATAGGAACGAGAGGGATACATCGAAGCCACTGATATGACACGGGTGGTGGAATAAAGGGAGTGGAGGGGTGGCTCGTGAAATAGGATTAACGTAATGGTATTGAATCGATGAAGCGATTTATCGCAGTGGAATGTGATTATACGAGAGTGAAAAGGAAATAGACAGGCAATTTGAAGGGCTGAAAGGTGTAATGAAAATTTAATGCTAATAAAGAACAACCAGGGGAGTGTACGAGGCTTGAGTCGTCGATTGAACTCAAATTTTGTACGTAGTTAGGGTATAATATGTATAATAAATATAATAATGTATGAAACGCACAGAGTAGGCTATTAGAAAATTTACGAGAAAATGAGTTTCCAAATTTTGCTGTTTCCAAACCCCTATGCACTGGTAGCTTGATTATAATCCAGGTAGTAATTTTAATTACAACTATGTATACATGTATACGATTTCAATAATTTTTCATTACTCTAACGATTAGATCTATTGATCTTTAATTGGATTTCCCTTATGTATACATTTCTATGCAGAATTTGGAAGAGACAAAATTTTGAACCTGATTTTCTTACAAAGTTTTGAGTAGTGCCCTCTATATGTATTTAGCGTATAACTCTACAAACGAACCACGGCCTAATAGTATGAAAAATATTTACTAAATCTGAAAACAAACCTGCTGCACTCCACTTGCCAGAATACGTGAACACATGTCGTCCCCAGTTCGCCTGCCTAACTGTACACGAGCTCTGTAATAGTTTTTAACACTGTAGTAACCACGTCACACGAGGGAAGCCCTTAGCCCCAGTTCCTGCGCCATGTATTTTACATTTATAAATCCCGCCGCTCAAACTTTCTCGTAACGTCGCTCACCACGTGTTCAATTACGACTACATATGTATGTTCTCGCGAAAACCGCGAGTCCCAGTGGTCGTTACAGAAAAGAAAATGTTCGCTCTCGATGTATAAGGGGAAATGATATATTCTATAGAAATGTAGGCAAAACTTCGAATACCCAGCACTTGTTACCCCAGCGTTCTACTATCCGAATGTTCTGTCACTCGAACATTGTATTATCCGAACAGTATACCTCCTTTCATGATTAGATGTGTAGCGGAGATCGGGAAAATTTTTATTTAAATAAAATTTCGAATAACGAATAGAAGTTAAAAAAAATAATTCGTCATCTGCGAAGTTGAAACGCTCGACGCGTAAAAAAATTAACTTTCTGGGACTCCCTAATACCTCTTAGGCCTGATTAGATATCAACTCGGTGCTTACTCACAAAGATTACCCACACAAATACCTAAAAACCAATTTCAGGATTTTTCCCTAACGAACCATTAAGGGGGTGAGAAGGGGTGAAATGTATTTTCAGGGATTCCGCAAAATCTCTTGGTCCCGATTAGATATCAACTTGGTGTTTACTTTAAAAGGTTACCCACATAAATGCCTAAAAACCAATTTCAGAATTTTGCCCTAATCAACCCCTAACTCATAATATTTACATTAATAATATTATTCATCTTTGGTATTATTACTTGTATCATTCTTTCTAGAATATAGAATAATCACCACGAAGAAAGCGAGTGTCCCACCGTCCGAAAATTTCCTTATCCGATCGTGTCTCCCTATCAATTCGGATAGCCGAGTTTCTACTGTACTTCTACCGTGCTATTTAGAAACGTTGTACTCGCTTTCCAGCACCAGACCTTAGAATCGTGGATGAGGCCAGGCACGAGCTGCGGGACCGCTACTATAAAACCGGAAGCGGTATCGAGCTAGAGTGTGTCGCGCAGCCATCTTGCCCAGACTCCAGGATACCGCATCCCGTCTGGAGGAAAAATGGTGAGACGTTGCCGGATCACGTCAACATTTATCACATTAATGGGTGAGCATACACAGAGGAATGGATCGAACGACGGCTCGGTAGATAAACACGCAAATGTGTTCCGGCTCGCAGGGGCGCGAACCATCTGCGTATCAGCGACGAGCTTCATCGGGCTGCGCCTGTTGAAAGCTGTACAACGTCTGAGTAACGAGCGAACCGTTTAATCTCGCTTGAGGCATTCCGCGAGGCGCTCGACACTCTCGTGACAAGCGTTTCCATTCGGACTCGGTGCTTTTGCTGACTTGTATTTATCGGTCCTTTGTAAAGGTTCTCTTATCATGCGTTTGCTTCTGAATCGGAGTTATTTGGCGATAGTTGTCTGGGTTGAAATTGATGGACGGGACAAATGAACGAACTATCAATTCGTGTAGCAAAACGTCTATAGGAGTGAGATATTTGAAGCTTTCCATGCGTAGATGGCTCCCATCAAAGGTTCCCATTGAATGGCATGTTATTTTGAACGACTGCTCTGACATTTTGGTAGCACTGCAGGTAGCTTATTCAGAGGCTTGGGACCGCATAGGTAATGGTGAGAGGTTTGTAGATTTCAGCTCTATTTAACATGACCACGCTTGGGTCACGGTTAATGGATTACCGGTCTCTGGTAGCTTTATGAATCAGTTGATTTTCGTTATAAAAGTGAGTAGAGGGTTCAAGTGATAGCCAGGATTTCTCTTAATACTACTGGAGCGTTGCATGATTTCTAACGTTTCATTATATTTTCTAGGAAAGTCTCCCATTGCAGTAGCTAGTATTTAGGCATCTTCAAAAAATTTGTATCGCGTATTATGTTCTTTGAGCTGTGTGTTCATGCTTCTTCTAGTTGTACTAATATATAGGGTGTCACCAAACTGTCAGTATAAATCGAAAGGGTGTGATTTCACGTGAAAATAGTCCAAAATATGAGCAAAAGATTTTTTGATTTGGGGTTTCGTTTTCAAGAAAAATGACTACCTATGAATATTTACTAAGTACCTATAAAACGACAAATAGAGTACAACTGTGAATGCATTGTGGAAATATGAGTCCGAATTTTAGAATAGCATTTTTCGATCAAGGCACTGTTATTGAGAAAATCGATTCTAATTCCCTTGTTCGTCAAGTGCACACATTTTCCGCAGATCATCGAACTGAATTTTCTAGAAAAGAAATGCTTATTGGGGAAACCTAGATTGAAGAAGAAAGCTTCGCGTTTATTTTTGGAAGAAATAACATAGCATGCATAACGTTTCAGGTCGAACGAAGATTTGGTGACCAAGCTACACATCGAACGGGCGAAAAAGACTGACAGCGGTGAATACTCGTGCTCAGTGAGTCAATTCAGCACAGTCGCGGTGCATATTCATGTCCTGAATGGTAAATTGAATTAATGTGCTTGTCTACATGGCATAAAAGGGGTTAAATGGATATACAATTTTAACTAATGCAATAACATATAGGAAACGGAAATCCTTATGTTGACAATATCGAGTAAACGGTGGGATTCATTAAGACACCTATAGGAATAATAAGTACTAGAAATATGTCCTAGATAGGCTTTTGGATGCAAAGTGTTAGGTTTATAATATTTACACGTTTCTAAACGTTTATGTAAACGGAAATATGTAATCGGCGAATTTATCAGTAAAAGCAGATTCACATTAGAAGCGAAGGAATGCAAGACGATTTAAAATCTTCTAAAACTCAAGAGATCCTAAAATGTTTTACCAGAACCTTAGATTTAGTAGTCTTGTACTATTGCAACTTGTATGAACTGTTGAATGTCTCAAATTTTTGTGATTTGAATGTTTGGTAACCTTCTTTCGATACTAACAATGAGTTAACTAAAAGAAAAAGAAAAATACAAAAGAAACGATATATATGGTTAGGGTTACCAAGTCTGAATATTTATTTTCAAGACTTGTAAAATTTTCAAGGCCTTGCAGGGTTTCAAGATTGAATCTATTTTGGCCTTAAGACAGTCTCAAACTGTCAAAAATATCCGTATTCTTGATTTCTCCAAAAAGTTTGCAATAAAACGTCTTAAAATCCCACCAGTTATTATTATACATATTCCAACTCTACAATATTTTGCATCCTTATGCATTAGTACCCTATCTTCTAATGAGACGCAATGTTTACTTTTGTAACAGGCGAGAAGCAAGCAGCGGTTCATCATGACCAATGGAACTCAGCGCAAACGAATCATCATGAGCGATTGAGCAAGCTAAACGTCGCCATCACCAGTTTGCTCCTTCTTCGTACCTGGACGACCAATTCGCCATAGGGCTGCTCGAAACCCATGGAAAATGCGAATACACGTGGTCACGCGTGACCGTGCGTTCATTTGAGTCTGCCAGGAAGTGTTTCGATTAACGGATCAGTATTACAATGGACAACTGCTGAATAAATTATTGTGTGCAATAAATCACATGTACATTGTATACAATATAGGATTGTGAATATTATTCGGCGACGTGTACGCGTTATGGAAATTTCTTTAAACGAATTCCTTCGATTTGTAACACATATGCCAAACTTCTCTTTCCTTTAACCCATTCACTGTCTGACTGTTTCGAAGTATATTCTGCCCATTACTTCAAAATTTAGAAATGTTTAACGAGATCTCTTTGCTCAATGGGAAAGCAATGTATAGGGTGTTTCAGGACCATAGGTAAAAAATTGACTGGCTAGTAGAACTCAAATGAAGCAGAAAATAAATTAATTGCTTTCGAAACATTCAATCTTTCTGTCAGATTTTCTTTTATAATTATTCGTATTAAAACCATTGATACGTATTAGTTTTGTTCACATTTTCAGTTGTAACATAATTCACTCGAAATAGTTTTATTTTCGAAGCGATTATGAAGTTGTTATGATAAAGAGTTCCCTAGTTCATTCTCGTGGGTACGTTTCGTGGATGAAAAATAAATTAGGTATACCTATGTTTATATGAGTTGAGTGAGAAATTCAATGTAGCTTTATACTAAAAAATAAATAGCAAGCTTTAATTATTGATTCCTCCTCATCATTTGGTATTTGTTAGTCCCGGAATTACTTTAAAATTATTCAGCGTCTAATACTTCTAATACATGCTTTAATATCCATTATGAAGTCACTGTAAGTTGATCATACTCTGAACTAACGAGATATCAATGATTCCACAGTACATATGGTGAGAAAAATGACTAAACGGCTGAATAGCTCGAGAACGTTTCATTCGCGGATCTATAGTTTATTAAGGCATTTTTATTTATTTTTGCGAGTTCTATTAGTCAGTTACTTCTTAACCTGTGGCTCTGAAATTTCCTGTATATTATCAATACATATGTATTGATTGAGCGCGGAATTGATAAACAACTGTGTGTCTGTTAAAAAAAATCAAGTTTTAGTCTGTAATCTTATGATTTCGATGTTCTTGAGACCCAGAATTTCTGGACTCGGCATTAGTTAAGTTAGTTGTTTATGGGTAGGAATGTTCTCGGTTCTATTTAAATTGGAGATTATGAATATTCAGCTGCAGTTTCTTTTTCAAAGTATGACAATAAGAGACTGTTTTGCATCCAACGCTGCGTATCTGCATATTCCCTACATGTTTCTTCTCCGAAAACCTACCTGTGCGCCGCATGTGACACACTCAACCTCCTCGCATGATACTGCGTGTGGCCAAGTGTAGGACACAAGCGAAGAATGGGTTAAAGGTATCGAATGAAACTAACATACCTACCACTATCCTCTTTTCGATGGCTTGTACATAAAATACATGAACAATTGTATGCTGATGGGAATATTGTGCTCGCTTGTTCGACCTGTTACAAACTGATGTAATTTTACAAGTGTGTAAATCGCCTGTCCTTAAATCTGTGTAAATTGCCTGATTTAAATCGACCAGTTTAGAAATGTGCATACGCTCGCTCATAATAAACTATAATTAACTAATTCCGTCTACACTTCTTTGCTTCTTTGTTAAGGCTGCCGACCCGCGACGGGGCTGGAATACCCTTTAAGAAGTGAGAAATATTCAAGATCTGCAATGGGGAAGATGACGCAAAGCTCGGCGTAGATGGCGCCACTAGCGCGTGTACTGTGGTTGTGCCTGAGTGCGTATGTGTGAGTTGTTTGCGCGCGATTTTTTCATTTGTGACTTGTGTAAATGTGAATGTGTGCTGGTGGCGTCACGGGTGGAAAAAAGTTGCAATCATCTTCCTCATTCTCATCAAATATTTACAAAAGCGACACCAATCGATTCATTATGTTTCTCCGATGAAAATAACACCAAGAACGATGTACTTTGGACCATAATGAAACAAATTACATGACAAATTGATTTGCATCATTTTAAGCTGACTTCGTTAAGAATAGTCCGATTTACATGATATTTGGTATGATTTTCAACGGCAAAACATAAGGAATCCATTGGTCTGACTGCCATATCGGTACGATAAAGAATAAAGAATTTCATAATACGCTGTAATGAATATTTCACCCTCGACTGCGGGGCGCCATCCTCGATTCGCTGCACTCGGCTGATGATTCATACCTGAAAAACTATAGTCTTTATTCTTTAATCGTATCAATATGGAAGTCACATCGATGGATTCCTCATGTTTCTTCATATGGCCCGGACATCCACGGGTCGCAACGAGGCAGCACTTGGCAATGTTGGCGTAAAACTTTAGTACAGAGGCCTCAATGCAAATGTCATTTGACCTGTGACTCTTCAGTTTTTGCCAGTTAATATGGCTCGGGAAGATAAGGTTTGAATTAGGTCTAGTCTAGTTCCAGCCTTCAGTTCCCATGGCTTCTTCGTAGAAGAGGAGATTCTTTCCCGACCCCTTCTCTTCTTCATCCGTAGGATGGCCACCGTCCAGACATGCGCGAAGTGTAGAGATTAATATTTTTTCGGCGTACGATACGTGAAAATGTTAGTTAACTGTTCTACTACAAGTAAAGTACTACTAAACAATGTCATATTGTAATTTATTGCTTGAATGGGCCCTCAAGATCTCCGAAGTAGATTTTCGGAGAGAAGTCCGCGTGAGTCGTTGATAAACCCAGCTAAAGCGCGGCGTCACTCTAAACAAGTCACGTGTATGTAGGCACGCATACAACGTCCAGCATTTTAACACATTTCAGAGTAGTTCCTGAGATGGAAGCTGTTCGTGAACAGAGGCCACTAAATTCAGGGTCGAATTATGGCTCGGTAACACAGTTCAGGTGGTGACACGAACCCCCATAAGGTGGTAGGTGTATCCTATACCTCGTGTTGTGTCACAGACAATAAAAATAAATTTGTATGTTAAATAAATTTATTTTGCGTTTAATAAACCCGAATAGGACAGCAAGGTTAAAAGGTGAATGTGTTCTTGTTTTGTTGTGATCCTTCTTTCTCGGTCGTTGCACGGAATAAGTTTATAAAACGATCTTTAAATTGTTACTCTAACAGAATCATTTGTAAATCGCGGGTTTCGAATGACCTAAATTTCCACTTCTTGAATTCTAATTCCTACCACGCGGAGCGTTACAATCTGTATCGAGACTTCACCGATAACGTTGCACGTGACCCGAATATGGTAAGGGCGCTCGCGAGCCCCCCGAGCATATTATGTGCACAATTAAAAGATAATATTTTCGTGTTGCGTTATATCACAGACCAGGTATAGGATAGACCTATCAAGAAATGTAATTTTGTGTCACATGTTCGGGGGGCTCGCGAGCCCCCTTACCATTTTCGTGTCACATGCAACGTTACCGGTGAAGTCTCGACACAGACTGTAACGCAACGCGTGGTAGGAATTAGAATTGAAGAAGTAGAAATTTAGGTCATTCGAAACCCCCGATTTACAAATGATTCTGTTACAGTAACAATTTAATGATCGTTTTATAAACGTATTCCGTGCAACGACCGAGAAAGAAGGATCACAACAAAACAAGAACACATTCGCCTTTTAACCTTGCTGTCCTATTCGGGTTTATTAAACGCAAAATAAATTTATTTAACATAAAAATTGATATAAACAACAACATTATTTGTGGAAGACATGCTTTCACGATGTAACGTGGAATACCACGCCATGGGATTGTACCTTGGTATATTCAATAACGTGCTGGAGCAGAGAGGACTTTAAAATGTCAAAAACCCAACAGTTCCAGTATCTCGCCGAAATAATCCAATTTGCAGTTATTCTTTTATCCTAACACTGTACTCGTGTTCTGGGGTCTGGTACGAACAATCAAACAACATTCCAAGTTACATTGTGCCATAGTATTGCAAGTTAAAGAAATTCTTAAACTTAATTAGAATATTTGACAATCGCAGCTATCAGCTCGGTTCTCACCGATTACCAGGTCTCACCACGAGGAGGTTGCTGCGTTTCGAGACCCGTAGAGAGATAGATGGAATCAAAGTTCCATCGATCTCCCTGTACATGAAGCCTACTAAACCAAAGAGATGGATGGAAACAAAGTTCCATCGGTCTCTTCGGTTTAGATGTAGAAGCTAGGGAACTGCCAAGCAATCACACGATTAAAAGAAACTCAGGAAAGAAAGAAAGACTACCGGTGAGCATGAATGGAGTATTGGACGGCGCAGTTCCTACCACCCTAATGTCCGAGTCGAAAGGGAAAAGCGCTCGGCGCCTCCCAGACGACTCCTGTTGCTCCGATGCGACTCGTCAGGAGCAAACACTTGACCTGACTCAAGCCGTCTAACGCGGAGATTGGGTAATCGAACCGGGTGACTTACGCAGGCAGTGTACCATATGGCACACCCCCTACGCCCGAAACTTTTCCCTTTCGACAAAAACACCAGGGGATGAAACTGATCCATCCATACCGATTCCATACTCAGTCGCTTGCTTCCGCAAACGGAACCAGCGGCGACCTCCTCATCGGAGATGAGGAGCCAACAAAAGAGCAACAAAGCTAATGATTTAGTGACTACTTCGCAATTTTACACGGGGCCTTAAATACTTCATGTTATAATACACTTTTCACTGTCACTTTTCACTATCACTTTTCACTGCCACTTTTCACTGTCACTTTTCACTATTTTGTTTTAAAGATATTATTTTACTGTCTCCCTTCCCCGCGGAAGGGTAAACCTCAAACTCAAGTGCTGAAATAATCAAATATGTTATATTAGTAATGGTGTAATAGCCTTGGGAGGAATCTAAGAACATACATAAAATGGAATAAATGATGCAAAAACGTCGAAGCAGTACATAAAATGGAAAAGAGGGGGCATAACCATCGAAGAAATACATAAAATCGAATAAATGACGCAAAACCATGGACGAAATACATAAAATCGAATAAATAACACAAAACCATGGAAGAAATACATAAAATCGAATAAATGATGCAAAAACATCGAAGCAATACATAAAATAGAATAAATGGCGCATAATCATCGAAGAAATACATAAAAACGAATAAATGACGCAAAACCATCGAAGAAATCAGTTGGAAAGGACCAAAACTGAATGTTGACCTGCACAGAACAACAAAACTCGCATTAGTTTTCAACGAACCCCAAAAGTCGGTACCAATTGAATCAGCTACCTCGGAGCCGGCGGCTGAGCGAGTGGGGGAAGGACCAGCCTTGAAAGCCTGTCCAGGTGTCCAGGTGTCCAGCAAGTCCAGTTGGGGTAGCCAGCGTTGTGTCCCCAGAGATCCAAGAGACGCAGGAGGCTCGGAGAGTCCTGGTGGTCCGGGGAGTCCGAGGGGTCCAGGGTGTCCAAGGGGTCCGAATGGTTCGGGGGGTCCGGGGGGTCCGGGTAGTCCAGGTGGTCCGCGAGCTCTCGCGTGCCCGGAGGTCCTGCCGTCCCGGGCGGCCGACGACGACTGATAGTCTAGGGGTGCGTGTTAGACTCCCCACTTTGGGGAACAACAGCCGCGATCACAACAAGGTCGACGGTTGACTTCAATTGCGAAAACCAGTTAATTATTCGACAGAAATTGATATTTCCGCTAAAATATTCATTCCAGTGGCTATTACTATGAAAAACAACAAAATGCCTAACGTCGGATATATTTTCGACGTCCACAAAACGATTGCAAAATACATATGTATATATATATATATATATATATATATATATGATCGAGAAATCTCGAGAAATCACGTATATATATATGTATATATATATTTTAGATTTCTCGATCATAGTTAATAATTATTTATACTAGGCGGTTAGGCTAAGGTTAGGTAGCGTTACAGTCTGTGTCGAGACTTCACTGGTAACGTTGCACGTGACACGAAAATGGTAAGGGGGCTCGCGAGCCCCCCGAACGTGTGACACAAAATTACATTGCGTGATAGGTCTATCCTATACCTGGTCTGTGCTTATATTCAAGAATATGGAAAGAATATTCCAAGTCCAGTTTATGTCAGCTATAAAGAAATAGTTTCCCCTTGCTTGCATGATAACTTTTGATTGCCTTAGGGGCTACAAAATAGGTTGTTATCTCTCGCCGAAAATAAAGGTCTGCGATAACCATCGGCGTCACAGAGAAATTTGGATTTCGAAGGCAGCTGGATAATCGTCACCCCTTAATGATTCGACAAAACCTATTCTCCCCTTTTTACTGTCCTCGAATTATTTCCTTCATTTGAATCAAGGAAAGCGCCGAATCGAGTGAATAAACAGCAAATTAAGACTGGATGTTGATAACACACGAAAAACCGCTTTGTACAGAATTCTACGTTTCCAGGCGTCTGTGATCAGGAAATATCTGCTACCTGCGGGGGGAAACTTTCCAACAACTGAAATCCAGTTTATCATCAGAGGATACTGTTTGCTTATCAGAACACGTTTCAAGCTCCCCATGATAGAAAGAAACTGCAAAATTATCTTCCGCTTCCACTATCATTCCACAATTTGCTTTCGCACCGCCAAATTGATAAAAAATTCATCGAAGAAGAATTATTTTAAAACTGAAGGATATTAAATACCACTTGCATAGCAAAGGATTTTTTCCAACGCTGGAAAAATCCAGAATTTCACCGTTCAACTTTCTAATAAAATGTTCACGCTCTGATTAACTCTAGTTATCAAAAATACATGTCAATTCGCGTGACCGTGCGCTGCATTGCGACGTATGAAATGAAAAATTCACTCGACGCCAGAAATAATTTAGGAATGCATAAAAGAATGAAAGGCAAGTGAATGCAGAACTGTGTCAGCAGGTTGCCGCGTAAATTTCGGACGCTAGAAGAAGCATTATATTAAACTCGTCGGTGATAGAGGATGACACAGCGAGGCGGTATTATGCGAACAATCCATAGCCTGGCTATAAATCATAATTGATAATAAATCATCCCAGACGAAGCTCTATCATTCGAAGGATTAAAACTTGCTTTCCATAAATCATGTCGGCCATTAAAAGGTTCGCGAACACGTGCTAACTATGCGTTAACTTAACACAAATGGCACCTACCCCATCACACCCCCTCCCGCCCACGCGTCCTTGGGCTTTTATTCATGATTGGTTGTTTGAGATAGTAGCAACCCTGTTCTTATGGAGAAACTTGCTCGGTAAATGTATCGAGCCGACGCGCCAAAAGACGACGACACTGACCCACATTCTCGCCCAACGTTCAGCCTTTTAGGGTTAATGGCGCTTTTAGATCTACTTAAAGGAATGTTTATAAAATATGACGGCCGCGAATAAAAAGCCATACAAAGTACTAAGGTGTCTCGCCCAGTGCAGCATCAATAGTTTAATGTCTATTGTTCCATGGCTAGTACAGCACTTTCAAGTAACTAGTTCAAGCTACCTGATTAGAGGGGTTGAAGGACGTCGCAGGATGGAGAGGTGCTCTATATTTTTAAAAAAGAAAACTGAAATTTCAATATTAGTTTATTCTGGATGTACTAATTCCGGCTGAACTGTCGCCAACAGAGTTTTGGAAATACTTCGAGCGACTGATATTTAATGTTAAATAAGTGTTGAGAAATGTTTAAAATAAGCATAGTCTGGAAAGTTAACTGTAAAAGGCTTGCCCCAGAATCATTAAAAGATTCTGGCAAGCATTGCATCGTGTGACGCGATTAACATCATAAAATCGTGAGTACCCTTTATGTGCTCCAGTCTCCTACCCAATGACAGGAAGTTTCATTCACGAAGATTCACGAGAGCAATTAAAGGGAAAAAGCATTCGGTACACGGCCGTGACTTAAGAAACTTTAAGACGTCAGTACGTTCAGGACCTTGTTACCTTTCCAGCTCGTTACCGGCGTTTATCGTGAATCCCTCTTATTGCGGCGTATCCCTGCTAGCTACGGCCTTGCGTTGTAGCTAAAACGACTCGGCACTCCCTATCTGTATTCCTTATTCCGCTCCTATCTCGGCGGTGGTTCCCTTTCGCCAATTCGTCCCTGCCCGGGTTACTTCGCCGCATCGACTGCTCCTTGAATCTCTGCTCAACCGCAAGTTTCACCGCGGGGCAGAAACCAGGCCAAATACACTTTCCCGCCGGGAACCACTCTCCCACGTACGTACACGCTGAAATCCTATGGAATACCCATGGCATATCGCCCGTTCAGCTCACGGTATCCGGCTACTCAAACCCAGCTACACCGCGTTCCGTTATTTCCGCGGGGAACGAAGCGATGCTCCTTTTTGCGGGAATTGGCAGAAAATGCTTTCCTGGATCTTCGTGCCACGACCCGGATATATGCGCGCCGGCCATTCGACGCCAGACACCTCTGACTCGGTGAATTCATCGCGTCGTCTCGTTCCTCCGATACCACAGACGCGGCTCAGAAATTTATATAGGGTGTGCGAGAAAGGTTGGACCAAGATTTAAGACCACGTAGCACAACTAATTTTTAAGTCGTCCTTCGGAAACTCCTGGATTTGGGACAAGCCTTCTGGCTATCGCAGACAGGGGAAGTTGGAACACTAGGTTATCTGTAATAAACACTAACCTCTTCTGTTAGTCGGTCCATCTGGTAACCCTATTGTGATTTTAAACTGAATTTCATAGACTCAAAGATCAGAATATTGCATGCTGCATAAAACCTTGCACAACAGTTGGCGCTGTCAGGGTTGTTGGTAGAAACGCAGTTGGTTTCAGAAGTGTTAAGTAAGAGCTGAAGGAACACTTTCTTTACAGTATGATTTATAGTTTGATTCATTTTATAACAGTTAATCCCCGTTCGTGGTGATATGGCTACCATACAGCATTCGGTTTAGCAGCACTCCGAACATGTTCCACTCATCCAAACTGATGCTATCTCGATCTGCAGGATCATGTCCGAACAGCTTCCACCTCCCAGGGCTGGCAATAAAGAGTTTTTCAATCTGCTCCGTTACCTTCGATCCATCCTTAACTCGTTGACGAGGCTTCCTCCAGCCCACGATCGTAAACCTCGATATCGCAGTTGACCGCTACTTTAATTATAAGGTGCACCGCGTGGGAGTCATGGTGAAATTACGTGGACTCCCAGGAGAATCGTGGCTTATTACTGCGACGTTCGTCGTCGGCGACTCCCATGCTTGCGATTTTACCGCGTAAAATGAATTTTCGCCCTATTCCACGTTGTCCAGCGCCTTTGCCAGTGGACTAAAATTTCGCGCCTGGTCCAAGCGCGTCGACGTCTTTGTGCTGTTCCTGAAGAACAGTTAATTTGCAGGGAGATTGGGAGGAAAGAATACATCCTGATACATGCATACTCAACGCTACCTTCAAACGTAATTTTGCTGAAGCCTCAGAAAGATTTATTCTACACTTTCGATTTGTTTTTGCATAAAGAATCGTCCTTTGTGCATTTACACCTGGATATCGTATCCCCCTGTATCCGATGAACTAAACGCAAGATGGAGGCTTCCTACTGCGAGGTATCTGCTCTAAGTTGCCCGCTTGGTCAGCCTGAAACAAAGAGAGAGGGACATGGTGACGCTCGATACGCTAATGTCACCAACGTCTCCTGCGCTCAGCATTCAAATACAAATCAGAAATCAGTTGGAGACAACCACTGTTATCAAAGGCTTCCAGTTCAGCTCCTCTGCTGTGAAGCTGCTATTTCCTCTCCTTTCCTGTACTCGCCTTTTGTCCAACGAAGTCCCGGCAGTTCACTGCAAATTGGTAATTCTAAAAATACGGACGACGGACAAGCTGAAAGGTTGCCTCTTCCCGGGAATATCGGATGACAGTGATCGTTAAGACGGATCGTTTAGCCGAGGATAACCTCGACTAACCACGGATTGGCGTGGCCGAATTAACGGGCTGCGAGTCGTGTCCAGTCCAAGCGAACGGACATTAGGACGATCGATAAGCTTCTCCCCCTCCGCCGTGCCTTCTACATATCTATAGAATTTTCCTTGGTCTAGAACCGGCTAGATTAGCCGCCAAGCGGAACCGATCTGCCGGTGATCGGCGACAGGTGCGAGGTTTACTCGCTCGAGGGACTGTTGCTGGCACAGTCTGGGAATGATAGCCAGAAATCAGAGTGGGAAAAGAGGCAGAGCGCATCCAAGCGAGCTACGTTTAATCGGAGCGAAGACATTCCGTCGAAATTGAAGAAGTCGATGCTGGTCGGTTACATCCGAGAATTAATTCGTGAGAAATACTGGCAACTATCATTTGAACTAGAAATCGGTTGCCAGATACAAGCAGCCTTTGGAACAGTTGAATCCGAGTAGTATTACGATTAATTCGTATGTGATATGAGAGGGAAGCATTGAAACGGGTAATGGCCATTTTATTGACAAGCTGTGCCACTCGGACTAATAAATTAATTTTACGAATGCCGATAAAAATTATCCGCGACTGAGTGATGTTACAAATTACAATGTAAATAGAGGCAATATTGAGCACAGCGAATAGAATGGATTACGCTGCCACGAGAATTTCCTACAGTCCCATGAACGCACACCAGGTTAATGAAAATTCTTGTTCGATCGTACAGCTAACACGGGCGCGATAGTAAAATACATACCAGCGTCCCTCCTCCTCCCCCCTTTGCGCCCAGCTTAATCGTACGCTCGAAATAACTTTCTACCGGAGCGTTTCTCTTTGACGGTGGGCGACAACGAATTCGATAAATTTCAGGAAGGAAGAGAAGCTCGTTAAAGCGATGAAAAGGTTTATCCCCGGTGTATATTGCCCGATCGAGGGTGACGGTGCTCCTCTTCAGGAACAGTTTCCGCATCGACGGTGCTCCGACGGAGCACGGCCATGTGTTTATCGAGGTAAAAGTCGTCTCGCGAATGGAAACGATCAGAAGTTTAATTAGATGCATCGAAGAGAGAGGACTGCGACCCGCGCGGTAATGGATTCGATATGGGGAGGCGAAGGGAGCAGCGACGTTCGGAGGAGAGCGCACAGAGACAAGCAAAGTCGGTAGGGGGGCGGCAGACGAGCAGACGACGAAGACACGCAAAAAGGAAATAATTGGGGAGAAGGAAAAGGAGCGGAGTATTAATGACAAAGGAACAGAGGAAGGAAGTTATAAGGGGATGGACGGGAAGGGGACGAGTATGATGAAAAAGGAGGAAATAGGGAGTAAGACCAGGAGATTAGAAATACTTGGAGGGAAAGGAAGAGCATAATGCGCTAGGATAGCGAGGAAAGAGAAAGAAGGTTCGCAAGAGGGTCGATTGAAAAAGGAGGAGAAATAAAGAGCAGTGGGACATTTGAAATTTTAGGGCAAAGGGAAAATGTCAAGTAAGTAGAAGAAAGTAGGAGTTTCGTTGATTGCCCTCTTGTTTGTTGCAACAACGAATGCCATCTGAACTGGAAGATCAATCAAACAAATTGACCTGTGTAAAAACAACTAACTATGTGATAATAAATGTGAATATTAGTTCTAACAAGGGATATCACTTAAGTGTCACACTTCGACTTTCATGAGAGTCTCCAGATTTGCAGAATAGTCAAAATTATTTGTCAACTGTTTCTTTTTAGCGGCCACATCTGGGGGTGAAAACAGTCCTCGAAGTTGAGTTCGACGCTATAATTTGCCGAATATATAAATATGTATACTTGAATTGAAAATAAATGCCCAAGAAAAGGCATATACAATCTTTTTAAAAATCATGTAAGAAGTAACTAAGCCAGAGAAAACAATTTGAATACACGAAATTTACAGTCAACTTCAGAATATTTCTAACGACGGCTAATTTATTGCAAAATATTTTTGGACGATAAAATTTGTTGCTTTGAATAGTCACTTGTTTACCAATTCTTAAATTTGAAACACTGCGCCATCTTCCTCCAACTAATAATTGATAACTTAAAACAATGTTATCTATGTATCAGATGATACACTATTTACATTACACGAATTTCGTTTAACTCTTCGCGTGACCGATCGGCAAAAAATAGTGTCCAGCAGTATAGGACACAAGGAACCAGGGACTTGTTACGTTTACGATTCAGTGGGTACGTGGAGAATCTCCCCAGTCGGTGGCGATAGAAAATCACTACTGTCGTATTGAATTTTGTCACTTCCATCGAATCATTACTATACTTTATATGATTTAAAGCTGACGAGACAATTAATGTAATGGCCCTACGCAATCACTTGTATTAGTATCTTCCATTCCTGTAGGGCTGTGGCCTTTATTCATTTCAGCTTTTCTATTCGACGTTGCAGCATGATTGATTGGACCGCATGCGTGTTCAGCCGCTCAACGTTTACGAGAGCATAACCGTGCAATCCATTTGTCATTCTGATTTAAAGCTCGCTTAACGGCGATGACTGGATTTCCTAGCAGCAACAGCGACGACTGATAATTCTATATGACGTGGAAAACTTTATGGACGTAATAACTGTAGTTAAAGTAGATCCTCGATAGGACTATTGCCACAGAACCAACGTCGTTTAATAGAGAAAGGTGTTTAGGTGTCTTGTGTAAAAAGCAATGAATTGAATCAATCGTTATAAAAGTCCAACAATTCCGAATTTCCTGACCTGGCACGACTAAAATTATATGACTAATGAAATGAACGAAGGTATTCGTTTAATCCACTGCCGCTTTACATTCGTGTTCGGCTTGAAAAAGATGGTCGTAACATCGGATCTTTGATGCAATTGAACTGGTATTCGATTTTCATGCATGATCGATACAATGAACGCCGTTTCCTCTTTGCCTAGCTATCGATAGCCAACAAACCGTATCTTCATTTATACAACGGCTCGCTGGTGAACGGTTCACGTTGCACGCTAAACAATTTTTCTGCTCACAACGCTTGCAATCCCACGAGGAACTTCTTTTTAAAGTACCTTCGAGTTTACTTGATTTTTGACCTAGTTTTATAATTTGTAAATTATTTCCAACGACTTTCGGTTTTATTAAACATTTCGGGGTTGCTCCTCTCGTCGTTAAATGCTATTTAATTCCTTGCTGCTTGATATAAAATTCTGTTTTAATTTTACATAAGCTTCGTTTGCAATGAGAGTGGTTAAAATGTTAAGAGATCGATGTGCCAGCTTCATCGACAGGCAAAATAATTTCCATGACGAAAGATCGTATTTCTGAGTGTATTATCTGAGTGTATATATTATCGTTGTGGCCTTACGTTCGTTGTTTTTGATTAGAAGCTTTGCAACAACATCATGGATTCACGAGGGGCTGGCCGATAAATGTTACCCCGCAGATTTACCCAAGGGAGGATCGTTTCAGCGCTCCCAGTAATCAATGTTATCGCCCAGATTACACCACGCCGTTCTACCGCTATTGTACATTACACTGAAGAGAATTTTCACAATAGGTAGAAATAGGATCTATCGCGGACGTGCTTAATAAACATAGCCATAAGTTACACATTGCACCGTTATTGCGTGGTCCGTTGCAGAATATCGCAAGATTAACGATAGCTACTTCATCTCCTCTAAAGACACTGGTGATGTATATTTTATGTAGGATTATCAGGAACACGAAGATCAATTGAAAGGAAGCTATGAAAATGTTTATTTGCATAATCACACTTACAAATTCTTTTAACGATCCCGCTCACTCTTTACACAACTTAAAAACAAATGGTCCTCGTATTTTTATCCGACACACCTTACGTATCCTCTTTTTATGAAATAAAATTTCACTATTAGCTGTTTTATTATTCCCTCGATAGGAAAGATTGTTCATATATATCGACCCCTGACTATTGGCAGCCATGTACACGCTTCCTTAAATTATCTACATATGGAAAATGTTTGAACCCATTTGTTTGCGGTATCGTTTGCGAATTATTAATTGTTGAAGATATGCGTAGAGAGCGTCTGACGCAAGGGACTTAGACTACTGCCAGCGCGCAGTAGTATCAAGTTAGTCAGGTCAGACTCAGCGCTGGCAGTAGTCTTCAGTTTCCATGCGTATCTTCGGCAATAAGTAATAACTCCGGAACATTAAATACAATTTCGCCATTCCTGATTTATTACTCCTATTTTGGCATGTAGATCATATTAGTCTTATTTTGGCATGTAGAATCGCCGCCTAAAACGCCAACGCGTAGTCGAACATCTAGGAAACGACGATCAGAAATTGACCACAAATGCTTTTACAGAGTAACAGGATAACAGGATTAACGGTAATAAGATTAACAAGCAGTGACAGCTATATCGTTCGGAGGAAGATAGGAAGGAGGCTTTCCTCTGAGTGATCTTAGGTGAGGGTTTGCGTTGCTCGCGATTAAGCAGTGAAATCCAAATATTAGATTTCTTATTGAAAAATTTGTTTCTTACTCCTTCATTCTTCGACACAGATAAGCGAACACTTTATAATAACAAGTGTGGCCGGGAATACATTTATTATTCTATTTAATAATTAGAGCTTCATTTTAAGCACATTGTAGAAGTTGAATAGAAGCACTTCGAAATTAAAATCGAAGTGTTAGCAAGAATCGATGTTTCGAAATATAATGACTTTGTGTATTATTGTATTTAATAGGCAGACGTTTTTGTCGAAAATGAAGTGTTTCTTTTTCAATTAATTACAAAGAAATAAATCGAAGCTGAGACTTGTTCTTCGATACAGTGTTTATTAGCACCACAATCTTTACAATAAACCTGTTTTAAGTTCTAGAAACAAGGAGTCAAGTGCGAATTTCATCTACACTGTACTTTTAACAGCGATGTCACAGAGCATCGAATACGCTTAAGAATCTAAATTCATAGTTTTATCTGGCGTAATAGTGTCGGCACGTGGTTTAAGATAAGAACAATCGTAATCTCCAAAGAATCTGGCCAGCACCTAGGGGACTGGTTAAAGCCCTAAAACTTGGAGCGTTGCTAAAAGTTCCTCTAGATTTCAACCACCTACATGCGAACAACTTTGTACGTTTGTTACTACATACCTACAATCTTCAACGAATTTACTTGCTTCCTAAGAAACCGGCAGAAGCTCCAACACCTGAAACGTTGCTAAAAACTCCACCAGACGTCGAACTGCGTACCCAAGAACTTGTTTTTGAGCTTAGCTACTAGCTCCAATCCCCTGGGAATCTAGTTGCCACGTTGCCAGTTGATTAAAGCTATACGATTCGCAACTCTGCTAAAAATTCCGCCAGATACCGAATTGCCGCCGTACAACCGATTAGGATCGTGCCCGGGATTTGGATTCCATTCAGAACTACACCTTTAAGCCGTAATTCTAAGAGCACTCGTTCTAATCCGCTTGGGACCTAGCCGGTACCTAGGGAGCTGGTTAAGCCCTAAGACCCAGAGCATTGCTAAAAGTTCCGCTAGATTTCGAACTGCTACCTAGACACTGCAAGGAATGTACTACCAAGCGTTGAGTGAAACTGTACTTCTTGTGGTGAGGCGGCCTCTTCTACTGCGCGGATGCGCTTCCTTAAACCTGTCAGTTAGCTTTGTCCAAAGTGGCGCACCTAAAACTTAAAATTCGCATATTTAATTGCAAACAGATTGTATTGTATAAAATAGCAGTTAGACGAAATAGAATTTCAATCTAAAAAATATCGAACGCACAAAGAAGTATTTATTTACTATAAATAAAGAGAATTTGTATTAAAATTATTGGAACAACGGTTGCTAAGAAGCGCAGGAACACGTTGCGCGCGCCTCAATTCAGCCGAATCTGCATTGTAAACAAGGTTGTTATCGTACCAAGAAATTGTTTACTAGGCACTCGTCCATCACGCAACTTTGAACGATAACGATCTGCAAATTTATTTCCGGTCCGATCGTCTGATTGTATCTGTAACGAACGTTGGTATTCGGAACGCTGTGCTTTCGAATACTGACACTCCGCCGTGGCCCTGAGTAATACTACTAAAAGTCAACGAATTTTAAAAGCTAAAACTAAAGATTAATGTAAAACTAAGCATGACTGCATAATACTTCATTGTGGAATGGACGAAGGAACTGCCGCGGAAGGGAAGTTCCCGCCAAGGTAGGAGAAACGCAGTTACGCTTGAACTGTCAAATCTGCCGCCACGAGTGGAAATCCGAATTTTCACTCTGCCTCTTTTGGATGGGCTATATTTTGCCAAAAATATACTTAAATATAAGACAATCAATCTCTAATTAAATGCACAAAGACTATTTAACATCTCCGATCTGTGTCCCTATTGAAGGGAATCCCCACACCAGTAGCCGAACATTCTGCATACGCATTTAATAATCGCACCGGTAAATTGAACTTCGAACGCTCGTTCGACCCTCCGCAGTTATCTACGTAATTACCATCCTAATTACTCCGTAACGAACTAATCAGTGCCGTTTGTCAATATCGCCAAAATCCTTAATACGCTGCCCCGAGATTCGACCCGTATCATTCCCATGATCTCACATTGCAACGGTATTCATGGTTGACTACGGGTTAACAGGGTTCTGCAAAGGAAATAGCGGTAGCGTCACACGAGGGGAATTATCAGTCATGGTGGTTTGAGTGACAAAAATATGAGTGAAACATACACGTGTTCAGTATATATTATATACACATATTACGTTATAATATACATATGGAAAATATAAAATGCAATTGAAGTTTTATGAACTCCAATGTAATTAGAATTTGAGCTTAATAATTTATGATTGCAAGCTGAATCTAATTGGTACACTATATATTATCAAACGTTAGAAGAGTATTCCAATTGGGCACAGCTTACACTCAGGAGCATGAACCGGTAGCAACCCATGCTGGGAACACCTTAAACATCTCATAGTTTCATTTACCAATTTCACGCTCAGTAACCCTACATTATCGTCTGAAAGTTTGGGATCACTCTGCTAATTAAGGGATGTAGGGATTTTCTCGTTAAACAAACAAATTGAAACAATTTTCAAGTTTATTGAAGTAACAAACCATTGCGATCGCCAATGAAAGCGTTGGCATTGAATTCAGAAGACATTTCTTATACGTTATAATTTTAACGAAAGTCAACAGAAGTTTCGAAGCTTTTAGCAGAAAGTATATACGTAAATACATTCCGACTTGTATTGAGTTTTCATTAAAAGAGGAATCATCAGTTAATGGTTCAAAATATTTGAATACCAAATAAGCTAGAGTAATTAAGAGAAACATTTTGAATCTTAGCTAACTGATAAGAACGATGAAATTATTATGTGTCTAAGGATATACACTTTCCTTAATTTAACTCCCCCGACTCTCACACTAGGAAGAGGCAACTTACGCTCCAGATTAATATCATGAAAGCTGATTGCGGCAAGGAGTGGTGTCAGAGAAGTTCCAATGTGTCTGTGTAATGAAGTATCTGCAGAGACAACTTTGACTGCAATGTGTGCACGTTACGCGAAGAGTTGTCGCGGTTATACAAGGAGGGGCTAAATTCCTAGCGCAGTCAAAGGGAACGCGAGAGTTTGTGTAATTTTTTATATGCATTTGCCATGTTTCTTTAATGCGCCCTTTGCTGAAGCAATTTCCCAGTGAGAAAGAAATAATGAATTGAGAAAGCGCAACTCCATTAATCGACGCTCTTTGCGCCAGTGTCGCCAAATCTGTTGATGAATGTTTGGTATGCCGAGCACCAATTAATCGGCGCCATTGTGTGGCTCACGTTGCACCGAATAGAGTTTTCGCAATGCGAATTACCGCCTCATAGTCGTATAGTTTGACATAAAGGGAAGCGTCGGGGATGCGTCCATCATTCGGGGTGATTTATCAAATTATCGTAAATGAAGGTATAAGGGATTAGAAGCGAGTAAATGGCGTACGGAATTGCTTCCTAATTTCCTGCAAAACTGGTAGAGGCGTGGCAAGCGCATGAGTAAATAGTGAAAGCAAATGCGAGGTGCAATGTAATCTTGGTTACTGCGTTGCGTGTAGGGAATGTTTGTAGAGTAAAGAGATATTTATTAATGAAAGGGTAAAACATACAAAGTATCTGGTACTCTGTGCCATTTTCTATAAGAAACTATCCATTTGGCTCTCAATATGGAACGTGTGTAAATGATGCCTGAAGACATACTGATGAAATACTTATTTCTGTAACAGTAGTGTTATAGCTGCACAATTTTTAATTAACCCAACACAACATATTTATAGCACAAGCTACGATAAGTAAAAGTAAACTACACTTCACTGATTGTGAATATGCAACGGCCTTCAACCGAACTATTTATATTTAAATTCTTGACACTTTCGAACATTCTCGCCCGTTTTGTCTTCATGTTGCCGAGAACTTTAGGTGAATGTGTGCCCCTGGCGGACGTCGTGGCTGCTAACGATGCAGGAAGCATTCACCGAATCACTGAATTTTCCAGATTCTCTCTCTATTCCTTACAATACAACACACCCATCCACTTCTCCATCTCGAATCTTCGCCAATCAAAGTACAATTTGCAAACGTTTTACACCCACTTGAGCTTCACGAGTTCCTATAAAATCGAATGCAATCGACAGATATTGGTGGAACTAAACAAAATCTCTAAAGTAACTCCTACCCGAAACCGCTTGAAAATCATTCGCCCAGTGCGCCGATGAAAATCTCAATTTTCCATTGGCGTCGAGGTAAATTCAAATTGGATCATTAATATGCAACTTAAATCTTCCCCGAAAAAAGATCGCATCGTTAATTATACGATCGAGGGTGCTGGGAAAAAGCTTCGGGCAGGGGCTTCGCTTTGCATGCACGCGCGCGAACGTCTGCCTTGTAATCCTCATCTGTGAATTATCTTCGGCAAAGCGTGTAACGTTCACGGCGCTAGCCAACGTAATTGCAGACTGGCGTTGATTAACGTTGCCGATCGATCGTTCGTCGCTGATCGACCCTAACGTTGATCGACACGCACACTCCGGCCTGCACGTACGGTCAATCTTCCTTTAAACTAACGCATTTCGTGATCCCCCGTTCCTTTGCGAGATATTCACACCCTGGCCACACTACCCTGCCGCTCTAATTTACGTTCTCCGAATCCCCGTGTAAAAGGAGACACTGAAAGAATGAAACTCGCTGATTTCCTCGCAGGTCATTTCACCGCGAATCGATCACAATTTTGTAGGAGAACTGAAGTGAGATTTTAAAACACTTGATTTCCACTCAACTCGCGAACTCTATATTCTACAACGTGCTACTCCGCTTGAAAACAGATCGTACAATAATTTAAAAGAAGCAGCGGGGACAGAAATGTTCTCTTATCGGAACCCAGGACAGTGACAGGCAACATTGTAGTTATAGGATAATCATGCGGTAACCGTAATTTGTCAACATGGCACAGTTTTGTTTATTTATTTACCATAGTGTAATATGAGTATATTATTATGTTTGTTATTGCAATTGGCGATCCGTTTCATCTTTATTTACCCATTGCACGTTTGACTCTCGAACCACCCTCGTCGTGTTTGACGGGGCATGTGGTACTTGCGGGAGGAAAAGACTGTTTCGTACGATGCATCAACTAAAACCAGGTAATACCACAACGTGGTCTCAAAGCTAGCTGTTGAAGTACGTGACCACGCAATAAAGAACATTGGCCGACGGTAAAATCGTGTCCGCCAACTTTATCCGCTGGATCGTTCTCGTGAAAACTCTGTGGGGAACAAGCCATAAAAATGTCTTTGCGACGTCCCGGTGTCACGGATAAACTATCTCTTGCTGGTCGAAAATTTAAGGAAATGTAACCAGCCTGTTCCCCGGAATAAATTTCTCTTGAGATAATAGCTTTATCTTTTCGCCACACAGCTCTTCCCTTTGCTTCCCTTTGCATCAACGTACTCTTTTCGTGCTCTTTTCGTTGCAATGCCACTAACAATAAGTGGTCTCATGAATTATTAGGATTTGTGCAATTGAAGGGGATTGTGAATTGGAGATCTAATCAGTTCCACAAATTTATCATGGCCTTATTTGGATATGTTTTGATTTTTTAATGACCATAGAGCAGAGTTGGGCAGTCACTAAATAAAGATATATTTAAATAACGGATCGAATAAAAGTTACATTGACTTTAAATTATTCGACGAATAAAGTTAATTTTTTTATTCGATGAGAAATTATTCGGCGAATAAAGTTAATTTTTTTATTCGTCGTGCGTTTCAACTTCAACGTCGAATAAAATTGTCAACTTTAACATTAACTGTGACTGTTCACTCGGGTTAACTTTATTCAACACATGACGAATAATTTTTTTAACTATTATTCGTCATTCGAAATTTTTATTTAAATAAAACTTTTGCCAATCTCTGCCCTAGAGGAACACTATTTTAATGTATGTGGAATGTATATCCATATGGTGGAAGTGTTACACTTTCTAATCCAAGCCAAAAATCTATGTGGATTTATGGTATCCCAATTTTTATTGCAACACAAAATGGAACTTCAAATTCTTCCTGTTTCAATTAAAATTGTATCTTCACTTATTCATTCTGAGGGTATAAACAGAGATTCTTCATCTCAACAAGGTACGTTCATGTCATAGAACATTATAGGAGATTAGAATCGTGTCTTTTAAAGTAAAGTGGGATATGATAAGCATCAAATTCCCTAATTTTCGAGAAACCCGTTGGTTGCTTTTTGAGACATGGGTCGCCGCGGACACAGAGAACAGTGGGGTCTTCGTCAAAGCTTCAAGAACGGACTATTTGTCAAACAGCTCCCAGAACTGCGAGTACCTCAGGAGCGGCCGAAATTGCAGGTTCAGGAAATAAACTTGTATCGCGTGAAGCTGGCTGATAGCTCCTGTTTCGTTGCCGCAGCAAACACGTAGTTGCACCACTAACGCGACATCAACTCTTGCTGTGGGATGTACGCTCGGTAACTACGTTGCAAACGTTGTAATTCTCCGGGGTAAATAATGGCTAGTAAAACGGTTGCCTCTTCGTGAACTCGAGGGCAAAACTAATTCATCAAGGAGCGTATAATGGAAGCGCTGATACTTTTACGAACGCTGCTCGAAAAGTTCACTCGAGCTTATAACGAAGCATACACGCTCCTCTCGTGTGGTGCCTTTTTAATTAATACAATCTCATTGATCCTAGTAGCGAGAGTTCCGCGTCTGTTGTGGGAACTTTTAATTGCGTTTTTTCTGTTTTCCATAGCATGGCAGAGAAGTAAATACTTGCGGCTGGTTAATTGTTTTCAGTTCGAGTAGCAAATATTCGTGATAGTCTTGTAAATTGGTATTGTGTTATTTAATGATAAATATTTCGTAGAGTCACGATCATTCATTTCATTAACTACTGTGAACCACGTTTGTTCTCTCAGCTTTAAAAAGGTTTATTTAGTTTTTAAATTTAATAATTAATTTTGAAATTTGCAAGAAATGAGTAATAATGGTCACTAGAGGAAGGAAGACTGGAATATGTAGCAAAAGAGTTAATAATTCATTTCCAAGGTGGTGTTAGTGAAACAGGTATGGCCAATTGCTTGAGGCCCCTGGCAAACATTTTTGCCAAGACTAGAGTTTTAAAGTACTGGTGTCCAAATGTCATGCCGAATATATCCGCAAACTGTTAAGGCCTGGCTCTCAGGAGTGCCACACCTTTGACATCTGATACTATGACGGATTCACTGTGTTTCCTCCAGCTACATCATTTGTACTGAAAGAGTAAAACCACAAATCAGTTTACATTTATTCTCTCCAAACATTGCATTCAGCCATAACCTAGCAGAGGTCCCGTATCAGCCTTTAAAGGGTCAACTAGGTACTATACATCTGTCTCACTTTTCCAACAGTTCCCACGAATGACCATAACTCTGTAACAAGGCCCTAAAACAACCTGTACTGGCTACCTCGAGACCTGTTTCTCTCTCAACTGTCGGATACACTTGCTAGCTAGCAAACCGTCATAAAAAGGACTGCAGGACAACAGGCACAGGTGGCCGAAGGATAATGCGCCATCACGCGTGTAGTGGTCGGTGTAACGTCACACACGTCCTCCAGCTTGCTGGTGGGATACTTTTATTACGCAGCGCAACAGCCCTCGACTCGATATCACGCCACTTCAACCAAATCCCACACCCACCTTCTTCCGCTTTCAGCTCGGTAGGTATTTCCGCCGCGCCTGGCCCGGCGCGGCGGTCGTCTTTTCGCCAGCGTTTCTAGCGCACGCTTTTGCCTTCCATTCAGCCGCGGAGAAAGAGGCGCAATCGTCAACGGCACCCTTTTGTCTTGACTTTTATGAGCCGCCATTTTTCAGGCTTCCACTTTAATAACGCGGCTCGCATCCGAAAACACCTCCCGGTGCCCGTCTTCCGGGGAGGCTCGCCCCTGAAACGGGACTGTGAAAGGCCCTGCTACAAAGGGGAATGGTACTTGGCAGCTTGCGTGTCCTCGCTATCAGTAGAAATGCCCAGCTCTGCATGCACATGGGATCCAGTGGAACGAACAGTTTACGCCTCGACAAGCAAAAGAAAGATTTTGGCGCAGCGAGACTTCGGTACGCTTTGTTTCTATCCCTCGTCCTGACGCCATAGAGGTTTGCAGCTGTTGGGATCAATTACTCATTGATAGCAGGCGCCAACTCGGCATTTTTTTTAAACTTAGTAGGTTCGTAAGGAATCCCAACGAAAGAATCAAGCCATTTCTTTTTCTACTACTTCTCGGTTCTTCGAGGTAAAAACATCCCTTAGAGGGTAATGTGCGCTTTCCGGGTTTCTTATTTAAAAACCTTGGAATTTGACACCCGTCGTTGCTCGACGACGCCACACTACGTATTTTCAAAAGTTTCTTTAATTAATCATTGATATGCCCCGTTTCATAGAAGCCACGCAAAAGGACCCTCTATTTCCGGCGTCAAGTAACCGAGTTAACGTCTAAGCATTTTTCTCCCATTAAGTAACTTTATAACGAAGTATATAACATCTTGGTCAACAGCAGAGCAAAATTAAAACGAAAGTGAATACAGTAAAGTACGATCTGTTGGAATTGACCTCGACCTGAGTTTGAGACGCGTTAATTACTGGAAGCGAACGAGGATGAGCAACCGAGGAGGCAGTAGTTCGAGCCGCAGCTGGCTGGGTGGCGTGAATGAAAGGCAACTGATTCCGAAGAAGCGAACGTATCTGTGCCCGCACGTGGGAGAACTTCAGCGATGGCCAGCCCTGATAGATTTAATCGAAGCGCATCACCGATCGCGATAATATCTCGGCTAATTGCCGGTTACCCACACACCACCGACTGCACATCCCTTCTCTAACCTGCAGCGGTTTGTCTCCAACCCCTTCGAACACTTTCTACCCTCGGGATTATCTTGCATCAGATCCCCCTACGTTTCCTTCCAAACATTATTCAGCCAATCACACATGCCCTATCAATAGCGTTAATTCCTAGGATGATATAACGATTAAAATCTAACTTGATTAATAACAGACGAAGAATGGTTATTTGGAATTAAGGGGTTGTACCTAGTCAGGCGGCCGAAAAGAGGCGAATGTTTGTGATTTTTTTTAAAAGAGCGAAAGCATATCCGTAAAATATATGCTTTCTGAGAAAAGTTCACAAACATTCTCCCTTAATTCCAAATAACAGTTTGGAAGTAAAAGACTGAAACGTTGTATCGAATTGTTATTCTTCGGCTCCCTTTGAGATAGAATCTGCAATGTTCACCAATTAATGCACGCTACGCGTGTATGTGCAATGAATATATGGTAAACGAAGTGTAGGATAGCAGGATAGTGAACCTGCAAGCAACGGTGTGCAAAGTGGCTGTTGCGTCGTGCCTGCCTTCGTGTTTGTTGATTCCGGCGGGATGTTGTGATAGTGTGTACTGGTTGGTTGCACACACTCAATTCGAGTAGCAGGTAGGACGGAGAAATTTAAGGCAACTCCAACTACTGGAATAATACTGGATTCGACAGTGTATTTGAGTATGTATTATAAATGAAATTCCTTGAGATTGATCCTAATTAACACAAAGAATGAAAGACGATCGCTTTCAACTGACTAATTAGTAGCGTGGTTCTGATTTCTGATCATCAGGTATGCGATCATTGGGATGCCCTTACTGACCACCTTTGGACACATTCTGGCAACCTTTCATGGACAGCAAATGTCCACGAGCTTATCCTAAGGACCTAGAATTAGGATTCTTGAACCTGCATATGCGGAAATTCAAGATTCCTCCGAAAAATTGGTCCGAGTTAACTTTATTCGACGAATGAAATAAATTTATTTTATGCGTCGTACGTTTCAACCCAAACCGGGGATTGAGGAAAATTATTTGACGTCGATAAAGTGAAAGTTGAAAAATTTATTCGACACTCGCGTTGAAACGCTCATCGAATAAAGAAATTAACTTTATTCGTCGAATGAAGAAACTACCTTTATTCGTCGAATGAAGAAATTAACTTTATTCGTCAAATAATCTAAAGTTAAATTAACTTTAATTTGATCCGTTATATAAATAATTTTTTAATTAGTTAATGCCCAACTCTGGCTTCACCTGCTACAAGAAACATTAAATTCCAATAAGCTGTCTATCTAATCGCTGTCCTATATAATGCATCCGTTTGATCACGAGCAATCAAAGTATAAAGCTGTGTGATTGTAAACCGAATTTCAGCCGTTGATTGAATCGAGCTGCCCTTGTCCAGTTACGCGAATTCGCTCCGCTCCGCGGCAAGTTTCGCGTATCGGGCATTGAAGATACCCCCCTTCGAAATCAAATGCAAAACGCGCGTGAACGGGATGGCCGGTTCAGCGACGTTTTGCCTGGGAATTCGAGATTGGAGGCATCGCAGGCGCCGCCCGCTTTCACCGGCGACGCACGCGTTCTACGTAGACACGCGTACATATGGAGATTGGAAAATTTGAATATTGTAATCAGTGGCACGAACCGGCCACGTTGCTACCACATTATCTCGTGTACAGGCGACTGTTCCTTGTCTACGCGGTGGTCCATGGCTAGGCTGATAGGGGGCAAAGTGAGAATGACCTGTAGGGCTCTCGATTCAGCTGACATTTATTAGCGCGAATGATGCCCTTTAGTGCCTGACGATTGCATTCTACACCACTTAGCTATCATCGTATTTGAACGGTGTGCTCGTGTTAGTAGTTATTCAATTAATCATTTCACTCGTTAGTTGCTGGGCTGTCAAGCATCCTCGTTGGTAGGGCAGCGTGATGGATCTGAATCATATTTGATTTAGAACAGCCCTAAACGATAACATGAACATATTAAGAGGGAACACCACTGTGACGGCGGGAAAGGTAAGCCATTTTTAAGGATTGTTTTCAGCATTAATTTACAGTTTCCATAGAAAATTGTTATTGCCTGAAGTGTCTTACAGTGTCTTAAGAGACTAAAAATATGGAAAACATGCATAAATTTTAATATATTAATTAATCTTCTAGACCCACCACGCGTGCTGGTCGAATGCATAACTGTGGAACAGCACGTTCGAAATCAAATTCCATTACTTTTTTATAAACTATAGGTATGAGTTTCCGTTGCACATACTGATTTCTTAAACAAATTATTATTATAAAAATGGTGCGCTTTAGAAGAAAAGTTTCGAAAATCCGTGAATAAGATGGACAGTTTTCCGAGTGTATTTCAAAAAATTTGATTTTAATCAAAAAATCCGTACGAAAGAAATTCTTAAAAATGGCTTACTTTCCCGGCCGTCACAGCGATGTCCCTCTTTAACAATATGTGGGCAGTAGAATTAGAAATTAGCTTGAGTTGCCAATGGTATAATTCGTTGCATTTTGTACCACTGCCAATGGAAAATATGTTGGAAAGGTTCAGGGATGAAACGCAGTAATCTGGAGCCACTGGTATGGTAAATCACCTAACCCATGTCTACTGGAACTTTCAAAGTGTTTAAATATTTTCAGGCGCCAGTAATGCGTTATTCGTTATTTTCTTTCCTGAAACTGTGTAGGTATTCGTATTTCGAATAGCTCTCTATTTCAGCTGTAGATTTACCTACGTGATTAGCATGACTACCTTAATTTAGATATTTTTATTAATCAGCATCTCATAAGTTCACTTTTTAACTATATTTCGCGGTTTCAACTGCAATTTACATATGTAGAATCCCTTTGTTCGAGTTTGCATGGCAGTCGGTACTGTTTGCTAAAACGCTCGATTAGAATATTCCGTATGCAAGGCCACAAATAGCCAGCCGCTGAGTGTGCGCGGCAGGAAACAGGAAGGCAAAAGGTTTCGAGAACAATTCGACGGCATGCAGACGAAAATTCCACAGTGCTGCGCGTGTGTGGTAAAAACGATGCAATTACACAGTTGAAGAGGCTACGGTGGATGTTCCGATTAGAATATTCCGAAGATAAGGCTTCTAAAGGCGAACATTAAGTACCTACAATCGGGAATCAGGAAACGGGAAGTCGTAAAAATCGCTGTATCTAAAATGATAGCGAAAATACTTGCTGCGAGAGAAGAATATCTGTTCAATAAAAGTACATATTTACCGTTAGCAATACAGGTGTCTTTAAACTGATCCATTCGTTTTTTAGAAATTTCTTCCTACCTATAACATATAAACCAATATACACAGTCAATTAAAGGTGTGACATGACGTTGCGAGAGAGTAATCAATAAATTTTGAGAAAAATTTAAAGAATACTTACATAAAGTATCCCTCTTACATTATATTTTCATTTAAACAGAATAATTTCTAAATTTAACATTTAAATTTAACCAATTCTAACATTTAAACAGAATCTTCTAAATTGAAAGAATGAAATATAGGTTTGCGAGAAGCAGATATGCAAATGTTGTAACCCATAAATGAATTCCTCTGTAATTTTTGGTACAGAATCTTTCTTCCACTGAAATTTTCCATCGGAAGTGATTTCTCGTTCCAATGGCCGGACTACATTCCAACGCCATATTTCGTATAGAGGCAGAATGTAAAATAATATTCTATTACTCTATGTAATATAAGAATGAAGCGCCTGTAATTAAAAGCATGAAATGCAATATTACCAGGTATATACGTTAATAATAAAATTTCTTAGCCTCGGTTGTTACTCGGAACAATGTTTTACCATTCCAACCATGCAATTCACTGTATGCGATTACAGAATACACCTTTCAGTTAACGCTGATGAGAGTAAACTGTTCTACAACCACCAATCATTCAAAAGCATCGTGACAGTTGAAATTAACCAGAGTCAACTTTAGACTTTCTTAATAATATCGCGGGAACGCTACGGTCATTTCTTCAGTCGTTAATATCTTCCTGATACGGTCATTTGCATCACTGTTTTTCTTGGAAATTATCGGCGGGGATCATGTAATTTACATTGCTGAAAAATGGCTTCTGGATGATCGTCCTTTATTATATAGCTAAAGAAATGCTGTCGACCTAAATGCTCGCGCGACGCGGTGGCCTGCAATAGCGCGCTCTTCTGCCGCATGAATATTAGCGAAATGATCGTAAGCTGCCGTGAAAAACGCGAAATTCTAGGCAACTGTGGGATAATCCTCACGTGACTGCGGCATCGCGCTGTATTACAGTGAAATTCTAGCCTTTTGCTTTATTAACTTAGGTACATGCGTACACCTGCTTTTGCTACTAATGAGGCTCACTTCTCCATGCTTCCAGCCAGTTTCATCCGCATTATTTGAAAGATATAGGCGTTCCTGTATGTGTTATCACCAAAGATAGCTTCAGCAACATTTACACAAACAATTGAAATATTAACAGTTTCGGCTACAAGTTTGGCATGTTAGAAAATAAACCATGTAGGCGCTATACCAGCAGTGTTAAGTGGCTATCAAAAGTTCTCGGACATTGAGTTCAATAACCTATTCTGGTGTAACGAATGTGCCATACATTAAATGAAACAATGGCGCTACTGCAACAGTTGTTCGATGACCACATGATCTGAAAGAATCTTTCACCTCCACGCTCTCTGCGAATTATGAAATTACAAAACTATTAAACTGAACACAATTAAAATTCAGTAGGACCCGAAGCAATATAACGGAAAAGATGTCCAAAGAATTCTGAGAACAAGAAGCTGTTGTTCGTTTGGAATACATGCATAATTCACAGTGCTACAGTGCCATACCGAAGCAAATAGAACAAGCCGTCGCATGATGTAAACTGGCTTTCTGAGATTCAAAGTTATTTATACCAGCAGCGGATCGTGTTCGCGATGTATTCAGGGAGCGCGGACCAGGCTAAACGGAATGGTAGGGTCAATTACTCCCTGAGGTGCGGTGTATAGTAATTGCAGGCTTCCTTCGTTACAAGTAAATACACCCCCTTGTTCCAGTTGATCCTGTTCCCGTGTAAGATGCGATAATGCTCGTCCTATGAAACGTTTGCATGTAAAACATTAGGACGGCGAATCTTTCCCAGCGGGAAACGCGATGTTATCTTCGGTGGGATTTTCTATTAAATGTATGGGTTTTATATGCAACTAGCTTAAAGCATCCGGCGTTGCTGGGGTGAAACTTAAATTATCACAGAGTGTCAAGGGGATGCAGTCAGGGGGAGGGTGCGGGGCGGCCAGTTTTCATGGTAGCCTATATTTTCCGCGGAGCCCCAGAGAGCAACTATGCAAAATTTGGTCCAGATTGGTCAAAGGGTTTAGAAGTTAATAGAGAACATACAGACAGACATAATATTCTATATGTACCTATACACGGTGCTAAAAAGAAGGATCTAAAGGTAGTAGGTTTTTCTGTACGCGACTGGACGCAATGTCGACAATTTCAAAGTCGATTTTCTCGAAAATGAAGCGCAATATCAACAAATATCATTCCTTTTTCTCGACTTATTTACATGTTATAAGTTAGAAAGAAACAGTACCTTTTTAGATATCGCACTTTATTTTCGAGAAAATCGACTTTGAAACTCTTGACGTTGCGTCCAGTCGCGTATAGGAAAACTTACCTTAAGACAGGTCAGTGGTTCTCAACCTGTGGGTCGCGAAGAGTTTTCTTAGGCGTCAACGCGGTTATTTTTGGTTGACGATTCGTAGCACTTGTTTCTTTTAATATGGTTACATTGCCATATTCTATTAATGATTAACACTTATTTTTCATAAATGAAGAAAGAAAATTTACCGAGATGCAAACACATCCATCACGCTAAATAAGATAATTAAATATATTCAATATCTTTAAGTATATTTAATGTATGTATTAAGATAATTAAATATTATTAAGCTACAATTATATTCTGGAATACCTATTTTTAATGTGTTTTCTTTGCCGTATTAAATTTTCCTTACCTTACAATATTGGGAAGGGGATGCAGGTCATTTGAATATTATAAAAAGGTATCGTGACTCAAGGAAGGTTGGGAAACACTGCTTTAGATGCTTATAGTATTCACTGGGTGGAGGAAAAGATGCTTAATCAACATCGGTCCTAAAATCGATACTGTCGATGTCAAACATAAATGTTTGTTTCCACGTTTACAAGGGATGTTTGGTGTGCCTTCCTTCCATTTCAGTACGAGACTGACATCTGTGGATCACAGGTCGACGTACATTTTCAAGTATTCCTTACCTGTCTCGTATTGTACGAAATGCATTTTTTATTTGTTGTAATGTTCGAACGCTCGTAAATACAAAAGTATATTTTACATCAAAAGGATTGATTTTAGGACCTATATTGAGAACTATAAGCCCCTAAAGTCACGTTTTTTTTAAAATACCCTGTATATAAATAGACAAATGGTCTTGAATTCGTACATTCTACAAATGTTCACGATAAAAGCTGTGATTCGTGCAAATTGTAGGGGACGGCACGGGAACGTATGATTATTAATTTTGGATTGAAAAATATAAAAATGCCTGGGAGAGAAAAATAAATTAACAGGAAAAAGGCTGAATAAAATGATTGGAGAACCATACAAGTGTATAAACCACTACCCAAATATTTTATATCTTTGTGGAATATTCAATGCAACAACGTACCTACATGCCAAATTGACAGTTAAATATGGATGTTAAAAGTCAGATAGGTGATCTGTTGAAGAGTGACATGTCTTTTTTCTACTCATCCTTTCATTCAAATTCGTGAAATATAGCCAGAATGTACAGGGTACTTGCATTTTATTTTACGCGCATTTCCCAAGTATCGCGTTACATTTGCAGTGCTCGTAGCGCGTTTACGCAACGCGTATCCAAATTTTACAGGGCGCTCGATTGCACCCCCGAGACTGGGGTATCGCGATGGCGATGCCTCTTCATTCGAGTACTAAATGTATTCAATCGAGATAAATATATTCCCATTCCTTTGTCGCACAAGTGACAGCCGCTGTCACGTATCTATGTTAATGCACTTCACAAATACTTTTCGTTTTTTTTAAACATAAGTCACCCCAACCTTCATACCTTCTTATTATCGAAACTTCTTAAGCCAACGCTTCTATCAACCTTTCTCTTATTTCCAAGGTTCGTAAAACCCATTGCATTTCCTCAGTTCCAAATCGTTACTACTTCAAAACTAACAGAAATTATTACAGACATTATGCTGCTGCAAAGCCATACCAAACAGACTTCTTTGTTGTACTTCAAAGTTATTGTGTGAAGAAAGGAAATGGGAATGGTAGAAGTAAGTGACTACTCGTGTTAGGAAAGAGAAAAACCTCGTTTTTTTCATGTTTCTGCTCTAACGTGTAGGTGCATAATCCCTGCCGCAAGAATTTTAATTGAAATCACTAATTTACTCTGAGCAGCGATCACCATGGTCTCACAAGTAAACATTCACTTACAGTGAATGGAGTTTCCCGATTTGGAATATATTTTTTGAAAGTACTCATAGTAACCAAGAAATTCTGAAAATTATATCTGCAATGCCAGGTTTTACGCCTCAATAACATGAGTAAAATAAGTCCCTTGGAGATATAATTTTAAGGATTTCTTAGTTACTATGAGTACTTTAAACAAATATATTCCAAATCGGGAAACTCCATTCCCTATAAGTAAATGTTTACTTGTCAGTATATTCTACGCAAAAGTAACTTCAAAGCAACGTCAATATGACGGCATTATACGAAACATCCAACGAAGATGAATATCGATGAAATAACCAAATTAGTCTACAATAAACCGCAAGTGGCCACTCGCAACTCTACATTTGCACACCCCTACGGTGTCTCTACTGAAGCTAACACCCACAGACCTGAATACATACAATATTGCTTCAATTCGCACAGATTCATTCCAACACCTTTCAACCAACGAAAACTCGAACTGACTTGATCCAATTTGCGTGAATCATTTCGAACCTGCTGGAGACCGTCCCGGTCCACTTTGATCTACTCGAACTGTGCCGAACTCCCCTCTAACCTGGTCAAACCATCTCGCAGCGCGCGCATTTCGAGTGTATCCTAGCTTTTTTACCGATTGAGAGCCAGTGCGATACTCTAGCCAACGATTGAGATTTAATTATCGAATGCACACTCGCGATGCAAACGGATGCAATCGAATGGTTCCAAAGTGTCCGTTCTACTTCCGCCGATTGCCAGCGCCACTCTTTTTTTTCCTACTGTCCAGATCGCCTGACTATATCGGCTGCTCGCGGACGCTACCGCGCCACGCGACAGATCGATAATCCTCCCCGATTCTGGGACTAATTGCAGCGACTGATTTGTGGCATAACGAGCACTTTACGCGTGCCACCTCGTAGAAATCGACCGTGTACGGTTGAATAAAATTCCATCGAGCCCAGCCACGGTTTTTCTGCGGTTAATCGACATTTATTCGAACAATTTCGCGTCCCGGCGAAGTAAAATTTACCACCGGCCGCGAGCCAAATTGTCGCTAAATCACCGTGCAAATTTCGCGGACTAATTTTCTCGGAACCCCTGGAAGTTTGACGTAGAAGCGGACGGTTTCGATGGTTGTCGCGCCAGGCTCGTCAATTCTGCCACGATTTGTATCGCGTTTACAGGAGGATTGGCCTCTCCATTTTCCTGGACACCTATGAGCTAACAGGCGCGGGCTATGGAGCCGAAAACGACGCGAAGCCGTGCAACCGCGCGATGAACGATTAACACTTTTAGTAGAATTAGGTCGAGCCCACGCGGCAATTAGGGACTGCAATCAGCGGATTTTCATTCCCACTATTTTTGAAGTGCCAGATTACCGACAAGCTTTTACGGTCAACGATTATGTCATTTGAGTCGACGTAATCGACCGAATCCCCGCCCAACGGGAGTGAAAGAAAGGGGAGACGCGGATTACGAAAAAGTCCAGGCCATCGACGGACATTTAAATGCAAATGAGACGTGTTTCGAAAGATTTCCAACCGTCACTAAACGTCCTACGGGCGGCAAACTTGAGGGGCGTTTGAATGTTTACGAAGCAAGCCCTCGGGGGGGAACAAAAAGATTCAATGTGAGTTTAAACGGTGTTTTATTGAAAAAGTATCAGCGGCATCTACGATTTTCGAGAACGTTACAATGACGCGGTTGCGTCACTGTACAAGTATAAAAATATAAAGGCGTATATACCTGTTATAAAAATTTCTTTCAGTGGAACAATATTATTGAAAGCACTGTCTTATTATCAGCTGCAGGTTTGAAGACATTATTCTATATTTTAGCGTGCTGAGAAGAATTAATGTCTATTTATCCTACGTACAATATTTCGCAACTATTTACTGATCATTAATCTCCTTATTGCTTCAATATTTTTTTTTAAGGTTGCTATGATTTTCTTCCTTTGCGATGATACCGGCAATTTTACTTCCCTTAAGAGTCTTCTTAGAAAATATTTTGCACACATTTTTTGTTCCCATTTTGAAGCACAGTATTTGCATTCTGAAATAGAGGATCAGGAAGAACAACAAAGTAGAACGAAGCAGAATCTCTTTTACGTTAGAGCGCTAATCACCGATAATGACTCTACAAAGTTTTATCAGCAAAGTTACACAGCTTGGTCCATGTTATAAAATTTTCAACGGTTTTTTGCTTCAGGTTTTCATTCGTTTGCTGCCGAAATATCGCGCGCGGACGAAATTAGCTAAGAAAGCAGCTGAACGGCGAAAAGTGCAATCTCACTGCGACCAGTATTTCCCGTGAATTCCCGAATACTAAGGGCGAAAAGAGCATCCTGAATGAGCATACAATTTTTAATCTCTTTCCCTACGACAACAAGGCTGCCGGGGAGAACGAAGCCATTTAGAGGCGGCGAATGCGGCCGAAAAAGAGCAAGGGGTGGGCGAGGACAGGGGAAAGGGACGGTACACGGGATCTTATCGCGGGCGGAGAAGCGCTAAGTACATATGCTTGAATCGAACTTAATTCCACGATACGATCTCAAACGAGTGCACGGGTATCAGGGCAGAAGCGGGTGCAATAAAGGCGCGAGTGGAAACGGCGAGCGGTGCAGTTTAAAACGACGCTGCGCAAAGAGAACGATAGGGAATCTCGATGAAAAAGAAGCTAAAGGATAAAGGGCGTGGTGCTCCGTCCTCCGGCGGAATAATTTACCACTACAACGCCAACATCTGTGTTAATTCGCAGAGATTCTGTTTTGATGCTCGCGTGCTGCTTAGCTAATTAATATCCGGCAGGGGACGCTGTTTGACAGGAAAAGGGCGGGGGATTAATATTTGGATAGGTAGATACTAGAGGCGTGAAGTATTAGGCACTTGTTGCAACTCTCATGGACTTCGATAGCTCGATTGCCATGATCACGTGATCATTTCAACCGTCCTTGTCAATACGAAGTCCAGATGAATAAATAAGACCGTGGACCACTTTTGGTGTCTACTCCTCCACTAATCTCGAAAAAGCAAAGTCAATGTTGAAGAGTGAATTGCAAACAGAGTTGCGTAAAATTTTGTGATGAATAACGAATAAGCTTCTATTCGCTACAAACGGATAGGTTTTTAGTCGAATAGGAACCGAATAATCAAATAATAATTTATCTGAATAAGATAAATACTTTGTCCCCGGATAATTATTACAGTTTTACAAAGCTGTGATGAGTTTTATTCGCACCATTATTTGAATATTTTTCTAATAGATATTTGAATAATAACGATATATTACTCGAATAAATGGATAGAATAATTTGTTACAAATAACGAATAATTATTACCCGATCGAAATATTCGAATAAATAGAATTTATTCGGATACTTATCTTAGATTTCCATGCATACAATGTGAATCTCATAAAGACGTAATAAGAATAATAATAAGACAGGGTGCAACCATTAGGATATTATAAAACCTAAGCTGAATAAATTCTAGTAGAAGGTGAAGAAGTTGCGAATCTAATAAAACCGACAGTTATAATAATGTTGCATATTCGTACTAAGAAAAGTTTTATATAATTTCAATTTACAAAATCTCCAACAACCTTGATACCAGATAGCTCGGACTGCGCATGCCTCTGATGCAATGTAAGTACATAGCTGCAACCATGCGAATGTCCAACCAGGAAACAGCGAAACGTGCGGAAATAAATTTTACGAAATAATGCTTAACGGGTCGTAACAGAGGAGGCGAGGTACAAGGATAAAGCGTGCGACGAAGAAAAAGAGAACAAGCACCGTTTCGACGAATGCTTCAATTCAACCACTCTTTTTCTAAGCCACTAGCCTCGGTCTAGAGTTTCAGAGAGTCATTGGAATTCCAGCCATGCCTGAAGGAATCCGATTCGCGTGTTTGTATATCACGGCGACGTGCCGCAACTTAATATTTATAGTGATCGTAATGCATTTCTTACTTTATTTATAAGCGTCCACGGCCAGCTTGAACGAGCTGCCCGCCGTTCGTAATTTCAACGCGCGCTGGGGGGACGAAGGGCTTGAAACAATGACCGTATTTCAAAGCGCGGTCGGGATCGGAAGTGTGAGAAGGTTCCCCCCGCAGATAACAGAGAATCCTGTCGCGGGAATGCTACGGGACGAATTATCGGCCTCCAATACCGCTCCTCCCCGGGACAGCATCATCGCGGAACTTCGGGAATATTGTAGTTTGGCGAGGAACACAGTGTGAACATCGTAACTTGCTCGAAATAATCGTTCCGCCGAGTCTTCGAGTACCCACCTTCGAATCTACGGGTACAAACAATTTTTCACTTTGATAACCCCCAGGGAAAACGTTTCCAAGAAATATTTCCAGCAGGAGAATCTTTCTTTCCTCTGCCGTCCCTGTGACTTGAATAAATCTTATTCGGAACGTCGCGGCGTTATCCATCTTCCAAATTCAATTTCTACGAACGCAAAAGTAATACGTTTTTGTAATACACAGTAGGGCGGTTTGCAATAATTTTATTTTTACATGAGATTAAAATATATGCGCCAAAATTATTTTGTGGACGTGTGTTGAGCCTCATTATTCAAGTTACTTAACTTCAAATAACTTGAAACTTAATTTACTTGATTGGAAATATCCTTTCAAGTTTCTTTCGAGTGAATGGGAGATCTTTTCAACTTTACTTCCTTGAAATATAACTTGGCTAATGTGAGCGAGGCTTAACAGACGAAGCAACTTGTCCTTGGATCGTGCCTTGACTTTTTATTAAATTATTGAATTTTTGCTACACGAACTTGGCATTCATATAATGTAAATGGTAAAAAGGGCTATAATAGGGATTATTAATTGAATGCTATTGCACCAGGTATTTTCACTCTCCTGTATTTTCTTTTATGAGGAGATTTCTACATTTCTAGAAGGACATAGCGTATCATTTTGGAAGCAGGAGTAAAAGGTGTATGCAGTGCGACAGGTTCAATGGGTGTTTTAGAGTCACAATAATCTTTAGTTGGCGCCTCTTCTCCGGTGCCACCGGCGATACCCGTGTTACGCATTTGCGTAAGAATAATACCGCGGGCCAAGGTTCTATGGTCCGACCGTTGTAAATTCAATTACAGTTGAGCCTGTGCCAGAATTTGAATTGCACAGCCTCGTTTTAAACTGTGCCCTGGACACTGCTTTCACAGCGGAATATTACGTTCTTGGTATGGCTAACGCTGTTATTTATTACCAGCAGGAACGAACATCATATTGCATCGAGATGTATGATTGCACGTGTAGCTTTCTAGGGGCCACAGCTCGTATCAAAGTAACACTTCCATATTTGAAATTCGAAACGAGACGTTATTCAGAATATTCAATCGTCGAACGGAAACTGTCACTCAATCGTGCTTTTGTGATAAGTTGTTGACGAAGGAATGAGAGGTACTAATTTGTGATCTGCATTACCTTGGTTTAGTCGGTTCAATTAAACGAGTAAAGACATTCCTACATCTTGGTGCAGATCAAATTCTCACACATCGCGAGGCAAAACGTTTGCTAGTGGTATTGGTTGATCTAGAATTTGACTCATTTTCTGTGGTCGTTTTGAGGAAGTTTTAAAAAATGCTTAACGATCATTGTTTTCTGAAAGAAATATACATACAAATATGTATTGGCTGCATATGGAAGTGGTAAGTGAAAGTGTACTTTTTGGAAGCTATTCAAATTTTAAAAGTGACATACTCTGCAATCTTGATGTTTTTCCAGGTGGGTCTTTCTAGGTTGCTACGGCACTGCCCTCGCTCTGTCTGACCTGGCTAACAACTACTGCGCGCCGGCAGTAGTCCAGTAGTCTAATTGTAAGTCCCTTGCAGTCAGACTATTTTTACGCGTATTTTCAACAGTTTTAATAACTCGGAAGCGAAACCTCAGACGCAATTTCGTGCTTCTTGATTCTCGTCTTATTTTCGCATGTCTTAAAGTTTCTGACACCTGTTGCGAACACCATGTATAGCGATACAATAGCATTCATATAATAACAACTTAATTATTTCAATACTGGTAACAACATCATTCGATTTCTCTCGATGACAGCTTTCCAATGCTGTATAGGAATCACGGTACGCTTGTTGGTACGCAATCAGTCTATTAAGTAAACATTGCCCATTGCGGTCATTGCGAGATGCAAGAAAAATCTAGTCACTCAGCGCGGCGATAACGACACTGTCAAATTAATTGCTACACGATATACAGCGAGTACGTGTTCATGTAGCGTGGGTACATGCTCGTCTCTGTACAGCAAGTTCACGGAAATGTAAACTATGCGGCTACGTAATCGATTATGAAAGCTTGTCAGGTTAACACGGTCTAGATTACAAAACATTTCCAGCGATTATAGCAACTACTAACCATACTTGTCGCGGAGAAATTTGAATACTGCTCCAGAGGAGAGTAAATGCTCGGGAGAAAAGACTGGACAGTTCGCTGTAGTTTGCGAATACATTTGAGTAACTTGAATTCACGTGGTTAATAGACAATACATCATTGAAGTAGTATAATAGGTGTTTAGTTCTCGTAACTGGTTTTTCAACTCTTTCATTATCTACAATATTTTCTCAAAGCCATTATGAACCTTGACTTTCGCTTGTGATATCCAAAAACCAAAGCAATCGGGGATACTCTCCTTGTTAGTGGTGTTAAGATTTGAATAAATATAATTTGTATAGCATTGCTAGAAGAAGATGCGAGTATATATTGTATAAAATCAGTAAGTGAGAATTAATGTAATGTATTATATTAATTTGAATTGCAAATAATTCGCGTTACGTAAGTGGTTCCGTATAGAAAATATGTACGCGAGTGTTAGGGAATTTTACAGGCAAATTTTACATAATCGATCGTAAAAGGAACAATCTTACATTGGGGCTTTTTTCGGAAACGATTTGCAATGTTAAAATACCCAGGAGAGTAGCGCCCCCGGTCCAAATTCTTCCAGCTGAATAAGTTGCTCAGATAAGTGGAAAGGAACTTTTTTCTTTGCGGAGCACTTCATTAGCCTATACTTTGGCTGATAAAAGTTTCATCAGAAATCACGAGAAATTTCGAGGATAATTACCTGAACGGCGGAGCAAATAATCGCGACAGGATTGAAATAATATAGGAAACACCATTTTGTATTGCAACAGACCAATCGGACCTGGAACAACGGCGCGAGTAGATAGACGCGATACAATAAGGTTTATTTTCCTCGAAGATATTGCGAATCCGAAAAATCCGTGGATTTCATTTTCTGTAGATATCCTCGGGACATATAAAATACTTTCGCCATTCGTTCCAAAAGCAAATCTGTTTATTCTGTATCAAGAAGAATGGAAGTTACGAAATGCAATCACAAACTTCATTTCATGGAGTTATATTTACGTGGTGCAAGCTGTATTTTTATTTATTGAAAAAATAGATACATGCAACTACGTTGCAAAATAGCTACACACATTCATTTCGTATGAAACTAAAAATCGTTTCCAATCGTGAATTGATAACACACTGTTGCCAGGGAAAGGTAAGTGTATCAAACGCTGACGAAATTCAATTCTTTTCACTTAAATTTTTCTAACATTGTAAAGTGAAATTAAGTAGGATTTATGAATAGGTATTTACATTGCATTGGTATTAATGAAATTATTATCGTTTTACAGTGTGATGATTAGTATTTCCTTCATCCAATTTAAAATCCCATTAGAGGAAGACATATATGTACCGCCATATTTTCTTAATCATAGAAGTCATAAAAAAGTGTTTGAAATAATCATATTTAGTTAACTACATCAGAGTGTCCAGAAAACAAAAATATCCAAAAGTGGCTTGTATAACTTGAAGAAGTAGGTACTTATAACACTTATAATACAGCTCACTGTGTGTATGAAAATTACTTTAGAATCAATAAGTCTACCACTAGAATTATTCAAAATATTGCGTTGCAAAGTGCTTATGAGTATGCACACTTTATTATTTCCACGCTCTCAATTTTTATTAATTTTGCATTCCCTGTTGCCATCAGAAAATGAAGGAATCCATTTCCACTGAGCGTGAATAATCCCCTTACTCATTCACCGCATTTACCTTCAACACTGCGCTTAGTGAAGAGTTAGTAAATAGTCATTAATCTAATGAAATAAGAAAAGAACCAACGGACTTCTTTTCCACATCCTAATCGTTATACGTGACTTTCCGGAATGAAATGACCCACTTGACCGGAAAATTAGCTTACACGCGCAATAATTAATGCGCATTGACGACGCGCCGTAAGTCGTTGGGTTCGACTACTGAATTCTGCATTTCGGAACGGCAAAAACGTGCGACGAAAAGCGAAGAAACGGAGGCGATCGGCGTGCACGAGAGTCGACGATCTCGAAAGTTCGGGGCCATCGTTGAGGCGTGGAAGCCGTTTTCGAAGTAATTGCTGATAATAGCACCAGGAGGCGGAAAGAGGAGCACCCCGGGGAAATAAGGAGGCCAAAAAATTCCGAAGTTCGAGCGCATCGATTACGCCGTGTGCCCCGGCTGTAATCCGACTCTGCATAAATGACGGTAGCTAAGCGCTGTACGACTTTCTAAGTTGTGCAAGGCGTTGCGAGAGGGGTGGGGCAGAAGGGAGGAGCGGAAAGAAAAACGAGGAGCGAAGGAAGGGGGTGGCAAACAATCCTCTGATGGAGAGGAACGAGTAAAGGACTTCTGGAATATCCTGTCACTTTGCTACGAGTGTCAACTTTGAAACAAATACCTCCGCAGTGTTGTAGAAGTTTTGAGGAGCAAAGGGAAACTCAAAGTTCTCGTGGGGACAGAAAAAGACGCCATAGAATTAGCACAGCACGCCGCTCAAGTGCTTGTAAAATAACACGCCTTAGTAGGCAGCGAGTTATTTTTAAATCGTAAATAGAACACCGCGGAGGGATTCAAATTGACATATGAATACCACTTTGTGTTGCAATAATTGTTATAGTGACAATCAAAGATATATCTCCCGCCGAACTCCCTCCAAATATAATTTACATACATAAAAATGAAGTGGTTTGAGTCGTGGCACTTTAATAAAATTCAGGGAATGAGGGGAGAAGCACTCCTCCGCAGCTAATTACATGAAGAAGATATGTTGGACGTCGGGGCTTCCAAATCCCCCACTGATTTAAATTCCATTTGAAACAATTCCACTCCAATCAATTCGTAGTCCGAGCATAATTTCCGACCGGAAGGGTGAGCGGTGTCAAGCTGAGGCGAAGGGATGGAGTTGATATCCAGGAGAAGGCCAGAGGTCGTGACAGATCAGTTTTTTCGGTATCGCGGCGAGAGGGTTGTTTGGCAAGCGGCCAGCGCGGCTCAGCCCCCGTCACCCTAACCGACCCCCTTTCATCCTCCCTTATCCCCAGTCCCCTCGTTCAACCCCGTCAGCCTCCGCCGCTCCGGGAGTTCCATGGTAAAGAGGCCGCGCGCAAACTCGAACGTACTTAATGGCCGTCGACGTTGGCGAATTTTGAGCGAGATTATCGCCGTCTTCGCCGATGTACGGCCGGCGAGGTTGTAACAACGGCGTCGAGCAGTTTGCCGAAGCGATTAACGTCACCCTCGACGAGGACGCGCGGCCTCGTTGATCTTGTATTCTGATTTTGAGAGGGCGCAAGAAAAGCGGAAGGCGTTCCGCAGCTAGTGCTTGCACTCGCTGAGAGGTGATCGACGAATTCTTCTGAACGCTCCACCCTGAATTCTCTTGTGTAACTTTCGGCAGGAAAATATAGCACCATGCTTTTCGAAGCACACTGCGAATGGTGGGCTGGATTGGTCCCTTGCACTGTGCTGCTACCTTGTGGCGAGGTAACACGCGGAAGTTGATTCTAAACGTGGGATTTTAGTTGTCTCGCTTTCTCTTGGGTTATCGATAATGTTTTGGTGTTATTAATGTAGACAGTCCCTACTTTCCATTGCGTAACAATGTTTTTGTCTTCCTTGCAGACGGTTATTTAGGTTATAAACTGTTGAAGCTCATGGATCTGCAAAAATATGCAAGGGAAGTGGAGAAGTTTCAGCATACCTATACCTACTACTGAAATTCCCTTGGGGCCTGTAGCTTGTTCTAATAGGATTAGAGGTTTCAAGAAACTTGAGCTAGCCTACCAATGTTAGTACATATTAATACATATTAAGGGGTTGACAATGCAATTTCTCTGTTTCCTTTAGTGTCCTAAACGTTGCGTCGTCCTCATCTCTTTCTAAGCCCAGACAGACAGGGATATCCCCAGTCGCCTTCCTAGAAATTGGATTTGTACTGTTGGGGATAATGGTTGTGTTCTGATCCTTGGGGTGTAGATTTTCAGGCCTGTTCAGAAAAAATGGGGTTGGCAAAAGGTTACAATCTCCCCAAAACTCCTTTCAGCTGGAGATGTGACGTTTCATAGCTGAAAATCTCTGAAAAATGGGAAGGTTATGTCGTTCATCGATCTAGTTAATTTCGCGTGCAACGTATTCCCACAAGCGTAGCGATATCCAGCAAGCTAGTGAATTAATTCCAGTTTAATTCGCTCGATTAATATTCCCCTCGACATCGACGTAACGAGACAGTCGTCGTGACAAGATGGTCGAATGTTTCAACGTTTCACGTCGAACACAACGGCGAAGGGTTTCGCGTTCAACGATCCCACCCGCCTCGCAAGGGTGGTACGTGCGCCGCGTAAAAAATGAAAAGAACAAGCCACCGTGGCTTCGAACGGGCGTTAAGTACCCTGGTAGGAAATTTACGTATCGCCTCGGTAAAAATTGATGCACCCGCGGCGACGGAGGTTCAAGAAATTTGGAATATTCAAGGGACTGAATATTTCAACGTGGCCGCGGTGCATGCCTCGCACTGAGCATACCTTTGCTCGGTTTAATTAACAATCATCTCGCTGATTTTCCGGTTAAGCACGCACTTGTAACTTCGGATTTGTTTCCAGGTAATTGTGAGACCGGGGAAAGACATTGGCGGGCTAATTAGCGACGACCTCGACAAATTCATTAATGAGGACATGCCAGGACGGGGCAAAAGTCGTCCACGCGAATTAATTGCTTTCCGATAATGTCATTATTTTCAATAATTGGTTAATACGCCGACCGTCCAGGATTCGCCGTTTGCCGTTGCTTAACCTGACGTCATTCAAGTGGCCAAAAGTGTCGGCGGTAAAAATGGCAAAGTGGTATTATAATTTGATATCAGCTAAATGAACCGTTAAGGGAAGAACACGAGTTTTATAAGGGACACGGTGAACGATGCGTATGGGGACGGACTTGGTTAACTTTTGATGCATTTAATGAAGATTCTGAAATTAACGAACTTTTAAATTTTAGTTAAATTGCGAGTCGAGAAAGAATTTAACAGCGATGATGATAATGTTACTTGAAACAGGAAGAGAATCAGCGTTTTCTCTTTACTTGGTGGAGCACTTCACAGATTTCTCGGAATAATGACATTTTCAGCGTTTAATATATCGTTGATGAAGTAAATTATTTGCCTCTTCTTGCTATTTTACGTTTTGACGGAATTCCCATTACGTTTACAACGACCTTATACTTTATGCAAGTTCACAGACTCGCCATATTTCCACGTTTCCATTCTATGCCTCGTTCCACCACAGCACGCGCCGCATACTGCAACAGGAAACTCGTAACCGGATGTGGGAACTCGAGTCCCCGAAGCCTTCGTTCAAAAAAAAGATTTCTTTCCACGAATAAGAAGATCGTATCAACGAAATCACTTCGACGTTCATACTTACAAGGGAATGTATCGAACCCCCACACGCCGATTTTGATGAGACTCTGCAGATTTGCAGAACAGTGAAAAATATTTGACACGTAGTTTTTGTTATTGGCAGTCATCCATGTTAAAGGGGTGAAAAAAGTGACTAAAGTCGGGAGTCGAAAGCATATTTTCTGAAATCTTATAAAAACCGAGCAGGGGCCTGGATTCGTCTTTAAGAAACTCAAACTTAAAAAAAAATGTCCTACGTCTAATAATTCTCGAGATATTATAGAAAATATGTTCTCGTCCAACGTCCACCCACTTTAAGCGCTGTTTACACCCCTTCAATATAGTCGATGACCGATACGTGTCAATACATGTCAAATATTTTTCACTATTCTGCAAATCTACGGAGTCTCATCAAAATTGGCGCGTGCGGGTTCGATATGTTCCCTTGTGAGCAAAATAAACTTCGAAATATCATTGGTAGCATAAAATCCTCAGTGAAATTTTCATCAAGGGGCTCCACGATCCGATATTGTATTCGAGCAGTTGTAAAATTAATTAATGGACCAGTAACTGAACTCGTCCATTGTCTTAAATTTTTATGAATTCATATGTACAACTTAAAGTATCTTTAACGAAAGAAAGATACTTTACCTGGTAAGAACTTTTCATATTTCATTCGATTCTTTATTTAATGAATTTTGATTCGTTTAAGTTTGAATGATTTAGAACGATTGAATAATTTGGACGTTTTATTTCGCAACATAATTGATACAGGATGGACAGTGTAAAGCTACGAAAATTCTCATAATACTAAGGGCTGATTCAGACACGTCCAGTAATTTAGTTGAGTAGCGAGTAATTTAGTAATTTTCCGCGTGTGGACACTAAAATTTAGTCGAGAAGTTTAGTTAAACAATGGTAAATTATTAAATTACTCGCTACTCAACTAAATTACTGGTCGTGTCTGTTCCAGCCTTTATGTATACCCAATATTCTTTAGGGGTCATCCTTAAATTACGTAAAGCTTTTTTTGGGGGCAGGGGGTCGCGATTTCTTACGTAATACTTTTAACCTAATAATCTATAAATACAAATTCTATCATTAATGTTCCAGGAAAGTAGTTTTAGTTTAAATTTCCCGGAACCGAGTTAAATGAATTACCTTTAAAAAAATTTTAATAATTGAAAAAATTAAGTGTAAAAAATATTACGTAAGGAGGGGGTTGGAATATCAAATTTATGAATTCTTATACTGAGGGAGCGAGAGGGTAAGAATTTAGGCCCCTTATGAAATACTAGTATTACGACTGTCGTTCTTTAGCAGTGAATTAATTATCTCAATTCTACTTAATCGATTCACTGACAGTTCAAAATAGATCAGCGAAATTGAATGGCCATTCCTAAATTCCCCAAAATACACGGAGACCTCTTCGATCATCCCCCGGCCGTGAAAGGAAACTCGAAGCCGGTTTACGTATCGACACACGTAGGTGTCCATCCGTGAAACAAAAACAGGCTCAGATACTTCGCCCATTCTTATTCGCCGCCTAACCCCGCTCTCATTTAAATAAATACACTATCGGCGGTGCTCGCGATAAACCTCTCGCCGTTTCAATATACGTGCCCGTGTTCAAAGACATTCAGATACGTGGTCTGGAAGACGGTCGCCTCGACGGAACGGCTCAATTCGTGCGGTCTCGAGTAGTAAACCCGGTAAGTGGCACTCGGGGGAGGCCAAAGGATTTTTCCGAATCACGAGGGCGTCTCATAAATTCGTGAGGCTTTCACAGAAACAGGCGGGATGTGCTTGGCTCGTCACAAACGTCGTTGGCGTCGAAACGAGCCGAGATATGAGACAAGAGGTTCGCGTAAACACCGCAACTCCATACAGGAAAGGGAGGAAAGGAGGCGGCTACTTTTTGGAGGAGCTTTCGCCAACGAAAAGTGGCAGCCGACGGCGCGCGATGCTGGCTGCACCGCGTGGCTGTGTACGGGTATACGTGCAGACGTACGCGCCAGTGGGACGCGACCTGACAGTCCTGACACTAGGCGGCAGGGACATCGAAAAGTATCGCTGAAATATTCAGTTAGCGCTGCTGGCATCATAATGGGGAACGACTTAAGAACCTAGGGCTCTTGTGTTAGACGACACGCTACATCGACGTCGTTCCTGAATCCTCTTGATTCGAGGACGCCCACCCCGTCGTTCCCTCCACCTCTCACCCCCCACAGCCGCGCCGTCGTGTTTCATTCGCCTCGTTTTGCTCCCATTTTTGTTTTCCTTGATTCCGTCTTGCCCCTTTAGCCCAGTCTCGTTTGTAAATCTCTTTCTTCCATTGTTTCCCTCTTCCGGGCGCTGCTCCCTTCGCCTTCACCTTACTCTTTATTCTCCCTCATTTCCTGCGCGCTTCTCTGCAGCTCGTCCGCTCGCTCGCTCGCTCCTTTCTCCATTACTCGCGACGCGAATATTTCTTTCAATTCACGCGCTTCTTCTGTTCCCCCTTTCGTTCTGTTTCCAACCGTTAAGGGGTTACATACACCTGGAATAAATAAAGCATTCGCAGAGGCTACAGCATCGAAGAAAGATCAATTCAATTTTCTGTAAATTTAAAGAACAATAATATAGGTAAAAAGATTTATAAAAAGTACTCTCTTTTCACGGTTTTAGGTGTATGTAACCCCTTACTGTTTCTCACTTTTCTCGTGTCTGTATTTATCCTGTATCTGTTTTCATAGCACGCTGCTCGTTGGTCCCTTTATATACGCGGCTTTTCTGAAATAGTTTCATAATTCTAACACACCGTTCAATTCTGTGCCAGATTTAGAAAGTGGTTGCTAATTAGAGCTTTCACAACTCCTTCGACCTTTCGTCCGTTTTTCACCCATTCTTGCTCTATTTACCATAATTCCACCGCCTTCATCCTCATATCTTGGCGCTACATTGCGTCGTCTCTATCTTCCAGTAGTTGCCCCGTCTTAGTTCCGCTTCAGCCGACCCACCCTTACATCGATATTACGTAAATTGAGCTTAAGCGATGTCACGCTGTGGAAACTCAGGCCAAATAGGTCAGCCTCCAGCTGAGCTACGACTGTGCAGCCAGGGGATTTCCGTCGAAAGAGCTCCGACGGCCATCGCTGGGAACGATCCACTGACCAGACAATTCGTTTCTCTTCTTGAATTTTTTCGTCGTTTTTATTGACGACTGGAGAGGGGCACACACGAGCCGCAGAAGCTTCCTATCACTCGTCTTCGATTCCTATCGAAATGCAATTCCACCTATCGCAAAAACACAGCTGGAATTGCATTTCCGGGGTTCAATCTGCGGCGCTAAAGCAATCTGTTGTGCTGTAACAGACTGCCCATTTCTCTTTAGCTTGAAGGAAAGGCATTACGCCCTCGTAACAAGGCAGCGGTTTTAATCAAACTGCTTATCATTTGTCTGGGCTACAAATGGCTCGAAACTTCTTAATTTCAGGAGCGCGAGCAAAAATACCGGTAGCAGCTTCACGTTATCAATTGGAGGCAAACTGAAGTGGTATAAACGATACAAGATCTCTTAACACGTTCAGTACGGCTGATATCGTATAAGATACAAACCGGGAGAACCTGCCACCCGGCCGATGTCTTAAGGGGTCATTCTACTTTGATCGGCCGAAAAATGAAGCTATATTTAAAGATTTTTTCTCAATAATTACAACATGTAATGAAAGAAATCTTTTTGGAATTTATTAAGCTACTCTTATAATATACAAATAAAATTTAAAAACATTGTTTTTAATTTGTTTCATATGTTTTTTATAGCATCAATGTGACACCTACAAAAAGGAGGTATGTCCGTGGCGCAGGTGATTTCTTGGCTCAGGCTTGGCTCGGCAAAATTTTGATAAACAAATTAATACCCTTTTTATGTTGATGTATATGATTTTATCCTTTTTTCATAATTTCTGATACTCGCGGACCCATCTCGTGTCTTCTCATCCGGAGTGTAGAAGCGTGTCTCAAAAGTTTGACTGCTTAGTTAAGACATGCCTGTTTTCCTAAATTGTACCAAAGCTCGGGTGACTCACCTTCTGTTAGCCTAACAGTTTCATCGTCATCTTTGAACGAACGTCATAAGAAAGGCATCGTGAAGTATCTGAAAGGACAGAAGCGCGATCGGTTTAACGTTCCGTAAGCGTGCCCCGTCAGCGTCACTCGGCCGCCCGTGGAACAACTCAAGGCCGCGTGGAAGACAGATTAATCCCTTTGGGTGCTGACACACGATCCCGTTCTACGCCGCTGGATTCGCCTGTAGCTCGGCTTGCCTGGTGGGTACGGCTCGTTTAACTGCGGCCAGCCTCGTATTTCGTGGCACGAAAGCCTGGTGCCCGTGAATGGAGGAAGCGGGCGGGGCAGGGGTCGAAAGGCTGGTATCTTCAGGCTAGGGGGAGGGTGTCGCGATTGAAAGCGACGCGGTTTTAGAGCTTGCGGAACGAGGGCAGGCCGCAACTAACCGGACGAGTTGCCGAGTCTCCGGAGCCGACCTCGGTTGCCTGTAACGGACCTACTGTTTGCACAGATAAGAGTAATTAATGTCTCCTCGGCTCCGGGTCCCTGGGGCGACAACCTCCCCCTTGCCGGCGGTCAACTCACACAACCAGCCGACACCCTCCCCACTCTGCGAAGCTGCTCCAACGAGCTGCCCTCCTTCCTCGTGGAACAAGAAACTCGCGGCGACTTGGTACCGCACCGGCTGAAAATAACGCGACGTGAGCCGCTGAACGACTCTATTAGGGTATCAGCTACTAGCGCCACCGTAACTGCTACTCAGCCAGCGCGCCGTTTGAAGTTATTTGAAAAGGCGCTCCTCAGTGCTCTTGTAAGCCGCACAGTGTGGTGCAGAGAGAGGTTAAATGTCACCACCAATTCTTAGGTGACATGGAAATTTGTGATAGTCAAGTGACATGATCGAAACAAGATTATTTAATAGTAAGTGTAAGGAACGATTCTTCTTTTAGCCTTGTTTAACACAGTGTTCTACTGATTCAATAACACAATCTGGGAAAATGTTATATAAGACAGGTGCATTTTGAAGAGATGTTTTACGAAGTAGTTCAAATCAATGGGGCTATTATTCTAAATGGGGCAATGCCTCCGCCCTCTCGGTCCACGTGTTGGTTGTCTCTAATATTCGGACAAAGGCCCGTGAAAGCACACGATGTCAACTATATCGAGTAACCATTACGACACGAGAGCAGCCCTCTAACGCCGGTGCGGCTACTCGAACGCCCCTAGCTTGTCCGTGGTTTCTGCAAAGGATTAAACTTTGTCTTTGCCCAACCATCGGATATTTGTTCAAGCGACCAGTAATGTAAAGCATCGATGATACTGTCCACAAAACGTTGTAGCAAGACTAGATAATAATCAAGTTAAAGTTGTAAACATGTTTACCTTCTGCACATTCACCAGAGCTCTGAATATATTAACTCATTGTTTCTATCGGAACCATACGATTTTTTCCATAAACTGATTTTGAAATGAATGTTTGAGGAGGTACTTGGAATATTTGTTATGCCTCACATTTGATTTATTCAAGGGGATGGTCCAACGTTGTTTTGCCACATAAAATTTGCAGCGTAGAAGATTAATGATATACTGACATTTCGAAGTTTCGAAGTAGCTATATAAATAATAGATAATCTGAAATTAAGTCCTTATTTCGACGAATGCAGTAGTAACTTAAACCAACTTTTGCTAAAGTTTAATAATTATTACCGAGGACGAAAGCTATAATCAAGACAAATCTATAGTGGTTCATGGAACTGCTAACAAAGGTTGCACCAGAATGTGGAATTCTGCGTTGCTAATAGAAATAAATGTTTATCAAGTGTTGCCACGCTTTTAAACCTACCGTTAATCCACGAGAAGCAGTTCGACGCGAAATTAAGATTTATCTTCGATCAAATGGAAGTTCCGAGGGGCCTAAAAGTCGAATCCTAATTCGCGGGGAAGGCTCTCCCGTGAAACTGAAGATTTATCGTCGGCATGGAGAGGAGTTCCTGAAACTTTAAAGCGAAACCTGCTTTACGCACAAGGATTTTTCCTCCAAAATGGGAGCACCGGGTCCGTCCATTTTAAACAAGATTATGCTGTATAAAATTGTATCTCAAGAGAATCCGCGAATCGAATATCGCAGCACCGGAGTTCCATGTGGCTGAGGACACTCGTTATTATTCCAGATATCTGTTAATTACCCAACAACCTTAAAAGTAAGGTAATTAACGTCTGCAGATGCCTCGTCGCAGCTAACGGACCCCTCTAGATGTGCATCAAAAATCGTTTCAATGATACTTGAACATTTCAACAGTAATGTCATTAGTGCAATATACGTGGACTTTTAATTGAAGAAATATCAATACCAATCCCCGGGACGAGGACATACTTCGTATTCATGAATATTAATACATTTTAACACTCAAATTATGCTGGTATCCTACCAGTGACGTCAGTCGTCGATTTAAATTTATTCTAACAAAATCGAAGGAAAGGATACTGGAAAATTTATGGTCACAATATTACGATAGTCGACACTTGAAGATAGAAATTCTTTAGACTATACGAATGTTTGATTTTTAAGTTCGACCACGGTTCACTTTCACTCTGAGAGCATGATTTTTTTATCGTGATAGATTTGAAAGATGACCTACAATTTGAAAGATGACCCACTCGAGAAGTACGTTACTACTTCTGGTCCTGTTCGTGTTAACTCAGTATGTACACGCCGTAGTTTGTCTTAACTATTCGAAAGTCCAAAGATAATCTTGGAAATGGACACCTGGTACGCCATCCATTTCCCGAAAGACAACTGCCAATACTAGTGTGTCTTCCTTGGAGCATTTTGAAAATTGGTCCGAAGAGTACCCAACTGATCAGTTTCCAACTTTATAAATATTATTTTATAACATTTAAAAATTATTTTATAATATAATTTTTGAGGCGTAAGAACTTTAAGAAATAACTTGAAAAATAATTGAATAATTTCACGTTTCAATAGTTTCGTTTCATAAGATAAATGGTAAATTAATGTAGGAACAAGTGACGTTAAATGGCAGTAGCTTCCAAAGGAAAAGTGAGAGATTTTTAAGCAATTCTACACTTTCAAAAAATTCACCCTCAGACGGCATTCGTATCGTGCAGTGATCGACCATCACATTTCCGCGAGGATATCGGATATCATTATTCGTTACGTAATAAGCTACGGTGGAGTTCTATTGCGCATTGTGTGTCTTTACTGAATACATGGCGGAGTGTTGTGCTATGTAGTACTTGCTCCTAGTTTCTCCCAAACTAACCCAGACACCTGAACAATGGGTAATACTACTTATTAGCAGAACACGCTTTAGAAGCACAGCTGTTTACATTAGTTACGGACTAATGCCATAACTTAAACATTGACATACCACTACGCCTGTCGTCTGATTCTACCAAAGCTGGGAAAATATTGTCTGAAGTTGAAGTGTCTAATACCACTTGTGTAACATCTGTTTGTATTTTGAAAATATCATGAGTGAAATATAGGACAGGAGCACTATGTCCTATGCCTCTGAGGAACTAAACAAGAAAGTTAGAATTGGGTGTGCTGAAGTGAAGAGGAAGAAATATATAAGAATTGTTGCCCTCGTTGGCTTAGTACCTATTACAAGCCAAAGAAACGCAGCGGTGAATCCGTTCACTTAGGATATGTGACCGGAACGAAATTAAGTCTGCCATCAAGATGCTTGCAATTATATGTAGCTTTCGAAGTCGATGACGGCGTTAATTATCTTTTAGGCAACTCAGGAGCACAATGGCCAATTTAGTATACTTATTGGACATTACTGTTGCAAGCTCCTAGGGTATGCAGGAATGCGACCAAATAAATGCAGCCCTGTAATGAATAGGCCAGAACATGTTTAGTGGTTTGTGCCCTCAAGGATATTGCTTATACATGGCACTTCAGTCTGCCTGATGTTAGTCACTATACCTCTGCAAGGCATAATACGTACACTTATGTGCTATGCTCATTCCCTATGTAGGTTAGATACTAAGACACCTTACCCCCAGGAGTAACTCAAACTCCACGACCAGCTACGCAGCGGGCAAACACGGTGATTGGTACCACTGGAACGATTATTAGCAGCGAACACGGGCCTGCTAATAGACTGGTGAGAGCATAAACATTTCTCAGAAGGTTGTCAGACCCACCCTCGTCGACACGGTTCTCCCGCGCCGCTTCGCGAATTAATAGCTCGTACTTTCAGCCCGTAACTCCGAGAGCGATCTAGATAAAGCTACTTTATGAAGCCGGAGTGTACACAGTTTCTCCTCAGAAATCACTCGCACGACGCTGCGTACCATCGAGCGCCATTTCGTATTTTTGCGACTCACACGTAAACGTGCATTTAACCTTACTGTGGTACTCGGGTCCTTTTAGACCCACTTGCATTCTCATTTCTTTGGAAACTTGGAATCTTGCGAAAACTGTGGGGAAATTGTTACTAATATGTGTGCTTCCTTGAGATTATGTTAAATGTGTCGTTGAACTAAAGATCGTAGCAGGGTTAAGGCAACTACCCAATTTTTGGGATTCCACATCAAGAAATAATGTTCGCTATAACTTTTCTACCTTATTCTCAGGGTGCTTGTCCCTTTCGTTGGATTTGGAGCATATGATGGCAATGGCCTTATATAGTTTGTGGAATTATAGCATTACAGGGGACGAACCAAGGCAAGAAAATAAGGGATAATAACCCGCCTAACGCAGGTGCACTAATTTTTGTCTTACAAGGAAACACCCTCAGGGTAAAATCTTTTTTTATTTATAGGAGCCGGAAAGAGAGAGCCACGGCGCCGGGGGAATCGAACCCAAGCCGTCCGCGTACTGATCAGCAGCGTTAACCACCACGGCTACACCGACTCTCTGCGGTCTCTGCCTTCCAAACTCCTCATATAATTTAACGCCACCTATGTGCTAAAGCCACACACTAGGCCGTTGCCCAAATGCGACGCGTATGCCTACTACATATTCCAACTAGCATTTTGTAGAGTATTGAAAAATGTTACATACGCATTTTTTGAACACCCCTTGAAAATTCATCAATCAACATAGTCTTTCTATAATTAACACATATTCTCCCCTTTTATCAAAATGTTAGAAAAATGAGGACCCAAGTATTGTTCTTACTTGTAAGAACTGTATTGATATTCACTAGGAATACTGTTTACATCCGTTGTACGTGTATATGCAATAAGTTAATTACCAGGGAAGGCGAAGAGGTAAAATGCTGGAAGTGCACGTGCTCAACAGGGATGTAAAAGTTTTATAACATAGAGTACCTTTCAAGGCTTTTACTTCCTTGGACGATTGACTCATGACCTTCTCGGGTTTTCTTAAAAGTATCCTGCTGCAGACACTTGCAGCATAAACTCCAATCTTCTAAGCGTGCCTTACTGCTCATTACCGCACAGTCGCCGTGAAGACGCTGCGGATATTTTCTCGCATCCTCTATATATTCCCTTGTTCCGTAATTTCTACCGGATTAGCAGGTTATTTCCGACGATAAGCGAGTACAGGATGTCGTGATTTGTGGGAATTAAGTTTGTCCACACGTGGAGCACTGCTGGCTCGAGCCAACGAGCTTGTACAAATACGCGAGAGTTTCTTCGACGGATTAAGGCAATACCTTTATGGTCGTTGCATCCAACTTTCTCTAAATTCTGTCCGGTCGCGACTGTTTCTCTTCGGAAGTCACGTTGCACTTCTGAACATGTAGGTTTCAGTCCTCCACATTAAAAATTACAAAATGGATACGTTGAAATGATGAAGTTGGGAACAAAATTTTTTAGAACCTTGCAAATTGTACGACGGGTATGTAAGTGAGTGAATAAATAATTTCACGACGCTACACTAGTAAAGTATCTTCATGAGATAGGGCTATGATGAAGTTACATATCTAAACAATTAAGACTTGTTTGCATAAGGTCCTCTCGTGATATATTTTCCCCTAAATTTTTTAAACTAACTCTGACTCCATCACTTAAATGTAACCGAAATATAAATCGTGGCGCAGAGAAGTGTCTCGTGTGACAAAGCTCTTTGCTTACAAGACCAAAGGTTACAGGAATTTCTTAATAGAAGTATTTGTGTTTAGAAAACGAGCACATACATTACTTTAATTAGTACATACATGTAATGGTTTCACAAAATCACTTATTACTCGGCTGCCTTACAGTCTTCGTCAACGAATCCCAATTTCGCAAAACAGGTGGCTTCCCCAATTCGTTCTCGCACTTTTTAAAAGCGAAAGAAACCACTGCACTCGTTTTCGTATTTGCGGGAGAGCCGTTTTTCGAGCACGGCATTCGAAATATTTTGCTGCTTCCTCGCTGCTGGCGGCGATATTTTACCGCGGCGACGATAAATGAGACTTTTTCGGGCACCGACGCAAACGCGAGCGCGTCCTTGTAATTTTTCGTTCGTGATTCTGTGGTAACTCAGGTAGCGCGTGCTTGTGTTCGAATTGGCTATCGAACATTGGACGAGGATTGACGAGCTGTATAAAGTGATAGTCTTTATAATTGCGTAGGGTGTCCCAAATTTGAAATTGGAACCGCCGGCAATGATAAATCAAATATTTCCTACATTGCGAATTACGAAGTGGATTGTCACCGCGCGAGGGAAAAATATACACGAAGATTCTTTTAACTCGTGTAAGTAACATTAATTACTTTTTTCTTCCGAATATTTACGTATTAATAAACCTTAAGTCCCTCTTAATACACTTGTGAGCATTGCATAGTAACATTCTTTTGAAAATAACCAAGGCACGCGTGAAAACTATGATGTCCAAACCCTTTTTTTTACAAAATAAACCTTTGAAGAGGTGTCAAAAACGTTCTACCTCAACGAAGACCATTTCGCGGAACAATTTGTCTGCGGTACGACGAGTTTGCGGAAGAGTCAGTTACAGTTTGGCATTATCCTTTGTTCAGTTGTCCGCCCCTGCCCGCGCCGCGCGGCCCTTGCCTGAATGGAATACAAACACTTGAAATTATTTGCATACTTGGTCGCGGTGTACAGCGAGTATATTACGGAAGAGGCTATCAAAATATTTTGTCGCTTCTTCCCCAGCCCTCCATAAATTCATTTCGCACGGCTGCTTCGCACCACGGGCCCAGCGAGGGGCGAATTTTTTCCTCCGGCGCGAATTTCGCCGGGTATCGCGCGCGCATGCGTACGTCCGCGCGATCATTGTCGAGATCGACGGAAATCGTAACGGAGATAATGCCGCGCCACCCTCTCTGTCAAATGAATTCCACTCGCGCTCGTACGGACGCGAACGAAACGGAAAATACAATTTTATCGCATCCTTTAATCGCGTGATTATCGTTAATTATCGCTTGTTACTGTTCAGCGACAAGCAACGTGTTATTTAATTAATGAAGGCAAATGTTTCAGCCATTCCTAAACGATATTCATTTGCTCCGACGCGATTGAAATTTATGAAAATAAAGTTCGCGAGGGATTACGGGGGGACCTAATGATCTGGATGTCGACTGCTTATATCAGTGGAGGGCTATCGTTTAAATTGCAATTATGTACGGACCGTTATTACTGGCCTTTCGCGATAAAACAAACTATTATCGAACGTTTCACTCCCGGAGGATTCTGTTTTATAGTTGAGGGCACTTTGGTTTAATGCATGCAAAGTAAAATCGGTTTACTTCGACCTGCCAATAAAATTACGAAGTTAATGACCGTGGCAACAGTTTTTATGGATTTACAGGCTTTGTGATTTTATGGCTCATGCCGGAGCATTCTGTTAGTTATTCTAAGTGGAGGCGGGGATATTTTGTGGGAGAATTAGGAGAAATGCTGCAAATGGGGCGAGGCTATCGAATATGCTGTAAGTAATTTTAATTTTACGAATCTTCTTTCGATAAATATTGTAATATTGGGGCATCACCACATTTGCATTATTCAGATAATGTGGGTATTGGTGGATAGCAACTTATGCGCGTTTAACATAATGCTTGGGTTCTTGATTAATATGCTTCAAAATCTCCTAAGTGAAAGTCACTAAAATTCACTTTACGTTATCCCCATTCCACTATTGTAATTATAGAAATGCATCAATCCTACTCACGAGTAGAAGACTTAACTTAATTTGAGTACACAGCTAATTGCACGCATTTGTGAACAAACTGAATGATATTTAATTTTATACCTTTATCTCACGTTTCTACAATAAAAATTTATCGAGGTGCATGCTCTCTTTTTAACTTTTATTCCGATATAGCTTGCTTTGCGGTTTAACCCAGATCGCGAATTTTACGTCCGATTTTAAACACTGCGAGATTCGGGAATGAACGTGAACGCAGCACTAATTGCACTGGGCTCGCAACACGTAACTCGCATTTCGCTGTACGTGACGTCAAATTATCAGCGCACGCCGAGGAATATATGCTCTTTAATATTATTGGAGTGGATTTTTAGTCAGGAATAATATATGATTTCCGCAAAATGTAATTAAACCGTGAAATTCAGATCTTTTTTTACCACACTTGTATTTCAATATTTATTAGTAAAATATTTGACCCACATAAAAATTAACGAATAATTTCCATGCAAATGATTCTATCAGAGGTTTTAAATATTTGAAAATATTTAATACAGAATATTTGCTAAAATAATTGTGATTACAATATGACTACCCGCAAAAATACAGCATTTATTAAGACGAGTCAAACTTGAACTTAAGATGCAGGATTACAGAGTCAAAGTTTCTATGGAAATCGAAATCTGAAGTATTAGAGAATGCATGAGCGTCGCCTTTTGAGAACAAAAATCGCATATTTTGAAAAACTGAACCCTATTAAGTTTATCACTTAAATTAGCACTACAAAATGGATTAAGAAGCGCAATAGGGCTACTCCACTCGCACCGCGTGTTTCATGATCCGATTCGTCGATGTCATCGCCAGGGTTGTTTTTTCATTTATATTTTTCTTTACCGTCACCCCAAAGTTGCCACCCCTCTTCTTGGAAAAAAACTCTGCGGACGCTCTTAACAGAAAGAGTGTCCATACTCCAGTGAGTCCCGCTAAGAACATGCCAATCGTTTCAACTTTAAATGCGAATCGAATTCCCTCGGTGGCGAGGTATACCCTATGGGGTTCGTCAGTGATACCGCTAATAATCTCAGAAATTCTTTCGCTTTTCAATTTAATACCCCGCAAAGTTACAGCGGGCTCCCTGCCGTTGTGTGCCCTTCTCCAGCTACCGTCTCGAAAGAAGAAGTCTCAAAATGAGAGGGACACATCATTGGAAGTTTCTGAGCTGTGCAAGAAAGATCCCGAAAGTTTAGCCGATAAAAAGGCAAACTTGCCGCAAGAATTTGTCGCCCGAGGAAGAAACCGTGATTTCGTTACGCCATGCGGCGAGCTTTCATTGCGGCCGTAACTTTATAGACTGAATTTATGCTGATGAGGCTGCGTTTAAAGCGCCATCTGTGTGTCGCAGTTCCGCGTCAATACCACGGCGGCAGCGGCGAAACAATAAACATTCGATGCCAACGCTGATAAGTACGTTATGGACTCCTATTTACGCCGAGTCGCGAGTGTTTTAACTTTTAACGCTTACGATTCGTGGCCACGGTGAGAAATTAATCCTGTTTGCTCGTTAACGTTCCTCCAAGGCCTGGGACTAGCTCCCAGGCTGGGAATAAAGATACTGTATAGTGTCCTCGAGCTTGCTCACCAGTTCTGAGGCGGTGCAAGAGGCTTCACTGTAAGAGCAATTGGGAGAATTTGAGGTGGACCCACCGTGGCTTAAATCAGTGCTGTATAATCAACCCCTATTCTTCCTTCGTTTTTGTCTACGTATGAAGGAGTTGATACTGTGGTATGCGTATTCAATTACTCGCAAAAGTATCCGCCCACCCCATACGTATAACATATTTCACTTATTTAAGGTGGGATTCTCCTGTAACAGCCCCCGACTTTAGGAATTTTTGTGGAAAAAACTATTGTTAATATCGCATTAAATTCTTTTGGGATATATGGAGGCATCTTTAAACTTGCAGAAAATATTTTTTTTATGTCGATTCTTCTTATTATTTATTCTTGGTTTAAAGTTGATTTAATATGTAAAATATGTTGCATATAGGGTGGACGGATACTTTTCTGAGTAACTGAAGAGCAGTGGCATAAATTCCACTAAGGCATTGATATATGCCCTATACGGTGTCGAACGTCGAATTCCTCCGTCAGCATAAAGGGTCGTGGAGGTAGATTTGTCATCCTTCCCTCGCAAGCCCAAACTCCACTCTTGAGAATAGATAACCTGACTAATAGTGATTGGACCCGAATTCATTGAGCGCAACACTGTCAACGCACACAGTTTACTTAAAGGTATGGCTCTTCGAGGATGTGATCCTACGCGTTGCTCCGGGCGGCGTGGGTGAGGCTATCTGCTCGTTATACCGTCACGTCCATAGACCACAAGTCCGAAATAATCGGTACGTGTGGCTGGTGACATTACCGTGGGAATCATCTGACTACAGATGAAGCGTAGCTTGCCGAAGGCGACTATCGCGAATAAACAGCATGGGCTTTCGGCTAAATCCCCATGAGATTATAAAGCCCGAAATTAATTTTCACGGTACACCTTAACCCGTATAGCAGCCAGTGAAATTAATGATGTTTAATGAGTTTTAACTGATTCGATATGAAATTGATTACCGCCAATAATTGAGAACGCGTCAGTTGATGCCATCGCCCACGATTCGTTCATGCTCGCGGTGAAATTGATTAAAACTTATCATATCATTGGCACCGCAGATGCCTCAAATTTCAAACATTTCACATATAGTGGACGTTTTATTAGAAATACAGATTGTAAAGCGCGACACTCATTGTCAGTTTCACAAATGACGGAAATCAGGGACGAGCAATGTAAGGGACGGTGAAAAAAATGGATGATCATTTCGACAATGCACTATACTTTTATTTATTTATTTTATATATACATTAGTACGCAGGTACTATCTTATGTGCAAATAACAGGAAACAGACACAGAAGGATTTTATTCGTAGCGTTCCACTCGAAAAGCAGCGGTCGTAAAATAAATGGTACCTAACTAATTTATTACGTCAGTCGCAATTATGAATAAGTAATTGAAAATATTTTAATATTAGGAAAATGAATAAATGGTGAGCTTGAAGCCGAGAAGAAGGAAATTAAGGAAGCTAGGAATTAAGATACAAACTGGATGAATTAGCTAACATTAAATTTAAATTTCTAGTGTTATAAATGTCCGGTGGTGTTAAAATGCTTCTTAAATTCATGGCACCTGCTCCGCTTTAAAATAGTTACGAAACTGTCTGCACCCAAGCCAGAACCGTCGTGGAAACAGTCTGACAAATTCAGGACGTCATTTCGACAGACGTAAAATCCAGACAGCCGAATTCTCGTATTTCATGAGGCATTTGCATTTATTTACCATCGCTGCCGTGAAAGCTAAACTTCATTCGGAAGTTCCCTGTAGTTGCGCACACGCGCGCCGACGTATTACCTACGGCTTCAAAATTTCCTAAGTGCATCGAATGGATTCAGCGAGCGTACTTTAAGGGACTTACTTTCCTCCGCGAAAAGAAGTAGAGGGCAGAAGTTCCGAGGAACATCGGCATTGCATAATTAATCGACGAAAGTCGCGGCATAATTTCGCACTAGCAATGACGGTTGCGTCATCCCCCCACTTGTGCATTGCATTTTTCATGTTCCAGGGGGGGGGGGGGGGGCGAAATTTGTGAGAGTCGGCTCGTCGCAATACTTCCGTTTAATTCTTACAGCATTGGCGTACGCAGAGTCAGGGAATGTTCTTGCGGATGTAGAGCACGGATTCTTCGTTTAGCATTAAGTTTTAAGAATCGTTTGAAAAATAAGAGCACCTTACCCGATATTGAAGAAAGTAGATTTATGTCTCCCAACCTTTTTTGAGTCGCGATTCCCTTTTACAATATTCAAATAACCCACCCCCTATACAATATAAATTTAATAAGGTAAAGAAAACACATTAAAAATAGGTATATCAGAATATAATTCTAACTTAATAATATTAAAAAAAAAATCGTGGCGACTCCCTAGAAATCACTTCGCGACCCACTTGGAGGTCGCAACCCACCGGTCGGGAATTACTGTTATAGCTTTACGCAAACAGCGACAGCATGCTTCACGAGCAATGTATTTGACGCGCCGTTTCAACATTTTCCGTGCACAGCTACTATATCCTATTATAAAGTGGTAACTTTATAGTCGCTCGTACAGAAAGTAATAATAATATCTCTTCGATCCCCGCATGCCCCCGTGCACCAGCGAAACGCGCGGGGATTATTCTGTTGCTCTGCGTGCCGCATTCGTATCGATAGCGGTGCCATCGATAACAGTCGACAAATTGTAAATCAAAGTGCTGCGGTCGCTCTTTACGGTCCCTTTACATAAGCGCACACGATCGAGCCGCCAGCTGGGGCGCAACAACTCGTACGGCCAGTAAAAAAAAGGAAGGGTAGTGGCTCCGTACCCCGATTATCGAGATTACTTTTGCTTACCGAGCACGGCGGAACGAAGGGACGAGCTCGATCATCGAAACGGAACGCATAAATTTCCCGGACCTGCCTGTGTTTAAAGTGCAACAAGCTACCTTTTATTTTCACCCGCCGTTTTCGTCTGTGCCGTGTTATATATATATATATCCAGAGGCAGCCAATACCCGGGGATGCATTACCTTTGACGCCGCAAGGAGTTATGGGAGAGGGCGCGCAAAGGTATACGATCCATGTTATTAGTATTGTGAAGTCTCAGTCCCCGTTCGTAGCTGGAAATTGTATCACCTGCACTGCGCTGTTGTCGCGTCCCTTCCACGTTTCGACGATATTCGGATCCTCGATGCTTACGAGTATCGAATTGACGATGCGTCCAATTTCCCCCCGATTCTCCTCGATTTCGCTGTATCGGTATTGACACGCTTTTTCTGGACACTCCTGGCTGGCGTATCGGGAATTACTTTGGGGCGGGGCATAGCTTTCCTTCATCTCAATTTTTCCGTTCTCCGAGCTAGCTTTCGTAGTTACCTTTTCACGAGCCATCTATGTTCATCTTCCGCGTATATTGGGTTGTAACGTGAGAAATGCTAGGTTTTTTATTGGCTGGTATAAAGCCTGTTAAAGGGAGTTACAAGGATCAGATGAACTATAGAGGCGTAGAGTACACGTACACCGTGCATTCTTATGTGTACTTGTTGGCAGATATTGATTAAAATTATTTTAAAGCGACAGGAGGCTTCGGGTATATGTGATGAGAAATTGTATGTATATTCAGTGGCGGATTTAGGAAAAAAGACCCAGGTGGCAAACGTGCTGAGGGACCTATTTTGTGGGGGGGGGATGAAGAGGTAGTTTACTAAAAACGAACCAAGTGTAGTAGTACGAAAAAATGTAGTGTTTGGATACCTATACATAATCATAATTTTTTGGGGAGATGGGGCTCTGCGGGGGCCTTCTGTGCAGAGGCCTAAGCGGTACATGCTCATCAGCCGCCCTGTTAAATCCGCCACTGTGTATATTCGAATGGTATAGAGTTACCTTCAGATGGATTTTTCGTGTATTGTCGATCAATATTTTACAAACGGTATGTCGTATTGTATTATATCGTCTTGTACCTGTGTATTTTACGATCTGCAATTTATTTTTGAGGTCTATTGTTTCTTTCTTTTCCTACACATGTAATCTACAAAGTGTCTAAACTCTAAATTTGTATGAAAACATCTCTGAAACTTTCGTGACAGCAATATTTTACTTCTAATTATATATTCATTTTGACACAGTTATATTAAATTACCTGCCCGTATTTTATTCATAATGGCGAATAAATATTGCAGAAAGAGTATTAAGAGAATTTTATTATTAGTTTACGCCACCACGTGATCATAGAAATGAAAACGAATGGAAGAATCGACACAGACGTGAATGGTTCGAGGGAATTCCCCTTGAGGCCTATTTGCTTGGAAATTACTTGTTGCGAAATCGCTCGCCGTGAAACCACCGGACTGCTCCGACCTAAACTGGCAACCGTCAGATGCGGGCACATCAGGCGTTTCCATCGATACTCACGTTTAACCATTTATTGAGTAAAACACTGGAAATCAAGCAAAAGGCAGAGGGGAACAAAGCAGGATGTTGCCTTCGCCTGTTCAATATTTTTCATTCCATCGACCCCATGGAAGAAAATGCACGGGGAGAACGTTCTCGGGGCTCAATCTCCTAGGGGATGTGCCGGGAATCTTCATACATTTCTCTTTGCAGTCACCGTTGCTTTCGAAATATCTGCGGAATACGAATGCTTCCTGCTGCGATTTCTGCAAACATTATTCGTACCTAGAATAACCCTGTGGAAGTTTCGACTAGGTAGTTGGATGTTACAGGCTTGCCGAAAATTTTAGACACCGAATTTGCTCGCTGAATACATTCTTCGAAACGTGTACAATAATATTACATCGCGGTTTATTTAATTATCGATCATACTTGTTAACCCTCTCGGAATGTATCCAAAGAAAAATTAAATTTAAAATAGTAGGTATTCCATTTGAATCTAAAATGATTTTGAATTGAATTGATAAAATGCAGGGAAATATTTAAACTTTTAAAGTTTATAGCTTTTCTACATCAGTCTTTATATATTCTAATATGATAATAACATCACACAATAGTATTTAGCTACAAGAGTCAGATATGGAGACAGATAAGAGGAATTAGAAACTACAGAACAGCCTAATTGACATATACGTAAAATGTTGCCACCGAGTTAACTTAACAAAACGAACGAGAGAAATATTGCAAGAAGAACCAACTTGAAGTAAAAGGAGCTACTACATACCTACTCGTAGAGACAAAAAGGACCAAGTGTTGTGAAACTTTCGTTTGAGACATAATAAAACAAACAGTAGATTGAGATGAATCAATTAGATTGATATGAAGATTATAAAATAGCTATCTGGGATAAACGTGTTCACCGATATTTCATAATGTTTGGATCTTTTTAGATCTTTGGCCGATCGATGCTGGAAGTAACTAGAATTTGTTAAGAAATTGTTGAAAGCGTGTTTGAGTTAGTGCCTACAAAGTTCCAGGACCGCTAGGAAAGCGGAAATGTTTGAAAATCGAGGTATGCAAGTTTTAAGTGTGAGGGATGCAATCCTTGAGTACCAGGAGTGAAACTCTCAGCACGATGTACAACTTGTTACTCGCAACTCCTCGTACGTAACTACGTACAACTACTTTGTTACTATTATTACACTGTAGCTAACTTGTTATTACTGCTAAGCGATTGTAAGTTCGCGAAGGAATGTAATCTTGGCTTCTTACCCGGCAACGTCTTTGGAAGTTACACGGATGAAGATGCGAGGCGTTAATCATTAAGGGTCCATTCACTTTGTCGGTCGAAATAGGGGCCCATTTTTCATGATTTTTTTTCAACAACTAATGTAGGTGTTTGAATGGCTTTTTTCTTAACCCTCGGTTATCACAGCTACTTTTTCGAACGTCGTTATCACACTGGGTCAATCAGTTGTTATTTAAAAACAATTTGTTAAATTAAGTCTCAAAAATTCCGAGAAAAAGTTTGAACATTGTAGAATATATGCCCATCGTTGAAAGTTGACATGTAAAGTGGCATCATGCTTAAAAAAAAGTTTGAAGCAATAAGATTTCCGACAAACAGTTTTTTGCTTAAAAAATTGCAGGGTCAATTTGACCCAGTGTGACAACCGAGGGTTAAATGTTTATTATTCCTTGCTGTATAGAATTTTATTTTTCATATTTCTAAAATATAATTACAAATGTTTGGATTTCAGGCGCAATGTTTGTGCCTCTGCGGAAGTCCTGCTCGGCCTCAAGGTGGTCCCAAAATGGTAAAAGTAGAATGATTATGTCCTATAGGGGTGTACTAATTCTCTATATATTTAATAGAATAGTGTACATTTCGAGTGAAATGTAGGTGCATGACGATACTTCTTAATCTTTTATTTTATGACTGGAAGTTTCGATGTTTTCTTTCAAGCGTTTAAAATTACTTAAATGGAAGAGTCTTTCGACAAAGTTTCTATAAACTTTCAAAAAAGCAATAATTACATAAATTATACAGGAGTTATTATACGAGCGTAAAACGTCTAACATTATTGAAATAGATAATAAAATAACTTACTAGCTTGTCACTCGCAATCACACATAATGCAGTATATTTACACACACACACATAGATTGAAGCAGAAAATTCTTCGTGATGTTATTACTGCCTGTCGCGTATTTATGCCACACCATGCAATTATTGTCATTGGCCCTTGCCAAAATTTCAGTATTCCTCTTAATGACTCTTCCTATTTACATATCTGTCCCTACCACTAATATTATATTCCCTCGAGTGCCAACCTTATGCTACCAGTTCATCCCAAGTCTCCCAAATTTTTATCGTCCAGATTCCATGACGTTCGAAAAAGTAGACGATAAAAAACAATCTGCATTAACAATCCTCCTCGTTTCATTCGCACATCGCACAACGCGCGTGCGTGCAAGCCGAAAATGGATTGCTTGGCATGGCGGACACGAGAGTGAAAACCGAAGTTTTTCACAGTTGCGGCGATATTAATCAAGCAATCGATTGTAGATTTGCGCCGAATCGCTGTCTAAAGCGGATTTACTTTTAATATCGTGAAACGCGTCCACGAATGACGCGACGCGGTTCGCTGGTTCAATTTTATCCTGATGTATATCGGGGACAGATCTGAAATCAGGCCGAACCGGATCAGCGCATTCGCTAATGACTTTTCTACGACGATCACATCTCGCTCGGGCTTCGTTTCATTCGATGTCGTTTCGATATTAAGTCGAACTGAAGTGAAGCCTATTTCGTTAATGCTACGGAACTGTCAGCCCCCCTATTGCAATTTTGTTCCACTCGTTGCAGGCGTCACGTGCGCGAGATGTATCAGTGTTCCACCCTTTGGCGGAATTTTGTGTTTGGTACCTGGAAAGAAATGTTTATATTTCAAGGCGTCAGCCTTCTTAGCCCGAGCACAAGTTATCCTGTCCCGTGAGCCTACTTAATTTTAAAGGCATCTTTGTGCTCGGTTTATACAGCCTGCTGGGCCCGTTGATGGAGTAGAAGTCCTCGATGGACGCCGACCCCCTGCGTCGCCCTTTTCGCATGACGATTTTTCCCTTTTCCTAATTATTAGGGAAGGTTTTAGTTCAACCCCCCAGGTGGGGATTATGCTGGATTGTACCAGTAAAATCACTGAATTTGGTTTAACAAACTATATAACCTCTACCCACTCAGGGTCTACGTTGTTCCTCATTGTGGGATCTTCGAGTAGTCGTCCTCTAACTCTAGGAATTGTCAACCTAACCCAGACGTTTAATAAACTATAGACACTTAATTTTAACTCAGTGCCAGAGAAGTTATAAATAAATTTACAATTTATTCCGTCTTATCAGGCATAGCACTCCAAATTTCAAGTGAAAAAGCTATTAATATTCAAAATTAATTAGGTATTAGTGTACTTTATATAAATTTTAATACAACTACAAAAATATTGGGATATTACCAAGTCCAAATATTTTATAAGGTATCTTGGATTTTTACCGCCCCGATGCGGTAAATGGATTTTACACTGACAGATACAACAACAAAACACTGTTTCTTTAAAGTAACGTCATTTGAACATCTCAGCAGGGGTAAATCGAGAGCTCTTCTTAGGGATGCTACGTCGCCAAATCGATCGTGTTAAGTCAAAATATGAATAGGCCTCTTTTCTCCGAAAAACGTCCCTTCAGATTATATAAAGAACGTGGAAAGTATTTTCACGCGGAAAAGCAATTTCTCACCCCTGATACTTCGAAGTGACTACGTCGCGTGGAGTGGCAGCAGTCTCGGGAAGACTCCGTTGATGCGACATTAGCGAATGCATTAATCCGCTTTACGTCAACTTGGCAACGCGCCGCTGCAACTGTGCGCAGGGAAGACTACGTCGCCCATACACAACTTCCGGCGTAATTGTTATGCCGGGTAGACGTTCGCGAGACGTTGCTTATCAAAACACATACTTTCGTCCCTCCCAGTTTCATGCTAATGAGATATTAACACTTCAGGCGCTCCCCAAGGCACTCCTGGTAATACTTACACGATTTTGTAATTCTGCACGAACGAGACTTGCGGTTTAAAAATTGCAGAGGAATTCTATTTCGTTATTCAGTGCGGGCATTCTTTATCGAATTGTCAATATTTAAATGCTTTAAGTGCTCGGGAATAGCTCGTGTCACATTGACGCTATAAAAAAACATAAGAAACAAATTAAAAAAAATCTTTTTAATTTTTTTTCGTATAATATAAGAGCAGCTTAATAAATTCCAAAAGATTTATTTCATTATATGTTGTGTTTATTGAGAAAAAATCTTTAAATATAGTTTCATTTTTCGGTCGATGAAAGTAGAATGACCCCTTAAGAATAATATAACACAACTACTATTTTTCTATAAATGAATATCGCAATTTACTGTTTTTCTTCAACTAAAAAATCTACATTTTCACCGTGTTGTACATTGCACACTATTTTATGTTTTAAATCGTGAATTGATTTAAGAGTGCTTTAGTGTTTACCTGAAGGACCACCTACTTACCATCTCTTTTACTTTCAAGAAGCTTACGAAAGTATTCTTACGAAAGTATTTCTTACTAAGAGTAGAATTTACCATTAAAGACACTGTAGAGATAAATCTGTACTTCAAAGAGTAGTGACTAATTTATGTACCTCTTATTCATGCCGCAACTAGTTCTATAGAATTTAATGGTTGTAATTAATGGAACGGAAGTTGGTTGTATTAAGACATCTGACAGAAATTCCAGCCCTCCGATAAGGGAAGCGCAATTTGTCACAGTTGTTTCTGATTTATCTTAAACAAGTTTCCAACAATAAAGGAGGTGGAGATTTACGGCACCAAAATATATCACATTGACTCTGCTTTCCTAATTAAAAGTTACATTTACTACTGTTGCACTTGATTTATTTTCAATGAGGTTCCCGGATATATGTGGTAAAGATGGATGTTATAGTTTGTGGTTCCTGTGTAAAATTGTCCTTCCTTTTCACTCGATTTGCGCAAATAACCTACATTAATTTAAATTATTATATAATATATTGAATTATTATTAATTATTGGATAATTTAATTTATCTTTTTAATTTAATAAACTGCACAACCTAGAATTGAAACTACAAGTAACTAATATTTCTTCTGATTGATTAACCGATCCCAGTTTATTTTTTGATTATAACAATCTTGATAATAAATTTAATGTAACCATATGATTCCTAGAGACGATAGACTTTTATTTTGTTACGTGAAATTGATCGTGCGCCGCATGTTACGCACACAAGTGTCTTGCGTGTACAACGCTTGGATAGCAATGAATGAATGACGCAGTTATTAAATTTATATAGATTTTACTGACCCATTTACGGTTATTTACACAAACGATGTAAGTAATGGCTGGACGCAGTGTACTCGCGCTGTATTTCTCGAAGCCTTAAATCTTGATACTTCGAGAGTTAAAGAACGACGCTGTTTTATAGTATCTTACTCCGCAACTTTAAAACCAGCACCGATAAATCCTTGTGCACGATACAGGTCAAGCGTAGGAAGACATTAGCACTAAGTGCATATAATTTGGCTTCCCTGGATATTAATGATTCTCACTGTATCTTTGGATCAGCGTAAATTTAAACTTTTAACTATTTTATTTCCCGTTCTGTTTAAAATTGATATTCTACTTAAGGAAAGTGTTAGTAATTCTTAACTTCCGGGCTTTATTCTTCATCCGATGATAAAAGGAATATCAATCCTGTAACGCTTTAGAACTTTACTAACAAGGGATGTTCAGCACCTTGAAAATTCAAAAAGATTTGCTATTTTACCGAAAGAAAAAATGACAACGTTATTAGCATCACTTGAACTAAATTTCTGCAATCTTTCAAACTCTTTTGAACTCTTCTTTGAATTAGATACGTCATATGATTCCTAGAAAACGTCACTGCAATTTGCGAACAGTCGTTTTTAGTGCATAATGACTTCGAGATAACCAAGAGTCACTTATCAAACAACCAGCAAGGCTATCTAAATCATAATAATTTCCAGTTTTCATAACACCGCTTCTTAATTGCCCATCCATAACGCTGATATCATTTGCACAACGTCGTAGTCTTCAGACACGTCACAATACTGCTTCGACAGGCCCGTGTCCCTTGGGAACGATGCTGTGAACGGAAGATGCAATCCAGTGTAGATAGCTTAAATCGTTATCCACCGAATAGATGACGTCTTCAATTAGAAGGGTCTCCTCGACGCTGGCGCGCTGGTGGCTTTCGAAGGGCGCTGATAACCCCAGCCCCTTTGCTTCTCCTTCGACTCGTCTCCAGACACCGCGGGTGGCCACCTGGGACGTCATTCGTCCTAAACGGGTAACGAAGGAAGCAGAAGGTTGAAGGACATCTCGTAAAACAGGAGCTGAAACGCGTCCCCGACTAAGGGCCGTCACGGTTGTTAGATCATAAGGGGAAGACGCGGCGATCAGTGAGAGGGACAGGTAATTATACATTGTTGGAGCGAAGTGCCCACTGCGCAGAGGTTACTGCCACCAGTGCGGAGACTGCTTTGAATAAATCATCAATACGTAATTCTCAAGCAGTTTCAGAGTGAAATAGGTTCGAAAGTTTTGAAAGCCTTGAAAATATTCAATCTTGAAAACCTCGACTCTACTCGTTGATTTCGTTGGGTCTTCTGTCTTTGAATTTATCTTTGAGTCAATTAATTTCTAGAAAGAAAGCAAAGTGCCAAACATTCTGGACTTGCGTGGCTTCAAGGCAATTAACCATAAGGTTCTTGTAAAACGTTTTGGGGTCTGTTGAGTTTCGGGCTTTAACTCAAGACGTTTTGAATCGTCTTGAATCTCATTTAACACGCTCATCCAAAATGGCGTTTAGATACTTAAGATCTGAGTGTTAGCTTTAATCGTCGTAGGATTGCAACTTGTAATGTTTTTCTGTACCAATTTCCTGCTTAGGTATTCGGAAATAATAATGCGTTTCTAGTATATTTTCTAGTATTCTCTATATTTACCGGTATTGCTTAAAGTACATTAAGTAATGCTTTCATAGAGAAGTGTTCTAACTTATTAAACGGTGAAGAAAGTCGGTGAAAAATTTAATTGTAACGGTGACATTTAATTTGAGACTGCTTACAATTGAAGGAAAAAGAGAAATGTTATATATACAGATTGAGTCATTTGAGAATGATTTTTATAACCGATTAAGGAAACTACTCAGGGGAAGTAAAATAAGTAGAAAAGTCTGATCATTAGTCAGACGTCACGAGGATATCGGGCCCAGAGAGAGGATTTGCTTAAAGAGTTTCTGATCGTATATTTCACCAACAGCCATGCAATACCAAAATAGAGGAATCTTTCCAAGTATCTCCATTAATTAATTACCAGGGCATCCGTCGAATTCTTCTCATCGAGAAAGACAGTGCGAAAGCAGACCTTGTCCAATGACATATGTATATATGTATTTACTGCATGCTCCAAAAATGTCAGTTTTAGTTGAAACTCAGATTTAATCACCTAAGTGATTGCTAACAAGCGAAATACCAACGCCAAACTGTTGTAAATCTCGTCAGAAATCTTACAATAAGTTATATTCCCTCTGCTCCTGCGAATTCGCGATAAATCGCGAATATGACATTCCGACGTGAGGGAATAAAGTAACCGGTGAGACATCGGTTTGAAACTGAATTCTCTCTTCCAAAGCATCGAATGAAGCTGCCGGCGCGTCGCTTAATTGATTTTAACCGCCACTTGTAAATCTCCGCTTAACGATGGAACTTCGGGGGGGAACGGCCGCGAAGCGTGGCCGCGGGAAAGACAGAGCGGAAAGCGCGAAAAAAGGGGAGCATTTGTTACATGTCGCTGAACAATGTCCCTTAAGAGTACCTACCGTTTCGCGCCGTTATCGGGGAAGAAGAAAATTGTTACTGGGACGTCGTTAAGCCTCACGGTTCATCCCTTCCGAATGAATAATGATTCGCGTAAGTCAAGAGCCAGTAATGGCTTTCCGTGCAATTAATTAATTACTCCGCGGCCTATTCGGATGCATTCATTCGCCGATTACACTTGTTCATGCGTTCTTGTCCCTCCCTGCATTAATTGCAAGTGGTTTCTTGCGTTACAGTTCGGAGGGTTTCGACGATGAATGGATCGGTGTTTGTGTCGTATAGATGTAGGTAATATGTCGTGAGTGCTGGTTGGCTATTACGATTAATTGGTTGTACTTCCAAGAGTTCCAAGCGGATACAGTTCGTCGTGCTCCTTAATTTTTTAATCAACGAATATTTCTCTCACTTCTCTGATTTTCAAATGCATGTGGTAAAGTTTTTCAAACTTTTGTCTTCTGATGAAGGACAATTAGCTGTTACTCTGATTGCAATTAGGTTGTAAAGAAACGTTGATAGGGAGGTTGATACAATTTTGCATAATAATTGGAAAAGTTTCAGGGAGTCTGCGTTGATATTAGTGCAACGCTGAAATGAAAATGCTGGGAACGATGGCGTTCGCACTACTTTCGATGATCATTAATCATCCTTTCAATTTGTAAGTATTTCAACGGTAGAGTTCGCTTTCGGAGCAGCACAATATATCACAGATGAAATCCCTTCGCTTTACTACGCACGTCTAATGTCTTCTGCAGAAGTACACGTATGATTGACTCCCCTCGCCATTCGCTGTTTTATCGAGGCGATCACTTAAGTGCATGTCGATAAGAAAGATAAAAGAGAGAACAAAAGTCTGAATTCTCGGCGGACTTTCAGCCGTACAGCTTTCACCCGTTGGGTTTTTCCTAGCTGCCATCATACTAGACCCAATTTCCACGTCAAATTCAGCCATAGACAGTTCCTTGCACCTGGATCTTACGTTTTCACGTGGGATGCTCGGGGATTTGAGAGTATTTAATATATTCTATCGAGACATTACTAACAATCAGACGAACACGGAGCAACTTGAAAGAATAGTCGTGCCAGGGAATATGTAGCTTGCTTTTATTACATTTGCATAAAAAACAAATACATGTTCAAAAATTAAACACCTGCCATAATATTCCGCAGCTGTTACTAAATTTCATTCTATTACACCCTAGACGAACCAACAAGCCGTAGTAAGCACTATTCACTTTACTATTTCTATTATTTTTCTTTTAGTAATTCTGTAAATAAATTTTTATTTTAGTATATATCTTCAAATTAATTATTGTATCCTTATACATACGAGGCATTGAGAAGAAAAACGAAGTAACCCACATTTTTTGCGATATTGAGTTAGTAGCAATAATGTATTCCACTAGGCTGTACTAATCATATAAAATAGGAAAAATATTTTCCTTTCAATATAGTTTTTGCTCCCATTGCCTCATATATTATAAACCAAAAGAAATATCGTATTATAGTTCAGCTTCCAAAAGTATGTTCCTAATCCTAATTTAAGCACAGACTCCAAATCTCTCAGAATACATAGGTGCTCCTTTAATTACAGAAATTCTAAAACAATAGGCCGTCGATGAATGAGTGTCCCAATCTTTGCCATTTAATCCTGCGCACCCGCAATTCGAAAGTACCTACCTTCGTAATAATGAAACAAGTAGACGTGTTAAATATCATTGAATCTGAAAAGAGACGTCGTTCCCAAACAGTGTAGCAATTTCATTTCCATCCTTACCCCATCGCGCGAAGGTTACATTTTAATCTGCCAGGGAACCCAATTTTTCGCGGCCCAGTAATATTCTTCCCGACGCCCTATTTCTTCCTGTTCCACCACTTATCCAGGCCCGTGTGCGTCTGCGGACCTGTACACGTACGTGGGCACGTAGCGTGCCGGTACGTGTGGCAGATTCACGGACGAACGGCAGACACGGTTATATCGGGAACACTGGTCCTGTCGTAGAACGTACCTAGCAACCTATATACCTGTTACCTCCAATATCCGCACAGGAACGACATTAAGGTAGGTGCAATGTCGGAAATTTGAGGCGAACCGACTAGCCTCCCTCGACCGCAGCTACTCGAGCTACCTACACACGTTGGCACGACTTGCGGACTCATTCGAAGTTGAACGATTCTCGCCTAAGCTTGCGCGAATTTCACGGACCTGCTATGAAACAAAGAATTTTCTTGATCCGCGTGGACTATGCTAGACTTATGGGAAGGGCGAGCAGAGATTCTTTTAATTTTATTATTCCGGCGTTTGCGACAGTTAAAGCTTACAACATTCCCAGATTTGGAAATTTGACGCACCTAGGTTAATAAGCGCCTGCCACCCTTTCTGCGAAATATCATCAAATATTTTAATTAAAAAGTGTTTAGAGAATTTTAAAATTAATTTAATACGAGAACTCCCGGATGAGTTACTGCTAATTTGCTATACGCTGGAAGTTATTTCAGGCCTCCGTGTTTCAAGATCACCCTTCACTTTTTGTGTTAGGAAAAATAGATATAGACATTTTATTTTAAACCGGAAATCTATGCTATTATTGTCGATTAAAAAATAAGAAGTTACAGGCAAAAACTTTTGAGCAAATTTTCCCGCCTACTTACCCTATATACAAATCCGCCCCTGTATAGATTATTTATTAGCTGCTAATGGGTTAAATTACGCGTGAAAATAGGATACAAAGATTACGTGGTATTATTAATAATAATCGTAAGATTGATTTGATTTAAGGGATACAAGAATATTAATAGTATTTAGTTAGAAGTATTTGTTTTTTATTTTTACCTTGTGGTACCACTTAACATCACGACGCGTTTTTAATAATGGTATAAAGAGAACACGTGACCTTTATATTTTTTCGCGTTGTATAATCCATTAGGAGCTAATTATCTGTATACAATTTTGTCAATATTTACTTGATATGCCGACCCCTACTGGCAATGTTTCCTTGTCAAGTGTACGTTACTGATCGAACGATTGAGTGAATGAGCCATTCCACGCCTTTATTAGTTTTTCTACCTCATGACAGGGATTTTCATGAAGTTGAAAAATGAAATAAGTTCGTGTGAAATTGGGGGTGGTGTTAAGTCGTCGTTATGGTTTCAATTTTTTTTACAAAATACAGACAAAATTCTACAAATTTTACCCATTTTTGAGAAATCAGATTCTATTAATGAATGTTGATTGTATAGATACAGATATTATTGATGAAAGGATTTAAGAAGTTTAATGCTATAGTATGAAATATTACTCAATAAGTGGAATAAATTCCAAAACATCTCTTTCACGAACCTTTCTCTAGGATTTATAAATATTCTTTTGGTGATAAGAAGTTTCGGCTCACTATATCTTCTGATAATAGTCGAAGGAGATTGTTTCTGAGGTATCGTCAGAAGCTAGATCATTTCCCCCTCATTCTTTCTTCCCTGGCTCTCTCTACTTACCTTTAAAACCGTACCGTAAAAGAGTAGTCTTCCCGCCCTTCTCCTTACAAAGAGAATGATTTACCATCCTCGCAGCCACGACGAGAAAATAGAGCGTGGCTTTAAAACGTGAACCGCTTAATCGTTTAGGCACCCTATTAATATTGAGCTTGAATGCATTGGGCAAGATCAGCTTTAGTAGCTCCACGTGTTCGCTTCATCTTTCATTCGGAAATTATTATCCCCGTGGTTGTTATAGCTAAGTAACGACACATTTCTTAATAGGTTGGCAACTTTTTATTTCAAGGAGCTACAACGCTACAACCTACGTTATTTCCATACAGAGTTCCCTGAGAATATGTTTTACAATTCTATCATCTATCCTATTTCCGTGGCACAGAATATTTTCGGATGCTTAAAAAACAGGATTAACGAAAGTATTTTGCTCTTGTTGTTAAATATGTGAAAATAGTTGTAGGCATACCTTTCACTGTCCAATAGCTTGTATAACATTAAACAGTCACCGTACGTTTTACAATTATTAGCGACGTTGTTATTTGAGTAACGAAACCACCTTAGTGAATGACTAAAATTTTTATTTCTTGATCTGTCTCCGTAGAATTTTCTTAGTAAAATATTTGTGTGTGATGCGAAGTTTTAAAATACACTGAAAGTATTTCTGAATCTTTTCTAAATCTTCCTAAAGTTTAGGCGGCAGTGACTTGAACCATACCTAATCTGACGTATCTTCTGCGCTAAATAAATTCAATTACTCATTCAATTTTGTTCAAATACATTAAAATTATTTGTAAAAATACAGCTCCATACAAAACTTTTAATCAATGTGGGTGAATTCAACGAATTCACTTGAGAAAAGACTGTTACTTTTCCACTTAAAACCCGAAACACTACTTAAAGAATTATATCTGTGTCCGTCACGTACCTACACATTTTACTGTACCGAAAAAAAATAGCATGAATTTGCAACAATTTGGAATTATATCTCTATACGGTATAATGTACGTAGAATCATTAACGTAGAACTTAACTGTTATTGAAACGTGCATATGTGACAGTCCTAATCGGACTGCGTCCCCTAATGGCAGCCGCGCGACGTATATAAATATGCCACTTGCAACGAAGCAAGAAATGTCTGCCTATCGATGGCCTGTCAAAAGTCCGAGGGCCCTTACGTCACTTCACATTCCGAAAGCTTAAATATATGCTGTCGTTCGCAGTGAAATCGACGATTTCAAGGGACGCTGTCAGCGTATTTAAAAAACGGCCCAAGAATTTCGTTCTACCAGTAGGTATGCCAAAGGCAATTCCTCCTTTGTATTCAAAATAATAACACTACCATCTCACGCATTTAATATAGCTTATAAAAGTTTGCACGTTAAAAATAAAATCCTCCAGCATATTTCATGCTCCTTGCACGCGCATGCTTTACGTTTCAAGTACTTCGATACACCGGCATCGCATATGAATTTACCCAGTGAATATTCCCGACGAAACGGGGCGGGCTTCTCAAAGAATGCTTCGAAGGCTGACTACACACTGTGCCGCGCGCCGTATTGATACAGGGTGAACTTCTCAGTTACTACGTACGCTAATTTACCGTTTTTTTTAAGCCAGCTCGGTCACTTCAAAAGTGTTTCCCGCCGCAGTTGTACGCGGCGGCGCGGCGGTTCGATGAAAAGGGACGACACAGAAATATGAAATTTATGAGGCAAACCCTCGACGGTACGCGCACCGATCTCCCTTGTCGTTCAACCGCATAAAATATTTATATAGGCGTACCTATTGCGGCGTGACGAAATTTGAAATTTTACCAAGCTTGCGGTGGCTTCCGTCTGCCAGGGGAGCCGGGTATTTGCTTCTATATAGGCAGACATTCTGGATTGCGCCCGTTGCTCGATAGCAAAACAACCGACCCCGTTGCGTCGCTAAAACTCTATGTTTTTATCGCTGCATTAAGCTGCTTGGGGGAAGATTTCTATTGGTGTATGGTCGTTAGCCAGGTGAATCTGTTATAAGAGCCTGTGATCCGGTCACCCGAAAGGTTCCTAAACTATTTAGCACTTGAGAGATAAATAGGAGACACTAAATAGCTGGGAAAATCTCCAAGGGGGTTGCACACCTGTTTCATCCGATTGAATATTTTCAATTTAGGCAGATAGATTTCTGTTTCGAAGAAAAGTATGAAACAGATTTTAATCTTTAATAAATTCACCCCTATTTCCTAATTGTGTTTTAATAATATTTATGATAGGAAATGGGGGAGTATAAGTACTGGGAAGGGGGAGGAAAAGGAAGTGTCCAGATGCAGGGGATGGAAGAGCCATAGAAGATAGAATAAGGAAATTTTTGATGACAATGGATTGGGGGAAAGATGGGTGGAGGGGTTGGAAAGGAGGAGGAATGGAGGAAAGATTAAAATAGGAATAGGATTAGAAGGAGAGGAAACGGTGGAGTGTAGATAGATTTAGGGTAGGGTATTAAACAGAAAGAAGGTAACAGTGAGTAGAAGATAGCAAATATGATTGGTTAAAAGTACAGAATAATAAGTACATACCTATAGCATAGGGTTGAAGTAAGAATAGCAATCTACATATACGGTAAAAGTTTATAGTTCTTCTTAAATAAATTCCCCAAGATGACGTTAAAAAACGGGTAATTATTAAGAATACCTACACGCGTTTTTGTCACAAACTAGATAAATCTTATTATTAGACCCTACAGACATCCCAGACTTCAACTTCCGTACTTGAAAATGTTGAATTTCTAGACCTCTTCATCTCATATATTCGTGTTTCTGCTTCCTTTTCGACGTTGCTCTATTTTCGGTTATCGCGAGTCACCGTGCATGTACGGTTTAGGTTCAGGGACTGAATTTTAATGAACATAGAAGACCCAAGCTACTAGTCATTTCCCTAAGCGAGGGTGGTTCTTCGAGGAAGCTGTCAGCGCACCACGTGCGAGCGTATCAGAGGTCGAACAATATGAAATCAACCACCGGGAGGGGTGCAGGTGTAATGGGATTCCACTTACTCAAAGCACTTTCTTTTGGTGTAATTGATGAGCGCAAAAATGTTACCGCGGCAGATAATAGATTTATAGACTTTATGTCGGAGATTCTATCATTTATGGAGAAAGTTTAGGTGTTGCGTACGAGTTAACTCACAACTTATATGTAACTCATTTAAAACGAGTAATATGTTGTAATGTGTTGGATGATTTTCTACGCTATATTATACGCATCTTAAGTAGTTTCAAGCTATTTTTTAAATTTCCCTTTTTTTAAAATGGCACTTTAAACGCTTTCTTCTCGGAACCACGTTTTTTCAATTGACCAGCAGCACCAGTTGGACAAATTTTATTCGACTCACTTGAAAATTTTGCTTCTAAACCACCAACTCTTGAAATTACTTAGGATGTGCATAATAAAGGCGTTTAAACAGATTCTCTACTTATTTCTTTGTTTACCCACAAACAATTGTCAAATGCACACTACGCTGTTGTGCCGCTACAGTGGTGTTACCCCTTAAGTTGAAACTGACGTTGTTTATAGAAGCATGAGCAACATATAGCAGCATACTGTTAATGGAAAACCGGTCAACGGTGTTTCTCGTCAGAAATCCCAACAGTTTGCAACCCAGCGAAATTCTTCAGAATAATGGTACACGCGTGAGAACAGGAAGCGCCCTCTTCCAACCCCAGCGGTTATTGCACCGTGACCGAACGCCGATACGCATTATCACGTTTGAAAAGCATCGAATAATATCTGGACGGACTACGACCGCAACGAAAATTGAACGTGATTGAACCTTTAACGTATATCAAGCTCCGCCATTACAACCTGTCCAGGTTGTAATCGTTGTGTAATACGTAATATCGCGCTTCAGTCGCTACGTAAGTACGATCGCGGGGGAAACGTAATCGTTGGTGATTTAAACGGTGCTCGATCACAGGCTGGTGGATCCAAGTGCAACAGAGTAGACGGCAGGGTCACTCTGTCTTCATTGGAATTGTTGTATCAAATAAATTCTCTATGAGTTCCACCACTTCCAATTTTGTTTCTACTTTAAAATGTCATTCTTTAAACCTCCTTTATGATAGCTATTTAAATTTATACTAATTTTTGAGAATGATATACTTTTAGACACATACACTGTATCCCATTAGAAATTTCGCACGCAATTGTACCGAATTCTCGGTATACGAGAATTTAAACTTGTTATTGTTTAAATTGTTTAACCCCCGCATTTCAAACACGGAGGCCCACGGAGATAGCCCCGGGCCCCAAAAATCTTAATCGGGGCCTGAGAAAACTGCTCAACGGGCACAGATCTCTATGTTCGGTACGGATGTTCACTTTCGGATGTACGAACTGACGTATCTGTGGGTTCAAAAGGCCCACAATAGCTCCTCATTACACCAGCACCGCGTGCACATTGAGTATTAACGGCTCATAAAAATCAGGAGGCAAAAAGATGACTGTAAGTAGCTCCCTACTACGCAAAGACTGGGTACAGCACGTACCATAACCAGCGAGGTCTCGATACGGTGGCAGTGAACTTTAAACGCTGCGAAGCGGATGATGCGCAAAGAAATTGTGTCCACTAACAAAGCGGCGGATTGCACCAGCAGAGGGTGCGGAAAGGGGTCCGGCGACAGAGGTAGACAATTATTTATTCAGCGCGGTGCAGTGCAGTTAGTTGGTGGTGTTGCAGGAGGAAGCCGAATAACGGGCGAAAATACAGAGACCGGTCGGCTAATTACGTTAAAAATTATCGCCAGGGATGGGGGCTAGAACTGGCATCGGCGTGATATGCGCCTGGCAGGGGCGTGGGGGAACAGAAGCCGCTCGGAACTACAGCGAACTGTCCCGTTTGCTGAAAAGACACAAGGTCCTCGACGCGACGAGTGTCGAACGTCGAGACTGGGAGGACAAAAGGGCGGAATTACGCCGGCCCGCGGAAACCGCCGCACCTGCTTGAAAATCACACCGCCGAAAAGGACAACGATTCGCCGGACTGCCCCGCCGGCGGGCCTGAGCGGAGGGGGCGAAGGACAACCGCAGGCAAAGCAGAGGAGGGCGGAGAGACGAACGCGCGGGAGCGAGGTCGACGCTATTATAAACAGAGAGATGCACGGGAACGGGGTTGTCGCGCGGGCGCCGGGGAGGAGGCAGGGTCGCGAGTGACACGCAGGAAAAGAGGAGCAAGTAGTGAAATCCGGCGGGGACGAAGAAGAGAGACAGTATTGGTTGAGGGATCAGGTGAGAAGGGGTTGGTATGGGGGTTAGGGAGAAATATGCTCGCGCGCTTGCTTGCTTCCGCACAGCCCGGCGGGCGGGGGGGGGGGTGAGGATTGAGACGCGTTTAGCGGGTGAAAGGAAGGGGGGCGAATGAGAGCGAGAAAACGAGAGGAGGAGGGAGGTGGTAGGAAAAAAAGGGGCAAGAAAGAGACGACAGACCGAAACAGAGAAAGAAGAGTAGGGGCGAAAGGAGGAGCGGGAGCGCCGGGGAAGAACAGAGCGAGAGGGGATAAAAAGAGGAAGAAATACTGCGGGGGTTGAATGTTGGGGGAGGGAGAGCGACCGCGTGGGAAAGGGAAAGAGAAAGGGTGGAATCGGACAGAGACGACGCGAGGCAGAGGGAGTGAGAGCGAGAGAGAGACAGAAAGGACGGGTTGGTTCGTCGAGCTCAGTTACGCCGCGCCCCTTGCGAAGAGCGCTGCGCCTCACGAGTGAGATTACAGTATCTTTGCGGCTTGAAAACACTTTTTGCCACCACGTTTCCGACACGTTAACGAAACGTCCGAGTGCCGTGCGCGTTCCTTCGCTCCTTCGAGTTAGCTCGTCTTCGTCGGAACGAGAAACAGAAAGAGGAAGAGAAATCCCGCGTCACGTTCCGCTCCCGCGATCGAGTGTTTCGCGAGTTCCGCGAGTTCTCCGTTCTACAAGCGGGAGGATCGCAGTGAGACTGAGTGACACGATTCAGGTTCGGGTGGAACTGTGCAGTTTGCAATCAGTGTGCAGTGCGAACAGTGCGGCCGGGCGAGATTCGCACGAAGGGTTACATGTGAGACAATGAGGTCTGTATGCGTGCAGTGTTCGCGTCGATGTTGAAAGTATCAACTCCTCGCCGACTCCTGGAGTGGATGTTTCGCTCGAGGAGGAAGGGTGCTCGACTAAATTCGGGGAGCCGTGATGAATCTTTCAAACAAGGGGTGGTCGAGGTGTCGATAAACAAGCGTGAACTTGTCTGAATTAAATAAAAGAATCGGAGGATTTGGAGGTAATCGTCTAGAGAAAGACATGTGCTGGGCAGTTCACGCCAGTGGATAATGAGTTGCGGTGAATGGTCCCCCATCGATTCCTCGTAGGGGTTTCATCCGACCAGGTGAGATTTGAGAGGATCACGCATCGAGGGTCCTGGGAGATCCAAGACGGGAAGAAAGTGCTCTGCGATGGACGAAGTGGAACGAGACGTCAGCTCCACTGTTCTCGTACCTTGAGACCATCCGTCAAAGGTAAACAGAGTGCACATTTCCTACTCGCTGCCGAATTGTTCTGCAATTTGGTCGTGACCCCGCATTTCCATGAGTTTTATCAGTGTTAAAATATCGAAAGTTCATGGAAAGCGAATTGTTCACTTGGAGAAACTTTTTGGCTTAACAAATATGGTGCTCCTAAAGCTTTGTCGATAAACGGTGGTACCATGGACTGATTTAGTAACACGGAACTGGGGATTTCGAAATTCTGTGCTAATTATTGCGTGGTAACTTCTTAAAGCATATCGAAGGGGAATTTGTATGCACGAACTACTTCGCGCGCCCCTGAATTATTTAAAACGCTAAGCTAACGTGCGAGTCAGCTGCTAGAGGTTTCTTAATTAGTACTGCCTCTGATTTCCAGCCGGGCGGGATTAAAAGGCGTGAAAATATACCTATTACCTGTGCAATGGATGATGGGAAGGGTTGTTTGAGAATGTTCCCGTGGTTGCGACTTGTTCGCCGGATCAGCGGAATTTATCGACAGCAATTTCACGACTTTTAACGAAGCCTGCTTCGGGCAGGCGTCATTGTCATCCTTTCTCGATAACGTGATACTCGAAAGCGTTCGCCGAGCGTAACTTTAAAATTTAAATTAAGGCTTACAGACGTCGGACTTCCGGCTTATTTACATTTCCAATTATTGCAAAGCCCGCGTCGCGTCTCGATCCACAGGCCCATGAAATTGTTATTTGCTCCAGTTGGATCCGAACAAGCGCGTATAATTTGAACCTGAGAAATCCCGAGGAGCTTTTATTAGCGCGAGAACATTGCCTGATAAAGAAAATATTGGTAGTGCTCTTGGAACTACACACACCTTAAGAATGCTATTGCGAGAGTGTTCAATGAATTTAACTTAGCATTGTTTCTAGACATTTTCAGGCGATAGTTTGGAAACGTCCTAAAAATTTCGTTAAGCTTAGTTAAGCATGCAAATCGTGCAGCTCGGTAAATATACATTGACAACGCGTTAAGTATATACCTAACAACTTTTTCAGAGTGTGAAACAATATTTTTATATTTTATTTCTCTTGGGGCAGTCACTGTAAAGAAGGCGCTATCGTACAATGATAATATCTTTTTGTAAGTAAAGTGATTTATGAGATACGCAGAAGATTTTAACTCTTCTAAGTGGACCCATATATTTTTATTACCACGTTTTTGTACCTCGCGAAAGGACAAATTCCTCCACGTATGACGGATTGATCTTCAAATGATTCTGGACAAGTAAATTCCATGTTCGATCAGTCGTGAGTGCAAGCGGATAGCGAACGAGAAAAGTGTGAGAGCCATGTGTGTCGTTCTTTCTCTGGCTTCTCTCTAGCACTCGCGACCGATTGGACGTGGAATTCTCTTGTCAAAAATCATCTGAAACGCAACATATCTTGCGCGGATGACTTGGTCCTGTTGTCAGGCGCGACAGAATGGTAATGAAAATCTATGATTCAGTTAAAAAAAAAAGGCTTTTGTACTGTTCAAACGTTTCTACAAAGAAACTAAGTGTCCACACCATAGCCCCTTAGTGTATGTTGGAGATTTAGAGTTTGCATGGCTTGACACAATTCGAGTTAGATGTTTATCAGTAGGAAAATTGCCAATTCTAATTAAGTCATACTTTATGAATGGTGTTTAATTTCAATCTCCATTCTGCATATATTAAAATTACGACAACAGTAGATTACTATGTAATTTTTGGAAACTTGTGTGTGAAAAGCCATAGGTTGTTTATACTTTAATCGTACAATTTATTTCCGAAATGTTTTTATAAGCAACACTGGTTACAACTTTATAATAAATAATCTAACTAAATATATAACGCAAATTATCTAACGATAAGTACAACAGGAGTACAAGATTCTGCAGCTCAGAAATCGATTTACGGAAATGATCTTTCCATCTGCTTCGTGGAAATACTAAATGAGAATGCTGTGTCCTAGGTCTTCAGTAGACTATTTGTTCGATGGAGAGAGGATGTCTATGAATTAATATTGATATTGTACTGTATATGAAATTGTGATAATTAATAAGTTTATGGTTGTGCACGCAAAGAGATTATTAAATTAGGGATTATCAATTAGGGACGACTAATGCATTCGTGAGTGTTCGTGATATTACAGCTCAATACCCAGTTTTAATTATAATAATTACATTTTAAACGTATGTGCCATTTAGTAACGTCAAAAGACGAATTTTGAAAAGTGATTAATGTAAAAATAACCTTCCCATTGAAATTTGATCAATTGGAATTTTAAGAACTAGCTAAAATGCTACTCCGTGATATTTAAATTAAAGAAGTGGATAAAAATCGTTCTACGGAAATATCTTTAGAAAGTGCTTAGGTCATCAGCGGCTTTAAAAGCATCGAATCTTCTGAGATAATCGAGATCAACTTAAATTCTTAATTAACGAAGCGAAGAGTAGGTAATTAATGACGTAAATTGCGAAAGCGCTTAAACTCTAAATGCTATTCGTTTAATTTGAAACAAATGCAGGCTTCATTCGCTTGAGCACTATCGCCAATTTACTTCTTCATTACGTTCAAATCACTTAAAGTTAGGATAAACACTCGAGCCATTAAGCCATTGAAAGGCGATACATCGCAAAGTCCTCACACTTTAGTAGGTATACTATATAGAGGTTCAGGAGATGTGCAGGTGTACTAGTACAGGAAGTCATCTGACTAGGAGGTCAATATATCTATATTAGCCGGTCAGAGCGAGTGAGGATGGATTTTACCATGGATTCCATGCCGCGGGCACCTGATGGCCTCATGCTGGCCTCCCTGGACAACGCTGACACCTGATTCCGTCGCTGCGGTAAGGAGGGCACAATTACCACCTTTCAAGAAGGAGGAACCGGCATATATACATAGTATACTGCTCGGCACTATTTCTTGCCGAATGTATGATTTCGTATCTATACATTAATTGAAAAATAAATTCCAAAGAAAAGACATATAAATCATGTAAGAAGTAAATAAGACAAAGAAAATCATTTGAATACACGACATTTACATACAACTTCAGAAAAGTTATAACGAGGGATAATTTATTGCGCCACATTTTTCTGACCATAAAGTTTGTCGCTTTGAATATTCACTTGTTTACTAATTCTTAAATTTGAAACAACACGCCATCTTCTCCTAACTAATAATTGATAATTTAAGACAGTGCCATATATGTTATCACATAATACACTATTTACCTTACATAAATTTTGTTTAGTTTCTCGCGGTAAAAAATAGTGTCCAGCAGTATAGAACGTGCACTGCAAGCACCGGTGCACACAACAACGTATACGCAATTTGACGGGTACCCGCGGCGAGCTACCAAGGGTGCCGAAGTACGCAGCATCCCCAATAAGAAGAGCTCGCACGAAAGCGTCCCGACGCATGCGTCATGGTCGCGCAGTGATTCCTTCTCTTTCTTCGAAAAGTGATTCACCTGTGATCGTCGTTCGAAGCTGTATTAATCAATCTCTACAACGTATGAGTATGATCAATGGAATGTACCGAGATCACCAGTGGAGAGAGATGACGGAAACTGGGCAAACACTTCCATCCGCCGAAGACGTATAATACGAATGCCTCTTTCTCTCTCTCTCTAGCTAAACTTTTTTTTGTTTTTTTTTATTGCGCTGCGGCGACTCGCTCCCATGTACTTTAACCACCCATCAGGTGGCGTTAATACGCCGATCTTAGGGGTTTTTCGCTGTTTTAGAAACTTTTATTTCCACGTACGTTGATAGGTGGCGCCAGTATATAGATCCTAGGGAATTTGCGCGGGAACGGTTGACACCCGTTAATCCCCAATACCATAAAATGACTTGCAGTGCCATCTGGAATAACCCCCACCACTGAAAGAAATGACGTACAGCGCCATCTACAATTACCCCTACCACCAACTCTTACGAACGCGGCGCCATCTAGGACTCCCCCCTCCCAGTACACCCTCTCTCCAAGGAACTCGTTACTCCCCTCCCCCTGTGACATCACCCCCTCGCCATATTTTAGAAAACCGAGCATCGTAATTATATTTCGGAAAAGATATTACGAATTATCTATCGAAACTCGATAACGTACTGCGACATATTATTCATCACTAATAATAAGATAATAAACAAAGAATGAAGCAAACTAAAATGATGGTGCAATCATGTCTTTTGTATTATGTATCTAACCAAGTAATATATCGAACCTATGCACACTGATTTTGATGAAACATTTTTGAGAAGCAGTTTTTATAGAAATATTCAATACATTTTTTCATTTGTAGGTAATTGCCCATCCTGAGGGGGTGAGAACAGCCCCCAAAATTGGAAGATCGATAACGTATTGTATTGAATATCTCGGGAACTATTCGGTGTAGGAAGGCAATTTATTTCAAATTGTGTGTTTTTGAACGTCAATTAACATTTCTCTTGAAAAATTGGCAAAAGATATTAAGTTCTCTGAAAGCTGTTTCAATAACTGAATCTCTTCTTCCGAAACAATCAATTTAAAAAACCATTTTCTTCCTCCACTTTGCGAGTGATAAGTATTTCAAACTGAATAGTTCAACACGTTTTCTATAACAACTGAGATCTGAATTTCCAGATCTGAACTTTGCTTTTGAATGTAAACCAAACAGAAATCATACCACATGAAAGGACTCATGTGTTATTCTTTAGCAATTTACGGAACATTAACATCGAAGAAAAACAATTTCAAACGGAGGATTTTAGCCGAAGAAGTGACTCGAAAAATACTTTTTAACCTCATTATCTCATTAACCACAGTGCAACTTCAGCTTAACACATATCTAAGTACATATATTTCACAAGAAAACTTCCATTTCGTTGTCAATAATTCTATTTTAAACACCCATTCCAATTTTCAAATTTAATGTTTGTAACAACACTGAACCCGCCATTTATAATCTCAAATTTGGTGTACTTACGTATTTAATAACTCCTCAAATTTGTATACAAAAATTTCAATTTCTATTTCGATATGAATAACCATCACATTACACAGTCCTATCCCGAATGCGAAATTTTCTGTCAATAGCAGTTTTCTAACAGATCACTGGAAGACCTCAAATTTACTGTCAACAGCATACCCATCCCCTTCGAATTCATCGAAGAAACAAAGCTGTTGGATTCTCTGAACGACGTGTCCTATTCTCTGAACCGTCAGAAGCGCTATGCTCGAAGGGCGGATATGAGGGAATTCTGAGAGGAAACACGAGGGAAGCTTTAACCGTCCAGGCGCAAACGTTAAGAGAGTACAGTGGGTCGGACGGACCGCCTGGAAGGCCGACGAACTTGCGTCGATTTCGGCAGGCGAACATCGAACTTTTAAAGGTCCACCTTAACTGAAGTTTTCAAGTGAATTCTGCAAGAGAATCAACGTGCTGGTGTTGTGACAGGCCGTGGATGTGCCTGCGTGTATGTCTGTGTCGGCGACTATTGAAGCGACTGGGTCAAACCACCGATGATAGAACTTGAACCTGTTCGTCGACTTTGTCCCCGATTGTCGATTTCCGAACGCTTAATGTTACTCCCGTTGCCCGCGACACACGGGACTTCCGAAAAAGTCGTGGTAAAAGTCTCATAAACTCTGTGGATTACGAAAAATCCTTCTTGGTAAATTCTAAGGATTTCTTTTTAATTACGAGTAATTTCCTAGAAAAATAAGTAGGCAATATTTTTTCTTAGAATTATACTGAACTAAAGATTTTTAAAAAGGCGAAATCAAATCTTAACGGAAGAGAATTTAAATTTCTTCCTACACCATGTTAAATCAAAATCGCGTAAAATGAAAGTCCGCGTAGAAACAGAATTCAATGTATTTATATTGATATTTGGAAAATCTTTTAATAAAATCATATTATATTATCTATTCCTTTTATTGGCGTGACATCAGCAAAATCACACATGTCTGGATCCATTCGGATGTGAATGAAACGCACGACTAATTAAGTACATACCCATAAGGGCAGACCTGTTAATTAAAATATAGGTATTCATATGACGCAGGCGGATATCGACTGATTAAATCATTATTTTTGTATTCGTTCATCACTGCGTCCTTTTAAATTACCTGGCACCAGTAAAGAGAAACTGGTCTATCGATTCCAGAACGTCAATTATGAATCGTCTAGCTTTATTTTCTGTTACTCGTCGTCTCACGGCTGCTCAATGTTTCACTATCGCCGAATATTCCGCGACTAGTCGGGGAATTCCGACACGTCGTCATTAGTTGGGCATCAGGGGCAAGGAACGGCATGGATAATTCGGTGGAAATCTCGGTGGCACTCTGTAGAAATGGGTCGCAGTCGGAGTAAACGAGCTAGATTATAAACGTATTAAGGCCCCTCTCACTTGGTTTTTGCTTTCTTTGATTCCACTTCAGGCCGCGTTTTTTCCCCACGACAGCTGCCAGGAGGAAACACCTCCGTTGCGAAAATCCGCCAGGCTTTCCGGCCTTTGTCAAAGGATTGGATGATTAATCGCCCGCGCTGTGCTCGTCGCGCACACTGCCGACCGACTGTCATGCCTATGGGCACACATGCATGCGTTACCGCAGACGAGAATTCGTCAATGTCGAAAATTCGAGTAAAAGGCCAGCGAGTGATCGAGCTGTTACGACTTCGTCCCTCGACGTTGTTGCTGGTCGAGATTCTTTCGACGTACGATACTTTCTGACCGTGTTCCACCGTTATGCTGGATGCTGTGTGTTAAGTCTCGGAATTCACGATAGTCGTGCTAACACAATGCTTTGAATAATGCTGGCGGTATTAATGATAACAGGTAGCTGATGCGGTACAATGCTGGGTGATTATTATTTGTTCATTGGGTTAATTCGCTAACACCACGTGCACAAAGGTTGAAGTGCTCATCTTCTCCACTTATTTAAATATGTCTCAATATTGCTCACATATCAAGAATGGTCAACTATAGCAGAACATTATAAAAATTAGGAGATGGAACAAAATTTCTTGTTAAAAATAAAATGGAAACGTAAACCAGTAATTTCTTAGAGATAGTATAGTGTGAGAGCAACGTAAACAGAGACTAATTAAAGATTAGCTTGGTGAACAATTGATCACTCCCAAATTGGTGGTTGGTGATTAATGCGACGCGAGCACGGGTATTGTAAATATTATATAACCCACGGTATGGTAACATTAAAGTATACATCCACCGCCCCCATTCAAAACAATCGAGGGGAATAACGTGGTATGATTGATGACACGATGTTAAAATAAAAACACGCCGTAAAATCCAGCACTGTAAGTCCAATGAAATGGCAGAAGGGGCCGCGGAGTTACCACAGCCACCTAACCGCATGCTACTTTGGCAAAAAATGCTGGCAAGTCGCGTCTCATCGAGGGTTAAATCGGCTGTCGCGTCGGCCATGTATTCAAATATCTCTAGACGGCTTCGCGGCATTTGCCAAGTAGAGTGCACTTCCGATCGACTCTCGCGTACAATTTCCTTGCATTTCCCTTTCTCGTACTTCTATCCCGGATTAATTCTCCATTGTCTACTTTGGCTTATGTGCGCTTAGTTACTGCTAAGGCTATCGAGTATGAAACCTTAGAGACACATCCGTTCTGTTCAGCTTATACACTCAATAAGGTCTGGGTTAGGTCTGGGTTAGGTCACTCAATGAGGTAGTATCTTCTCCAACTTTTCTGTTGGTAACTTTGCGGTGAGGTAACATTTTACCAACAATTTCTGGGCGTCTCAATAGATACATTACTTCATACTCAGCACTATAATTGCTTAACGCTTGCTGCTCCATGGTACCTACCGCTGTACCTCGGAATTCTACACGAAAAAAATTGGCGATCTGAAATTGCGCGATAACCATCGGGTCACGAAAGGGTTGTACGTTTCAAAGGAAAGCCCATTTACCGCATCTGTATCGGATCTAAAGTCAGAAAAAACGGCCGGGATACGTGGACGCGATTACGGCCGTGTACTTCGGAATGATGACGCAATTTATGGCTTCGAGAACATAGGCGTGCTCGACGCTCTGACCCCGTTCGATCGTTTAATCCGTCCCAGATAGGTACGTACGATTAGACGATTCGACGGAAGCGGAGAACCATTCAGTGCCCCGTACCCCTTGGCCCCACACGGTCATCCCTGCGCCCTGTGCAGCGCCCTCGACCCCTCCGCTGTCCCTTGAATCCGACAGGGCCAGTTGCGTTCATGCAGTTGGAGGTTGCGATTCGGGTGCTCTCTCTCGCAGCCCTCCTGCCTCTCCACAGACTTATGAGCTTTTCGACCCGCGGATCAACGAGATCGCAGCTTTGCCGAGTACGCGACGACGTATATACGAGGCGTTCCTCTGACAGAGGGCTTGCGAGCGATCGGCGTTCCAGTGTGAATACCTTGGGCCACGTTTGGGTAGAACAAAGTTATGTGACCAGTGTGAGGCAAGGGGAGGAAAGGAGTTGAATGAAATTAAAGAGAAACGAGATAATTATGTCCCTTGTAATGAGCAAGGGGCCATATCGAAGTGACTGTCGCTGATTTTGATGCCACTTCGGTAGAAAGTACTTCTTACAAAAATATTTCACACGTATTTTTTCTTACCGGCTGACATTTGTGTCGAAGGGGTGAAAACAGCCCTCAAAGTTGAGGTGTGAGAAACATGTTTAGCAGAATATTTTGGAAATAACTTCCTACAAAAATATTTCACACGTATTTTTTCTTATCGGCTGACATTTGTGTCGAAGGGGTGAAAACAGCCCTCAAAGTTGAGGTGTGAGAAACATGTTTAGCAGAATATTTTGGAAACTACTAGACCTAGGAGAATGGTGTACTCGGCAAAATGGTGTATTTTCTAATAAGGAATGCAGCTGTGCAGACAGATTCTTCCACAGGTGTTTGTTTCGTTAGCCTGGTATCTATGATACCTTCTGATTGTTTGTACTTTTTGTTACGAAAACAAACCGTATTGGGCAGGACGGACGCAGACGAAACACGGAGGACGGGGATTTCCAGTGAATGGTCCCGAGGAGCCAATTAATTTCGCGTCAAGTATAGCTGACTCGGCCTTAGATGCGAGGACGCTTGGTCTTAAGACCAAGGGTCTGTACCAGGAATCAATGTCTGAGTGAGAAATTGCGAGAGTTACATTAACAAGTACCTCTAGTGGCTAGTACGGAATTGCTACCACGGATAGATAGTAGCCACTTAATCGTGACAAGGTGAATTAATGTTTGTAAAAGTTCATGGCGTGGCTGAAGTTCCTTCACAATTGTCCAATTACGTTTTGCGAGGAAAATAATAAGTTGCGAATGGTGGATGTTCAATAACAACCTTTAACAGTAGATATTGAATATGAAAAATTATAAATTTTGTTAACGATGATAAATGTTTCGTTAAAATACTTATAATAAAGGAATCCTTAGACCTATAAATTTCTGAACATTATTATCATTCAACTGTGGTAGGTTCTTATTTTTGGCAGACTCACTCGAGTAAATGTGAGTGAAGGGAAAACGCGGGGCAATCGCATGACACTCAACACGTTAGTAATTTAAATTTTATGTACTATCAACTTCTAATGCACTTGCGCCGTATTGAGTGATAAAGTTCAGTGAAAACCACGATGAACATTTCAAGCAACCAACAACGTGTCGTGCGAACTTTTTGCTACAGTCACGTACATATGCATGCATCTGCTTGAGCTCGTACGGTAGAAAGACAAGGAAGAATCTACATTTTATGACCCTTCGGGATGAATGGTTTGCCAGCCAACAGTGTATCATGTTTGTACATGATATCCCTCTCACAGAAAAGTGCTGCGCGCAGAAAGGAAAAACGAACAAGGATGTTAAGTATAAATGAGTTTGCATAAATTCCATACACAGTGTATACATGATGTGTTGACTCTATATTTGCCTGCGGAATATTTGAAATATAAATCGACTAATTTAAAGATCAGTTTAGAAGTAGTGATAGTTTCTACTGGTAACTTAAGGGGGTTGAACGCTCGGAAAATGTGTACATTTTGTGGATTTCTTTACAAGTCAACGGCTCAATGAAGATTTTCCGTTTTTATCTTATGTTTAGATAGTATTATGAACTACTTAAAAAAAGTTTCACATAAGAAACTATTGTTTTTCGGAAATTATGGATACATATCCGGAACTCCCTCGATTTTAGACGACTACACGGTGGCTCTGAAAAAACGGTATGTCCTGTCTGAAATTAAAAACAGTAAATTTTTGTTATAAAATATGTTAATCTATTTTTTTTTCAAAAATACTAGAAGTGAACATACAGTATTTGTGCACTACGCCATCGATTTGTTTACGACTTGATCGCTCGAGGAATTCATAACACCCATACGCGCGCAGATCATGTACCCGAGGCTCGTAAATATCATTGGCCGAGGTTCGCTCTTAATAAAAGCAATTCTTTCTGCTGTAGATATATCAGTGGCGCAGTTCGAGCAATTGTGGAAATAAAAATGCGCGCCTATCCATTCCCCGTCACCGAGTGCCACCGCGACCTCTATGGCTTCAGCTGCAAACTTATTCGCGCTGCACTTTAGCATCCAGCGCGTACCCGTATCGCCATGCATTGAGCTTCGCTACTTGCAGCGGAGAATAACGTTCGACGTGATTTACAGAGTGTTACGTATATCCACTGAAATGACGAATAACTGCTGCGAGAAATTTAACGAATAATTTTAATTAATTCGACAGAAGGGAGTGCGACCTGAAACAATGGCCCTCTTTCAATTGTCGTTCGACGTAATGATTACTTTCTGTATAGATCTTGCTGGCCGAAGGAATTAATGCTACCGCGTGGGTTTTGTTCCACGGCGAAATTGTTAGGAATCAACGGAGAAAACAGTTTGGATAACGATATTACACCACGGAGCTCTTAATAAAGTTGTTAAACAGCGACCCAGAATTCATTTACGAAATTGTGCCGCGTCGAGCCGTTTCAATACGATTGTACAATACTTTGAAAAGGTGTTTATATGCGCGAAATGAAAGGCTTTGCGTGCACGGAGTATTGACGATCATTCATATTTTCCTTTTTATTTGCGCTCACTTTATGAATAAACAATGAATGTATGGCGAGCCTGAAATGTAGTTTAGCTGGGCTTTTACGTGCAGATGTCAGAGAGGCTAGATAAACAGACAAAATGTTTTCAAAGCTGATTAATTGAAAAGAAAGATTCAATTCTTCTAATACACAGCAGATACATTCCAATATTTTATATTCTTATAATAAAAAGTCACGAGGACTTCACTGTTATTAAGCAAAAAAAAAAATGTCGAGCTGCTGTATTAGTAAATGGTCTAATTACTCTAGTAATTGAAAACGATGCAAGTGACCATCGGTTTTGAAATGATGAGTGTCCCTCTTTGCTGGATTTAGTGTAACTTAGGGCTTCGAAATCTACGGGACAATATTCCTTTTTGATTTACATTATGTATTTGAAGTTTATCAAACATTAGCCGCAAAATCCACGCTCAATAGTCCCAGCTGTCGATAAATTGCTTCTGGCGACGCGTTTCCCGCACTTTGCATTTCGATTATAAAATAGAAACTAATTTCGCACGGACGGTGGAGCGAGCATTCGCTGACGAGGACATATTTTATGCCCGAGAGTGGTGTGCATTTTGGTATTTCTAATGCATTGCGACAGACACCTCTCATCACTCGCCATAGCGGTTTATAACCGCGATGCGGAGCATTCTGTGTGTACACGGGTCCGCGCAGGGTGATAAAAAGGGGGGGGGGTTTCAAGCATAGCAGCCTGTAATACTAATTAGCATGAGTTACGAATGTATATTTACATGCGTGGCTGCACGGAACAGTTCTTTCAACACGAACAGCGACTGTCTGGTATAGTAGCGCGAATGGCTTATTTACTATAATTAACATGGAAATACAACGCATGCTTAGAACGCCTTTTCTCGTGGCTAAGAAAGCTTTGCGATAGGGAGGATAAACGAGGGTGGCGAGGAGTAATGGGCGAGCGTAGGAATAGTGCGAAATAGGAGTAAATATCGCAGAATACAGGAGAAGAAAAAGAAGCTAGAATAAGTTATAGAAGTGAGCTGGCGTAGTGAGAATGAGTGAGATAGTGTAATGGTTAGTACATGGAAGAAAATATAAAGAAGGAGGTGTGTGTGTTAGGCAATGGCGCACTCAGAATTTAACCTTGAGGGAGCCGAGTTGAACGGATAAAAATATTTTTAATGCAAATTCAGTAAAATCCATTAGGTGATTATGAAAATTTATTTAAACAAGAAAATACAGTTTTCTCTTCTTTTTACCAAGCTCTTGAATTACTGCAGTCGTTGTTACAGTAATCTCCTTTTTCTTTGAGGGGTTAAGTAAAAGATTCAGTTGCTTAGGAAATAATAAAAAGTGTTATAATGGACGGTTTCTCCGCGACTGAACAGCAAAATAATTACAAAATATTCGGCCACGATTGATAAAACGTAGGTGTGACGAAACGAAAACGATCATTTTCTAGTTCTGATGGAGCCGATTTATGAAACTCCGTTAACTAAACATTTTTCGTCATATTAACGGGCACTATACTCTCCTGCATACTGAAACCCCTTTCCCACCTCTCACGCCCCGCATGCATTGTATACGCGTGAGTACAGCAATCCTCATGGCGCGCATTCCAGCTGTGTTTTTCCTTCATTCTTCCTCCCTAGTAAATCTGCCAGTGCTGTACTTGTTTTTTTTTTCCCGCCCGTACGGCACTCGTTCCTGTTAAGTCCGATCGTACATTCCTCCGGAGGGGTGTAATTTTCATGCAATTCCGCGTGAACGGTAACAGCCGAAGTTGCCTGCCATTTACAAACATAAAAGGATAACACGTTTCCCGCGTTATTTGCGCCAACGCGCCGCGCTCAAACCTACATTTCCATGCAACCCTCTTTCTTTCTGATCTCCAACGGTTCTCGTGTCTGCGAACCACCGTGGCTAATTGCGAGCTGACTCGTTAAATGCGCAGTTGCCGGCATGGTCACGTCGATTCAGATCTTTGGAGGGTAAGGAGTGCACGAACGTGCTCGGCGATTTCTTCGAATAGCAACGAACATGTTAAATGACGGTTTCCATCGCTGGCTGATGTAAATAATCGAATCAAGATAATTGAATTTGATGGTGACAGAATTAATTCGATGCGTCATCAAGAAGACGTTTGTAAATGAATATTGTCGCCTGTTACATATTTTATTATAATATAATTTCATCGCCCGAAATTATTAGTGAGATATGTATGTATGGGCAGAGTATTCCTGAGAAAGACTGATAAATTTTTAGAGCATACAGCGCTGGTCCAGACGGGCAGCGTTGGGAAAAATGTAATTTAATTACAATTTTACAAATTACGATTAAACTGTAATTGTGTAATTTTTCTGTAATTGTTAATTTAGGTAGTTGACCATTTGGTTTTGTCAACCATCTAAATGAACGATTACAGGAAATAATGTGTAATCAATTACATAATTACAGTTTAATCGGAATTTGTGATTTGTAATTAGATTACACTTTGCCCAACTCTACAGACAGATAAAATAATTTTAACGAACGTATGTATGTAGGAACGGTAAGAGCGGTCGGCATGCGAGGGTTCTCGCGTGGAAGACGGAGGTCGGCGGAGCACGAGGTTGGGCGGAGACGGCCGAATCGAGGCGGTGCTTGGCGGTCGTGCCGGTCTTTTGTTAGTTATAAAAAGCGTGCTAAAGAGCACAGCTACGTTGCGTTTATTCTTCTGTATATTCCATCATTACATTTCTTTATTATTTTCATCACACTGGTGTGTGTTTGGTAGTTCATTTCGTGAAACCCCGACTATCCTACATGATGTATGTCACTCACTATGAGAGATAGCACTCCCTAGTTCTCGTGGCATTGTCCCTGCAATAAAGCGGGCCTATCATGCTAGTAGTACGCCTTCTAATGGTATTCTTAAAAGATAGACAAAAATAAAAAAAGTGTATGTATCTGAATAACCACCAGTCGTCAGCCACAAAAGTGTCTCGTGTGAAAAGGCGATTAGTGCCTTAGTCGTGGGTTTTAGATGTGTCCTGATCAGTATCTAATCTTGTTTTCTCCGATGTTCCTTATTACTTGATTCTATTCTACCTGATGATAGGATTGTCTTTCTATGCCTTAAGGGAGGGAAACTCCAACTACGTGTTCGAAACTCCATTCAGAATTTTCTGAGACTTAGCTTCAACTAGATAATCATTAAATCCATGTATGATGAAATATATTGTTTATCAAAAAAATGACAGCTGTATAGAACAGTTCTCGAGAGAACTCCTTCCCCTTAAGGAATAATATTTGCTATAAATCACTAATACGCTCTTCTCCGTTCTGCAAATGTTATCTTTCTCTCCCTAATGCAAATACAAAGTATTACCTTGCACAGAAATAATTATAGGAAGCTGAAGGGCATTTGTATATCAATGGAAACTTAATAAAGCTAAATAGAAGGAAGTTAATAGAATTTAATAGACCAGGTAGCTGAGTTGACTTGGAATGGTTATCGATGTTTTCCAATGCTAAAGATTCTTGTTTGCGAGGACTTGCAGAAGGAGTTAAGGGGATTAGAAAAGGAGCATGGACTGGCTCTCGCGAAGGTCATGGATTCCTCCCTCTTTCTAAGGACTCGTAGAAAGAGTTAAAGGCTGAGAAAGAAGAGTGGTATTACCAACGTCCACGAAGGCCACGCTTTCTTTCCACTCCTAAGGACTGGAAGAGAAGCTGGTTGAAAGGTTCGAGGCATTCTGACTTTAGCCTCAGTCTCTTGAAGGTTTCGCTTTAGCTAACTTGGAAAAGCAGCAACGTCCTCGAAGACCATGATTTCTTATCCGAGGCTATTTAACGACTGCTCTGCTTGAGTCACTGATTTCCTGCTCCTTTTCAGCAAAGGGGTTCATGTTTATACCGATCTTCCAAACTAGACCAAACTAATAGGGACAGGCCTTGCTTTCGAGCAACCGTGGTTTAAGACTTTTTACATCTACAGGCTCGCCTTACAAAGAAAGACTGTGCCATATTTTATTTCTTTGCCAAATATTGTACACACCTGCAGGTTCATTAGTATCGATAAGGCTATATATCGTCAAAGCTGTGAAATGTTCAAATTATTTCTTTCATTCTTCACCTCATATGAGTTTGAATCTTACTGTATCTTATACCAATGAATTTTCTTTCATAGTTGTTTTCATTTAATTTAAAAAAGTGGCTTTCCATTTACAAAATTAAAAATCACATTCCTTATTCGAAACTTATCGAATACTAAAAAAATTGATGTGTACACTCGGTTTGTGTATAAAAACCGCGGGACAATTGTGAAACCAGCCTTTTTGTAAAAAGCCTAGCCCTTCTATATAATTTTTACCTCGAGTAGGCTGAGGAATCTTACTCTTTTTGCAATATGGTAGGAGACCTCCAGTCTTAATGTAATAGAAACATTCGACCACAAGAAAAAATAAAGTATTATACATTACATATCAACATATATAAAAGGATATGATTTCTCAACCTAATTGAGGTAAAAACTTTGTAAATAGACTAGATTTTTACAAAACGGCTGATTTTTAATTTGTCCTGATATATGTACAAGGCCATACGCCAGTTACATTTTCCTGTATCTCTCTACATCTTGAAAAAGATCGCGCCGCATTGCCTGATTTAAGTGTCCCATGCGGCTGTCGTCAAGCAATCGTGCGACAAACGCGAAACGAGGATCGCGAATGCATGCCGCCAGTTGAAACTCGGCGAACATGGCACGTAGGCACATACCTCGAAACCACGGAAAGGGCTGCGAGTTTAACGCGGTGGAGGGTGGCCGAGAGAAGTTCGGTTGAAATCGTTTCCAAGAAAAGGTGGGAGCTCGTTACGGGGAACGACTTCGCGAGAATTCGAAGACAGTAAAAAAACCAGGTCCATTGCCAAGATGGTCAATCCGCCCGACCGGCAAGTGAACGATTTCGATGTCGTTTATTCGCGAATTAATTCCGCCTTCCTTATTCACTGGGATCAGAAGATTCGCAGCATTCCGTCGATTTCGCTGAACAAGGAATCCGACTCGTTCGTCTCGCGATTCGCGCCGAGAATGTCAATTAGCGCACGCTTCTGGGCGAACGATGTTTATTAATAGCCTGTGGGCGAGCACGAAAATGATCCTTCCACCCTTCGCGGAGTTAATTAAATTCTATTGTCTTGCCAAAATTTACGATCGTTTCGCGCGACCAGGCAAACCCGCGCGATCCATTGGAACAAACGTCACGTGCAGGGTAATGTTGACGACTTGCTTTGTTTCGCGTGCAAAAGTTTGCTTGGGTGCAGCGCGGGGGGGGAAGGAAAAAAATGATCTACAATTGCGAATTCTTATCAGCGTATAGATGTTACTGGGAAAGATACTGGGTGGGAGTTTAACTACCGATTCCTCTAGCTGGATTTTCTTGTAAAATTTAGGGGTTAATTCATAAATTCTGAGAAAGGATTACTTCGCGGAGTAATGCTACGTATTAAAATAAAGAAAAGGTATTGTACAATAATTTCCGAGTCATGGAAAATTGAAGGAAATGCTTCAAATACTCATCTCTTACACAGTGGAAAAAAAATTGATACTTTTACATCTCGGAAATATGAGAAGAAGCACATTGCTTATTAAGAGCGGATCTCATTGATTCTAGATTCAACACACTTTACCCGTTTTATAATAATAATTTTACCATGAAATCTGGTGTAAATTTAACTTAAATAGCTCATTGCAACGTTACCTGGAGAACTGTTTCACGACTTTGCATCAGCGTTATAATTTTTCAAGTTAAACTGCCAGACTGCGTGACTCTAAAAAGTTGTATTGTTAACACCGAGCACGAAATATTTTCATTCGCAGGATAAAAATAACGTATAATTTTACTGGAAATTATGAAGCATCGTAAAACGTAGTGGAGATTATGTATGAGATGAGCGACTGATTTATGACAGATCCAACAAGGGTGCAATATATTATGTCCGCGTAATGATATGCAAATAGTAGAATGGTATTATTCGCGTCAGCGCGCTCTGTTAAAAATATTAATGGAAATTCGTAATCAACGGCATTGTAAACGATTCTATCGACGCACCACAATTGGAAACCCGTTGTTTCTCCGTCAGTCAGGGTTTTTGTATGAAAAATTATGCAATTATGTGTAAATAAAACAATATATCCTTTCCGCTGCACCACTTCTCATTGCAAATGATTGATTGTATGAAACTTTCGAATCTGCATGAATTACTGTACGTGGAAAATATTAACTGTTTTACGCAAGCACGCAATGAAATTCGCTGACATTATTCCGAACCAGGAGATACTTAATTGAAAAAGATAAAAGAAATTAATTCTCTTATTAAATTAAAGGAGCGAAGAGGTTCCATCAAATAATTTATACTTTCTTCCTTATTCTACAATATTTTAAAGTTTAATACAAGATTTATAAAATTTAAACTTTTCATATTACAAATTCTATATCGCGGTTCGTTAAAAGAAATCTTGCAATATTACTTCGACTTTATCCACCCGAAACAATCTCTTTTACATTTAATTAATTACAATAACTCGCTGGTAAGTATAATCTGTACAATCTGATCACCTACGCCTTCACCCAATCGTCAATAGACTTCTGATGAACCGTTGCAAAAAAAATGTATTGATAAGACGATTGAACACGGGAAGCAAGAGAGGTAGGGGGAATCATTGACCATTGTGCTATTTCCTTCAGCAGAAGACTTCTATGAAGTGGAATGCTAGAAACCCAGCTGTATTAACGGATAACAGGATCAGTTAAGAGTTTTTCAGACTTTAACGAACAGCCGCTGGCGAAAAGCTCTCGGTCTCGATTCCACAAACTCGAGGCATTATCTTCAAACCAGGCCGGAACGATAAATATGTCGATCGAGAGGTCATTATCGGTAGCTATGCTAATCACGGAAGGAGGAGCTGCCACGAACATCCTCGGCTCGAGTTTGCAACCGACCGTCCGAGAACATCCACTGAATTGCTAACCATACCACCGTCCAGAGTCCAGGGAACTTTCGTGACGAATCTCGATTCGTCCTTCCTCGCATAATTTTGCCATTGAACATCAGCGAATCCACCGTGTTCCGCATTCTACTTACAACCCCGCACCACCACCCCCCCCCCCGTGTAATTTCTTCCTCTCGTTTCAGCTCGTCACACCCTTCGAACCTCTGCCTTTCCGCGATGTGTTCGAAACCCTCCATCTAGATCTGCGTTTCCGTTCCACTACTGGCCACGTACTCGACCTTCCATTCCCGTCTGCTTCTTTGCATACCATTTTCCTCCCTTTGGCTTATCCGATTACCTAATTTTCTACTTCCGCCCCTCTATTTCCGAACCTTCCATTATTTATCTTTTCTTGATATTCCCTTATTTCCTTATTCCACCGTTTTATTTAATTTCTGTTTCTTCAAACTCCTTCGCTTCTACCCCCGTTTCCTCAGTTTCCATGTTTTCGCGTTTCACCTCATCTCTGCTTATTTCACAGGACAGGTATGAATTAATGAGGGCACATCCTTTCTCGCGGTATGCAACTACACTTGTGACAAGTGAGATTTCGAAACGCTAGTTACAAACAGAATGTACCAAGATCAGGTTTAAATGTTGCAAGTTTATTGTCGCAAAGTATGATTCGAAGCAAGGCACTCGATCTCCAAGACACCAGAGTTCTCTGTTAATTAATCATTAGGGATTTGACTCCTCGTTTAGGTGGAAATTCGAGGCGACTAATATTCTACCAGACAGTTCTCAAGAATAGTGGCATTCCAGGCGACCATGTCCCGAATTCAGCTGTCGAGAAGTGCCAACGTTTCGTTCGACCCCAGTCTCTGACATCCTGTTCCACGAAGCAGGACGGTAAAAAATGTATGCTCCGTGGCATAGTATGACGACAGATAGCGCGGTTGTCACACAAACTGTGCTTCAATGGCGCGAATATCAGCAAGATGCGCGAAACCAATGAAGTTCCCGATGGACACCGATCGAAATGTATTTGGACGGCTGCGACACATGCAGTCAAGGTATCGACAAGTTTCACGCTTTCGCATGTAAACTTCTTGCCGGTAGCTGGCGGTTTGTCGAGTTTCAGCGATAGTTTCGATTTGGCAGTCGAGGTGGTAACTAGCTGGCAAACGTGCGCCAAAACTTTCCCCGCTGTCCTCCGTCTGTCGAGCGGGCCATCTTTCATTCGGAACGCGCAACCCTTTCGATCGCGGGGCGGAAGGCCGCGCCAGGAAAGTCAAACAACGGGCATGCGTCTGGCGATGAAGTTTCCCGTGCAGTTTGATTCGATAACCGAAGAGTTTTCTGCCCTGTGTGCTTGGCAGGGTTGTTCTGTTGCCAGGCAAGGAATCGTTGATGAAATTCCACCTGACGTTTCGCGAAAAAGGTATTGCTGTGAAAAGTGTTAGGTTGCTACGTAAATTCTGCACGCCCGATCCCTTCGTGTACACAGTCTAGCAGTGTTACGGAGATTACCGCTTCTAAATGTCCAGAATCGAATCTGCATCTGAACTAGGAATTCAAAATTCGTGTGTAGTAAGATATCTCTGCAAAAGTGGATTTAGTTCAAAGTATGGGCATCGAACAAACTGTCACCGAGATATCTACTGGACCGTGTTTCTGTGTGTCTTTCACTTTAGGATAGACAAAGTCAAAAGATTGTTTGGTCACTGCAAATGAAAAGCAGGTGGGATAATTTTTTATGAAATACTTAAGAGAAATGTAACTGTGAATGCTGTTTTATATCGTCAACAACTTGATAGAGTGCAGCAAGAATTGCAAATTAAAAGATTACCCTGTAATGTGAGACCAAATGTGGCAACAACCACGCGAAAGAAAATTTCAGAACCGCGATGGGAACTTATTAATGGGGAAAGTAATTAATAATTTCGAGGACATGAAATGTGCAATAAGTTCTGTCTTTAACGATAAATCAGGCGATTTTTATAAAAAAGATATCACACAACTTCTACACAGATGGGAAGCTGTTGTAAATAATAATGAGAAATAGATAGTTCGGAACAAACATAAGCATTTTAAAAACAATACATGGCGAAAAAATTATGTTTCTTATTAAGAAATACTAACAAGATAATCGAATAGAAATACGTTATCATTCCTTTATAGAATAAAAATTGTGCTTCTGAAGATTATTCCGCAACTAGCTATTAAAACGTGTCGCATATTTTAGAAACCTCTGTTTGCCTAGTACACGCACGAAATGACACCCCGTTAAAAGAACGCGTGTTTTCATTTAGTCACGCCTGAGTTTTTGTTAAATTTTCGGTAGAACGCCTGTGTCACAATTTTTCATTTGCTCTTTTGGCGTCGGCAGCACGCTACAGAAAAACTGGTGGTTACGCGTTAACGAAGAGTCTCTATTACCCGCGGATACTTTTTATTTGCCCTTGCACTCTTCGAAGCACTTGTAATGAAATATTGCTCGCGCGTTGAATCTGTTGGCCACAAACCACGCGCTCTTGAAATTTTGAAAAGACGCAAACAAATAGAAACCCAGTGTCAAAATGATGCAAGTTTGTGGACCGTGAACAGGCGTACACCTGAAATTCGAAAAAGTGAACGGTCGTGCGTGTTATATAGCACAGCCTTTGTTTGCTGGGCGTGGCCACGCATGGAAATGCAGTTTGGCGTATCGTGCACAGCGAAATGAAATTTTGCGGGACTACAATGAACAGGAAAACAAACGTGACATGATGAAAAGCACTCAAATGACTTCAAAATTAAGAAATTGTATACAACAGTATTCACAGATTATTAATCAAAAGAGTATTAACCGGTTAACTGGCAATGTATCAATATAGGTATATGATCCAAAAAAAATCTGGCCAATTCTGCCTATGTATTATATATGATCAAATGGAATAACTCTTTTGATTTTCAAACGATTTGAATGAAACATGGTATGTAATGGTTTTTGGGGTCGCTGAATCTGAATTTGGCATTGGAATTGTAAAATTCAATATGGCAGACTCAAAATGGCCGAACCAAAATGACTAAGTAGCGAATTGTTGGGATTTGTATAAATTATTCGTACTGCAATCGAATTAGAGACAAGAAAACTTCACAAATAACAAATTTTTATATAAAAAAAAGTTTTAGTAAAGAATTGAAAAACTCACCCCTAACTCCTATTTTTTAGGGGTTGGGGGTGTCAGGTGAAAAAAATAACCCCCGGTATCGATTCAGCGACTCGAAAAACCCCTGTATACGGTAGAAGGTAGAACGAAATTCTAAATAGATCGTCAAGTAAACTGAAACCGCTTCACTGCCTTCGAAATGTTCCAAGCATCTTAATTTACAAATCTGAATATATAATAGAAGTGGCTCGTGATAAAGCATATGCCCTCGATGCAAAACGATATTCCCCCAGGCTCTGTAGCTATTTAAGACTCCAAAGTAGCTTAGGGCGTGAAGTTAATGCTCCCCCGACCATCTGCGAGCTGATAACGCCAAGGGAAACTGTCGATAGCGCAACACACAGGTGCTCTCGTCGTTAACCTGGCCCTACGTTTGGCGAAGCCGGAAGTGGAGGAGCGTGTCGCGCAGAATGATTCGAACGAGTGGCAAGGAATCAGCTGTGTAAATTCGTCGAACGCGATCCGATCGTTACGCGGAATCGGCTGCATGCACCAGTGTGCAGGACGGCTTCTGATCCCAGTGCCGACGTGGCTGTTCGCTGCGAGTAAATCGCTGAGAAAAGCGATACTCGAACCGCTGAATCGCGAACCTGATGAGAACGCGCCGATAGCTGCAAACAGCAATAGATAGGAGTATAGGTATATATGAGAATACTACCTCCTAACAGCATGACTCGTAATATGTGCAAATCTATGAAGATGTAAGAATGATTGTGGATAATTATTATTATTTATTTTAAGGTGAGTACCTATCCCATTTATTCCTTGAATATTTTGTTATTATTTTCTAATTGTATTATTACACGCATTCAGGTTTCTATAAAATAAAATTTGCTGAAACTCAGAAACAAGGCCAAATTGGATATATGTTTATACCAACGTTTTTATTGTTTTTCAATGCTGAATCCACTCTTGAAGTTCGACGCCCCTATTATGTTACACCCTGTGTATAGAAGCTATTATAAGAAAGAGTTCAAGATTGACAAGACAGACACCACGTATTGCGAGCAGTTTTCGGTTTTGGTAACGCAAATGATTTGTTTGCGTGGCAAATTTGTAATGGTGGCAAAAATTGTTGCACGTAGGTATCTACCTTCCAAGTGTTGAATCCCTCTTTTTCGACACTCTGTATGTAGGAGAAAAAGAATCTGTTGGTCAGGCTGATGAGCTCAGATTCAAAACTGGATCGTTCACTAGCAGGGTGCTGAGAAATCCTTCGCTGAAGTCTCATTAACACCAAACATGGCGCCATTTCACTACCGTAGGCAGCTTGGTTGACCCCCACTTTTAGCAATACCCTCTGGTCGGCTCCTACACATATATTACTACCATTTAACGACCAGAATTTAATATTGCGTCCATAATTAAAATTAGAAACTTGTTTGTTTCCCTTAGTTTCAGCTCCGATAATAATAATTTCGATACGGTTAATATCGTTCCTGCCTCGTTGTTTCAAAAGAAACTCATATAAACTGATTTTTAACAGTTTTATTACATTTGGTAGCTATATTATGAAATATTACACACTATAATTATATATTATATATTATGTATTATAAATAAAATAGAGTTTTGAGGTTTTCGGGTGTAAGCCTCGAACAATACCTATAAGCTGTATAAAAAAATAGATTCTACAAAGTAAAAATCCGAAAACATAGAATGTATCTACTGTTCATATTCGGGCACAAATAGATTCATGATGAAAATAAGGGGCGCGCTCAATTTAAATTTGTTAACATAAAGCATCGACAATAAATTAGTAACGTTATTAATCTGCGGTTTTATTTCAGTTATATCGTTGTCACTCCTGCAATACAGTGAAGAATTCGATTTCGTTTCTGTCCCGGAAGAATATTCCGTTCTTTTCGTTTATCGTTTTCCTTCCTGTTCCGTTCCAGGTCCCTGATTTTAACTGACATTAACGATATGAAATAAAACTATTCGATGGTGAGCTGCAAAACCAGTAACCTAGATGCAAAACAATAACAGAGTATGTGCAAGATGAAAGGAGTGGTCTGTGACACAAGTAGAAGTACTTTAAACATATAACCACCACAAAACGCACACCAGTATCAGTGCATCAAGAGGCTCCTCAGGAAGCCAGCTATAACGCTGGCAAAGCGTGGGAACAATATTCCAAAAGGTGGGGGCGTACACCTGACGCAGTGAAAGCAACAACCCACCAAGTGAAAGCTTCAAGCACCTCGCGGAGTGAAAGGAATTATCATACAGGTGCGGGAACAGTCAGTTAGGTCAGTTAGGGTAGAAGCATTCTTATCTACCTTCCCGTTATTATTGCAATCGAGAGAGTAACTTCTTGGTTTACCACAGAAGTTACCCGAGAGTTGGCTCGTCGATCGGAGCTATTGGCGTACCCCCGCGAGGATCCAAGTGAATTTTGAGCAAGTGAAAATAGTTCTTTCGGTAAACGTTACCGCAGCTGGAGCGTCGAGACCCCATTTCGAGTTGGCGCCAGAATGAATGTTTGATGCACGCCCCGCGTCTTGCTTACTTGCGGATTTGCGCGGTGTCTTGCCGCGAGGACGACAACCCCGACACGGCGCAGGGCGCAAGACCTCGAGTCTGCGGGCTTTCAGAGGTTTCACGAACTTCTCGCAGCCCCGTGGCCCCCGAACGCTTTTCATTGTCCCGCGGGACGCAGTTTAAAGATTCAGCTCGCTTTCTGCCTGCTTATTCGAGTGTCGTCACATTACTTAACCCGCCCTGGGTTTTATGGGGAATTACGGCACGCCGAGGTAGATATAAAGGGATTATAGTAATTGCTGCGAAAACGCGCGGCGATCGCCGGAAAGCAGGGAATTTCTGCGCAGGATTCTAGGTGGGTGGTCGCGTTGGTGCACGTATGCGTGAGTGAATTGGCTTCTGCCTGACTGGGGTTGATTGTAACAGCACTTTACAGTAATCCGATAGCGGGTCTGCCAAGGAATTTGATTTCGAGCAAGTGTGCGGGAGGAGTGATTTTCTTGAACGTTTGCGAGATATTTAATTCTTTCTGTGTAAACTGTTGTGTTTTGATTTTCTGGGAGATAAAGGAATGGAATTATGTAATTAATTAAAGAGCTAGTTATGTAGGAATTATGTGTAATGCTTCTCTGTTTAATGATTGACGAATGTGGAAGAGGACATTGTAAGTAGACTACTTTTGGAAAGGAGTGGCGTATTCTTCATTCGATAATGATCAGCGAATCTCGATCGTAAATCGTGAAATTTCCCATGCAGACCTGCATTACGAAGCCATCCCACTGATAAACAAGGTCTTCTTTTTGCACCCGTACATCATTCAATATGCGTTCTGCTGGGTTGCTGGTGCCCTTATAGATTTCACATCAACAAGGGGAATCTTCGCACAAAGGAATATTCCCATGATATTTCATCGGGCAGTATTATTTTCATCTTTCGCAGGTACCGATATTAAATAACTTGTCTTCAAAAGAACTGACAAACGTTTACAAATTGCTGAACACTTAATGAAATGAATTCCAACGGAAAACGCACTCGACTGGTACAATTCTTTGCTATCGTATCCACATTTCTTCTTCGATAATATTTTTCATCAGAATTACCTAGCTACGAAACCGGCGAAAAATGATTCGCGCAGCATGTAACTACAACGTTCTGTCTGCCGCATAAAAGCCTAGAGTGCTCCATAAATAACGAGAAGAAGATTTATCGCTATCTTAAATAGTATCTGATGAAACAGCTCGTGATACTTTACGCGAGACGTATTAAACTGGCAGACAGGAAAATACATTTAATTCTTTATTGTTATACTTACAATGCCATAAATATTATGACCATAGACTGCTACAACTTGTCTGAACACTGTGTACAATAATATACACGCGTATATAACAATAAAGTCTCTTATATTAACCCTATAAGCCACTGGGTACATACATCTCTCTTATGTTTGACATAACATTGACTATTCTACTTAAACGCAGGGACTATTCAACCAATCTGTATCTTTTCCAATCGCTTTGTGTCGTATCTTTAAATGCAGATGTAGGACTGTCGTTTTATTCATTGAACGCCTTGCAGTACCATCTGCTCCATAATAATTACTCGCGTAGTGCCGTTTCAGCTAGAAAGGTTTAGAGAATATTGGTACGCTAAAAGATGATAGTCTATTACGCTAAAGTGAATGCTGGCGTGATTGCAACACCCTCCCAGCAGCATACTTTCTAAACAACCCTAGTATCCAAGAATGGCACCGCCATCACGAGTCTCGAGAGATCGAACCCAATTGCCAGGCGGCCGACTGGGGAATCCCCTTGTCGACCTAGTCTCGTTAGAAGGAGAGGATGAATTGCCCCTTAGAAGCTACTATGGAAACCTGGTGAATTCCCCATATCCCCATCCTGGCTACCATTCAAAGCTTGCTGGAAGACTTTTTAACTAACAGAATTACTCGTAGTCCAGCCTCTTGTCTCGGCGTTGCTTAAGCTGGCTCAAGCAAGGACAGAATCCTCGAGGACAAGTACCTAATTATACAGGCGACTGCTGCACACGTACAAAAGAAATCAACCTGCAGCGTCGATGGCCGAAAGATGCCCGGGCACCGGAGTCCATTGAAACGCGATCCTCTAAGAGCATTCAAATACCTTCTTAATTCAAGTCGCTTTTGGAATACGGTTCCGCCGACAGTGTCATCGTGCTGTCGGTGTTTTTACGGGAATTGGATCCGCTCGACGGATTTCTTTGCCTTAAACAGCGTCACCGTTACCACCCCTCGCCCACCCTGCCGCCCGTGTAAATCAGTCGGAGGATTTACGCCCCCTCCTGTCGAGCCCCTGTTTCGCCTCTTCCTTTGCCGCGGCGTTTTCGTTCGAATTAAAGCTGGACGGCCGCGGGATCGCGATAGCAGATGAAATACGCCCAATGCGACCGAGCAGCTATCTTGTCCGTTTCCGTTCTCCTTCGCGCGAGCCCAAATAAAATTCAACTCGAAAATAGCAGGAAGGAGCCGTGCACGGGGAGTCGTTATCGGCGGCCTCCCCCTGTCGCGTTCACGGAACAACCGGGTTATCTATGAAATTTAAAAAAAAATTGCCCCCCGGCCCGCTTAGCATGGGAATTGTTTCGCGGATTCTGATTGGACCTTAAACGTCGCTGGATGCTATCTTCGATTCGCAGTGGCCGGGAAAGGGTTGGCGCAGGTAAACTGGTTATAATGTATTCGCCGGGGTAGAAACGAAATTCCACGCTTCGAACGGGCGTTAGTGATCGAGGGTGAAAACGGAATCGGGGTTTAATAACGGATAGGAAGTGCGGAGGAAATGAAGGTTTTGGTGGAAATTGAGCTGAAATGGGAAATACAGTATGTCCGGTGAAGGGTGGAACAACCGGCCAGAAGACGATTCATCATAAAGAACCAAGTGAAACATGTGGAGAGAACTTTTTCGCCTGAGGGCTTAATTTTCGAGTAAAACGATTTTGAATGCGAGACTAGTTTGTGTCTGTTTCATTGCGTGTTGAAGATTCCTTACTCGCGACTTTTGTATCTCTTTACCTAAAAATTTCTACTTGTAAGCCTTTTATTAGAAACATGCTAGATTTAATATATTTTATACTGTTACGAACTGTTTGCTAATGTATCTGCCAAGGGATGCTCGGCAACTCGACAATTCAACAAAATTTGGAACTGTGCAGAAATGTAGTTTAAGTGTTGCCAATAACGTAATCATTTTTTATTTCGGCCACGAAAGGGTCCTAGGGGTGAAAACGCCCCCTCAATGAAATTGTGAGTTTTCACATCATCGCGAATTGAGGGGAAGTTTTCACCCTTGGGACCGTTTCACTGCCGAAATAAAAAATGGTTACGTTATTAGCATCGCATGAACTACGTTTCTGAAAAGTTTCAAATATTTTATATTTTCGAGTTGTTATTTCGTCAAGTAAACGCATATCGTGTAAAACTTATTTGATTAAACACAGAACATCTTAATTTTTTCTGAAATTACGCGCTCGATAAAAGAAACGTAGGTATTCTATACTGTTTAAACGCTTTCTCATGAGGATTCAGTATCTGCCTCGTTGTATCACGATTCATCGAACCACTGTGTACAGCGCTAAAGAGGCGGATTTTTTTTAGGTTTAGAGGCAGAGACATAATAAGCTGGGAACAATCGTTGTAGTTACGCACAGGGTGGTAAATGTACAACGGCTTTTGTGGTGGCGGAATTTACACGCGCCGTGTACCGTACAAACAGACCGCCATTCTTAATTTGACACCCTTTCGTCCGTCCATGGCAAACGTCCAGACAATAAAACTAATCACAGTCTCTGGAATACCGATACCACTGTAAAATACATGCGTCAGTGCACGCAATATGTTGCTTACCAAAAGAAGTTGATACCTGTCTGTCGGGAATGCAAAAGACTCTGTTAAATTTGAAATTGCTTTCTCATGTTCCCATCGTTGAAAGTTGCTTATCTTGCACCGAGTATCGGGCAGCGTGCAATTTGCGCGAGAGGGTAAGCCGCCGCAAAGTTCGATCTATCGATGTCAGCTTTTGCCCTGTCATTACCGTCTTGGATCGACATCTTCGTTCCAGGGCTGAAAATAATAGGAAAACGTGACAAGTGTGTTGCGTTCGTGGTATGCAATACTGGGCAGAATAAAGGGCATTAAAAAATACGAACAGAACGAATGATTTCGATTCTTAAATAAGAGCGAGATACAAATAGTTTACAATGTATTCATCCCCATCGGATTAAATGTACAACGGATACATATCGAAAAAAATGTTTTTCTTCCTATTTTATATGATTAGTAGAGCCTATTGGAATATATTATTACTAACTCAATTTCGAAAAAAATGTGGGTTAGTCCGTTGTTGCTCTCACTGCCTCACATCTAGTAACCATGGCTCCAACCGCCAAATCCTGCCAGTCCTTATCTTCATCTTGTGTCTCCAGACATTACTCCATCGTAGTCTTGCGCTTTCCAGTTCCTCATTTATGCAAGGAAGTGCTCTAAACCCTAACTTCGTCTTCTACCCCGTCCCCTACTCCAAAAACTCCGCAAACGCCTATATCTCAATCAATTCCTCACAGCTCCAAGATCCTATTCGTAAACTCTACACACGTAAGAACTGTCTACGAAAATAAAGCCATCCTTAACTCTCTTCGGTGGGAATTTTTTGCGTGATATCTACCCCTTACAAATTAATATGAGGCATTGAGAGCCAAATAGGACGAACCCATACTGAGAAAAAAATAATTTCCTCTGTTTTATATGATTAGTACAGCCTATTGAAATACATTATTGCTACTAACTGAATTTCGCAAAAAATGTCGATTAGTTCATGATAGACGTCATGACGCAGTATGTTTATACGTAACTATTAATAACTCGAGGGACAGTGAAATACTATTAGCCTACGAAACTCCGAATTCCATCTTGAAGCATTAAAAGTTCTGTGCTGGGATTCGAGTGGCTCTGAGTACGCATCGCGCAAGGCGGAATATGCGGTTCTCGAATACGTGTTTCGAAGTCATTGTCGGACTGCACCCGCTGCGAATGGAAATAGGAGTACGGGCGTGGTCGGGCAGCTCCGATGTCTGCTCGACTACTGGCATTCATCCAAAGTGTGATATTTTTGTTCAATGTGTCCAGCTTTATGGGGACGCCATTTCAGATCCGCTAATTAGACGGCGAATATCTGTCTTCAACCTTTAGCCCAAGGATAGTGGTAAACTTTCGTCTCGCGACGAAAACTCAGTGATCGATATCTGTGTGCGTGAAGGCAGTCGATACTTATTCGATATTCAGCGTTCACAGGAAACAGAGCATGCGGATACTTTTCCTGGATTAGAAGATACAGACGGAGATAGTTAAAAATTGCAAATTTTGATGGACATTGGATTATGTTATTTATTTTTTAAACAACTTATTTATTTCTTATACCATGCGCTTGCTCATAGTTCTAATTTGGATTTCGAAGATGATTTATGTAGATGATTCACGAACAGAATATTTTTCCACGTAACTTTCTTTATTCTTTTAATAACATGTGTATTCAAATAAAATGTGGAATTTTGATTCAGCTGGAAGTTGGATAAATACCTCCAAAAATCTTGGAAAGAGTGGTTTACTGCTGAAACAACACATGTGATTATTTTCCCAACATTTTTGTGTTAGTTTTTTAGTAGAAATTTGATCACCTAATTTGCCAGAAGAATGTAGAAACTTCAAATTTTAAATATATACTTTTCTCTGATTTTTGGGGCAGGAATTATTGGAATAAATCAGTTTTTATTGGTAGTCTTAAAAGCTGCAAAGTGTCATATGTCGTTTCTGAAATAACCGATTAAATTACTTAAAAACCTCCCTAATTTCACGCGGACATTGTCGTTCATTTTTATAAAAATCCCTGACGTCGACCGCAAAAAGTGTCGCAAAATCAATTTTTGGTAGAATAACCCGAACATAATTTAAGTGGTTGCAACGTCACTTTTTTCTAAATTTTTTTAATGGAACCATACACTTTTATCCTATATATATATATATATATATCATAACTGGCATTTAAACTGAACTTTGTCCCACAGTTTGACTTTGAAATTCCCTCGAAATTGGAAAATACCTTCAAACGAACACATTAACCTTTTGTATCTTCGAAATCAAAACGGATGTTGAAATGTCCAGTCTCTTGTGTCTAAAATCTGCACTTCAGACGATGATTACCCTTTGTACACAGCCATTGTAATACACTTCATGATTAATTTCCACCTCACAAACTCAACAGCCGTCAGAATATTAATTCGACAGTTTACAAAGCTTTGAAACCACTGATTATCAGGGTATCCATAGTGCACAGACCCGCAGCACAAAAAATCTAATTTCTCCTCGATGTTGACTTCATCGTAAACGCCACTGAAGGATCGACAAGTGCATTACACGAAGAATAAAATTGTCAACCGCCGGTTCGCTAAAAGCCGTCTCTTTCACGGCAGACGGGGCGCGATCGTCAAAGCCCACCGAGCAAAGTAAAACGTTCATGCATTATTTATCACTGTGGTATTTAACGTTGAATACACTCAATCGCCGTGATGAGCATCTCCGCCGCGTTGGAGGCGCGAATCGATTCACTTAAGGGCCAAGTACAGCGCATCCTCTCCTTCCGCTCGTTGCTCCGTCGAAATCACAGCTAAGACTGTGACAAAGGTCACACGCTGGTAGAGAAAACCTGGTCCCCTTTTCGGCGTGGCGCTGTCTCCCGTTCGGTCTTACGTCGATTTCCATGACAATGAAATACCAGAACGTCCCGTGCGGAATCTCGATGAAATATCTCTGATGGCGTTCGCGGCAAGACTCGAATGACAATGGAGGAATGAGGTTACCCGGCACTTCATCGTCTTCGCCGATTCGCGGGGGGGAGGAGGCGGCGAAGAAGATCTAAGCGTCGACGGGAATCGAGACATTCGCGCGCGGGCCGGGATTCTAGAAATATGGCGGTGGGCGAGACAGTGGGGGCGCGAACCGATCTGCCCGCAAGGCGAACGCGAAAGTTCGGTTGCACCTGGTTGGGGTTGATAGATGGATGGGGTGAGAATGGGGCGCTGGAGGGAGATAGGGGCAGGTGGAGGAGAATGGAAACAGCGGAGATCGATGGAAAAGGATGCGTGGCATTGTATTGGATGCGCACCAGCGAACTTATCGGGGGGATTCCTTTATCTCCCAGCCACTGTAAAACGAGGTTGTTTGAAGTATTTAAATGTCTCCCTGGGGAACGGCGAAAAGGACCGTGGCTTGGAACAATGCTTCACATCGCAAATGTCATGTTCCATTGGTGCGATCATGAAAGGGGAACATCGAGGATTACATGGATTCATTGAAACACGTCGGTTACTTATTTCTTTGCGCGACATCATTTACAGAATGCACGGGTCTGCATCCACTGGTACCTAGGGCATTGTTTATGCGGGGTGCGTCCGAAAGGGTGATACAAGCGGGTAGGAGTTGATTCCTTGCGCAAAAATAAATCAAATTTGTGGAATACCATTTTTTTCTACCCAGGGTTTAGTTTTCGAGAAAAAAGATTTTGAACATCCGGTGCGGAACATCCATGTCTTAAAATGAAATTCAATTGCGGCTCTCGTCCACAGAAAATCGATTTAAAGATGGACCGGTTGATAAAGATAATCGATTTTTTAATCGACACTATTCTGTGCTATATGATAAATGGATGAATAGGAAAGTTTCTAATGGGTGTATAATGCAATATATATAGGTAAAAGTAGTAGATTAGTAACCGAAAACTAATTCTATCCAGTGTACAGTTGTTCTCTATCTCTTCCCAATTAAAATATCTCGATGCTTCCGTTTTGTGAATTTAAACTGCTGCCAGATTATACTGCAAACATCGTGGAAAGGCAGTTCTAGGAAAGTTGACTTAGTAGTGTTCTATATTCATGGATAATAACATTTAGGTAGACTTAATAAACCAAACAAGAATGATGTGTCGAAAGGAGGATTGGAATACATAGACTAGGGCCGAAATTGCTATCTGCTTAGATGAGAGCAACTCTATTATTGCAATATGCACCTATCAATTCTACGCTCTGCAAACTGATCACGTATGTACGTATCAACGCAGCTCGCGGCTAATGCATTAGCTCCGTTATCGAAGCAAAAGGCGGGCTTCGAGGGGCACTTCGTTAAGCTTAAAACAAAGAATGTACGACGAGTTCATACAGTAATGCCTCGTTAGTGTCACGTTTTTACCATGCGTTATAATCACGCTCACTATCCCCACCATTTCTTGGAATCCTTCAGTCGAGAGTGAGAGAACGAAAGAGACGACGGCAACTTCGTGTCAACTGTTTCGTTCCCTCTCGCTCGGCCCTGGGGTTTTCTCACTCGCGGCAGCGGCCGCACGGAATAGTCTTAGAGCATATACTACTCTAAGGAAATAGTGTCCGCATCGCGTTAGTATCACGCCGCCAGCCCCGATCATCGTGATTCTAACGAGGCATTACTGTATATTATGGAGAAAATGAATGTTATAAGTCATAAGACGTACATATCACACGGTTCGTGTTACCAATTAACAAACTACTATACTATGCATTTCATAGAATTATTAATTATGATTGTTTGGAAGAAAATATTAAATTCTTTGTTCGTTTCATCAAATTTTATTATTTCAAAAATTACTAAGGTTAGTGAAACGGATCAATAAGTTACTACTTTTTCTAAACATTTGAAATTTTGCATGGATATGAGCCACAGGAAGAAACTTTAATAACATGTGTATACGAAATATTAAATACTTATTTAAAACGGAAATGGTAATTGAGGAAAATGGCCTAGCACCGCACGTGAATCTTTTCAATAATACTGTTTCAGCTACACTTCTGCTCGCCCACCTAAAAATATTCCCTCGCTCGTGTGATGTCCAGCTTGAAAGTAAAAAATCTTTAAAAAGAACAGAAAGTTTATATCGCGCGCAATTACGCCTTGTATACTACCTATATCATTATTATCCTCGTTAAATCTACCACCCAGTTTACTTATTTAAATTCTTGCCTAAAAAATTTTCCCAGTATTTGCATGTTACTGGCCACATTAATTTGGTACACAAATGAACGCAGCAGAATATGTATAGGCAAAATGTGGACTGAAAACGTGTAGCTTTCCATACAACCGTACCATTATAGAATGAAAACGTACAAATTACCGTATCTCGATTGCCACCGTGAAACTGATACACGTACGTTCGCGTGACGTACTTCACCCCTGCTCTGCGAAATTGCACGCTACCTTTCAAAGACGAGTTGCACCTCGCAACACTGTACCGCGGACGACCCGCAAAGTCGCTACGTGCCTACAAAATTCAATGCCAAGCAAGAGGGCTGCTTAACTGGAAATGTTTACATACCTTTGTCGCGATGATGCAATCAGAAAGCGAGGCACAATACCACACGGAAACCTCAAACCTCAGCGTATCATACTCAATGCAGAAAGTGCCTTAACGTATCCTGGTTGACAGAGATGAGCAAAAATTTTATTTAAATAAAAATTTAAATAATGAATAAAAGCTGAAATTATTATTTAAAATATATTGAAAGAATAAAGTTAAAGTTAAAGTTAAAGTTAAAGTTAAAGTTAATGTTAAAGTTAAAGTTAAAGTTAAAGTTAAACATAAAGTTTAAAAATTTATTCCACGCTGAAGCTGAAACGCTCGTCGCATAAAAAAATTAATTTTATTCGTCGAAGAATCTAAAGCTAAAGTGACTTTTATTTACTTAAGGCCCAACTCAGCTGTAATTGGTTTCGAACAGTATTTACTAGGAAGAAAAACTGCAATTATTCCTGACATACTACGCTGTACTTACTCGAGACGCCACATACGTTGAACTTCTAATCTCGACGTTCCAAATAAGGTTCTCCCGATCCAATCTGTCACCAACAACATTCACGATTTCAGTATCACTGATCACATCCATTTTCAAGTTTCTCGAGCACGTCTTGCGACTTCCATTTCCGCGCTTCTAGTTAAATTCGAGTTATCCCTAAATACCCTTAAACGTTCGCGGGGAACGTTGTCGCTCGCACGTTCGTCCGTAAATTTGCAATGAATTCGCGTGTCGTCGCGCTGAAAACAGCGGGAAGAGATACAGACATGCTGCGGAGGAAGGCGAGCCGTCGCGTCGAATGGGAGTCGATATCGACAAGTAGAGAACGCGGTTGCACTCGAAGTCACTGCATAGCTGAGTGATTGCAGTCTCCGGAGGATGCGTCATGCCTATCGCCCGCGGATCACGGAAACCGATAGGAAATTAACACATCCGAGTTTCACGCACGAACGATCACCAGCTCCCTCCAATAAAGAAAAGTGGATCAGTAGGAACGGATTCCGAAGGCAAGGGAAAATAAGTCCTTGGAGTACGTTGCGCAGCATGTGCAGCAACCAACATGCGTAATTTGAATGCTTGAAGGGCGAGGGCAGAGCTTTCCAGCAGAGGGCGGAGAAAAGAGTTGAGCTTAGGATTATAATACCTACGCTATAGATCGATGTACCTAATTGTAGATAATTCTAGCCACGAACAGCTGTTTGAGATATTTTACAGAGCTGTACAAGAATAAGTCAACGAGATATGACTAATATTTTTTGTCTCTAGCTACTCGACATTCGTCCTGTTAAAATCGATATACAACACATCCTTCCTCGTAAATGTTGAAATTTCCTTTCAGTTCCCAGTGCAAACTTTTGAAAGCATCCAACCAGAGAGCAAAAATAACAGTAGTAAATGTAAAACTAAAAGAAAGCTCAGAGGAAGGAGACGAATGATAGGTGAATGTCGTTGGAATGGAAAAATGTACTTGTTTCAAGTTCGAAAGAGCCGCGTTTCGTTTTTCATTTGACACGAATTAACTCCATCGCCGGCGTCACTTAGGCTTTAGTTAACAACTGTATTTTCCGCGCTGCTGAGCAAACAGCCGAGGAGTGGCGAATACATTTTAAAAGCAGATGCGACGATAATTCCCAACTGCGCTTGCTACGATGCTGAAAATATGCGGCTTTGTATGGCGGTTGAGAGGAATCGCGCATTAGTTTGGAAACACGTTTCGCTTTAGAGGCCACCGCTTCCCGGATTATCATGGAACACTGTTCCAAAAGTTAATTTCTGGTATAAATATACATTACTTCATAATGAGCCCGGTATCGGTGCAAGTATGTATGCCGGAAAGCTTTAACCTCTAACCAGCTGATGTCCCACTTGCCATTTCGCAGTTCGTATTAAATTTTTCTAGTTACTCGATTCTCTTGAAAACCAATAGGTATTTTCTACTAGAAATAGTAAACGTGAGTTTGGAAGCGAATGCAACACATGAAAACAATAGAAAATTATTTAGGTAAGCGTAATAATTTGAAACTCCTTTTTAGTGTCTCAATGTTTTTCGTTGTAAATTAGTTTTAAACATCTTCACAATTTATTGTGATTAATTTATGGTTCTTTCTTGGTTCCCGTGTAATACTGCTCTCGCACCAGTCAACGTCACCGGTAAGTGAGTAATACACTTTTTCCTTCATCGCGAAGGGAAATCGATAAGAGCCGGTCGATGCATTTGGGAGTATTAAATTTTTTGTGGGCGAGAAAATCTCCGACGGCTCGAAACAAATGATTATCCGCGGGTAAAACGTTTGAGATTTACGACGGCCGATTGACGATTACCAATCTCCGCTTGTTCCAGTTTTCGTCAAGCGATGAGTGCCGCGTCAAGTCGCTTACGTCGATCCGATCTTCCGACAGGAGAGTGGCATGCTTTCGTCGTAATTGAATTTTTAATTGCGAAACGTGAGCGGCGGTGCGTTTGAATAAAAGTGAAACCCTAGTAATCACATGCGAGTGGTATAGCGATGCCTCCCCGCGGGTGGTGTAAAATTCAAAAAGTGACTCTCTCGACAGATTTTACCGTTTGTTACTTAAAATACCATGTCCATATCGCGCAGCGGGAATGGTTGAAATTAAATTTCGCGTTTCACATCCCGGCACGAGAATAATAATTGAGCCTTCTATAATCGACCAATCGTACAGTGAATCGACCGGAAATTAATTCGTCCTAGCCGCATAAATGTAGCTGGACGTACCAGCTATTTTAATAGCGGACGCAGCGCGATCCGATTATAGGAAATTGTTAGCAGTTGTAAAAGAACAAATCGATGGTACCGAAGGGTGGGCACAGAAATATTAAATTCTATACGGGCACTAATGTTCGGAGGTATTAAATTTAAAATGAAACAAGGGACTGTTCCCCGTGGATCAATGGGATGAGAAGGAAAATGGAATTACAGCGTATATGGACGAAGATTCAACGTTATGTATTTCACACTTTCTGCTATCACGTTCGTTGGTACAAAATATAAATCATAATAAATTATATTAATATAACAATTGTACCATTTTCCGTGTAATTAAATCAGCAAGTTTTTAATTGGGATGTATTGTGAAACTGAAATTTCATGAGTAGCGACGCCTTTTTGAAAATAGTATTAGACGAGCATGTTCTTCTTTTCTCGAGAAGCTGAACGAATTATCTTGGATATTTCTCTATGTCAGTTTGAAGAAACGTTGCAACAAGACCGTGTATCTTGCAGACTTGGGCAAAAGCAATGGCGAAAATTGATTGCACGCTATAGAACGTGTATTATTGTTTCCGACCTTTACAAGCTTCCTGGCGTTGCACAGGGTACTTATAAAACGGTCGACCTGCTGATAATCGATCGTCGATAGACCGCCATGTCTGTACGTGACCCAAAAGAACTAAAAAGTCCAGCATCAGTTCAGTGGTCACGTGGCGCAGGAAGTTGTGGCGATGGCTGTAGAATCCTTTTTTCCCCAAGGTTTAACGCTTCTTTTATCGTTCTAATACCTTACACTTTGAAAGTTCAAAGTAGGTATTAGCATTCATTAAATCATGCCATTAAGTATGCCATTGTGCACTGAATGTTAGTTAAGAACTGTGTTCAAGCGCCTATGGAAATGATCCGTTAAAGGCTTTGTATCTTCTTTCGTAAAAGGTTTTCTTCTTTCACTGTTTTAGGATAAATTGATGATATGCTTCCATATACACATACGTTTGACACAGCTTAAATATTGTTTGATGCTTCTTTGCCATCACACTATACCTGCGACTTGTTAATCACACTATGTGTACAGTTAGGTTTAGAGTTCAGCGAGATGGAAAGTGTGTTGAAGCGAGAGTTATGAAGTAGCCCTTGAGAGTAGCATGGCATATAGTTGAGTGTAAGAGCGACTTGGACCCCTTAACCCTTGATTCCACGACGGATGTAGGGTCCATTTTGACCCACAATTTAGCACACCTCGGAATAAGCTTTCCTAGAAGAATCTGATCCTGTTATGATCTAAACTCCTTAGTTTATTCAAATGTACTTATTTCCAGTAGAAAATACTGCATGTAGTTTGATATTTAAGACAAGTATACCCCGCATCCGCCACGCGAGGGTTAAAAAGAGTTTTCCTAGGTTGCAGTGGATTTTCAAAAGAACTCGCCAGATTTAAATAGCAGTGAACCATTTTCTATCGGTGAAGTTTGGGGTGGATTCTAGAAGGTATCAACTGGTGATTCCTGAAAGGGTTCCATCGGAAGAGTCACGTTACCTCGCTCAAGTTCCCAAGAGTAGGTACTTGTGCAAGATGGCTAGAAGGTGCCTGAAAGGAATAGACACTATTGATCGAAATTTCAACTGGCTCTTCGTTAAGCGCGTGACTAAATGTATGCGTTATTTATATACAAATAGTATCATTTATTATCAGGTAGGTACGCTCCCTCATCTAACGCACAGAAATGGCTAATAAGGGTATACTGTGTAGAAGAGTGTTTCCCTTAAGGGGAGAGACCTACGTAGAAATTTTCGAAAAATCAATTTTTATATTTTCCTGAAGTAAAATATCTTGAAAATATTCCTCGAAAGTGGCAAGTGAATACGATCAAAATTGACAAAGTTCTACGCGTGTAAGTACGTTCCACGGTGTAGCACTGAGAACCAAAATTTTAAATGCATTTTCCTCAAAATCATGTTTTGAAAGTTGGTGACATAACTAAAAAATGAACCGATTTACTCGAGGCTCGGCAGGCTTATTTTAGGGTTAAAAATCAAAACACTATCGGTAGCTTTTCTTTTTTTTGCCCAGATTCTTTTTTACACTCGAAAAAAACGAGTGATTTTTTGCCAAATATCGATGCTTCAACGTTGCACAATCGACATTTTGTCTCAAAATAATTTTTTCAAAATCGGGCCCGATAGCTCCTACATAATTTCATATAATAATAATAATATTATCTAAAAAAAATCGAATTTTCAATTTTGGATGATCCTGCACCGGACTACGGTTGTCACCGCAAAGCGCATAAAAAAAGGACGTCTCGGGCATCGCCTATAACTCACAAACCTTCCAATACTTTTTACCACAAAAAATACTGTAATATCCGTAAGATATACTCTTAGCAATAGACTAATGTATAATAATGAAAGTTTATCGGTTTTCTAGGTAGGCCTCCTCCTTTAACTCACTATATTCGCTCATTCCTATCAGCTCGTATCAGTAACTTGGCTTATATAGACATAGTTCCTAGGTGTGAGTATACTGTTGGCAGCGTTGCAGCCCTTTCCAACTACACATTTTTTAAACGGGCTGGGTGACCCGTATTTCGTAAATTGGAGCACAACCACCAACCCCCAAAAACCAAACCCAATTGTCGAGTGACCGACTGACGTGTTCACCTGCGCCCAAGAGGGGAAGGGGAGTAACAACCCCTAGAATCCTTTGTGGAGGATTAGGGATACCTCTGTCAACCCCATATCCCAGCACTCTCGCTACTATTTAGGACGTGATGGGCCCTCCACAACTCACAGTAATGCTACCAGCCAAGCCTCCTGCACAGTTTCACCATATGTGAGTTTAGGATCACGCTGTGAAGTACAGATTTCCTCGTTAAACAAACAAATTCAAGTAACTTCTTCACAGAGTAGAATATTAAAAGTTATTGGACTAGACAGCATTGTAATAATCACAAAAAACTATTAACTTCGAATCAGGTCATAGATATGATTCGAATAATAATTAGTAATCCTAAACTTTTGCATGGTAAAGTATGTAATATGAGAAAAGTCAGTCATTTCGACTATGATAAGGAGGTAAAGCTGAATAGTTCAGTCACCCAGATAAAGTCCTGGTGTACCCGGTAGCAAATATGCTAATCGACGGCCATATTGATTTAGGAATCGCTGACGGGGTTTTCAACTTGTGTGTGTTCAAAGAATTGATCTTGCAGTAAACCGTAACTTGAAGCGAAGATAGGGGAGACTTACATATTCTAAACGAACCCTTCTTTGCACACTTTGCAAATAATTTGCGTAGGGGAAAAGTGGGATGCAAGGGACATTTTTGTTTAGCATCAGAAAGAAAGAAAACTAAATAACCAAAAGCTGTTGCCAAAACGAAAGTGACAAGGAAGGACGATTATTAGTCGAAGTTTAACAAACACGGCGACGCTGACGTTATTATAAACCAGTTTAAACGCTGTAAATCTGTAATTCTGCTTCTAAAGTTCTACACCTCTTCGTGATCGTTCGCGTAGCTAACGTGAAATTGCTTCGCCGGGCGGGCCGCTCGTGTAAATTACCGTTCGCCTCGGTGACAGAGAAAAAAATTAGCACGCCGCTACCGCGATACATATTTCACTTCGCGGAAAGATCAAGGGGCTTGTTTTACATCAGCGATACAATTCATCTTGAGGCGGGCATAAGCTGTCGCGGAAAATTCAGCGGCGGGATAATTTACAATTTTGAATGCTTCCTCTTTACCGCAGGCGCCGCGAAGATCCCAAGACTTCGGTGATACCATCCGACACGATACCGCAAACTTTGTTTAGAAATACACCTGGCAAACTATGCGCGCGTGTTAAAGCCCCTCCACCTGACCGAAATCGTAGAACCAGACCCCCGTTTACCGTCTTCGTAACATTTAGAGACTTTCTATTGCGATAACGTCGCTTTGAAACGAGTGTACTTGCATTCCGCAACGCGATACCGATGAAAACTGTGCTGGAATACGTTTGCTCGGCGCGGAGAATAAAAACTGCTCTCCATTGCAATGAGATTGCTTAACTTAAGACGTGAACGAACTGCGAAAGCTTGTATCATAACACGAGTCGTTGAACTTTGTTGAAAGACACGTGTTACCCTGCAATATAAGTGGCGCCGTAGTTGCGTGACGTTTTGCGAGAAGGTTCAGATATAAATCGGGGGATAAAGCTACAAGAATTGCAACGGAATATTTTGTAAACGTCATTTTCCATCGGTCAATGTCTTCGCCTCTTTAAACTTGTACTACTCATACAACCCATAGCTACGTGATATCAAGTTTCTATACATAAACCTGTCATCTGACGGTCAATTGCTTGCTCACGCTGTACGTGAAGCGAATTTACACGATTCATCGAATTTGGCCCAGCTAGTTCACTGAAAAATGACTTCGAAAATTGTACGTGCCGGTGTTGTAATAATTTGTGACTATTTAATGACAGTGTGTCAGAACTCTCAGGACATTCAAATAAACCTGAAGCAAAGGCAACAGAGAAGGCGTAGACGTAGGAATCTGTTCTTCTCTCCATTTATACACCAATATAAAATCGAGAGGTACTACAAATTATTTATAACATTCTTATTGCCTTTCAAAACAATTTCCTGGCACAAAGTAGCAAGCTCTACTTACAAACAATACACCCTACACCTCATTCAGCTTGCAAAACAGTGTTTCTATTATTTCCGCTCCTGGTACATCTATCAGGAGAAAGAATCGTTAATTCCTAACAATTGCAATCAGGATCCACTCCCCAATGCACAGCTGCATCGCGAAGTCACGTTTCGCCTAATTCAATCGGAGGGTTTCAGATGCAACGTAAAAGAAGTGATTACTCAACGGTGGTTCGTTTGGTTTCGAAACGAGCATAGCGCAGGCAATCTTGCAACCTAAAATCGATCACGAAATCTATTGGAATTTCCGTGCCGCGCGCAAGGTCAAAGCGAGCCTTCGACTCATCTCGAATATTGCAACAGCGACTGCAATAAAGCCTGTCGAGCTTCCATCACCGTTGACAGCCGGGCAAAAATGGAATCAATCAGAAAAATGTTTCGGCGTGTGATATTGTAACACCACGCGCGAGTAACATTCACTTTGAATGTCACCGTGCACACAGAAGCTTTGCAGTTGGCAGCCGTCGGGGCCGACATCGTCCTCGATGTCCACTTACCGCGGTCCCGTTCCGCCATGTCGGGACCATACCCGCAAAAACACGAGGATGTGGACACATATTCGCGCAGGGAGGGTCGGGGGAGCTGAAAAAAATGCAACAGCACTGTTCAGGAAGCGAGCCATGCCAGGCGTCTATCTCGCGGCAGGGCGAAACAGAGGGTCGCCATAAAAGTAAGAGCAATCTGTTTGAAATGGCCCTCGCTGTCTGCGGAACCTAAACGTTCGAAACCTGATGAGAGTATTCACTCAGCTGAAAAATCTTTAAAATTGCGGTGGATCTTAGTTATTGTTTGTGTAACCACTCAGTGCCACCTAGTACTTAATGGAGGTTGATGTTTACAGGGAAAGCGTTAGTCGAGGTTTACAAGGGGTTCAATGTGGCGCGCAATGAAGGACTGATGTTCAACTACCTAAGTAGGCTTCTGGTTTGAGTAATTTTAATTAATGAAACAGATTTATCATAAAGTAAATGTTACCAGAGGCTAGTGCAAATATAATGGTATATATAATGGTCCTTTCGGAGATATTACAATGTGTAGTGGGGAACTGTTCAATTATGCAGAGCCGTTTGATAGTGCAATGAGCAGTAGATGGGATGAATAATGATTCAATTATACAAGGTGTCTGATATTTGTGCACAACCGCTGCCAGTATGTTTTATGGCCAAGACAAAAGTGATAGTAATACATAAAACTGGGTATATAGGTAATTACTCGACTATTAAGTCACCATGAAATCTGAAATATAATAAAACTGATAATGGAGATGCTCAGCATTGAAGACACATATTAAATGCTACAATGGCGATTGAAAAATTTATAGGTTAATTCTTATTATGTAGCGCGAAACTCCAGATCTTTACAAGTTATCAAAGCTAACAATGATTAAAGTAAAATATATAAAATAGATGTTACAAGTTCATATAAAGATTCGGTCTGAAAAAAAAGTCGTGAAATCCACCAACCCAATCCACGTCACTGTCCTTAACAACCAAAGCGTTTCACAGGGAAGCTCATTCGAGGTCACTATGGTGTAATGCAGCAACAGACGCAAAGTTGGTAACAATTTGAACTCTGAATAATACATCCGCAAGGCTTCACCACTGCTACGTGCTACTAAGGGTACGTTACAGTTCCCAACGATAGTTTCAATCCGTCTGAATCCTAGCCAGCCAGCAGCAACCCGTCGCACAAAGACGACCGAAAGAACAAACAACGCAAACTCCTTCTCCTGAAGCGACGGCAGGCCGAACTGGCTGGCGCGCGCTCCAGCAGAGACGCGGTCATTAAAATTTCAGGTTCAACCGGCTACTTCTTCCCTGCGGACTTTTAATTCCAATTCCAGCGGGCCGGGTCCCGGCCGTTTCGTTTGTTCCGGCCGTTGTTTCCAAGCGTATCAGATCGTTACGGCAACGACAAGTCACCAGCCCGTGAAACTAGATCTCGAAAGGGACAGGGACTGTTTCCAAACGGGAGCTGCGCGAAACGCACGCGGCCCCTCCGCCTACCCAGAATCCACGGAATGGCTATTGCACGGACATAAGTGTTAACCCCGCTAACGCTGGGCCGATTTACATGGCATAATGGGAGCAGATATAGGTGGATCAGATATAGCGACGTCGTAAAGGCCGCTAGGGGCAAAAGGTGGCAACGCAGTTGAGCATTGGGGATCAACAGTTCGGGGACGCATGTGGTGTAGCCTTTGGGAGTAGATGCTTTGCCGCTCTGCACACACCAAAGTGGAGGAGTTCTTTGGATCTGTGGGGGTGGATAAATTGGAGGGAGCGGAAGGTGGGACAGGGAAAGCAGAATATTAAAGAGGGCCTGCTGGGGGACTTGCCAGTGAAGCTCAGCTAGTAGAAGTCCCTGTTTTAGATACAGATAATATTTTCAGGTAGGGCGAAGCACGTACTGTGCCTCGCAAAGATAAAGTGACTACTTTGAGACCCACTCAAGCGGCGAATAAAGCGAAATCTATCGGGATAGAAACCACTGAATATTTTGTTCGTTACCTATTAAAGGGCTGCATTTACCCAGCCACATGCCTGGACACTTCGGGGTCTTAGGCCTCGTTCACATTAGTCAAGTTACTCGACTTCAAGTCACTTGAATTCAAGTGGCTAAAAATATCCTTTCAAGGTTCAAGTGAAGTAGAGAAACTTCCCCAACTTCAAATTATTTACAAAATTTGGTTTGTTTTAATTGCTAAATATGCTTGAGTATACAATAACCCAAATCCATCACAAAATTTTTCGTTATAATCCAAATTCATGAAAAAAAAATTGTATTTGTAGAGAACCCAGTATGTGCCACCTCTTAGTTGTAGAGAAAACTGAATATGCCATTCATTTAAATTTTGCAAATGTGGTAATTGTTGACCACCGAATCTAGCAGTGGGTGTCCTCCAAAATATTGCCTTTACATGACAAAACTACATGTCGTTATACGTGTTCCATTAATTATACTCCAGATAGTTCGTAATAGTTGTATGGAGAACACTGCAACCGACCCAAAAACGTCACGGCGCGTGTTTCTTTGGCGTTCGGATCACGCGCGGAAAATTAAGTCTGCAATATTAATTCAGGAAGTAGGTAGCGACAACGCCGCGACAACGCCGGCAATATTTTTACCCTCCCCTCCTCCCGCCGGCAGCCCCGGTGTCCCTACCTTGCCCGTCGTTTTTCTTCTCCTTTCTAGCCATTAGCTTCTTCCTGGCCCGTAGTCTGTTTCGATAGCGGCGTCTCTCCTGGACGTAACGAATAAATTTCGAAATACAAGAGGAAAGTCCCAGCGATTTATGCGGCTCTTTGCCTGTCGCTCGCATTGTCACGGGGGATATAAATTATTGGGATCAAATTCCTTCGTGATACCTCTCCTCTCAGTATTCCCTTCCTCTTTTTATTGAGACGCGGAATCTGCTTTTTTAATGGATCGCCTACCCCGAGCCGCGTAAAATATGGTCGCTTCTTCCGGGCTACCATATCCCGCCTTTAGAGGGGCAGAAGTGTATTGTGATCGTGAATGAATTCATGGCAATCTCGCGTTCACACGTTCCCTCGGGCCGCGAAAACGGATTTTGTCATCGTTACGCTGGAATTGATGCGTTAGCGCGTAATATTCGAAGATTTCAACACCCTGCCTTATTTAACCGCACCCCAGTCGGTGCATATTTGACCCCAAGAAATTATTTCTGTATTTTTTCACGGGGCACCCTGTCAATATATTCACCTTTATACGTAATGTGGTGTTAATTTTATTTTTTGCAGATATATATTAGGGGTTGCTACCAGGTATTAAATTTTGTGCTTTTTGAGAATAAAAATGTAATTTTCCTCTCGACATATTATATTTTTTAAACACAATTTGCATTTTAAATAAATTTATGAATCAAGAACTATTATAAATAGCCAATTTATATTTATAAAAGTCTAGTAGCAATGTTTACTTGTCATGATATAATATAATTTTTCTTGATATAATATAAACTCTCAAGTTTCCAGAGTGTCTGGTGTATGAATTCGTTTTAAGTAAAATTACAATTTTATTCAAAATATTAATAAGCGGGTAGGAACCTCTAAAACATTATGAAGTGTAATATTTTAACGAGACCCGTTTTCAGCATAGAGAACAAAATGTTAGGGTGCCCCTAGGCAGGGTTAATTTTGAAAGTTCGGTCAGTATCTCGTTAATGAGAATTCAGATCGATACGAGGAATTCTTTTGGTCCCTGAATTCCTCCTCCATGCTCAGCGGCCAGTTATCCATCGATTACGTGTATATAATGGTAATTAATAGCAACCGCCCCGATGACGAAATTACAGTGATTCGTGCACGAACCGCGAATAGTGAAAACGGAAGTGCATAATGCAGCCCTCTACATCCACAGACCCTGCTACCGCGCGCAGTCCACTGTATCCCTGTGCATCGGTATTTGCATAATAGCTGTGACCTCGTCTCTTTCCTCTACCTAACCCAACTTACAGCTGCAACTAATAACGATCGTTATCAGGATCGGTGTGGTCAGTTTTCCTGGGAGATTGCTGTGGAGCAATTTTTGCACCAGGCTCCTGGCTCCTTTACAGCGGGTTCTTTATTGCAGCTTACGGAGTGACACGTTCAGGGGGCAAAATATTGCCCGATGAGGCCTTCGCCGGTTCATTTTCTTCGCTCATCAAACACGTACGTGCTTGAGGCAATATTAAAACTTGCGCCCTTCGTGCCATCCTAACGTCGTTGTCCTGTTAATTACGGAGAAATATCTACTTATGTTCATTGAGATCTAATTTTTTTAACTTTACTGAGATCCTCATGTTCAGATATTTGTACATCTAGTCACGAACAGCGCGTGTGAAAGAGTGACCCAAAAAATCAGGCCTTTTTTCACCTCTTTTTGGTCCCAAGATTTTGGAACTGAATTTTATGGCAAACGATGCATTATGATGAGATATTAATTACACGAAATTTTCAAGTTGTGATGACAATTAGTTTCTGAGATATGGGAGGTGATAGAAGTGAAAATTCGTTAACGCGTGAGCGCCTACGGTTTGATATTATACCTGCTTTTACAGTCGCAGTCATTAATTATTTCCATTGACAATCGATGTACACGTATAATTATACGTAAAATAATTATTGGCAAGTGTGATTTTCATATAAACGATTGATCAGGATATATTGTATGCCGCGTTTATTGCATGTCTGCGGTTATGCGGAGAGCCAATACGTGTAGGGGTGTGTGCACGTTGCACTTAAGCGCTGGTAAGCTAATTTAGTGAACTGTCGCTGCCGCCTCTGAGCCACACGATCTTGACCGATAGTAATATTTAACGGACCTCCGTCGTCTCTGAAGTGCGTGATTTTAGCTAACAGCTTGAGTTTAGTGAATCACCATCTTACCCTCTGTACACGTGACTTCCGGTGTTAAACCCTTATCTGTGAAAACCAGCGGAGATAATCCGAAACAGTAATCAGCCCCGATCGTAATTAAGGTTACGCAATTATTCAACTGTAAACGATTTTATTTTCATCGAAATGCCACTGCATTACTGAAAGTGTCTATTGCATCACCTATTAACCCAAGTGGAGTGCAAAATTTTCATAGCCTCGTGATTGATATTAGAGGATTAGGAGATTAGGAATCCGTGTTTATTTTAATCTCCCTGTACACGGGTATGTTCGGATTTATTTATGAACAAATTTTGTTGAAAGAGATTGGACAGGAATTTATTATTGGTACTTGTGACCTCTTCTTGATTCTCAAAGTACCAAGTATTATTGAAACAGCACGAATCAAAATAGGGATATGTTAATACATCTAATAGATATTAGTGGCTGGTATGATTAGTTTCAGTTACCATATTGATATTAAAACATTCACGGAATAATATTTTCCCAATACAAATATCAAGTGAGGTGTGGCGTGTTAAATATTCGAGTGTTAAATCGTGTTAAATCTCCTCTATCAATATTTTATAGATAACGTTGAACGAAAAATGTTATGCAGAGGACGCGCATTTTATCGGAACAAGTGTTGCTTAGCCTGTATGTTAACCCTGCCAACTAGGTACACATCGATGACGACGTAAACTGTTTGCGTCGCACAAACCGCTCCAACTTTTCAATAAGGCTATTTCTATTCACTGGACGCGAGGCATCCCATATTTTCAAACAAAGAGTGTACCGATATTGTATTCGCGCACGATTTTTGCAACGCTGACTATAGACTGCTGCGGTTACGTATCAACGACTATATCCGGAACGTAAACTTCGTCCTCACTCCACGTTTCACAATGTACGCAGGATTTCGAGGGACAGTAATTCCTCTCGATTATCCGAATGTCAAATATGAAATGAATATATCGAGAGATATTGAGGTATGTCCTGGGAAATCTTATTCGTGGATAAAATGCAGTTTGCCAGCAATGGTTTTAACAATAACGGCAGGTTTTACTATTTGAACGTTGAAAGTCTACAGTAAATGGTATAGAATTGTCTGTAATGTTGATTTATCATGTAAATGTGATCTGGGTTATTAGATGAGTACTTCGCAAGTTTTAAGAATTTTGCTTCAGTACAATTTTCACGTACCGAGAACAGACCTGCTTGTGTAATAACAAACTGCGATTTTAATACACACAAAACTTTGTTAATATTAAGTGTAATCTAAGTCTGGAATAGCTTTGCCGAGCAGTTAATAAACAACTCTGGGAAAGAGAAAATTAAGATGAGCTCGATCGCTTTCATATTAATTCAAAATAAGTGTCCAAAGGATTACCAGTATAAAGAAAACTGGGAACGGGAACAAAAGAGCTCCTTACCGCGGGATCTCTATTATCATGCAAATCATAGGGATGTATGTGCCCTGAATGCATAAAGTTCCACATTCCAACTGCTCCAAGTATCCAGTATTCCGTGTTCATCCATTGCTGAAACCGCAGCCTTTAATTAAACAGTGGGGAACGCACGGTGGCCGAATAATGGTCACCAGCAGTGTCGAGCAAATTAAAAGAACACCTAACGAAAAAAGAAGTCAACTCGAAGGACCACTTGGAAATGATTACAAAAAACCGAGCGGGTGATGGGTCAACGTCCAATCAACTAGATACAAGAACACGTCTCTGTTTACGGGGAAGAATCGTTCACGAGACACTGTGAATTTGAAGCAATTTGAATACTGTGTACTTCGGTATAACAGTGGAACTTCAAGAATCTGTCTTTCAAATATTTTGAATGAATCAAGAATACAAAATTTTCAGAGAGTTTCACGCTGTCTCGGAACTGAAATACATTTGAGAAGTTTAAAAGTCTTAAAAATACTTCTACTTGAAAATTTGAACCTTGCTTGTTAACATGGTTATTAATTAAAACAAAGCAAAATTAAAGCAGAACACTAAACATTCAAAGCTCGAAATTTTCAACACTATCACTGCTTTCGAGGCTTTCAAAACCTTCAACGTGTCACAGACTTTGTAGGATTGTACGAGTCTATTAAACAAAAGTTCGATTATATATTGTCTGCAAGAGATTCAGTTATACGTTCAGAGACAAGCAGAGACTACGATTGTAATTAGAGCTTTGAAAACTTGAATTTTGGGGGTTGGTAAGCACCTGAGCTTGAAGATTGCAGCCCAATTTTCCCAAACGAAAAACCGTTGCAATATATCCTCAGCACTCTTTCATCCAACTCTCTCAAATAGAAATTATGAAGATGTAGAGCCCAGCAGTCTGAAGGAAAAGCTCATTTCCTCATTTCCACAAGGTGCACTCAAGGTCACATTGTATTATATTGAAACAGAAAATGTATTTATCTTCACCAGCTACAGAACGAACTTAGCAGACTTTCTTAAGGTGGTGTACATATTTAACTTGCTCTGCCATATACTCAAAGTTGAAAAGCAGCATCGGTCTACCTGCCCTCGAAGTATCTTTCAAAGACGCGTTGCCTGTGACAAATGAATTTCACCGTACCGTAGCATTAAACACGAGTAATGACATTAGACCAAAGAAATTCGATTACCTACAATTCCTTCGAACAACAGAAAGCTGTGCTTTATATCCGTTGCGAAAGCCCGCTCGTTTCGTTTGCATTTAAAGCGCTCGCTTGATTCTATCGTTGTAATTGAACGCCCCCGTGTTCCAAATATTTGTAGCGCTCGAAACTCTCGGGCTGTTCGTCGTTACAGCCCTCCATCAATGTAATGCGAAATTCGCCGACTCGAATAGGAGGCCAATTGCGCCGTTTTACAAATTAAACGTTCAAAACAAGGCAACCTATTGGCCTGGCACGGAGAAAGGGTCAGCAGGAAGGATGCTGTAATATCACAGTCGCTGCACTTGCCGCTGCAGATTAATGCGATTTAAATGCGGGGATAATCAGGGAGTTTCGCGCAATTAACGCGCGCGAGCTCTTGTTATTCAGTTAACTCACGACCGGAATCAGGGTGATGTATAATTGACCCCAGCTTTTGTCCCTCTAATATCTAAAGGCCCCCGACAATTATGCAGCTTTCATATCGAAAGTTCTCGACGAGTTCCTCGAATCGGTAGCTTCCCCTTTAAACACCAACGCTTGCAGCATTTTGCAGCAACAAATAAGGATGCAGACTGACGTCGCCGTCGTTTGGCGCGTACATTTTGCTAATCTCAAATCCGTAAAGGGCTATTCTGTTCTAACGATGCTGCAAGGACAGGATGCTCTTCTTAATCTTAATCTGCAGACAGGAGCTTTCATTAGAAGAATGGAATGACCTTAATGACCACTGCGTCCGTAGAATTCCTCTTGCACCATAGAGATTACATACTTATTTCATACCTTCCTTTTCCTATATTTTCGCTGTAAACCTTACTTTCCGAGCATATTTTCTTTACCATCATATTTTCTACATGTATAAGTCTTTTAATAGTATTTATTCCTTGTTTACATTATAACGAGACCGTCAACGTAAACTACATGCTGTCTGATTATTGACCAACAGTATATTTACCTCAATATAATAGCAAACAATTTAGTTTACAAAGTAAAAAGTTTAATATCTCGAAAACGATTGGCTGGCAGACTGGGGTTGATTATTAAGACCTTTTGTTAGGCTTCTACGATTTTTACAACCAAGGACACTCTCTTCCTATAATTGTGGAACAATCTGGACACTCCCCATAGCGCTGGATGATAATCAGTGATTATTAATCACGCTTGATTGAAAAGTAGCTTCATTATAGTTCGAATCGCTCATCAATGTTCTCCAATTGCTTCAGTAATAATTCTATCAGTGCATCGACCTTCATCCCTAGATCTTGTATAAAGGGAAAGGGGGAGGATTCATGGTCCGTTCGCCAGGGTTCACGACCGCTATCTACTCATCCATTTCCGGATACACTCATAACTCTGTGTACATGGCAATGTGTCTGTTTACATGTGTACGGAGGAGGGGGGACAAGTGCATCTGATGAGACACCTGGTCACCGATGAACTCGTAAATGCAGTGGTATGTCAAGGGTCTGGGTCAATAATTATCTGTCGCACTGGAATGGTGTTAATCATTCTCGAACGTTATCGTAACCGACGTCCCACGCTGCAACTGTTTCGTCCAAGATGATGGACGTAGCGATCCGACAATTAGGTATATGACTAAGGACTTTCGCGAATGTGTGCCAGAACTAAGAAATCGATTTCTGAATAATTATCATTGTTAGTCAGGATTCTGGATTATAGATTACTAGCTTTACTATTCGGCTTCGGCCGAAATTATTTAGATTTAGATTTTATACAAAAAATTTTTATTTTTTTTGTAAAAATAGTCACATTTATCTAGATTTGCTAGGCATAATGAGCTAGGACACATTTCGTGATTCCAGACTTTACCGTTCGAAAGTTTTTAAGCAACAGACAAATAAAAAACACTTTCTGCTTTATATATTAAGATTAAAAATTAAGAATTATGATTAAGAATATTGCGATAATTGTTCTGGTCCCGCATGAAGACCCAATTAATCTTCGGTCCATTCCTGGTCATTTACTAAGTAATTTTTCTCCTTCTCAAACCTTTGCACTCAAGCTATTCGATACAAAACTTTGAAATAGTAATTACGAATTCTCTCGATTTCTATAAACTTTAATGACATCAGTACGTAACTTGATGGTTAAGCAGTTAATTTATGATCTGCAACATTCTTATATCTACTATTATTCAGAGTTGTAGTATTGCTAACTCCTATAATGGTAGATAGTTAATTACATGACATGCCTCGAGCTAATTTCATTTCACGAATTTAATAATTATATTCGCAATGTCTGCATAATTTCAATCTAATCAGAAGACAGCAAAAGGGGAACAATTGATTTCTGTAATCCTACTATGCATTTCCAAGAGACTTATCGGCTTAACGCATAGCTTCTCGATGGATTTCTAAATATTCTTAACTCATAATTTGATCCTTTGGAATCGCGTGCGAAATCAGAAGGTGCACGGTACGACAATAAAAATACAGCGCCGGTTGAAGCCGCTTAAGGGTGTATTTACGAGCTGAAGCGATTCCACTCGCCTTTCCGGGTTCTCGCGCTTATAATAGTCGAAACTTTCCGCGGAACTTTCTAAGCCCTCCGAATTGTCGACAACTCAAAGTCAATGTCCCACTTCTTGGCCGCGCTTTACGGAATCCTCATCGCGCGCCAGCGAATACAACGTCGAACTTGCGAGCAGGAAATATGCCCGTCGCGATTTATTTTTTTGCGCCATCGACAAGACACCCCCTTGCATGTGCAATTGTTACATCTGCGAGGTGAGTAATGTGCTAGTAAGCATTACGAAACTCTATTCAAATACAGTGGGACCCCGATCAGCTAAAATGATTAGAAATATATATTGTATAAACAATGACTTCGCTGGAAATACAATTACTCACGAAAGTATCCGCCAACCCTATATGTAAGATATTTTACACATTAAATCGACTTCGAAGTGAGAATTTATAAATCCAATTCATATCAATGTAAACCTTGATTATTATACCTACTTTGGTTTTGACTGCACTAAATTGAAAAATTGTAGGTACGCAGTTTATTTAACAAAGTATTATTATCCGTGGAAGTAGGGAAAATCGTGTAAAAAATATTTGCCCAAATTCAGTATTTAATTTATACAAACGTAAATACAATAAGTTAATATTCTTCTAATATCTCTGCGATTTTATTATAAGCTTTAATCTATTATCCATAGATTCGACTAATTTTCTATGAAATTTGAGTTTATCTTGTTTCACTCTTCCAGGAAAATTTCTTTGAGCGTTTCTTTGGAAGATGGTACTAACTAAGAATATATTAATCAAGGTTCACACCTACTATGTAAATTATAATGGGTAATTCTCAATTTAACATTACTTGTATAACTAAATATGTTATACGTATGAGGTGGGAGTATAATTTTGTGAATGAAACTGTCTATCACTTTCTTACAGTACACCTACAAGTTATTTATAAAAATATGGGACCTTTTTTCAAGATCGGTTCAACATTTCACTGCTTTTGTTCTCTGGTTTTAATCTAAAATACTGAATAAAGTGAAATTTCGTTAGAGTTCTTCTATGAACGGGCAGTGAATGGACATTGCAACGTTTTCCTGTATAACACCCAAAAGACACACTTATCCACTTAAAACAGAGAAACTATCTAAGGGAAGGAGTACGTCTTGACTGTCGCCATAAAAATGCCAACGACGGTGATGCGTCTTCGGGCTTTCAAACATTCACATACCCCACGCGGCTGTCCCGTGGGTGCAGGATCATCGTTACAGCGCGTCCGCCCATAAAACTTCGAGATTACGCGATTCGTTTTAAAGGAAGCCCCGGCCAGGAATGCGGCCCAATAGCTTCTTTTTTTGTCGGTGGCAGATAGAAGTGAGCTATATCGAACGTTATCGACTGCAGCGGATCTCGAGACTGGGTCGACTGTGATGTGCCGGTGGCTGGCAACCGGCCAAAGCCGTTTCCGTAGACAAATGTCCATTCAACCGCGGGGAAGTAAGCCTGTTTACGCTTTGCTTTCTTTACTACGTTTCCCTTTATATCACAGTCCCGGTGCGCGCCTAGACTCGGCAACTGGAAATCGGTCACGTACCCACACAGATGACCACGTGTGTCAGGCTGATCGATGCACGTGAGTAAGGTCAGACTCTCGCCGCGGAAAAATGCATCCACCGAGCCTACGCCGCAGCCGCTCAAAATTTCTGTCCGCCCTCTAAGAAATACACGCGAGGAAATATCGAAAGGTCATCTCACACGTATATTTTCCTTAACATATTTAAAATAAGTAACGCTAAATCCAGAATAACCCATTAATATATTTTTAGTTAATACCATCTGCCAAAGAAATGCTCAAAGAAATTTTGGCCACGTTTTGTCATTAACACCGCTTGAATCTCCAGTCATCGGTGTAATTACTGTGTTTCACTTCCATCATAACGGAGGCTCGCGAGCGTCGCTTCTACGGATACGATTATTTTAAACATTTGCGAAAGCGCCCATTATCGCGGCTTAATTGAGCGCGAGAGAAAAATTTGTCTTTCGCCTCGGGGGCCTGCGGAAAACTCGCTGAAATAACATTCCCACGCCGCGGAGAAGCTCCTCGACAGAGCAAACGTTCCCAAGTCAATCGCGCGAGTACCTGCCGCGTTGGCGAATAAAATCCCATCGACCGTGCGCGCGCCGTCGCGATCCTCGATAATGAAAATGATCGACTGCACATAAGATAACGCGATTCGCTTTGTGCGACTAAAAAGGCAAGCAGGGGTGAATAAGTTGTTCAAAGGATAAATCTGTTCAACGCGAGGGTGGTGCAATATGAAGGGGGAAAGGGGCGGGGAAAGCGCGATTGGAATATGAGGGTGGAACGAACGGACGGAGAATGGAGAATAAAAAATGAGTGATAGCTGAAAGCAGGCATAACGCGTGGAGGAAAAAGCTGCGAAAGACAAAAACACTATTGATTGTGTAGGAGACGGAAAAAGAGAACCACGGTGCTGGGACTCGAACCCAAGCCGTCTGCGAGAACTCTACCCGAGTTCTCTGCTCTCCGAACTCTTCTTAAGGGGTGATTGCGCCTTGTTGGGCCGAAAAGTAGGTAATTCTTTATGAATTTCTTGTTCAAGAACGGTTCGACAAATTAATTTGAGGTTGAAAAATAATCGGGTAGCCCTGGCCTTGACGAAAAGTTCTGTAAGGGTTAGTCGAAACACAAAAAGAAGAAGAGATTCTTAAAGTATATGAATGTGGCTATGGGTGGTAGTAGATTTGTTGCCGTTCCTTTTTTATTTGAAGAAGTTTTCCCGATTTTGAGGCAAACCTTTTTCAGACTCAAACCAGGGCGCTTCATCTTCTTCCAAAGGTCATTTTAACATTTTTTTATTTTTCCTAATGCATCTACTACCACTAATAGCCACATATATATAGTTTAAGAATCTCTTCTTCTGTTTGTGTTTCGGATAACCCTTACAGTACTTTTCGTCAACGCCAGGGCCACCCGATTATTTGGCAACGCTGTCTCTGTATCTGCTATATTTTTTTTCCACTGTCACACAAAAATTCAGAACAATGGTTCAAGATACAATAAAACAGCCTGCCAAATCTCAAATTAATTTGTCGAACCGTTTAGGTACCAAAAATTCACAAAGAATTACCTATTTTTCGGCCCAACAAGCCGCAATCCCCCCTTAAATCTAGCGAACGCCATACTGACTCAGAGTAAAAGGGAAGACATACAAAGCCCGTCTTATAATTTTTTAAAGCAGCGTTTTCTACCAGATTCCAGGCTATTATCCTTTCATTTGTAGACACTCTGTATAAAAGAAGCTTTTGAAACCGAAGTTTGACAACGATGGGAATAAAACTGCCCGGAGCATATACAGAAGATAACGGACAAATTGAAGCAAGGGATTATAGATGAAAAAGAAAAGGTCAGAGGAGAAAAGAGCTTTCCGTGATAAGAATAGCGAACAAAGGACAAAAGGAGGCGGAAGCGAGGCGCGAAAAGTAGGGAGAAGGTGCAGAAAACGCGCGCAGAAGATAGCAGTTGGTTCTTTCATTGGTATTATCCCTTTTTGTACCTTTTAAGAAGATTGGTAAACAGGCGGAGAATTAGAGGAGACAAGTGCGCAAAAAAGCTTGTAATAGGGGATACCAATGGTGTCGGTGATAATGAAAGCGAGTGTGATAGAAAAAGCGAAGCGAGGCGCGGAGGGGGAAGAATAACTTAGGGGCGAATATTTCCAAAGGGAAATAGAGGAGGACAGGGTGAAAAAGGAGCGGCGAAACAAGAAGTGGTAGAGAGCAACGGCTGAGGATGTGAAACGAAAAAGGTAAACAAAATGGGGTGGTGTAGCAGGGCGATGGAGGGTGGAGGAAGGTGAGCAAGGGAGTTAAAACAGTGGAAGGGGGTGGAACACCGCAGGAAGATCACGGCGTGGTTGCCTGCGGCCACACGGAAGGGATTGGCAAGGAGGAGAGGGTACGGTAGACTTTATCGAGATCCTGGATTTATGGTTTCGTAAGAGGAAGCGGGATCGCGAGTACGCGACTGCCACTGAACAGCGAAGGAGAGTAAGCCGTGTCTTTCTTTTGTTCACCCGTGCTCGCAATACGGTACGATATGCCGTGCCACGACACACCTTGCCCGTTTTTGTTCAATATACAATAGATAGGGCGTATATGATGCTAGCAGATAAAAATCACTCTGTCTGCGGCTGGTAGCTCCGGGCGTCTTGTAGCTACCGTTATGTTTCTGGATAATATTTTTAATTACGCGTTTCACCCGATAATGTGCGGCTTCCCGGGAACCACGCTAATTAAGCGCGACCCTAGCTTTTACTATCTACTTTATAAGCTGTGTAGTTTTTTCTCATTAAACGACGCAGGTACTCCTATTAACGTTTAGATGGCTGGCAGTTTCATCACACGTCGGATGTGGAATGAGCTTTTATATGAGACTAGCTGACCCATTACCCGGTTTCACCCGGAATTATAATATTTATGACGTTTCCAAAATAAACAAAAGAAAATAGCCTATAATGTAATCCAGGACGTACGTAATGTATACTCAAAATTTCTTTGGAATCCGTTCAGCCGTTTAGGCGCGAAAGAAAGACAAACAAGTAAACAGACAACGTTTCACTTTTATATATTAGTAGAGATTCTGATTTTGTTGTGATTTGAAATCGTTACCTTCTCTGAGAAGTAATACTAATAATACTAGTAACACGTGTAGTTTAATATATATTGAGGCTGGGTCCAGAATGTCCAAATGAACCTGTGTGTGGGTTACTCCGTGCCACATTGATCACAGTTTGTGATTTTGATAAAATTTATACATGCAGCCTATGTGAAATGAAGGAGAGCTTTAGACATTTTTTGGCTAGTTTCGAATTTGGTTAAAAAATACAGGCTGTCAAAGTGTGAAGCCTTTCCCTATGTCAGCGAAAACTGACTCCATAATTAAATTTCAATTTTTGAAGCGTAAGAGTGAATAAGAACCTTTCCCATGTATTTTTCACTCCCAAAAAGTACTATATGCTCATAAACAAAGGATGGGTTAAACAGTGTATTACCGATTTATTGATCTGTGGATACAATTGGCAACAGTGTGAAACAAAGAAAGTTAAGCGATCAAAAAGTTTCTACCACTTTCATCTCCGAACGCCTCCTAACACGACCGTTTTTCAAGCGAAAAAAAGTGACGGAACGTGAAACAAGAAAAGTCATGACTCTCCCGTCATATCCCCTTTCAATTTCTGTCGTCCGATAACTGGTTTCGATATGCCGTCCGAATTTCTCATGGGACAGCGTTTTTTCGCTTTTGTTTCAAACATTCTTTCCATCGAGCGTAGTTCTTTATACGTCCGTGTCTAGAAACTCCGTCGCGACGCTTATGCGTGTATCAGTTTGCAACTTATGTCGAATAGTTTCGCCCTGGGCGGTGAAATTTCAACCAGACGAAATTCATTTTATAGCGGTGTCTGTTAAACGAGTTTTAGGCCATTGAACCCGGAAATAATACAAAATATGGAGTGGGATATATAAAACTTCCAGGGGATGGTGTTTTTTTTTGTTGGTAGGCAAATTTTGAAAGAAATTATTGTGAGTGACTCGACAGATTTCGTTGCCACGAGATTCCAAAGCTTAATTTATATCAGATTTTTGGTGATACAACTTCGCTTACTTAATTACTACATTGTTTACTTAAAACTAAAAATATATGATGGTCCAATAATTGTGGTATAGCTGGGAAAGGGAGATCGTCAGAAAAAACCAGCCGAAATTGGGGAATAAAGTTTGTTCATATGAGGTTTCGTTTGAAAAAAAAACTTGATGAATTCAAAATAAATCTTCTCGAAAGTAAGGCTTCGCCCGAAAAATGATATTCTATTTCACAGTTGTATCATATCTGCTACTGTATTTTGCCAATTCTTCGTCAAATTGTTGTGCGCTACATGAATTTTTAATTTAGTCTTTCTTACATTTTATTCTATAAATTCAATTTATTTCCTGACAATACATCCCTTTCCTGGTTACATCATGATTATTAGAGCACCCAGTATATATTTTCAATTAAACAGTACTTTCTGTATATTTTTTCAAACGAAGATATAGATATGGTGATTTATTTTTATTCGCCATTTATTCAAAAATTAGTTTCGGTGCAAAATAGCTTAAAATTTTGAAATATAGTGCCGTATTTCACGTTCGCGGAGCTTCATTCTTCTCGTGAACATATACGTCCTGGATACCGTATATTTAAAGTTTAAAAATGTTCCGACAATGATAAGTGAACAGGAATTTCACCATTTGTATTCGAGAACGATTTGACAAATGCGCTCCACGTTCGGAGATTTTGCGGCTGACCACAGCGATCCGATTCTACTATCAGCGATCGGGGCCGACCAGTCGGTGAAACTGAAAACGAGATATGGAAAAACCGATCGCGTACGAGCGTCGACCATGATACCGCGAATCGCAAAGGAACAACTTTTTAGCACGGGTCAATCGAGATATTACCATCAAAATGGTAAATCACGCTTCTGAATCAGATGTTACTCTTACCCAAGTGATTCTTACGGGAAAGCTAGATTCCTACTCTTGTGCGGTTCTGCGCAAGTTGCGATATTAAAATTTGCAATTCTATTTAATATTAGAAAATGGCTAGAAAATTACTAAAAAAGGTTGTAAAGTTCTATAGCACGTGAAATAATTGAAAATTATTCACATCAACAATCAATTGAAGTCCAAGTAATGGTAGATTTAAGGAATCCTTATGGTATGAACAGTGTTAATATTATTCTGGCGAATTATCAAATATTCAAATGTCGAAGCAATATCAGTGAGGCCGAAATTAACCCAATTATTTCTTATTAAACCTTAATTATAATGATGCTCTCGAAAATCTACCGTACCGATTACTGTATTGATATATTTAAAGATTACTGGGTACCTTTATGATTATGACATTTTGCTTTCACTGAAAACCAGTCGATTTATTTATTATTAACAGATGAATAACTAAGGAACTCAGATTACTCTAGGTCCCTATAGAAATCTTTCAAATAGTCTGTTACCACTAGTTTCGATTTCTACGGTACAATAACACACTCTACAATATTCTGTCGCACTTTGCAGATAAATACGCGACAATGTTACCTATAATTTGTCACGTTCAACGACCAAAGAGGCTAAAGTCAATATTAACGCGACTTACCAAAAATTCCCCCCAAAATCTTAATTAAAGATAAGAGATACGTATCAGTCGCACCCCTCGAAATTAATGAGGACACGACAGAAAATTCATTAACTGCAGTCCCCTGGAGTCCACTCCATGAAAAAGATCATTGATTTAGGGAATGACTGCGAAATGAAGCGTCGTACATTGCAGGGTTTAGTTCCAGCTACGGGACATTTATTCCAGATACTCCCACTAAATCCGACATTGTCCTGGAAACTGCGGGGTTCCTGTGCACACGGCCAGTCCGTGGAACGACAGAGTAAGCAAAGATGCAATTTCACCAGGAAATGACAATTGTGTGGCTCTCTCTCCTCCTCCTCCTCCTCCTCTCTCTCTCTCTCACTGCCCTCGTTGTCTCTCTGTCCATCCATCTGAGCCCTTTGTCTTCGTCGACCGCGCGAAACCCCTCAACCCCTTTACATTCGAGGGACAGAGATCATCTGCGATTTATACGCGAGTCCTTCGAGGTATATACAAACGACGTCATTTATTTGAGCGCTCTAAAACGATTACTCTACTAGAATCCTTGGATCCTTGGATTCCATATAGTTACGTTTGAGATACCAGCCTTCTCTTCCGCACAGATACGTGCATACGTGTGCTACACGAAGATAATGGTACTTGATAAAGTCACTTTTATCAGCTTCAAATTGATTTTTCTACCTCAGTGATCCAAGGTTTTTCGAGAGTTTAATATAAACGTACTGGTGCTGAAGTGTATTGGTAAGATAAGTGTGCTGCGAACGAAATTGCAGGTTCTCTGAAATAACTCAAGCGAAAAGAAATTTGGCCTCGTCTACAGCGAGGGGTGGAGAGGAAATTTGATATTTGGAAGAAGGCAGGCTGCTATTTTTGTTGCCTTAAAGATTTCATTTATGATACAAATTGCAGAAAGATTCCGTGGTACAGGGGAAAGAATATTTCGAGCAGAGGATCGCTTCTTTCAAAGCCAGTTGCGTTGGAGGGTCAAGTTTATCCAAGCCAATACCAGTGGAGCCTTGTATTTTTCACGTGTGCTCACGTGATGCAGGATTTTCAAACTTTTTCATTGTCGGAATCCTATTTCAAATATTACTTTTTCCGCAGAAACCAGCCGTTCCCCTCGAATCTGCGCGGAAGTTCGTGAATGTGCCTAAGGTGCGCGATTTTCTTCGATATTAAATTTTGTATCGGAGAAAAATTTATCCCCGCAGAATCTCTGTCAAATTTCACGGGAACTCGCGTGAATCTTCCAGGAACTCGTTCGACGGGATCCAATTCGAAAGTCACAATTGTAAAGAATAAAAAAGAGTCGTTCAATACCGCGAAACAATGCGGGATTTTGATCAGCCTGTTTTCGATAGGTATAAAACATTTTTATTATTCGACGGTGATATATTATTGTTGCCCCGAAGACTGGTGCATTGTGCATTCTGTGGTGTCGATATAAAATCAGGGATGGGGAAAATTTATATATGTATAAATAAAATTTTGAATAACGAATAAAAGTAAAAAAGTTACACGTCAGTCGTTCGTTCACCCGAGTTAACTTTATTCGACACATGACGAATAATTTTGTTCAGCTTTTAGTCGAAATTTTAATTAAATAACAATTTTGCCCATCTCTGCATGAAAGGTGCACCATAGCGTATCACTGAAAACAAGTCCTCGCTTTTTAGGTCAGAAACAAATATTAACTGTGCTAAGTCGTAGTTAAGAGTACCTACTTTATTTAATCGTAGTTTGTTTAAAATAAAAACTGAAACAAATAATACACGTTGCCTTTTTCTTACCGCAAACATGTTCTTACTTATCATTCCTTTAATCGTACATAAAATTCACCAACCACATTTCACTTTAAATATTGGACACCTAGTTCCATATTTCCTCTGCATTGGCGAACTTCCTCTAGGGTGGCTCACTGATACAGTATCCCAAATACGTCTCCTACCTTCTTCCACGTTATCGTGAAAACCTCTACTATCCACCGTTGTATTGTAGATTGGGAGCAAGCATTATATATATATCATGCGCAGGGACGAGGCCAAGTCGGCTTAACACAAATTGCCCCAAACGAACAACAGAAACTTAACCATCCGGAAGTCGCTGTAGCGACAAAGAATCAGCGGAAAGAGTGGTTCGGTTGTGACCATCAATTTAGGGAGTTGTGTGCCTCGTTCTACGTTTCCTATTGCGCTAAGCAACTGTCGGGCTTAATTGGCCCAGATAACAACTATCCATTCGGGGAACGACCCAAACCTCATTTAAGAAATGGATCAGAATGAGAGAATTACCAGTGCTTAGGGCACTAGCACTCGTTCAATCTGCAGGAAGTGATAAATTAAATTACTAGAGAGCTCCTTGGGGGCTATATAAACCCCCTGCATTACATAGAGTCGTTCGTGAATGCTTAATTTAAAAAAAAAACACTCCTCTGTGCACTGAAAACTTTACTGCAATAATATTGTATAAAAAGCAAACTACTTAGTAATTAACTTAATGGCCATAAATCCATTATTCCTCTTCTTATTCTCGTTCCTACTTATCTCGAACGACATATCAGACATTAGTAGCTACTTGTGCGAGGACAATCGTTAGAAGAAGATGCAAAGTTACCGTTTTCTTTAAATAAGCGAGCATGGCCAAAAAAAGTTTCATCACTGTATAATAATTCATTTTGTAGAACGTAACATTTATCCTCTCACTCCTATGCTTTTAGAAGTAATTGAAACGATAATAGCTGTCGCACTCCGCCCAAGTGTTCCTTTGGTCAGAAACCAAGAATATTTCGTGAAAATACAAAGACCGGAAAGCAGTTTCTTCTTACCCTTACCAAAACTTCGTGGACCGGTGTTCCGTTTCATTTTCGTTCAGCTGTTATCTCGCGCTTCTATATAGTCGACACTGTGTCTTTCCGGTGCAAAGGATAACTCGTGGGAAAATTTTCGCGAATAGAAGGTACGTGATATGAGGCTCGCGGCTCAGGTGTGAACACGAGGCGAAGTAATTTCGGTTGGTAACATGGTCGATATTTGATCGAAGCCGAACAATTCTGGTCAAATTACGTTGCGCATCGCAACCATTGGCCGAGCTCGCCCTGGAACTTTCCTACTCAATTAAAAGTTATAAATGAGAGTGTTTCAGTGTAAGCCGGCTTCTTCGGCCAGCGGACCATACAGATCACGATCGAATGACTGAGCCAGCGGCCCGTGAAAGAACCTGAAACTAGGCTAATTTGGATCACACAGTAGCCACTCATTATTCTTTGTTCACTGCGCAGGCCACTTCTCCCAGAGCCAGGGGGGCGGGGAATAATGTTGCTTAAGCTTTATAATAAATAAGTGGCCGCGAATAGAAAAGAGAATAGAAAATTCCATAACTTTCAAGTCACCACAACCACCAATCCTTAATTCGTTAATTATTTTCACGCAGTTTTGTAGATATAAAAAATACTAAAAAAGGGAACGGGGGGTGGCCATGCGCGGACTGGAAGTTTATTATTTCTCTACGCAGAACTGAAAAAATAAAAATAATGAAACAATTCTGTTGGCGAATATTATAGAATTAATGACTTGTCACTTATACCCACTTACATTACTCTATGATCGTTCTTTAACGCACCGTTACCTTCGCTGTAAAGTTGGCCCGGACAATGCCATGCTCGGTATTTAAATCACGGCGAGGGATCTGATAGCAGTGATAGCGTCCAAGTAATCGTATTATTTCGCTCATTGTGGCCCAGACACTCAAGGAAAGATAACTTCAATTACAAGCATATCGCGGCAAACTCTCGAGACTCATTAATAAGATAAGCGTTCACGCGAGGGGAACGTATCAAAGTCTTATTCGCGCATTATTTTCCCGTATCTCCGCGCCGACATACGCCACGCGCGCCGAAGAGATGCATGTCTTTCTCCAACCAGCTGCTTCGTCCTGCGAACCGCCATTACCTGTAAAAAGCGGATAAAATTAAAATGCAATTAACGAGCTGAAAGACCGAAGTTTCACTTCGAAATTGCTCGGTCGTAATTATACCTCTTGCATTACCATAGCAAAGGGATGTTTCGTAAAGCGAAACCGTCGTTACGCAATTTTTTTAAATTATTTTACGAAAGGTAAATGAATCTTCGGTGGCTCTTAACGCGATCTCGGTTATATATTTAATGAACTTAGAAAAGAAGCCCTCGAGTGTTCGCGTTCTAATCCACTGGGCAATTAATTCAGAATCTTCCAATTCCTTTTGGTAAGGGAATGAAACTTTTTAAGTGAAACTAACCGAGAATCGATCGGAAAAGTTTCCATCAAACCAGTCGATTGCTTGTTTATTTTAAATCGATCCATCTGCGTGACATAATTGCCATCGCCCGCGCCGTTAAAAAGGGCGATGAAAAGGAAAACAATTTCTACTTAGTTCTTGTCCTCTCACTGTTTTACTAACGGAATTTCATTTTAAGCGTAATATATACAATGAAGTGCTAATCTAAATATTCCCCTAGTGAGTGCTATAATGGAATGTTTTCGTAAGAATGCAAATATGTACTGGCCCGTAGCCGTCATTATCAAATAGAGGTTCATTTAAATTAGAATGGAGTTTTTAACCCCTCGCTGTATCCTCCAATTGTGTTCCATTAGTCAGGGGGCACTTTTCGAATTCAGTGAATTCTCACGTCGAAATTTCTCGTAATTATTTCCTCAATTTCCTAATTCTCTATATTGTCATCGACCATGCTGACAGTGGAGGCGAAAATAAATTTACTCTACAAAGAGCTTCATTTTCCTGCGTGTCGATTTAGTAGATTGGTACACTGCCTAACATTCAAAAGCTGCTTCCTCGAAGACCGTAATAAATTGATTCAGAACGATCCAAATGCATTTGTGCGAATTCCATCTTTCAGGGAAAAAATAGTACCAGACTTTCCCCTTATCGAATTCCTATTTTGACCCGAATAGAACGCTGAGGTCGCCGCATCCCGATACTTTAGGGTTAGGCTGAAGTATTTTATCACGTTGAACATTTACACGGGATATAAAAATAAAAAGAAGAAAAATGGGGGAGTTTGTGTATAATAATATTAGAACATATGCTCTAAGATAATAATAGAATCGTGACCCAAGACTTCAGTTACCTACTGAAGAATGGATGAATAAGGGGTGTTTAACATTTCACACAGTTTGTTTAATTCTGTATGGGATTTTCTTTTTTCTTAAAAGAAAATTACTTTTTCACAATTTCGGTATTGGACTTCGTGTTATTTATTTAGAATACTATATTTTTATTTTTAGCACATTCAAAACAAAGCTTACAAACTGAAGATCATATGTTATTTTATTTGAAACAATTAACTGAAGTAGACAATTATTTCGAAATAAATTATTTCGTTTTTACACAAAATACCGTTACTTTTATCAAGTTATTTTTAAAATAGAGAAAAGTAGTTATCCAAATAATTCAGTTTTTCAAATATTAGTCTTTATTTTGTATTTGAAGCGTGCACTGAGGCACGAGGTGATTCAAGAAATTCGTTTAAAACTTCATCTCAGAAACTTCCAACTTCTAACTTTGTCCCCTAACTCACCTATCATATGTACAACCCATCTTCACATAACAATTACTTGTGTCAATAAGAGTAAACTAATGGAAACTGCAATAACCAAATGAACCGTGAAACTTTGCCGTAGTATTCGTTTATAGCAAACAAATAAAATTAATATTTATTGGCATGCATATTTCAAGTTACTGGAGCCAATGTAATCTTCAGTAATAAAACATTACAATTGCTAGGTATTGAGTTCTGCATAGCAAAACAAGCGCAAATAACTAAATTATTAAGGCGAATCCCTTTTTTACTTCTGCTCGATTGGTTGGTCCACGCAATGAATTTTGTACACATAGGTGAAACCCAATATACATATATATACTCCATACTCTAGTTTGCTGTAACTGTAACACTGTTGTATTGATCTCTCGAAAACAGAGGACTATTAATACATACTGAGACACACTTGGATCGGAGATAGCGAATGTGTGAGAAAGCCATAATCGTTGCCAGCTCCACTTCGTCGTGGATCGATCGCGAGGACGGTGCCAGATTTTGCATCTCGTCCGCCTGAATTGATTAACCAACAATAAAAGCTTAAATTGGCCATCGAGTTGTAAGGTGATGGGATCGATTTCTCAGCATATCGAAACTGTTCACCTCGATACCCGTTCTCGTGAGGAGAAAAACCTGAGTGAGTACATTACTCACGATATGCTGTAAATAATACATTCAGAAAATTCCCGCGAAGAAATTTATATTTTAATGCATAACACGACTAGCTTAAGTTTTTAGACACTTCTAAAGATGCAGAATAATTCCATTATTTGCCTTTCAATGCGTTACATCTCGTGGTCGTTACATACCAGTTTTATACATATTTATTGTTTTTGAAATTCTCATTCCACTCTTGTTGCGACTTCAGGATACATTAGTAGCTTTTGCGTTTGGAATAGGATTGTAAGTTTTCTTTTTAAAGGGCAACACAATAGTAGCATTTTATGCAACTGTGCGATTAAAAATATTCACCAAATTTGCGAGATTTTATTGCAAACATTTTAACATCAATTTCATTTTTCGAATAGAACTGCATTGGCTAAAATACCGTGACATGACATCTCATAAAACTTTTTCATTTTTAATCTCACGATAAGTAGTTTCAAAGAAACATACTTCAATGGAGCACATCGAGTAGATAAAACTAACTTCTGCGCTCATTTAATGTTTCTAAAGTTTTCAACGTCACATTTACTTTTCCAAACGAAATGGTCTTCTCTCTGAGTTGGTAGCTCGTCAATTAACACAAACACTGTCATTAAATATATATTATTATGCGTTTCAAAATGAAATGGACCAGTCATGTAGATAATATGCGAACCTACTGAATTGTTTGACATACATTACATCACGCAACTCGTAAAATACCATATCTTTAGCGATCAATTGCGATTCCCAAAACAGTGAATTATTTTGCTTTCAATGGTGGAGGAAATAATCCGTATTCAGAGCTGATATATTGTGTTCCAATGAAGTGTTTCATACCAAAGTTCATTTTCGTAATTTAGTTAAGGAGCAGGAGCGTGTCGTAGTTAGTTCGGGACACTGCGTAATCAGGGACGTTAATTTTTAAGTGTTTAGAGAAAGTGCAGTTCAACTTCCTGTCGTAAGCCGTTCTCATCAGGGCCTCCTTTGTCTGCGTTCCTGAAGAGTGTCGCAGCGGCGTTCATTCGGCAAGATTCGCTCTACTAGGTAATCCGGAATCACCATCGGGCCAAATGTCGGCAGAAAGTTAGAATCTGTGAACAGCAGCGTCAATCTGAGTGAAATAATCAATTAGTCCAGCAAGTTTTCACAGTCTTCCCTCGCTGCGAAGCTCAAGCTAACTTTTGGGAAAATTTGCTCGACGAAAGTATACCAGCGAACAACATTGTTGGAGAATTTACTGTAAGGAAGTCATAACGCATGTAAAGAAGTTATAACGCCCAATGCGGGAATATTGAATACGACACTGGGCATCGCTCGCAGTCTTGGAAGGCGAGGCCCAGTAGGATGCATAAGATATACAATGTATCTTGGACGCCCGAAGAAGGCCGATGACGTCAGGGTCATCGACGAGAGTTCGAGAGGCTGCGTCATAAGGACGAGAGGCATTCGTGTCGACGACGCTGAGTTGTACGGTTTGACGACGAGACAGGGTTATTGCTTACAAATCAGAAGTGGGATAGACTATAACGCGCCCGTGAATAAGTTTTCCGTTATTTTCTTTACGTTTGTTCTCGTGTTTTTCCTCGTTCCTTTTTCGGGGTGAGAACCGTTAAAGCTTGTGTCAAAAAGTGACCAAAACTGTGACAGCCACGTGTTGCGCTAAACATGGGTCGGCATCGTTCCCGTCGAGATTCGAACCGTAGCGGGACGAAAAGGAGACGAGAGCGAACTTCCAGTTCATCATCAAGTGGAGGATCCGAGAGGAGACGAAAGGAAGACCGATTGGCGGAATTGGAACGGATGGTAGAGCGATTGTCTCGCGGGACGCCATCGCAGAGCCGGAGTTCAAACGTCCGATCGGGGGACGAGCAAATGATACCTCGTTTTGACCCATCCAAGGACGACCTAGTGATAGAGAAATGGGTTGAACATGTGGATGGATTAGCGGACCAATACGATTGGGATGACCGATCCATAATGAGACTTATCGCACCTCGGTTACGAGGCCACGCAAGATATTGGTACGACACACGTCAACAGGTTGCCGCGACTTGGGCGGAGACGAAGGAGTTACTGATTCAGCAATTTCGTAAGTCCGTTCCATTTTGTAAATTATTTAAGGAAGCCGCGTTATATGAGACGAGACCAGGCCAATCTCTAGGAGATTACTGTTTCCGAAAATTGGATAAGCTACGAAAGTTAGATATACCCATCCCAGACAAATATCTTATCGATATGGTCATCGGCGGGATTAGTAACGAACATATCGCCAGAACGGTACGGTCGGCGCAACAAACGGACGCGAACTCTCTTTATTCGTACATGGTAACGTTAGGAAAAGTTCCGACGGGCGACGAATCGCGACGGGCGTCCACGCGTTCCAACGGCGCTGGATATTAATTAGTAAAAAAATAGTCGACCTAAGGGCGCGCGACGGTGCGTCGCTTAGGCGATTAAACGAAACGGGTGCTAGTAGTGCGACGGTACTACTGCACCGCAGGTACGGTGGGGAGTGCAACGGCACTATCACACTATAGTTACGAACAGTCGACCTAAGGGCGTGCGACGGTGCGTCGCTTAGGCGATCAAACGAAACGGGTGCTAGGAGTACGACGGTACTACTGCACCGCAAGTATAACGATAATAACTACGATCGATGGAGACAGATACAACGGCATCGTGTAAGGAAGTCGAAAGGAGATAGACCGACTGGTGGGTAGTGCGACGGTGCTACGCCGCAGTGGTTAACGATACCTGGCCCAAGAAGACACAACGGTGTCTTACTTCGGCAGTTTGCTGGTGGTTGACCATTGACGTATGGGTAGGATCGAAAACAACACTTCTACTGCAGATACCATGAGCCTGGGGACAGACTCAACTGTCAGGAAGGCCGAGTGTAAGGAAGTCATAACGCATGTAAAGAAGTTATAACGCCCAATGCGGGAATATTGAATACGACACTGGGCATCGCTCGCAGTCTTGGAAGGCGAGGCCCAGTAGGATGCATAAGATATACAATGTATCTTGGACGCCCGAAGAAGGCCGATGACGTCAGGGTCATCGACGAGAGTTCGAGAGGCTGCGTCATAAGGAGGAGAGGCATTCGTGTCGACGACGCTGAGTTGTACGGTTTGACGACGAGACAGGGTTATTGCTTACATTACCGTAAGCGAATGAGGAAATTCCGCTGCATGGTATCGTTACAGCGAAGAAAAAGGAGAAAAGGGAAGACTCCTCCTTTTCTTCCTTCTATTTTCTATTCGCCCCTTCTATAGTAATGGACACTGTGCTGGTGGAGAGTCTCGTTTGCTGTCGCGTGGACGTTCCAGGACTTTGCAGAAACGCAAACTGCCTGTTGTTGATGCTAGTTCTTACGATAGCTTCCTTTCGTTACCTTTTTCACTTGCACTCAATTCACATTTTTGAAAGGGCATTAGCTACATGAAATTTAGTGAAGAACATGGTGCGAGGAATAACAAAAATAATAATTTCAAATAATTTCAGATGGACAGAACATTTTCTATAACTTGAGATATAGAAACTAAGTGTTATTAAGTAACTTCTAATGATTATGAGAGCTAACAAGTGTTTTATCAGAAAGAAGAAATTGGAAACTAAACTTAATCTTTTGTCCCAAGTTTTGTCTCATTTTGAAACGAGACAATATTAATAAAATGTTCCATGGTTAAATATATAGTGTCATTAAAAAACATATTATTTCTGAGTCCATATGCACATACCAATAAAAATCAAAAAATAGCCCTTGATAGCCGTAAATTCTGTTCTGGAGTTCGTGGTAAAGTGTGTCGCTCCGTTTGGAGTTGCAGCCAAATTAATACCTTTCGGAGTAAGGCCTACGAAATAACGGACTTTATGATATCGAGCCATTTACTGTCACAGGAAAATTTAGCGTGACCCGAGATCATAGAACTTTACTTCACACGTTGCCTAGCTTTAAGACCACAGATACCGATATCTGTGCTACAGCTAGGCCAAACGTAACTGGCCGCTTAGAGCCATTGAAGAGTCATCCCCCCCTCTATCTTCCAATTTATCAACCGTTATATTTTTCTCTGATGATACAAACCAATGACAACAAGAATATATCGTCTGTCCGTTACACAGGGAATTAAGCTGACATAGTGGAAATTCAGAGTCCTGTTTGTTGCATCCAACTGTAGGAAACTTAGGAGCCACTGAATGGGTGTGCGTTAGAGCGTGTTCAAAGCATATTAGAGCAAGCCTTATCTGCTACTTTACTGTTCATTTTGAAGAAAAAGGAATTAACACGCGGCCACAAATTTAGATTTCTCTACAGCAAGAACGTTGCTGAGGAAACCTTGAACACGTCAGGATGTTTAGAGATATCCCTGCTAATCCTGAACCTGCATAGGACGTCTAAAGGTGATGTGTGACTACGAGTCACACTAATTTTGCCTGTGACCAGAAGTGCAAGGACCTGTTGGGTCCCTCGGATTGAGCTTATTCATTTGCGTGACCGCAAGCTGTACTAATCTTAGCTGCGACCGCGAGTAGCATGGCTACGATTGATGATGCCTCTTCTGCAACGCGAATGGGCAGTGACTAATAACTATTTGCTTGACGAGTTACTTAATTGTTTGACTTATCAAAATCTCGACCTACATGCTTGCGTGTGGGAAGCTGAAATCCACGGTGGAAATACAAGAAGGTAGGAAGAAAATATAAAGTGTTGAGAAGATTGGGAATTTAAAATGTAATGTAAGGTGTATGTGACCAAGTAATGTAATTTAAAAATGGAATAGTTTCCCGTGAGGATTAATAATGTACCATAACGTATCCAATTAATCTAGAAACACATTTCTGAGGAAGTATATTTACTACAAACAAAATAAGTTTAATAATAATTATCAGTATATGCATAGGTAAATGTTCGGTAATAATGAAACTTAATACATAATTGATAAATATTCGACGTAACTTTATTTGACCACGCAAATTGTCTTTCGATCTCTCTTCGAGCTAAGGACTTGGGCTGTTCGGCGGCAGCTTCTGATTTCGGTTCGAGAGGCATACAGTGTTGCTTGCGGTGGATTATGCGTTCGTGTTCGTGTTCGTTAGAGAGAACAGAAAATGTGGCAACCATGCGTCAAAAATTCGTCAAACATAGAGTACCTGGAGATGTACAACTTCTTTTTGTCGACCGCAATAGTTTTATTATGGTCCGTTTGGGGACGCTTCGATCGATTCGGACCATAACAAAAATGAGACGGCAGCCTTAAACACTCTCTAATTCCATGTGGCCTGCACAATACTTCAAATTCGCCAAAATCCCTATCATTCGGTGCAAAAAGTGATCTACTTGACGTGGAATAATCCAATCATCATATTAACTATAAATCTACACTATTCCAATGCAAACAGTGACACAAGCATACATTCATACATCTAATATAAATTCCACTACTGTTTCTTCCAGAACATACGTTTGCGGAAGGAGATTTCTCTTCAACAATCCGAATCCAGAATTCCTCCGAGTTCAAGCTCGGTTGTAAGCATCTGTTTATCAGAAACCCGTGTAACTGACTTTTTCTTCCCCCACCGGGAGGCGAACTTCCCGAAACGAGGAGTCACAAGTGGTAATGGGGTGGTGCGAAGAAACGAACATTCCAAAGGACCGTTTCGTTCGACCCAGCCGGCCCTCCGTTCATTGGCAGTTTATTAGCCGCAGGGGAAGCACGTTTTCGGTCGGACGCCAGTTCCGCCGTGGTAATTTACGGGCAGAATTATCGAAATATAGGGTTATGGCAACGGGTTGTAGGCGCGCGGGGCCACCTGCGAAAATATATAGCCGGCCGTTCTCGAGTGTGGCGCATGTGTGGCGACGAACACGAGACTCGTTATTAACTCCCAGCGACGCCGCTTGGAAAAAGGCGAGCTTGCCTAATGAAATATTAACGACTTGGAAGATATGGGTTTCCACGGGAGTTTAAGCCGCGTAATAAACGCCCCTCGTCCGCCCTCGACTATCTATCTCGCCTCCTTCCTTTGTCGGAGTCCATTCCTCCCACGAGATTCGTCGCGCGAGCCGCTCTTGTCGTCGTAATAAATATTTTTCTTCCACTCTCCCCATCGTCACACCTATCTTTTTATGCGTGACAATGGTCCCGCGTTAATATCGCGGTAGGAACACCTTTCAGGGGCGCGTAACAAATTACCTTCGCGAATCTACCACGGCACGAGGGGCGTTTACAAACGGAAGCACCGTTGGTATCGGGTTCGTGTGTTCTCCGGGCCGAAACAGGTAGCCAAGGATCCCTCGGCAGAGCGCAGCCACCTTGTTGTCCGTGTAGACCTTGCCTTTTCTACTGGCTACGCTGGCTTGTTTGTCTCGCCATTGAAAGGCGGAACGTGGATTGGGAATATCCTTCAAAGGAGATGACCTATCACGCGAGGGGTGGAATATTCCTTTCTGTTTTTCTCCTTTCATACGCGCGATAGCAACGGGATGTAATTCAACGTCCAGGGATAAGAAAAGCGAGAGGCGAGCAGCGGCTGGAGGAAAAAAACGTGCCGCCTCAGCGACAGTCTCACGACCCAAGGTCACGTTGGAAAACAAGGGGTTAGGTGGTCGATTATATGCCCGACCTATTCTACTGGTTTCTGTCCCGTCGGTTCTCTGCCTCGTAGCTTCTAGCATGGCGCGTGTAAGCAGCAACGGCGTCCAAGGACGCGATAAAAAAAAGACAGCTACCTTGTGGTAACCCTAATTTTTTTTAGGCAACCGATTTGTCCGAGAGTAAATGGCCCTTTCTATTTTATGGTGTGCATTAGGATAGTTCGAAACAGAGAAATGTCTGGTGAAAGATCGACCTTCATTCCTGATTCCGAGTGTGCTTCATCGCTTTGCTTCATTCGTGTTCGCTGCAGTTGTGCAGGCCACCGTCGCGTCGTCTCCAGAGGAATTTCATTGTTGCTTTTATCCTTTAATAAATTGCCAGATTTGTTTCAAAGCCAAAATTGTGTAGGTAGTTTTACAACGCAACATGCTTATTCACGTTGTTACCTCGGGCCATTTAAACTTCTTTCGCGTATTTATGACCACTTGTTAGCTCTTTCGCTTTACACCGCTTGTTTACTTCCCATGAAACGTATTTCATAAGGCGAATGCCCTGCAGAAGTCACTTAACCCTTCGTGGGCACCCGGGGTGTGTCGCAACCCAAGAGCAACTTTCGTGTTCAAATGGCAAGCCTTTATGACTTCCAAAGGGGATTTATCGGGAAAATAAATAAAAATATGGCTTTTTTCCACAACCGTGGAAAATCGCTCTTCTTGAACAACAAATTTTATCATATCAAAATTTACATTTCTAGAGAAAGACTATTGGAGCATGATTATATGAGTAGATCTGTAATTGATTTGTCACACAGTGGGTTGAGGAGATTAATTAAAAATTAATATTGACAGACTGTGGCTTATTTCTTATTCGGTTTTCGTATACTTTAGACCACTTTCTCCAAGTGTTTGTAAATTAAACTTAAAATTATAGCCGGTATCTCAATCACCAAGTTTGTACATATAAATGCACATGTAAAGTCTGCTAGAGTTGCTAAACAAACGCTTCGACACAGTAAATTTCCGTTACAGGTGTGCAGAAATTACTTCGTCGAAGGAAGGAACAGCCCAGCGTGGAACGAAACGGATTTATGCTTCAAGAACCAGGATGTAAACAACGATATATGTAACTACTGTGAGTATTCGGCGTTTGCTTCCCAAGTGCATGTATGTATTTAGTTGCGTGCGTGTTCATGAAAGGAAACGGAAATTTCTCATCAAACAGCCATGATTAATAGAATACAGATCTATCAATCAGATTAATGCTTAAGAATTTCTATTCACGTACATTCCTCGATAATAAAATAATCGTGGCTGCTCTAAAACGTTCGTGAATCTCGCGTTGAAAATACCACTCAATTTACAACACAGAATCATGTTAGCGCAATGAAAGATCTCCAATGGCCGTTTGAATATCGTAGTTAGATCCTCGCCAGGATTTGGACGTAATAACCGCTATAGTTAAGAGTAATAAATTGGAACAACGACTCTCCAACGGTTGCCAAATGGGTTTCGATATAAATCCTCGAAGAGTTATCCGCGATCTTCTTCGATAAAAAGCTCTGTATCGATGTATCGCGTTGGACATTTATCTTTAGACTCAACGTCGAGAATGTTTTGTTTCTTAATTCGTGCCAACTGCCAGGCGAGTTTCCGCCGAGTAGAGCTGAGATCTCACTTCGTTTCTTAATTCATTAATACTTTAGAAAGGTTCGCTTTAAACTCACCCTCGAATAACGAATACCGCGGTGAGCAGTCGGGACCAAAAATAATTGCGGATGGGACATTTGTGCAAAATGGAACGTACAGCGATTAAAATCTAAAAGCTTTTGCAGGGAAATACGTACATACGTTTCGAGTTTCCGATTACAGTAATTCATCTGTATTGGGGAAAGCATTAATTGTGATTTCATAATTGAATAGAAAATAATCCTATCCCGACGCGTAGAATTCACCAAACATTTTGGAACACGTTCATCGAACAATCTCCGGGCCGATGATAAATTTCGACGGTTTAGCGACGAGCGAACGATACACGATACAAATATTACTTGCTATTTAAATCTGAGCTTATGCAAGAGTCGATATATGTAATCAACTCGTTTCGATAGCTCCAAAATTCTTATGAAAGGATATTTAATAGGCTTTTCCGTGGCTTTCATAACGCTGGCTCATTCAAAATCATATGGAATAGTAATTAAACGACAAGCAACAGTGTAATTACTTTTATAACTTAGGTACATTTACAATGACGCATGGCACATCGAAGCACTTCTGCATAAATAAGTTCAGACTTTCTGTAAATTGGAATCTTGCGCAAAATACAATGTAAAGTTCCAGCTCATTTCACCTTCATGGGGAATTTAAACATTAAACGAAATTAAATCCACCAGCCAAATGCACGATAAAAATGATTAATTGACGAAAGCAATCAGTTACCCAGGATGTTTATTACAAAACCCTTCATAATGAATTAATTGTAACGTTGTAACGTAATATAATATTTCATGTAACTTCAACGGCGAATTTGATTGACTTTAATTTGCAACCAAATAATTTTATTTACTCTAATGTTACGGTAAATTCAGTGATTATGAGCGTTGCGAAGCTTTTGACGTCGAAACTACTACAGTGTTTGAACGAATAAAATTACAGTAATGTTATAGCAATGTTCCATAACAATACCTCATGTCACATTTTACGTTAACGAAGGATTCATTTGATTAAATATCCTCGTCCAGCTTTTAGTAGTTTTGCGTTGCCAAAGTTCAAATTTAATTTCTGTTCAGAGCTATTAAATTCTGGCACCCATTCATTATTTCATTTCAATCAAATTTGCAGGCAAATCAATAATGAGTAAATATTTAATGTAAACACGGTATAGTCCTTAAAATGTAAAATTTAATAAAACTAACTCTACAGCTTTATTAAAATACATAGACTTCGTTCGATTAAACAGCTTTGAAAACTGTCAGTTCAGAATGAAATGCCTTGTTTTCCTTTTTTATCACACTTGTGATAGAGTTATTAAACGCTCGTCAGCGCGAGTGACGCTAGCAGGGGGTTAATAAACGTGAAATCGATTTCGAGATTCGTTCACTTCAAAGTCTGGACTGCTCTGATCAAAACGGAAGGAAATCCAGCTTCCTCGCTGACCCTCTCAATTCCGACATAGAGATCCATTTCTGACAGTACGTTTTGGAAAATGTGACATCGATACTGATACCATTCAAGTCGCTTGGAAATTTCGAATTCATATGTCGAACGAGATCCGCTCGGGATCTTCGTTCGGAATTACAAAAGCGTGTTAATGGAGATAGCTGCTGCCCTGATTCGAGATAGCCAAGTTAATGTTATTTATTTATTAAGTTCTACAAGGGAGGACCCTTTATATATTAAATGAAGGTAGCTATTAGTTATGAGATATATTAGCTTCCTATCTTGCAACCACTGCTTTACGTAATTCAGATTATGACACTATAAACACACCTAAATGTTTCTTTTCACAGAGAAAAATTTCTCACTTTTCTTTCAGGTGTGTTAAAGTTCATTAATTCAAGACGGTGGGGATATGATGTATGCTTATTTAGTAATTTATGTATAATAATATAATAATGTTAGATATAATATCAGAGTCTAGAGTCTAGAGTCTAGAAAAAGTCCAGCTTTGTAAAGCAACGTACTTGAGAAATTAAGATATAAATTTTACAATTCATTGTTTCCTCCAGTAATACTTTCTTTCCATTGAAGAAACATTGTTACAAAATAGACTTCCATTTTCTATAACACGCTCTAAAAATCTCTATTGTTCAATCGTGACTTTTGCGAAACCATAATATATAATTAAATGGTAACCATTTAAATTGAATAGTTCATTTGTGCCACGAAAGTTTTCAGTTTCCTTTAACACAAAGTGGAAATGTATGAGAAAATGAAAAAACCTCACGATCGCGCGATGACAGTATATCGTATAGTATACCTACTTCCAAAATTTTTATTCAATTCGTAACATTAGATTCCAAGAGATCTAGACAGCTCCAAACAAAAATTTCGCACCCACTAATTTAAAATAAACGATTGCACATAATATTGCAATGATTTCTCTTTCTTTTTGCTCTTCAAACACTGCATTTTTAATTATTTTATGGATCACAATGCAGAAGCTATTACCTAACTCAAAAATAATATTTTATTTTCCTTAAAATTGCAACTAACACCAAATAAAAACAGAAGCCAAAAATACACTAGACTTTCGAATTTCTCTTTACCATAACAAACTCAATGTTTCCTAGGAATTATTCCACCAAAAAGTACTCTGCCTCTTTCGACCAGAACAGAGACTTCTCTACCTACGCTCGTATAACCAACGAACATTTTTCCAGTGACACCGACGCAAAAAGTGACACAACCAATTTACCATAAAAAAGGGCATAGAGTACCACAGATTTGATTCGCGACGAACCCAGTCAACGGAAAATTTCTCCTGGATCCCGCCCCGTTTTGCAGGGCGCGTGATAAATTGACGCCGCATTCGAAATTTCGGGGGAAACGACGGAATCACGGTCGAGTCGTAATTCACACACTGGCCATCGTGGCGATGTGAAAACGAGAGCGCGTTTTACAATTGCATCCGTGCTCGTTTCTCCGTACGCTCGGGCACGATCGATCGCCTCCCCCTGCTCTCCTCTAAACGATCCATATTAATGGAAACGACGCGACCTATACGTAAGCACCTGGAAAAATAATCGGGTGACTAACAGACGGACGCTTTCACCGAAAGATTCATGGGATTGTTCGGCTATCTTTCGAGATTAAGGAGCTTTGTTGGCTTTGTTGGCTGTGTGAGGCGAATACGAGCGAATGGGACTGCCACGACCGCTGAATCTGTTTGCAGCTAGAGTGCTGCTGACGTTTAGAGTCAGCTACTATATCACATCAAATAAGTGCACTTTGTTCTCTCAAAAGCAGTATGCAGTTCGTCCAATCGCTGAGTGAACATCCAAAGTATTCTATAAGTTAATATTTAAATTTTAAAGTACTTAAATTTAAATATTGCGCTATTCTTCTGTATTTGTTTGTAATAGTAAAGTGAAAGGAAGGGTTCACACCCATTTTTCCCATTTTTCTTTGGAACGCTTCAATCGCTATTACACGTAACAGTACGCACGCGCCTCTAAACATTTGGACGTTTGTTGTGTTTAGGATAATTCTCTCGACCAACTCACGGAACCTAATTCACCTAATTCACGAATGATCGATGGAAACCCAGGCCCGAATCGTGGTTCCGTGAGAGGCGGGCGTCGAATATCGGTCACGCGTGTGCGAGGTGTGTCGCGGAATCGTACGAAAATACAGTGGACGAGTCGGAACTCCATGGGCGAGATTGGTTAAATCGCGACGAAATCGCTTCAAACTGAAACTGTGCGTCCCGATACGATTAACTGGAATATTGTCCGAAGCGAAACGCGATCACTGTTTAAGAAATCGTTGATGAAATATTTTCTTTATCATAGTATGTGAAATTTCTCTGGGAGGTTCGCTGCCCCAAAAATTGCCACGAAATAGTACCTATAAACAAAATATTTAAACAGCAGAATTTGATGTGCTCCAGAAACTAATTGTGGATTCATGAACGTGATTTCTTTGTTATTTATGACTTATGACGCGTGGAATTTGGGGTACCTTTAGGTTTGAAATGCTTATTAAATATTCTTCTAGGAGCCAGAAATAGTACAAATCTAGATTGCCATTCAGGTGCTCTTTGTTTCTTAATAGTGATTGACGTATTGGGGGATTGAGAATTCGCCTCCTAAAATTAAAGGTGTCGAGTAAGCCGCACAACCTATTTTTGGCAGACTTGCGGAGGGCGTATGTAAATTTCAGGAAGCCACTCAAAAATTCGTTCAAACATTTTCATAGCTCGAGGTCTACCCGTGAGTTCTGGGGACCGTCTTGGAAGGAGGCGTTAGGAATTCATGTCCAATATAAGACCGCCTCTTACAATCAGAATTATTTAACCTTGTGCGACAGGATTCCTTGAACTTTGTATTACTTGATCACTTTAGATTCTCCTTAATCTCGAAGTTCTAACTGGAGGTTTAAAGTTATTGGACAAATGATCACTTTTGCCTTTCGACGAGATAATAATGTGTTTTAATTGGTCTGTTTTTCCGAGAAGATAAACAAGCTTTCGAAGCGTAGCAGGAAGCTGACGCAGAAAGGAGAAGCATGCTGCAAGTTTCTTGTAGTGGAGGAAACAGAACGGCGAGCATTGCATGGGAAAGTGGACGTTTTCAAGGGCTCTAAGCGCTTTCAATCAAAATAACCGCGGCGGAAGAAACGGAGCTATGTGGCTGCTTTCCGTTTGTCTTCCGAATAGAACAGATTTTAATAAATGAATAAGTGGTCTCTTAACGGGTCGCTGTTGTAATTATTCTAAGAATTAATGTTGGAGCGACTGGAAAATGAGTTATAAAACTTTGGTAAACAATTCCACTTAATGGCAAAGAGTTTGTCGTACACGTCGGACAATTTATCCCCATGAAAACGTAGCCAATCTCATTAAGTGGCGATTGAAGCTTCAACGTAAGATTGAAATATTTCCTCGTTTATACAGGGTACCGTCTACCGTGAAGTGGAGTATTATAATTCTCTAGAAAAATATTGCGCACGAGCAATTTCGTTTCATGCGCGAAACGTGACTGTAATTTCAAAGGTTGCTCCCAGACAAGTATCAGAAAACATAAGAGAGAAAGACTTTTGTCCGCAATTTACTAAGAGTATATTATTTAGAATTCTAAGTGCAGACTAGCTTTGCAAGAAGTGGCAACAGAATGAAAAAGTTCGGGGTTAAATAGCGGGGAAACGTATAACAGAAACACAACTATAGAAATAAAATATACCTATTGTTATCTTTTACGATAGATAGCATAAAAAGATTAAGTCTATGCCACGCGTGGAGTACGAGTGAGAATAAAAACAATGAAGCTTAATCAACTAACAAACAGCTGAATTTATTAAAATATATTTGATATAAATTGAGCTTTAAAGGTTGTGTAATTTATTTGATGGTTTATTAGAAATATTTAGATAACACAATCAGTATTACCAAATTTTTTTTGGACTTATGTTCAAAGTATTTTACCCACTTAGAATCTACATACTACTACTATTACTAAGCAAAAATATATTTTCACTATGGCAGGGTGAATATTCCAAATTTGGAGCTGCCCCCTTTTTGCATCAAGTTGTATAAAGATCCACTTATCTCGGGTAGATAATTACATTAAACACCAATAGCTATTCTGATATAAACCCACGTATTAATACATGGAAACATATCAAAGAATATCAATCTACACAATCTTAGAAAAATTATGTTGAAATATGCTTACCTACCTACTAAATTATAAAATAGTCTCAAAGTTCATGTTTTTGATCATAATCATCTGTACTAAAAACTACAAAACGATTAACCAGTCAACTCACAATTACTTCGTTTTAACACTGACTGCTACTTACAACTGAATTTCAGCAAATTATGAAGCTGCCACCTTTCTGCAGCAAAGTCTTCAACTACTCAAGCTGTACCCATAATGCTTTAATACTTCCTTCATCGTCAGCTGTGTTACCTATCCCTGCCATTTAACAATATTTCTGCACCATAAACAAACAATTCACAAGATGAGCACAGTTTGTAAAACGTGGGAATATATATAAACAAAACAAAATGGATTATTCAGCCCTTTCACCCTAAATTCGGCTATGCACGTATTTCGTACTACGTCATCCTATAGCGGCATTCAAACGTCCTCGAGGGGAAATGCAGCCCCTCATGCTGCAATGGTCCTTCATACGACAGTATGCAAATCAGCACGCTCGAACAGTTTCACAGCGCCCGGCAGTTCTTCGTGTCCGACCTCTTCCGCATCGAATATTTCGCGCTACTCGCGATCCTTTCTTTCCGCCGGTTCGTGATTCCGAATAAGTGCAGTTTCTTAATGCATTCCCAGAATGAATCTATTCCACCGTGAAACCGGCGCGGCGGCGGCCAGCGCCGGGTCAGCTCCCTCGATTTTCCAGCCGAGCAAAGGCGGAGGTCTATTTTTGAATGTAGAAAACCCCGGATGGCGCGGCGGAGAGGACTCCGCCATTTCTGCAGCGTAATATTGCATTGGCCCGCAGATATTACGTCTCACTTCGGTGACAATAGGTGGACGTATGCCGCATGTGCGGGCAAGAAACGCGGGCTTGTCGCGAACGTGCCCAAGTCCGAGCGACGAATGTTTGGATCAGTGATCACTCGCTATTCAAGTCGGCACTCGGAGCTCCGCGGACCTCGTAATGTCCAATTTCGTTTGGTCCCCGACCAACGTCCCATTTTTTCCCTTCGCCTGACGCAATGAAAATCTGGCTTCAGAGCTCTCCGCGCTCCATTGAATTCTATTTTCATAACTTTTACGCAGTCACGTCCGACGAGGAGCAGCGCCAGGACGGTCTACGGTTGAATCGAGCTCCGGGAATCTGTCCTTGCTCTTGAACAACAATGGGCCAACGAAGGGGCCGCTTGCTCGCAATGGATTCTGTCTGACGTCTACGTACGGGCCACGGCTGTCCATTCGTCCATGGATCAACAGATTTCGCTTGCTCTCCCCCCTCGACGTCGCTTTCCCCGCCGATCTCCGGAACTAGTTCACCATTCTTCGTGTCATTTCTTCTTCGAGCGATCTAGCCTTTCTTCCGGCCCTTTTTGTCGGAACCTTGTCGGAACGTTGGCCAAGCAGCAACGGCCATTTCCATTTCAACTGTAGTGGACCACGTTCTTTGTGCCTTGATAAGGAATGCCGATTTCTTTAATAGTTTCTGGAGCTATGGGCAGGAAGACACTGCTTGCTTGAGGTGCTGGTGATAATGAAAGGGGTGGTGTAATTGAAACGGTAAAAGGGGAAAAACGGGAATGTCCATTTTTCGTGATTTTGCGATTTATGGCATATTTTGTTGGCGGCAACTGGGACTACAGAACTGTCAAATCAGAAAGGGTTGCTAAGTTCAAATATCCCAGTAAGGTAACGTTAGAGATTTAGTATAGGTACCGGTTAAAAACAGGAAATGTCCACATTGCACTGGAACTATACGAAATGTCCCCAATCTCTGCTTAAGAATAAGCTTCTATCATCAAGGTAAAACAGAAAATTATTTAGGGTGAAAATTAAATTCGTTGATCCTTTTTTCTTTACTGGTGGAATAAAGTATTGAAATTTAATTTTCTCGATATAAAGCTGCTTTGTGACATTCCCTGTTTCCCCCTTGCCTTTCAATTGTTCAGGAACTGAAACAAATTGCAATATTAAGGATAGCCTAGCCATACTTACATCTATATCGTAAAAGTACCTAATCAAATTTAAAAAATATGTGAGTCCATGCGACTTTAAGTTTCAAATAAAAAAAAGTAAAATTGAGAAAGCACATAAAAGAAAGCAATTACAATTCTATAACTGACAGTCACTCCTTTTTCCGTTTTGTTATTTATGAATTTGTAGGAAATCAATTTATGTGAATATAATCACCGATTCGTTACTCATGAAACTAATAAAATTTCACGAAACTATGGTACTCAACAGCTCTTGTCTCACGCAGAGAAATACGCTAAGAAATATCATCTGTTTAATGTTCACCCAGTGAAATAAGAAACTGCAATGTTGGCGAAGAATATCCTCGGTCACAAATAACTTTGCGCGCGCTGTGGTTGTGTGTCGAACTCCGAATCTGCGCCTCTAGTGAACCTTGAATTTGTTTGGAACTCGTAAAGGAGACTTCAATCAGCGTTCCCTCAGATAGGAAGTTCGCTAACTGTATAAAGATGCCAGAGGAGAATGTAGAGATAGGTTCGTCAGTTTCTCATGTCCGTGGAATCAGAAGGGAATCGATTGTCATAAATTGAATATACGGTGTAGCTTCGATAACTCGCGAGCAATAACTCTTCAATAAAATTGTTGGGGGAAGTTCTTGATCCTGCAAAGGATAAGAAGTCGCATTGGGTAATTCTTCTATCAGCCTTCATACTTTTCGATCAGGAAAACCTTCATGGAAGAATCTTTAGTTTACAGAATCTGTAGCATCTTTATCAACATATACAACACGTATAAATTATTCTAAAGAAACTAGTGAAGTATCAGAAAATGTTTAAATATATCCAAAGTAGGTATCTATGCTTTGGTAACAAATGCAAAGGTAATTGAAATAATAAAATATTAGAGTATTTTTCTTTCATGCCTAATGTTTATAAAACTCCATTTCAGAAACTTTGATAAGCACACAACTATAATTTATTTAGAAGACGTAACTATTTACTTTGAAGCTTGTGTTATGAAGTCGAACATCAGTAGCAATAAAATCGAAGCTTTGAATACGTTTACAAACACTGACACGATAAATGTGACTTCATCACAAATTAATGACTAATAGAGACGAAACTGCTTTCCGACGATTTCTAATTTGGAATGGTAATCGAGTAAAAAATTACGCAGGTATCTTCCAATTTAACTTGAACAGTGCTGTTCCTTCTATCCCCACGATCCCACGATCTCTCAATTGCTTTCATTTTAATTCGACCGTCACGATCAATTCGAGGGTCCCCGGAATTTCTTGGCACCTCTTCGTTCTCAGTTCTCCGACTTATACAACCTCCTTTTCCTTAACCCCGATGGAATCCGCAGGAAGAAATTGAGGGTCCGGCGGAGCGCAGGATATCGATCGAAATTTAATTTAGACACTGTGCGAACGCGGCGAGTAAGTCACGTTATCCGTACAATAAGTCACGGGAGCATTGTACTATTAAACTCGAGTGATTCAAGATTAATTAATTCAAATGCACGATTCCCGTGGGGCGTAATGAAATTTGCATGGATCCGTTTATATAAGATTTCACGCAACTTTAACCATCTATTTATATAATACAAATTTATCTCGGGAATTTCACAGCTGGCGTGTTTTACATTTAATCTATTATTTTAGACGTGCAAATCCCACGGGCATTGCACGTGTGAACATTCCATTATGTTTAAGTGGAATTGTACGCGTTGTTTGTTTTGAGTCCAACTTCATCAGCTGTTCATTACCGCGCGCGGATCTTCTAAATACAATGCATGTAGTAACTTTGGTAAACTGCGTTTATTTTACTCAGCGGGCTACTAGAAAGTTAAAATTATCTTCGCCTTTTGTTACCGTGCCTTTAATTAACAATCCTATTTAACATTACTAGGTTGACTTTGTTCTGTACCAAATGAAAGTTTGTAGAAAATATTTTGTTTCTTAATCGTATGTGTGTCGACATTTTGGTGAAATATCTCAAGTACTATGAAAAATAGTGTATCTACTAATTCCTCTGCACTGAATACTCCTTCCTTGAAGTTGCTGTCACCTATGTCGTTATAGTTTCTCTACACCCCCATAATTTAAAAATTAAAGTCCCGGCGTGAATGCAACTGTTTATTCCTTCTACTTGATTGAAAACGGTATATTGTATTTCTGCATTTCCACTATAAAGTCACATATATACTTTACCTATAGCGCTATTACTCAAAGCCAACAAAATCTATTTCATTTTGCTTGTATCTTCCCGTGCGACGTGCCAATATTCAACCCGCACACTGGCCAGTGGAAACTTGTCCACTCTACTGTTCCCTCCACCACGAATTGTTCTGGTGATAAAACACGTACCAGTACATTTTTCCGACCCTTTTCATCTCGCTCAAAGTCCATTATTCATTCGTCATTTCGAAAAAATAGTGAAGACTATTCTCATTGGAAATAATTACTGTGTGCAGGGCCAATATGGGATTAGATGTCCTTTGATCCCAAGTACTCCTACTTCAACAGGTTCGTATCAAAATAATTGATGCTGCCCGCACGTGAAGGCACTCAAAGCCTTTTTTCTTTCCACCTTTTCTTCTACTCACAAATAATTCACAAATAACCTCCACTGCAGGTAACAAGGATTTATTTTCCCCGGGAATCTGCGGAAAATACGCTATGAATAAAATCGCCCTTGTTCTCCATTTCATGCTTTCAAACCAGTAGGTCACAGGTGAATGTTGTGCTGGAAAATTTGGTTTCATTGATTTCGTTTGGTACACATAGGTTTCCTGACAGTTTGATAATTCAAGGAAGAGAATACTGTTACACGATGGTTATAAGTAGGTTTTAAAATTTCATACCAGAGATGTGACCTTAAAACTTGATCTAATTTTAATACAACAAAGTTTGCTTTGAGCAACCGAGGATCTATCAAGGAAGCTAAATTAATGACCATTTGCACTCCATACTCTTAATGGAAAAATAATCATTAAATCTTCGAGCCTATATAATCCTATTTTTTTTTTACTCAGCTTTCAATATATCTACTCCCGAATTCCAAAGTGAAATATTCGCTGCCCCATTTAGAAGACCGAAGTAGATCTCCGCAGCTCGATAAAACGAAGACAAGAAGAAAGCAATTTCTGTACAACGCAAGATTATTCGGTTCGGTGACTCGCTTTGTAAAGGCAATGGAAAGTGACAATCGAACGTTATTTGAAAACCGCTTTGTGACTCGGCAATAAATAACTTCTCGAGCTGAGCTGCTTTCACGGCACTCCACTGCTCGCTAATCAGTCGTTCATTGAATCGACGATACTTGATCGATCCTCTCCGCCAAGCAACAATAGCTCTTTGAATGGATTCTGCATAGGTGATGGATGCTCTTCCGATGCTCGTGTGTATGCAAGGCATGCTGTACCGTTTCTAGACACATCGATTCCCTCCATTCATTTCGTCGATGCCTTTCGTTGAAATTGAGGTGTTTCGCTTGTGAACGGCGTGTCGCCTTTCCCTCTTGCTCCTTCATCCTTCTCCACCGGTTGCCACTCGAGACGCTTCTCCGAATCCGGGCACTTCAGCAGCCACGATTTTTCGCACGCTCTCCAACTCTGTGATCATGATACCCCTATTAAGGTGGAGTCTCACTACCTGTTTAGGCAGCAGCTGGCAATCGTCCGTGAATTTTCAAATTCATTCGCGCCATCTGGTTAGAGGGCGGCATGTAACCCACCATTAAGTTTTCATCAGCTAAGTGGTGTGGCACTGCTCTAATTTTGAACAGTTACCTTCTTGCTGACTCTCCCCCGTGATTTAAATACCACAGCGAATATGAAGAATTGTTTATTCAGTCACAGGGGAGCTTTTAAACGTTCTCAAGCTCAAGGGAAAATAGAGTGGTAAGCAACGACGTAGTAAGGTCCGAGAAGTTGGGAAATTAGTAGATCAAACAGATGTCTTAGGAAGTGAAGTTTCTAGTGTGTTCAAGATTTATTCTTAATAAAAAAAGAGCTATTCTAGTACAATTTAAAGATAAATGAAGTATTTCATTTTACTCGATACCCATTCGTCCATCATAAATACTACAGAATGTAGTATAACCTATACATATGTATAGTAGGTATATACATTTGCGATATTCTCTTTGCACAGCATCGAAGATAACATCGCCTGAGACTCGTACGCTATCGTTTATACCTACGTATACTATGCATTCGCTCGCCCGCATGTTTTCTCTGGTCCTATGAAGTGGGAACAGCTTTCAGAAAATGTGTTTCTACATTAAAGCGAGGGCCGGCAGAAAAATATAACACAGGATTCGTCCGTTTTGCGAATTCTAGAAATAAAGGGAAATTAGAATAAAGGAGGCTGTAAATCGTTTTGTTGCTGCACGATTCCTAGTTGATTACTCCGTTGTACTCGTGAAAAGCTTTCCCTAAGACATTTATATAGTACATTACGAAACATATTTAGGTATTGTCTCGGGGCCTTTCGATAACACGTGACATTTCCTGCTATAAGAATAACAGAAGGCAACCGTAAGGGAAATGGAAAATATGAAAATCGGAATATTAATACCGCTCGGTTATTAAAAACTGAGATACCAATATAGACGACAGTAAATTGTGAATAAAACACCGAACTCAATAATTTAACGTTCTTTCCGATGAAATTCTAAACTCCGTACTCTGTTGTTTCGATTATCTAACATAGGGTAGGTGTAATCAATTTTGCCAGTCTAATATTTACAATTTTGTTATCATTTTTCTGAACATCCATTTACTGAATTTCCCAATTGTCTCATATATCTAGTTGAAGTCAGCACCTAACGCCTGAAATAAATGAATGCCTAAAACCTGTTATGTTAATAAATGAATGCCTCAAGTATTAATAAATATAATTTAATTACTAATTAATTATTTTAATATCAGTATATTTTAAAAAATATTTAATATATTATTACATTAATTTATTTAAGAATAAGTAAAAGAAACTTTGATTTTCTATATTTATGGTGTGAGCCTAATAGCTTAATTAGCTTATTTATACATTTTGCACGAGTGGAGAAATACTTATGAGCGGTCCAATTATGCAAATTATAAACACGATCGTAAACGGTATGACGTTTCGTCGGCGCCTCCGTAGTGAAATGTTTGATCGCGCAATGGACAGATTTAATCGGAGGAGGAGCTGAATGGTACCGACAGGACACGCGTAAAAGTGTACTAAAGTCGGTGCCCCGATAAGACAAGAATAAAGCGTTCCGTTGGAACAAACCGAATTTATTTCTACGGCTGCGCCGCTAAAGTGGATGAGGCGCAGACGGTTCTAGTATCCCATAAACCGGATGAAACAAGGTAATCTTAAAACAAACAACGTTACCGTAAGATATCAAATAAAACAGTGACTGACAGCGACAGCATTAAGTGACACGGCGAAACGCGTAAAGCGAGAAAACTGGCGGCGGGGGCGGGCGGGGGATAATGTGAGAGGAGAACGATAGGCGGAAGTGTTACCCCGTGGGCGAAAATGAGCGACATTCAATTACGAAAATTGCGGAACAGCGGGAAATACGAAGGCTCGCGTTCCGTGATCAATGGAATTTTATGCACCGAAGACACGGTAGGTAGCAGACGAAGAATATGAAACGCCGACTCAGCGATTCTAGTGGCGAAAATTTGTTGAGCTCAGTCAGAAGTTGCGAGCGATGAATTGTGCAATCGGAGGACTATGAATGATTCGATCAGTTTTACGGAAGAGTGGTTAATCGAAACTGCTGGTACGTGAGTAGAAAATTTTAGTGCTTGAGAAAACATAAGCACGCTCAGGTAGATTCTAACATGGGAACACCGCGAACGGACTCACCGATTGGGACCCAACATTCTGGGTTTAAAATGTGGAATAAAAGATATTTAAAAACAAAATTCCCTGACGAAAAAAGACTTATGTGTACCACGTAAAGACACCAGTACGCTTTTTTTACTTCGAATTAATTAAACAAGATAAAGTAGAGGTAAAGCCATGGCAAATCAGAAAGGTGAAGTTGATAGTACAGGTCTAATAGATTGACAAGTGCTTATGTTGGCATTTCAAACGAAACTGCTTCAGCTTTGCAGGAAACTTTCATAGAAGTGTTTGCATCGACTTGAGAATATGATTGGTTCTAAGCCTTGTGGCTCTATCTTATCGGCCACTTTGAATATGGGATGGTCCTGGGAAATGTCCTTATAAGGACATGGTGGTTGCGATTGCGGTGGTTTCGCCGAGCAAGGGTAACAGTTTATGACGTTGTCTGCGTCGAAGTGCAGGCTGGGTGCGATCTGGATGGTTGACCAGTAAACCAAGATATTACACAAAGGCGTTCTCAAATTTCATGGATCTACAACAATAGTTGTCTTTGACTCTTTTGTATCGTAATCATGATAGGCAAATGGACAATGTTTACTGCTTATTTTCCCACCACTATTCTTCCAATTTTATTACTTGCAAAAAGACTTGATCATTTCAATTCTTATTAAATCATTTTGATTCTTATTATATCAGCCTTTCTCTCGCTACCTTCACTAGTTTCATCCAATCACCTGACACACGTCAGCAAACAACTGTCACTTCTTCATCTTCCTCAAACTCGCAGCACTTCTTGTAAATCCTTCTCCTCTAAAGAAATATAAGCCTTTCAGAAGCCAAACTGATCAACTACATAGAATGAACAGTATATAATATTGATACTTAAGTACATATTAAAGTTAAAACTGAAAACTTCAACAAGTAGAGTTGACGAGTTTGGCTTTTGAGTGGCTCGTACCGAGCACAAGGTAAAAACCAGCCACTCTCTGAAATCGCTAGAACGGGGGTAATCAGACCGATTACGGTAACTAATCGAGTCGGTCTATTACGGTCGAGTTCGCGGAAGGGTTAGTCGATACGCGTCTCCAGCCCTCAGAGCCCGTACGAATCCGCGTGCTTGGGCAAATATTGACGGGTACATACAAAGATTTCGGTGTGTGCAGATGAATGTCGACGGACACACCGGGGGCCGATAGTCGTCGACGATAATCACGGTAATGGGATTGCCAGCGCCGTTCCTGCGGCCGAAAGGCAGTCACAGTGAAAATTTATTATGCACACGGACCAGCGTACGTGCGAACCGTAACGCGTATGTATATGTCAGTCGCCGGCGACGCCCGACTCAATTAATGCCATGCTAATTGGTACCGCGGTCATTGCAGTCCACCTGGTAATTTCATTTTCCCGAAGGCCCGCTACGAATCATTTTTCTGAGACCGCCACCCTCGCCCTCCGCACTCGCACGCGATAATATCGGCTGCCCTGCCTATGTCCGCTTAATTTCTTCGCAATTCACTTCTGCCATTTTATATATTCTGACTTTCTATCCTGAAAAATCAAGTTGGAATTACAGGACAATATTTTTGGACGGGTCAAATGGATTTTGAATGGTTAAATGATTCGAGCAAATTGTTGCGTCGTGCACGATATGCTTATATGCGTTTTCTCTAGGAAAACAGATTCTTTTCAGAAGCCTTGCAAACGACGGAGGTAATAAAGCGGAAAGTAGATTCGTTCATTAATTTTGTAAAGATTCAATGAAGTACTGATTGTGATTCCTATACCGATGATAAAATTGATCTACATAAACTCACATTGCTATCTTTTATTTCACATTTTGTTGTATGAGTATCCGGAATGCCATCTCCCATTTATCGACATCAATCGATCCTACTCGTTCAACATTTCAAACCGCGCTCCGTTCTGACGCTACGCTTTCATTCCGTTTTCCATGCAGCACGGTAATTATCGCGCATACCGCACGTTACACAGGATTGCGTTATTCAGTTTCGAGACAGTACTATTAAAATTCTGCGCTGAAATTTGTGAAACATAGTTAAAATCGATTTGGGACACGGGAGAAGATTCAACATCATATTTCTGTGACTATGAAACAATTTTTCCCAGAACAGGACAGGGAAGGGTAAAATTTATAACACGCAGCACACATTAAACCAACTTTACTTCAACGCTACTGAATTCGCGGTTCCATCTCCGCGGCGGTAAATATTTTATTTCCCCGAGTTTCTGCGCTTTATGTGGAACCGTCTTTTCGCCAACGATCCTCTATACTTACGCGATAACGCGTCATCGGTTCTGAATCGCAGCATCAACGCTTTAAGTTTTTCCCTGAAAGCTGGATATCTGGAACGTGAATCCAGGACGGCGAAACGCTCGTCTTCCTTGCGAGTAAAAAATTATTTTATCACAGTCGAGTCGCTTAATTCTCTGTAACGCGATGCTGTCTGCTCTCGTACCGTGGCTCACTTTTTACGCAACGACGCCAGTTTAAATTTTCCTATAATTGTGCGAAGTAGCCCTTTTGGAACTGCCGCGGAAGAAAGGTGTGAAATTCTAATCCGCGGTATTTAAAATTCAATTCGGTAACGTGAACACCGAGTGTGGAATTGGAATCAAGGTATTGGTAAGTGAACGAGTGGTTTTAAAAAAATTTCTCAGTGTGCCATATGTGGTGCATGCAGGTCTGTCACGAGATACACGTAGAGGGAACTGGTTAAAAATAACATTCCCTGCACTGTTTCAATTTCCCTCGAGGTACACGTCAAAGCTGTAAATTTGCAATTTTTATTGCGTGCATTTCGAGTGCTGAAATCGCAGTTCTGCGTTCCTCGCCTGCAATAGGTAACTAGAAATTGAATTTACATTTACTGATGGAAAAACGATTATAACATACTCGTACACTATATTCAACTCGCTCGTTGCTGTCCGAATTAACAAATCCGACGAATAAACCAAACAAATATTAATAACAGCGGTAGCAATAATTACGGAGAGGGGTGTTACTAAAATTTACGCGACGGTTGCCTAACTATTTTTGCACTCTGTCTCTGAATCAATCGTCGTTTATTTTTCATTCCGTGGAGTAGCACAAGGAAAAGAGAATCGATGGAAATTCTGCGGTGGTATTATAAAAGCACTGGAGAGTTTTATCGGAAGAGGGGAAGTTCTATAAAATGGGATTCGAAAAGCTGGGAAAAAGTGTGATCAATTGAACGGGGGGCCGCGCAATAAAAAACATTTTAATCTCCAAATGGGTGCCACAAACTTTTTTCTGATAAACGAAAAGTAAACTTCCGCAATTATTATAGAAACTGAAAACGTAAAATGTTATCAGGAATTATGAATTTAATCAGTTTTTCCTTTAACTGCAGTTTGTCAGAATTGCACAATGCAGGTGGAAAGTTTGCTTTCATTTGTCTGCCATTTTTACTGTTCACACGCACTCTAGGGTTTATTAAGCTCTTGCATTCCGATTTATTCGTTCGTCGATGGACAATAGATATTTTTGTCGTAAACCACCTACTTTGAAACACAGCAGAATATAGTAATTATCTTTACGAATTATTCCCTTTTTACATGCATCTTATTTTATATTGAAAAAACTGACAATAACTTCGTTCAAGTATTCTACGTTTATCCTTATTAAAGGATAAATAACATTTCGGTAATAGAAGTTGCACCCAAACTAAAAATTTGATGAGAGCATCCAGTAACTTTTACTGACTTTTATCAGCAGTACTTACCCCGTAAGTCTGGAATACTTATACCTTTCCAACACATTGTATGCTATAGATTGTGTTTTCTGCAATTGTTAATTTCTTCAACATTCCCAAGTACCTCATTAAAATTGTGCAATTATCTTCACCACAAATGAGCAGATACCTAAATCCATACTAACAAAGAAAACTCTATAAAAATCCTCAATGTGGAAGACGTCAAAGAAATCACGTTCGTCTCATCGGTCACCCATTGCCGTCGCCCGGGAACCGCTGGCGTTTCCTCCGATACCGAGGATATCTCCGAGCATCTGCCGAGGCTCCTTAAAGGATACGCGTCGAACGGATATCATCAGCGCTTGCTACACATCCGGTGAAACGATAGATCGCGTAGCACTCGATGGAAATGCTCAAAGGCGCTTTATAGCCGCGCTAATCCTTCTCCCTCATTACGCAAGCTCCTTGCGAGATACTCGACTTAAAGCTTGCTCTAGTTGCCCGTATCTACGCAAGGTTACCTGCGCTTGCACGTAATCGGGAAAGTCAGAGGCTGGCGGCCTGCCAAATCGTTCCGACGTTGCCTTCTTCCGCCGTGGTGATATTTCAATTCCCAGTATACTTACCCCGCAGAAACGGAGGCAGCAAAGAAGATAGAAACCGGAAGAGCGCATAGGAGCGTCGCTGATTCTTCGCCCCAGACTACGGTGGGCTTGTATTTTCGACTTCTCGAAGCATCCGCGAAAGCTGCCAGATGAAGAAGGGGAAAATGGGGCTCGAAGGGGAGGAAAAGCTCTGGCAACGATGAAGCCCGCCGCTAAACTTTCAAAGACCCAGAAAGTGTTCTTATTTATCTCCTTATGCTCCTCTATTTATTGAATTTCACGGTATAATTCGTTGGTTTCGGTGAATACATGTTGGGAAAGAATCACGAGGGGCACGCCACCCTTGACAGTATAATTTTTGTAGGGCTTAACGTATTAATGTTAAGTTCGGTGTCGAGAAACAGCTGGAAACACCCTCTAACGGATTGAAAATAAAATTTGCTTTTCTTTCTAGTGAATGACTAACTCTTGCCAAATTTAGCTACTTTGTGAAGGAATTTCGTGGTTTGTTTAAAGGCATACTAAACGTTTATCCACCTGGTGCTTATATACATATAATAATAGAGCTCTCAAGTCTTTACATTGCACCCTATAGTGTGGATAAGGAATCAGTTACTTATTTTACTTAGGTACCTTACTTACTTAGTATTTGATGAAGTAATATCATTACTAGTATGTCCAGAGGTGCTACTAAAACAAATTTTTTCCACTGGAAACATAAGGCAGAGCATCGTGCAAGTAAAGTTCAAGTAGCACTCTAGATGATTCCTATTCAGTATTCTTGCAGCCCTACTCTTCTGTGAAATAGGTTTCCCTAAAGATTAACGTTAGAGGGTCTACTTACACGGGTGGAACTTTGAAGGACTTTATAGAACTGTTAGAAACACGCTTCAAGTAGCTAAGATTTCTAAGGACAGTGTTCAAGTCGTTAAAACTCTTAAAGGCACTCCATATTTCAACCCTCTCCGCTCAATTTTCAGTTTCAGGCTTATACGACCTTTCATGGCAAAGACAATGTGTAGTTAATTATTTCTTTCTAATGATAACCTAATATTCGGTAAACTGACCCTAAACAAATAAAATAAAATAAGCAAACTTAAGTAGATTTACTTTGAATAATGTTAGAGCAATTTCGTATGAAACTTTAAGGTACACAATTAATGCTCAGCATTCTCACCTCGAGTATCTCCGAAATCATAGAAATAAGAGAAAAGTCGCTCAAAAACGACTCCACCTGAAAATAAGTGTTCTGACCACACGATGGCCCCTTTCATACCAAGCGACTTTTACCGGAAAATTTCTCCTCTTTCTTCCACGGTTCCGGAAACATTCACGGAGGTAATTCTTATTGATCCACCCTGTATAACATGGTAACCAGTCAGTGAAGTTGCTCCAAAAGAAACCAAAGCCAGTCATTCCGAACGCCACCGTTCGCGGAGGCTAGATTGAAAACTAAATATTTGCAGCCAATGCCGCTGCTAGAATTCCACTTTTTTATCCCAATGTTTCAGCAATGGCGAAGGGGTTGAACACAGGCAAACCAATTCCACTCCTCTTCCCGAGGAAGGTTAGAAAGCCGGCGGCAGCACGAACGGCGGAAACCGTGCAGAACGAAGAATAATTTCGTTGCCTGCTTTACCCCAAAAATTAGTCCATTAAATAGCGTCAAAAGCGACGGTTTGCGGAAGGGTGTGGCCGCAGGGCCGAGCTTCGAACTCGCGATAAATTCTCGCGGCAAATTGCTCGCAATTTGCGTAGTCGTTGCGTCGGGCTTGATACATAACTTCAAGTTCTGACCGAGGCGGACGTTCCGGCGAAAATGCGCCGCGGTCGGCGCGTTTCGAAGAACGTAATTTGCGTTTCACCTACATACGCCGCCACCGACAGCCGCTGAATTCAGAAGGACACGGACGTGCATATTTTGACTGCTCACGTAGACGCGCGGATAGGCCATTAAAGGTAAACGGGCTCTCTCTGTCTGTGTGAACGCAAATTACCAGACTGATGCAACGGATTGACCCACGTTGGAAATCCTTGGGACCCCGGTGAATCTGTTCCGCGGAATCTGATTTGGACGCGGCACGTAAAGACATGATTTTCCAGCGAACGACGTGTGCCAGGTTGCTGCTAGTTTCCAGAGAATCAATGGTAATTAGTAGCTTTTGAACTGTGATAACAGACACGTTCAAGCTGCTGGCGAATCACGCGCCATCAGAACAGATAGAATGGAGAAGGATCTGTACAAACTCTAAATCATAAGAGCTCCGACAAAACCAAAGGCGAAAGAAGATTATAAGATACCGCAAATGCGATTTGCATCAATTTTATTTTATTCCCCTTTTAAACAAGATACGTAGCTACAGGGGTGGTTTCTTTTGTTAACATGATATAATCAATATTATACGAGAACAACGAACCCAAGTGGGTCATTAAGGATATTTATGAGGCTGCAGATTCTGCATTTCATGAGCCGTCGACGCACCCGCACGAAAGTTATGGGTTTTTAAGTCGAGGCAATTGCAGGAGCCTCTTCGGAGACTCGAGGATCTCCCGTAAAAATTCTCGAAGCTTGGGAAACTTTGATCATTGTCGTGGCGCAAGTATCATTCCCCCGGTCCCGATGCAGAGAACCGTGGCACGCATTTGTATTTAGTAACGGCGCGACCTTTGAACTGACGCAATATGTTGCAGCTAGATGCAATCAACGGCGTCGTTTGACATAGTTCCATGCGCCTAACGAGACCGAATTCCGTCCGCCGTAAACAACGATCGGTGACGAACTTCGCAATGGGAATCGTTCGACATAAATTATAGAACTTTGCGCGAAGCCACATTCGGAGACAATGTCCCCAGGAGTAGTTGACGTTTTCGCATGGCGCACATCCATCCTTGTTAAATAGAGTTGCCGCTCGCTCACTGTACCAAGTAATGGCGGTAGTGTCACCACATGCCTTCAGATGTGATATTCATTCTGCGCGTGGTTAAAGGAACTCAACTGCGCATAACTTTTAAATGCCTCAAGTAACGATCTGTACTATCAATTTCACCGGACATTTGCAAATATTCTGTTATATAACACATGGCAATGATAGTGCAAATGAAATTTGTTTTATTCAATCCATTTTCGGCCTGGTTGTTTCGAGTGGGTCCCACTCGCGCGTTTCACTCAAACGTTTAAAAGTGCTGAATAACGGCATGTTTTTTATTTTTTAATGGAAAATCAATGTATAGGGAAGTTGACTGAACGTGGAATTCATAAGCGGGGGTGTGTGTTAAAAAAGTTTTCAAGTGCTAGGAATATCAGAGCTTCCACTGCTTTAGGATTTCCCTGTTTTTGAGATTGGAAGCTCGTGTGAAATAGTATTATACAATTTTGTTAGTCAAAAGTAGAAAAATTTAAAATTGTACTTAAATTGAGGTAGGCACCTCTTGGCATCGAATTTCCTTATGTTTAGTAGTATTCAAAAGAGGCATCAACACTGTCACAACGTAATTCTATTCTATGTAATGGATATGCTATGAAACAACTAGTAAGACAGATCTGTCCCTTTGTTCAATCGCTTTCCTTGACAGTTTACAATTTCCCAGCGCCGACACAAAGAAACCTATAGATATTACAGCATGAGCTTTCACCATCTGCAGCAATGCCTCTCGAAATGTAACAAAAGCAGGCAGACAGAATACACATGCGTTAGATTCTGGTAGCAGTCAGTTCCATCAAAGGAGCGAAAGAATTTCAATCGGGAGCTGCGAAGACTCCTCTCATGACTCTGCTTAACTGTATCTCGAGAAAATGCCATTAAGAAATACAGCCGAAGACAGGAGAAAGGTGACGTCGGGGGAAGGAAAATGGCACCACCAATCGAATCAGGTTCGTCAAACCTGGCCAGGAATCCTCTAGAAAGTTCGTATCTTCCGTTTGCGATGACACTTCCGCAAAGGCGACCCCCTCTCGCCGGGCAGACGGTGGAGGTGTTTCAATGGACCCTTTCATCGAAAGTACCTCCTCCGTCTTCCTACTTATCCCTCGTTTTATCTCTTAAGCTCTATTTGATTGTCCGAAGAAAAAGATCGAAGACAACGGCCGCGGCTGAAGTACGGGCGACAAGAAGACTGAGGGGAGCAGATAGAGAGGCGCGGGAAGCGCCATCATTTTTCGCCACCGGGGCTAAAGGTAAAAGATGCGGTTCAATTTGCGTCACTGTGTGTAGAGGCTCTTATCGGTGAACTGGATACGATATTTACCGAGCCGTTCGGTTTTCGTGTGAAACCGTTTCACTCGCCTCTGCTCTCTACTTACTCTCTTCTTACACGTACGTGCTAGCCGCCTCATTCGGGGAAATTCTCTTTGTTCCTCTGCGTCCACATACGGGTCCGTTCCTTCCACGTTTCTTGCCTCGACCACCGAGCCACCGAAACCCAGCGTTCTTTTCATTCACTCTCGAACTCTGCGCTTATGAGAGGCTTCGCGATGAGTATTTTGGTAGAGGGAGATAGCCACGGTCACCATTAAAGATCACCGCGCTGCTCAAACTATCGAGTCAAGATCTATTATTATTATTTTCTTACCATTTTGAGCGGCTGTAGACTTGAATTTCACTTTCTGACAACGCAAAGAACTTGGGATCATTATTCGCACCACTTCCTTAAATCTTTAACGTAGAATTCTCCTGAGAAGCATGAGCAATCGTGGGATAAGAAGTAAATGAAATTCTTTTTCTTAAAAAATAATTATGAGTTACAGAAAGTTAGTATAAAGATCTGACTATGATGCTCAGAGTAATTTCAAAGCACATGATGGGTCCTTTTTATTCCAATTTATCGGCATGATGTGCAATCCACGTGAATTTGAATAAGCTTCTGATAAAAGAGTGGAAGGAAAAGGAATGAAGAAAGTAAGAATGCAAATGCTTCTTATATTTTCATTCTTCCTCCATCCTTCCATTTTTCCATCGCGAGAAGGGGCTGGACAAATGAAAATGTAACAAAGGATTTGCATTCCCACTTTCGCAGCCCTCAATGTGGATAAATTAGTTTGAAAACGTACATTGAGGAAACACATTCCACGATCTTTATTATTAATGTTTATTAACTAAAAGTGAACTAATGAAGAATTAACAAGACAAATATTTTCAATCAGCAATTCCAAGGACAGTTTTTATTCTCCAATGATGAACGAAACACCCTCACATCTTTTCTATTTGACGGCCACCACTATTTCCTTCTACTTCCATCATTTCGTCTGTTGAAACGCAAGAATGCCTTTACTCAATATTAACGCATCGCTTCTCAGGACAATGTGAAACGCAGAAGAAGCAGTTTAATTTCCTCCATAAAAGGGACGATATTAAAACAGAAATTCTGACTTTAAGTAGGCACTTTCGCATTCAAAACCACTATTTCTGCCGTTCGCGTGAGAAATATGAACTGCAAGTTTCGGCATGTTGCATTCGCACGTTGCCGAGTCACGAACTATTTCTTTCCACTTTCTGCTATCGTCAGTTTCCTTTGTGCTTATTTTTGCCTGCGCACGTATAGCTTGCATTTTCCGACGTTCAACAATGAGGAGCGCGAGAAAAGACGATATCGAGGCGATCGCAGGCAAAAACCGTCGACTCTTAAGTTTTCCCAGGTACATCCTCTTTGCTTCTTTCATCTCTCTATCCTCTTCTTATCCTCATTGTGAAGGCAGGCAACACCTCCAACTTTTACGCCGTACTTTCGCAATCGCGAGGCTCCACGGCGAATGAAAGAACAGGCAAAGCGTCGCAGCAGCCGAACTAACGGCGGATTATGAGACAATTGTGAAGCGTATAGCTAGCGACGCGTACGAATGCACGCAGTCCGACGTGCTTGTACGAAATTCATTTTGTTTTATAGACCGTTTTGTTCCGTCTCGCCGATTTCGTTCGTTTCCCTTTCGCCTTATTGTTCCATTCTGAGTTTCTGAAGGATTTCTTGCAAAGGAATCCCTCCAACCTCCTCTTTGTCCATTCAGTAACAAGTTGGTTGCTCGCTCTTTGATAACAACGACGGAAAGTAATTATGAGAAACCCATTCTTGTGACTTTATTTTTAGCAACATTTTGTCCCGTATACTTCATTAGCACCTGTCAGCATTTTAGAATATCATATTGCCTGATTCTGTAATGACAACAGTAATTGAGATGTAAATTGTGTTCTGAACTTTACCTTTCTCCTTTCCTATAACTCAGCAGTGCTCAAATATATAGCAATTGCAATTCAATTTTAAATCACGAAGAAGGTTTATGTTTTCAGACATCATAGATTTTAATGTATTTCGGGATTAAAGTGTTAAGAATTTTCATTATGAGCACGGGCTTGTATTAAGAATAGCTGAGAGGATGTATAACCGTTTCTAAGTAAGTGATAACTTCTTGATGTGAAAATGGCCAAATGGCAACTATGAGTCCCTAAGGGCACCTTGTACGTGGCGAATACGTTAAGTACATCTTAATTAGTAAAACCTTTTAGATGGGTTTCAGAAATTATAGCGAATTTTTAACAACACTTTAGAAGCAGTTGAGCAGCTCTACTTAAAGAGAGTTTTATAGAGTCCAAGTAATGATACTTATACACGTACACTGCTGGAAAAAATTAAAGGATCACTATGATTTTCCGAGAATTTTCGTTATTTTCAAATGGCGGTATCTCCACAAGAAGTGACCGCAAAAAATATTTTAAAAAAGCATTTTAACGCTTGAAGTTTCTAGTAGGCATTCAAAGTGAAAAGTACCTTTTTTTTGATCGCAAATAACAATAAGAAATTTCTGTAATTTCGTTTTCTGCATCTCATCTCGATAAAACAGTATCATAATGGATGAAAAAAATTGAGTCCGTGACTCAAAAGCTAGAAACTCCCAGCGTTAAAATGCTATTTTTAAATATTTTTTGCTGCCATTTTTCATGGAAATACAGCCATTTGAAAATGACCCAAATTTTCAGGAAATTATGGTGATCCTTTAATTTTGTTCAGCAGTGTACATTTTAGTATAGATTCAACATTAAGTCCATCTGTCTCTCTTATCACTCAGCTTCAAGACCACATCAAATACGACCCCTGCAAGATATCTTCTGAAAACCCAAGCTTCTGCACATAATTCAATAAACCATCATATGTACACACACACACCACGAAGCAAACGGCCAGGTTATTTGCGAAAAATCCTCTCACTTCTGTCTGAAGGATAGGGCAGGGAAAATGGCCCCGACATTAGTCCCCAGAGGCAAGGATAGCAATGCAGAGGTTGTTGCAAGCCTCGGCCAAAAGAACGAGCCCGCATATCTGGCATATCTTTGGTGGGCTACGATGAGTCTCGATTGCTTTTCGTCTATTGTGCCCTGGTGTTACGGACACAAGGGTGTGTCAAATGCCGGTGCTGATTGTATCTTGGCGCAATACGTTACGTCAGAACGTAGCGCGGATAACGTGGCGTGCGGTGAACCTATAGCTCGAACGTTGCTTCCTGCCAGCGCTGCCGGTGCGGTGCCAGTTGTTCCGCAGCCTGCTGCAATATCGTCGCCCGAAATCTAAATCAGCGCTCATCACCGCGATCAACGCTGGCCTAACCATGCATCGACGCAAGCAGCTTTTGTAATTGAACCGTCCACCCTGCCAGGGACGTTCAATTTGTTCCTTCGATAGTGTGTGACGAAAATAACGAAGGGTGGAATATTAAAAAATATTTAGCATACATATATACTTCTTCGTTTGTCGTTATACCCGCACGAGCAAATAAAGTGCATCCAAACAGTAGTAAACTGCTTTTCGAATCAGCTGCTGTTCACACGTAACTTCTAAAACTCGAATATCAATTAGACAGGATGCTTTCTTAGTCATTTATTCAGAACCTTAATATCCCAGAGTTGAGCATTCTTCGCGATTTACATCTGCGTTCCACACACCGAGAAACTTATTCCGATTACAGTTCTCATTTCGTTCGGATTACATTCCTGAATATTTCATAGAATTTATGCCAGCCTGGGAAAATTGCGGTTTTCAGAACTGTCGTAATAACACTGCGAACAGTTGTTTCGGCCGCCATGTCTTTTAATATTTAATTCCTCCCGTCGCGCAACGTGGTCGTTGTTTTCGTTGCATACACAGACATATATGTATCTCATACGGCGATACAAATACCTTGCCCGCTATGATAACAAAGAAGCTTCTTAGCCCGTGTGATAACCAGCCGAATCTGCAGCACATGTTTTCGAGTGATACTGTTTGCCAAATATGTACCCTTCTGATAACATTTGTCATCTTTCAACCGTTGTACCCTTATTCATCAACCCTGACCCTTAGTTTATAACCTCACCCTTAGTTTATTTATACCTTAGACCGTAAGTTATATATAAGTTCGTAAGTGTATCTTTTTAAAGTCAGTTTTCCACACAACCGTCAACAAACCTTTACGTGTTATTAAACGTAATTCGTTCCAAAAGGGTTGTATTTCAACATAATAATGTAGGAATAGGTTTCGTAATTCCTATATGTTCGAGAGCCACGAAAAAAGGACCTTGTGTGATGATGAGACTCGAACCCAGGATCTTCGAGTCCTTTGCGCTACTGGCCAGTCGTCTTACCAATGTCGCCAAAGCCGACCTTCCGAGGTCTCTTATTCCGAGCTCCCTCTTATGGGGGTTCCCGACCCCACAACAATCCCTCTCCTAAATGGCACATCGGTGCGACGGTGTTAAATCCTCAATATATCGCGAAGTCTCGATAAACGACAAATCTGCGGATTGCAACATTTGCAACCGTTCTGAATCCTCACCCCTAGACCGTCACACCCGACGAAATTGCCTTACCAATATAAACTTGCTTTCTATTCAAAATAAAAGCGCCACTACAACACCAGTTCCAAATTAAAAAGCAAAATGTAAAAGCCATTTGCGCTAGTTAATCTTTTTGAGATACATGACACACGCGTGCCATGGTACATGATTCAATCCCTCCTTCGATTATTATCTATTCACCGAAACATCGTCAAATCGTATATTTGAATGTATGAATCTCGATTAACGAAACGTGCAGTATCCTTTTTTCGACGACCGATTGCCTAACAAATCGATCGAAACGCTCTCTATATGCGGAATCCCTTAAAACCGATAGAACCAGAGAATTTCATTAGTCAATTACTACAGCGTCCTTTTTTCAAAAAACAACGCAAAATGAAATTTCCAGATATAGAAATCGAGAAGAACGCATGAAAAGGTTCGTTTAAAATCGATAAAACAACCGAATCGGGATAACAATTTCTGAAATAAAACCACTGTCTCAGGGCCGTCGTTATTCGCAGTTCTACCTCTCTCCGTAAATTCTTTTCTTTTCATTGAAAGCAACCAGCGAGGGAAATTTGACGGAATTTCACCGCGAGTCGCGTGGACGGCTACGAACCGGTTGGACGTAACAGCGTGAAACAGCGGAATCCGCGTGACGATTAAGCTGAAAGCACATATTCCCAGATAAATTTTCCGCGCAGCCGTCTACTGGCATTAAAGGGTAAATTAAGTTAAACGCTGCAGAATTAATTACTCCCGCGGGTCTTTCGCGTGGGCGTTGCTTCCCAGTCTTCCTGCCCTTTCGTGCAGCTCGAAAATATTTTCGCCAGCGCGGAACAGCGTGATAGACGCTGGGCAAAAGCGTTATCACCAGCTCTGACCGATAGCAAAATTGTCAAGTGCATTTTGGCGGCGAACGTACGTGCCCGCATGAAATATCGCGCGTCTTTGTTCAGCGATGCCGATTTTAATATCGCGTTTGCTTGATAGACCTTTCAACTGTGCTAAAGTTTGGAATCACTGTGAGAATTTGGGGCATAATTCACATTTGTTAGAATCAGGGTCATTATAATTATTCCTGAAAGTGTTTCTTTCAAATTTTGAAAATATTTGTCATAAGGTGCGATTTTAATGAAAATCGACGAGTGATTCGAAACTTTTAGCGTGTGGTGTATATTGTAATACTCTGCAGAAAGTACCTACCTACTTTTTCTTAATACAAATTCTTGGCCCTGACCAAATTTCGTATATGTCTCGTCGTGATTTATTTACAACCCTGTAACTAATAAGATTTAATTAAACCGAGCACCTCAGTTTGTTGCCGTCGTGGAATTTAAATTACTAAGATAACCAAGTATGACCGTTTTCTTCCCATGGTAGTTGAATGCTGATGGCTGAAAATTAATTATATGGCTCGCAGCGGGAATATTCATATTCCCGTTTCAACTCTTTGAGCGCTGCACGGTCCGCGGCCGTATTCCAATTTTTCTGGAAACATTGACGTTAACCGGGTTACCCACGCCTGCGCGACCGTGTGTATATTCTGGGCTGCAAACTCCCAGAGGAAATGATTAATCCTTGCTACCTTCTGTCAGTTGGGTCAGTGTACAAGAGGCAGTTACAAAGAGCCCGTTCACGTGGCGGATTTTGTCGAGAACGTACTCATCCGTCCCAAATTCTTTTTAAACCTTTGATCCCCGCAAAATCACTTCTGCTGCAACCCTTTCGAACCAAGTCCGCGCATTCCCTCCCTAGTGCGCCTTTCGCTTCCCTTTAAAACAGTGGCTCTATTTTCGTAGCCGCAAATATACTACGAAATACGAAATGTCAAAGCTTTGTATACAAAGTGTCCTATTTTACACGCGATTATTTATCTCCCAAATTATTCGTTATTCGAAAACTCTTTCAAATAGAAAAAATTTGAACTGCTTTCAAAGCGAATGCATTCCTAAAGTACCCCATTCGTTTAAAAGGATCAGTGGTTAGAAGACGAAGCTTCTAGTGGCAAGAATTTCGCGATACAAATCCTCTGAGTACTAAGTATCAGAAACATCGGAAACACGTACGAATCCTCTAAACAGAAAAGAGACAAGTCTTTAAAGAAAATTACCTTAACTCAAAGTTACTTCACCATTAACCAGCAATACTCATTTCCCTTGGAAAACGATCAGAACTCTAAAACAATCAAGATTCTCACATTAGATACCTAGCCATCACGAGTGTTGTCGAGTGCGAGGATTGGAGCGGCACAGGGTCTCTCATTCGTAAGCTGATGCATTCAGTAGTGAAGTGATTCCGCTGCACGCGGTCTTAAGGTGCGACCCAACGGCCCGAAGCTCGTCGAGCCGCGCGGCGTTGAATCGCATCTTTACTTTTGCACGGTATTGTAGAGAGACGGGTAACGTAAACAGCGCCACGTGAAAGCGTCTCATTGTAACAGGGTGGCGGATAATTGTGCCTAAGTCCCACGTCTGCATTTCACTGTATTAGAGAAATAAACGTGTTTTCGCAGGTACAGATAGCGCCTGAACGCTCTCAGGTGGGAACGTTGCAACTTGTAGGGGCGCCGTGAGACTGCGGAATGTGGAGTACGTCATGCCGCACGGAAACAATAGATAGATTAACCCGGGACAAGGGGTACCGGTGAAGGAGGTTTCCGTACGTAGCTAAACGCGGCCAGCCACTTCCAATGGAAACGCCTGCTCGTTTCGCAGAATGGGACCGCCTAACGAGGAAAGCTGTGTAGTCTTGAGCATCGGGAATAAATTCAGGGTGAAACAATAAGGGCAACGGAAGAGGGTTCGTGGATATTTTTATGTTCACTTTAATACCTTTCGCCCTTTCGTACGATTATTCCTCGTTTCTTATGGGGCTCGCAGTTCGGCACTGATGATAAAGGATGTTTATAGTGACTTGCAAATATTATTAATCGTCTTTATTACTCTTTTTTTAATATACAGGAGAAATATGTAGTGTGGATGCTTCGTACTGTCCTGGATAACGTCTCAATTCCTCCATTCTTCTTCTTCCCAACCACTCGGCCCACCAATTAATTAAAATATGTTTTCGATTGCGGTCGTGTCTTATTTACGACATCACTAATCCTGCACTGTCGACAACACGTGGAACTTCGCGCCGCTGAAGTATTGGAAGGGTCTGTTTCGGTTAAAAACTTTTTAGTATACGTCGATACCTGGCCACCAGTTGCCAGAAACAGGCTTGCACGAGCCAGATACCGCAAACACAAATCATGCTGCAAGAATTTAACAAATGTGTTACCTCGTGAGAAGTTTAAGAATTACCAATTTAAAATTTCAGTCGCAAAGAGCCCATTACTTAAGAAACTTCGCTGCGTGTTTCGTAAGTATATGTATCTGGAATTCTGACGGAAGCACTTTCCCATTCGAAGTTTTCATTAATCCGTAGAAATTGGGATCCTTCTATAGTTGTGTACACATGAATACATAAAGTAAGGCTGCCCATCGCATTTCCAACTATGTATGTATGATACTTACATAGTTCGACGACGGACTTAAGAATTTAGTAACTGGAGCTCTCTTAATTAGACTGCAGCAATTGTTTCTTTTCCCTTCTGGCATCGTGTCACGCCGTCATTATCTGAATGAATTGATTATCGGTAAGCAGTGACTTGTTAATCCTCTTATGTTCTTTTTGACCTATTACCAACGAATGAAACGAATATTGTTAATCATTTCATAAAATTCCTGTTTCTTCCACATCTTCCATAAAACATTTTGTATTTCACATACTGTTTTAATGAGTAATCCTAGTGTTATTTTCTATCCATTATATTCGTTATTGCATTTAAACAATTCTCTCTGCGAAAGCTTCTTTTCTCTCGAACATCGGTACCGTACGCTCAGTTTTTTTCAGTAATTTTCTACACTGTTACACCGCACAGTGGTTAAAGGGATTTGTGAGCTGCCCGTGCTTTAAGCGGCTTAAGGATAGAAGGAAAAATCCATTTTTTATTTTTATCCCGTGCAACAGAATAAAAGTGCGCTCGAGCAAAAGTTCCAGTGTTCTTTCTAGTCCTGGGCATTGATCGAGTTGCATCAATTGGGGTTGATTGATCAGGCCAGGTTCACTTTGCTCAATCATTTCCCTGTCATCAACTTCTTCGTTGACTAGAAGGAGTCACTAATTCGATGCCCTGATTACTGTTTTGCTAGAACGTTTTAGAAATATGCAACTTTCATCATCGTGTAAGAAGACGCAGCGCTGATTGCTTGGCGTAGGAAGCGTGGAGTCTCTTTCCAAATTCTTCGGCCCGTGCAGTCTCAGAAAACGTTGAAACTTTGTCCAGGATCAGGGGGATCAGTTTGAACTTCGATCAATTTCAAAAGTACACAGCTTATGTTTTCGAGTGACACCGATCGCAACGACGACAGCTGCTGCGCCGCCGTCGCTGGGGAAAATGCAAATTTATCTTTAAAATTTTCGCCTTTCTCGCTGTAGCAGCTGGAAAGGTTTGTTCAATGAGCGTGTGGTTAGTGTTCGTTCCGTTCAATGTTAAAATAATACACTGCGTTTTCTAAAGGTGTTGTATTCTGAAGTATATTAAAAATTGACTAAAAAATTATTCTACTTGGACCACTTAATATTCTCCTCTTGAACAACCATTTTATTATTTATTATTAAAGAGACTTGTGAGAAACAAAATAACGCGTAAGCTGAAATCTGCTTTAAATACCACACACGTGGTTTTCTAAGAAGAATAAAATATAAGTTTGGAATAGTTATTAGGCCATGAAAGATTCTTTGCCTCCAGAGCTTGCAATCGAAATGTATAGATTTAATTTTGTAACACTGTCACTCGGCTCATTAATCGTTACTTTTTTCTGCACCAGCTATTTAATCGTTATTTTTCTGCTACGCTTGCATCGTTTAAAAACCGGATACGGGCGTGTTGCGATATCTTTGTTTTGTTTTCGGCGCAAAATAACCTGTCAAAATGGCACTCTAATTTATCCACGGCTGAACAAGCGAAAGCGCAATTATCGGACTTCTTTTCCCCCTTTAGCGCAATTACGGCGGATCAATCGTCGGCGCTTGATTTCGTCCGGCAAAAAGGTAGTGGAATTCGCTGACGAGGGCGTAATTAGGCGTAGTCATAATCGTCAAGATGGACGACATCATCCATAAAGGACGAAATTGGAATTCCAGCCGCAAGCTTCTTCAACGCTCGATCCGTGACGGTATTTCAATAAACCTCCGTTCGGCGCCAATCGATGTGTCGCGATATACGTTCCATAATGCACGAAATGTATGTTGTAGCGATGTCATGACTTGTCACGACCCCGTGTGCACGGGGCATTCTACGTGCCTACATTCGCGACAGTGCTTTATAGCATTCCTTTACATTCACGGAAATGTTGTTTCCAATACCTAGAAGCTTGTTTAGCTTTTCATGGAGGCTATTTATTAGTTGAAACAATGAAGGGAAGAGTTCAAAAACTCGTTAGTTACTCGAAAATTTATATAAAACAATTTATGAAAGTCAATTAAAATTATATGTAAAACTTTTATTTATATCTTAACCCTTCGTGACCTTTGTCAATATTTCTGTAAATTTTGAGACCCTAATAATAAAATTTGTCCATAACTTCTTTTTGAAATACAACTTTCAACACATCAAAATTTACATTTCCAGAAAAAGGACTATTAGAGCATGATTGTATGAGTATTACGATTGTACAATTATCATTGAAAAGTTAAAAGATTCGTAAATACGAAAATGGTAACTTAAAAATGACGCTGGTGCAGTGAACCCCATGTGACCAAATTGTGACCGGAGAGGGTTAAAAGATATGGAATGTAAAATCATAGAAGAGTGTGCGTAGAATTAATCGCGAATCGAGCTGGATATGGAGTAAAGTCCACTGATGCCCCGTTCCCACATGTGAACCGCCTATTTTTACAGACTTTCGTGAATACAGTCGGGGTCCTGCAGCACGCTGCAGTTCAAAATTAGAATCAACGAGGCGTTCAGAGTTTAAACTTTAGACTCGCCCAGACTAAAAGTTGGACTGTAATATGACACAGTGAAAGGAACCTCGGGGCACTGATGAAAAACGCTGCTCCGTTGGAGCGTTCAAGCAGATTCGACACGATGTCAGTCTCTGGTCATAGCATCAAAGGTATGGCACACTCACATAATGGAAGGAAGTGTAGTGGAGTAAAAGTGTACCGTAGTAAATTGAAACCGTAAAAAATCTGAACAGACAGATGAAAAACAAAAACTAAAAAAAAATCAGAAGAATTTGCAATTAATGAAAAATTGATGGAGACTTATAATAACTCAATAACTCCAAATAAAAATAAAAGCTACTTTAATCTCACAGATAGGTTCTTGTAAAATTATTATTCTAAATAGCACTCACTTAGCCTTCATCATCGATGCGTGTATTTCTCTTTCAAAATAATTCACTTAAATAGGTATATGGAGTAGCTCCTCGTTCTGCAGACATGCCACCCGCACGGACGTCAAAACTATTCTGAAAATTCTATACACGTTTCGGGGCGCACGCTTGAACACCCCGTAGGTAGCCAGTCAACTCGAAAAGTTCTAGTTTGTGGCAACGTCACAAGCATAAACGCACATGTGGGAACGTGGCATTATGTACGTAGTAAAGTTTGCATGGCCTCGCGGGTTAAGCCTAGACGTACTTTCCATGTGTGTACATACTTGTTGAATAGTTAACGAAAACTTTGTCGATAACAAAGATAGGTATGTAGGTAAATAACATAGTACTCATCGATCTTTAGTTACTTTATTTTATGAGTACTGTCCAAAGAGAGGAAGCTTACATTTTTCAATGAATAAAATAGTAGTGCGACACTCAATTTTGAATACAATAATTTATGTCCTTTGCAATCCGGTAAAATACTTTTGAAATATACCAAATTTCCTGAATTTCTTTGGAACGTTCTGCTATAGTAAAGGAATTGGTGAAAGGACCAGAGATTATTCCGTAAAAATTGGATACAGTTACGTAGAATTACGTCGTTGAGGGATAAATGAGAATGCTCTTAAGTGGCATTTAATTGCTGCTTCGCTTGTACATTTTAAACCTCAAAGGCGACTTTACCTCACCGTAGCTATTTAATATTGCTTTCAGTATACATTCCAGGCTTCCCCGTCTAATCAAAGATTGAAAATTATCGACTACGAGGATTTTGCCGCGCGCAGCAGCTCCTTCGCGAATGTATACCTCAGATTAAGTTACCTCGGCCGTCCAAGTCTCAATGCCTTCTACGGTATGGTAATTTCAGTAAAACGGAGGCCAAGTAATTAAAGTTTCGCTACTCGACGCGAGTCTATTACCTCCAAAGTACTACGACAAAATCGATCACCGAGGGCGGGTGTATTAATTCATTCCCGGTGTTCGATTTCGCGGGATTACGGCGTATTTCGAAGTGCCGGCGTATTATGCAAAGTAGACACATATATTCGCGGAATCTTTGGTTCGGAGTCTCTCCAAAGTCTAGTAAGATCCATTCTATTTTCCACCGATGCTTACCGTATAAGAAGCCTGCTTTATGGTCTTTTATAGAAACCATCTCGTAAATTCAAACGTCATCGTCAGCATAGAGAATTCCACGAGAGAGTAGACAGAGAAAGGGAGAGAGAGAGAGAGAGAGAGAGAGGGAGGGAGGGAGAGGGAGAAGAATGATCCCTGGAAGCGTGGAGTGTCGAGGGCATCGAAAAGAGGTCGAAAGAAAGGTGCCCCGACCTCTCGAACATCCACGCTTATACCGGATCTGGTCCCTCTATGCGCCATAAAACATAGGTAGGTGGCTCCTCGTATGCATACAAGTAGCGACAAGGAGATCCATAGTGCTCTTACCTGAAGCCGTTATCGAACGATAAAGCCAGCCTCATCCAGAACGGCACCTTTCAGATACACTGTTTTGCGATCGAGCTTGCCTGGGTATCGGGAACGCCAGATATTGTCTTCCCGCATCTTTTGCAATAAAATTTTTAACGCCCTGTACGGTGATTCGTTGCTTCTTAGCTTCGTGGGATTCGCTTATTTAACAGGGCAAGGAACGCTGTGGAATTATTACAAGTCAGATTGAAAGTACAGCCTTGGGAATTTAGAATTTACAATCGCAACCAATTGATGCAGGGTATATGTAAGTAGAAGTAAAGCTTTCGAATTATCGTTAAGCTTATGGTACGCTAAGAGTACCTATCAGGATTTCTGAGCGGGAATCTATTAATCCTATTAAACATGACGAACACAGGGTCTTTTTTGACCCGCAATATAATAGCGTTTGAATATAGAGAGGTCCACACTACGCGCGTATAGACAATGCGTCACGCCGTACAGGTGGGACGGGCGAAGTTGCAGACCTCTCTATATTCAAACGCTATTATCTAAAAAATGGTTGGTCGCACGAAAACTTATATATACAGTAATTGTAGAAAACTGAATGCTCTTTTAATATTACCTGAACAAAATTTCGGTAGGGCTTACTGTTTTTTAGAAATTCTTCAAATTCAAGCTGTTGATGAATTCCAAACTTTAAGGCCTGGTCGGCACCCTCTCCTGTTGTCCGATTGCAATAATCTTCTTCAGGGACTATTTTTTTATGAAATGGAACCATATTAGGGGGTGAGAGCAAAAGAAATCGCTGGTTGAAAATAAGAGCCACCCGAGTGCCTCAGTTAGCTGAGAATGATCCACCAGACGATAGCTAACAGCCTGCACACAGCAATAACAGCAAACACTGAAGGTGCGCACATTATTGTAATGATTTTCAAGAGACAGGTCTCGCGGTTTATACCTACAAGATTATCGCCTGCCACAAACGTATATACCTCAGGAACCTTACCATACCTCCCTCAGCCAGTGTACCTGAATCGGTTTAGAATAACAGGCACTGCCACCAGCCGAACGTAAAACCTCCGCAGCTTACGATCCATAAGGGGACCTTCAAATCTCGCCGCGCCCGTTCGATTTTCCGATATCCACTCATATCCGCGCAGGATAGTCCTATGCTCGGCGGCAACAGCGCGTTCTTCTAGCGCGACGGCGTTCCAGCGCGGTAAGATGGCGTCAAGGGGTCGGAAGCGAAGGAGGCGATGCCTCGATACGGGTTCAGACATAACCAGAAAGGAGAGAGGATTACGATCGGTAGGGACGAGCCGTGGGCTAGATATACAGGCACGTTCCCGCGTTACGGGACGCGATGGTTCGACGAGCAAGAAGGGAAAACTCGCTATGTGCCGCATTACGGTTTAACGGTGCACGTATAACGCCGGTGGTTACCGCGGGTTATAAGAGGAGGACACTTTAAAGGCTTCTCGAAAGTCGGCGCACACATGGCGCCCTTTTTCCATGCCGTGTTTGCTCGGCTGCGCCTTCTAAATGCATGCGCCACTCTGAAGCTTACTTAACGCCCGAATATCGCCCGTGTTCCAACATTTGCAGGCACCGCCGCACCATCGAGGGTCGTTGGGGTAGACGTGGCCTACCGATTTTCACGCCCACCATTTTGTAACTGTCCAACGAGCGAGCGTACAAACGCTAACAACGGAACTTCGGTAACCCGAATAATTTCAGACTTTTTTTCCAACCTTGCAGGTTGGTGGGGAACCTCAATAGAGTATCGGGCAATTTTTATTTTCTGCCAGCTTTTGCTTCCTCGGGGTGAGAACGCCCATAAAGATTCGTTTGCGTTCCCATTTTCCTGTATATATTGAAAACTGTAGTAGCTATAGTAGTACCGACTATGTAGTTTCAAAACTGCTCATTAACAACCCCGTTTGTGCAAATGTACGTCCTGGCATGGTGTATCTTTTGGGTAATTAGTCTGTATGAAATATGGACCTGCACCAACAAAGGAATCAGTTTTTTGCGTTTTCGTTATAAGGCACTCGGGAATTGTGAGCTGCTGTGATTTGGAAACTGCATTCAGGTTCTATGAATGACCTGGAAACTGTTTCTGAAAATGTAGTAATGAGTGAATGGAAGTATTTTTAAATGATTTTACTTAGCTTCGATCCTCTGTATGTATGTTTGGGGTATGGTTCAAACCTGGTAACTCGATTTTAACTCACTTCCACCAATTCACTTATTTTGAAACTTTACATGCGTGCGTAGGTTGGAGGAGACTACAATTTGTAAAAAACGTAAAAAAAATATTAAAAAACCCAAAACCAGAAAAATATATATATAAAGATTCACAAACAGTTAAACTAGAAAGTAAAAAATTTATGTTAAACGATTTTACAAGAAATGTGTAAGTCCGATTGTGCTGTGCGATATTTTTAACAGAAACATAATAGAAGGAAAAGGCTGAGGATTGCAAATATGGCCAAAATAAATTAGATTTGAGAATCTTAAATTGTCAAGTCTAGATGTAACTATACGTACAGTTTTTTGTATACTATTATATTTGTAACATTTTTTAGATTTAATTAAGGAAGAAAGAGGCACGAGGAAGACAAAGTGAAAGAATGCCAATGAAGGTGAACTGAATCGATTTTGGAATCTTAAGTGGAAAAGTTTTAAATATGACCATTCTTTAGAGATTTATTGGGCGTTCGACTGTGGTAATCAATATGATACTTCTACTGGTAAGAAAGAGAAGACGGGGAAACTGTAAGCTTTGAAAAATACATTGAGATAGTTTGACGTGCGTTTAGAAGAAATAGAGACTTAAATTACAGCACATATTCTTGTAAGTAACCAGTGAGCATAGTTTTTATTGAATAATTGGTATTTCACGAGAAAATGGCTAAAATCATTTTCTGACAGAATCCTAAATTATATTTAGCCATTCCTAATAGCTTTAACTATAATGCACCTCCGATATGCAATCAAATATAAAAAAACAATTGGAAACCAGTGATTTTACCATAGCCGAAGCAAATAAAACGTGTCAGATTATCAAATATCATCATTTCAACAAACCAGCCTCCAATTCCACTCTCATTTAACATAGAACAACAATTCGTACCTCCAACAGATATACTCTTTAATTGATCATTACTCCATTTACGACATTTATACCACAGATATAGAAGTTCAATACAGATTTCCAAAATATATGCTACAACATGTGTGTCTACTAGTATGGCAAATTAAAGATAGAAGTAAAATTAAGTGCAGATGGTATAAGGTCAGTACCAGATTCATATAAGGTCAGTACACAGTTCAAGCGCAGTACTAGAGCATATAGTACACTTATGACTGTTTTTTTTCTTTCCCTCAGCAACTATATCTGCACCCTTCCCCTGCTCCCACCCGTTGTCCCTTATCGCGATACGTATCCAGCACGCCCGAACGGTTTTCGATCGAGCTCTATCTCGATATCCACAAGGTGCCCATCAGCAAGCACGGTTATGTTGGCCATGAAAGCAGCTCCAATTTCGCGGTGTTGCCTCGCGTAGTCATCACAGCAGCTTCAGGGGACACAAGTAAAAAGAACCTCATTTCTTAGTTCCAGGCAAATATGTAATAGTGTAAGTCTCCACGTTACCGTCTATTGCCCCTTGTCCGCGAAAACGTCGACTAGACTACTTTTACGGACGGCTAGTTTCAGATTGCGATCACTTGTTTGCACTGTCCTGTAATTCTCCCAAGATGTCTGGGTATAAGAAGGTATACATACATGGCGAATTTCTGACGTACAGAATGGAGCAACGATCTGCTGAACTACATACATGTATGCTCAATGCACATGCGTGATCAGTTTTTCCTCATATTTTAGATACATTTCTGTGCACGAATGTATGGTATTAAAAACTGTGCTGTTATTAGTGGTACTACTGACAACAATTGTCTATCATAGGAGCCTTTTAATAATTAATAAGTAGTATAAGTTCAAACTTACGAGAAATGGATTTATTATGAAAATAATAAATATTAAGAATACTTCTTTTATTGAACAGAGTAATGCATGCGCGTATTTTATTTTATCTCAATGAAAAATGAGGATCAAGTTTATATCTTAAAAGTGTTTTATAAGTTGCCTACAGATAATAAAGTTTAATGAAAAATGAGAAAACGAATGAGGAGCTTCTATGTAGATGTATACCAATGAAAATGCTCAATGAGTTTTCGTTTATTTTCATTGCTATATATTACAATGATGATGATATCTGATTATTTGCTGCGTTACCGTTAGCCAACCATTAATATGTACCCATGTATTTTTTCTTTCAGAATATTTTACTATAATCACCATTCTTCCATTATATTTTTTTAAAATAAAGCAACGCTCCATTGCTAAGTTTTTACAAAGCATTTCACAGAAAGACACTTTTCAGAAGGGCTTTTCAGAGTTTAAATGAACAAAAGAATGTTATTCAAGGAAAAAGAATTTATGTCTGTTGTAATGCTTGATGCTTGGTGTTTTAATGAAAAATTGTAACGTGGATAAGGTTTAGGCCTAAATGTAGAGTTGCCACGCGAGATTCTTAAACTCTGGATGGATTCGCGTGAGCAACTAGAGTTTTTTAAACAATGGCCTGGCACACTTAAATTCGAGTTTTTCATATTTAATCAACACATCTTACGAATATTTAATAACTGCACATAATCTACTTGACACGTATTCATTATCGCGAAACATTATCGTTCTCGAATGTAGATACATACTTGGAAAAATATTTAAATATGAATTATTGTGGTGCATAGATTTCCAACATTCAATTGTTTTCCACTAGTGCAGAAACCACATTCTTGTAAAATCTTCGACGAAACCTCTGTTATATTTTAGAATCTTCCTTTTCCCGTCGGTTTTACTTGACAGAGGCATCTTCTGAGAAAATCTGAAAAGATTCCACAGTCACAGACAAATTGTATTACACATTAGAAAATCCAAGAAAACGGTAGTTGCATTGAAAAAAATCAAGTTTTTAAATAAATGATTAGCTTAAAACTTCTTACAGATACCTCGGTATGCGCAAAAAGAGATCAAAAGAGTATCAGTGAGTTTTAATCTTAAACCATTGTTTTGTGTGATCAAGCCGAATTCCGTGCACAAAAGGCACGGCATGATGAAAATTTTCGAGCCAACGATTCTTTCATCAAATCTCCCTCGGAATTTCTTCTGGATTTTAATTGTTCGTTCTCAAGCCATTTACGGTTTCGGAATAGATAATTAAGCTATCGGTGAAAGAGTCCTCGTAGTGTAGAAATAATTTTATGCCGCGCCCTGTTTTCATTCCTTAATTAATTTTTTTACGAAGAATACGTAATTCCGCGTTACGGAAGATCGAAACGTCGTATAAATGAAGTAGAGATTCGGCGGGAGCGGGGGTATAAAATTTAAACGGGAATTAAACGAAACTACGAGCAATCGGCGTTTCTCGTTCGACGGTAAATTGAACTTTAAGTTCCACTTAAACGGTAAGTAGAAACGATGGAACAGGTCTTAGATTTTTAGCCCCCCTTATTACCCATCACGGTGAACCAGTTGGAAGGGTAGGTTAGGCGAAAGTACAGCGGACGGAACAAATGTAAGAAATTTCTTCAAGCGGACTTAGGTACTTTGGGAAGCAGCTTGTTAAATTTATCCTTTGCAGTTCCTTAACACGTCAAATAGGATTAGAAAATCTACTTAGGGCATTGCTCCCAAATTTTTCAGACATTTTTGAGCGGCTCTACTGGAAAATACCGACAAATTGTTTTCCACTAATGGGAATAATATTTTTTTTAGAAACATGGTACTAAAGAGATTCATTTCAAAACTGTTTGTTTCCCTTGTGAAAGTGATTGCAGGTCAGTATTGCCATTTGGGACAAAATTGCAAACAGGATTTTGTTGAATAGGAGTCTAGTTTCGGGTTGAGCTAGAATAGGCATACAGAGTGGAAAGTGCACAAAGAGGGATCATTTTAAACTTCAGCATCCGAAAAAAATTGAATTTCTTGGTACAGTCAAAGTAGAAACCCCACTTAATGTGATATTGTTTAAAAAGCTGTGCAGAACACGTTCCTGGGCTCTTGACTGCCAGCCGACAATGCCGCTATCTTCAAGCACGCAGCTACTACAAGTGCATTATGTTTCTTTCGTGTAGCATAACGTAACATCTGCAACAGTGCACTCTCTGCTGGCTGCGTGGCAAGAGAATGAACACGTCTGCAGAAAATTGAAAAAAAAGCTAAAAGGGAACGGTTCACAGGCTTACAAACTCTGCGCTGCAAACGAAACAACGATGCTTCGCTTGAAATACCTTTCTAAGAAATTCGAATTCTTTCAAACGTCAAAGGTCAAACGTGCTTGGTATAAAGTAGGAGGCTGTAGGAAGTAAAAAGATACAGATAGGATGGAAATAATAGGTGAATAAGCTCAGTTGCTCAAATAAGTGACTAAAAATAGATAAGGGATGTAAGGGATAAATAAGATAGGAAATTCTTTACTAGGGAAGATACAATAATTATTATCATGTATATACTGAACTGTGAGAACATTAATCGCGTTGACGATCCCTTAATTATTTCGTACAGAGTACATTCAAATGTACATAACGAAGTTAGGGAAATACAGTACTGTCAACTTGCATCTTGTAAATTGTTTCCGTGGGCGGAATATGTACCATCCCTTGTAATTCATTCCCGTGTGCTTGCTCCCATTACCATCAATGCAATCGCGCTGGTACATATTCCTACTTTCGTAATTTGGTATGCCGTAACTCCGTGGAATAACGAAGTTCAGTGAAACGTGTGAAGCTGCAAACACAAATGCTTCATAGCCGGTCTAATTCAAGCCGGGGAGCACGAGGGAAGTCAAGTGAATGACACCGACGGAAAGAGACTGAATAGTCCTCTACTAAGGAAAGACACTCAGCGGGGCTGAATGTGTCAGAAGCTGTTGAAGGACGACAGACAACTGTAAAAGAGACACAGCAAGGTAGTGGAAATTAGCGCCAGCATTAATAGAGCTGAAAGCTCCTTTAAAATAGCCCTCCACGGGTGAGGGGATCTTTGAGACCATGTAACCTTTTATTCTCTTTTATACACGTCCGTGTTCCGCACTTCTTCACCAGCCATTTCCACGAAAACGAACCTATTCTCTTTCTATAGTAGCTAGCAGAATCGAAGGATTCGAAATTCCTTTGTCGATGTAACTCAACCGCGTATCGGATGAAATGTTTCAAGTTAAAAGCTACGTTCTTCGATTACAAATTCGCGAGATTCAAGGATTGTAACTTGCGCTTTGCTTTTTCTTGCATCGCTTATTAGAGATCTCGAGATTGCCCAAAGTACTTGCTTTCCTTAAATTAAAATGTCCAAGGGGAAAAATCCTCTCGAAACTTGCTTGTTTTATCTTCCATTCGCCTGGCTCTCTTAGCCCCGCAACCCTTACATCCACTCCCCCTCGACTGTTCGTTCTCCACCCTTCCAAGTGCCCGCCATTCGCACGTTCCTTTCTTTCAGCCTTTCGACAGCTTCTGTCCTATCCCTCTGCCGGGCTGGAAGCTCTTAATCTCAGAATTCGCCGTGAAACAACGACGGGTACCAAAGGTTTCGCCTTGTGTGTTTACGCGCCGTAGAACGGAGCGACGCGCAACACGGGGAACCCTGGCTTTGTTTCATTCCGTGGCGCGGCAGCGGGGAGGAAATAAAAATGTCGCTTCGAGAGGAGAGGAATTTGTACCCAGAATTTCGTTCCGGGCTCGTCACTCGATTGGCTTAAGGGAAGAATGGGGAGCCAACGGGGAGAATGAAATCACTTTAGGACGAGTCATTTGTGTCTCTGGATTTATGTGCTTCCTTTGAACGTCGAAGCCGACCTGCGAGGGCTTTGTGACTTCAAACACGAGAAACTGTTCGGCTCGCTCTCGTTTAGCTTTTTCCGCCCACTCTTTCCTCACACACTTTTACGCCGAAAGTCACAGTGCCCGGCCATTTCTTATAATGATTATATAATTTCAAAGTTCACTGTGAAAACACAACACGTTAATTACGTGAATATTTAAAATAGGATTGGAGAATGCTGTCCAATTTTTCTGATTTACACAGCTCTCACTCTCAACGGCTTATATGCAGGGGCAAGTAATCTGTGTTTTACGTTTTATTTTTTTAAGGGGTCATTCTACTTTAATCTGCCGAAAAATGAAGCCATTTTTAAATATTTGTTTCAAAATGATTACAACATATAATGAAATAAATGTTTTTGAAATTTATTAAGCTATTCTTATATTATACAAAAAAATTTAAAAGATTTTTTTAATATGTTGCAAATGTTTTTTATTGCGTCAATGTGACACCTACGAAGTACTTTAGAATCGTACGAAGGATCGATCAAGGAAGTATCCATCGTACAGTACACGCCTATTTACGACACTTTCGTTAACAATGGTAAACTAGAACTGTTTAAGTGATTAAAGATCTTGGGAAGGAAGGTGGGTGGGGCTAGAACTGGATCCTGTTGTTCTGGAACTTTACTGCATCCCTGTGGTTCGGGGCACGGGCTAATATCGTATTTACATGCTTAAATTAGTCGTGCCAACCATCGGAGGTAACTATCGAATTGAAACAGGTTCGCGGCATGGAAGTTTATCTAAATTGAATTCCGATCGCGGCGACAAGCGTAATTGGACTATTTGTGCGGGAAATCTGATAAATGTCGTGTTTCCCCGCAAGGAGGAAACGATATTAATGCTATGGATAATGGTGGGACTCCAATGCGGTTCCTTGCGAATTTCTTGAGCACATCGAGAATACGGAGCCTTGGGACAGTTTGAATCGGTCTTGATACTAAAATATGAATGTTTGAAGCTCACAGAAATAATCAATTTTTTGAAATCCTTAACCCTGCTTGTTAATATCGTTATGGCAGCGAGAAATTTTACTTGCGTTAATCTTACACATCCGCGTAATTCGGAGTGAGTTTGAATGAAAAGCACCGAACATTCAAAACTGGAGGTTATAAAATTTATAACATTGTATAGAACTGCCGAACGTAATACTTTTGTTAAACGTTTCGAGACCATTTGAGATCCGATATTTAACTCATGACATTTTGAATCGTTTTATACTAGTTTTATATTTTATATTAGATTTGACATGCGGTTATGGGTTAAAATTGTAAGGGATTCAATTTTTTCACCCCATCGGGGGTGAGGTTTTTAAAAAATGATGTGTTATCATCACAACTACGTATGCCTGCAAAGTTTCAAGTCTATTGGGTTGTTAGGAGTGGGTTAAAATTGAGTTACAAGATTTGAACCAAACAAACAAACAAAATAAAGGACAGAGGAGTGAAGCTAAATAAAATCGTTTACAAAAATATTTCCCAAACAATTTCTTTCTTCAATACAATTTCACAGAAAGGCACGAGCAATTGAAAATAAGACCCCCTGTAAACAGTGGAGTCTACCCATAAAAGGAAAGAAATAAATGAATAATTAAATGAAATATCAACTTGAACGGGTACATCAGTTTTAGAATAGAACATGTAGACGTTACCTTTCGATCCCACCCCTCTCTTGTTGGAGCATTAGCTTTCAGGCCACGAGGGTTGCGAAGAATAGAAAAATGCGGGTTGTAAACAAAGAGCCTAGCCTGCCCGTGCATGGCTTCCCCATTCTCAGTTATAGCTGGGTCGTGTCAACATGCGTTCCAAGACGCGATTCAAGTCTTCCCTGGTGCTCTCGCGATTTGCGACTCCTTTTGTCATGCAAATTTCGCTGCTGCAACGCTAAAGGTCCCTTAGCTTAATCGTATGTGATATTCGTATACGAACTTCGCAAGCGCGGCTCACAAAGGGAAGAGTGTTTTTTTCCTTCTCATAATTCGTGATTATCTGCAAAGTGGTGTACCTCAAGATCGCGGTGAATATTACTGGGAATATTCAGAGACGCTACTGTTGTACCACACGAAGTACGACCGAGGGGTAACATATTCAATGTTGCTGCAACGGATATGCTTGAATTTTTAAAAGTAATTAATTAGCGATCGCTTTGTTATTTTATAATAAAATAACCGTGGAGTGGTAAAATAATGGTATGAATATATGCAAAATGGTGTACAGGAAAATGAGGGCAGAATTATCTGAAGGTTAGAAAATTTAAACATCGATCCAACAGGGTTGTAACACGAGCGCCTAGCTTGCGGTCATAGTGTCGCTTGAAAACCACTGAAATTCTATCTAAATCCGTCAAGCGACTTTTAAACTTTAATATTTAGACCCGTTTGCTTCAGAAATCCTCAACCGCTTGCGACTATATAATAGCCGTATCGTTTCCACTCCACCCAAAATAAAACGCTTGGCTTGGTCGCGATCTCTTCTTTTAGCACGGCAAATCGTCGATAGGGAATTAAGTTACGAATGGCCTTCCTTCCTTCCTTTGAACAAACTGTATGACGTTTCGATAACGACATTACTCGATGCGATATTATCGTATCGGTGGTGTTCGCTGGAAGACAAGGGCCGGAAAATAGGTCGACTCGTGTAATGGTTCGCTCGAATCCCAGGGGCCGAGGCGACGAGCCAATATTGTATTTACATCGCCGAATTAATTGAACCAGCGGGCAGTCGTCGTGGTCCGTGCTCTTAGAGCTTATCCGGATGAAATTTGATTACAAAGACACAAGCCTCGTTAACGCATCCAAAGGTAATACCATTTCACCTCAATCTCCGAATTAAATAAATAAATAGAAAAATAATCGTCGCGAGGAATCAAGCCAAAGCTCGGGGGTGGTGTTATATTTCGGGAGATATCGTAAAAGTGTCGGTGCAATGGTGTCCCGATCTCATTAATAAAATCCTGGGATAAAGTTCGAGGAAGCCGAGTTGGAAATGCGACCAGCGGTAACTTAGAGCGTGCTACTATTCGCTGTGATTTCGTTTGTACGCGCGGGGTTGCAATAAACAGTAATGTTTCGAGTGCTCGAGGGGGAAATAAGGTTACTAGCAATTTCCGATATTGCGGAAAGATACATGGCAGCATTCTTCTGCTCTTGCGGCAATAGTTTATATTTTAACATTGCTGACATACGGATTTCCTTCTATTTTTCTAGTCGAACATAGTCAAGTTTACTTCTCCTTGTCGAAGTGTAGAAATATTGTAGTGATTTTGCGAGGCGAAATGTGATGATGAAAGGTTTACTGATACATAACAACAATAACACTACGAATAGCATTAGTTTTACAGTTGAAACAAAAGTGGTTATCAAACGTTACATTTAAACAATTCAAGATGAACAACTAGTGATTACAGGCTTTTATTTTTTCAAAAGCAGCAAAATTTCATCAAACTGTAGCTACATAAGTATGTATAAAGTAAAACGTTGTTTCATTTTTCTGTTTCCGATTACGTAGAAGATAAATATCATGCACATCAGCGGACAACGAATTTGCGCGACGTGATGGTCGATCATGCATAACTCCTAAATGTATGGTTAAAAATTAATAAGAAAAAAACCGCATCTTCTTCAAATATGCATAAAATCATAGTCAAAATTTCAGACGAATTGAATCGCTAGTTTCATAAAAAAAATCCCTAATTTTACTTTGTTTTCAGCCCAAGAAATATAATTCCTCTTAAGTCGATTCACTTGTACTGCGAATAACTTTGAAGAATATAAACTGCATTATTCAATCCGCGTTACACCAATTATTTTCTTCGAATTATTGATCATTGTAAGCAATGTGTTTCCATAATTATTGGCGAGCTCCGTTGAAAATAAATACCATTCGCCTGCATACCTCAGTGCACTTGTATTAAAATACATTTTATTGGGTCAGATTACCGCTCGTTAAAACGACCATCATCAGCCACGTCATGTAATCCATATAATAAACGTTGCTTTTTCATTGTTCGCTAAATCGCGAAAGCGATGCAAATCAAAATCGGGTATTGGCAGTTCTAACAGCGCGATAAGCTTACGAATGACGCGTAACAGTAGCTCATACCAAAAATTTGCCAGCAGATAAATGCTAGTTGGACTGGCCCTTAATTTACGATCACAGTCCTGTGTCAAACAAATGCACACTCATATGTTTGATTTTCGTGGGAACTTTGTTATTTGACAGTCAGGCGGTCGGTATTTTACAGAGTTGAAACTATTTCCGAGTATACCATGAAAAACTTCTTTATATTTCAGTCATTTTTAAAAATTAACGGAGATTTATTGGCCAGTGTTCGGAAACTTGAATCGTCCAGTTTTATATTTTTAAAAAGCCTCGCTTCTTCTGGGATAGAGAATTTTATGGCAGGCAGTAACACGATACTCTTCTTCAGTTTGCTTTGAACTCCTACTACATAGAAGTCTGTTAAGCACACATTGCGCGGGGAATCGAGTTATTCATTTGCGTGATTGAGAACATATACGAGCGATTACGTAAGGGGGCAGATACATCCACGAATTTTACGTAAAAGCGATGATACGTAGGGATATTCAGAGTTCTACTCGTTCAGAGAGCAAGTCCAATGGAAGGTTGCGTTTCATTTTATTCAAACGCTTTTTAGCTAGAAGCGGAGATAGCGTGTTTTAGAAGATCGTTCCATTTATGTGAGTTTTTGCGGCAGTACAGAAAAATCACTTCCATTAGTGATCCAGGGAATAGCAGACTCCAGACTGTAATACTACTTGACCTTGCAATCGTAGGGATTTTCTTTGCACTTTTCTTGAGCTCAGCTGGAACGAAAATGCTCCCGGAAGAGACAATCTTGTGATTTGCGATCGATCAATCTAGCTGGAAAAGCTTGTCTCTTAAATGACCCAAATTAATGAAAAGTAATCAAGCAGGCATGCCTTGCAACAGGAAGATTCCAGCTACGCATTCAAGTCGTTAGATAAATTATATATTTCGTCTCAGAATTGTGACCAAAAGACAAGTTATACGACTCGTGGATGTTAAATTATTACACCTTTTAGTCAATCATTAATTAAATTCACTCTCTTACAAAGAAACACAAAAATATTGTTATCATTGGTGTTCTCATTGCAAATGCTTGAATGCTTTTGTGAGCCACTGCATTTGGACATCAGAAAGTTTAATAATTGGAAATATTAATCTTGTATTAACCACTGGCACTGCGTCTAACGAGGCAGGTGTTCGAAACGCGACGTTGGCTGCCGGGGTAAAGAACGACTGCGACGTGCTGGCACGCAAAAACGCGGGGAATTCCTCGAGAGGTGAAGATTCGAAACGCGATGTGTATCGAAAAACGTGCATGAGGAAAAACTAGCTCGTGCGCAGCAAGCATCTATTTCTGAGGAAAGTAGGTCCGTAATTTTAGTGGTCTATCCTTTTCCACGTCTATTCTACTTTCGATTTCAAGGTTCGTTTTCGTAAAAGACGAGCATTTTGTGATTGATAAGCTGGAAGCATAGCATTGGCGAAGCATTAAATATCTCATATTTGCTTTGGTGGGTGCCGGGAAAGGTAAATTCGTTTGTTTCCATTAATTAAACCAGGTTATGCTACAGCAACGCCAGGTAGCCCGAGAAACTTTATTATGTCTACGTAACAATGGGACTGTCGTGGAAGCAGTGGTTAATAGCCCATAGCCCGGGATAGGGTTTCTCTGAAGCCTTAGTTTCTACTGACCTCAACTGGTGAATTGCGTTTAGCTCGAGTACTCTACTTCAGAGAGTGCAGGCAGGCTCAGACGAGAGGTCTTGTCCCTAATTAAGACGTTGAGGCTTTTACTAAATTGGCTACATAAGTGTTAGAAAAAATTTTCTCTCTAGCACGATAAAGGCAGTTACGTTTCCACATTTTCTTCTGCTGTAGCCGAGCGTTATTAAACTGGGTATATGAAAATGGCAATAAGAAGATAACCAGTGTGATTGTAGCGTTCGATTTTGCATCGCGCTATAGCCTGAACGACAAACTCTGAGTAATTAGGACGTGAAATTTAATCCATCGAGGAACGATACAAAGGGATTATCAATTTTCTAGCGATGCAAACACTGCTGCATCGGCCTTAATAAGATTTCACGGGTTAATGGAATCGTATTACGTTGAACGGAAGCTAAACAAAGGACTGAGGTCTTACTTTACCGAATCAAATGATACTGAGAATAAATCTGATCAAAGAGGAAGATGAAACCCCTACTTTCCCTATCTGTTTCCTCTTTTCATCCCTGAATCGTATAGAACATGATACCCACTTATATCAAATATGGGTTGCTGTTTTAGAATTGACTCTACAAATTGAAATAGGGACATATTTATTAATTCATTGTTTTTTAGCCATGCGTACATAATATTCGAAATTCCAATGAAAGAAACTACAAATCTATAACATTCATTATAAGTATTATACGGCTTGAAATACATACTATATTTGATCCTTTAATATTATTTTTAACTTCTTACACATTAAATGTGACGCAGTATGATTGTATGGTCTCACAGAAGTACATTCTTTTATATTCGAAACTAGTACTAACTGCTGTAAGGAATGTAATATCCCTGTAAGCACCTCTCACGTGCGTTAAATTATTACAGTGTTCAAGATGAGAGTACTACACAATATTTAGTCTATATATTTAGTTAGTTTACATCATACTTGTTAGAGCACTTCAAACAATATTTAAAATCCACAGAAGGTCAGAATACAGAATATTTATTTCGTGGACGAAGTTGATTAAAAAATCGATAAAATTCTTCATGTGCATAATTTAAAAGTCCAAACATTATTCCTGATCCTTCTCCGAAGCATTTTTAAGGGCCTGCATCAGGATTTTATGATACACGAGACCAGCAAAATCGGAGCAATTTCCTAACAACCTACAGTTCCATAGAAGCCGAAAAGCCGAAGTTTTCATACGAGACACTTTTCTAACTGACGACGTTGTTTTCCATCTCATTATTTCAAAAGATTTCGCGTATGTTTCTGCAAACATTATTACAAGAACAAACTTGAACTCGTCATTGCACCTTCCCTCATTTCCAATAACCTCTCACTATCCTACACAATTCCAGTGCAACGCAAAACATATACATCACACATTTCCTATTTTTTCCCATACTTTCCAAACCAGCATTTCCTCGGCAATTCAAGCATATCTGAAATACCAGTCTCGACCTACAATAATGTCCCTTTCTACCCGTTTGCACTCGAAATACGCCCACTTCTTCTCGTGAAAGTCGATACCTTATTTCAACCATACCAATATCTTCGAAAAATACATGAAAATCACAAACCCACTAATAAATTCTCTGAAACACAATTTGTCACCCAAACCACAATGCAATCTCCAGCTACCTGTCCTTAACGCATTCCTGCTGGCGCGCCGAAGTTCGATAGAGACTATTCACTGCTGCCAGTAAATCGACGAATTTATCTGCTTTGCCTTGGAACAGAGGGAAGACTGGTGTAACTTATCCAGGAGCGCGAAGCCTCCGAGAAATCTACCGGTTCGAGGGAAAAATGCTAGGCGTAAAGAGCGTTCCACTCGAGAGATTTCACGGGGGTGCGCGTCGCTACTGGTACGTGTACGTGATCGCTCTCCCGCTCACTTGGCATAAAACCAACCGAGCCTTTCGCGTTCTCCTATTTCTCATCTAAGCTCCGAGCATCCTTGACGGGAGCACGGGCTGAGAACAATTCCTATACCGCGTATTGATTCGAATAAATGCGACGGAAATTCCTGTGGGCACGTACGACAGGGGCGGCGGGATAGGGGACAGATTTTACAGATGCGCGCGAACGAGACCGAGGATTGAACCTCGTTCGACATACCTATCCAACACGTGCACCGCGTTCGCGGCTTTCTCTTCCTACGTTTTTCACATCCTCACCAGCACGAAACCTAGGAACGTTTGCATTATTTATACACGTTCGTTTCAAGCGTCGCCGCGCTGTTTATCATCTAGATGAAACCGTAAGACGAAACGAACCTGATGTACAAAAAGAACGGATATTTATATGGCAGGGTGGAAAGTTAGGGGGAGGTTTCGCTGATAACTAACTTGTTGATTTGGTTGGTTAGCACCTACTTGTATATTTCCACTGCTCTTACTACAGCTTCCAGTTTATGGGAATACTGTGTACAGTGGCGCGAGACATGTGTTGCACGACGTAGCTCTTGAATAAGGGGTAGGTGTGGGGAAACTTAATATGTTTTTAGAACTTCTTTTTGAGAATCTTTTTTCTACTTTTTATACTTTAAAATTTGTAATAGCGGTGTTTTGGATTATGGATACTGCCTAGCAAAAGTTAAATCGCTCTTAATTGAATAATAATTGATATTTTTATATGCAATTTGTTTGAAAGTAACGAGAAATTATTCATGTTTCATGCAGCATAAGTTAGAATCGTTGGAACCTACTAATTTTTCATTAGGACTCAAGAAACTTGAGACATTAAAAAATCTACTGTTGAAAAAGTGGTACCTGATATCACCTACTCAAGAAATATTGATTAATTCATGTATGTTCGAGTTTTTGAAATTATTTCCACATGTGTTTTTATTATTTCTTCCTACATAAATGTTTCTTGTCTTTGCGTTTTTTCGTAGCTGTGCTTTGAAAGGTGGATACCTAAATCTCGTGTTTAAAATGTGGATTTGAAAGATTCTAAGAGAAGACACAGTTTTTATATGTAAGAACTGAGCTGCAGAAAATCCAAGAATATTAATTCTCGAAACCTATTTCCTTTTGCTAACAGATACTCGAGAAGATTGATAGTTGCACGAAAACTATCAAGCAATTCAAACTTTATTTGCAAAGTCTTTCGTGTGCAGAAAAACGCCTTCGTCCCAATCTCTTCTCAAATATAAGTCTTAAATGAGAAACTCCGAAGAAAAGTTCTGTATCTACGTCACGTCAGCCCATCTTAAAATTTTTATTCTATGAATCTCGACAAAGCAAAGTAGAGTTTTAGATGAGAATGAACAGAACTTTTGAACTCGAACAATTCCAGAAACACGTTCACTCGTAAAGAGAAACGAGAAATCGTCGGAAGGTAGGAAACATTTCTTCACCTCTTCAGATATTACTGCCCGAAGGATCTTCCTATTGCCACTCATAAGTGCGCGGATTTTAACTGATGATTCTGAGGTTTCTCGCATGTCAAATGAAAAACGACATTAGAACTATTCCGTGGTGAAAAATTCGTTAAATAAACCGGCTACCCTTCTTCCATCCCCGCCGATTCTTTTCCCAGTCCGATCAACCCATGCGAGAAAGAAGTTCCTCGATCAAGCGCGAAAGCGAAGCTCGCAAGTGTATTTGCTAAACGACTCCAAAGGAATCGAACGGTTCCACCATCCCCTCAGTTCACCCTAGCGCCTCCTTTTATCCCTGCGCCGTGGCTTCTCTCGTTTTTAGCTTGTTGTAAAAAAAAGTGGGGACTGGAAAGCACCAGCCCTCATCGCGACCGTTTCGTAACTGTCCCCAGCGGTATTTCGTGTGTCGCGATACGCAGGTTTATGCATAAAATTCAAATGTTTCGTACCGTGTTGCATCACGAACGTCATTCGGAAAGAACGCCGCGCGTTTCTTTTACGGATAAAATTCTGAGCATCATTTTTTATTCAACCTCGTTACGACGGTATTTCTACTCCCGCGGGTGTGGAGACGGGATTGTATTAATCCCCGCGCTGTCGGGGAACGTTAATCCGATTGAAATTCATCGTGAAGTATCATTTCGTTTCGATCTCCCGATGAAAGATACGTGTATAGCATTAGTTTTCTGTTATAGGATAGGAGATATCTCAGCGTTTTCCCGCGTGTTGTCGGTGAAAATGTAATTAATAACGGAATACAGGGGTCTGATCAATGTGTGCACATATGTATACGTATAGGTATGTACTTTCTTTGGAAGTGTTGTAGAGGAGAACGCGTTACACTTTTTTCCATTGCATGGGGTAACCCAATTCTGTGATATTATCTTTATTTCATTGACCGTTACTGACAACTGGGGTTTCATTTTCGGGAATTGTGAAAAGGTTTTCAAGTTTAAAAAAGTTATAATTATTTTATGCTGAAATATATGAAATAATGTGATTATGAAAGTACAAGTTAAAAACCTCCAAAATGAGATTTCCCTTATTTTCTGTTACATTGATTTATATTTCAATATTATGAAAGAATTGTTACAAAATATCCGTGAAATAAGCAATGACATGATAGTGTCACTTTCATAGTGGGCCGCGTCAGTTTCACGTTCACGTTTCATCGTCACGTTCATTTCGATAATGGTGTAAGTCATATGTTCTCTGTAAGTAATCTGTAAAAAAGGAAATAATTACACATTTCGTATTCTGCATTAATCTTAGACTGATGTGGGGCTAGAACAGAAAAAAGAAAGGAAATGTGAAATACACTTAACTATGCTGACAATATGAGAAAAATTAGGAGAAACAGTGGTGAAGAATACATTGCCAAAAATGGTAAAGTTGTTAGTAGCAATGTATTTGAAAATAAAAATTGCTTTTGTTCGAACAAATATTTGACTTTATTAAGTTGCGAATATCGAAACACTACGTTTGCAAGCATTCAAAAATATATCCTCTTCTCCTGTGATAGGTACTCAGCAATATATTTTGATACATCTGGTACTCTGTTTATTTCTTAGATTCCACTTTTGGACCCTTCCGAGACAGTTCTATCGATAGCCATAAGTTGAAAATTAAGGACTCTTTTTATTTGTCTAAAAATGACACTTTCCAAGAATTTTTCGAAAATTTAAATACCCAACGAAAGGGTTAAACCACCTTCACTAAATATTGTAGAAATATTCACGAAGAAAAAAGACCAGCTATGTGACTACTAATAGGAGGTACGCAGCCACTATCAAATGACCCAGTTTACCACCCGTATGTCTGCGTGGGTCGCGCTTCAAGAGACAAAGGAAAACAGTATCGGTCCTTCTATCGTTTATTAGAGACTCTTCCTGAAAAGAGTTAAAAACCCGTAAAAGTTTCCAGATAAACGCGTCCGGCGCCTCTACCTCGGCAGAGCTCCGCGCGATGACATTTTGCATTCACGTGTGCGCAAGGGGGTTCATCCCTTTTGCCTTGTATCTAGACAGCGGTTCGCGGAATAGATACGCGAGTCTCGCGCCTGGAAAAGAAGGAGGACAAATGCATCCTGTTTTCCGTCGTTTCTTTCCCCCCGGCCCATCCTCCAGATAATAACGATCTATGGCGTGCTGCATAGTTTTTCAGGTCAGCGTTATCTGGTGCGTTCCACAGCAGCAGGGGGGGGGGAGGCAGGAAGGGCAAGAACGCGTATACGCATGCCGCATAAGCCTGCGGTGGAACTACCGAAACTGTTTGTCTGGAAGTGACGAGAAATCCGGCATACCGGATGCCTAGAATCCGTGTTGTTTCAGATGAGAAAATAGCGCGCGGCGGCGCGCGGTGTATCGCATGTCTGCCTCGTAAATTTCCTTCCCACCGCGATCTTCATTCTGTTCTTTCGCCAAGCACGGATTCACCCTCCTAATGTCGGTGTGCATAAAGCCGTTGCTGTTTTTTTTCCCTTGTATTTTAAGGGGATGGGCGCAGCAGGGGTAAATAACCGCGGAGGCTGTCGAGTTCTGTTGTAAAATACTTCCTTGCCCGATAGTGTATACGCCGGTTGATGGAATTAGTAGCGGAGTAAAAGGAGCTGTTGTTTATTTCATTTGCAGGCTGAGTTTAAAGAGATAGCACTGTGGGACAAGTAGTTGAAATGGTTCAGATAAAAGTTAAAGTACGAAATTTAATTTTAGGAAAGAGGGATTAGGGGTTGTGGGATAGATAGTATTCACAGAATTGAATAAAAATTAATAATGAATATATGTGGGAAAAACAATGTAACAAAGAAGCGACTTTTGATGTTATATATATAGTAATGTAATTTGTTCTGTTCTATGTAGTTGTCATATGCAAAGTGAAACGAAGAGATTATATTGTTACAATAACAATTAGGATTTTATTTTAATATTAATTTTAATATTTTATTTTATTTTAATATTATTTTACTTGTCCGTCCTCTACTCATAATGTTTTATACTTTCATGTGATTACAATGTACCAAAGAGTTATTACCGGTAATAATAATAATAATAATATTTTAATAATAATAACAATGTGCGCAAAGATGCAACACAAAGCTTAGAATCCGCGTACGACAAATAAAAGCAGTTAAATCACTTGCATTACCAACACCGAAAATCACTTCCAACTCTGGCAGAGTTGATTTCTGAATCTCTATTCGTTATGCATTTTTTTACTCCGCTTAGTGGGTGCTATGAACCTTGTAAGCTTTGAATCTCTTTTTGCAACACACTGCATGAGTGTATTTAAAATGAAGAATTCTACTGGAAACAGTTCCCGAAAGGGAACTAGACTTACTCGTTCATGATCAAAGCCAAATTCTCGAGTTGAAAACTTGCACTGACTGCTTTAGAGATGAGGCAGTCATGCGCCAGAGGATTCGTTTAAATCTTATGCCCGCAATTAGCTACATTTCCTATATGCACTCGAAGAAGCGTTCAAATCCCATCAAAATAAACAAGCTCAACTAAGCTTCTAAAAGTCTCGCACATTACAAAATTGACAGGCATATTCTGCATCGATTAAAGCAACCCTTTAGCTACAAAGTATTTAAATTAAATTTTTTTTATCGAGACCTTAAACAATGACGAAAATTTATGGACAAGAAAAAAAAGTAAAAACCATCCCCCTTCCGGGGATTCGAATCCTAAGAGTGTCTTAACTCGTAATTCGAGGTGCTTGCATCTAGACTAATACGGTACTTGAAAATTAGTTCTCCACAAGCTTAGTTAAGGGACTATTCTACGACACAAACTGCATTTTCTGGTTAAACTATTAATCCTATGACAATAACGCATACGACTTCTGTATTCCTTTCATCAAGATCTACTATTTAAAAGAAGAACGGAGTCGATCCAATGACTTCATAATTTTAATGTTTAAAGCCATTTTTTATAAAAATGGCTGGCCATTCACAGCTAATATTCTGGAATTCTCGTAAGTCAATGTAGGTACATAGATCAGTGGCTCTGTGGTCTTCAGGTATACCATCATTTGCAGTGATAACATGAACTATACCCACAGTAGCGTGTAAATGAACATACTTGAGGTCGCATAGAGGCAATAGTATAATGTGTAACGATGCATAATCATCGGGAAATGCAGAAATCTGTTATAATGGATGCATACAATCCAGTCAGAAATCAAGCGGATGTGTTTGAAATACATTTCACGATCAATGATATAGCATATGAATGCGTGTCTCAATGAATGTCACTTTAAACATTTATAAAAAAGTGGAGCTTGAACTGAAAATGCCTAAGTCTTAAAGTTAAACGCTTTGTTCCTCTTATATTTGTGATAATTCGAAATCATTTAGACTCAACATATGGTAATATTTTAACTGAATCACTGTGATGCACATTAGACATGTTAAAGTGTTGTGTAGTTTTGAGAGATGTACATAGTATCAGTTTAGCAAATGACCATCTAATTATTTTGAACGATACCGTAAGTAGGGGTACGTAACTCTGCTTTGCGACACTTTCATGTTTTCCTAATATCACGCGAACACTAGACGATTATAATCCCGAATCAATACACTAGTTCAAGATAAATCAATGATTATTTTCATAATTAAGTGAGAAATAAAATTTGAAGATGTCACAAAGTCACCAACGCTTACGGTATATGTATACATTTATATAGTTTGAAATGGAAAGAAGGTTTATTTTATAATATGTATTGCAGTTCAGTTCCTATAGCTTAATGAATTAACAAATTTGATATATAACGAATAACTTTATTTATAATCAAACAAATAATACAGGGGTGTAGCTTTGTCGACCATACGTCGCTAAACAATTAGCAAACATAGGCGCACCTGACACTCTTGTGCGTATCAGGAAAGCACTTCCCAGTGGCAAACTAACGACGCGACGGCGGGAACTTTTAATGGTTAGGAGAGTTTGAAAAAACTGTAACAAACGGTATCTCCTAACACTAATTTAGTAATACGGTCTACAATAAGTAACGTAAGATGCGGAATATAATGGACGCTAACTTCAGTTAGCTGCTCTCGGAAGCTTTACAAAACCACTCTACGAGAGTTAGAGAACGACCCCTCGAAGGCCTCAGTGTGGGTGGAACTTAATTTGTTAAACCAAAATCTGTGATTTTACTGGGGCATTCCGGCATAAGCGCCACCTAGGGCGTCGAACTAAAACCTCCCCTAATAATTATGTCGTGGGAAAATTGTAGACCTTGTCACCCGAGCACAATAAGGCCTTTGGAATTAGGCTCACGGCCCAAGAAAACTGCCGCCTCGACTAAGAAAACTTGTGCTCGGGCTGGGGAGACTGGCTAAACATCGAAGGATAAACATCCTTTTTAAAACGCCAGATAAAACATTCCGTGGAAGGCATTTTTGTTGCCAAATACCATTAAATGAAGTATAGATAATTTTACAAAGTCCGTCGACGATAATTTTTTTCAATTTTATGTGTTACCAAAATGACTGTAAGAATTTCTGTTTCAGGTTTCCTTTGATACGCATACTGGAGGAGGATTGCATCTTGTGGTGGTGAGTTTTCCATGAAAATCTGTACATAATCCGAGGCATTCAGGGCAAAAACGGACTAACCCACATTTTTTGCGAAATTGAGTTAGTAGCAATAATGTATTTTTTTTATGTGGGTTGGTCCGTTTTTGCTATTAATGCCTAATATATTCCTCGCTATTTACTTCTGCAGACACATGCATTTTTCACTGAAAATTACCAAGTTTAATAATCTCCTTTCCTTGTTTACATTACTGGTATTTGAAATTTCTATTACATAGAAGTCCGTAATACAGCTCAGTTTTTATTTCTATAGACTTTTATTTACTGAATTTTTAATATCGGAAAATATTAGGTATAAGTAAGATTAGGTATAATACAAACAGAAAGGGGATATTAAACAATAGTGAAAAATTCCTTTAAATTCTTGAATTCGTCAATGTATACGAGTGAATAGCTGAAATGAATATTAACAAACTACCAACACAACAGTATTTAGAGAGAACAGTGTCTTTACTGTAAATTGTAATATTATTATGCAAGCCAAAGGTATTAATTTCTCCCTGTACATATAATTTCTATAAAACATATGACTTGAGACCTGAAATATTTAAAATGGATGTAAGTCATTTTCTATGCACGATTCTTCATACATATGTCTTCACGTTAACTAGTAAACAGGGAGGAATATTCACGGGAAACATGCTTACTTCATTTTATCTATTACTTTGCTCTCAAGTTTCCCTTAAAGTGCAGAAACTTCTCAGTTTCCCTCGTCCAAGATTGCCAGCTACTCGATGCACTTAGATGCAACATCAATTTGCTTGCTGAGGCACTGTAAACCTCGTAAACGTGTTTATAATGTTTAAGCATTAAACGCCAACTAAACACAGTAGCTCCCCATAATTGCACTTAATTTTTTTTTGCAATAAAGGAAACATTGCGTGGAATTCAGTGATCACTATAAAGACATCCAATTCCTCCTTAATTTAGTATTTAACACGAACAAGGAATTGTTCCCAATCCAACATTTCAGTATCGATTTGGGTATTTAACTTACAATTAGGTACACTACTAAAATTCAGGGAGGTAGGGATTTTCTCCTTAGACAAATTAAGGTCATCCCTCGGTTGATAGATAGTAAAATTTTTGGAACCAGGAATGTTACAAACATCGCTGAAATTATTAACATTGAAGTAGATGAATATTTGTCACGCCATGTAATTTCAATGAAAATTTCCAAGTAATTCCAAACTTTTAGCCAGCAGTGCATACATGGTGAGATGTGATTCATTGTTCAATAAAGAAAAGGATTGAAAGAATGAAAGTTGTTTCCGTACCAACAATAACATAAAACAATAGAAGTCATAAACAATAAAATTGTGTGCCGCATTTTCCATTCATTTCTACATGTAAAATCGAATCGCCTATACTTGGTTTGCTATTGTCCCACGAACTCCCCCAGGCAGTATAAGTACATTCTCCGAAATTCTTCGAAAAAGGTATGGTAGAAGCCTGGAAATAGTAGGTTCTGAATCTTTTCCGCATAGAGTGACAGGTTTTAAAGTCTGCCGATTGTGTGCTTCGAAGGGAAGCCTGAAAAGCTACTCCATAAGTATTCAGCGACACGCCGGCGTATCGAGAAACGACGTGCTCCAATTATTTCGCTTGAAACCGAGGCTGAGATCGGACAAGTGCATTCCAGTATTTCCAGTTACAGGAGAAGCGGACTGAAAAATCCTTTGTGCCCGTAATAGAACACGGTGTTCATTGACACACCCGCTACTTTGTCGCGATCCCAATAAATCTTGTATTCGGTGGGGCTTGGGAATGTTTAGTATAATCGGCGGCTAATTGTATGCAATTAATTTCCGGCGGTTAATGCCGCTCGAAACAATCACTCTCCTAATTACAAATTTGAGGTGAATCATTCGACGGAATAATAGCGCGATTACTGGCGGTTTCGATTGCACGCTCCGGTGTGCACCGAACCGCATAATTTTCATGATATCGATTTTCAATTTCGACGCGTGAATAACGTAATAATCTTAGGAGCATCTAATGCATCCAAACTCAAACTCATTGTCAGACACACAGGCGTCTGACAATGAGTAAGGTAGAAATTTTAGCTGATCCGATGTAATTAGATTTTTTACTAGGAAGTTCCATAGTAGCACGAAATATTGAATACACATACATCGAATATTACAAAGAGACTCAATCTCTTCTTGATATTTAAATGTAGAGTACTCTATTTAATCTAGATTACGAAGCAAATATGATTTTCCGAATATACAGGAAATATTCATTTTATATTAGGAAACAAATATTTAACCAATATTTTGTGCTACTAGGGTTTGATATTTGGTTTGAGAAGTTAAGGGGGTAGACTACTGTGAGGGCCCGAAAAAGTAGGTAATATTCTAATACAAATTGTAAAGAAACTAAACAGCCGATTAAATTGCGGTTTAGGACTCGATTTTGGCATATTGTAAAGCATTGAAAACCATTATAAAAAGTAAGAAAATAATATAGATGTATGTCACGAGGTGGCTCCGAATTTATGGTCTGTTTTAAATGGTGTACCTCCTAACTCGAAATTTGGATTGTCTAAAACAAAAAAAATAAAAGTTGTCTATTAAGTATAATGTTATTCCTAAGTAATAAAGGACCCGTTTTTTAATATTTTCCAGTAGTATCTCCAAGACGAAGCTACATTTTCATTTCAAACCTTTTGCATGTCATTCTAAAGATTTTAAATTAACATTTAAGAGAAATAAAATATTACGCTTTTTCGACCGTTTTACAGTAGTCTAACTCCTTAACGTACTGGGATGTTGTTACAGATGGACGATAAATGTAGTATAATATGATAAATAAATAGATTTTCCAAGCAAGTATAATCGAAATAAATTGCATCGACAGGTTTCGTATTCCGCGTTGCATCACATTCTTCATATCTCGAAGGAATTTCTGCCTGAACAATTTCATCAACTCACATGTAGCCAGGGAAGTTAAAGCCCGTCAAATGTGTTCAACCTCAAAGGAGAAGTCGCGTTAAACGAACAATCTTTCGCGTCGAATTTTTCAGGGCGCGAGCGCGTCGATCGGGGGGCAATCGTCGACGGGGCAAACTTTTATCGGATATTCGAAAGGAAGAAGAAACAGAATGAGGGAGCAAAAGGGGTGCACTGTATCAACGGGGGAAAAAAATCTGAAAGCTCGCAGGATGGGTAAAAATCGATGAGATCCTTATCGACTGAACTCCAACGAAGAATTGGAAAAAAATGATTCGGGGCGGAAACAGAAAAAAGACCCTACGAGGTTGGATTCGTCAGCAATTTGGCCACATTGAAATTCGAAAGTTCGAAAAGCCCCTTGTTTCGTGATAATTTTCCAGCGGGCGAACGTTTCGAAATTCATGGCAACGCAGAGTGACAGAAACAAACGGGACATCGATCGGACTTATCATTGGACCCATGCAAATCGAATTACGCGAGAATCGCCGGGCTCGTAAAGATTCGGCGAAAATCAAGCACGCAGGTGAAACTCGAGGCTTTGGAATAAATTGTCGATTCAGGGCTGCACAGATTGCCGTAGCACGCAATTCTATGCTAAGTAACTTTGTGACCGTGAACGCGGGTTAAAAGGTTTATCGAGGATGCAAAAGTTTTAACTCAATATTTGCTGGAACAAACGGGGTAAAGGAAGGGTAACGAAGTGTAAACGCGAGTAAATACTTTTATGGAAGGAAGAAGGAGAAAAATGGTGCTGTATGAATAGCGTTATCCTTTGTTTCGTAATTTCGATCCTTTTGAGCACCCAGCGTTTTCGTTCGTTTGTTCAAAGTATCTGCAACGTCCGTAAAATATATCTCTCTTTTTATGAGTCACTTGGTTCTGAAATATCAACGGCAGGAAAAACAGTGGAGGAAAAGCACGCAATACTTTGACGTGAACGGTCAGTGTAAATAAAAGGGATATAAATTCCATAACGTGTGGTTGGATGGCCGTAAAGGGGAACTTTATATTTCTTCAGTGTCATTTATGAAAGAATCATCATGCTGGCTACTTTTGCAGAGTATTAGTTGTGTTCGAAGGATCCTTCTCGAATTGCTACTACATATTTTTAATGTGACAAAGGGATGTTCCGATTTTTTTTAAACTATGCAGGTTTGTAGAGGACCTCGATAGAAGTATCAGGTAATTTTTTGTTTGTGCTCATTTTCGGATCTTCGGGCTGAAAACACTCCATAAAGGTTGATGAATGTTTTCCTATTTTGAAAACTTGTCTGATACTTCTATTGAGGTCCTCCACAAACCGATACAGATTAAAAAAAATTGGAATCGTAACTACACTTCCTGGCAAAGTGGTTGCTGAACTATAGTTTGGAAGCACAATGGAATTAAAGATTGAGTAGTATTTATTTAAGTAGTTTTAGCGAGAGAGAAATGTTTCGTTCGGAAGTTTGTATGGGCACGATACAACTCTTACAGAAGGATTGATGAAAAATAAGAGAAATAAAAATGTTCTGCTACGGGAAGTTAACATTCAAAGGCAATATTTTTCGACGAAAAGTTTGTAACAAGCAATCAAAATATTCGCCCGTAACGCTTCGTCGATAAACTTGTCGATGTTCATTCCAAAAGAAAAGCAAAAAGCAGCCGGGGGGCTGCAAAGATACATACAGTAAAATATCAACAAACGTGGGAGCTACTACGCGGAAACAAATCCGTAAAATAAATACAAAGTCGAGGAAATATTTACATTCAATGAAACCTCCTGAAATCAGAGAATCCAATACTCCCGTAGAAAATGTACTTGATTCTCCTTTCGTGGCCATTTTCATGTTTGCTCATAGCAAAGCTGTGTATATATATTTATTGCAATAGCAGGGAAATAATATTTCAGTACCACAGTGGACAACTAAAATGTTAAAAAAAATGTACAGTGCGTAACATTTGGCTAAATTCTTGAATGTATTTAATCCACGGTATGTATTGTTCTGTGTTAATGCCTGAAGCATACCGCTCAAAGTTGTATGCAGAAATTGAGTTCAAAAGTTTACTGTTTACTGATTTATTTGTAAGAACAATACCGATATAAACATCTAATCATAGAAATAAGAAAAATTAGTACATATGCATTACCTGGAATTACTATAGAGGATGTTTCATAAGTAAGTATAAATTGAAAAGCCTGGTAGAACTCATTAAAAGGAACAAAAAAGTCTTAGTAAACATATGTTCGAAAATGAACTGTTTCGTGTAGTTCTTCGTTACCACAATATACTCGTTTTAGAATAAATACTTAAAGTGGTGATCATTCATTTAAATGCACAGTGTGTGAATTTTATGCAAAGTGAACATTATAAATATTCTATCCTTAATTATTCCAAGAATTTAAAATTCAATATCTCTGGATCGGTTAATTTCTGGATACCTATTATTTACTACTTTGTAATTTTTTATTTCTTTCACTCCTGAGTTCTACTTATAAAACACCCTGTATAATAATTCCAGGTATATGTATACATATTTACTAATTTTTCCTTAATCCTACAGTTAGTTGTTTATAGTAGAGTAGTAACTGTAGAGAGTACTACAGTGGAGCTGCTCACTACACCTTTAATATGGTTTCATTTACATGCACATGTGCATATGTATATAGAGGCACGAGGCTGTGGAAAGGACAAAACTTTGAACTCGATTTTCTGCGAAACTTTTGTGCCGTGTACCCTATGCGTCTGCTATGTACTTACACATGCTGTGCATTAACTATATGCAAAATTTGAAGCAAATCGGTAACCCGAAGTTCGCGTGCTTGTCTTGTAAGCGTTGCTTCGTCAAAACACACAAAATCAATTAAAGTTTAATGACCGGTGCACACATTGTCACATTGATGGGGCTGCGAAATCACGCGTCTCACCCGTGTGCACCCGCCCTTAGGTAACGAGTTAAAGCGCACTCCCATTTGCGTGACATTTAAAAATTTCAAATGACGCGTACGCTCGCGTTTCGTGGACATCGATAATTCTTAATCATCGAGTATTCCCGAAATATTGCGCGGGGTTAATAACAGCCCGCAGGCGGCTAATTATACATCGCGTTAATGGGTTTTATAAATTTTCGTTTGCAGTCACTTCGAAATGTTAGTTACGGTCACTTACGATGCTTTTAATGCGCCCGGTAACATTCATTATTCCCTACTAAATATTCTCATTATCGCGTTCGTAATGCTGGGCGTGCGTGATAAACAAACGCCTATAATCATCGTTCTTTAACTCGCGCCTCAGCGGTGTAAATTAGGGGGGCAGGTATCCGAGCGTTCGTTCGTGAATATTTATTCAGCCGGGGCAAAAGTCTGGGCCGAGTTGCCATTACACTCGAGTTAAGAACTTTTGATGCTATGCAATGACACCGTTTTCATTAATCACCGTGGAAATTGCGACTCCGGCCGCGGATTTAAATAATTCCGCCGTATTTGAATAGTTTTACCTACGACGCGATGGTTTCGATTTTAATTGCCTCGCACGATAGTTTGGACTCGTTTGCACTTTCAAGAAAGCAGTTGCTGAGTTGAGGAACTTCCAGCAGCAGGGGTGCAGCTCCATCTTTGCCAACCTCGAGTAAATTAGAAAAAGCTGTTTATAAAATTATTGCTTTGAGTTAACATTGAAAAGAGAACACTAATTGAAAAGTATATATTTTCACGCAATAAGTAGGTAGTAGTTATTAAGTTGATAAGTTTTTATTTCTATTTTTAGCGAAAAAATATTCTATAACATTAATATTAATATTTCTATTTTTATTTATTCGCAATAAATTGCTCATTTTTTATCGGATTTGCCTCAAACGTGCACCAAATGATGTAGAATTCTTTTACGTATATTACTTGTCATAACTCAAAAACTATCAGAAATGGAGTTGCGTCCCTCTTGCTGCGGCGTCCTCAATTCGAACCAGTTTTCTCCTTCAAAAATGAAACGATTCATCTCCAACAAAAATGTTTTTCCTGGGTGGAGTTAATTTTATCGTGGAGGAGTTCGAAAACGACTGAAAATCAATAGCAACGAGATATTACACTTTAGTAAGCAAGGAGCACGCACGATCTCGCTGCCTCGAAGACGAAGACATGGGGTGCCTTCGAAACAACACGGTTACTCTATTAATCCTTCAGGATCGTGGAGAGAATATTTCCATCCACGGACTTCCACCATTTTCGACCTATATCGGACAGCATCCGTTAATTTAGCAATTGTAATTCGCGTGCTCCCGTTGAAGGGGTTGTTAATTCGATGTTTCTTGTGTCCGTAGAATCTTGATGAAATGTATGCTTTTGCAAGCTTATTTATTGTACTTAAGATAATAGACAAGTTTAACGGGGATTTTAATTTAAATATTGATTTTCTCAATTGCAAAATAATTGATATTTGTAGCTCCACCTCTGTCTTTTTGCAGTTTGAAACAATGGCCACAAAGATTTTTGTCCCCTTAGTTAAGATTCTTCGTACTCCTTGGACCAAATTTTAATATTGAAATGGTTGCACCCGGTGTTTCTTGTATTTCTCACGCGTGCCAGTATGAAAAACACTTGTCGCTTTTGAACACTGCTGCGTGCGTATGTATGTAGTGGCGAAATCGAATTGGGTAGCTCAACAACCAAACATATTCCAAAATTTCTTTTTCCTTTATTCTTTTCTCGACTCCACTTAATCGGTCTACACTGGCTCTGTTTACCTATACCATGGAAAATCAAAGGAGCTTCAGTTCGGTACGGGTGCATACCGCAAAGAAGGATCAGCGCGTGAACTGTGAAGGGAGAGAAATCTGAACGTGTTCAAAAGGCCGTATAGTTCTAATGACGTACAAGCCAGCATTTCCGAAGCAGTGGTCGAAAGATTATACGACCTGCAAGCAGCTCCATTTCGACTAGAAATAGTGCAGTGGAAGCTATTGCATCGTTTTGATGCATCTTTGAAGAAGCTGCAGGTTTTTTTTAAATTTTTAACCATAAATGTATTAGTTATGCATGATCGACCATCACGCCGCGCAAAATTCGCCGTCCGTTTGGTGTGCATGATATTTATTTACCAGGTAATCTGTAACTGCAAAATGAAACGGCGTTTTATTTTATACATATGTAACTTGAAATTGATGAACCAGCAAAAAAACAAAAAATTTATTGAGGATTGTGGAGAGTTTCCAAACTGAAATGTCTGAACATTTAATTTTTGCGATCCAATTTTCTTATGTAACAAAAGAAGTATAGAACTCAGCGGTATTCTGGGTCATCAATTTGAAGCTACATATGTACAAAGTAAAACGCCGTTTCATTTTTCTAAGACTTTGGAGCGGTGTACATACTCTTAACTTTTCTGGTACCAAGCTGTGAGCTGTCGACTGAGAAACCAAGAATTTTCAGTATTCATGCGAAGCTTTCAAGATTTTACAGTTTTTGATTCGACTTTCTTGTCATGTGTTCGAAGTGACTTCAACTTTCATTGAAAGGTCGGCTGTGCCGTCCGAAGCCAGTGGAACAGAGTGATCGTCGCCGCTCCGCGGAGAAAACTTTATTGGCCCAACGAGAGGCGTATAAATGCTCGGGCAACCGTTTCCTCGGCGAATGAAATTTTTAGCCGAATGATAACTGGTCCGCCGTGATCGGTGATCCGTTCGAATAAGTGCATCGAATGGCTGCGCGCAGCTCGAGCCAGATAACATCACGATTCGACGGTGCGGAGCGGTCATAATTTCGGAAGTTTTTATTGCGGAACTACCTGCTCGATGTTGAAACGCGGAGCTTATATTTCAAAATTCCGCGTGCACCTAGTTTCATTTAAATTGCAAATGCATGCGCCACTTTCTTTTTTTTCCTCAGTGAAATCACGAAAAGAGCAACAGGATGCGGCCGATTGTACGTTTTGGCAGAATGTGTATAGAAATGTTGAAATAAGTTGAAACATAAATAGTAAAAATGGTAAAGACGCGTAACGGTGATTGGGAAATGTGGAGGAGTAACAGAAGATATAAATTATAATGAAGTAAAGACATTAAGTAGTGTGTACGGTGTTACACTATATGTACGTAGGTACAATGTAAAAGCTTCTTTCAATTGAAACTTTCAGAGCACAGAAAATTACGTAGATACTTGTCAAGTTAAGTAGATACATTAATTGAAACTTACATCTGTAAAATGTACGAGGATTCTTTGTATATTTAATACCTAAATATAAAGTATAAGAAATAAGTATAAAATTATGGCGAATTCAATATTTCATGTGAAAGCTGCCTTAAAACTGTTTGCTTTATTGTTGAGTGACTTTCGAACAAAAGTAATTGGAAGACTAAATATATAGAAGCTGACATTCTTTACTAAACTTTCATGCTATAAAGTTTGAAAAAAAATCTGTTAGGTCGACGTTGGACACAAGCACAAGAAATTGTGTAGTTTCATAAGTATCTTGGTTTGCATTCTATCTCAGAATCCCAGATGAAGACTGCTTCATAAAAGTCACAGAAATAAGTATGGATGTGTTTTAATAAACACAAGATGTTAATATTGGAATATCAATAAAATATCGATCCCCAGCACGTGAATAGCTACATTCGTTCTCTCGCGCAATCTAATTTTAGAAACAGAACTCCTAATAACCCATAAAGCATAAATACCTAGAGGAAATAATGTAATTACGTAGAGCAAGAGGCTGACAGAGAGACAGATGCAAACAGAGCAACAACATTTTATTACCTCCAATTTAATTATACACAGCTTTGCCATATTAATTACTAAATAGGGTTTGATACTCCACGGTCTCAATAATGATTATTATTCGGCTTTCATGTAAACAGTAATTACACAATATTGGTTATATCTCGAATAATTATTCGAAACAGTGAATCGAAGCTCTTTCAAATATTCTGGAGTTTTGAAAAACATCTAAAAAAATTGCTTTTTCCATTTATCAGTGGCTTTTCACGTGTCCCTTTGCAGCTGGCTGCTGATTCTTTCGTTTCTACTTTACCCACATTATTATCCTCCAACTACTAATTATCTGTGCGCAAAACAGTACGCTCATTATCAGGAGCTTTTGTCGGCCCCATAAATAAACCTTGGTGCAACCAGCTCTGTACTGTTTTAACGCGCGAGAGATTGCGAGCTTGTAAAAACCAGCTCGTCAAGCTCTCGCGGCCCATAGGAACGAAATATGCAGTAATTAGCGTTTTTATACGGCTATTGGCACGATAGTTACGATGTGCTTACATTCACAATGTACATAATATCAGCTTCGTGACCGAGATATGATTCGTGCACATTTCAGCTGCTTTGAGATCGTCTATTTTTTTATGTCCCTCATATTAAATAGTCTTTTGGCCATACAGCTATGCTTCATTTTAAACTGTGCAATTAAATGTGAGTTATTATTCAGATTTCATACACTTTCTCCTTTTGGTAACAATAGGTAAGTGTATTAGTACGACACATAGTAATTTTGATTTCGTTTTTCAAGTAATCACCGGGTTCTCAGAAAATCGCTTGTCGAAGCGTTTTTGTGATTTATTATAAATCTGCAGAAACCGATGATGAATGTATAAATTTCGTTGTTTCTTAAAATACTATAGTATACAAATCCAGAATATAAAATTAAAAAGCAAGGTATACACTTTCACGATTATCTAAATTACTCTATGAAGTACTGAATAATTTAAAAATAAATTCTTCCAGTGAAACTTCTCAGACAGTGAAATAAATCGGTAGAAATAAAGTTGAGCAAGATTTAAACCCAAAACGATGAGTGATACCAACGAAACTAAAACTGTAATATATACATAAAGGTAGAAGAAATAAACGTACGTTAAATGAAGAATTTTGAATCGCCGATTTGAACGGAAATATGTCATGAGGTTTAAGGAAAGGAACAAGGAAAAAGTGTTCCTCACGGAAGAAAGGAGGATCTCATTCCTTGGTCATTAATTCCAAGACAACAGTACACGTTGCATTCCGTATATGTATATCAGGCAGAAAATCGCAATCCGGTTGCAAGGAGGAAAGAACTAAGAGGCCTTGTCGCGTGGGACGACGATGCACATTCAAAGTCTCTAAGGACACGTCGGAAGACAAGAAACGAAAGCAAGGAGCTAACCCCTTGACTTTAGGGATCTCGCGGACACGAATTTCTTTACGCGTCCATTCAAGCCGCTTGTCAGATGCTTTACGCGAGAACGTCAAAAGTCTCTGGGAGGATATCATAAAAATCGCTTAACGAGTTCCCCCGACGATTCGTGTGCATCGGCCGTGACATCCCTGCGGAACTACCACGCTGAAGACGTATCGAAAGCTCGCGGACGCGAATCGATACGCCACCCTACGTTGAAAGTTCTTTATTCACCATTTCCGCGCGGAAAGCGCTCGCGGTGGAAATTGATAATAGTTTAAAACAATTGGCCGTTAGCGCACATCCGCGGAATTGGTTTCGAATGGATTCGAGAATAATCTAGAAAGCAGGGACAGCGTGGTCGTTAAATTAGAAATTCTATAAAAACTTGATTTCCTTCGTCGCGGGCCCGTGGAATTTCGTTATTTAGCAGCGGACGTTCGTTTCACGGATTTCAATTCTACGAAACACTTTGTGAAATATTCTACAGCATAAAATAAATCGTGGTGGGCGAATGATGGAAATAAAAAGCGCATAACGAGCGCGTAACAGTTTTGAAATATTCGGCTAATAACCGTGTCCCGCCGAGAAAATTACGAAACTTTTATTCGTGTCCAATAAAATGCTCTGAATTTTAGTATTCAACGAAATATTCACGCAAGAATTGAGCCTCGGCGACTCAAGTGATCGCTAAGCTATCGAAATGTGTGTGATATTCGTGAGTTAGTTGGAGTTTAAGCATTACGAAAATGAGTCTGCTGTGACTAACGTTGCATACTTCTCGAATTTTTAACGTAAACTGCACGTTACGATCTAAAGAAATCAATTATTCGACGAGAGTTGTACGTGACGTGAGATTGATCCGTTCGTGATGTAACGTTGTAATTAAAGGTAACGATATAACACTGTGATCGAATTCGGCCTAGTGCACGTTTGTAGCTGCTGGTGTTTGGTTTCAAAATGAATTCGGGTCTTTTGCGAACATGATATCCTTGCTAGTTGTTAAACTGTAGACGTCTATAAGTGTATGTATGGCTAGTCTATATTCAGAGTACGTATAGTTAGAGGTATCACAGTGAACTAATCACAAAAATAGTAGTACAGAGTAGGTTCTGACAACTTTTTCCCATTTCATATAGATGGAGTCTCGATAATCCGAATTTTGGTTAATCTGAACTCTACTTAAATAATTTGTGTAATTTGAAATTATATTCTGAGAAAATTAGCGTTAAAGATAGGGTCATTTTATAGATAGGCTTTGTTTTTTAAGGAATTTCCTCTCTCATCAAATTTTCTTTAGAAACCGTGTGCATGTAAAATTTATTTATAGCGAGAATGTGTAGCTGACTATCTTGACCCAAATAAGTTGGATACGAATCATTTGATTAATTATGTCGATATGAAAATGGCGCGTAGGTAAATTTAAGAGTGATTATATTTCTTGAAATATTTTCTAAAATATTTCATAAAATATTTCTTAAAATATTTCTTAAAATATTTCCAGTACTGTAATTCGAATAACATTTCAGTTTACACGACCTAAATTAACGCAACTAATGTATCTATTACATCAGTCCCTTCGATTCTAAGAAGGACCCAACATCCACATAACCTATCAGAAGCAATCCTCCCTGTTGTAAATGACCAGCAGGAAATCAATTAATCGATTTGATTCGTTCAGCAGCGATAAACAACGTCCCCGAATACCGATTACGAATCTACGTAACTGGACAATACGTATGGCCAGGTGCGCATGAATAAAGCTTCCGACTAAAGTAACACAGGCCGCGATTACAGCAACCGATTATGCCAGGAACGGTTTAATTCAGTTAGTTTCATGTCCGCCCGTCAATGTAACCGGGTTTTCAACCAAATTTTCCGTTACACGGCGAGAAAGTGTGGAGCTCGGGACGCAGGACGAATCGCAACCGCCTGCGCATTGGACACAAAGAGACAGAAATTCTGTACGAACGAAAGGGGTGAAACGAGCTGGCAATGTTAATTTCAATCTGCACGTTTTAATCCCGTCGAACGCGGCCGCGTGTAACATAATCGCGACTTTTTAATTTCGTATTATCACCCGGTGTAATCACTGCTACCACCCACCTCTGTGTTCATCCCTCGTTTCCGGGGGTGAAAAAAGGGGAAGTTCACCTCTCGATGATTATTCGGATCGTCGAAACGGTAATTTGTACGTCGCTCGGAATAATTGATCAGTCGTCTGGCCATTGATTGCCGTCATAGAAACAGGTGGGAGAAATTTCGGTCACGTAGCCGCCTGTATCCACGTTCGCTACTCTCTGCGTGTGGGCGTTAGTAACGTGGCGAATTTCGGCAACGGGAAGGCCGCCGTTGTTTCGGTTAATCACGATAGAAAGGATCGCGGCGTGAGTATTCGAATTTAGACGATTCGTCTTTGCTGGATCACTGCTAGAAACTTTGGAGATGGAGGAAAGCTGTTTGTCGCGCGTATTCTTGAAGATGGGTGCATTTATTAAAGCTGAATCGACGTGACGAAGATGGATGGTACCCTTATTCACTTGTATTCTGCTAACGATGCACATTGACTTTACTCCAGAGAATTCAGCTGATCTTATAAGCTTAGTTGAATAATTATTAATCACTAGCAAAATACCCCCGCGCTTCGCTTCGGACCTAAGAGATATTAAGGACTTGAAAACACATTTCACCCCTTTTCACTCCCTTAGGGGTTGATTACGCCAAAATTTTTTGTAAAAATTGTAACCTTTGGAAGGAAAAACCAAGTGGATATCTAATCGGGCCTAAGAAATAATAAGGAATCCGGGAAAACATATTTCACCCCTTTTTACCCCCTTTAGGTTGGAATTTCAAAGAATGCCCTCTTATCAAGAATATACAAATATCCCCTCCGAATTTCATGTTTTTAGGGTCAGCGGCTTGGGCTGGACTGTGATGAATCAGTGACACAACGATTATATAGGTATAGAAGATTATAGTATTCTGTTTAATATAGGTACATGATAACGAGGCCGTTTTTAAGGGGAGAAGCCCGCATAAACGGCTTATTCTTACCGTATGCGAAGCAGTCATTTTCCTAATTGCTGTTTCGCGTATTCAGCTCCCCAGGCGCGGGAATACCTGCGTGACCAATATTCCGTCCACGTGTCCATAACCAGCTATGTGGATCGGGGCTGGCGGTGGTTTCGCTTACTACCCCTGGGGAAACATATGTATCCCTATCCCTTGTCACGTCGAATCGTCTATAGTTATGATACCGCCGAGTCAAGATACACACGTATGCATACGTACGCGTGACATTCAAGCCGCGTGCAGTTTTTATGCAAGACCCATGCTTGGGCATCCGCACAGGGAGCGGCTCGCTATTTCCTTCGTGCGCATCCTTTGATCCGTGGTTCGTGCGGCCGTTTCGCGAGGCCACGTTCCAGGAGGAATTTCAGCTCTCCGTCGGCGAACAGGTCCTTCTTTTGTGCTATTCCATGCATTGACGGCCGTAACGAAAAGTAGGGAATAAATGTCGGCGGATGCCGCACTCGCTGGTAGCTGTAAATATATTCCGGTTTCTCTGTAGCGGGAGCCAGAGTATCAGGGAAATTATGCAAATTTTATTCATACACGTGGTTAGTTGAGTTATTTGTGGCCGCTTAATGCTGCTGCCGGAAGTTCCTAATGAATTTATGGAAGATATTTTACGACGGTACTGTAACGAGAGACAGTTTTTAAATAAAGGGGTATATATGCATATGAAATGGGGATAGAGAAAAAAAAAACGTATAAATGGTAATGCAATCTGTAACTTGCATATTTAATGCGGAATGATGTTCGCTAACGGAGAGAAACTTTTATTTCGATAATGTAGGTCACTGGTATATATGTACACAATATACAGGGTGGGTCACCTAAGACTATCTTCTTGATCTACGTCAATATTGTTTACTATATATTATAGTACGGTTGGCAGCCCTATGGCATATATCCCTCGTATCAGATTCTGTCGTGCGGCGACCAAACACTGTAAGTGATATGTTAACTTATGCCCTTCTGTATCTTTACTAACGATTCCTGTACGGTTACAATAATATGCCACATTTTCTGACTTGCTAGTAAACTATATTGGACACTGTAGTCCCAAATCGCATCCCCTGTGGGGCAGCGCAACCCCTCGCAACCCCCCTCGCCAAACGACCGTGTTAAAAGGGTCATGCAATGATGTCACGAAAGCCAGAGATGTTTCAGTCCAGCTTTCTAAAATCGAACGACGAAGGGGAATTGAAAATTGATCGTAATCGGATCGATGCGTAAGATCACATGACCAAGATACACTCGCGATATACTAGCTTAACGACGCGACGGCAGGATCGATTAGAAATTCCGAAAGGGTAGCTGCGAAACATGCCTGGTCTGTAGGAAGGCATCTCGCCGAATATTATCGAGGACCCCGCGTAAATTATGCAGAGAGGAAGTGTACTATGCGAAACGATGCCAATACCGAGGGACCTGCTCGTTCATTATCGGTACGACGACAACGACGCCCACGATGATGCCAATCGTTGCTGGGGGAAAGAGGACGCTGCGTCGCGACGCGCAATAATGTCGGCGATAATTCATCGCAGTGTCGTTGTTACTCCGTTCTCCCCGGAACGCTGTTACTGTTTCGCGCGAAGAAAGCCGTCTCGGTATTTGGCGGAAAAAACGTCGGGGAGCACGGACATTCTGCTAGCGATCTTCCCATCAGGCGTTCCTTAACGACTGGGGTCGAACGAATGAGATTTACGAAACTGACGACTTCACGAGCGAGCGGTTTTGTGACGTCGGGAATTTAGGGCTGGGGTAGCACACGTCTTTGGGGGCGAAAGGTTGAATATCACTTTAATGGTCGTTTTAAATACTGCTTGTTGGACGTGGGGGTGAAAAAGGTGTTAAGTGTTTGGTAAGAAATTGTGGTTTAATGATATTTAATGATTAAATGATTTAACACGTTAAGGGGTGGCTCTGGTTTAGACGGCCGAACAACGAAAGGACATAATTATATGGGGACGTTTGCAATGTATTTTTTTACTCATATTGTATTACTTAATTTGGGTGTTAATGGGTTAAACAAGCAGAAATGTGGTTTCCAATCAATAAAAGCAGGGAACTTATATTCGTATTCACCTTCAATCCCTGAATAATGCATGTGGGGTCCATTTTGGCCCATACCTTTGATCATGCACATTTCAAAATAAGTTTTTATATTAAGTAGACTTTGTTCTTCTTATACTCTAAAACCTTCAATAACTTGATATGTAGAATAAGATCGTTTGGACCATGGATTCGCCAGACGAAATTTAAGTTTTCTGTATAAAAGCTTTTCTACGTCATAATCTATTAATTTATGAGAAATAAAAAAATATCAGATTTCGAAGCGAGTTATTAAAGGAATGCAAATCTTTTTTTATATACCAATTAAGAATATAATGGTCCCCTGTTCTGTACCCCCCACTACCAACGTAAAAGATCCACCCTCCAAAAATGTAGAAAAATCATAATTATCCCTAACACTTCTTTGCTAGACGTGTGTGCATCGATTATTAACCGTAACAATTTTCAGCCTCCTGGGATAATGCTTTAAATATATTAATACGTGGGGTAACGTTTAATAATAACCCTTTCATGTGTGATGGGATCCGAAGTAGATATGCAATTATGCACATTTTGCGGTGTGGTGGGCCACAGAATGGACTATAGTGTTTAATCTGAGTATACCTATCTGAACTGAAAACATAGAACAATTGGTGACCCGCGGGTAACCATCAACCCCAGCAGAACAGAATATCCCATGACCCGACAATAAAGCGTTAATAATCTCGGAAAAAGCAGTTGGTAACGCTTCGAAGCGAGCTCCTAGTACAAGAACGTCCACCCTGTTTGACGTTAATTCGCTATTTGAATGTAAATAGGTCTACGGATATTATGAAATTCATCCTCGCCGAATGTCCGAATGGGTCATCGACGTATCTGGTAACGATGTCGCCAGACGTCGCGACGCATCGCAGCGCATCGGATTACTAGAATGCGCGTCGATGCGGAAAGCCGGCGATGAAAACGAAACGTACGAAGAGAGAAGCCGCGTAAAAGGGATTGCGCTTCGAGGTTTTCGAGAGAATTTGTAATGAAACGTGCTCTTCTGTCGACGCTCCCGTACATTCAGTCTGCTTCAAGCTGCGTAAACAGAAAAACAAAATTTTCTCTTGTTTCGTAAATAAGTTGCATTATTTAAAGGAACTGCTATATATATCGATAGAAAGGCACCATAAAATGCAGACGAACCTGTACATCGTACAGGTAAATATTTAAACGCGCAAAGGGAATCGATGTGCCAGTTTTACTTCCACGAACGAGTTATTTTGGTTACAATTAAACCTCCTTTTAGCTTCAAGGATCAGAAGCTAACGATGATTAGGGTTTCCGCCTTGCCAAGAGTGATTTCAATGTGTAATACAGTTTTCTTAGCCATGCAAAACTGAATGAAGAGTTTCGATTAGAAAATTCGGTAGAACTTTAATTACTCGGTATAAACTGATCAAATATCCATTTGTCCCTTCACGAAATTATTGAGAGTAATATTTAAAATACAAATGTCCTTATTACGGATTAGTACGCTATTTTTCAATCTATTTTGAAACGTCCTTTTATTACTAATACTAGCAAATTTTTTAACTGGTAAAGTTTATTGGAAGATCAGTTGCAATACTCAAAGCAATACAAATCAACACTTGCTAATCAACCCAAGAATTCTCTTTTCTATTTAGAGGGATGAAATATCAGCTTGCTTCCACTGTGGCCATTAAAAATAAAAGACGTTATCATTACCACATAAATAACTATGTATACTACGATTATTGTCTGTCTTAAACAGTGTTATTTAACACTTTTGAGTCTGACTAAAAAGTTGTTGGTACAAAAAAACGTGATACATATTCATAATCACCAACTTACAATGAAACGACCTAGAACTTCAGGTGCTTATGGCCTTCGATCTCCTGTAACCACGGCTTACTTAATTCATCCACAGCATCCTACTTCAAAATTCTGAAATTATCCTTAAGATCTCCTCAAAATTTCCGCGGAGTCATTCGGCCACGCCTCTTTAAACAAGCAACCCATGTTAATTCGAGTTAATCAGAATTCATTTGGCTTGACAATCCCACAGGGGTTCAAGTATGAGTTCTGACCTGAACAATCCCATCAGCTTCGTTGCAGTGAAAACCGCGAAGCTCGTGGACGTTGGCTTAGAAAGCATTGAGTGCATGACCTCGAACTAACGACGTTAAATAGAGGCGAAACGTAATGGAAGGCTAATTATAACGACACACCGCAGTTATATTTTCCCGTCGTTCACCCTCTGCCCGGGATACGCCGGTTACATCGGGCCACAGCCATAAACTCGGGACGTAATGGCGTTCCGGGCGCTGGTTAAACGTTGCAGTACGACACACCTGTGGGTTCACGAACGACGCATTTCACTCGCTCTTTTATTTATTTATTCGTAACGAGCACGGCCGATTTCGAAGCGCTCGTTCCCTCTGATGCGGGCTGCCCTGTCCTATTTCCCGGATCCCCGGCCTCAATGCCCGTGCTGTCCCGCCGTGGGATGAGGACGTCGGATGGATTCGTTTAATAAAACCGGGCTGCAACCCGCTGGCGTGATCCTTTGATTTTTCGGACAGAGGGCACCGCCATTGAATGGTCTTGGGCTTGGACTCTCGTGCTAGTCCCCCGTTCCGATCTTGAACCGCAGCTGTAGCAGGGACAATGCTGGTTTTAATAAGAAGAAAATGGAGAATGGCGAAACAAAAGGCTATCCGGTTGACGAGACGAGGAAGTGGAGGGTATGAATTTTTAATACGGTTTACTGAAACGCGGCAGGGAGTTGACATCGTGAATTTTTAATTTCGGGGGCGAACGTATGTGCGCTTCCTTCATGGCCGTCTATATTTCACTTTCCCTGCCTGTTCTGTCGTTTTTACGCTGAAGTGTTTGGAAGCTGAACGAATTTAGTGCACGGGGAAATGTGGTTGAAATTAGTTCTATTTAACCGTTCGTTTGGGGAGCGGGGCTCTATGAAACCGTCTCATTAAAAACGTAAATAATTTCTGTAGGAACTAACGAACAGCAGAGCTATTTAATAAATTCGTGATTGTGACTAACACGTGCTTTTTTATTCGACATTGTTATCTAGTTTCTCTTAATATGATTTCGCTTTAAATAGAATTTGTTGTCAATAATACATAATGGTCGTAATTTTACAGAAAATCAAAGATAAATTATAAAATACAAGCAAACGCGAGTAATACGAATATTGTCATAAAACTTTTGGTTAATACACATTCGTGGTGTTGTCAATAATAATTCCACTCGATACGTCCCATTTAATACATTGTCATCCAATAACTCCGTGAAGAGTAATATGTATTTTATAACAGGGGAGGATAAAATTGTGTCTAAATAAATAAATGAAAATATACCTCGTGTATAATGAATGTGACACGGGATGAGTAAATTAATTTGGAGGCCTTGTTATATAGTAACGTCGAGAAGTGCAGCGGATATGGGAGAGTGCCGAAAATTAGGTAGTGCCGGGACAAATTAATTTCTATTTTATGGCGCTATAGCCGTTCCACGTAGAACGGTACTTGTTTTATCGGGCTGCGCCCACGCATTGTTAAACTTGCCGCTTTTGTCTCCCGCAAGTCTATTTGCTGCTCCGTACGCATTTACAGCGTAGGTTGAATTACATAAATTTCCACGAACTTTCGGACAATTAGCATACCGCTAACATTACGTTGCAAAAAATTACTTTAAAATAACAAAGTGGATTAAATGCAAATTTCTCTTGTTTGTAACGTAGGCATGTATAGCTTGGAATATGATAAATTTATTATCGGAGTTTTTTTTAGCCAGCCTAGTTTTTAAATTTATCTGTGCTCAAATTATTTATCCTGGATTGTTAAAATATGATGGGCGCATTTTTTAAGGCAAAAGGCATACGTTGGAATTCGTAATGATAAGAGTCCTGAGAACCTAGTTCTCTCTTGATATTCTGGATTCGTTGAGATACTTATGAGTATCCAGAAGGTAAATTTAAAGTATTTGGCACTTGTTAACTAATCCAGGGTATCGTAGGTGTAGTGGTAAGACACACTAATTCTAAATCAGTATGTATTGGTTTTCAGAAACTGAATTAAAAGCATTTTAAATTAATGTATTTTACATTCTGTTATGATTTACAATTAATGTGTTTTGCCAGTAAATCCACAATAGATGTTATGTTAGTCATTTAATTTTCAAAGTATGTACAAGGAAATAGAATTACTTTAAGAAAATAAAATACCCGTATCTGCAAATATTCCAAGTATCGACAATTTTTTCGACGTTAATTTCAATATGAAAAACGAAATGATTTAATTATGACCACTCTCAATTTACACAAAAAATATTTTGAACAGCGCGTACATTAACACACGTTACAAGTTATTGAAAATTCCATACGTTTCAAACTTCCTGTTATTTACCGTTGTCCTACTGTGCCAATTTCCCGCGAAACCCACGATCGCGGAAGACCGTTATTCATACCTCATCGTTATGAAACGTTTCTACGACTCCGAGGCGGTTTAATTGCTCCGCCAATTAATTGTGATCTGTCGAATTCCGTTCGAGCTTCGAAACCCTGCAGAAATGCTATCATCGGAGGAAAACTCGTGACACGTTCGATGATTTACGATTCGCCCATGAAAATTTTTTCCGGTCCGACAGGATCAAGGACGAAACACCTCTGAATGCGACAGCTTTGATTGGTGCAGATAAATTTAAGCATAATTTATGCTAAACTCTATGAACCTTAATTACCCGAACTCCTAACTTGTAGTTATCAATTCTTCAAAGTACGCGCAAGAAGCGTCTGGCGCGAGGAGCTTAGACTATTGCTCTCACCGTGTCTGACCTAGCTAACTCGATACTACTGCGCGCCGGCAGTAGTCTAAGTCTAAACTCTAATAGCTCGGAAACAAAGCCTTAAACGCAATTGTGTCATTCTTGACTTTCGTCTTATTTCTGCCTGCAAAATCCTTCCCTAAAAGTATGTCCACCTGTACTGCGAGCACACTTTATGTCTGGAGAAGTTTCTCTTCGTTTCGCCGATCGTTGCACGTCTCCAGCGCAACACGAAAAGACAAGGAGCAGCCAAAGAAGATACAGGCTAGCAATCGTAAAGCGCTCCTTTACTCTGCCAGCGATCTTAACGACCACGATTCTTCCGTAGCTGACTTGCGAGTACAAATTGCACGAGAAACAGAACCTAATCGGCCATTCTCCTTATAGACCATTAATGCTCCCTTCGCTCTGAGTCTGGTTCCAACATTTATCCTCGTCCGTTCGATATCTTCGTGCCGCATCCACCGTGATTGCTCCGAGTCAGACTACTCCCATTCAACGGAGCGTCGAGAATTTTCGAAATTTCCTCCGCCCCTTTCGCCTTTGAGACTGCAAAACGAAACGATTTAATGATGCTGCAAACTATCTGCTCGCTTCCCTCGCAGACCTCCCCTTCGCGGGAGTGCGCAATGAAAACTTTGCGGAAGAATTACCTTCGTACGATTCCACCGGGCTCCATGACGATAATTTATTCGGCAGTGGAGGTGCTTAAGGGTAGAGGGTAGTATTTCAGAGATTGAATGCTATGTGCCCGGAGGTGCTCCCCAGCCACTGTTTCTTTCAGGGGCTATTTCACGACCGATGGAGTTTATTGGTGAAGTATAAATAACGATATAAGAAAGAAGGTTACGAACAGGCATGTATGCTGTTTTTGGAGAATGATGTCGGGGGTTAGGATGATTAATTATAAAGTGATTGATAGAATTTATGAACAGTGTTGTAGAATAGTCAATTCTGTACGCTGCGAAGGCAATGCATAGTTCTTTGTACGATTACAGGTAAGTACTACAAAGTGACTGGTATTTTAGGTAATATGCTTTGTTTTGTTTGTATTTTCAATTAAGGTCTGCTTAAAATATTCGTGGTTCTTTTAGTTTATCCTGAATCCACATTACTTTTCGTTTTCATTACGGACTTTTTTACTTTCTATATTGTTTCGAAATGTCTAGTTATTCATTTTATACGAGAATATGCAAAGATTATTGCTCTATTATATCAGAAAACTTGAATAAAAACTATTCATTAGAGAATTGAGTGTCGTAACACCACCACCATATACTTTGTTAGTTCGTTTACTGAACTTTACATTCGCAATTCTAAGTCCCCAGTTAATAAGCGTTTATTAATGCAATCACAATGCAGGTGTATACAACTAAAAAGGCAAATCAATAACTTCACCATAGTTTCCATTAAGCTTATTAATTTATATCGTGAAATAAGTTTCACATTTTAATCCTGGGAGATTACACGTGTGTAATTACGTGTATAGCATGTAACATTACTTTTACATTATCGATCACACATCGTATAGCACTTTATACTAGAAACTACATGCATAATGCGCTCATCAGGCGATTAAGATCGCCTCTTGTATAAAGAGCATGTAAGCACGCAGAGTAATCCAATAACTCTATTAATGAGTAAACAGAAAACAGTTTGCATTCAGTTCTATTTCGTAAAAGCAAGCAGTATTGAGTGAATATATTATTATTAATAAACAGACGTTATTTACTTCCTGTAAGCATGTGCGCGTGTTTGTTGTATTTATTGGAATATCAATGCACGAACATTAACTAATTATTCATAATGGTTTGAAGTGAAATAGTTATATGTTCGACGATTAATACTGGCGAAACTAGTTAAACAAGTTTTCATGTTGTTTAATAATCCTATTAATTGAATTCGCGATTTATTGGCCGACATGCTGTTTAATTATCCACCTATAATACGAAAACTTCTGACCAATTCTCGCGTTGGCTAGTTGCAACAATCTATGCCGTGGCACTCCAACTTAAATCTCGCGTGACTAGTATCTACAAGTATGTTAGTAATTCCAGTAAAGGAAATTTCAGGGATTCAGTGTTTGACATAATGTAATAAATAGAATATGGTATTATAAAGGGGCTGAAAGTGGTACATGTACTATGGCTTTTAAACTTGTCAAACTGCGCGTACACGAACGCTTTGCGATTGGTTCTCTGGAAATTGCAGGGTACCTTAAACTCTGGTCCTAATCACACGGAGTTCGTGAGTGCACGATCTAATTACTACTAGTTACGACTAGTTGTAATCAATTTCAGCTTTCCATTATTCTAATCCCAGGTAACAAGGGTGCAACTGTAATGTGTCGGCCGCTTAGCAATTAACTGTTTGAATCCGTTCTTTATTCATCAAATTCATACACAGGATTCTTGTGCATAATCACAGTATAATTAGTTGGATTATTTTGAATATTTAGTTCCAGGAAGAAACTCCTAAACATTGTTCCTCATTGAAGTCTTGCACTCGTAGTTCGCGCATACTTTTCATAGTGTTCATTCATTTTCGATTTGTTAAGTTTCTATAATTGATTTGAAGTTATCGACTTAGAACAGTGAATTTCTTGAAAACTAGCATTTCTTGCAACTTTGTAGTTTGTCATGTGGAATTAACAAACTCAAACGTACGATTAACAAACACCCTTAATTCCACCCTTAAGGATCTTAACAGTTATGATGAAAAGCACTGCATTCCGTATTTCAACGTTGGACTTCCATTGCTATTGAAGTGAAAGATTTTGTTCAAACATATTTTTATATATGGGTGATTAAACCACGCTACTCGTCGTTTGTCTGGATCGCAGAAGGGACGTGAAGCGATCCAAAAACACCGGCTGTGCGAAACGTAAAATTCTAGCAATTGAAGATATTCGATTGTGATCAGAAAAAGTACTAGAAAAATTAAACCTATATACACAGCTAAAATGTGCTCATACATTCCATTACTCATATCGCGGACATTTTAATAATGTGAAGATAAAACGTAACATCTAGACATTTGCCTAGATGTCCAAGGCCCTCCCCCGCTCCCCCGCTCCCCGGCTCCCCCGCTCCCATCACTCCCCCGCTCCCCTGCCGACTAAGGACCTTTCACCGCGTTCTACTCACAATTGTTGCAACACGTAAGTATCGCAAGTACAGAAACAAAAGTTGGCAAATGCCACGGAGTACATACTTACATACTGCCAACCGGGAGTCGAATCAGTGGAAAGAATGGAAAGAATTGCTCAAAGGCACGAGTGGAGCGTGTACGTCGATCCAGTACGCGTAACAATAACGCGACGTTTTTATGCTAAGTATTTATTCGTTCGTAACATCTTACCAAAGATTCTATGGCATATGAAGCGGGGAGCGTAAAACGCGGACGTTTATTAGCGAAGGGGCTCGTCTGCGAATGAAACGGGCAGAGAGAAGGACTCATTAAAATGGGCGTATTCGCGTAATACGGGAAATAATAATGCAAAGGCACCTCCGTAGGCACGACGAAATTGCTTAACCATTGTGGAGGGAACGACTTTTCTCATTCTTTCCAAGGCGAGTCGCGGGAAAAGACGAACATTCACCTCATTTCCCATCATCTCCTCTCCGCTTCGGTTTTTCGTGGACGTCGTTTCATCCCTGGGAAACGGACGCATAATAACGGCTGCTCTCCCGCCCCAAAGAGCACTGCCGCTCAGAAATAACGAGAATGTAATTTTCCGGGACGCATATTATTGTCATCGGCAGGACACAACTCAGCCACCCAGCCTGCCCACCCCCGTCCAACCCTCCAGCGACGGCTCTGTACTCCTTGTTCTTCGACATTCTTCGTGTTTCGCGTACTCGGCCACCGCCTCCTCACCCCCGACCGCGCATCCCTCTCCATTTCCCGTCCCTTTTGTTGAAACGCAACCGTGCAACTGCCAGCTCGCTTCGTTACGGAAAATCCTCACATATACAGGGTGACCTGAGACAAATGCCGTATGAAGTTGTGAATGCAGATTTTTGGGGGGAATTAATTACAAGGAAATGAATGCAAGTTGTGACTAATACTTTTCGGTAATGTTTATGAATACTATAAACTGTAAAAAAAAAATTTGGAAAATAATATATACATATATATGACGGCGCTACAGCAGTCTGATGTGTAGCTGTTTTCTTCTGTGGCTCTGCAGTGATAGCAAAAAGATGGAGCTTCAGGTCGATTTGAAATTTTTACAGCATGTTCAAAATATATTAATTTCTGCACAGAACCTCGATATTAATGTGTAAAAACTCTAGTTCCGAGATAAAAAAAACAGCCGTCTGTGCACCTCGAAAATCCGCATTCATCGGAAAAATCGCCTTCTCCTAGTAGATATTTTAATAATTTTTTATCAATTCTTTGTTCCGTGCACTATCAATACGGAGTTGAATTTCGACCTATAACTTTGAGAATATATTTTTGAAATGTTTTAGAAGCAATTTATGGAACAAATTTTCGTTCGATTTATACGGTCTTCTCTCCTTAAGGTGAGTTGGTTCCCTCTTAATGGAACATTGTATTTTCCTGGTAATAGATTACTTAATGAGAACTTGTTGAACTGTGCGTAATATGACCTTACAACTATGTGAAATCTGTACAAATGTGTACTAGGTATCTTGCGACACCCTGTACATGTGTATGTCTTATCATACTGGTTGATGTGGCCTGGTTTCAGCTAACGGTGTATTAGTGCTCGTTGGACTTTTAGCAGATTTCTTGGCGTCGTGCTAGGATTAGGATCAAATTTCTTTTCTTCTTCTGTTCTGAAGCAGCGAGAGAGATAAAATTGATATGATATTCTACTTAATTGGGAGTGAAGGTTTTTTAAAGTTTCGTAAATCTTTTTTGTAAAATGATAGGGACCAGTTGCAGTATTCTATTACAATTGTCGTTTGACAATCGGCATAGATTAAGTTCAGCTCGCGAAAATATGATCCAGTTCGATCCCCGAACAATATGTTTGCTTTCGAAGCTTCGGGAATCACTTTCAATCGGCGAATCGAATTGAATAGACACGGTACAACAATCAAATCGTATCTTTACTTCTACGAATACGACATTCGCGTGCAAACACGATCCTGACGGCACAGTTAGCGAATGCTTAGCAGAGATTAATACTCTACCGTCTTAAATACTGAGGAATGAATGGCTCGCGATCCATAAGCGTCATCCTTCCGACACCAGATAATGCCACTTAAATCGGCTGTAATTTGTCTAGCTGTGCAGCATTGCTAAGGAGATCCTCGGTTGCATCTGGCCATCTAGTGACTCTAATTTTGCTGTATTAGTCACAGAGTCGCAGTATTACTTTCAGCAGAATTTCTCAGCACTACTGATTTCGGACAGTATTGAATCATTGGATTATGGGAAACAAGGCTACACCGTAGTAAGTACATGCTTAGTTAATTTTTTAACGATGATAGATAGAACAAAACTTTAAATATAAGAATTGCTCAGTTTTCTTAAGCTCTATCACACTAAATATGTTTGGATTTTTTATTTCCGATGATCCAGTCGTCCGAAATTGCAACCGCCAGCAAGGGGTCAAATTCTAAAGACGCTAACTTCACTGCGAAATATTTATGTAAACCAATGAAATAAACAAACAACAAAGATTTTTTTCTCGTATTTCAAGTAGAGTGGTAGAATATACCCCCAATACACGAAAACGTTTAGTGTTTATTTCATTATAAAAATCATCACCGAAGTGACCGAATTTTCCGGCCGAGAGGGTAGAATATCCCCTTAAATTCAGAAATTTCGGGGTTGCGAACATTTGCTCATCAGATGAGACACCAGATCGTGCCTTTCTATATAGTCGAGACTCTCGCCTTGGACCCGACATATTTAAAAATGTCCAGCATTGTATTTTACTTCGTGACCAGAGTTGGGCATTAACTAAATAAAAAAATATTTAAATAACGTACCTATCAGCTAAAAATTACTTTAACTTCAGATCATTTGACGAATAAAGTTAATTGTTTTATTCACCTAACTCAGACCTAACCCGGGTTAACTTTATTCGACGCTTGACGAATAATTTTTTTACCACTTATTCGGGATTAGAAATTTTTATTTAAATAACATTTTTGCCGATCTCTGTTCCCAACAGAGTACCTACCAAAATTTAACTACCAACAATTCCAACTCCGTGTATCAAGCCGAATCGATATTCGTTTCGGCGCTAAACCCAGCAATCGCAATTATCTTTGCGTCGTGCCGAAATACTGAAGGGACCTTACGTTGAAAGCGCGCCTGGTGCCCGCGTGCAGCCGTAGTGGATTAATATCCTTCTTAACTGGATGCGATACTACGTAGAGACTGTGTTATGTATCGCTGCTGCAACTGTAGAACAATATCTCTCTGCATCGGTCGTAATTTGTAAGACCATACGGTGCCACAGAAGTGCAAGCTTGCTCGCGGCTGACAGACGTAGTGGCTTCAACAATACCAAATCAGCTTGAAGTTTCCCATAATCTTGTTGAAAGGACAGTCACGCGACGGTTCCATTGGAATCAGCGCTTTCTCCTCTGTTGTTAGGTGTGGCTGATGATTACGACATCGTAGACTCGGCTAGCTTACCAATTTGCGGCTGTTAATTGTGGTTCGGTGGGTTTTGAAAGTACACCCTCCGAAGGCAGACGTGGGGGATGTACTTGGATTAAATGCTGTATTAGGACGGGAACTTTGATCGTGTAGTTAGTGCCTAAAGAATGCAGTAGCGTGGTACGCGAATTTAACGACAGATCGATTAAAAATCAAGGGGTAATGACACTCTAGAGCCCGGAAAGGCAGCCTGATTCTGAGAATTTTTTAATGCGAGTACAGTGACTGAAATACAAAATCTGTTTGAAGGCCTTTTTTGTACATACCTTGAAGTATGATCACAATTTTTTTTATTTTTTTAATACAAAATGGCGGCGTCATAACTCAATAAAACAAGTTTCTTCTGAAGAACAGTGTTTCGCGGAATGGATATGTATTTATCAAACTCGAATGTTTTCAGTGTTGCATGAATTTTTAAAGGAATTGGTTCTTTCTGGACAGTCAACTATGCCACACAGGGTTTTACTGGGAACTTTCATTGAAGAAATTCAAGCCGCTAATCCTAGTAATAAAAAATTAAACCTCCAGAAATTATAAACTCTGACTTGGATTTGGGCTTCTCCATATACTAAGTGATATCAAAATAGTAACTCTTTTCAAATATACAAGCTCCGAGAATAGACTTATTTAAAAAATATGTTTCATTTACTTATTAAACTTTTTCTTATGCAACAGAAAAATGATATGGAAAAGAAGGAAAGATTTTTGCACCAGTTAGTTGGAATGAATTTAATTATAAACTACCGTAATTCTCGTAGAGTTCTGAAACAACCACCAAATTTAAACAAACTACACTTTTGCAGGGGCACTATGCAATCTCCGAAAAAATATAGTACATCTTTTTTTAAGAAAGTGTGCAACATTTTCTTTTCTTTTCACTTGTAATTAGAAAAAAGTCTCTAAATTTCCCCACTCTCTGTAAAGACGAAATAATCTTTAACCCATCAGCGGGAAGCCCGTAAACGTCACCAGCCACAAAGAATAATTTCCCCGAAACTCTGGCAAATATATGCAGCCTGTAGTAAGAAACGGCCGTAAAGTTGGCACTTGAGGCACTAATTATTTCGCCACCCCTCGCCAGGTCCGCAGCATCTCAATCAACATTTGCCCAAGGTACCACAAATCGCACGGAAGAAAGCAAGCAGCTACACCGCTGAAATATCCACGGGGAAATAGAATAATCATCCGGAGTGTTCCAATTATTCTAACCCATCCCGTGCACACATCAATTGTTATGAACTCGCTGGAAAATCAAGCATCGGCTTTCTGTAAACTCGGGAGAACACTGGATTAATATTTACCTTGCGGTTGGGCGTTTGATAAGAAAATACCCGTATGAATATACGGGGGCGAAGCATCTAATTTACGCTACGCAATTTGACACGAATCATCCATATTAAAGTAGCTGATAGCTAACTGCTGCAGCCAATATACAAACCGTCGGTTCGTTAGCTCGATCTCGTATCTCTCCCCCGCTGAAATGCATCAGTACCCTTTCAACTTCCGTCCCTTTCCTCTTTCGCTGCCACCTCCCTCGCGCCCCTTCCCTTGCTGTTGCTGCGGCACCCAACCCGCTCAGGCTTGCAAGGAGATTTAATATTCGGCCCCGTTGAAATTCAGTGGACAGATAGTAGCACGCAGGGAAGCGTGCAAAGCTATGTTTCAAGATGGATTTGCTTCCGTCTGCGCGGCCTGGCCCCGAGGAAAGTCGACCAATAAATTTCCCGCGGCCTGGAATTCCCACCGTTTCACGGATTCTCGTGGGCAACTTTGGAATTCCGTGCCGGGCCGCTTAAAAGACTCGACGATGTTCACGTGTTAATTGATGACAGTTCTCTGGTTGGCATGCACTCCCTCTCGGAAACAGAGAACGCCTGTGGGGGTCGTTACTTTTTCGGTGATATGTACAGGGTGTTTTGAGAAAAGGAGTACAATTACTGGGCTTCGTAGTGCACATCTAAACGAGGGAAGAAGTCTTGGAAGGGAAATTTTGAAAATTGGTAATTCAAAGGAATTCAATGCTGTTGGTAAAACTGACTGTGTCCATCATTTCATTCTAAAATCGTTAAGGATCGATGAAAGCAATTACTTTCTACCGGATTAATTTATTGTAATTAGCTTAAACTTTAAATCTGCATTTACCGAAAATTATTAAATATCATCAAAATCAATTATCGTTGCTCTGAGCTATGAACGCTTAAAGATCGCAGAATAAAGTCGACAATTCTCCAGAATTTTCAAGTATGTCATCGAAAGATTGAAAATTGTATATTTATGATATGTTTTTGCCCGAAAGTGTAATTGTTTGATGAAACTGGTACAAGTAGTTCTCTCGTTCTATGCCAACCGCATTAATTAAAGTAACGAAACCAGTAATGAATCACTTGCGGTAGGAGGTGCATGTTTGTTTTGTTGTGAACAGCCCTATTGAAGTTCTTTTAGTGTAAAGTTTGTTGTACACATATAGTAACGTCGATACGTTAGGAACTGTTTTGCAGTACCGCTTCAAAGTTGAGTGAGTGAAACATTGCCTGACATCACTCGCAGTGCATATATTGTGTACAAATGGAGCATTTGAGAAGTACGAGCATAAATCTGAAACTGCAATTTTTACAGATCTTATTACAGAGACTCAACCGTAAAAATTACTCCTTTCGTAAAATTGTGGTTTTATCATTGAATTCAAGAATTGCGGGAATGTTTAATACAAGAGTGTATAAATGCAGGCACACTTTATCTGCACGAATCAAGGGCTGTATGTGTTACGGAAATTCTGCATGCTAACGCCATCTCCGTTGGCCCATCGATAATTAGGCAATGGCAACGGCGCGCTGACTCATGTGGAGCGTCGATCACGGCCCCTTCCATCGCCTTACAATCGATGGAAGGGGGACTGCTATTCCTTCGAGGAAATAGATCGCGATTCCTGGAAGGATCTCACTCTGTTACGGGAACGTTTACGCACCTACACGGTATTTTCTCTTGCACTTTGCTTTACTTTTCGACTTTGCTTCGAAATCGCTTTAGCTTCGCGACATTGCTTCGCCGGCTAATAATCGCTTTGATGTGCTTAATTCTAATTGCAACCTTGCTTTGTAATAGTAATAACTAATAATCGTGTTTGTGTAAAATCGTGTAATTTATTTGTGTTTGACTGTAAATATACATTGACTCGAAACTGTAACGTTAACTAGACACTTATAAATATATTTTAGTACCCCATTCGTTGCTTTAATAAACTCAGTGTTTTCGTTAAATCCGTAATAGCTTCTTGCACCGATCCGCTAAACTTTGCACATTTTTTGGTCCTTCGAGCCGGATCCGGTGCCTGTGGAACAGTTCGCGAGTTCAAACGCCCGTTAGTGCTCCAACCGTCGCGCGTGACCTCCACCTGCAAAACAATGAGTCACCTCATTGAAAGTCAACGCGACCTTAACGGAAGAATCTCTCGCGCGTTTGAAAACCTGAAGAAATTAGGAGCTAATAACTTTACAAAAGTTAGCGTGACCGCGAGACTAGATGCCCTTCGCAAAAATTGGGTCAAGTTTGAGGCGCAACATGACCAGCTACTTGCCTCCAAGTCAGATCCGGAGATAAGGGACGACATATACTGGGAAGAAGACGAGCCATCTACGACTGAGGAGACGTTTCTTCAACAAGAGATCCTTTTAATGGAGAAACTGGAGGAGATAAACAAAAATGAAAGGATCGTGGCGCGAACGCTGGAACGGTTAGCTTCCGGAGAAACGTCGAGTGACCATTCCACTGCTGTGGCCGCTCGTCCGTCGTCCTCGCTACCGAAGATTCCTTTGCCTACCTTCGATGGCAAACACAAGGACTGGCCGTCGTTTCAAGGACTTTTCCGTTCCCTCGTCGTCCAGGAGCCTACGCTAACGGATGCCCAGCGTCTTCACTACCTACGGGGCGCCCTTACTGGCGATGCTGTACTCCTGCTTCGTAACCTACCAGAGGACGAAGAACATTTCACCGCTGCGTGGGAGTTGCTCCAGAATCGCTATGACAACCAGCGACTGGCGGTTAATGGTGTAATGGCGAGTATCTTTGGCTTACCTACACTTACGCAGGAGTCGGGACCTGAGCTCAAGCGGATGTTTTACACGCTGTGGAACGCCGTCAAGGCTCTGGCCACTCTGAAGAGGCCCTTCGATGCAACTGGTGATTGGCTCGTCCACCTGGTGGCTGAGCGATTGGATCCTCAATCACGATACGAATGGGAGACCCAGATCAGCCAGACGAAGACTCCCCCGACGTTCACCGAGCTGCAGAGCTTCCTAGAGGGTCGAGTCAACACGCTTGAAGCTTTGGAGGAGCATCGCCAAAACACGGAAGGACGTCATCCCCGACCAGCACGCAGGAAATAACCTGCGACACTCTTTGGCCGTCCTGCTCGCCGATTCATGACATCGCACGGCCGCTTCGCCCACTTGCTGACGTCGAGGCGACCGCAATACAGGCGCAGCTGACCTTCGGGATACCTGCCATCCCTATAGGCCCGCCGAAAGATGGACACGGCCAAAATAGCTAAAATTATTACACTCTTAACACCTCGCCTAGAATTTAACCGATCATGTATGTCTGCCTACATGTGTTGTATTCTTACCTGTTTAGATTCACAAGGACGTTCACAGGATCTTACACGACTGTCAACAACACCACTACTCGAGGCACAGCTGATGACTATAGCGCACTCGTGATCAGATGCTTATCCGAGAACGCGTTTAAAGTCTCTGTCTCGGAGTTACTGTTGTCCAGTTTGCGTTTTGCTGTTCGCGATCGCCTGCTAGACCGCGAATTCACTTGAGGGACTTGCCCCCTCTGCTTGGGTTAACTAGTTATTTATAATAGTTATATTACTCGCTTCGTTCACATCCGTGTGCTGGAATGTGAACACGAATATCACTGCTCGCGCGCGTTTGCTGCCGCGAGATTAATCAGCATTACTGCTCGCGTGCATTTGCTGCCGCGAGATACATACTGCCTCAACGTTGGGGTTGCGCGACGCCTCCACATGAGCTCAGCGACGCCACTGCTACGAGAACGGACTATGCCATGTCCACGCCTATCGACCAACACATCGATTTTCAGCTAGCTTCTATATTTATATTTATTCATCGGGCGATGAATGCCGGGGAGAAATGTTACGGAAATTCTGCATGCTAACGCCATCTCCGTTGGCCCATCGATAATTAGGCAATGGCAACGGCGCGCTGACTCATGTGGAGCGTCGATCACGGCCCCTTCCATCGCCTTACAATCGATGGAAGGGGGACTGCTATTCCTTCGAGGAAATAGATCGCGATTCCTGGAAGGATCTCACTCTGTTACGGGAACGTTTACGCACCTACACGGTATTTTCTCTTGCACTTTGCTTTACTTTTCGACTTTGCTTCGAAATCGCTTTAGCTTCGCGACATTGCTTCGCCGGCTAATAATCGCTTTGATGTGCTTAATTCTAATTGCAACCTTGCTTTGTAATAGTAATAACTAATAATCGTGTTTGTGTAAAATCGTGTAATTTATTTGTGTTTGACTGTAAATATACATTGACTCGAAACTGTAACGTTAACTAGACACTTATAAATATATTTTAGTACCCCATTCGTTGCTTTAATAAACTCAGTGTTTTCGTTAAATCCGTAATAGCTTCTTGCACCGATCCGCTAAACTTTGCACAGTATGTATAATGGCTGCTGCGGTAAAACAAATATTTCGTCAAAGTGTATTTAAATTTTTATAGAATTTTGCAACCTACATTTTTGATTGGTGGAATCGCCACTGGAAAGTGTGTGTTGTCGAGGTGGAACGGTACGTGTAACTCCAAAGGAAAATATTAAACCGAGCATGACACGGAACAATTTACGGAAATTAAATCGAACGGTATACATTAAATTAAAACACCCAAACAAGTACATATGGAAACGGTGTATTAAATAATTCTGTGTACATATTGATCTCCATGAGTTCACGTGGTGACAATAACAAAGCAACGTTTATACGAGACATAAACTCGGGAAAGAATAGTAAACCAGTTGCATCGATTCTGAAATTATCTTGTGTATCGAACAGCGCCAATGCTTACGATGACATAATCGTCATTCCTTTATTTCCATATTCTCACATTATTTCGTCGCTATAACTCATGAAATTTCTCGTTACGATGAAACAATTATTGGTCGTTCAGATTTTGAAGAATTTCAGGGGCATTGTCCTGAAATATTTTCTCAAACAGTAATGATTAATGAGTTGATTTTTATGAACAAATTAAAACTCAAGGTTGATCACTAGGTACTTTGCATGCAATACCAGTCACTGCTAATTAGACAGACTCCTGGACGCTTGGCATTCATGCTTGATTATTGTTCATAGACTTTAAGCACAATGGAGACAAAGTTTCCGAGCTTTAATATACAATATGTAAATTCTTCAGCAGTTTCCATAGTGCATGTGTCATTTTTTCGGAAGCTATGTGAATTCCAAGACTCTTCGATATATATAAAATACAAAATAGAATGTGAATGAAAGAATGGCGTAAAAAACTTATCAAGCTCTTCAATTTTCAAGCTTTTCTACAAAACCTTATTATACTCTTATTTGCAGAGTACATACAAAATTGTTTTGTGTATACAAAATCCTATCAAATTCTTAAGCTTCCGTGTCATAATAAATCAAACTTATCAACTGTCATATAGCTACCCGAGTAATCGTAGATAAAGTGTTTCTAATCATTACTTGCTAAATTCATTTATTAAGTTAAAAACTTAGACCTGCCCTATTACATTCTCATTGTCAGCCTGGTATTCGTTAATCTGGCTGGCCATTGAAAATTGAAGCCTTTCAGAATGCAGAATGCAGTGGCGAGCGCGCTCGTCAAACCGATCCCTCAATCTCTGCCCGACAGTTTAAAATCGGGCAACAGCGATACCTCTGCAATTGGGGGACTCGTGAAATATACCCTGTCGATTTTTTTTTCGCCAACCCTCCTCCCGCTGCCAATAGTCGGGCGCGCTGCAGTTTGCATCGGATTATTTGACATCGGTATATTCCCCTTTTTGTTCGCGATCGGCGCTCGGTCTCTCTGTGATCACGACTGAATCGTTGTGCGTGTATTTTCAACGGGGTCGAAAGTCATCCAAGGTGTCAAGCGAATTTACGGTGAGCCGATCGAATTCATGGTGCTCGCGAATTGCCCTCGCGATCGCTCAACTATTGCTTTCGCGACTGGACACTTGCTTGCTCTGCCAACGATCGTTTCGACGACCAGTTGAAAGATCCATCTCTTTTCACTGGCGCGTAATTCAACTTCACTTACTAAAACGTTGCTCGTTAGAACCTCGGTTGTCAGAACAGCGATCAGCGGAACGATCGATTGTCGGGACATGGATCGACGGGACATTCAAATATCTGAATAGTGCTGTCTAACACAGTGTTTCCCAACCTTCTTTGAGTCGCGATCAAAATATTCAAGAATATTCAAATAACCTGTGACCCCTCCCATGTAAGGTAAGGTAAATTTAATAAGGTAAAGGAAACATATTAAAAATAGGTATTTCAGAATATAATTCTAACTTAATACTATCTAAAAAGAACCCAAAACCGTGGTGACCGGCAGAAAACACTTCGCGACCCACAGCTTGGGAATCACTGGTCTAACAAATAACAAAGGGAAATATGTATTTACAATTATTTAATTAATTTTTATTTAAATATGTATTAAACATTATTGTTTTCATTTCGCCTATGCTTTCTCTCTTCGTTAGTCAGCATTCGTCGCCGGATACGAAGTCATCGAGTTATCTTAGCATTTATAAATGTAATTGTATCTTCCTTAATGCGAAAGCAGAGATACTTGATTATCCAAAAATTTCGATTATCCGAACAGTGATTAAGGTTTTACTATATACATACGTATCCTGCCTTTCCTCTCGCCTTACTTCCATCTCCCAACGTAGCAAAATCTCCTGTTTACGCTTTTCCTTTCGCGCAGGTAAATTCGATCACATCTCTCCTATATTCGATAAATCCTCGTGGCTTAAAATGAGCCAACGTTGGATCCTTCATCTCTGTTGTCTCGTCTATAAAATACTTTACTCTCGTGTGCCTTCATATTTACATAATCTCATTCGTAGGTACTAACTTCATCTCCATACCGACAATTCTCATTCTCCCCGTTCAAAATTGTCGTTCTAGATTTCTCCATACTAGGTATATCTTCAAGTTCCAGGTTTCTTTCTCATACCTTTTCATTCATTACCAAATTTCTTACTCCTCAGTTACTCGTTATGTATCAGCGCCACTGCTACAAGAGAATAGAAATTTTAACTAATAACAAGATCAAAATATACTACAAAATTTATTCTGAGAATTGTATGAACGCGTTCAAGTTGTGAGTTAAAATGAACCAGAACTTCACCATGGGCTGTCAAGCTATTTCACCTCCAACAGTTAAAAATGCTACTTTTATCCTTGCTCATTACTTCCAGCGTTCCTTCCCTGTTCTGTTTCATTGTTGTATTTTAATACGTCATTTACACTCCACCTCGCCGTTTACACAGTTGTACAATGTGTATGTATCTGTATTTAATTATTCTTCCCTTTTTACACTGCACAATAAAGTCGCTTAATAATACTAATAATGAAACCATTTTCTAGTGGTGCAAAGAACGAGTGTCACACAAAAGCTAACGCATTAAATTGTTCATCAAGATTTTACTTCGAACAGGGTCGCTGTGCTGTATACAATTCTTGATTTGAAACTGTTTAAATTTTGAGGTATTTTCTCGCGAAAACGTGGGATAGTTGGTAAAGTACAAGAGATCTATACGGAGGTATCTAGAGTAAGGAAAAGTGGCTGCAATGGGACATCTGTTTAATAGAATCCTTCAGTGCATAGGTACATTACAGGTGTCTTTGAAGTTTCATTGAGAATCCTTCACATATGTCCCGAATGCTCTCGACTACTTGAAGCTGTTTGACGGGGCGACTTCAAGGGACGCGGGGCAGTTTTTGCACAGTTTTCATCGCACGAGCGAGGGAACGTTAATTACAACGGGTCGCAAAACGAATCGCAAACACAAGCCTCAGCCAAGCCCCGACTTGCGTCCGCGCACGAACGAATTCTGGCTTTAAGCAGCCCTGCCGGTGCTCTTGACGTTTATGCATCCTGGAAACTGTAATGTACCGTTAGTGAGGGGGCTCGTAGAGGTGCTAATTAATTCTTCGTTCAACTGAGAAAAGGTAAAGAAGCGGTGGAAGGAGTAGAATCCAACCGCTGGGGTTTTGAATTTCACGCTGAAATACTGGATACGGGTGAGGGTAAGGGGTGGCAAAGGGCAACGAAAGAGTGAAGGGGAAAGCTGGGGGAGGAATTGAGGATTGGTTTTTTCGGATTGTAACCGAGCTGCACTGGGAAGAGTAACCCTTGGGGGTGGTGGAGAGACGAGGGAGAAGAACATCGCAGTTTGGATTTAAATTTTCCACTGAAATGCTGAAAGGGTGAGAGGAAGGAAGGTGAAAGAGCGGTGAAGAAGAAAGAGGATAACGTGGGAGAAGAATTTTATTGAGGACTGGTTTTTTTCAGAATGTAACTGGGATCGATTGGAAAGGGTGGTCCTTGGGGAAGGAGAAAACAGGGAGGACTGTGGAACGCGAGAGTCACCAATATTACGGAAGTGTGTGCTGTGTAATGTTTACTGAACAACATTGGCCTACGTGCACTGGTACCATGTGAATTGCCGTAAAAACTGCGCATTGATTTTTTGTTGGTGTTTATATATAGGGGAGCCTCGGGCAAAGTGAATCACTTAAGATTGAATAACACACACGAACCATAAAAATAACGGAAACCAGCATATTTTTTTACCATATTGTATATTATACATTCTTGTTTTATAAAATGTACAATACACAAGCTCTGTGATTTTAGAATTTGATAAAACACCTATGCGCTATTATTCGTTTTTTATATTGTAAAGGATACATATTTGAAATTCTATGTTAAAGATTTTAACCAAAAGTTAGTAAATAATCTTACATTTTCCTCTCACCAATGCCCAACTTTATTATATTAATTTCTTTTCAATCGTCTTCTAATTTTTCTTAATTTTGTCTTCTTATTTCTCTGTCCACTTCATTCCACATCTGCTCGATTGGGTGCAAAATGATGCACTAGATAAGAGAAAGTCTCGAAGCAAAGATGGTTAGAACGTATTGGTAGTAAATTAAGTTTATACGTAAAAAATACTGGGAATAGTGATACTTGAATAAAGGAGGAAAAATAGCGTAGTGTAATTGATAGTCTCCACGATGGGATGCGATAAATACTACATGCAGCTTAAAGAGTGGAAAGCCAATAGTTGGATTCAAAAACGTCTATGGATCGGATGGACAAAAGCGGATAAAAGAAGCCAACAATTTCGTCGAGTCTCACGCTTTACGGGCACTCAATCGGAATCGCTGTCATCCGTTTAAATACAAAATTTAAGGCAATACCGTGTACTCGAAGCGTCGCTGTCACCGTGTCACGAGCCCTTCAACCAGGACTCTCATTTTTCAACCTAACGCGTTCCACGATTGAATGCCTCAATTATCAATGTCGCTTTGTCCTTTCAAATTTTGCCCGTCGACCGTGCACATCGAATCGATGACGCGTCGTCGCTCGACGAAACACTAACATCGAATATGGCTATCTCGTTGAACGAGGGTTAAACGTGTCTTTATATGTATAGCTGTTCCTCCACAATTATTACATTGCTGAGTGAATCGTTGAGTTTCTACGTTGAGTTTCTGTGATTTGTAGTTTGGGCTCTTCCAATCTTCATGTGCCATCTTTTTCATAAAATCTGAAGAATTTGGAATTGATTCCAGTATAGAAGTCTATCAATTTTTACATGTCACTTTTCTGTTTAATCTTGAAATTTTTGTACTCTATTTTGACATACTTTGTGTGAGAAAATTCACTAGTTTGTACGAAGTAAATTGAATTTGAAAGAACATAGATTTTTTGCAAAGAGTTGTATAATATATCTCATTTATTAATAAATTTCTGTGGAGACACAGGAATGTCTGGAATATGTAGATTCATGCATACTATAATAGTGAAAAGATGTCAGTTACTACATGATGAGTACGGAAGACTAAGCATTATTAATGGATACGGGAACTCTTGTAACATCTCTGCGACCAGTTTGACACTTCCTAATGACTTAGAGAAATTTCCTTTGTGTGGGCGTGGTATTAATGTGAATAATTCACCGTAATTCTCTTATCGGTGATATAAGCACATCTAACTTAGGAACCCACGAGGGTGCAACTTCAGATTATTATTACACCTATTCTGTTAGGAAGGCTTATAAGTGTCTTCCATGAAATGATTTCGAATAGTTTCTACGGTTTTAGCATAATGAAGGGCAGTCTCTACCTGCGCCATTATAATTGAAGAAAGGAAGTTGTCTATTAACAGTTTTGGTGGTTGAATTCTAACTAATTTCTTTATTTAACAAACAAATGCCCACTTGTACCTACATAACAATTTACACTAGGATGCGCAATAACAAAACATTCTTTTACATATCGGAGGAAAGTCTCAAAAGAATAATTTATAAAATAATCAGATGAACTAACAATTTCCGTATAAACTTAGCAATAGCATAGGCTTCGGAATAAGTAGCCTTCTAATTACTCTATAAGTTCCATAACGAGACTTCTAACACCTAAAGTAAAGGCAGACAATATTAGCAAGCAAAAAACTAGGCGATTCTTCGACAAGAAATCAGTGTTCCAAAATCGACTGCTTACCATATAACAATCTTATCTTATTTTATTTTACTTTAAATAAATGGTCAAGTACTGAGATCAGGTTACACAAAATCTACTTCCCAATTCAAAAAACCGCACATCCTACAACCAACCTTCCACTCAACCGGCATCAGGAGAATCGAACAATAGAGGTGTCCTGTGGTTTCAATATCGTCGATTCCTTTATAGCCCCACCTCTTCCAAGGACATCCCATCGTTCGCGATCATCGCGATTAAACCAGCCTGGGAAGCGTGTTAGAGCGTATTAAGGAACAAAGGCAGGTGAAGAGCATGACGTTTAGGATTGCAGACGTCGGGGTGTCCTGTGGTCGAAAATTTACGAGGCAGTCGCGGCACACAGTAGATTCTAAAACGCTGCAACTTCGGCGATGGGGTGAGGATGTTCGGTTGGCGGCGCCCGCCGAAGTTGTGATTTAATTGATAATCCGCGGCCTGGATACCTAACAATCATAACACAGCCGGGTATAATTAATTTATGATCACGTTACGCGAGATAACGTGCCCGTTGTATTTATGGATTAGGGATTTTCATTATTGCGTGCAGCCGAATTAATTACGGGGCAATTAAACGGCACACTTTATTAGCTAGAGTTTGATCGTTGCGAGTAGAATTGTGCCCGTAATCCGAAGTTTCGTTTGGCGGTTCTCGCGAAAAGTTCGCGGCGTGCGGCGGGCAGCCGAGAGCCCCGCTTCTGGACACATCCCGCCATTGTGGAGCTTCGAGGCGTTGCTGTAGAAAATTTGTTATTAGAAATTCTATCGCCAGACCGAGCACCTTGTTTGTTCGAAGCGTTAGAATGATTAACGTGACCCGAATGAACGCTCCGCTGCATTATTTCCAAACGGAGCGATTAATTGTAATTATGATTTCATCGCTTTGGAATAACAGTTTATTCGACGCCCCTTAGCGTAATGAACAATAATGTTATTAAACCGGGTCTGTAATTATATTCTCTGTTACACGAGTCTTATCTGAGGAATTTAATGACGCATTTTATTTAATGGCTTGTTGATCAGCTCAAGTGGAAAAAAGAAGTTACGTTCCAATTCGAAAATGTATTTGGTTCGTCGCTGCATCAACGGGATGACAATCACTTTAAGGAAAGTCCCCGTTCCTCTAAAATTGAGGAACAATTCCGATAAGTTCCTCTCGCAGACGAGAACCAACATTTCGATCCGTTCGCAGCATATGTACTCGAACAACGATGCCTTTCTCAAAGGGGAAAAAGCATCAGGTGCGGAAGCGAGAGGCGGGGTTTCCCTTTCCAATTCCAAACTATTTCATATTCAGAGGCTGCTCGCATGATGTTGAATCGCGAGACATTAGCATGTAAAGGGTGTACCAAGGAAGGAAAAGTGGAGGAGGGCGCGAGTTTAGTGAGCGGCGGCAGAGGGCACACTAGTGGAAGTGTCGTGCTGTACAGTAATAATCCCATTAGAACAGGGTTGGGGGATGCGTGGGTGGTTACTCCGGTACATTTGTTTGACCAGCTCATCAGTCAGTCACATTACTGGAATGCTTTCTCGTAGCGCAGAACTTTGGGTGTTACTAGCACTGTAACTAAAAGCAATACCGAGTGCATTAACGAAAAAGAGGTTTCATTTAGTCGCTTTTAATGGAAATGCAAGGTATGCAATAACCAGTGACGAGGTTTACAGAATATAATGAATATCAAAGTTTGGTAAATATGATACAGCGGAAATGAAAGGTCAATGGTAAATTTGCAGAGTGATCACTGGCCTGAGAGCATGCTGCGATTTCTGTGCATCACTGGAAAAATCTCCTGAAGACGAATCGATTGATGTGATTTTTAACATCAAGTTCAGATACGGCTTTGTGTTTTTTAAACAAACGAACCAGGCAGTAAAATCCCCTCTGGTTGGAAGATGGTGCAATCGAAATTCTCTGAGGTTAATGTGCCAATTGTGCGTCACCATTCTTATTTCAAGCAGAGATGAGCAACATTTTGATTTAAATGAAACTTTCAAGTAACGAATAAAAGTTAAAGAAGTTATTCGTCATGTCAGAAGTAAGTTGAAAAATGTATTCGGCGCTGAAATTGAAACGCTCGAGGAATAAAAAAATTAACATTATTCATCAAACAATCTAAAGTTAAAGTAACTTTTATTTGATCCGTTACTTAAGTAATTTTTTATTTAGTTAATGCCTAACTCTGATTTCAAGGCAGTAGTGGCCCAGCTCAGTTTCGCTACAGTAAGTAGAACATGTCTATCAAGGACAGACTAGGAATCCTTAAGATGGTACACGGGTATTTCGGGGGCACAAAATCGAAAAAAAGTCGATTCTTTATGATAGCCACAAGTCTTAGAAGTATTTTAAAAGAGATTTCATTAAAAAATTGCGAGAGTTAAAACGGCTTTAAAGCCGTTTTTTTCAAACCTATGTTTCTCTAGATGGTGAACATCGTGACTCGAGAACGGATCGATATTTTTTGTTGAAATTTTAACCGAACCTACAAAACACTTTTCTCCACAATGCACACGTCCAATAAAAGCATTTAAATCACTTAAAACACAGCACCAAAATTCGCACCTACCTCTAACAGGGTTGATTTTCAACCTACATAAATCAAGCAGCGTTTACTCATCTCAGTGAGTCCTACCTACCCAACAAGCCCATGTAGTCCACGTTAATCTGCTTTTATCGGGAGATAATTCGGCTAATCACAATTACACTACAACCGTGCTGTATTCCATGATGTTCCGTGTCCCAGATTCTACGCGCCCACGGCGGAATATTTTTCTCGTTAGCAGTGGATAGGAATTCAACAGGAGGCAGCCGCGAATTCAATGCCCCGCGTGCCATGCTTCCCCCGGCCGCCGGTCGGGAAGCTCGAATTGCATATAAAATCGGTGGTTCGAGTCACGCCAAGTGCGAAACGATAAAAAGGGACTGAGAGGCCAGAAATCATTCTCGCGCGATCGTCCCTCAGAGCGCGGCATTTTGGCCTGACTGATCTGATTTTGACGAAGCTGCCAGCCGTGTTGCAGCCGGGAATGGAGATTCCAGAATTTATGGTTTTCATTTCTTGGCCCGCGACGGACGTGTTACTCGCCGCGTACGTGACGGAAATATTTAAGAAGTCAAAAGAGGCGGTCTACGTGTGTGCTTTGAGAGCAGCGCGCTTTAGCTCCGCTGCCCGTGTAATCTGCAGCAGCTCGGTTAGTGTAAGCGCGTCCTCGTAACACGTGGCGCCGTGGCCGGATTTCATATCGCTGGGTGCGCGTCTGGGCTACGTATTTTACGATTCCGTTTCCATATTTTTTTTCATTCTTCTTTTGGTAGCCAGGCGTGAATACGAACTGTATTGAAAGGACGTGGATAGTAAAGTATTAGACTCGGCTGCTGGCGAGGCAGTTCTCAGAGAAGGAGTGCGTTTCTGACACTGGGCAAAGCAAACCTGTATTCCTTAACAATACGACGTCGGGCTGCTTGCTGGTCCCAAATTAGTTCATTCTAAACAACATCAGGTTGCATGATAGCTTCGGCAACTCGAAAGTTAAAAAAATCTGAAACTTTGCAGAAATGTAGCTCAAGTGACGCTAATTACGTAACTATACTTTGATTCAGCAATCAAATGGCCTTAAGATTGAGAGCATCCCGTCAAATAAATTATGAGTTGTCATATTATCGTGAACTAGCTTTACTACTCAACTTCGCCCGAAATTTAGAATCTGATTTTATACATACAAATTTTTTTTTTACTTTTTGTGACAATGGTGACATTCATCTGGATTAGTCAGGCATAATGGGCTAAGGCACATTTCGTGATCCTGGAGTTTATCGTTCGAAAGTTTTTAGGCGACAGACAAACACACAAATATACCTATAGAAGCTTTCTGCTTTATATATTAAGATATTTGCGAAACCGTAAAAGATATTGAAAAAAAAGGTTAATTCAAAGTTTCGTGGCTTCCGATATCCTATAATATGGTGATTAAGAATTGTCGAAAAAAGGGTAGTGGGGATAAATTTTGAAACAAGTTGCGTTTCTCGCAAATTTTTTATCGCCGTTTTATGGAACATAAGAAACCATAGAATTTTGAATTTACCTTCTTTTCGATATCTTTTACAGTTTACATTGAACTTTGAATTTAACTTCTTATTGCATCTGTCTGATGCCCACAAAGGTAGGTACATGACTTGAAATAGCGAAATACCTGAAATAGCGTGTGATTATCTATTTTTGGAAACTTAAAAAGACATAGCTATTAACAAAGAATATGAATCGTTACATAATCGAGTCAACCCATTTCCTGTATGTCCGACAATTTTGCTGCGATACGCTTGCATGTCCATTCTGTGGCACACTGATAAGATCTTTTAGGAAAAACGTGAGTAGGATATTCAGACATTTTATGCCGGTTCTATGGTTATCTAGCATTGTCGTAGTTTTACGAATCGTAAAAGTAACTGCAATTAAATTTTCATCTACTTTAACTTAATTAGAATATGTAGTTTCCGTACTTATAAATAACCGCCTTGAATGGTAGCAACTTGTATACATTCTAAACCACGATAACATAAAAATCGCAAGATCATAGAGTAATTAGGTGGCCCGTTTTAAATGAAGTAGCTCGTTTATTGATTTTCCATTGGAATGAAGTTAGTCATTAATCATGAATTGTCTTTTGTCTAGCAGAATCTAATTTCACCATCACTTGTTAATAATAATTCTGCATTATAAGCGTATATTTGTGCAGAGTGTCTAAATACCTACTGGCACATTTCGAGAGAAGGTAATTGGCGATTCAATGGTACAGATTTCAGTCCCACAATTACAAAAGCAATTTGAATGAAGTTCTCAGTTGATTATTACAGTTTCGTGTTAAGAGGAGTTATATTTAAATTGCGGCCTATCTGTAAATCTGGAAGACTGGGGGGTCTAATAACGATGCTTAGTTCAAAATTACACTGTTCCCTACAGAGGGGTGAACGCCACCTGAAGGGTGTAATTATCAAATTTTGTTACAACGTTTAACTCTCTACTTTAGCTGGATTTGCATACTGATCCAAGTTCCCAACTACGAAAGCTGTGTTACTCAGCATTGAAATATCACAAACTACCGCAAGATTTATTCTAAAATTATCCTCCTCTTCGTCACCCACACCAGTCGTCTGCGACACCTAACGCGTGTATTTCGCGATACTAAATTATCGTTTCATCCTCGAATTAGAAATGCGATTGTATTATTCTATTTTCTTACGTGCAAATCCTTCAGCAGACAGCTAAATTAATTAGTCGCAGTAACGAAGTTGCGACTCCAAATCCACTCAACAATGATAATTAGTCTGGCGCGTACAAACGGAAATTTCTGCTAACGATAAGCAGGAACAGAGGATCGACGTGACAGGAATATTCTAACCGCGCGTATTCGTTGTCGAAACTTCACGCGGCATCTCTTGTTTGCTCATGGATATATGAAAAGTTTATAAACCAGCCCCATTTCACTAACAAATAAATTGTCTCAAATAACCCTCCAAGAGAAATAAGTATCGTTGCTGTCGTTCAAAGTCACCGAACTCGAGAGCAAAGTCAATTCCGTTACAAGCATCTCAATTCGAATTAATCCCTCGAGCAATCTTTCGAGGACCATCTGAATAGCGAGGGTCCCACTAATTATCCCCTGGAAACAGTAAACGTGACTGCAATCCTTCACCGATATTCATAATTGGCGCAGCTCGCTGGCAGAATTTCCTTCGCCGCGAAACCGAACTGCCACCAGTCGAACCTGCTGGATTCGAATTGCGAACGCGAGGATATCTCTTCGAAGTTGTCCTGTCCCCAGGGTGGAGACGGGCTCCTTTCATCCCAGAGCAACGTCGGCGAAGTGAATCGGGTCGGTACTCTTTGCAAAATCGATCCCGATGTGACCGAACACCAAAGGCAACCCCGAAGTTATCCTCGAAACGGCGCGGCGTGTCCGCCCTCGGAGACAAGACAATCACAGGCAACGTAGTTGATACAGTTGTACCGGAATCAATGATCGCCCTGAAAGATGCTGAAGCGACGGGTGAAGTTGAATCCGCGCCTCGGCGACTCCGGGGACCGCTATCAGAGCGGCTCTCAATTAATCGACGACGATTACTCGGGACGCGAGTTGGCACGACACAATGGAATTACCTCGAACGATTTTTCGCGAGATACTTGCGGCACGAGGCCGTGTCAAAGTTTTAATCAAGTTAATGGAATAATCGTGAGAGGCTATTGGAAAAATTGTAGAGTTCCGTTTCAATGTGCTATTTATTTTTCTTGTTCTCCGTTAGCTGACAGGCTGTCCTACTTAACGCTAGGTTTACGGCACCCGTCAATTTGACGGGTTTCAAATTTCGAAAGGGAAAAAACCATAGCATTAATTGTAACCAGTTCGTACCGTAAATTAATAATTCTATGCAAAGAATTTACACACATTTATTTCCTCCTAGGCCTTCTAACTTTTAAGATTTACATGTATAGTATAGGTATGTAAAAACTACTAGCAAAATATACTCGCGCTAAGGAATCCGATAAAATACATTTTTACTCCATTTCACGCCCTTGGGGACGGGAATTTACAAAAATCCTTTCTTAGTGGACGGCTACGTCATGAAAAAATGTACCTTCCAAATTTCACGTTCCTAGGTTCTTCTTTTATGTATATAGATGTAAAAATTCCACAGTAACTGGGATAAGCGATTGGTGCTACGAAAGTTCTCGATTCCGTTTGCAGCGGCCTTAATACCTTGGTCCCGTCGAATTTTCGCCCGCGAGTACGCTCGCGACGCTTGTGGCCGCCCCGCGGTCGAGGCGCGAACCGCGCTCCAGTCTGACGCAATAACGTACATAACCTATATGTACATTATATTATATATGGTTTTTTGGTGAAGGGGAGAGAGTTTTTTAAAAAGATTTCTTAGCGAGCACCTAGGGGCCAAGAGGAACCCACCTACAAAATTGCATGGTCATTGGATCAGTGATTCCAGAGAAATCGTGATTATCGTTGGTGTTTGATTTGAATTATATATATATGTAGATAAATGGTACAAAACTTAAGGTTCTTCAAGACACTACATACGTACAAGCATTGCTTTCCTTTCGGCCCTGTTTCCCTAACCACGTCCTCAACGGGACACTAGAAGGTCTCACGGACGAAGCGACGGCCCCACGCAGACAACCGCTCGGCGTGTGCCAGCAAATGAAGTAATCCGCGAGAAACATCGCCGTGGAACGTTTCCATCCCCGCGTTGTCGACTTCAAATCCAACTTCGACCGAGCACCGCCTTCATTCCCATTCTCGTGTCTACGTCTACATAACGGGCAAGCGAGGGGGGGGGGGGAGCTGGTGCTCCTAAGTACGTCCCGTGGAAAGTTGCAGGGAGCACGGGGAGCCAAGAAGTCCCCTTGGGAGGCTGGAAGTAAAAGCAATTGCTCTCCGCGCGAAAGACTCGCGTTTCATTTCAGCTACAGCCGCGTGGCCGTCGCGGCGGAGAGAAACTCGGACGAATCCCGAAGAGGTTATTACCCGTTACGAGGCGTCGCGAACGGGGAGGGAGAGGCAACGGTGACACAGGGCGACGGGGTGAAAGAAAGAAATGGAACGGGAAGAGAAAGGAAGCACCGCGACATACAGACTCGTCGTTGCCGATGTCCTATGTGTTGTAAAACAACCTATTCCGACCTGCCCTCCCAGCATCCCCCGCCCCCCTTGGATCGCGAAAATTACGAGGGCGAGTTCGCGCGGAAGTGGATAGAAAGAACGGACACCCTGATGGTATATCAGGGGCAGGCCAATGGGAGCCAAGTAGGCCACCGCCGAGCAACCCATGGAGTGCGTAAGAATTGCTCCAAGATTCGAAGACCATGCGCAGGGGTTGAGAAACCGTGAAGCCATATAGTTGAAAGTCGACGCCGAGTATTCTCGCTCCGTGTAAACTTGCCAAATGTGAAGGAAACGGTCGCACGTGTAAAGGTGGATCAATCCTCAACCGAAGACAATTTATAGTTATCACTAACAGCTTCGAGTATTTGCGCGGATCGACCAAATTGAAACTGCTTCCATAGACTTTTTTTGCGAAAAAGGAAACAGAACGCATTCAGACCATTCACGCGAGCTCCAATCGATTGCCAGCCGGACGCAAACACTTAATTGCATCTGTGTTAAAGCTCGCGTCAGAGCCACAGAATACCTTTGCAAAAAACAAGATTAATCGCGATCCGTCCACGCAATTTATCACCCGCCCGTATTCAACTACATGCACGATTTCGCCCGACAAAACGACCGACCCCGAGGAACGTTGCTTCTTACCGTGCCCTGCGAAATCGTTGTTGCTGCCGTCGAACGTGTCGCACTCGCGTCTATCACCGGCCTTTCTGGGTCATCCATGTAAAAATCACCGGCGCTCTTAGAACGAGGGCGGGGATTTTTCCTTCCTCGTGGATGCGAGCCTTCAAAAGTAGATCGTGAACGAAATCGTGCAGCGGATAGGGAGAAGCCTCGGTTAGCGGAAGTAGAAGATCCATTAGAGGTAACCAGAAACGCGACCGACTGAATGCTCGCGAGAATCTGTCGGAAAAACGCATGGAGATCCAATGGCGAAACCTTTTTCGGATGATTGCAGCTGAAGATTGATCGAGGTCTGACATAACGATGGGCATTCTCTCCTGGAGACTGATTTGCTAATGCCATTACGAGATTCAGGAGTGAATAGTTTATATGGTGATTATACTGGTGAAGCACAGTAAGCCAATATGTATGGTTTTCCAGGAACTGAATTTAAAGCTTTCGATCAGCTATAGTGAGAAAATTTCATGAATTTGAAAGGAATTATAAGTTATAAAGAATTGACGATTCTGTTAATAGGGATACAAATGGCATATTTAGAGAGGATAAACAGTAAAGGTCAGCTTCTATCTCCTATGATAAATTTTTCGTAAAATATGACAAACATCACATGTCATGTTTACTTGAATTTCTGTCTTTCTATTGCTCGCTGTCTTCTGAAATTCTGTAAGTCTAGAAGTACCAACTGGCAGAATAACAAGGGCTACAATTCTTACGGAAATGAAGTTTTATAAATTTGAAAATACCAATATGAAATATTTCCTTTCACCTTCCACTTGAAATTTTAAATTGCTTTGTTCACTATTAATAATTTACCTATTTGTGCTTTACGCAAATTCTACAAGTCAAGTTCTATCAAACTATGCTTTCCACTGTATACCTAGAGTAAAAAGTAAGCAATAACTGTTTCCATTAAATTATACAATCTTAATATAAGCATCACGATGTGCCAAGCAGCAATGCACGTTAAAAGTAGTTACGAGTAGATTAACGTACCCATACCTGCTGCATGCACTGTTACGCAGAATATAGCAGGATATTGTACAATCCCGCTTCTTTACTTATTCCTTCCCTAGCAAAGCTGCGTGTAAGCTTCTAAGCCGTTTTAGTGCAACACGTGAGTAGAATCGGTTTGGGAAATATTGTAGCGTCGCAACCGTATTTCTTATAAGCAGATGTTGCTTCTTTCCCCATGCGCCGCGCAATATTGCGCTTGAAATCTGAATTTCGCTGAAATATTCATATTCCAATACGCCAGTTTACGTGAATTTATTCAATAATTTTTCTGTCGCTACATCGCGGCATAGGTAGTAACAAAACCGTGCTGTATAATTAAATATAGAATAGCTACATATGCAGAATTATACTGTCATACGTAAGAATCATTTCACGTGTTCCGTTTGGCGATGTTTCCAAGGCAGCATTTCGTTAGTTCCTCGAAATTCAACCACGCCGGCGATCCTGCATTTTGATACCAGTAGGTAATAAAGATGTCTTTGCGCCAGTGCGCGCGAGTTCATAAGGGGACTTATCACTTCTACGTAAAAACGGGCGTTACGACATCGCTTCAACGCACGTGCGCCCCCCGATTTTGGCCATTAATACTTGACGTTTCTCGTTTACTTTTATCAGAGTCACGGAAATCCCTAGCTGGATTGAGACGCCATACACCGTCTGAGGGAACGACGTACGATAAGCAGGCGATCGTTTTTCCCCGGAACAGCTATCGGTATCTGTGTAGCTATTTCGGGCGGGAGGGGGCGCGTGAGTGGAATCAATTGAGTAGGGGGTGGTGGCAAAGCCGCGCCTCGTCCAAGCAGAAGTTCCATTAAACCCGGGGAGATGCACAACCCTCGTCGCTCGCTCGGTTAACCCTGCACTCGAGGAGCGCGTGCACGTGCTGCCGCTTGTAAGACGATCGACTAAGTTTCGCGAAACTCCGGAAGGTAGGCCCGGGACAATGACTGGTAATTAAGGGCGAGATGGACTGGCCGATAGCCGCGTGTTCAGACTCCGAAAGCCGCTAGGCAGAATCGATTCGATTTTGCGCGAACGAAAGTAAGAACGTCGGGCAGAAAAGCTCCTCGGCGACTGTTCGAACAGGGAGCACTATCTCCGATCGCGATTCAATGCGCACGGAGGAGAGAAGTGTTCTCTCCTCTGTTTACGGACAGCTGCTGCTTAACTTGTCCCGCGCTCGACGAGTTTACGGGGTTTCGAGTCAGCATCGCCGGCAGGCAGGAGACTTAAAGTTGATCTGGAACCCCTGTGTTTCGTACGTTCGAGTTCCACGGCAACGCCGGAAGTGTGGGGAAAGAATGTCGATGGAGTTGGTAAACGCACTGTCGGTTCCGCTAAAAAGTGGGAAGATTACAGAAGAGATAAATCACTGCGGAGGAAATAGGGAAGCTGTGAATCTTCGGGGAAATAAAACTCTGGGGTTAATTAGCACTGGAGCATAAGCACGGGGAGAGGAGGGAATAGCCAGCGTGGCGGGAAGAACAACATTGGGATTAATGTAATAAAACGAACCACCGCAATAAGTGGGGAGGCAGCGAACAGGAGGGGAATTTCAGAAACCTCGGAAGTCAGAGAGCTAAAGGTTCACGGGGAACTAAGAACGAAATTAAGAAAATAGCGCGGGGGAAAGGAAACAGGGGCGGAGGGTAGAGAAGGTGGAGGGATGGTGGTTCTGGCAAGGAAATCGTGAGAGGAAAAGCCCCGAGGACCGGATAGAGAGACAGCATCGGTTGGTTGGCACGTGACTAGCATATTTTCGGCAGGTTGGTAGCTCGCATTTCTGGCTCCAATGTCGCTCGGTGCTCGTTCAGCCGGTGCCACAGGGTCGCTGTTCACACGCGTCACGAACCGGGAATGGAATCAAAGCGTGTAGCTACCCCCCGTGCCAATAGAAGCGCTAAACTAAACCGAACGAATGCCACACAGGAATACGCCGAGACCTATCATGGAGACTTTCGATTCTTCCAGCTCAGCGGTGATTACGACGATACCCTTTACAAGCAATTACCCTCCGACGAACGTGTCGGGAAATGCTGCAACAGCGAACACTGGTCTTTAACGTGATTCATACAGGATTCCACTGGGGAGACGCGGCACGTAATTGTTGAAGTTAACCACTTTTAAGTAGTCGGATTAGGAGCTGCTGACGCGGGGTTAATGGGTTATTGATTTGCCATCGTGGATGTCGAGGAATTGAATTGAAGGGCATGTGCTATTTTAAGACCCATTTTTAAATTTCTCCGCTCTGATATCAAAATACTTGCTCCAGCTCCGCTCTAAGCTCCGAGTGAAACGTTTCCACGTGTTAGCACCGGGCTTTGCAGCCTTAAAATATAATATTTCTTCAATAATGCAAAATTGAGAATTAGTATTTGAAAAAATTTCATTCATCTGCTTTTATAAAAAAAATAAAATTCAAATAATAAGAAAAGTATCTGGAGCAGTGGAGCGGTAAAAATTTTCTGTGCCCCGGCTCCGAGCTCCGCTCCAACGCTCTGATTTTAAGGCCATAATTTAGCTATATTTTTGTGAATTATATTCCACATTTAACGAATGTTTATGTTAATATTATTATATTTCATATATAACAGACGCGAGTTAAAGTTATTTATGGGATTATCAAAATTTATACTAGATCGAATATTTCTAAAGTTTAACAGGGTTAAATAGCCTTTCCTGAAATCCATGCGTTGCACCACAAGAAACTTTAGAAGGTACTACGTACAACAGTTAAAAGTTGCTTCGCGAAAAGACCTATTAAATACGAAACATTTAAGACCGAGCTTGAAGTCTCAAAGAAGCTAGAAGAGGCATTCTCTTCTACTTAACTTTAAAACTGTACAAAGTGCATAACACGCGGATCCCAAAGGAACTATAAGGTACCTATACCCGAAGTGAATTTTTGCGAAAATGTAAACCAGAGAGTAACGGAATAAAAATGGTGGATAAACTTCCGGGCTGCGAGAGTAAATCCGACTTTTACACGCAATTTCGATGAACCAGGCGGGATATGAAATTTTACCAGCGCCGGCGTAGACTCTTGGGAAAATTTGATACGATGGAGAAGGAGAATTTCTGCTTCGACCTGAAGTCGAGATAGAGGCTCCTGGTTTTAAACGCCTCGTGCCCTGAAATAATCAAATATTCCGACACTGGCATCTTAAATAAAATCTCGGGTTCATATTCGACGAATGGGGGTGGAGGGCAACGTTGCCTTTTGAGATAAGAATGAAAAATGTAAATTAGATGCCAGAAATTGCAGGGAAAATTCTTCTTTTCCTCGCGTTCTCCAAACTGATCTTACACATCTTTCTTTTACTTGCTTTAAACAAATAATTCTGTATATAATATTCGATCAATCGTAATTTCGTGATGCTCCTTAATTTAACACACAAACGCGCAAATAGTTACACGAAATTTCAAATGAATTCGCTGTGTCGAAATGCTTACGATGTTTCGTGTAAGGAGCATCTCTTTACGAGCAGATAAAGAAGTTACAGACAGAAGGCGTTGTTCGGCGAGATGTGGCTGGCGTTAGGTTCAACGAATCCACGCAACGAGCATCATCTATGTAATTTTAACTTCGAAAGAGCAATTGTCGGAACGCAAATCGAGTTTCCGTAATCGTTGCCAGCTACAGGCATTAAAGGCAGCTTTACCTCGCGGTAACCATTAGCTTTCTCTATAACGTTAGTAACGGAATGGCTGTTTCAGGTTTTTTTTATCGTCTCGTAATTGCATGAGACTTTTATTATTAAACAAACCACACAAAGCTAATTGCTACGAGGCATACGGTGCGGCAAAAGAAACTATTCAAAATTATCATCCTCCATATTTGGCTCTGTTAAAAAATATTTCATCTTTCAACGATTCCACACATCACGTCGTATTTATACTCAATTTGAACTTACGATTAGTAACGATATAAGAGAATGTTTGCGGTGACCAGCAGGAATAAAATAAACCAAGGAATCTCGTCCATAAAAATTCTTTCGCTTCGCAGTGTCCTTTTTAAACGAACAATAGGCGAATGCTTCGTGCACGGCCCACTCGGTTCATCTGTTTCATTAAGATTAATAGTTTTTTTTATAGTCGCTGCTTGAAAGATAATTAAACGCGGGGACATTGGCTGTAACGACTCGACGCGGCGCGGAACAATGCCACGAACGTCGCGACCACGAAATAGTGTCCACGGCAACTCCTCGAGGGAAGTTTTACCGTATCTCTTTTGCGGTATTGCGAGCCGAGGAACCACTGAACGTGGAACAATTAGAAGCAAGTTTAATTATTTCGAGTTCGACTTCTCCGTCGTTCGATAGCTCGCAGGGAGGGTATTCCTCGCGCGGTGCCAGGCTTCCTCGGACACTTCGCGGTAACAACGGGAGGAATGCGTAACACAATTTGCGAGTTTCTTGCTGCCTGAGCCGGAAAGCGCGGCCTGAGGTTGATTGGCCAGACTGAAAAACAATTTATTCGTCGTCTTTCGTGCACTTGTTCGTCTGCTGTGGCCTTTGCTCTTCACGATTAACAGCTTTCAGTACAGCCTCGTTGCTTTTGGCTTCTTTCTCATTTTCCTTGGCACGGGTCAATTTTTACCCTTTCATTTATGCAGATCTTAGAAAAATTATTAAATTACATTTTGATCTTGATATGATTTAAAGTTTACTTTTTTAAAGAAATTCTGCTGATGAGTAATAAGTAACATAAATAGCTAGATGAATATGCTCGCATAAATCTGCATCCTCCAGGAAGGATTAAAAACGTCAAACATTTTGGGCCAAGGATTACTGAAGGAATGAGTTACAACTTTAATCGTTAATATTTAGTATCTCATACAGAATTCAATGGAAATAATATTAATTAATCTCGCGAGTCAGATTAATCATCCAAGTTTTTGGTTTTGGTATTAAAACTTTTCCAATCTCTTCCTCTATTTTTCTTCATTTAATTTCCGATGAAGAGTGCTTGTTCTTTCTTACAAAATAAATAAAATGCGAATCTCAAATGTTCAAATAGCCTACGTCGAAATAAAGAGCCGATAACTTGAAAATCTGTTGGTTGTTGATATTCAAACAACCAAAAATATTTACTAAGACCATTCCAATTTTTACTTATAATTTAGGAGCATTCTGCGGGATACAAAGCATGCTCATATCGTTTCCTACATTTATTTCGTGCCATAATCCAGTTATTGATATTAACCTCGATCTTACGATCAGCCATTGGAGTGTTGCATAAAATTTTGCCGACACATCGAGGAGAGAGTAGGAAACAACAACCGCAGTTGTTAGAAGCAGCGGCATAGAAATTGTCGGGGACGCTCGATGGAACCGATAGTTTCCGTATTCATCTCGTCCTTTCTTATTTTCGTATCGCCGCCTGGAAATCCCAACGAGCCGCGTTTACGCTATCATGGCCGCCGCGATATCGATTTCGCGTTTCGTAAAGAACGCTCGATTGTAGCGACAAACTGAAGGGGGAGGTCGAAGGTACACGGCGGAAACTTAGCAGAAGAGGATAAAAAGGTGCGAACAAAAGGAGCAGAAGCAAGAAAAAGAAGTGGTGGAGAGGGGACAGGGTGCGAGATGAAGTAGTGGAAGTACATATACATAGGGGCAGAGGTGAGGTATGAACGGAAAAGTATAAAAGCGAGGAGTATACATGCATGGAGGAAGCTAAGTGGCCACGAGAGCGTGATGGCATCGAAGGGACGAAGAGATGGAAGCGAGGAATGAAGAGAACGATGCTGGCGATAACAGTAATACTAATACATATATTTACAGCGGTCCTGATGCAAAAGGAAACAACACAGGAGGCCAGAGAAAAAGGGAAGAAAAAGGGAGGGAAAGTAAGAAGATTGGTACGAGAAGAAAATTTTATCCAGAAATTGTAAAGCAATAGAAGAGATAGGAGAAATTGTGCAAAGAGACGAAGAGGCACGATATTAATAACATTCAGTTAAGAGAACAAAACATAAGCAATATGGAAAAGACGAACAGAAATTGTACCGTAATGGAAGAACAGAGTAGCGAGGAATATGTACCTATAAAAGATGAACGAGACAGTAAAGGAAGGAAGTCGAGCTTGAATAATCGAGGTAAAACGGAAACGTAAAATAGTAAAGAAAGAATATAATAGATGGACAAAGATGAATAAAAGAATACAAAAAGTGATAATAATTATGAGACGTAGATGTATTAAGAGCCTTCAAAATAAATAGAATGCTGGTCTAACGATAAGGCAAGAAAGAAACAGAGTAAGGGAAGATGGAAATGGAGAATTCAAACGGAAATGGCAACCGGAACGAGACTAAGGAAGCTAAATTGGTAAGGACAAACTGAAACGTGCGGAAGGGTATGGAGACAAAGAAACAGGGTCAGCGGAAGAAGAGAAAGTATGAAACGGAGGAAGGGATAAGCCTGGAGATGGAAGAAGTAGGAAGGAAGAGAGAAAGCAGAGGCAGAGTGAGAAAGAGGGAAGTGTCGAGCTAATTAGCCGCCGCAGTAGACCCTTATAGACTGTTGGATCAAGTACTTTTTCTAGAAAAGTGCCTAATTCCACGCTTGACGTGTCCCGCAGGGATGGAAAACCTCCCCCTTACACGTTGGCCAACCCTCTGCGTCTACTCACGCTCCCTGCACCCGCTCCCTCATCGCCTCGCCTTTATACGAAAAAACTGCCAGAAGCGTTGACCAACCTTTTCAGCCACGCGACGAGTGACCGTACCCTTTTCTTCTCTTAGGATCGTTTACCTCTCACAGGCGAGAAGATTTTTTTCGGCTCCGGCTCCCTCCCAAAGACCGTGCGAACGGTGTTACGAGGGTAAAGATGGGTTTAAGCCCTATCGCCTGGCTCATCAAGCTTCTTGTTGACTGTGAGAAACTTGTCGACGTATTGATTCGGGGCCGTCGATGAATATTGGAGGGTCGACGGTCAATAAGGATTATGGGGCTGAAGAGGTAATACAAATCCATCGTGAAGAAATTAAGCCACTGCTGGCGACAGAACCGCTTCTTATGATGAGTGGCGTTCTCTGTTATGGACGGTACAATATGAGAAATAATGTAAACGTTGGGTTATAAAGGAAAGAAAGAATTTCGGCAATTTGTAAATGATAGATTTCAGATTGTGAAAGGTAGAGAGACACGGGGGGTGAAATGTAATCAGTATTCTGAGACCCTTCGTTGCCTTCTTTCTTCCTTTTAACTGCTTTCTTAATTATATCTGAATTGTCTCTACTGCAATCGAATTGCTTTGATTATCTTCATCCATCCGTTGTGATTCTTTGTTTTAATGAGTGTTGCAAGTGGAAGGCTTTATTTTCTTTGATTTAAGCGCGCGCTGTATGGATCTTTTCCGTTATGAAATTTCACGCCAAGATTTTAATATTAAAACAATAAACTGTAACGTTTCTATTGCAGAGACAACGAAAAGCACATAACGTGAAATTGACAATTCTATTGCGAAATGGCTTCCATAGTTGTTTACCTTTTTCAGTTCCACCATTTTCTCTAATTCTTCTACTCGTTTGGCCTCTCATATCTGACGCTACAAACAAATTTATATAAAGGCGTAATATATACCTCCATTTGGGAAACTGTAAAAAACACAACACTGAAGTCATTTGATGTAACAATCTCGTAAAAATTATTTTCTCAATATTATATTTCTCTCGGCGTAGGTATCAAACAATTTGTCCATATTTTGTTATTTAGATTACGTGTACACCCCCAAACGAAATATACCGAGCATCGTCATTCAAAACGCGTTATTATAAACATTTCTCACCAGCACCCACAATATATTATGATCCTTTTCCTTTATCTCGGTTTTTCCCTCCTGCTTCTATGTATATCGTCGCCTTGCCGCGATATCCACAGACTCGACAGCACCCCTTTCCACCCTGACAAAATTCGTGACTCGCTCCTATAATTTTATTTACCACCTTCCGCCATCCTTGTACCTTGATACACCCATCAGCAGTCTCCTTCGGCTCTTTTCTTTCCTCCGTTTTCCTCCTTCATTTTGCTCGTGTCGGTGTGCTCGCTTATTCCCCCCAATGCTGCCTCGACACCCCATGATTTTCGCGAACAGGTGTCGGTCGCATTAGGGAATCACAATGGCCGTGTTGCGAGCCGTTAAATTGATGGTTTATTTTACCAAACAATGGGTTCCATTCCCACTGATTTCGGAGTCGTATTTTTCCCCCGTGAAACAAGCTCCATTTATCGCGCTGGTTGTTAAGAAGTCGACGCCGTTTTTTCACTTCCTTCTCCTTTCGTTGTAACACGAGTCCGTGAAAATCGTAGCACGTTTTAATTAACGATTTCAGTAACATAAAATTGTTAACAATGTATGGTTTCCTATTTCCATATTTTTCATTTGTAACTCAACAATGGCTAGCCTTACACTGTTTCAGAAGCTTTAGTCCTGGATTCTTTAAAAAGAATTAGGAAAAGCACGTGTAAGGACTGTTGATAATTAATACCATTTATTTATCACACTAAAATTCTAAAGCTATTATTATAGTTTAAATGTTCATTTTTGCTAAGCTACATACTTACCAACAATTCTCCTTCATCATCGTTGGGCCGCCATTCTCATAATCAGTCACTTTATATTTACACGAGCCATTTTTTTACCATGGGTGCTTTAGTTAAAACAGAATGTAGTGCATTTCAAAGATCACAGGGACAAACGAGTCTTTCCATGCGCGAGAGTCTGCCACGTTGTCTCGCGGTGAACGGGTGGTCGAAAATGTCGCAAAATACGCGCGAACTTTTATGCAAATGTGCGTTCATCCCGTGAAATACGTACCACCACCAGCTATCCGAAGTCACACGCGTTTTTCAACCATTTGTGGCTTTATACCGTGCCTTCCTCGACGTCACACTTTATGGTGGTCCCTTTTATTTTATGGCAAGTAAAACGCGAAATCTTATAAAAGTTACTCACACGTGATGGAAACGTTTCACAAAGCCAAAGTTTTTTGACGCTATCTCGATGGGAGCTCGATGCTAGAGGGTGGAGACATCGATCCTTTGAAAGAAAACACGCGTTTTACACAAACATGAATGAAGTCTATAATAAACAGCAAAGCTTGGATTGAAAGTGGCTATTTTACGATGACAATTCCCCTTCATTTAAATATAAATATGTACAGTACTGGAAATATTTATTGCACCACTTGACTAAACACGGTGTTACTCATACCTCTCTTTTTATTAATACTAGAAGAATATTATTACAAAATTCATCATGAATCCTTGTATCATTCATATCTCTATACAAATTTTACAATGATGCAATAAATATTTCATAGCACTGAGAACGTAATGCATGAAGTATAGATTTATTTATTATTCTTCAGAAAGAGTCATTGTTGTATTCTACACAGAATTTTTCATAAGAGTGAAAATTAAAAATGCGAATGTTTAGTTTGCCTAGAAATCCCCTTTCTGATTCCTAAAATCTTTCAGAGAATCCATTGTTCAATATGCAAGTGTTTTATTTCCTATTTTCACAGAATTACATTACCAAATTACTTTCTTATTCGCTCTATTAAATCCGCAGACCACTGTTTCGTGCTTTCCGTACCAACAAAATTTTTTTCCAATAATGCGCACCAATTAACGCAATGACTGTCGTCTCATAATTTAACACAAACCATATTGTGAACTCAAAATTTGACCACCACCAACGGATGTTGCTCGAGTTCTCACGGACTCTTTGTAGTCAGGACGTCGTTGGTATTACGAAATAGATCTCCCGCGCGTGAAATGTCCATTTACTCCGTCACATAAATTCGAACAACTGGCCAGTACGTTGCCCGCTCGAATCGATGCCTTTTCCTACAGACTTTACGGCGGACAGACAGTGGAAATGGCTTGCGAACATCTAATAGAACGGGTTCGAAGGGTTCCATTAGAAGCCAGCATCAAAGTACACCGCTGTTAAGTTAAAATCCTTGAAAATATTCGCAGGTTTTTACGAGGCCAAAGCGAAACTGGAGCGTTTCAACTGGATGAAGAACAATCGCATAAAAACGAGGCAGTCCTCGAACTCCATAAAGTAAGATAACAGCGGCGTTTCTCGCCTGGCCATTTCCTGCGGGCGAATTAACCACCACACACGCCCACTTGCGACTAAGGGATATTGCAGTTTTCCAGCCGCGTCATTGGCCTCGTTACGCTCGTCAATCGCGATTATGCGTTCCCTTATAGCCGGGGCAGGCTTTGAGCCGGGAATCGGTTATTTAAAATCCAGGGAACGCGATCGCGATAAACGGTCTGCCCACCGGGCGTAATTAGAACAGAACGTTCGAGTTTATTGTACTCCTTTGAGGATCGTAATGAGCGCCCCGAAGCTACCTAGAGAGCCCCACCTAACGCCGATCTATCTTCGTTCCAGACTTTCTTTCGATTTTTCACGGTGATACCGCGTTTCCCTTTTTGCAGAAGTTCTTAGTCTCACCGATCCCTCGCTGCACGCGAGCTCCATCTTCGATCGAGCGTATTCGAACATTCGTGACGAAAATCTGCGAAAATCTGCTATCAGCAGTGTTGGTAATAGGGCAGGTACTTTAACACAAAGTGCGAATTGGGACATGAAATTTGCGTTGCTTTCGGGAGATTGTAATCGATGATTTTTTTCTGCAGAATGGAAGGAATAATTTGTCATAATAATTAGTTTCTAATATTATATATAATATTATTTGTAATCTATTTCAATCTATAGTAAATGATGCCTCCGCATTTGGCGGCAGCGTCTGACTAATAATGGATATTTCTACTTCTCTGACTCTTATGCTAAGGAAACAGTCTCAGGATATGGAAAAATACACTTGTCTCAATATTTTCTTCTTAACACCTTCACTTTCTCGATACTCATTATAAAAATATATATTTTTTAATATTAAACAATCTCTGAAACATAATTTACTGAATAGTAGGGAACTAAAAAATATGCGTATAGAACTATTATACGCGGCTTTCAATTCAATACACAGGGTATAATTAAAAATAGCTTCCACGAGTTACAATTCGACAATGAAAAGGAGATAAATTGAAGTCTACAAAAGTTTTATATTAAACTGTCGACAAAGCTCATTTATCCCACAGCCAGAATTGCCCAAAACGTAATCCCGCGCTTATTTTAAACAATCTAACTACCGCTACGGTAACAATCAATCAATGGCACGATTTCATACGCGGTTTTCACGTGATCGCTACCACAGTGTGACACGAGCGTAATATCCACGACATCGTACACAATGCTTTCTCATGAAACCTTGAATAATGCATTGCGTCCCCTTTATAAATTGTTATTCAAGCTAGACCTGTGACGCAGCCGTCGCGACGTTTTACTCGTAGCATCAATCCCCCGGTTGATCGACGTCGTCGATTCTCAGAAGACTGGGTAGCGCAAAAAGATTTGTCTCTTGTCAGTTTCAAGCGCCCCTGCCAATTTCGCCATCCACCGTTGGAAGCTTCTCGAGACAAAGATCCCGCAGACCCAAAACACCCTTCTCAACGATATCTTCCCCGTGGCTTGTGATTGATGGTCCGCGAAACTCGCACTTCCTGTTGCTTCAACTTTCCCCAAGCAGGTTGAGGAAGGAAAGAAGTTTGGCCTCGTTGCCAGCGAAAGAACGGTACCCGCTCCCTCGATACCTTCCAGCTAAACTGAAGGAAGGTTTAACTTATCGCAGTGCTAGGTGCGCAGCAGATTAAACTATAAAAAGGCAACGCGAGGTTTAATCATAATAATTTCAATTACTCGGAAACAAGGCGAGATAATGGCGGCAAGTGAGCCGAGTAAAAGGAGACGTCGGAGGAAACGAAGCTGAAGGAGAGGAAGGGTGGCTGTAATTTCGCACCTCTCGGTTCTTTTCTTCTGGAAAATTAGTTTAAAAGAACGCGCCATATTTATATGCCTCCAGTAGCTCGCTTGTCATCCGAGCTAAATCTTATTTCAACCCTTAAATTCTGGCACAGGGGGAGTCTTTTTATTTCAGGAAGGAACGAACTTTCGTTGCAGAAATGTCTCCTCAGTCAATACTTAGTTTTATGCCAGGCAGTCTGCACACATAAAACGCTATACAGGGTGGGCAAATAAAGTGTTATGCTGTTTACTTCGAAACTACTGCAAAAATCGATTTCAATTACTTTTACATTAAATGGGACAGGGGGCTGGTCATTTAGCTTGATCACTCTAGAATTAACTATTCTTTTAAAGAAACTTGTGTATAGCTTGAAGAAAAGTGTGCTCGAGTTTTCCAACGCCCTGTAGTTTATGTTGCTGCGTGGCAATTCTCTTGATCGCTAATGACCTGAACGCATAGTTGCCGTGGACATCAGTGAAACCTCCTAGAATAATCCTCATGATCACCGACACGAAATTATCCGGACAAAAGCTATTCCAGTGAAACGGAACACGCGTGGTAGAGGGAGCAGGCGCAGACGGGACCCGTGGCGGTTTCATTTCGCAAAGACACCTCAGTCGTTTGCGGTTTCTTGTTTCAGAGTGAACAGATGCGATATTTAAATGCTAAGCAGGCTCGTGAACTACACTCTCGCCGACTTCTTGACTCCTCTCGTGAACCGAATAAGCTCGGAATACATTTCGAGGTTATCTACACTCCCTCTCTCGCGCGCGATACCTCACCATTCTTAAATGTCGCGCTTTTGAGATACAATTTGCAGCAGCCTGCTGGGGGAAAAAGAATGTAAGCTAAGTAGTATCTTCTCTCGCTAACCATAGGTATATTCCTCACTGGTCGCCCGCAGAAATTTTTTTATTTGCCATTTATGTGCGTTCATTTCGAAAATTAGAACGCCTTTTTCCCTTTTCTCATTGGTGCCTATTTATTACTTTTGCCACTTGGATGTTGCGATTAATCAAACAAATGTATGACGAGGGGAACTTGATTCTTTAAAAAGATATTTCTGATTTGATCACTTCAGTTGTTGATTAACCCTCGCTTGGGGGGTGTCAGGTCTATTTTGACCCAATCTGAATATCCAACTCTGTGTTTTAATTATTAGTATTGGTTCTCGAAGGGGATAAAGATTTTAAATCGTATCAAGATCAGAGTTTAATGTTGCAGCTTATTCTGACGTGTGCATCAATTAAACTATTGGGTTGAAATGAAACCTCACTCCAATATGCAATCAAGTTATCCGCTGTCCAAGGGTTAATACGGAGCCATTTGATTGATGCACGTAATGAGATACTTGGCAGGGGTAATTAATGATTATTGTGGAGTCCTTCGAATTACTAAGCAGAGTTTGCATTTCGATTGAAATGCGTTTAGGAAGAACAGCACTTGTGATTTGTACGATACTCCACTGAGTAGCAATAAATTATAGATTTATTTAAAGACAGTCATACAATTGATAGATAATATCGATACACTTTCTTGTTCACGAGTTACAGTAGCAACTCACTGTTAACGCGATTATCAAACACGCCAGCGACTAATTATTATGCATATAAAAATTACTTAAAAATTTTGTCCATGATGAAAAATAACTAAGTAGCCCCTCGTGTGTAGAGTTTTCCTATTAACAGAAACTTGTGTCTCGTTTATGCAAATGCACGCTGCACCTACATTTTTAATCCTCAAATGTTTCCTTCGAAAAAAGTTGAAAGTGGAACGCTGGAAACTCGAATATTAGTCGTTGCTAATTTTTAAAATTCTTGTAAAATGTTATTAAGGCGAGAAAGTATATACAAACAGTTTTAATTTACTTCATGTCGTTACAGGAACTTCCTTGCTATTTTAGTAAGAGTCTCGAGTGGAAAATAAAAAAGTTTCTCGTAAAAGTAGGAGAATGTCCGTTGTCCGTTGCGAAGAAGCCTCGCGATGTCTCGAATGAAATTAAACGCGACTTCTTCCAGCGTTCAACTTACGTTTGCGTAGTCAGGGGCGTTTAATTTGAATAACTGTGCACGGGAGGATAAATAGGCGAACCAATAGGGTGGTAGTGACGTATATATTGCATTGGCTCTGCTGCCTCCGCTTCGTGCGGGCGAATAGACAAACATTCCACAGAATAAATATGCTTCGCAGCTACGCAGAGAAAAATTGCAACAAAAGTTCAATACTGTGGTTGGAAACCTCCTCCCGGAACGCGTAAATATGATTTCTCAGAGAAGTTTCTTTTGATAGGAGAAAGAAATACGAGGGTGGAAGGTATCTCGATAATGGATTTGAAGGGCCACATGATGCTTTCATGAATTTCGAAGTGTAACCCTCGCGGGGTGATAAGAGAGTCATGAGACTACGTACTCCCAGAAGTAGCAACCCTTCGAGGTGAAGTTCAAACCTATAGGCGTGATAAGGGGGCCGTTGAAAGGGTACATATGGTACAGAGATAACACACACCATTTTCTCCTCGCGATTACTTTCCAGAACGTCCGCGTCCCCTCAGTGAAAAGGAATGCAGGTTCGAATGCCTGAAAAGGAATATCCCATATTTCTATTCCGGCGTCGATGAAAATTGGACCCAAATTCGAGGAATCATGATAAACACCTTTTCAAAGTGAAACGAGTCAGTATAAAAAGTATGTCGAATGACTACCTCCTTCTTGTGAATTGTTTGGTAGCAGCACTTCTAAATTGATATACAATTCAATACGTGATAAAGCAGTAACACGCTTCTATGAAAAATGGCCCATTAATGGCCCATATTTGTTCAATATTTAAAACGTTAAAACAAGCAAACCGTGTCTGTAACACAATGGACGTTTGTTTTCGTAAAAGCATACTGAAGTAAACAAAAACGAATTCCACACCACAGGAAACCTGTGTTTGATTATACAATCTATTTAATCCTATTCCACATGTGCATTTAAATAAACGACTGCCTAAAGTAATAAAAATGAAAAAGTCTCCTCGCATTAAATTTGTAATATTTTTATTAACTTTGCTTCTATCTCGCTTTTTCATTGAATCCTAAATGAAAAATAAAATACTGGTCGGAGAAACTTTCATGTGTGCTAAGGGCGTTCGAAAATACTTTTAGCCATTCTTGCAATATTCTTTGATGCGTCAGAGGCATTTTCGGCCCAACCATAATAATTAATTATTTATGTAACAGCATCGCGGTAAGATTTGTAGAATTGCACCTTGTTTATATTCATCGACCCATCAAGCCTCCCTTTTCGCAGTCGCCGCTATTTACGTTCGCGTTTATTTCCGGCTGCGTAAAGGCCAGCGGCTTGTGTCGCGTATACCTCGTCTTAAAATTATAATTATGAATATTCAATTTTGCCCGGAATAATTCTGGGAACTTGGGGGCGGTCATTAAAGATGCAACGAAATGCTAAGCGTTGCAAAATAGACGCGCGTCTTTCTCACCCCTGCCTTACGAATCGTTTGCCCGTTAATGCGGTCGTGCCTCCTATACGAAAAGGGTGAAGGGAATTTATTTACATCACAATTGATACGTCGTGCTACTCATTTAAATCCCTTAATGCGGAAATTCCTCGACGTACCTATATGTGCACACAAACTTACCAACAGAAGCGAAGAGACAAAACAGTTACTCAGAAATTATTTATTATATGTAATATATGGTTTCTTCATTTGCATACATATGTAAATGAATAAACGAAATACAAAAGAAATACTTCAGAAAAGATTAACCACGTATTTTCCTTATAGACAATACAATGATGAAATTATTGTACCTATCAAGATCAGAATTCATTTAGATTTTAGAAGGTACACCGATTCATATAGGGTGTTTCAAACTACGTGGAGATACCTTCGTGTTACAATTTACCACACAAAGATAATGAAAAAATATCGTACGAACGTTTATCCTGATTACATTTTTATACTACAAAATCTTTTTGCTTTGTTAGTTCCCGTTATAAACCGAGTTAATGTAACACTTTCCCAGAATGGTGTCTTCAAAGAAATGCTTAAATATTACCTACCATAAATAGCATAATGGCAAATGATTTAAAACGAAGCAATAAATACCTATTTATGGAAATTTTGATTGCCCGACAATAATTCGACGAAAATGAAGAATTTCGGATTATAAATCAAATCCTACAATAAGCCAGAAAAGTATAGTACGAGTCGTGCGTCTCCTGTACACACTGTAACCAATTATGTCCCGACCAATGTCGCGGCCAATAGAGAATTAATTTCGTTTACCCTTTCAGGATTGTTAAGCTCGAACAACACACCGCGGCGATTGTATTCTTCGGTTACCAGGGCATGCTATGTATCATTCGGGGCGAAATTAAATACAATTGTGTCACCGCGGCCAGCCACGTTTATATTTCAACCTGCCTTTCGCCTTTTATGCGACCCAATGTATAAATCACTTCTTTTTAGTGGCGCCACCCCTCAGGGTATAGTATTGCCGTCTGATGCGTTCAATGCGCGCCCACAATACCATTCGATATAGCAAAACGTAGCTGTTACAATATAGTTGGGGGCATGGCACGCGATAATAAGGTCAGCAGGTCGATTTCTACGTCATCTTGCTGGACTGTAACAGTTTCGTGGGGAAAATAACGTCAATTGAGGTCCGTTTAGTGACTGTCAATCGTGTATCTTCTGTGCCGGAGGCAGGATTGATAAACATGTGTGTAACTTTGTGGTGGGACAACTCCTAGTTGTCTCAGAGTCACGTGTGAAAAGACCTGAAGATTTTCAGTTCCAAGTATTTAAGGGGTTATACCTAGTCAGGCGGCCGAAAAGAGGTGAATGTTTGTGAATTTTTTGTGAAAAAGCGGAAGCATATATTTTTACAGCACTTTTTGCACTTAAAAGAGCAACATTTGAAGAATATTTGGTAATTTCTTCGTAGAAAAATATTTACATTTATAATAAAATAAAAATCGACATCCAAGAAGCCTTTTTAAAAATTTGGTTTTGCTGTGAGCACTGCCATTCGGGAGCAGATTATCTAAAATCAAGAAACAAAAAAGATTTCGTTAGTATATTAATGTATCCTGTGATTAACGAAGGGAATTTCCGAAATAGTAATCTAAAACAAATTTGCGGCTATTTAAAGTTGAAATATTTTCGTGCAAAAATCAGGAATCTGAATAATTCCAAATATGAAATATTCAGGGTGTCACAATCAGTACTAACTGAAACATCGATTATCTAATTGTACCGAAGTATGATACAATTTCAATAACTTTGAATAAGTGTTTGATTATTTATATTACTCGAGAACGATAAGAAAATATTAATCCTATTGCTAAATCAAAAGCATTAAATGAAAGATGATGACCCAATCTGCAGAATCATCAGCGAAATTACGATTCAGAAACACAAATCCGAGGAGCAGTACTAAACCTGTACATAAAATAAGGACGGCTCGAATTCAAGATCCTCGCTTTTAGATCGCGATAACTTTAATTTAACAGCCAAATAGAGGTCGGCAGCGTTTATGTATCCACAGAGAGTACGATTTCTCTCGATTTTGAGATGGAATTCAACTTGAATGGCCCAGCCGCGTGAACTTGAGGTGATTCCGTGAAATTGCTCGGGTTTGAAAGCCTATTTGGTGTTCAATCGATAGGAAATACCGTCGAGCGATTCTTTACTGGCTTCTCGTAGCTTCAATGTTACTATCGCTAATTTTTGTTTTCGATTTGCGTCACTCTACGATACGCTCACTATTTACGTGTTCTGTGCATTAGTATTATGTTCATGTGGTATGGTTATTTTTAGATTGGTTAACGAACATTGAGTTTGTTTACTAAATCAATCAAATCAGATGCATGACTGCCACGATATAGTTGTCACGAAATATCATCTTTCGCGTGAAACTCGTAACCACCACAGCAACAAAAGCGGACACTTGTGTAACTAGTATTCATTCCCCTTTAGTGTAAACGTTTTGTGCCGTAATTACCGAAATTGTAAATATCGGACTGTTTCGTTCCATCTGCATTACACGAATTTTGGGGAATATTTGCTCAGGATATTAAATTCCTGAATCAAATAAAAGTAGATGATTTCAACATTTTCAACAGTCGCATAAATCGTTATAATATTTATTCTCGTCCAGGCTTATTTGATTACATTTCGTACTTTAGATTATTACTGTTGGCAAAAGTAATTGTACAATAACCACGAAATTGTATAAAAGCTAAAAAATATTCGAATAAAATATTTTGCGTAGATCAAAGTAGTCTATTGCACGTTTCTAATACCAAATACTATTAGAAGTTTCAGCTATTACGTACTTGTTAACATTTACTTGCTCTTTCATTCGAAATATAATAGATCGATATTTCTGGACACATTTTCATGTTACACTCTCGATTAATTCGCCATCGCGTGCGAATATATTCCATTGTCGAACAAGGGTAATATAAAGTTATTCAGGGAGGATGTTGCGCGTCGCCCACGATCCCTTATGTATTACCCGTTTCATTCAAATGGTATACGTGACGTCGCTCGGACAGCTATAAAAAACGAATAAAGATATTTCAGCGTGACTCATGAATCACTGAAATCTTACGGAGCATCTCCGCGAGACGATCCATGGACGAAACATCGTTGTAAAAGAGTTTCCTCAGGCAATCACGAGTTTCAATCAGATGTCCAAATCCACTGTGCATTAATCTTCCAGCATTGGGACATACATATAGAAACAAACACTGAGAATTCAACACGTTCAGTTTTTGCGTCAACGTAATCTTATCGAGTGCATATTCCGTAGATCTGAGTTTCTATGATTTTCATAGAAAATTTTTGTCAACCCTTTGCATTCCCAGTACGCCAAAGTTTAATCTAAAGTTATGCACCGACTTTATTAAAGTTTCTAAGAATTGAAGAATCTGTAATTTGTAACTAGTATTAAATGAACTTTGAAGGGTGGTTTCACCCCCTAAACATGCAAAGGGGCTAAAATAAAAAGACACTAATTTCTTATTTTTCGGACCTCTATCACATATCCAAAAACCAAAGCAATCCAAGGCAGACACCTAAAAACCTCTCCTTGTAAGTGTGAAATTACTTTACTACATTATTTCCGTTCGGAAGATACTATATTTGCTCGATCAACGCGGGAACAAGTTGGAACACATAAGATTAACTTCACAAGAGGAGGGAAGAGCTGAATGGAATAATATTTTATGATGGTTATCACTTTGAAGGAACTCCTGAATCATGTTGACCATGATAGTACAAAGAAACTTCAAAAGATTCACTAACAACGAATATCTTATTATTAAGGATGATCAAATGTGTGGTTTACCCTCTGTAAGTAGTCGAACCTTACCTTGCCCCAAACTCATCACTCACCATACATTAAAATCTCGTATATTTCATGCCGGATTACAACCCTTACTCGAGATCAATAGAAGATTTCACCGCGATTCATAAATCACGCAACCACCCTGAAAAAAGCATTTCCATGAAACGTGCGTCGGATAGTAATGAATTTTGGACGACTGGGAGATAAATACTCGATTGCTGTTCATTTTGAATTACAGCCCAGCTTTGTTACAAATTATTGTCTATTAATGTTTTTGTGTATATTCTGGGAACTCTGATAACCAGTTTCAGCATGGACACCGTATTAGTAAATTTGCAAGATACAGTTTCGAAGGTTTTGACGACTCATAGCTTGGAAAATTAAGGAAACTGGGAAGTCAGCGTATTATTGCGCCAAAACGTAAGGCCGTCAGAATGTTAGAATAAATACATTACGGTGCAAAAGGGGAGCACAACCTAACCCAGGAGAGCAATGTCTCTCAATGTAATTATGCAGTGACCCACAAATTTGTCCGAGAAGTAATACTACAACCCCTCGCCTAGATGATGTAGGTAATTTTATACTTTATATTGGAATAAAAAGGACTTGGATAATAGTTGGGCAGGGAACCCTAAAGTGGCGAATATAAGAGCAAAGAAGCAACGTAACAATTTTCATAATTAATAATTCTTTTGCGTTCGTGTAAACAAACCTGCGAATGGCTGCACCCAAATTTCAATGTTGCCTGCTTACTAAAGCACTGCCGGTAATTTACATTGTATCTAACCTGCCGAAGGCGAGTATACGTGACTTTATTCACAACGGTATCGTTGAAGAAGGTTTTATCGGCATCTATAAATTGTTCCTATTCTTTGAGCTCCTCCCGAATATAAATATCAAGGAGAAAGATATTATCCACGGAGCTTCGGTTAAGCAGAACTGAAATCGAGTCGGATGATGTACGGCTTCTCTATTATTCTTGAAATGTTTGCACGGTAGAACGTCCATTGTCCGCATAATCTTCTATCCTAACGTTTTACTATTCGAACGCTCTACTTTACGAGCAGAGCATGTCTTTGCAGAGTATCTAAAAAATGTTTCCAATAACGTTGTAATTACCTGGGATAACAGTGACTCAATATGAAATATGAAATATGCTTATAGTACCACTTAAATGTAATAATAAGATTTAGAGTTTAGACAACAAAGTGCTAGTATTAAATCTTGGAGTAGAACTTTGCAGTAAAAGAAAATATGGAATTATGATTTTAAAATCGTTAATTCATATAATCTTACGAATCAAGAATTAAGAAGGATTTGAAGGAATATAGCAGAGTATTTTACTAACAACAATTTCTTTACAAACAGTCCATAGAAAATATATCTATAATATCAGTGTAAATATTATATTCAACTTCATAGTACGAACAGTACTACGGAAAAGTAAACTCAGCGTGCAAGTTATGCTATCCCTTTGCTACCAACTTAAAACAATGACAGAAGAATCTGGCCGAGAATTGGGACATTCATCCAGTCGAATCGAACGCATTTCATTAAAATGGTAAAGTAGTTATCAAAACTTTCGAATTTAATTCTAATTCACCTCAATCTTGAGGCATTTGTTTCTAATAAAATTTGATAAAGGGTAAAAACCCGTGTCTGCCTTGTGAAAACGAGACTAATGAACGTTCTACCGTCATTTTTCCCAGCCACTAAAAACTTCCCTTTGCTTGATCGCGACCAAGCACTTCAAACGCAATTATCCATCTTAGCTCCGGAAAGTTTTGATCTTGGCTTGCAAGAATCCCGAAACAAATTCCCTCCGACATAAAAGCATCCACGTTTTCAGCTTCATCATTCCCCTACTATAGGATCTCTTTCCTAAGTCCAGCAGGATTTCAGCCTCCTAGCTGGCAAGGCTACGTGGATATAAAATCTTAAACTTCAGATTAAAGATTTTCAGCTGTTCCTCCATGAAAATCGATATCGTTCCTTTAATCGAAAATGGGAATACAGGATTTACTTTGTGTTCTACTAAGAATCTTTATCACCAACATAATTGCGAAATAAATAAAATCCTACAATGTGCTTCTTCCCTAGAGTTACGCAATATTTAATTGAATCTCTTTCAGCCTGATTATTTCTCCAATTTCCAAAGACCTAAGAGATCCAACCACAAATACATCAATTTCACCTGCTCACTCATAATTTACTAATTTTATATAATTTTAATATACTTTAATGTTCACTACCACGTGGCACATTTCTATCACTCCCATTTCCCATGACAGATCAACATCATATAACACCAACGATTCTGCATTTTACCATGGATAAAACAAAGCAGGCTCATATTTCTAGAATATTGGTATCAGATAGCCAAGGGGATAGTCAGTACACCAACATGGTCCCTTTATTCCATCCCTTGTGTACCTCATTAAAAGTGTACACTAGATTAAACAAAACTCCTGGGAATGTAGCTCGATCTATGGCAGGTGGTAGAATCCTTGGATACGTGATTTCGCAAAAGAAAGGTCTCGTGCCTGCGCGTTCAGTGGGGCTTAAGGTGCACGTCCCTCTCTCAATGTAATCCTCATCTTTCAAACACGACGCTGCCCCACGAGGTAAACAAGGATAAAGAAGCAACAGCAACGGTACACGGGCGCGCGAACTTGAACATCATTATGCAAAGTTCATTAAAAGCTATTCTCTACCGTGGCTGGATTCCACGGTGAACCGGTCCCCATCGGTTCCACCGCAAGAGAAGTAACCTTCTAGCCGCGGCATTAAACTTATCCAACTTCATCCCGTGCCCTATTGCCGTCGTTTCTTCCCGCGGCCTTTATCCCGCCTCCCACCGTCGGAGTTAAAAAGTTCCAGCAGCTTTATCTATCTGACCTCTAGTTGTTCTTCCTCGGTTCATACTCTTCTGTTTTGCTTCCCTCTTTGCCTCATTTTTCTTCCCCGTCGCTCCCGCTCCTCCAATCTTCTAGCCGCACATTCCCTCCTTTCTGCCCCTTTTTTCCCCCTTGACCAACTCTTTCTTGCCTCTTCTTTTCTTCTACGGTTAACGGCGTTGGCGCGCGATTTAACCGATCTCATCGACGAGACTGCTGGGCCAGGATGAATCCGGGAACGTTTAATTAAGGTTGCCAGGAAGCTGAGGCATCGCTTCATGGTCAGGATCCTCTTCTTTTTTAAGGTCTTAAAGTGCTTCTGATTTGTTCGAGGGGATTTTTGGTAGGTTTGAAATCTAATTGCAGGGATTCCTTGGCGTAAATATACTGCGTAAAAAATTATTTCAATAACGGATGAAATAAAAGTTACTTTAACTTTAGATTATTCGACGAATAAAGGTAATCTTTTTATTCGTTAATTCGGGTTAACTTTGTTCGACAGATGGAGAATAATTTTTTTAACATTTATTCGTAATTTGAAATTTTACAATACAAATTTTGCCCATTTCGGGGTGCACAGAATCGTATTACCTAAGAGTATCTGGTCAGCTTTTTAGAGAAACATATCCTCAGACGTTGTAATTTCAGTAGCATCGGATTCGGCTAATCCCTTTTAGAATGAAAGGTTTGCTAATATATCGAGCTGCATAGATACTGAAAAGTAGACGCAGTTTTCAATTACACGAGAAAAGAAACTGTGTTTTTAATAGTGTTTTCCATTGCTTAATCGAAAGTATGGCTCAAGCACAAAATTTTCTATCATCGATCGGGAATGTTGATTCATTATAAAAGTTGGCGAATACGGAAGCAGACGTTGATTAAAAAACAGTTACTGCTAAGTTCATTCGAGTAGAAAGTTTCATGTCGGAGTACATAATTAACTACCGAACGAGCCACGTACTTCGAACCGTCTTCGATCCCAAGCTCCTTGAGGATAACCTTCTAAATAACAAAGTTAGGTTGCTGTCGATTCAATATTCAGATTTCTAATAACAACTTTACTATAGGTAGAAATAAGTATAAAAGAACTTGAGCGATAATATAAAAAAATGTAATTCCACTATCGCTTATAAGTTTCCTTTAACGATACTGCCCCGTAATGATAATGATATTCTATACATCGATAACCATTGTTGCATTGACATATTCCTATTAATGCATAATAATATATTGAGTAAATAATACAGTAAAACAATTCATAATAATGTAATATTATATGAATATTTTAGCATTATTATTAACTTACTTATACGAAGCGCTATGAAATAATGAAATAAATCGAGGCATGTAAATTCGATATAACAAAAACCTCGGAAAATCCTCATCGGTATTGCAATCTAAGACCTTGTTGTTAAAATATGAGTTATTAAAAGTTTCACTTCCAACTTCTGGTGCTTAACCCTTGTACCTACAACTCATAAATCTTTTACGACCGAATTGTGTCCTCATTTCTTTGAAAACTCTTTTAACTGTGAGAAAAATATAAAACATATTTTAAGAAATATGATAAACGTATAGCTAAACTGAAAGTCGTATTAAGATTAAATGTCAAGCGATTTAAAAAAGTCTAAACCAATATCTGAAGTTATCTCTACTCTCACAAATAATGCAACGTAGAGAGTTGTAAATACTAAACGAGAAACATTCTTCCTATATTTGTTGAATGGTTTTTAGAGCAAAAGAGTTTACTAACGTGCAAAATCTCATTTATTTCCAACTTACATTCTTTGGTAAGTTGAATGCAGCGGCAGCTTTATGCCCGTGGCAACCGCCTGTCGCGACAAACAGGATTTCTAACAAAGCTCGTGGAACCTTTTGGTAACGGCGACATTATAAAAAGTAACTGTGGCGAGCAATTAACGCGATCGCGTTAAGCTGCACATAATTAACCGCGCGGTGTACGTTCTCCTCTTCAACGAAAACAGTAATATAAACCGCTTCCATTGTGCGTAGTACAATAACCTTGCTCCCCGTGGAACTTATTGCCAATAAAAAGGGCAAACGATGAGTGCAAGTGTGAAAGGAAACGGGAATCAAGCTACGAAGAGATTGTCACGATTTTTCTGTTGCAATTAAAAATGAAACGAGCACATCGGAATTGCATTGTATAATATTGACCATTAACGACAAGACTGAAGTCGTACGTGATTAAAGTTATTCTCATAGCGGATTAGGATAATAATTATACTCCGTTACCCCCGATGGACGCTAGATTCCACTAGGTAAAATAGAGCACCAGGTGCTATTAACGTAAATAAATTGACTGAAACAAATGAGGGGAAAATTAAACAGAATAATGGCACATAATGGGTTGTGTCTAATCATACGGTATATGAATATGATCCGCGCTAGACACTCTACAATAATTCCATAATTTAAATGACGGATAAGCGTGAATTGATCTACTCGAAAACCAGTGATTAATACTTAAATGAACTGTGACAAAATTATGACAAAGCTCGCACGAATTAATCATTAATATCAGTCGCTGTAGACGCGCCTACACAGAATGAGCATACCAAAGCTTGCATCTACGAAATTTTGAAGTGTAATTCCTTCCTTAGTTTAAACGAAGATAAATCGTTATAACTTTACAGTCTTATATATATATATATATATATATCAGATTGCCCAATAAGTTCGTGCCATTTTATAGTACTACAAAATTATTTATAAACCTTTCCCATTGTCTTGGGATGATTGAGTATCGTCTGTGGTGAGCAGAAGTGCATCTCAGAGTTGATCCTCCAAATTAAGACCTAGAACGCGACTCGTCAATACGATAAAAGTGTTATTAATACGAAATTACTACTAACACCCAAAGTGCTTAGGAATTTAATGACAACGTGCCATTGGCATTAATACAGTGGGGCAGCTATTTCAGCGACTTCGCAAAATGCAGTGTAAGCCAAAGGGAAGCGAGAAACGATGCTAGGTATCCAAGGCAAAATTCAAAGTACGATTTACCTAAGTCCACATACCGCAGCTTTTCCAGGTAGGTATACATTTTTATTGAACAGCCCTCGTACATTGGATTCCAACGGGGAGGTCGAGTGTCACGACACGAACACAGAGACCGATTCCATTGATCGGCTGATAAAAGAAATCCGTGCCCGCAAAGGGGCAACGCGGATTGGGGAAATTCGCCGCGGGGGTCGCAAATAAAGTAGCATGCACGCGGCGCGGGCCAATGGAATAAATACGTGTTAACCGAACCGCAACTTTTATTCAAATAGTACGCAACGTTCCGACGTAAGAAGCCGGTTCGTGATTCGAATACTCGGTTTCGAACGGGCGCCTTTCTAACTTCGCCGGATGAAAGGCTCGAGGGACGGCGGGGCAACGCGAAAGACGAAAGAACACGTATGTAGTTCGTTGCAGACGCGCGATACGTGACGTTCCTCCGCGTTCTCGATTTTCGCGGACATTGATTTCGCTGCGTCGCTGAAATCCAGGACAGATAATGGGCGGAACGCGACAGCCTGTGAATTCCTTGACCGCCCTTACGCCGTTGACGAAATTGAAAATGTAATCGGAGAGTTTAAAGAAGGAATATCAATGGAATTATATACAAGAAGGACAGAATAATTACAATTAGTAGAATGATGCCGTAGGATTGTAGAAGATAGGGGAAAGTTTACAGAAAATTGTTTATTCACACCCAACACACACACGTACTGAAAAAAATGTATTAGTTATAACCTAATGAGAAACTAAAAAACAATTGCTACATCTTTATATTTCTTTCTTCACGATGCTCCTATTCTAAATGAATATTTTTATCCGAAATTTTGTTATAAGTACTCTTAAAAGGTGATAGAATAAAGCTACAAAGGTACAAAATGATACGCGCAATATTTGTTTCTTTTTTAATTCCCAGAAAATTAGGTTTCTTTTCAGCCATCACTCTAGGAAGACCCCTCAAATTCTCCAATTACATTTTCCATTTCCTCCCTCGATTTTCCATTTTCCATCAAATCCATTGTATCGAGAGTAACTAGAGTCACTCTTATTCTACCAGGATGGAGCGAAATAGAACCGCATATATGTACACACATGCTTGTCATTTCATTCATAGGTATCCTCTACCATAAAACTTTGAAAGATTTTAACTTGATATCGAGATACTCGCGGATCTATATTTATACGACATTTTTCCAACATCACAATCAGTGGAATGCACTTTTAAATTGTAATCACACATTCCAGAAGCACCCTATATGGACGCGTCCCTTTGAACTTTTAGACTTGTCACGAGCCTATTGCATTTCTCTTTCACTCTTCCTGCAGATATCTCCGTTCCTCTCGAACTACCCGCAGTGTCCCTGTTCAATTCAAACAATAGCACAGAGAGAACGCGCATGGAACGCGAAGCGTGGGGGTTTGCACCTGAATGGCGCTGGAGGGTCCAATTAATTTCGCGCCAAGTATAGTCATCCGCCGGTTTATGACGTTATCTGTTTCTGCATCTGCCACGAAAACCATTCGCGTAAAGTCGCGCAGCCACCCTGGCCACCCTTTAGTTTCGAAGGGTGACAGCGCAAATAGAGGCCGCCGACGATTCTTTGTTTCCTTCAATGTATCCGCTATCCTACGGTGTTTAATTATCGTTTAATTAAAATCCGTGCACGCTGCCCGTGGGAAAGTTTCAGAAGTTAATCCCCGCAGAGTCGGCGATACTTTCATATTAGCGAGGCACCGGGCCGTTCCGCGGCCGCTAAAATAAAACGAGTTAATTACATTATGGCACCGGCGTGCTATGGTATTACCCACCCACCCCCGACGCCTACGCAGTTTAACCACCCCGAACACCGTGCACTTGCGATACGGAACGCCAAAGTGGTCCCGGCCTTTATTGCATTCCAAACTCGACGATGACGCGCGGAAGACGGTATCCCTAGTAGTGCTTAATGAGAGGATTTGTTGGAATTTTACCTAGGGCTCGTGCGTTGTTTCTTTGGTATTATTTTCCATTTCTCTGGAAGCAAATTGGGGAATAACCAGGAGGGATGGTATGGGTGACAGGGTGAGGTGATTAGGGTGTGTACAGGGTGTAAGGTAATTCGTGCTTGAAATGCAGTCTAGGTGGTTCTGTGTGCATAAATATTTATTTAAAATGTGGTACAGGATTCTTTCGTGTACGTGGCTTCGATTTGGAGAAAATCAATTTTGAAGATTCCGGAATCCAATCGTAATTAATTTTACACAGTGAATTACTTATTTTTCTATTGTACCTACACCAAATTATGCTCCTCCCTATGTGTAAATAAGAAGATAAGTACAAGTTTAGCAGAAGTACACAAAAAGAATAGGAAAATTGTCAACTGTAATGAATATAATAAAATTGTTATTATGGCTTTCCTTTTTTCCTACGAATACTTTTTCTGTTTTAAATTCCTGGATTGCGTTATTTCAAAGATTAGCCCCACTGCTCCAGAAACTGTTATTTATCATACATGTGTATTTAAGTAGCAATGAGTAAATATTGCTGGTTTGTCGAACAAGTTTCCTAGCAGTAGGTATTTAATGGAACCTTAAACCGTTGCTTTGAGACTTTTTGGAGAATATTGAAGAATATAAAAATCAGTATCTTATTTTTGCAAATACGTTGCAATCATTTTTCTTTCTTCCCCAATCTCAGACACACATTCAACAATCCTACGAATCGGCAGGTAAAAGATTCTCCTCTGATATCGAATTCAGTTTGCTCCGATTTGAACCGTTGCTAATTGCCAGCTAATCACTAATACATTCCGACTTGGAGATAAGTTGAACTGAATGTATTCGTTATACTCGGTCTTGTGTTTCAGATGACAGCGATGTCGAGGCAGCGGTACTCGAACCGCAGCAGCGGGAACAGATAAGGAAGGGAGGAGCCACGCGTCGGGCAATCATGTGTAGTGTCATGTGGCTCCTTCGGCTCCTAACGACTTGCTGCCTCGTTTATCTATCAGCATCCGACTCCCATACAGGTACGTGATCTTCTACATTTTTTTAATATGACGGGTGAACCTAGCGTGGTACTTGGTAAAACTACCAAGTGTGCTTTTTTACTATAAAAAAGTTTGCTGATCCAGGTCTGTACAGATCCTTAATCAGCTTGTACTCCTAAATTATGCAAAGCGCGTTTCTAAGTTCCTTTATATTTTATATTATTATTCTTGAAATATTTTTGAATATAAAATTGACATTTTAGTGCGCTACTTTCTTGTAAACAAGACTTTCTAACGCGTAGGTACACTTGGGCCAACTTATGCAGAAACCTACGAACCCTCAAAATGACAAAAACTTAGTTGAACCCAGTACAGCTCCCAGAATTTTGTGATTTTTATTTTGCAAAAAATTACCAACCCATAGAATAACTCTTACAATATAGAATTATTTAAACTACCAAGCCATAGTTCCATTTTAGGCTTAAAAAACAAAAACTACAGAAAATTTAGAACAATATTAATTATACCACTTACTATTACATAACCCATTAAAAAGCATTGTAAAACAATAGGAAATAAAATATACCCAATAGAAATAAAGCTATTTCTTTTTAACAAATAGACTCTTCAAACTAAATTTACTCAATTTCAGATTATTGAGGGTTGGTAGCTTCCTGCACAACTTGGCCCATTTGCTAATAAGGTTTATGACAGCCCCACGAGTTCCTGTTACAATACTTTTGAATTAATAGATGTTAGTTTCTGCATCGACGTGTGTTTAAGCGTAGTACAAAATTCAGTTTCGATTCTACTATCCTTAATAATAACCGGGCGTAAGCGTTTAAGCGCGTTACGAATGCAATGCAGAGCACGTCGCGACACTTTTGGCCAAACGAACTGATCAGGACGGAGTTGTTCAGAATTTCGTTAAGAATCCATCAGTGTCGAATTAGAAGAAAAGTTTCCATGATTCCACTCAGCACTCACTTAATTAATCTTCATTTAATCATTACCCATCGTTCAAAAATACACAGTTATCGATTGAATAAGTAACGCGACATGTACGTATTCTCGTTTTGTCATCTCGTATGAACCTAGTCGGCGCAACGTGAGTTATAGTAGCGTACATCGACGCCCATAAAGATCCTATCTGAAATTCCGAATCGGTCGGGCTTTAGCACGGAAGGTGCGTGACGCGCAGCTGTTGTCACGTCACGTGCTCTATTGTGCCACTTAAACAAATGGAATTACGATTAGAATTGAATTGTTAAATTAATATACACTCCTGTATCGAATCACACGCGTATATTCGCGATACCGCTTCCTACAAATCAATAGCATTTCATCCCCTTTCTGATACAATACTCGATATTCTGTACAATTCTTCCATAGTATCATTACATACTGAATGAAACTTACTATGAAATGTCTTAGTGAGAAATTAGGATAAGGAGATTATAATAAAATCAATATTCGAATATAAACAAACGTAACACATTAATTAGAGAATACCTTTGTCTCTGTGTTACTGGCGGCTTGAAATTTAAATTCTAACCAATTAATTGTTGTTTTTTAAATTTTAATTTTTCCCTCTCCTCGTTTATCATTTGGAAAATTATTTACGAGATGATTGCTTTATAAATGACATAATCAGAGAGCAGTGTTTAAAGACATAAACGCAATCAGCACAATTGAGAAGGTCGAGGATCCTCTATCGATTTGAATTCTGCTTGACAATCAAGCAGCGCGCGAACAAGTTCATTCTCTCATTAATCAGGACCAAATATACGTCGACGACCATAGAGGATCGTATCGAGAGTATCAGATCACTCCGACAGTCACGACAGGAGCTGTTCGAGCACCGAGAAGCGTAGATATGGTAGGATCAGCTATAATGGCGTCGGTCATAGACCACACTTTGATGAGTAATCCTTGTTCACTATTTACAGTCAATCACATAAAAACGTATTCTCGATATCTTCGAGGGAATCAGTCTGAAGTAAAAAAATTATAGTAGGTTCTTGTGGAATAGAGGGTTTAAGCGGTTATTCATTAGTGATTACAGTTTCACAACGTTCTAGTATGATTTCGACGAATTTCTTGGTATACAAAACTGCTAAAAATAGGTAATTATATTGTGTTAATTTGGTGTGGTAAATTTTTCGAGTACCTCCTGTACCTCCCTTTAATTTTAAATCCCATATTTGGCCTGAAACTATAAAAAACTGTATAGCTATTAAAATTACGATATTGCCATGTCCACTCACTAGGTATCAAAAGACATTCCACTTATTTCAATGTTCTCTGCAATTCTATGTTAATCCGCAACTTTACTGAGAAATCTGTTAACAAATCTAAGCTGAAGCGTATACCTCTGCTTTTATCTTCATCTCCCTCTCTACCCTACTTTCAGCTGTCTCTTAAACTCTTAACGTTTATAAAGAATTCAAGGGAAAATGCTTTAAGCATCTTGAATATCTCAACGTGAATATATCACTAACTGTTGCTCTTTTCTGTAAAGTCACCAGAGAATTTAGTGTCTATACCACGCGAGTTCTACTCGAACTATTTTTATGGGGGATACCACTTTCCTTTTGTTTTCTGCCTTCTGACACAGCATGGACATTCACATTCACAAAAATAAAATTCAATAATAGAAGTAAATCAAATTTTCCACGTCTTCCCCTGGTTCTTTGCAGTATAATTCGTCAATCGCTGGACGTTTTTATTGTGTTCGACACGGAAGAATGTGCGAAGCTTGAATTTCGGTCTAGCGAACCGAACTTGCTCTTTTCCCACAGAAAAATACGGCATTACGCGAACAAAGGCGTGAAACGAATGGGCTGCGTTGCGTGACAGTTTTGATTAACTAATGAATTGCGTGAAAACGACACGGCGTGTGTAAAACGGGGGATTGGAGCGGCTCCAATCGGCTCGGTGATCTACTACTGGAGCGCAATGCCACGCGAGGAAGACTCCATTAAACGAACCGCAGAATTAGTTTCCGTGAAATTCAGATAGCGGAGGACTATAAATCCGGGGCATCGCGTTATGTAAATTCGCGCGACGCAAACGGTAAATGTGACCGTTTCCCTTCTTATTAACTGTGTAATTAGGATGCAAACAGACGCGACATCTCGCTCGAAATTGATTTACACGCGGCAATCTAGCACTTAACGTTCTTGCCTACTGACGTGCCTCGCGACTTCCTTAAAAGCCTTCAACGTTTAATTAGGAACGCACTTGAACTGCTTCGGGGACCAAAGTTAGTGAAAAATAATCTCAATTTTGTTTCTGTCTATTTATGGAATTTTTATTTGCAATCAGAAGCGAAATACGGGGGCTGTTATTAATGCGAATGATCAATTTTAAAGGGAAATATTTTGGTGTATTTTCGTTTGTAAAGTCCGAGGCTTCAATTAATAAGAAATTCATTTCTGTGGTAATTAATGAAGCGGGATAAACTACTTTGCAACTGAAAAATAATTATACATAGTTTGCACATGAATCTTCGCCATTCAAATTTAAATAAGACATGTTTTAATGTAGGTATTGCAAGACCGTACTTTAATTCGTTTTACTGGGAGGCTGAGATTACCATAGAGGTGTTTTCAAATAGAATGTCTATGTTTTCTGTAGGTACACTATGCGAAGAAATTTTTGTTGAAAGTCAAAGTTTAAAGATTAGCAAAGAAATATGTATTTCATATTGAAATTCTGTTAACATGACTTGTCTACTTTCTGTCAAGCTTAATATGAGTAGAAAGAAAAATGCAAACACATTTCATGCAGTGAGAAGTGAATACCGTCTACATGTTACAAGGGTGAATATTCTTTCACTTTGGATGGTGATGTGCGTGAAAAATTTATCTCGTTCCAAGAATATATGAAATGTATATTGCAATTATTTTAAACATAATATTGTCATGTACAAGACAAGCAAACAATTCTCAAATGTTCTTTTTTTTCAGTTTAAATAAAAAGGGGGACTGTAAAGTAGTGTAAAGTAGACTCGTGAATTGCAAAAAGTAACTGTCTTTTAATAACAGAAAGGCAAAATAATAAAATAACAGTTACTGAAAAGTTACTCTTTTTTAGCTCGAGACGATTTAAGCACTTAATCGGCGATACAATACCGAAAACCGCTTTTGGGAATGGCAGTACCTATGTGCACTTACATGTATATATCGCCCAAACGTCAAAGGACAGGATCTGTGAGTAAAAATCCGTCGTGCATGGGCCCAGAGTTTTGCAGATAGACGCGGTAACTCATCTGGATCGATTTGATTTACGAAACCCGTGCACCACGCGAGGAAAAAAAACAATCTATTAACCGAGCTGTGGGATTACTTGCCACGAAATTCAGGTCGCACTGCAATATAGTGCCATTCTGGCTGAAGGTGTCAAATCACGCGACGTATTGCCAATTTTTTTTAGCAGGCAAATATAGTAAAATTAAGCCTGTGGCAATCAACCTTCACCTGCGTTTAAAATAATAATTCTACAATTATTTCTTAGCTCACCCATCTTTTATATACCTCAGGTATCTTTTTGCATATTTTCTACATAAAAACATCGTAACACCTATATTTTCCTTCACTTCATTCGACCTTCTTTTACAATTTTCGAACAAAACATGTAATACAGTCACTACTAACTCTAGTATATATTAATAATAAATTTAGAGTTGACAATATCAAATTATTAAAGAATGGTTTGCGAGACTCCATGTCACCGTTTATGTCACAAAGTAGTTCGTCACCGGTTAAGCATGCGCTTAATTAGATAATCCCAGCAAATATTCATGCAATCAAAATTTTCCTAATGTCTCACATTCTCCTAATGTGATGTAAAATTGTCACGGTTCAATATATCTTACTATCCAGATTCAGTAAAATGCTTCTCCTCCGCTAGACGATGCAACCATAATACGTCTTCCTACACATGCTTGGCTACTAAGTACTTCAATTCATTACCAACAGAAAGAACACTGTCCTCGCGAGAATTTACGCGTGGCGATATAACGCGCTGGGCGACATTAGATGCACTCACCCTGCAAGAGGAACTTCTCCATTCCCCGGCGGAGCTTGAAATAATTCTTCAGGAAGTAGCAATCGATAACTGATTTCGTTCCTGTTGCTTCCGCCGATGCTGGGGACGGAACAGATGAGCGGCATCATCGTGATTCGAGTGTCTGCATGACGCGATTTAGTCGGGCAATTAATTTCAATAGCGTAACGATACGTTACCGCTAAGCAGCGCCGGATGGAACTTCAGCTGGAGGATTTCCACTTGCAGATTATCTTGCCGCCGTAAATCATCTCGCTGCAACCATCCATCTTCGGCCGTGTCTTCTTCCTGTACGCGTCTGCCCGTACTATTTTTCACGATGCACATTTCCCACATTTGTTTCCCCACCCCTCCCTCGAAGTTTGCATCTAACCGGGGAACCGCGCGCGTTCATCCGTTTCAGTTCACGCGGACGCCCGGTCTCGTGCCCGATCGCTCGTGTAAGGCCACTTCGAAATTGGTTGGCAAATTAGTATGATCCCGACGCGAATGGATTCGATGCCAACCCGCGCTCTCTCCTAAAAATGACTGGCGATGGATCTTTACTTTTGTGCGGTGGTATTAGAATCAATTTTATGCAAAACGCGAGACGCCGAATGTTGATGATAAGTAAACAGTGCGAGAGCTTTTTCAGAGCCTAATGAGGGTCAATACTTTTTGGGGAATTATTGACAAAAGGGCAGTCCTCTCCGATTTCGATGACCTTGGGATAAGTTGCCGGGAGCGTGATTCCGAATAACTTTAAAAAAAAATTATACCACGCATGCTTTAGAAGTTATTCGAGGCACGCGAGTCGAGTGGACTACCCTGTATATTCACACTGTCTTCGCTAAGTGAGCATATCCAGAGAATACCAGTCGCGAGGCACAAAATTGTGTCAAAAGGAACCCCCAACTACAATCATCTAAAATAAGAAATATCATCCGATTACTTTCTCCGCTGTGTCGCAAAATTTTCTGTTTGATACGAATGTTATAATTCCATCAAATTCGTATTAATTGCCGAGCATCTGCTGAACACGATTAATTTACGCTGAGCTTTCAACAGCTTTTAATAACAGAACTATGCAGTTAAAGATTCCACGTGCGAGTGCAATAAACAAGTATTAAACAAGGCAAACGAAAGTCGATGGCACATCAGTAGGAATACTCTGCATATGAAAAGCAATAACACGCGTCAGCGATTCATCAATACAGGACGTCACGAGTGCAGCTGTGAAATTGGTTTCGTTACGCGTATGCACACTTTTCATGAATTCTACGCGGGCCCGTTGGGATACACTTTCGGATACATTTTTCTATATTCATCACTTGCATTGTAGTTTACACCGCCCCCTCCATTCTACTTTCACAAATCCAATCTGAAAAATTCGAATGAATTGTACATTGGATCGGACGGAAGCTGCATCGTCGCGTAAAGGTATTGCAATTGGCACGTGCGCATAATTAACAGCCGCGCGAGATTGATTGACAATATTGAATTTGTCCCATTGGCCTGAAATTTGTTTATCATGATCCATTGCCCGCGTTTCTCGGCTGAAGAGGAAACGTTGACATTAGCGTGGCCCTTTTTCGCGTTTACCAAACGAATCCCAGCGCTCGTCGAGTTATCTCTCTGGTTATCGTTTACGGTCCGCGGGTTATCGTTGCTCGTAACATGAAGGTGCGCTAACTAGCTATCGTTTCCGCTTTCATGTTGCCGGATACGATGCCGCTAACATTCGTCGGCTAAACGTTAAGGGATTTCGTGATAATCTTCACTGATATCGGGCTTTAAAACGCCACTGAGCCGTGTCAATGATATCGAAATCGCAATTACTTCCGCAGCGTAATGATACATTAGAGGACCGGGGCAATTCTGTCACTTTTATTCCAACTAGGTTCGGCCTGCTCGTACTGAACTGGGTCGCAGCTGAAATTGTAAAAATGACGCGGACGCTTAGGGATCAGTAACACTTCCTTGTGAAATCTCGCGGTGAAACTGGCTGCTGACGTAGTGGCGTTGTACAGTTTATTAAATAGTTAACGCTCCAACTGGCGTAAGACGAATGCTACAGGGTGATTCGAAACGAGTGTAAAGTACTTTGTCAGATTGTTTAGCAGCACTGTAGTTATTTTCAAGAAATTAAAACAGAATATGAGGAATCAGTTACGATTGAAAGTAAAAAATAATTGATACTTAATAATAATAATAACTATTGATTAATAATTCATTAATGTATTAATATAGTCGTATGAATAATGTATTGGACCGTTGTAACATCGTTATTTACCGATCGGATTCATTGACCCGTCAATATAATGCAAGCTCGAGGATTACATTTTGAGTATTTATTATAAAACTGAAGTGTGGCGTTTTAATAACTAAAATGTCACTTCGAGGCTTATAATTTTACTACGACAGCAATACAATTTTACACTGTATAAATACGTAAGCATCCAGAATAGGATCTATGTTTGTACATCTCAATTTATTCGGAATTACCAGCAATAGGTACATCTAATAATGCTAATTTCGCAGCAAGCATAAAAGGCAACTCACAAGAAGATTCTTCTGGCAGAAAGAACAGCGCAGGTGGGACGTATCGTTCTTCGGATCCATACGACCCCTGACGCTGCGAGGAGGTCACGTTTCAGGCACTAAAAAGGGAACTTATTTCCCTCAGCCGATTTCGCGTCGGTGAATCAGAAACGCATTCCGAATTCGCAGTCGAAAGTGGATCTTCCTAGTGCCTCTCGCGCCCTAACCGCCTCGGGAAAACGTTCACGATGCTGGGTGAAGGGGGGAGGGATTACACGTGTCTTTTTCTCCTCGCACGCGTTCCACCGCCAGATAGATAGAAAAGACCCTAACACGTTCTGACAGTCACGTTCCCAGCTCCGTTAAGCCTGGCAAGTATCTCTTCGTTTACCCGATTTCACGTCGTCCGAAGCGGAAACGCCTTCTGAATTCAACAACTCGGCGGGAGGAGGGGGCAGCAACCCTTCTTCGTACTCGATGGAATATTTTACCAAGGATTGTGTTCTGTATGGAATATTAAAGGTCGCTGGCGTGGATTATTAAGAACAGATGCAGGAAACCTGTTAATGATGCACTCAAATACATTAATTAATCAATGCTACTCAAGTAAGCGATATTATGTGCACCTTTTCAACACCCCGATTTTTGCTTACCTTTCTTTTTTCCACTCGCGATGGATAGTCTTTAAGATTCAACAGTTCCAACCTGCCGCACGTGAAACACAAAAAATTACTTTTTTACCTACGATTAATTAGACACTGAGAACGATTTGAACGTGGTTATCGTTGGGAGCAGAATTATTTTGACAAAAATAACAAAATGACGGAGGTTTGAAGCTTAAATACGGTGAATTTGTCAATCATTTTGCCTTCTAAAAAGCATGAAATTGTTAATCAAAACAGGTTTCCGAGGTCCCTGCGATACCCACTGATGTGCTGAATAACGTGTGGAAATTTCAGACTGATTGGTCAAATATTTTTTTGCAATCACCTGCACCAGTTGAAAAAATGTTGTTTTAAGATAATCGCGGTCAAAGTTTTAAAACGAACTAAAAATTCTTTAAAATTTTATTTTGTATAATATAAGAGCAGCTTAATAAATGCCCGCAAAAATTATTCCATTATATGTTTTATCTATGCAGAAAAAATCTTTAAAAATAGCTTCATTTTTCGGCCGATCAAAGTAGAACGACCCCTTAAACCCTGATATTTTTGCCATTTCTTCGATGTACAAGTGGAATGTATTTCCACCAATAAACTATTATTTTCTTGCCGTTAGAGTGCACATAAACTCAGCTATACGAAAGTACGAAACCAGCAAGATTGAAATAGCAATGTTATGAATTTTTAAAGCTGGTTGGTGTCTCTTAAACCCCAAGAGCTCAGTCAAAAGTTAAACAAGAGTGGTCTATTTAAATTATTACATGAAAATACCTGCGATTATTATGTCCAAGGAAAAACGAAAACCATTTTCAGACTTCCATGGAACTCCATTATTTATCAAAATCCCATTGCCTCTAGCAGAGCCTTCCTTATTCCTCCTTCCATACCCTATCCACTTACAAATATCCAGTTCTCATCTTCGGTTCTCCAATACAAACTCGCGAGCATACAAACTACCTACACAGACTTTCACGTACGGCATCCCCCACGCCGCGGTTTCCCTTTTTTTCGCGACCGCGTCGACCTGCAATTAGCACACTTCTCGCGATCCATCATGGCCGCGTTCCTTCACGGGCCGTTGCATGCCCGTGATTTCGCAGCGCGCGCCCCATTCCCTGTGCAAGCTCGCGTGGAACGACGAATATCGTACACGATTCCCGTTGATTCTGATTTATCGGTGCAAAACGGCGATCTAGGCTGGTCGCCCTGCGCCGCTCGAATCCCGTCGATCCTCGTAACGCTCGCTACGCAAATCGTTGTTCGCGGTCGAGAAGAACGACACCGAGGGTTTAGGGGTGAAAGAATAAAAGGACGTGGCACCGATAAGCCGCAGCGACTAACGATCCGGAAAAAAATTGCTAGCCTCCGCGGGCTGGATTAAATTGGTGTATCAATATTAAAAGCTACGCTGACCGTGCTCGGTGATAGGGAACCTCTGGCAAGTCATCGATATTTGCGCGCGACGAGGTGTCTTGTAAATTCGCGCGTAAAAATCGGAGGACTCCTCACGATGGAATTACCACGAATATATTGCATTCGCGGAACACCGTGCTTTCAAATAAAGCACACGCTGTTGTGAAACGTTGGTGGAAAAAAAAAAGGGAATTGGTTGATCGAATCTGCTGGATTGGGAATTTGAATGTGGATCTTTCGTTTCTGGGAGAGCTGCTTCTGGCTTTCTAGAAATTAAACCATTCATTGGTTTAACGAGTTCTTTCTTCTGTACATTATTATATATGAAATGGCTGCCTACTACGTGAAATAAAAAGATTTCATTGTGTATTCAAATATATTTACTTCTTAGAGTCCATTGAGCGCTGTCTGCCAAGGGAACACTCTGGCTAGTGTCTTACCTGCCACTAAGTTGTAGAGAATCACAGCTTGTAGCTTATGGTAAATGGAAGGTTACTCTGCAATAGTGGAGAATTAAGATGCAAACGTTACTGTGAGTTAAACATCGACAACTATTTGAGCTAGTTTATGACGCAGTGACGATTAAGTAGCCACGGAAGTGTCCCCCGCAGTAACACATATAAACTATGCTACAATGACAAGCTTTTAGGGTAGTAGTAGTAGTATTAAATAATAAACTGGTAGTAACTACGGTGCGACTATTTTTCCATTTTCCTACACAGAAAAACTACAACGAAAGAGAGTTTCCTCACAATCTATAGAATGCCTCAATTAGCAAGCGAAAATTAGTGTTACTTACAACCATAATATTTTCAGTATATTTTTTGTAATCTCAATGTTGCTATTATTCGACCAGTATCATTCATTTTTATTATTTTAACGCGGCGACAGAGAGTGGTTGAAGATTTCGCAGATATTTAAACCTGAGCAAGATTTTCCACCGACATCCGCAATGCGGTTGCACCAGCGATGCACGCAGGCCGCGTGTTTCAACTTGGACACAACAACGGAGCTGAATTTCAAAAATTCGAAGCTTCCTGCCAATGCGACTGGTGGCTGCCTTTGAAACACAGAAGCCGTGTAAATATATGAAATATCGCATTTTGTAGCGCTAGAAGCGTAATTCCATTTATAGCATCGGAAGCTTGGTACTTAGTAGCGATTCTTTTCAATTGCGAAAATTTTCACACATTCATACCCATCGTGACACTTAGAACGTCCAAATGTAGGCAAAAATTACTTTCATTTCTAATTACGGGACCATAGTTACCAATTATAGTATCACCAGTTTAATTACACTAATGATCCACATGATCGAAATAAGTTTAATTAAAAACCTCGTATTATACCGTGGTAAGTATATTAATTAACACAAGTTTCACATCAGTCGGTCCCGTAATTTTGTTTAAAAAAAGTCCCAAAGTTCGAGCCATGTCATGAGGCTCAACCCTTAAATAATCGGAGTACTTATACTTGCACAGGTTACTGTTTGTGGAGCGTCACGAACTGAACGCGTTACGCTCCGGCAGAGTGCCGTCTCTGCACGTTTATATTTTTCTTCAGAGTCCCTTTCGTTGCTCGTTACCCGCAAGCATAACTAGACTCGGGGAATAAAAAAACGGATAATGCCCTGGGAAGTTCGCAAATGAGAAATTATTACAAACAAGGGCGCGAGCCCCACGCCCGCGAAAGAATACGGGAAGTTGAGGATGTACGAATGGAAGGAGGGCCGCGCGAAAATTCATTCGGTTGTTTCGAAGCGGACGCGCGATATTTCAAGTTCATTTTATTCTATCACGTGGCGACAAACTGTTATGCTACTGTTGGGACCACGGGCATTAAAACATCAACGGGCCATAAACAAAGGACACCCCGGAGACTTTTAGGCAAGGCACATCCACTAAATAATGCACGATATTACAGTAATAACGCTACCATTGTTCAGAGGGTAGTGTCACAACTGCAAATTGATTGTAACGTATCTGTCGTGTTACGTAAGCATGTTTAATATTTCTGCATTTCATTTTCCTTATGAGGATTCCTTTCGTTCTTCTACTCCCATTTTCTCAGTCATAGTTAACGAATTCCAAGGGACAAGATGGTGACAGAAATCTGCAAATAATTACGAATAGAAATATCCTGGGACATTGCACGTGGATCACTTTTTAAAGTGAATGTCGGGAATTCTGGTAAAATTGAAATATGACGCACTCCACGTGAAATTAGAGGGGGGCTTAAGTCATCACTGTGTTGGAAATTTGTTTAAAAAATATGGGTCGTCAAACTTTGCCAATTTTTGCTCACTTTCGCGAGAGCGAGCTCCGTAAACGAAATTTTATCTCCGAAGCTATTAACTGCACGAAGTTCATCTTTCTTTCATTTCCATCAAACGGGATTACGATTCCTTTTTTTATGGTTCCTCTATTATTAGATTCTGCCCTTGTACCTTCAAAGTGTCATCTGGAACGTAACGACTTTAAAATCTTTCGCAGTTTATACAATTTACAGGGGAACGTTGGCACGTAAATCCTCGGTTCTGAGATGCTTGCTTGTTTGGAGGAACCTGGATTCCGAATTTAGTTTTAGTAATCATGTTCTGGTTCTCTGAACGAATCACATTTATGGTGCACACTGCGTACACACGCCGCAATAATTTCTGCTGCTGTAATTAGACAGGATTGACGGCGACAGTGTTTCGTATTTATACCACGTCATCTGGATCGGCGATTTCTGACGGTTAACACGAAATAGAATGCTAAATCTGTGCGCGCGAGTACGGCGATTTAACGGATGACTTATTCTCGGAAACACGCAACAGTTCGTAATTAGACGGAATCGATATCTCCGATATTTCGACGGTATGCTATAAAGCGGACAGATTATGACAGGGCTTGCGTGTAGGAAACACAGGCGTAAAATGTCTATTTCGATGCGCGATGACTTGAGATAGAATTGGATGCCGAATATATTTTGAAGCAATGCAATCGTAAATAAATGTCGATTTTAGTTGCTCTGGTGAGAATGACAGTTGGGAAAAGTGGCCTCCGAAATTAGTTAACACTGTGCTCCACTGTACTCCCTAATTAAAATGGTTTCGGATGAAAATTTATATAGTAGTTGTTGTGACAGTAACAACCAAACCAATGTTAACTTAATACAATCCTTTTGTACAATATTTGTGGACTTCTTTCTATCTAGATTCGCTTAAAACTGTGAAGCCCGCCAGGGGCTCAGTAAATTCTTCATTAATCTGGAGATTTTATATAAATTATGATCTCTTAAGCAAGAAAGTTGAGGTAAAATACGTCTGAACGTTGTTACCACACGTTTTGCATCGTTAAAAAGTTACGTGCACTTGGTTCAACTGTGGACATTTTTTCTGACAAACTATACACTTCCACTGATTTAATTTGTACTCGTTCAAAAGTGTACTGGAGGGTTTCTGTATGCAATACTATAAAATTTTTTTAAAAATGTCGGCGATGTGTCAATTACAAGTTGGTATATTTTTTCCAATGTGTAGTATTTTTCGATTTAAAATTATACGAGTGTGGGTAGTTAGCTACACAAATACAATATATTTTTTTCGTTTGTAATGAAATGTCAGTCTTTGTAAAAATGGATTTTTTACATATTTTTTTGCACTCGTTCCGATGTTCAAATGAAATGAAGCATTTATAAAACGGACTGCAGCCAGTTGGCGACAGTTATAGAATATCCTGTAAAAATGTCATGTAGATAAATCAGTCATACATTTCTCGGAATATTTTGTTTACTTCAGTAAAATGTTCTTCCCAAGTTAGACAACTATGAATTCTATTTTACCTCAATCCCTGGTCAAGCATATTCCAAGAAAGTGTTGTTATTCACAATATCAATTGAAAAGGGACTACTTATATTTTTTTAACTTTTAAAGCCAGGGAATAAAATTGTCTTTGGTCTTTGGACTCTTTCAAGCAGTCATTATGCCCCAAAAATATGCGAGGCATAGGTTCTTTCTATTGTTAAAAAATGAATAACAGACGCCCACACACCTGCTAGCATAACTGCATGAAATTCAGGAATAGATTTATAATCCGGATTTACGCAAACGGTGTTTAAAAACAATACCCTCGCAAATATTCAACGATAACAGGCAAATAGTCACATTCCCCTCGCAACCACTCCATGGCGCGCGGGCGTAATCCAACACGTCCCTTCTAAACCATTTTCAAGCCACGAACTTTCGATTGTCCAGGTACATATGCCACTTTAGGAACCGCGGAAACAGGCAGAACTTTTGTACCAGCAGACCAGCCGGCAACGTCCATCACAATAACCCGCGCGTTCCATTATGCTCCCGTTGATCGATCGCGTCGCTTAAAACGCGTACATGTTATCTGTGTCGTGTTATCGAGCGGTTGATTTATAATTACAAGCTACTGTGCTCGAATATCGGAGGAATCAGGCTTGTCGATCTTCCCGCGAGCAACAAAGGCTTTGTGGAGACAAATGTTGAACAGCACCGAGTGATCAGCGAAGCAGCTATCGCGTCGAAATTATACGCGAATACATAGGTAGATACCTACTCTGTCGCTCATGAGTATTGGTCCACTTGTCCAAGTATTGTTTGTCGTTATAATAAGTTCGCATACAGTATACCAGATAAAATAAATTATAGATAAAAGAATAATAATCGGGATCGTTGCTTTATTTAACATTTTATTTCACCTGCGTCGGTTTCTCCGCTTATAAATTCTTTATTCTTTCTGTTGCTACTTTTGGCCATTTCTCATGAAGAGAGAAACATTTTTCATTTTTTTCTCATGAAGAGAGAAACATTTTTTATGCGTGAATGTACGTACTAGATTCAAAGAAAGTTCATCGTGAATGCAAAGGACCACTGGTAGCAGTATCAAGAATACAGCTAATAATTATATACATAAAAAAACAACGGTTTCCAATCTTCTATATCCCAATCTTTGTTCTAGAATTCTTCAATGGACGAATCTTGTGTTGCATTTGCTTGCTAGTCAGTAAAAGTTTGCCACGAGTTTGCGAACGGAGGAAACACGTGGGTGGCCATATCCTTAGGAGCAATGCTGTCGATTTCCTTTGTAGGATTATTCCCTATCAAGTGTACTTCGACGTGTTCAGCATGGCGGTACATGTGTCGAAGCCGGGAGGATACTTAGATTGATGTTGATCCCACGAGAATTCCTTGAAGCTGCCCGTCCCTCCTTCCCAAGACGAATTTGTTAAATTGATCTCGTCGAAAGCAGTGTCCCATCTAAGTTTCGAGCTCGTCTCCCCTTTTTGGGTTGGGGTAGCGTCAGACCATCATACTCTGCGCCGTTCGACCGTGGCATATGTGTTTGCGTCACACGGCTCCCCGCGACTGCCGTGAAACTCGAACTTTCCACGCAATGTCTCAGAAAGCCCCTGAGCGGTGCTTATGAAGCGATATCCTCTCGCTGACAGAAAACTGGCGGAAAATCGATGTAATTCGGAAACCAAAGTTTCCTGTAACGGTGTAGAGATTGCCACTTCAATTCTGGCGGGGCTTTTGTTGTTACCTTTAACGCACAATTCAAGAGTTGCATAAAGCGATTGTAATTGACTCACAACTGATAATCTGGAATCAATCGTGGAAGTATCTTGTGTAAAAAGGTACTAACAGGGAAATATTCACAGGAGACGGTTGGCATATCAAGTAAATATTCATTGCTGTTTGATACCTTAGATGAGAAAATTATATATAGATTATTAGCTGCTAATGGATTGTACAACGCGAGAAAATGAGATACAAAGATTATAATATCTGCGTATTTTATACAAGAATAGTCGTTACTTCCATAATGACTACTCTCGCCATATGGATATTTGGTGAAACTAGGGCAAGGTGAATTATTAGATTGCAACACTCGAGGTACATTTGACTCGAAACGCAGAATATTCATCGTGTCGAACTGCTCGATTTCTCAGGGAAAGGGATAGTGGAAATTTATGCCGAGGCATCGACCATGGATCATTCGTATGATGAACAGCTGGTAGTCACGCGAATGCAGAAAAACATTAGAATAGTGGACAGACAGATACGAATGCCAACGGTCGTTGATGAAAGGTAGATATTAGCCGAGGGGCTCAAATTCATCATGATGATAGTCTCTATCTCCTCGAATGAAAAATTTACTTTGTTCCTAGTCCCTATGCTCTCATTCTATTATGACTATGACTGATGGCCTGAGCATATATTGACCTACACTACTGCCTTGCTCGATAACGTCTTGCGTATGCCATATTCAAGATGCATCAGTCTACAGGGCTTTGAAATTTCCTTGAGTTTTTACAATCATGATTATTTATATCTATTTATGGGCTTACAGTTCAGGTTCGCAGCTAATGCAGCGGGCGTTACATCCCGGCGAAGGGTGAGTGTCGTTATTCGGCAGCCACTAACCCGCCAGTGGCCTATCGCGCCGTGACTCTGTGTTCTTGGCGACGGGAACGCGTTAAGTGCGCGGGCATGGAAACACGTCAAAGCGTATAGAGAGGTCGTCCACGGGAGGGCATGGCCGATACACGTTAAGTGGTGGCGGGATCCGTGATTCCAGCAGAAGCTACAACGACGTGTAACGCGTGGCGCTCCGCGAGCTTGGCTGCATGCATAAAACATGAGAGTGGCCTGTGCCTCGAATCGGAATTATTTACCATGGTTAGCCGTGCCCCGTCGCCGGAATTACGGCGCGACCGTGTTCGACGATGGAATCGAGGAGACACGCCGCATTGTCGCGTATCGCCCAAACGAAGACGATATCGCGTGCACGTCCCGCCGATACGTAATCACCGCGAAACGAGCGGCCGTTGCGAAATTTACGACGCGTCGCCAGCGAAACTGCGGCGCCTTTCAATTTCGGCGACGAAAGTAAAATCGACCCGAATTCGTCCATCCAACGAGCAACTGCCATCATCGCATGACCGAACCCTTTGCTCGAATTACCGGACATTTTTGGAGTAAATACGTGGTTGCAATTAATGCTTTTTGCGCATTGTTTTAACTCTCGCGTGGCGGATGAAGCTCGCAAGATGTTACCCTCGCTTCTCAATAAGTTTTTAAGTGTAGACAATTAATAGTTTACAAGGTGTTTGACGTTAAATTTTTTAAAGTTTCCTCATTGGTGGAATAAGCGCAAGTGAATTATACGCGTTTACTCATCGAAAGCCTGATTTTTTCAGCACCAAATAACTGGTTACAAGTGACAGAGTAAGACGTATAATAGAAAACTGTGTTGTTGAATTTGTCGAAATTACAAGTTGCCTTCAACTGGATTTAATACTTGCGAGGGCTTCGATGTTTTTCATCGCGATGGAGATACACTGGTCTGTGAAAGGCATGAAAAGTGAAAACGTAGGAAGCACCGCTGTCGACGAGAAGAAATCGGATCTTCTCCACGGTGAATCCTGGTTTCGCAGTCGTAATCGGCTTTTGAAATTACATCGCGACCCTTCTATTTACACAGTATCCGATGAAAGCCAGCAATCGAGGACTCCGCGGTCGATTCACTGAAAACTGGCATCGCTGATTGGTTCTTAGACATCGAACCCTAAATAATCTCATCTGCGTTTCCCCTTCACCATTGTCCTGCCGCTGTCTCTTCCCTCCCCTTTGAACTTGGTTTGTTCCACGGTGAATCAGGATAGTGCGCGCCGTGCAATGCCGAGACGGGAAAACCGCTAAGTCAGAAGTCTCGAGTGTTTGCAAGACTCGAAAAATGGGTCGATTGAGGCTTGCGAGATCTCGCGTCTGACGAGGATTGCAGCGTGATTGTGCTTCCGTTCCCGGTCGAATGGGAGAAGAAATATTCATGAGGTATCTCGGAGTGATTGCGCGAGAAATTCGAGAGATTTGATCAGCGGATCGAAGATACAAGACCATTTTCTGGAGTAGGTACTTAATGCGTCGATGTAATTACGAGATATTAAAAATAAATGGGAACAGATAAGGTGTGCGAGCTCTTCAGTTATGGTAATAAAGGTACTGTCAGAAACGAGCAGGCAACGAGGTACAAGCAAAATAATAACAGTAATTTACAATTCAAAATTTATATGTCACTTATAAAAAGCAATTTAGAAATTTGAATTTAGAAAAGTATTACTATTGGTTAACTAAAAATCTCCTAAATGTAATAGGATAAATATGTTACCTTGTTTATGATATTCAGTTACTTAATTAAGTGGCTCGATTTTGTTTTTCAGTGGAAGTCAGGAAAGTATCATTTAAGTTTCGATTTCTGTCCATAGTGGCACGATTTTCAAACGATTTTTATAAGCAATAATACTGTGAAAAATATGACGCGTCTGTTTCAAATATTTTTTTGCATTTTCACGTACACGTCGTTCAAACTGTCTTGCATACTTTAAATTTTCATCACGAGCCCATTTCTCCCCCGTTGTCGTGAATAATGTCACAACTTTTCAGCACAATGTCACAGCAGTTGACAACCTCTCCGACGTGCTCCCTGAAAAAGATATCTAACGTGAATCGAGTTTCCGTTCTGCAAAATTTTTCCTTCCATATTGTCACGAGCTGGTTCAAGTTTTTATATTTGTACAACTCACAGGCGCCCATTTGCCTGAACTTCGACAGTTAATTTCGCGAAGTAAGGTACTTAACACTTTCTACGTCGCGCTGTCAGTTAAACCGAAGCGGACTGCTTCCTACAAACGCAATTTTTTTAATAAAAAATTTCGTGTATTCCATCTTGCAAGAAAATGAAATAAATAAGCAATGAGAAATAGAAACAAAAAGTTTCGAGGTCTTGAAAAATTTAATAACAAATTAATTCGCCCTAGACAAACCGTTACACATCTAATAATAGGTGTTTTAAATTTTTTATTCGTCGAGCGTTTCAACTTGAGCGTCGAATAAATTTTTCAACCGTAACCTTCACTTTTAACCCTATTCGACGTCAAATAATTTTCACTCAATCCCCAGTCCTCGACGACTTGAATGCAGACCAGAAAATTATTCGACGTCCAATAAAGTTAAAGTCTAAGTTAATTCGACGCTGAAGTTGAAACGCTCGACGAATAAAAAAATTCACTTTATTCGTCGAATAATCTAAAGTACCTTTATTCGATCCGTTGTTGAATAATATTTTATTTAGTTACTGCCCAACTCTAGCCCTATACATGCTCGCAGCCCAAGAATATTGCTTCGCACACCACCTGAGTGTCCGGCGCGAATCTCCAGATCTTCGCAAGGCACAATACTCGAAGAACTGTTCACCGAGCCGCTCTGCATTCGGTAGCCGTCCGCCCTATCAATCCCCAAATCCGTTCGACGCCGTTGAAAATGGTGGGTCCGCGAGAGACGTTTCGCCGAGCGGCTTCCGACGGCGCAGTCCGGGTAACAATCACGATGTGTTTGAACGAAAGATTTAAAAAAGGGAAGCTCGAGGCGCCGAGGGTCTCGGTACGTCGACCGGCTACGGGCGAATATTCCGTCGATCGATTCGGCCAGTCGTTTAAATATTCGCACACGCGAGTCACGCGTACGGGCAGGGCCGCCAGCCACGTAGGACCCGAGGAGCCGAAAGACTGGGAGCTCGATCACGGCCGGATAGCAATGTCAATACGACGTATAACGATTTTCATATTTGGCCGGAGAAGTCGGGCCAAGGAGGCCGCTGCCTCCACTTCGGTATCCAGGACACGCTTTCGACAATTCCACCGGAATTCCCGATCAGCTTTCTTTTCCCCCCCGGGCTGCAGGAAAATTTCCGCGACGGAAGCAAAGAGAAAAGATCGGACGCAGAGTGATAGATGAGCATAGGCAAAGCGAAGGGTCGATGGCAGCGAAGGAACGGCTGGATGGACGTGCTTCATTCGCTTCCCAGGCTTTACTATCGCGATGTACCGTTCCACTCGCAGAAACGTGAGAAGATATCATTCCAGCCGGGGCAATTAGAACGAGGATTTCTAATTACAGTTACTTTCGCCAACGTCCGGCCGGCTCGTTAATATCGGCCCCTTCCGTAATGCGATTCTCTTAGGAGAAAGAACAAGAACGTTAATAACGCTGGCGCTTTCTGATACATGGCGACGCGATCGTTGATTTTTCTTCGTTACCCGGCGAAAGCTCAGCTCCGTTGAATAAATTGCTCCGTTATTTGTGAAAGCCTGGACGTTAAAGTGATACAAGGGATGAGGCTTTAAGAGCATAATGGGGCGGTAAGAAAATGACACGAACACCGCAGGGGAGAATAAGTCGTATTTACCGTTTCTTTATAGGGGAGCAATTTTAAAGCTCGAAATGGCTAATCCCATATTACCGAAGCTGTTTTATTCGGTTTCGAGATTAAATCTGTGTTTTCGTCACCCTCTTCAACAGGGCAACGAAGCACATAACCCAATATTAAAATTCACGGGCACGAAAACAGTAAGCATCACCTGAACACTAACTAACCAAAGTGGAGCACACGGTCAATGCAGCCTGTTTTATTCAAGCAAAGATTTTGGTTGAATAGCAAAAAGGCAGGCAGCGCAAAAGGAAACTAAGTAGGTCTAATCGGGGGATAAATAAAGAAGGAGTACAGGAAGAAGTGTCTTCGAGGAAAGGGGGAAAGGAAAGTCGCAGGGGCAAAGACTTCATAGAGCATCGTGTCGGAAAAACAAAAAGGCAGAAAAAGAATTTTGCGCTCCGCCGCATACTGATCCCCTTTGACGCGCGACTTCTTCCCCGGATTATCCCCGTCCCGTACTTCCCCGCGACGACTCCGCGAAACACTCGCGAAAGTTCTCGCAGCTAATGCCCGCCCGGAACGGAAAAGTCGGAACTGCCGTTGGAGCACGCCTCTTCCAATTCGTTTCCCCGACGCGAGTTTCGCGGGAGCATTCGAGGGGGGGCGTGAAAATTCCCTCGGTGACTTCGACGAATATATCGCGATGAATTTTGAGAGAACGGGAAGATGCCTCTAAAGGTCCGCGCACACATATCCGTTCCGTGTCAGTTCCGTTCCGTCGTGCCAGTGGTAAGAAGAAGAGACCCTCTACGCCCCTCTTCTTCTTACCACTGGCACGCCGCAACGCAACTGACACGGAACGGATATGTGTGCGCAGACCTTAAGAAGGCGTGTACCGATGTACGCCACGGAAAGCTTGTGTCTCGTGCGGAGAGGCCTTAATTCGTCGATGGCAACGTAACGAAGCACCATCGACGGTAAGAAGCATGCACTTATACCTGGCTGCACTAATTTGCGTAATGCACTGCGGGCGAAGCTAACTCGATCGAGAGGATTAAGAATTTAAAAGGGAAGCCTGCCGGGCGGGGAAGATAAGAAGATAAGGCAGTCAACGGTGAGCGTACATTTTCGATGAGCTAGCGTGCGTATAAATTTATATTTAAGTGACGCTTCGTGCACGCTCCAGCGAGGATGCGGCTAGACAAATATCTAAGCGTTATACGTATTTATCGTTTTCCGATGCGCTGCACGCGATCGACGCTGCGACTGAAGAAATATCGCGCTCCTCCAACAATCTGGCATCAAACTCGTGCTCGCCTGTTTCGCGTATTGCTTCTCCTTCCGCCAGCCGCGGGGAGCAATAAACTCGGGGGCGCATTCCGAAGAAGCACTCTAGAGCCAGTTTTGCGTAATAACGAAATAAATGGCTGGTCTCAACGAGGTTCCAATCGACTGTGAAATTTGCTTGTGAATGATATGGGATGGCTGAAATGCACGTCGTTATGGGGACGACAGTAGTGAGTGAATCAACGGTGTTGTACATCAAACCGAGTCACACGATGGTAGGATAGGTAATGAGATGATAAATGCTTTGCGTTTTCGTATATTCTGATGCTTGGCTTCGTTTCTAGTGCCACTCTCAAATAGGAACATCAATCGTAAAGAGATTGTTATTATTATTGTTATTAACTATACGGGAACCCCGATGATATATAAAGTGCATGAGACAAGTGCGGTTTACAGAATCTGAACAATAAATTAACCAATAATAAGTAGATAATAAACTAAATAAATAAATGGATAAACTACCTACCACCGTGTAGGTTATTAACATGCCTATGTAGTAACGTCCTGACCGAATTAAGGGAGCCCAGGAAGGGGTCCATGCCACAAAAGTATTGGTCATTGCTCTACTAATGGGTCAATCGTGTAATACTGATACCTATTTCGGTAGACTCGAAACAAAGAGAAGCCTAGCCCGCATGTTCCTCACCGGGGCATTGAACGTAACTTAGGCAAGCAGATCAAGATATAACTCAATTGACCATTGATAATTTTATAGAGAAAGATCACGTCCGCAATGTGCCTACGATCTTCCAGAGTGGCGATATTAAGGGATGTAAGTGCGGGCCATAATCATGATCGGCTCTATCCATAGGACTACCTAGGATACGTGAGGCAAACCTCAACAATTTATGCTGCACCGTTTCGATTAATTTAATCAAGGGCAACGTATAACATCTTCAGAGAATCTCTGTCTCTGAAATGTCTGGCGAACCTAGAATTAAAACCTAAGGTTCTCATAGTCATATTAGATAGACACCCATGCTGCAAAATTACGTACATATACCATCCGCAATATCTGAGCGAAAGGTACTGAATTATTCGTTCCATTCTATTTGCACATTCGTGCAGTTATTGCAAGCCTCGCCTGTATTGGCCATGTTACGGGCAAACACGAACAGCCATATGCACTGGCAGCTGTCAATTACCTGTCCAATAGTTGCAAACATGAGGAAACGTGAATCTCGGGAGACAATAAATATGGCGGCAAGATATCAGGTATATGCCATATCGATGTTTCGCTTACTCACGCGAAACCTCGAGACTAGCAGCGTGCAAATAATCGTGTTTATGATAATAGTTACCTATAAACTTAACATTTATTTTCAACTGAAACGAACCACCTTAGTGATAACTAATTCTGTAGATCATAAGAAACTCCATTACTCTGAATAAAGTGTCGCAGATGCCATGGACATCCAATTTTTAATATATATATATATACGAAAATCCACAGTATAGTACCTACTGGATAGGATAACTGTCATCAAAAGAACTCGGACCGAAAGATGAGGTTATTTAGAAAGACTAGTAGATCCTAGAAACCTGCATTACAGCCGAATTAGCTGATCCCGGTGACAGCAAATGCTACGTGCAAGCTCATAATATATTTCCTCCTTTCGCAGGAGTTTAATTACTAAGTTATCACGAGAAAGTACCTATCTCATGTTGCCCAAAGTGTAATCATTTCCGAGTAACGAGTTTATTCGCCTTCCCCGGTTAACAGAGTCAATCGTTTGTTGCAGACCTACCGCAAATAACAGACTCAGCATCAACGAAATCGACGACGGCGGCAAAGCGATCGGTACCGACGGACGCGCCGATGCTCAACTACATTTTCGATGCGCACAGCACGCTGAACAAGCACCAGCATCATCACGATCATCGGTGGGGCCCCCATTTCGAGGGGGAGAGCAAGAACATGACGGTTCAGGCCGGTGGCAGGGCCATGCTCGACTGCAGAATATCCTTGTTGCAAGACAAAACCGTAAGTTGTCTCCTCGGTCTCCCGCTTTCCCCACACTTTTCGCGCTCGCCCCCGCCGAACGATTTACTCCTCGCGGGGGCTATTAGGGAGACGATAACTCACGATTAATCCTGAATCGTACAACTTCGTTACTTCCAACGATTTATTTAAATTAATCCCTTCCTTGCCGCGACAGAGCTCACTGGAAAGTGGCACATCTGTCACGGTTTATGCTTTACACTTTTTGTAAGGTGCAGGATTGTAACTTGCTCAAAGGGTTATTCATAGCAACAAGTAGCTATTTGCAACATCAAACTTACTACTCAGCTTACTTATAATCATATAAAATTGGAAAAAAAAGTTCAATGTGGGTTAATCCGTTGTTGCTCTCAATGCCTTATATATAAAGTAGATAGTTTATACGTTTGCGTGTTTGTCTGTCGCCTAAAAACATTCAACCGGTAAACTCTGGGATCACGAAACGTGCCTCAGCTCATTATGCCTGGCTGATCAATGAATATGACTATTTTCGCACAAAAAAACTAAAAAGAAAAAATGATTTTTATCAAATCTGAGGCTAAAGTCTAAAGGGAAGCCGAGTAGTAAAGCTACTGCTACTATAAAGATAAACAGATTTTGGCGCATTTTAGGCTGAAGCAAAACTGTATAATTGTGCCACACTAGTACCTGGGAACAAGTTCCATTATTTTTCGCGCCTTAACGTAATTAGCAATAAATTTCAAAGGTAAAACGTTATTTTAGAATCACCATATCTCTTCGCTCGATATAATGTATTACGAAATTTTTACGACGCCTTCCGTCAAGCATCAATTCGCTGATAAAATCTCATACTTCGGGGGCTTAGGCAAGTGACGCGCGGCGGTTACGATCTTTTTAGATTTTGCTCGAGCTGCCTTGAAACGTCGACGTAACTCTGCAGAAACTCATCTAGCAGGCGCAGTTATATCCTGAAAGTGTTGCACTTGGTTGAACCCGGCTCGCGTTCACCTCAGCGTAATATTAGGCTATTAATGTCGTTGCTGTTGCTATCACTGCCAACGGCGGCATCGACTAATGCGATTATCCGCGCATGATATTTTCAGAGCACATAATTCGCTTAAAAACGACGTGCCTGTCTACACACGCGCTTTACACATCACCCTAAGATCCATGAAAAGGTATTAGCCTCTCAGCTATGAAGTGCAAAGTGTGAAATGCAAGGATCAGAGAATAGAAACGGACAGCAATTGTGAATAGAATATGTATGGTGCGCCGAGAGGATGGATTTCTGTTTAATACAAAGCCAATATTGAAACTGTACTCTTAAGCAGACAATTTCCCATACTATTCACAAATTCATCAACATTAATCGGAATGGAATGGGGTAAATTTATATGAAACTCCTTGCACCTCGTGAAGAAGAGTACTAGGAGCAATCGATCACGATCAGTAGCGATCACACGCGTCATTGATGGCCGTCCATACGCACCAATACCTAACCGAGATCTATTGGCTGGATAACAGTGCGTTACATATCCATGTCGAAGATGTACGATATCGTGTGTACTTAATGGGAATACTGGGAAATACTATCCAATTCCAGTTACGTGGATAAATTGCAGTTTCTGCACCCTCTATGCATCCCATCTCCATCAGACGATCGATTCCTCATTAATTCTCACTTAACGAACTACCATAGTCATGGAATTTATCCACGTTTCTATAAGTGATTAAAGATTCTGCTCCACTAGCAATAGACAAGCACTCCTCAACAATACTTCAGAGAAAACCCTTTCAGAACCGAATTTTGACTTGAACTTTGAACTGAACTTTGACTCGCAAAGAAACATTCCCGGGTTGGGAAAATTCCAATTTGTTTTTCTTCGAAAATTCACTCTGAAGGGGTGAAATCAGCCCTCAAAGTTATCACGTTTGTTCGTCTTTTTATGTAACCTTGCTACGGTATGAGATAGAAGGACAAATTAAATTATATTAAAATAGCTTTACAACGTAAACGCAGAATCTAGGAAAACCGGGCGTTTTATTCTACATATAATAGTGAGCTTGCCAATAAGACTTAAGCTACAGACCCGCGCTTACACGCAGAGACGTTCCGTGTTAGGACGAACGAGCTATCTACATCAGTCCCGTCCAACAACTGCTCCCAGGGGTGAAATTGCTTTCCTCCGCTTTGTCTCCGTTACGATGGTTATATGTAGTAGCTGTGGTTGATGCACCGTTACACGCGTGAGAAATACGTTGCCAGTGTAATTGGTATCCTGAAAATCTATTAACTCTTTTGTCTGTTAACGACAATGGTGGTTGAACTCGCGCAAAAGGCCCGAGCCGTGGATAAGATTGATGTACAGGAAGGGATCGGTGTCTGAACGAGCACTCGTAGGACTAGCAATTGAATAAAAGCCCCTTAGCAACGACTAAGAGGGATCCTGGTACAGATCCTTTAAGGGCTGAATCTCACCACGCCTGGCGATGAGATTCTAGTCTGCCAAGTAGTCTTATCAATGAATTTGCTAATAGACCTTCACTAGCTGTACCCTTTCATGGATTCCCTCAAGCTATGCCTGAAACTCGTTTATTCAGCAAGATTTTGCAAAATGCCCCTTCAGAGTTTTGTTCAAAACGAATTCCGGGCTTGGTTTGCTTTCAAAGCCAACATTCAGCGCCTCTGGGACAATACTGCCAAGGACTTTGAACTAAACCAGGTTTAGGATACAGGAAAAATTGCGTCGATAGTTTTGAGAATACTGATTTATGCAAGCTTGAAAGGAAGAATTAGTTTATTGTCTGGGAAAGTTCAGATGGCAATCAGGATTTCTTAAATGAGTTTAACACTGATTGACGTAACACAGCATTGCTTTGAAGACCGACAGACGTATATATACAAGGACGACCATCATAGATTTCTAGGATTGGCGAGCTGCTTTACGTTAATTAAGATCCTTTAGTACGACCTCCACTGCACAACCTGACCGCTCAAAGAAGCACGTCCAACTTGGGTATGTGAAATACATCAAAGACCGTTCAAAACTGCTAAAGTCAAATCTCTTGAACCATTCACGACCATCTCTATGATTTCTGAATTCTGAGGCCTCCGGTGATCGTTTTAGGAGAGGTAATATCACTTTACTTCTAGTAATGTTGCTTTACCTGTGTTCACTTTAACGCTTATAAATCTATGGAACACATAGAAGATCATTCAAGGACCTCTAAATCTATCTTAAACCTCCTAGCAAGGTATACTAAACAGATTACCTGTACGGTAATTCTAACGTACAACACATTTTTCTTCTGTCTTCCTTTGACCCCGAAAGTTACCAGTCACAAAATAAATACACACTAGGTTGCAGAAGTAACGATCGAAACTAATGCGACGAATTTGTCGGCAGGTGTCTTGGGTGCGAAGACAGGATAACGGCGAGAAGGTAATCCTGCTGACGGTGGGCCCGCTCACGTATGTAGGGGACCCGAGGTATACGGCGAAGTTCCAGTACCCAGACAACTGGCGTCTACAAATCGAGCCCGTGAACAGTAGCGACGAGGGCCAGTACCAGTGTCAAGTCAGCACTCATCCGACCAAGTATATTCACGTGAACCTGCACATCAACGGTGAGTAGCCGCAGCCACGCTGAGCAAGTTTCTTTTACGGGGGGCTGCCGTAAAAGTTAAACGATCGTCACACGTACACCTGAACCCGAATATTGCCGGCGTCATGGAATGTACATGCTATGTCGCCTTTTTCAGATAGGTCGCGCTGGGTCGCCCTTTTTCCCCTTCTTCGACTATATTGCCATCTAGATTACCGTTTATCTCTTTTATGCTCGACACGTTTGGTGTCGTCGCGAACCCAGCACGCCGGGTGCCATCATTTCTCTAAAGTAAGAACTCCGCTTTCCCGCTTTACTTTCAAAATTTTGTTTTACGGTCGGAATAAAGTAAATTATAAAAGAACCTACGCAGTGGTGTCCAGGCAGAGTTACGTGAAATAATGGAGGACAAAGGTGTTAAAAACTGTTCCCATTAGAAGTCGATCAATCATCGCCGTAAACGAGCTCTTATGAAAATTCTTCGCTGAAGTTTATTCGTGCAATTCGTCCACAGTTATTCTTAACGTTATACACATACCAACCCTCCCTCAACGTCGTCGCATGCTTGTTCGCCTCGAATCGCTCATTCATTTGCCAGTCTGTTCGTGCAGCCATCGATGCGATTCCATTTATTTTTGGCCGCATATTAATGACACCCAGCCGTCGACAATTCTCCTCGGGGGTTTCCCTGCCGAGGGAAACACTGGATCGGAGCTTCTGCTCCTTTCCTTTTTGCACTCCAGGAGGCGCTCAGTATCCCCGATGAAATACGCGGCGCGAGGCGGGGGGTAAAAACCGGCTGCGCTGTTCCCGTAAATGATAACACGATGCAGAGTAAATTGAGGGGGAATAAACGGTCGCTTCGCGACAGAATTACGTAGGGCACCAGAGTGGAGGGAACGTCCGGGTAAAAGGAAACGGTACGCGCGAAGCAATTTAAATAGTCGCGAGGGACTACGAGAGAATTGACTTGATCTCCACGGTAAAATTCTGGTTAGGCAAGCAATCGCCTTGGAGATGATTCATTTAAGATGGTGATCCGAATAGCACTTAAGCTTTCTGTAATTTCTGCTGCTTTCGCGACGGTGACAATTATTGGGGCCTCAAAATAGAAAACTTTTGTTAATTGTATCTACTTTAATAGAACAGTAGAGCCTCCCGCGTCCGAACACCCTAATATACGAACGTTCTACTATTCAAACGTTCTGACATCCGAACAAACTTATATATAATGTGTATTTTCCTCTGGTCGATCGAAACTTAATTCTGATCATAACGATCCAGGTTAGAGCAGTGTTTCTCAGACCTTTCCAGGCCCCCGCCTACGACAGCGCCCATTTTGAGAATATTTACAAAAACTGTCAAGCTCCTTGATCTGTAGGTATTTACAGAAATGAAGTTTAGTAGCAGAAACGTGATTTTTTATTATCCGAAAATTCCTTTATCCGAACACTTTTTCAAATACAGGAAGCTCTACTGCACTTCGAAAGATCGTGCACAAAAATTCTAATAAATTGCCGTGGCAAGAGTTGCTTCCAATTGTGGAAGGGAATGAAGTATATTTGTAAATTTTAAGAGTAATAATAATTGTGGTCGCATGTAGAAAATTGGAGGCGTTCTAGTCAGAAATGTCTATTATAAAAGGGTTGGAAGCCAGCAGTAGAGGCGAGAAAGAAATGAGGAATTCTGAGAGAGCGAGCTCTAGCAATCTGGAAAATAATATACTCGAGAGGAGAAACGGGATTTGTCACAACAGGGTGCTGGTCATTAGAGCTTATTTCCTGAAATCTAATTAAGGTACGTCAGAGTATACAGACGGAATAAAGTACAATTTCTGCATTTCTTACCCAGATCACAATAAATTAATGTCGCAACATAGAAACGGAATAGAATTTAACTATTATAAATCTGATAAATATACCGAAAAGGACATAGAATGACGAGCTTTGATAGTATAGTTAACTACTGCTCTTCAAAGTTAAATAGCTCATAATAATTAAAATCTTTGCATGAAATTATCATCAGTTACAGTTAGAGAAACAATATTGCAAACTCAGCGGGAATATTGAACGAATCGTTTTGTTGTTTATTCATGTCGCATTATATTCCGCCTCGCAGGACCAGTTACGGCAAACTTAAATAATTAAATTTGCCGGTACTATGGAGACCGCAGTTTCGAGAAAATTGAATTTTACTGCTGCAGTGCCAACAGAGGAATCCCAGAACCGAGGAGTTAATTCTAAGGAACTGCTGCGAACATCTTCGATTAGACCACCCATTCACTACCTCCCGAATCGATGTAACCCATTACTAACTTCTGAAACAAACTAACCGCTGCAGCCAGCTTTCGACTGAAATTCACCGGTGGCTTTGTGTTCTTTGCACTGACACTAAACAGTTTATGGGTCGAAGTAGCGATACGCATCGTTCCTCTGTCAAACACAATTCGTCGAATAATTGAAAATATGAACACGTCTACATACACCTGTAATATATGGCAGAATTTTAACCTTCGGTATCTAAACCATCTTTAATCAAATCTAAAGCAGCCTTGGGTAAAGCTGTCTAATAAATATAAAAAGAAAAGCTGGTAACAGGAAGTGTAACAACAGAATATATTTCCTAAGAAATTATACCTATAATTTAGACCCAGTTACACCTATAATTTGTCTACGTCCGAAAGTGAAGCAACAACATGGCTGTCACGCTGAGCTCGATGGCCCGAAGTGGAAGAGAGCTCGTTCGTCTCCCTGCGGGCGAACCTTTGAAATTCTTGCCTTGATGCAGATTAAAGGAAACAGGAGAAGCAGTGTTCACTCACCGGAGTAAGATTTCCTCTCGATGACGCTGAGGGAGTCGTTTAAATCGGACAACGAGGGCGGGGTGGGATCGGGAGGGGGGGGACGAATGCAGGGCTAGAACGGGAAACAAAGAGAAACGGGAAAGAAGCACTCACGTATTCAGCGTGAGATCGAGGAAATTGGCTATGTTCTTGGTACTTTTGCGAACTACGGCGACACGAGGCTCGCATTGGGAATCCGCCGGGGGATGACGGCGAAATGAAGCTACCACGACAGAAACGCGAAAGCGTGGAGAAAAGTTGATTTCGGTTGATTTGACACAGTGGCACAGCTCGGCGCGATCGAACGAGCCCGAGCTTGAGTTACTGAAATACACGTGTTGTTCAAGTATCGATTTGCCATTTTAATATTCAATGTTCCGTTCGACGGGCCAGAATCAGGATCAGAGGAGAATGAGAACACGTGCGCCCTTTTAATGCAAGGATTAATTAATAATTCCTTATTCAAACGGTTGCTTCAAAATCATCGGTTTTCTTTATCCGTTAATCAACGAAAAGTTTCAGTTCTTTAAATAACGTAGCAGTGTCAACTCTGAATAATATTCGACCGACACTTCCGCGTAAGTCTCGGTCAAATATTATTCAATCCCAAGGAGGGCACTCAATTATCTCTATATTTCATTTTCGTAACATCCCCATATCCGCCCCACGTCAAATGAGCGGAACATAGCGTACTATTAATAGTTCCCAAGTCGATGCAGGTCCCTATGGTGCAAATATTTTTCTCTCCACGAGTGTGAGCTGCGTCAAAGAATTTTTTACAAAGAGCTCGCTTCACGGATTCTTCTTTCCACGACGGGCCCGGAACACGTATTCAACCTCGGTTAAAAGGAGCACTCGAATGGTCAGCTGAGGGAAAAGTACCCTATTCTGCCAGGCCGTGTAGGATGGCACGAGAATTTCAACGTACATCAAAGGGAACAACGAAGAGCACTTGTCTTCAATCTGAACTTTCCATCGTTAATGTTCTCATAGGCTGTATGGGCAAGAGGATAGAGCATGGCCTCTTGATAGAAGAAAAATTTGCGTCGTATGTCAATTTACCAACGGGATCGCGATTGTTCGATTGGCCAAGGCTGGAAAGGAAATCGTGTCCCAATTAGGGGTGGGTTACTATTCGCTCGGATGGGAATGCTTATGAGTACCTCGAACTTCGAAGGCCAGTATTTTTCAAACCAATTTGAAACCAGGAAGATAATGATTTATGGATGAACTTCAGGAATCAATCTTTATATACAATACCTACCCTAGTAGCATTTCTGGTTGGCCCACGGTATCCCCAAGTTGGGAATTAGTTGGCCATCAAAATGCCAACACTAAATGCTGCTAGGGTAGTAAAACGCCCTGAAAAATTTTAGAGAAATTGATTCGGTAGTTTTTAAATTATTTAACTTTCAATTTAACCTGTATTCTTATAGCAATATTGAGAAATATAGCTACAAAATTAAGAGTGAAATAGCAGGGCAAAGTGGAATACCCCTTAAAAAACTTGAAGTGGAGTAACGTCTTTATTAAAGAAAATGCGTTACTATGTAGCACCCACTCAAGGTGGCATAAAATTTTCAACATAATAGGCAGAAGCTCGTTTAGAGTGCCCCATTTTAATTGATCGACGCAAATGTCATTGAAATCGATAGTGACCCGAGGAAATGTTTCAGAGGGACATTATGCAATGGACATACTATTTTTATCAGTGGCGTTTTTAAGAATATTTGACTGGTCATTGTAGTTTTACTACGAACAAGATTATTATACAAATTAATATCAAGACACAGGAAGAGGTTATCCTTAATTTCAATATCTCCCACACAAACTTCTCCAAATTCCATAGCTTCATCTCGAATTTAAACTCGATTCATACTACTTTAATTACAGTTCTCCTTTCCTGTTTCCATTTTCTCCTCATGTCTCCAATTACTATCAAACCACCCTGCCATTAAATTCAATACAGACCTTTCTACAGGCGAAGCTTTGAGAGATCCCTTTCCGCTTCACTCTTTTGACACTTGAGTCAGGAAAGCCGCAGGCGTTGGAACGCTGAAAAACAAGGCGCAGAGGTATCGGGGAGAAAGGAGCACGTAACGGGGCAAAATGGACCGGAATGTAAGTGAGGGAACAAGGATAAGGTGAACGGGAAGAACAAGAGGCGCTGTGTCAGTACATTCCGCGAGTGATCGGATAAATTGGGTTCGTTCCCGGGGTTTTTGCGGCGAGGATCGTTTAGGGGATAATTGAGGGCGAAGTGTTATAGTCGGAATGGATGGAAAGCAGAGAGGCGGCCGGTCGAAACGAAGACACCAGGAGAGCGGAAGGACTTCATTTTGCTGGCTGGAGAAAGAGCGTAGAATCGAGATACGTTGAGCCGTTCGGCGGAACATGAAGAGGGGGGTTGGGGGGCGGGAAGGGTGGAAAAGTGGTACTTAGAGGTAGACAGGAAAATGGACAGCGCGCTTGGAAAATGTAAAACTACGGGAAGAACTTCATAAATGAAAAAGGAAGGGGTGAAATAAGAAGCTCGGAGGTAATAAAGGGGGGGGGGGAAAGATGGCCACGGAAGGTGGTTTCTCCTTGTTGACGTAATTTCCGAGGGTAAAGACACGAGATGCGGGAAGCACAGCTATCGCTAGCCAGCCAGCGGAACGGCGTTTCGCCAGCGGGGGAAAACAATGCCTGGGACGAATGGAATCGCGTTTACGTTAATTCGCGGCTCGCACGACTTCCCCAGAGTCTCGGCGGGAGATCGCTTTTTCAGTTAACAAGATGTGCTACTTAACGTGGTAATAGTACTTTGTTCGTGCCTCGCAAGCACGCCTGTCTGTTTGAGGACACCCAGCAGCTCCAGCGCCGCAGTGTCGCCGAGTTTTGACTTTGATCTCCCGGCATTACTGATTCCGATGCAACTCGAAACTTTTGGAAATTGCACTCGGAGATGCGCGATACTTAAAACGCTCTCTGAACACCGCGACATTTCGACGTGAAACGCAGAGGGTCTCGGTGGTGGTGAATCCAGTTCACCATAATAATGGAAAATATTACAGCTGGTTTCCCACGAATTCTTTTCACAGTAAATTTCCCTCTTTAAAGGGCTTCAGTTAAGTTTAATTCTGGGAAAAAATATTCGTATTTATTTCTCTAGGAAATTCTTAGGGTCGTATTGATCCTAGAAAATTTAAAAAAAATTCCACTGCTTCGTACAGATATTAGAAGACTGCATATGAAATCTTTTGCAAACGGTTGATGTAGATTCTCCTCGATTTTAAGCACAAAATAATTTTGTCACTCCTGGTGGCTCACCAGATGAGAATCAGCTATCTTTCTCATCGGTTTTCAGTTCCGACCGCCTTCTCGACAGGGGATTACGTTTTAATCCCATATACCACCATCCGGCCGAGCTGGTGTAAAACGTTTAAGATCATAACCAGATCATTCCCGCGGCTAATTCTCGAGAATTATCGACTTTCCAGTGTATTTATCTTGAGCCGGGACAGTTTTGAGTCGTAAGAATTCGAACATTGTCCGCGAACCCGCACTGTTGGCGTCGCGTCGGACATTCGTCACCTTTTGTCGCCGGGACTGCAGCCTGACCCAGCTGCGCTCGTTTGCGAGCGTACTACTTAGACGGCGGGTTAACAAATAGTAGTTGGCCAGGATGGCGATCAAGTTCTCACGGAACTTAGCGAACGCCGCGCGGTTATAAATTAATTCCGGGGGGACGTTTCCAGCCACGGGGAGCAAACAGATGCCGTCGACTGGACGTATCACCGCTAGGAAAAACAGAGGCGGAATAGTTGGCGCTTCGTTACATTGTTTTCCTAAGGTATACACGGTGAATTTAAATTTGTAGCCGCGGCATGAACCGACCGTCGTGCATACGTGTATGCGGATGGTCATAAAACAGTGGACACTTTCATAAATGCTATAAATTAGCCTCGCTGAACATAAAGCTTCCCAATGCTCCCAGTTAGCTAATGGTAGGAGCTCGCTGCTAATGAAAATACTGCACCCCGTTCTATAACTGTTTGCATAATATGCGCGCACCGTTTTTAGAAGTAATTGTAAGCAAGTAATCGCGCGGGTAGTTTGAACGTGCGTGTACACGCGTAATCGTAAAAATAAAGTCTGTGGTGAAACTAGAATTGGGAAAAAAAATTTCAACGTTAGAAAGGACTATTAGGCATTTTTCTACACAAATATTCCCCAAATAGTTTATGTTAGACAGGAACGCGTTTCATTTAATATCCTATTGCAGCATTTCCGTGTACGTAGAACGTTTATAAAATATATTTAGTACGTATTACGTGTAATTTTAATATTACAGAAGGGAAATAATTCGTATAAATGGAAACAGATCTCAAAGATCTAATATTGTATTATTTTTATCAATAGAATAAGAATACTTGACAAAATTTAAAGCGTCCTCCTTTTTAAATGTTGATTGCAATTGCACTGAATCAGAATTTAGTTTTTATGAAGAAATTTATATCGGTAAATAACTCGAGATGGGTAATTAAAGGATCACCATGTCGACTTTGCCACCTGAAGTTACAGACTTCAAATTATTTTTACGATTCATAAAAACAGTGTACTTACGTCCCGTATCACAAGTTACCAGGATCTAAAGAACCAGATGACCCCCAAAGGTGTAAGAATTACGACAGGAAGGAACGAGCAGATTCAGTACAAAATCGGTAAACATTGTACGTCCATGAATCAGTATCGACGTATTTAGACCGCCTGCGGGGCTTGGCCAAGGATTTCGTGGGATAATCTCGACGAAACCAGAACCGTATACCTACCATCGTCGAAGAACGAAATGCGCAGTAAAAATCAACCAGAGACGAGCATTGTTACCACACGGTAGTAGTAATAGTAGTAATAGTATGTGGTAGCGAATGTTACATTACAGAAAGATGGGGACGTTCGACGAACGATTAAATGCAGTATAGAAGTGCACTACTCAATCTGAGGTACACGAATTTCGGGGCGAGATAAAGTCGCGGTGACTTCGATATGCAACGACCTATCTTTTCTTGACTTCCACTTGTCGCCTGTCTTCCGAAATCCCTTTCCCTTCTATGCATTTTTCCCAGATTCTTTTGCGGTTGGTAACATGTATTTCGTGGGCGAACTTGCCAAGTGTCGGTCTAAGAATGAGATATTTCGTGGATGTCAGGAATTGAGGGTGAAATATCGTTTCAGCGTTGAAATTCAGGATTACGGATGTTCTGCATCGGGGAAATTTCTAAGAGTGGAACGCCTAGTCACTGGCTTTATTTTACGGTGATTTCTGTAAAAAGATTGTTACGAATGGAGATTGTTCCAAAGATATAGAAATATTGAAAGAGGAAAGGAACGTTCCTTCGTGCTTTGTTAAATCTATCTCAAGTTCCATCTGGAATTTTGCTGTATTATTTAGAATGGACTGCCAAATTTACTTTGTTTAAAGAATTGCCTTGTGTACCACGCTTTGTAACATTTTTTCATTAGGAAGGAGAAACTTTTGTGGGACATACTTTAGATTCGGCATGAATTCGGACGCTTCTTCAAATTAATTAATAAACCTCTCACATTTTTAATTTTACATACATAGACCACCATACTTATTAATTTTTCTCAAATTATTCTTCTTTTGGTGTGATAATTGGAGTCATTCTTGGATCTTTCGCTATGAAATATAATATGTCTGTTTTGTTTCAGACTAAATAAGTTGTATCACTATGTCATCAGACAAACTTGGAAATAAGACCTTTTGTATGAAACATGTATTTTCACATCAATTTTTCAAAAAGGAGTTAAATTTAATCTTGTAGTGTACTGTGCCACTGGAGGGTGTAATTTAACATTATTAAGGCGATGCTATCAAAATTTGCTTCAAGGTAAAAAATGGAAGTATGACCTTTTGAAAAATCACTCTTCAAATGTTAAGTATTTATTATTTATAATAATAGAAGATATCATTATTTGAATAATACCATTATTCCGATACCCCTTCATATTTCTAACAGGAACGCAATGAATCCTTCCCAATGATGTGAACAGACCATAAAATCTGAGTCACTAATTTTTAAAAATTTTATAACACTTTCCGCATTTAGTACATACTACAAACAACAGAGACAAGCACTTACAGTCCACAATAATGTGATCTAATTTTAACACTTCATCTAGGTATCTGTATAAACGTTTTCACCGTTTCCACTGTCATGTCCCCTTCTTCAGGGTCTTACATTTCATCCCTGGGTCTCAACGAGCCGTCTATAAATATGTAGTACCCGGGTCGGCGATAAAACCAATAAAAGCGTGCACTACCGTGATTTATCGTATTATTCGGCATTATTAAACGATGCCATTTGTATTCGTCTTGCAGTCCGCAGCTCGTACGCGCGGAAAATCGAGAAACCCTTGGAAAATGTACCGACCTGGAAACGTTCCTCCTCCCAGCCACGCCACACGGGATTTCATTCTGCATTTCTACGTTCCTGGATCGCGGATGTTGCGTGATAAACCTCGCGTCTGAAATGGCGCGGAGCGCGTCAGATAAAAGATCTCGTCCAAATCGCGTGCCGCTCGTTAGGGCGCATTTGCGCGTGAACAGCGCGCTGTCAATAGTTATTGGCACCGTGAGATATTAGAAGTAGGAGGCCTCTGCGTAATCTCATTTCGCCGCCATATCTAGGTCGAACGGAGCCGCGACAAAGAGATTACTTTTCTACGGAATCTGCTGAATTAGCTGCATTATTTATCAGGCTCTATGTGTCGGGAGAATTAATGAAGCTTTATTCCACTATACAAGGTGCGGGCTAATTTGGCATCATGAATTACTCTTACGTAATATCGCATTGCACGGTCACGCGCATATCCGCGCTACGTTTCGATATATCACGGCGAAGCTCCAATACGATTTTATATTTCAGGCGAATGCAAATTCGCTGTTTTATGGCCACCCGTTCGCACATGCAGATTAGTGTTCTTGCCGGGGAAACATCGCATTTTCAATGTTTGGAAGAGAGACCATGCTTGTACTGTAATTTCAATTGTTCCTCGTTTATAATTCCGAATTGGAGGGCTCGAGGAACTCGATACAGTGGCGCCTGAATACGAAAAATTCTGTAGTATGGGATTAGGAACAGGGCCGAGAATTCTGTGGAATGTGTGGAGTATTCCACACTTCAGATTTTCCTGTGCGCGGAATTGCACATTCAGGAATTTTGAAGGCAGTTCACAATTTCTTATTTTTTATTTGTACCGTTTTTTAGGCTGTTGAAATTTGATGTTTTAATTTGTACTCCCCTTTAACTTCACACTTGGGGAAAATTTTATTCGCCGACCCTGATCAGAAACTCCCCATAAGAGGGAGCCCGGAATGAGCGACTTCGGAGGGTCGGTGTTGGTGGAGTTGGTTAGGCGGCTGGCTTCTACGCAGGGGATCCGCAAGATCGTGGGTTCGAGTCCCATCGCCCGGGGCCCCTTTCCCGTGGCTTCCGAGCACGTAGGAAGTACAAACCCTTAGGTATTCTTACAATAGTGACTGTCTCTGGGATTCGTTAGAGCTAATAGAGTTCTCTTCAGACGTGCAAAACTCTCAAAGACTCGTTCAGTGATTTCTGACTCAGGAGACACGTACAAAGCGACCTTGAACTCATTGAGTCTAATATATAAATCGCCTGGGAGCCTCAGTAACCCTAGTTCAGTACAACTTCCAGGACTTCTACAGCTCCCTAGAATTCCCTAGACCTTGAAGAGTCTCCATCATTCTTGGGACTTGCAGGGACTGCAGACTGGCAGAAAATTCTAACTCCCTTGCATCCAGGATTAAAGTCTCTGGCCTCTAGATTGCAGCACCATCTTATTGGATTCGCATAAATCTGCGAACTCGATCAGAGAGCTGCAAACAGTTTCACGAGTCTGCAAATTCCGGACATGTATGTATGCAGCGTCCAGAAATCCCAACATTAGATTTAAGGATTCTTTTTCATTCATATGTTTGTGCCTGTATGGTATGCACGCATTATATGCCGCAGTATTGTTCATCCCTTTTGAGACGTCACAGGAGCTGCAGATTTATAATTGGGCAGAGTTCGCAGAAAAACAAACTGACGCTGCTTTAGGAAAATTGACACAGTTTCAATAAAATTGTTTCATTGCCAATTAAACGGGAGAAGTGCACGAGACCGTATCTCGATCATTTTAACAACGCGGAACCTGATCGAAACATGTCAGACATAATGCGATTAACTGTAAGATCTCCAATCCCCTTGCTGATTTAATCAGCTTAAGTGACAGGGGCAGTGAGTTTTCGCAAATACGACTGCAATATTTAACTACCCGCAAGGGGATTCCGTGCGATATTTACGGTGACTCTGTCTCGGGTTTAATTTTGAATGGATTATTTCTTGCGACACAAGAAAAGCTCTGAATTCTAATATTAGTTTATTAAAATTGTATAGCGTGAGTGATGAGGAGCAGAACTCTGTCGGAGCTACGTGCAGGGTATTCAGAGTACTACCTAATAATCTGCTTCGTCGTTCGATTTCCGGGACACTTGGGGCATTATAATAAAAAAGTTATTAACAAAACTTTATCTGTTTTAAACGGAGAACGCAACGCAGTGATGAAGACAGTGAAGTTCTCGAGTTTTTTAAATTCGATATTTTTACCATTATATTGTGGGGGACATTAGCAATAACACAAATTCATGTATATGCATAAAAGTAAATTTAGTATTATAGTAAAAATATCGTATGGTTCGAGTTAAAAGTCGTTTATTGAAAGGAGGGAATTTTCCTCATTTTCTTTACAGCAATTTGTTCTTCGTTTATCAAGTTGTTTCAATATTGTGAAAACATGGGAAGAAGTTATAGAATAAATTCTCTTCACGCAAGGCTTCGTTTTCAAGAAAAATAACTTGAAAGTTTCATCGAGTGCACGTGCATTTACTTCAACTTGACTTGTCTCGCTACGGACAAGTAGTCTTCTACCCTGCTAGTATAAACACAAGGTTATAAAATGAAAGTATTTGTGCAAATTAGATCATTTTTTGAGCACTTATTCTTTTTATTTCACCAAAAATATCGTTGAAAATTTGGACTTCGCTATTGAGAACTTATAGTTAGTAGACATACCTAGTCAAATTTCAGCTATTATAATCCTATTGTAATCTTCTCCATTAATTGAGCAAGATTCAGACTATGCGTAGTAGTATAAATTAGAAACTTTGCATGAGTTCACGTAATGCGACGTCAGGGCGTATGAAATACAAGCTTCAGTAGAAATCTACCTGTCCCTAACCAGACAAACCGAGCCAAGCTAAATGCAGACATACTCGTTGAAACTTCAAAATCATTTTTCTCAAAACCAAAGCCTCACAATGTTTACAAGAAAAATTATCGTGTCCTCGCTGGTGCAACGGAAATACTTCCAAAAGACGAATTTGAACACTTAGCAAAGACATAATATTTTTCTCTTCCTTTTTAATCAAATTACATGCAGTCTTCTTTATCAAAGTCACCATCAAGTTCAAACCATATACCGTCACATAACTTCGAACCTAGTAATATAAAATATAATTACTCTGCATAACCAACAAACCCCTTTCCTTACTGCACAAAGGGTGGCCCAAGTAACCTAGAACATCTAATATTTTAAGGACTACTGAATCAATTTTAATCATCCTCTCTTTGATGGATTCTATAGGTTCCCTGAAAACAGGAACTACAGCATATGATGATGGATAACACACAGACTCAGGGCCTTCTCTCTGGAAATTCTTTAGGAGAAATATATGAGTGTGAATGGGACTTTATTAAGGCTTCGAACTTGAAGCACTCGTAACTTTTGGCAAGCCACTTGCAAAGAAAAGTGTTTCAAATAGAAGTTGCTTGCTTTCTCGTGTAGATTACGAAAATGATTGTATTTATTTTAACCCCGTACAGAATGATTAAACTTGATCCAGTATTTCCAAAGATATTAGCTGTTCAAGGTCACGTGGGTCACCCTATATAAGAGAACGACTTACTTCAATCCTGAAGCTTGAAGTACAACAAGGGTCGCGCTGCATCTGATGTCTCAATGAAATTTCAGCGCCGTCCGTCCAGATAGTGGACGCCCTGGGTGATCCCCTGAGGGACAAGTACTATGAGGCCGACAGCACCATCGAGTTATTGTGCGTCGTGCGTCACATAGCGATGCAAGTGCAGTACAGCGTCGTCCAGTGGCTCCACGGCAACCGAGTTCTCAACTATGACACGACGAGGGGTGGTATCAGGTGACCGAAACGCTTAAACGTTACTAACTTTCTTTCTGTAAGTAATAACAACTATGTACTCCTGACGCTGTGCCAAACTCCCGGAACTTCTCGCGTTTCCCAAGCGAGGCCTTAAAGAAGGATCTTGAGAATTCACATTCCCACTTTCCTGCGTGACATCTATCTCAATAATGGCTGAAATCTGGGAAATATAATATATCGACTAGCATCTATTGTTAAAATCTCAAGATCCTGAGATAAGAGACAATTCTTGACAATTGTTTCTAAAAGAATTGATTTATGCATTCAAAATTAAATCGCCACGCAGTATACTACGAAAGCCTACGACAGAAGGGAACAAGTGGACCGCGCTCTCGAATTTGAAGTCGATTCCTCATGCAATTAGAACTGCTTCGAACATTCTGGTACTTTCAAATATGGCGGAAGACAGAATACCAGGGAAGATCGAGTTACGGGTAATTTCCATGCAAATTTTGGGGAAAAATGAATTCAGACGTTGCGTTTGGGCGGATATTAAAGAACTGCAAAGTTTTACGATGGTTCGGCGTCCAGGATCGTGCGGTCCCCGAAACGATCGCGGGCCAAACATACTTTCCTCGGCGCAGATATTGAAGCGGGGCCAATTTTATGCTTCCTCGTGCGTCGCCGACTAAATGGAATGTAGGAGAATTCATTATCCAAGTTTCGCGTAATTTAAATCGCTCGCCATTTATTCCAGCCCCGTCCACTGTTGTAGCCAGTAGGACGCGTCCGCGCATCGAAGGCAAAGTCCGCCCAGTTTATAAATTTAAATTAGGAATGTAATTCGGAAAGCAGCAGCCACGAAGAACCCGGGAGAAGGAGAACAATGATACACGCCAGATGAAGGTGAAATATTCGTCTCATCACGAACTTATTTCGTGGACCGCGCTAAAGTTTCGCGAATACATTACTGTTCATGAATTTTCAAATTTCTCAACTGATTCTTTATTTTCTTTGGTTCACGATCTTCCGCTGTTTTATGCGTAGTCGAAAAAGTGTTAAGGTAATTCCGTAGAACAGCGTACATGCACAAGAAGATAAATAGTTTCTATTGATATATAAAAAAAATAATAATTAGACACGAAAGTAGGTATATATATTTTTCGTAACTAAAGCTGAAGCAGCTAGGAAAAACCTGGGAAAGCAGTTTCTATAGTAAACACTGTAGCATGTATTTAAAGTCCTGCTGGATTTGAAGCTCATGATGTAATTTAGCTTTTAGAGAACCTAGGGGTGCAATAAATCTCGCACTTACATCCCCAACGTTCCCCTATTTTATCTTTCGCCTTAAACACTCTGGAGCTCTAAAACCACTATGATCATCTAAATGTGAGTTTCCCCTTGAATTTCCCCTAGTTCAGTACCCCTCCAGATTCTCCTTAACACTTTGGGTGGAGCCAGACATCAAGAAATGTTCCTTCAAATCAGTCATACCTCCTCAAGCGATCACTGTCACTAGGAAAATTTTAATTTCTGTATTATCTGCCAAATGGGTGGCCGAGGTTTTTCCAATGAAAATAAATCCAAATACGAGCTTATTCGAGCTGTTTTTAATAATACTTCAGAATTCCATAGACCAGTTATACATTTTATACGAGTTATACTCATTGTCCTCAGGAAAATCTCGCCCAATCATTGATAATACTTGCACAAAGATCTACTAGAGAATATAGAAATTACAATTTCCATTACTAGATGACTGCTGCGCGTGCAAAGGGTCGCTGAGGCAGCGAAGTACAAAACGAGTTTCTATCTTATTGTTGGTTTATCTTCAAAGTAAACATCCAAGGACTCTCGGACAATACCTTCGATGCTTCCCAGAAAATGCCAACGTGAAAGCACGTCGGAGCACAGGATGAAAATCCCGCCGTCGCTGAAAGTGCCAGCTCAAAATTATCGCCCACGAAAACCACCCTGGGGGTAGATAACTCCATAACTCACCGCATCCCTTAAAAAAAACCTGAAAATCCTCTCAAGCCCTCTTCCAAGTAGATACCGGGCTCCACTCGTGCAAGCATATATTCATTGCACTATATCTCGCTGGTAAGTCGAAATCAACTCCGCGCGATGGCTTCGATTGCAGCCTAAAGTTCCCTGTTTCGGAATGAAGCAGTTCATACTCGTCTGTGCCAGTCTCAGGACACTGAAACAAAGAGGCCATTCACACTGCCGGCACTGCCGCGGAACCCTATTTACGCGCGTGGTCCTCAAAACCAGCGTTCGCGCAACTCGCTGCTCCGCGGCCGATCGGTGCGCCGTCGTAACTCGCGATACCTAAATCATGCACGATAGCCTGGTTGAACGCGAGACAACCGCCAGCGCTGAGGATGGCGCGCCGTCGCAAACGGGATCGAGATACGCTCGTTACGCCGAAGTTATAATCCAATGTCAACAATTCGGGCTGCCTTTCCGCCTGATCCCCAGCCACGTTGATTCGCGTCGTGTAAACTCCGACAGGCTTGAAAATGCGTGCCGTGCAGGGGAGCCTGATCGCGGAGGCAACGGGGAACGCCGCGGTGCGACACGGGACGCGAGGAGGAGGGTCTAGTCGCGAAAGCGCTGTCGACGGGCTGGCTCGACTGCTCGCCTGGAGGAAAGTTAGACGGCGGTAAATGAAATTAGTTTGCCTTGTGCGCGGCGCGCATACCGGCGCGGGTACACGTAAAGGCCTCTCGTTTCCGGAGCATCCTCACCCCCGCCACCCCCCAGCGACCACTTCACCCCTGCCGACGACCACGTGGCCCGTGGAAACCGCAGACCGTAAACACGTCGCCGCAGGAAGCGCCGTTTTGTCGCTCGTTATTTTTCTACGCGATATAACCGTCCGCCTACGGGGGACGACCGCTCGGCGGAACGTACGGCGGCGAGTTATTGTCGGCGCGATTACTTGGCGGTGACTTTTAATTAAGCCGGCTGAATGTTCGACGACCGGAACGGATATTGGCGTTCCGCGTGTCGCCGTGGAGAGGGACGCGTTGGTCGGCGCGGAACCAGGCGAAGAGGAAGGCTGGAGTGTTCTTTGTCGTTGTCTGGGGCAGGATGTACTTACGCTGCTCAAAACGATTAGAGGATCGCTACAGAGCGCAGCTGATTCTCGGACATCGGCTCTGCCGCGTTAATTCGAAGGGGCGTATCTGGTGGAAAGTTTGCTGTGCTATGCCATCGGCATGCTATATGAATTGGATTAGGTTAAATATTAAATCTGGATAAAAAGGTAGGTATCTAAATATTTGAGACACCCCCGTAAAATATTTCATAAGCTCCAAAGGAAACTTTGGTAAATACGCCCAAAATCAGGCGTCGATTTCAAGTACGTCCGAATTATAAATTGTTATATCTTCAGTTTTAATACAGATATGACTTTCTTATTTAATATACATAGAGGGAAACTATTTTGCTGCTACCTGGCAACAATAACTCAATTTAAGCGAAGGTTACAGATGCGCTCTTTCGAATTAACACGGCAGAGCTGTGCTCATACAGTGAAAGAGACGTTCCCACTTGAGGCGAATTTACACGGTTCACTTAGGTTGGACGAGATTTTATTGTTTTTATATTTTCGTAACTTTCTGAGTGCTTAAAACGAGTTTCTGAATTACCATTGTTCTTTTCTTTTTATTTCATTTTATTTGTAGTTATTAGGATTATGTAATTGTTAGTAGGTATTATGTTCTTATGGTTAGGCTTATTAACAGTTCCTACTCCTCTTCACTCTTATCTTAATTTCTGTATACATATTATATCTTCCACTTAATGAGTACTAAAGTTGTAATAATATTAATAATTGTATTGGAATTTTAAGAATTGTGTTGTTTTGTGTAAATTGAAATGTAATAGGGTGCAGGTGAAATTAGGATGGTTCCTCCGAATTTTAACATAATGGTGACTCGGGTAGTACCTATAATTTGTTTAGAAAGGTTTACCTGACGCGAGAATGCTAAAAGAGCTGTTGAGAAGGTATTCACAGAATTATAACAAAAAATTTTACGCCACCGTAGCTCACTGTAATCCTTTTATACTTTGGTGGAGAAATTGTACAAATAATGGATTATTCAGTTGCTTTTATCCTGACAATAGTACATAAACACAAATTTGTACGATATTGCTGCGTCAGACAATTCCAATTTAATTAATATCTCATTCTAAAAAAATATGAAACGTGGTTTTTAGTGCTCTAGACTAACGGGCCCTCTTAATTAATTGACATTAATTAACACATCGCGGCAGTGAAAAAATTAGAATTTTCATTCATAATTCTGCTCCGTGAAAGTGCTCCACCGTAACGGTAATTTGTGGCTTGAATTTCCACGACTGCCACACCCACAGATAGGATCTCAGATAAATTAAATTAAACCGTCAAGCTGCATTTTGCTACATGCAATATTTTCCGCTGAAGTTACCATTCTTGATGGAGATGAGATTCGGAGTACCTGAAGAATAAAAACTCGTTTCGTTGTATCGACTTTCCTTCGCCTTCAAGCAACGCTCCGCAAAGGATCAATCTTAATTCGTCAGCGTGCTGGATTTAATTTGACTTAATCTTTCTGTAAAAAGGAACGTATTACTTTCGTGAACATATCAATTAATTTCTCCCGCATTCCGTTCGTCGTTGGAGAATCGTGATCCATCATCCGACCGCCAACCACTTACTGTTAATTAGGTACATAAATAAAATTATTGATAAACCAATTTGTTTCTCTAAGTTTACAACGACTGCTTAAGCGTAATTTCAGCTAGCACGAATACCTTGCAGTTGAAACGAATCACATCCAGAGTTGTAAGATTTAACTTCCCCTGAAAGTAATTGAAAAAATTCCACCTACCCGTTTAATTAAAATTAATATTTGCATTAAAATACCATCCTTATATTTGCACCGAAATACCGTCATAATTAAAAAAATGTAAATCCTCGATGACTCGATGTCATCCGAATTTAGGAATTTTCGAACACGGTTCCCTTGAAATTTCTACATACATATTACGAAACTATAGTGTCCGTTTCATGTACATATCATGCTTGACACAAATTTAATTTATTTAAAGCACTTAGACGTTTCCTTGACTTTTCCAATGTTGCATTGTCCGTTTAAATTTATTTCATGACATTGTTGTATAATTTCAGAACGTGTAATTGGCTTTCTATATACTGGAAGCACTTCCCTCTTAGAAGTAATGAAACTTCTTAATTTGAAGGGGGATGCTTGAAGACAACGAAATATTCACGAAGCATTTCCAACTTTAATATAAACCGTACAGACAGACACCTCGTGAAACACAATTTTAACTTGCGCGGGAATTATTTCAATCGATACGTTTCTTGGAAAATATGGGAATAGAGATAATAGCTGCCACGATGAAATTAGTCCTGCACAGGGACGCGTGAACAGCGCGGGGCTTCAATCCCGTTTATTATGCACTCGTCGGCTACGGGGGTGATTTTTCGTGGCATTAAAATTACAGAGGTGCGTCGTGGACAAATCTACGCTCCTCTGTAACGCTAATTCCATTACTTAGGCGAGTATGCGTTCCGTTCCTCTGCCAGTGACGCAATTAGTAGACGCGGGGAAGCGGGGAGGTTCAAACGAAAGCAAACAGCAGAGGGTGAAAAATGTACCGGCTGCCGGTTCATTAACTAAAAGAAACCAGGCGAAAATCGAGGTTTCTTAACGCCGTGGATCAACGAGCAATCATCCTCGAAGCTGCAGCCGAGCCAAGATAACGAACGTACAAATTGCAGTAGTGGAAACTTTTTCAATTAAAGGCCACCCCCTGCCCTCTGTCATGGGCAGAGTTAACTGAAACAGGTGTTATGGCGTTTACCGTAAAGTTTAAATAAAATTTCCTATTACGTTCCTTGAAAAAATATATGATAGACGTTGTTTGTGTAGAGTGTAGAGCCAAGTGTACAGGACAAGTTGTATATTACGGATGAACCATCGTTACACTTTTGGAAAAAATACGCTCATACATAGGAAAATTCTTCTTAAGGGGAGGTTTCGCTCTGGAGAAAGAAAACTATCGCAGATAATTTAACTAGAATTTTGCATTGTATTAAGAATGTCTTAAACTATAGAAATATCTTTTTTGTAATTAATCATTGCAAATGACACTGTGGATTCGTTGAAGTGGAGGCGTGAAACAATTCATCCAAAACGGTGTAATTATATTTACAACCATTCGTTTCTTCAAACTTGTACGCCGCCAACAATTTGTTTCTTCGGTTGCCCCAGGGGGAAATTGAGAGTTGGGTATGAATATCTAATGGGTCCTCTCTTGCTGGAACCGTACACGGGGATTTATTAAAACCTGGGAGCAATGGGGGATGAAAGAGGGATCAAAGGCCGCGCGTCGCGCCACGCGGTAAGGAGAAACAGCAAAGGGAATAAATCCCCCCCGTGATATAATCCCGACAATTAATAACAATAAAAAAAAAGGACAGATAGACGAAAAGGCAGACGCGATTGAAGAGCAATCGTTATCCCTGAGCGCACTCTCCTCGCTTTGCGCTTCTCCCCAGACGCTACGAAACGTAACTCGAGAATATTTCATAATCCTGCTCGCTTTTCGAAACCGGCAAAGCCTGGATCGTTGGAAGAGAAATGAAAACGAAACGAAATGTCCATTTCGCCGCGTGTGTCAGCTAAACCCGTGTCGTGTATTAGGCGTACAATGCAGAGGGATGGGGGCTGGAGCGGGAATAAAAATCCGTAGAGCAATCTCTCAAAGAATGGGGTCCACTTTTCGCGTATGCTCCCGGCCACTATCCCCAAAAAGGAACGTTTGACGGGTGTGCCGTGGAAAATTGAAATTTCAACATCCTGTCTCGTATGCTCCAGCGTGAAAACGGACCTAATGGAAGAGGGGGCCAATTCGACTCTCAGTATAGCGAGGGTGGGACCAGGTGACAGCGGGAACTACACGTGTCATCTCACCACGATGCCTGATCAACCCGCTACGATTCACGTGCACGTGCTGAACGGTGAGAATGAACATTTTTCCGTCGATTCACGACGAGGTTACAGAGTCCAGAGATCCCGCGTTAAACCCGTAAAACAGCTTTGGCAAATATAATTACAGGCATTTAAGTAGCTTGCAGAGCTTCATTTTGTCCACGTTGCAGTGTCTCATTTAAATTTTCCAGCATGTCCACTGCGGGTAAAACATCGATTGACGTTTCATTTGTTATCTATTAATTATTGAAAATATTTTGGAAGAAAAATTACAAGTTTGTAATGTTTAGTTATAGTTTATAATCACGTAGTAATGGTAGATTGTGTTTAAGAACTCACATTCTACTGTATGTATACTGTAGTTGTATGAGTCGCACGTGATTATTATACTTCACCGCAATCTCGAAACTTTACGGATATTTTGGCAATTACGAAAACAAGAGACCGAAAGCGAACTCTCGCTTGTTGTGTCCAGATATTTCTATAGATGCGCCGCGTATCGAGCAGATTTAACCGAGTACATGCCGTAACTCGTGTTTCAGCAGCGTTTATGGCATCGTGCCGTGTCAGTTGAAACTTTCATTCTCGCTGCTTTATACTTTATACCGTTTCAACGATTTACTACACGTTACGGATTCTACTGTCCTTTTGCAACTATGAAAATATTGTTGATTGCATATAAATTATAATCGATATAATATTTCTTAATACACATTGGATTAGTAAGAAATTTAGGTATTGTGATTTGTTGATATTATTACATTTGTATTAGGGCTCTCACTATCCGGATATCCGGATACTCAGATCCGGATTTCGATTCGGATTTCGAGTTATAACGAGCAATTCGGATACTCGGACATCCGGATAGTAAGAGCCCTATTACCTACTAGGTAGGTACTAGGTATCCGGATTATCCGGAGTATCCGGATTGCTCGTTATAACTCGAAATCCGAATCGGATATCCGGATACTCAGATCCGAATATCCGGATAGTGAGAGCCCTAATTTGTATGATATTTGTGTTGCATTTGTTGCTGCACGGGGCAATAATTTATTGAAATGATAGATTAAGTCTTTTATATGTATTAAATCATTTATTTTGTTTCTCCGACTCGTACAGCATTCTTTTACTACAGAGGTCTACTTTGGAACAGAATTCAAACGAAATGTGTAACTTTCATAATACGGAGAAATTGAAAATTGAGACTTTGAAAGAATTAATATTTTATACATTTTAAGCCAGTCCTGTATGCTTTAATAATGTCGAACGTGATTTGAAGTAAAATGCTCGAATTAAACAGACGTTAATGATGGGGTTTTAAATGAAGATAAATAATTTAATATAACGCAAAAGTAATATGCTGCTGTTTGAATAATTGATTATATAAACAAACGACTGCAGAGATACTACACATCTATTATTTATATACTTTAGGTATAACAACTATTATGTGCATTACCAAAATCAAATTTTGGAAACATAATTGTATTTATATACATATCAATTGTCTTCCAGAGATAAAGCGTCAAAGGAACATTAACGTATTTTTAGTTTAGACGTTTACTACGATTTGCTTGCTGTAGATTATCACGCTTCCCTGATGCAAGCACAAATTAAACTTGGTCAAAGCTCCTGTGGTGTTGGCGTGTGAGTTGCTTCGTCAGAGAGCTTAATAAGTCCCATGGCTTCACGTCCACCGTACCAAGTGTCGGCACAACAGCACTTTAATTAAAACTTCCGAATTCTTTTATTTACCTCCATTTAATCGAAAGTTTCAAGCTGAGTTAATTTCCGCTAAACAGGCGAAACGATTTTTAAAATATGTCACATCAAATATAATTAGGAAACCACTAATGTAAGCAACGTCTGGTTATCTTCCTAAAGGCAACAAGAAGCTTCAGAAATATCGATTTCACTTCATAAGTGTAAAAATATTAATAAAGTCATTTGAATCTTCTGCAAATTATTCAAAATTATTGAAGGATTTCAGTTTAATTAATAAAATACTTTAAGATAAGGAAGCACATATCGGCCAATACTTTTCGGCAATGAGCCGATGAAATCTATTTAGAAGTTGCGACCAGAGTAATGTTAAGGGGTCACGAAAAGCGAGCACCTGCAATCTTTATAACGCTGTCAGAATGGGAGTCACGTGGCCACATTAAATATCATGTAATATTTATGCATAGTATGCTTAATTGCAGGTGTGCGTGACGAAAGAAGTAAGCGAAATATCAGGGAACGTGGCTGTGCCGAGGCTGCCATAAAATTATAACAATCTTATGTGCAATACACAGTGAAACTGATAAGATAAATGAAAGTTATCGCGACGAGTAAAATATTGCAACGTAAAAATAACGTCCGGTGCATGCATTATACTGAAATGTTTATTGGCGATCTAATAAACGGCGCGTTGAGTAATAAATATCGTCGTAGAAGCGAAAAAGGATTTGTTTGTAAAATTATTATTCTTCCAAATTATAAAAGTGAACATGTAATCTTATTACAGTTAATTCAACACTGGATAGTTGAAGAAACATATAGAAATGACAAAACTCCAGTTAAATTAATGCCTGGTTTCATATAAAAATATGTGGTTAAACTGAATCGAAAATATTCATGTTCTTGTTTATTTATTTTATTCTCAATCACACACTGCATAAGCAACAATTTCAGAAAATTGAAGATTGCTATTGGAAAGTTGTGCCTCGCCTTTCTTATCCTTCTTACCTCAAATGATTTTCACATACTTCAATCTTCATAAAATTATTTAACACGACAAATATTTAAAAAAAATATAAAAGCACAATATTCTGGATCAGAAGCAACATCATTCTCGCATTTTGCCACCTTGACATAACAAACGAAGTAAAATACATTACTAATTTTAAAAAAATTGCTTTTTTTTAAAATAAAAATTGCTAAAATAATACGCCCTAACGTATGAGCTAACAGCGTCACATGAATTGGCGTTATTCAGTAAATCCATCTCGGCCATAGGCGGCAATTTGTTCCATTTTTATCTGAACGGAGCATGTACTCGGAAAATATACACCAGACTCCCGCATACATAAATCGTGTACAGACGAGTTACGTTGGAAGTGAGCAGACGCCACCCAACACACGTCACTCGCACTCATCTAGCTTTTACAACAAAACCCCAAGCACCCTTGCGTAGTTTGCAGAACAGATATAGCGAATTCGTGAAATCCAACAGGCAGCGAAGGTGGTGGCGCACTCGACCATTAGGAGTCAAGAGCCCAGAGATGCATTCATCAAAGTTTTTGGACGGGATCTAGTAAATACTTGCATATCTTGGACAGACCAAGTTGGAGGCACGCCCTTTGAACCTGCGGCGCCCCCAATGTCCAAAAACACGACTGCCAGTAGACGTAGCAACCTGCTCGAGGCCCATTCAAGTAATCTTCAAAATAATACCCTTGAGGGTATGAGCCTAGTTATGCCGAGAGCTATTATATTGTGCTGTCAGAAACATAGAAATATTATAAAAATTCCAGGAACGTAATCGTCATACTTTGTCCTCTAAAACATATCCAAAAACCAAAGCAATCAGAGGCGAAGACCTGAAAATCTTATATATAACCTTGAGGGGTGGTTTCACCCTCTAAACACAAAAACGAGCCGTTATAAAAAACACGTACCTATATCTTATTGTTCGGTCCTCTAAAACATATCCAAAAACCATAGCAATCGGATGCGGACACCGAGGAACCTCTCCTTGTAAGAAGCACCAGAGACCCTAACAAGAATAACTAATAACTGACCAAGGACACATTTCACGCTTTGCACCCTCTACTCACAAACCCAAGTGGGGCTCAAGTTACTCGCTACATCTCTGCAAGGCACAATACCAATGCCCAAAAGCTACGTTGAATGCCTCCCAAGGTCGTTGAAGTCCAACACCCAAATGCTCCTCCATTCTCGACCCCTGCTGCTTTTAACTCTAAATTCCCCAAATCCCTTCCACCAACAATACCCTCGAAGGTATCAGTTTCTCAAGCTCTCAAGCACAGCCCAAAGTATCTCCCAATACCTGCCCCACAAATTACACATGGTCCTATCCGTTTCATCAGCTACCCTCGACCACTCAGCAGGGTGGTGCAGTCGAAAGCTCGCGGTGTTTGAGTGTACGTAACGGTGTTTCAGGAGAAAGCTTAGCCGAGCTGCATCACGGAGGCGCAGAGGGCGTCGGGATGAGCTGTGCGTGCAGATCGCTGCTCCTCCTTCTGTCCGTTCTCCACGGCCGGATACAACAGGTGCTCAGATGAAGGCCCGACGACGTTCACCGGCTCCCGGAAAGGCGCGAGACGGGCACGTCTCGACGCACCGCCACGACGTCGGACACAATCGTCGGCACAGCGTCGCGACACAACACGAACTTTTATATTATCGTTGAGAAGCGGGCGTAGCGGAGTATTCGCGCGAACAAGGGACGAGGGGGGAGGAGGAAAAAAACGGACGAACGAGAGGAGTTACGAGGGGAGATAGGCGAATGCGAAAAAGAGGGCTGGAAGCGTTGCCGCAAGGAAGGGGAGAGGTTGGCAGCACTGATCCAGCATTGTTCTTGGCCCCGATTGAAAGTGACTCTTTCCGCGTCGCTGCGCGACAGTGTTTCCGTTTTTACCGCTGATTCTTCCTGTCCGAGTCCGGGCTTGTAAAGCACGTCGACTTTTACACCTTTGTTCTTTCAGGTACTTTCACGGCGTCCTCTGTCCCGAGGGACGGGGCGCGAGCGCTTCGAGCTACAAACGGAAGCGGGTGAAATTAGCCGATCGTTTCGGGAGTATTAGTTTTAGGGAGGAAGGGTCCGCGGGTAATCCGGACAGTGCGATCGCCTGGACCAGGTCGTTTTGCGAATGAAAGATGGCGTTCGTTCTATAATGCCGTTGTGTTTGAATTCCGAACTGTTTTTCCTCGCGTACTATGTAAATACTCTCGAATAATAACGATTAACGTAGCAGAGCGAACTCGATTCGAAAGTTGAAACCACCAACGCGATAAATAGTCTTGCAGGGGAATATTCGACTGCGCGCGGACCACATGAGCGAGGCTCGAATTATCAGTATTATCTAGTTTTGTAAAGAGCCGTATTCAAGCGACGTCTGAAAGGAACCGGATGTCAATGGCAGCGACCGTTTGACGGAACAGTATCATTCCCATCGTCCACCGCGCGAATTCAATCGTCGGAAATGTGTACTCGCGCGTAGAGCACGCGGGCTCGAACCGATCGCTAGTGGGTTATCGCGAAAGTGACGGAGCGTGATGCGTGTGTCTGACTTATTACTGATCTTGTTCACTGAAACCGAGGGCTTGCTACTTAATTCGTAACATCGACTACTTGGGCCACGAATATATCAGACTTGTCCAGTGAAAGAAGACGGGAGAGAATGACATTTGCTACGCATATCTCACATGTACAAGGTGGCTCGTAATTTAGGGTATAATCGAAGTGGAAACGATTCAGTTTCAAAAGCAAACCGAATAAACGGAAATCAAGTCCGAAAGTTATAGAGAAGATGCTTCCTCTGTCGATTTATGAGGAGACTGTACGCACAGAATATTTTTTAAGAGTAAAAAAAATGGTACAGATTTATATTAATTATTCGAACCGTTAATAATTATGGTTTTGTTAGAAGTGATTCATATATTTAATGAAGGGTCATCGAAGTCATAAATTGTTGAAATGAAATATACACAGAAGCTACTATGTATATTGTTTTTTACCGTGTCAGTATCCATTCTTACGAACTGGAAATATTCGGTAAATATTCGAATCGTATTTTCTGGAGACACGAAGCTTCGACAAAAATAATATTATACCGAAACATCTCCTCGCCGATTGTATAGAAAATTACAAGCCACTTTGTGCACACCCTGCGCCGCTGCAATTTATAAAACACGATTACAAACAGAGCGATTTAGCTTTCGAAACTAACCGTGAACGGGACTGATTTGTATCCTTCCTTACTTGACGATACCACCTACAAAACATTTCTATTCGTTTGTTATTAATCCGCTGCCAAATAGTATACGATAGGCAAATGATTAACAGATTGAAATTCGAATGATAGCGTCGCTCAAGAAGAATATTCGTGAATCGTGGAGGAACTGTAAATTAATCAAAGTCACTGTTACGGATTAACGATCTAAACATTTGCGATGCGATTCCAAGGACTGTGCGCAAAGATATTAAAGAGAGACGAGTTATCAACTGCCAACCTGATCCCGTGCAGATCAATTAGCGAATCGCAGCAAAGTATTAAACGAAGCGGCGACACGAATGTCGCTTGTTTTACGTAAAGTCATCTTTCTTCCAACGTTCGTTGATTTATCATTCGGAAGATCAAAGACGATGACAGTTCGCGAGCACATGGATGCCTATGTCGAGGCAGATCGTACAGTAATACTTGAATTCGATATAAATTCAAAGTTTTCTCCAATGGCGAGGTTATGAAATATACGATATGCGTTTTACAAGATTTTGTTACCTTCACTTGTACCTTCACTTCTCATCACTTCCTCTCCTTCTTCCTTGAATCCATTGTAACGCAGGATGTATCAAAGGAGTGCTTGTGAAGATTTTCTAAAGCACTCTGCGTTCTCATATGCTTGCACATATCTTTTTATTTATATCTTATTATTTATTATTATTGTAATAATACTGTCTCCTAAAATATTATTACTTCTCTCTTTTACTATTTCAATTCCCGCACTCGATACATAGGGTAAAGGTACCAGTAGTTGACCATGTATCAGTACTTGACAACTTTTCAGAAAAGCGTGAAAAATAAGGTTTTTAGAAGTGCAACTATCTCTTTTCAACAGCGCGTCGCGGCTCCTAATGCCCACAGTTCGCCACTTCTAAAAACCTTATTTTTCACGTTCTTCTGAAAAGTTGTCAATTTCATTTTTAGAGAAAAAGCTCTTCAAGAAACTTCTTTCCGAGCAACTCACGATGGCATAGGTAAGTGGCACAGATGAAATTATTAGATGTGGTTATGAAAAGTTTAACATTAACGAAACGAAATAAACCTACGGTGCATTTGACATTTCTCATTCGGAATGACTTACTGAACACGCGGGAAATGTTCGTTGAATAGATCGCGGGGCACATTGTGTGCATTGTTACTTTTAATGAAGACTCTGGTTTACGAAAGCGAGAGAACTTTTGCACCGACCCAATACTTCGCGTTTTCGATCTTGCCTTCTCGTAGCACTTCGGTTGGCAGAACTCCCGGCGAGAGCGTGTCGGGTTGCAGGAATACGTCGCACTAAACTTGCTCGCACTCGAGACAAGATTGCCTCTTCCCCATCGGAAACGTCCACTTCTCCTGGCCGCCTGGACAAACTGGCCCCCGCAACGGATGAGTTCCACCGAAAACCAGGTAGCCGGAGATTGAAGTTCCAGGAGGACAGCATCCGCGCGCAAACTACCTCCGTGCCACCCTCCTCCTATACATAAGGGTGGGTCCACGGGAATGCACGGGAAGGTGCCCGTCGCCCCGACAGATTGGACACGGCTCCATCGATCCCTGTTGATTCCCCAGCAACTCTATTTATCCGTCGGCTGCCAAGAAACACTTTCGGGTCCAGATTTCTACCCGGCTGCTCCGTTTCTCTCCGCCCGTGCCTGCCGCTGCCAGAAGTAAATACCATGTGATTAAGAAGTTTGGATGACGTGCAACTTCATTCACTCCGCTTCTAACTCTCGAGTCCTCTACTCCTGCAGACGGTTTTATGTAATCTCGAGTGATTCCTCGCGCTCCTCCTCGCGTCAGACACTGCGAGGAGTCGTCCCCTCTGCGCGCGAGTAATCCTTAAATCTAAGCAGCCGGTGAACCACTTATGTGCCGTCTCAAACTCTTGTCGTTTACTCTTAGTCACTCCTCCATCGCTATGAGAGGAGTAGACACCTGTGTCGGGAGAGAATATGGGTGAATCGATTACTACTCGCAGGCTTTTATAACCATTATCAGACAAAAGTCGAAATCAGCAAGTTAGTCAAAAACCTCACCAAATCCATTTTTCTTAAAGCTTGATAACCGGTTCGTCAAATGGTAGCCATCAAAATTCCTCCCGCTTTTACGCCTACCCGGGGAGTCAGTCGGAAACCAATCATTGTCTGAACCGCAAGTCTTTGTTATTGGCGCTTTCTGATATTTGTTTTTCTTGCTATTATGTTTTCTATGGTTTAGATAAGGAAAAAAACATTTTGAACATGGAAGATGAAGGTATGTAGTTTATTTTGAAACACCATTTTATCAATTTGCAGCATATGCATATGTTTTCTATCTACAAATGTCTATATAAGGCCTAAACAGATTTATTATTTACCTAATTTTAGCAGATAAGAGTATTTTTGTCTGTATTATTTTTTACGTGAACCTTAAACCAATGTCTGTTAAATATCATATTAAAATCTCTCTCTCTCTCTCTCTCCCTCTCTCTCTCTCTTTCTCTCTCTCTACTTATTAGTAGATTTGTCGCTCGCGAAAGACGAACTTTAGTTGGATGACGTTTAGTGATTTCACAGCGAGAATAACCGCGGGCAACCGGAGATCTAACTAGTTCTCGGATGATCGCGTGCCTGTCGATCTTTTCCACCCTCCGTTGAGTTCCATGCACCGTAAAATCGATTGCGGACTGCTGCATGAACAGACAGGGGAGCTGATTAGACGGCCCCTTAAACTAATTCCACGAAGAAGCTTGCACGATTTAGGTCAGTTTCTTAACTCTTTCCCCGAGAAAAAGGTATCGAAGAATTCGAAATGAAAAGCCTCCACGGAATTAATTTCGTTTTGACAGTCACTGTCTATTACGACGCAACCCAAAAGAATTCACCACTGAATAAGATCGCGAGTAACAAAAGGGGTGATGCAGCAATTTTATTAATTTTTGAAACTGGAGTTTAAAAATGTGTCGAGCTAATCAGACTTTTAATTTTACTCAAATTGCTTAATCAATTGGCTTGATTAAACAACTAACGCTTTAATATTGTATCAACGTCATCTTGGCTCAAGTTTTTTCCCTCAATATTCTAAATAAAAATAAGAAATCAAGTGAGTGCGATTTAATATTTAGAAATCATTTCTGATGCAGAATTAAGAATTTCATGCTTCTGGCATTCTTTCCTTTTTTGTGATAAAAAGTTACACTACGGAGGTTTAACCAAGATTAAATCGGAGACCTACGGTATGTTTGGATAGATTCTGTCGCAGCTGCCTCACGGGTGCATATAAGGCTCCCCTAGCGAGCTGTATCGTGATCGCCTAGGATGCATAAAACGACGACGACAATTCTTATACAAAACACTCGCTTCTGCCAACGCGCACGCACACATAGCAATACGGAACGAAAGCAATACAAAATTTCTCTTATTCTATTGTGCCCTCAACAGACGCAGATACTCTTATTTTTGTCCCAGATATATCTCCGCGAGCAATTGGATCGTTTCTGCCACGCGGGACAAATTTTAAGCGAGTTAGAACTGGCGCAATTGAAAGAGAACTTGGACGATACACAATTTATAGAAACAATAGCTAAGAAACCAATAAAAGCGTTACGATTTATCTAGAGATCTGTACCATTGGTTTTTCATCAGCGTTTTCTTTCTTCTTATACTTCAACAACGGTAAAATTAAAAAAAGATTGCACAATTCAAAGATAATTGTATAACACCCTTTTTAATATTTTTTCCTTCTTTAAAACGGAGGTTCCTGAAAGAAAAATATATTTAATTTTACTGGCGATGCCCATTTCATTTGAAAACTCAGGAGGAAGTCCAAAACTTAATCAGTGTTGAGCGTGACTGAAAAAAATATTCAATATATTGTAGTAGAGTTGATTTAAGTTGATTGATGCTCTGCTTTGTGAATACGTGTCCTGTGGGCGCTTTAAATGAATACATATTTTGAAATTTTAAGTGAAAGGCGAAGCAAGCGAGTAATCTCCATGAGTGACACGTTTTGAAATCTTTATGAAAATACCAACGAGGGATGAAAACGGTGTCATAAATCTCCTGCATCGCTAAACCCATAAAGTCAAGTATTTAAATATTTCATAATAAATCTGGAAGGACAAATTGACCAATTCTATCCAGTAACTACATTTAATTAAAAATACTTAATTAAAGAAAATACCGTGTGTATGAAATAAGACAAATCATTTCCATGAGAGTGTGTAGCAGCCTTAAATGCAAATTCTCTGAATGTCTTTTTAATTGAGAGGTATTTTCTTGAAAAATAAGTAGGAATATTCTTTTTCAGAATTAAAATTAAGTTAAGATTCTTAACCTTTCGTGGTCACACCTTCTTATAATCGTAAAATGGTCACTACACCCCAGCGTCATTTTTGAGTTATGATTTTCATATTATTTATATTTAAAAATTTACAGAAATATTGGCAAATAAAAAAAATGATGCGATACACCCAGTGGTTAAGAAGGCAAATTTATAGCACCGTGTTAAATTAAAAGAAACCATGCAAAAAGAGAATTTAAATTTTTTTCTGCACCGAATTAAATCAAAATCGTGTAAAAAAATATGCGTGAAAGCAAAGTTAAGTATCAAGAAATAAACTTCCTCCACAGGTGATTAGAGATGCTTCCCATCTAAAAAAAGTCTTCAAAATCCCTTCTCAATGTACAGTTTCTCATCACTTCCACAAGCTCTGCGAATACTCGTCCATCACTGAAGCTCGTTAATACACCTGACTCCCAGATCCCCAGCGCTCCTACTTCCGTATATCCCTAACAGAGGAAAGTAGGTCCAAGGAAGGTAGAAGATTCCGCGGCAAAGAATAAACAAGGTTCGCTCCAGGAGAAAATTCTCGTCCGTTCACATTTCAATGTCCTCGCGGCGGATAAGCGTTTCGAGATGCACAGTAGAATATTTCTCTCCGTGTCGTGTGCTCTCTAGCGAGCATGCCCCTTATCCGTGGCCCGCCTTTACGCGAGCGGACAGCGTTTCCCGATCGCTTCCCTCTATTTTTATCAAGCCCGCTCCCGCGGGAGGCTGCCCGACGAAATTAAAATAAGAAGCAGATAAAACGGGTACTCGCGAACGCGGAGTCGCCTGAATGTTTTAAAAGAGAAGTTCCGAGAGAATCGCGCGAAGGGAGCCCGTGGGAACTTGCGGCTTCAGCGTGCGGCTCCCAGCCGTAGCTGGTTCCCGGCGTAATCTAATAAGCGAGAACCCACTGTAGGTAATAGAAGTGAAACGAGGAAAAAATAACAGCGCCGCTTATACCGCCGATCCACGTCCTTGTCACCCAATCTACGTAGCTTTAACGCGATGAAATTGTTATCGAAAATTTTGTATCCGAACGTGACCGCGTTCCTAATGGCGGAGAGCTGGGGGACCACGGCGACGCCCGCCATAAACGAATTGTTTTCATTACGCAGCTTTTATTTGCCACTGGGAATGATCGAAATTTCGTTTCGTTAAATTTCACGTTCGCCTCGATGGCGCATTGCGGTAATTAACGCGCTCTGCAATGGGACATCGTAAGCTTGTAACCTAACATAAAAATGTAAGGACTGTAAAGATTTTGATACTATGGTACATGGTCGTACTAAGAATTAAGGGAGGATGATGATTTTTTTTAAAAAACTATTGTTAATATTGGATTAAACTCTTTTGGGGTATAAGGAGGCATCTTCACTTTTAATTAAAGAGGAATGGGAGTAGGGAGTGTTGGGTGTTGAAGGTGGGACTAAAAAGGAGAACAGGAAAAAAGTGTCGCGTTTCGTCCTGGACCTCCTAGTGGATTGATCAGTAAGGCTTTACCTAGATGCGGGGGTGTTAGGAGGTAGAACGAAAGTGGTATATATGTACTACGTATAGGAGTCGGTAGTTGAGGGAGAAGGCGTTGAAATGCCCTGTTGCGGCGGGTACAGAGGTATCGCTACAAACAGAACCTTTTTCCTGAAATACGAGTTTTCTGTGGCCCTTTTCGCAGGCTAAGAAGATATATAGAGGTCATACTCGACAACGGCAACCACGCGCCCTTCGAAATAAAGTAAATATCCCTTCGAAAGGGATCGAGAGGCGAACATGCTGTATCGATTTTAGAGACTCGTTAACTGTCGTTTAATCGATGACGTGTAAATACGCGAGGACGCGCGATGAATTCTCCACCCGCTCACCTACCTACCACCGATCGAACGCGTCGCATAATAAAAAGGATTTACACACACCGGCGTGGATGATAAGTGATAAACGACAGACCAATATTCGTCGCAATATTTCGCGTCTGTTCACGTCCGCGTGTTAGATAAACGGCCAAGCGATGACTCGATACGTGATAGAATATCGCCGGAGGGTGGGAATCCGGATAAAGGGAGATGGGAGACAAACGTCCGAGGAAAACAGGGAAAGGGAGTACGAACGTCGAAGGGAGCAAAGGGAAATGAAGGGGTGGGTATCTGAAGATTTGAGGGCGCTGGAAGGATAAGGGAAAGTCAGAATTTAATGACTGAATGCTGTGGAGGCAAAGTGAGTTTGAAAGGGAAGGAAAAACATTTGAGTGGAAGAAAAAGTGGGTTGGGAAAGGCAAAGAATGTGCAGAGTTATACAGGATCGGGCAGAATTCGTAATATAAACTAAAAGGGAGTGACTGGTCGTGTAAAAATACATGGAAAATGTGAAATATGGTGTCTTTGTACGGGGCTGCGTTTACAAGACAATTGAATTTAAAAATTCACTAGGTGTGCGTTGGATTGAGTGCCACTTGGTTAATTTAACTCTCTGTTACTTGTTTCTATAATACGGTTTTCATAATATACTGTTGTAATTTTATAGGGTAAATGTCCCAATTACTGCCAGTGTCCCTATTACTGCCACTTTATTTATTTTACTTAATAAACACGCAACGTGCAAAGATAGCGTAGAAAAAATTTATCATTATTATTCTTTTAGTTAGGAAACTATTTTTGACGTCTTCTTTTTACACATTCTGTTTTTATACAATAGCATTGGTAGTACTGTTCCACCATGACTGCAAACATATTTAAAATAATTAAAGAAACGTATAAATAATCAAGTTTTACTTAAGGAGTCACCCTCCATTTAGTTATACTCACAATTCAGCCTCACTCCGTGTAAGAAGAAAAAGAAAGAAACCTTAACAAAGAATAAATTTACAGCAATAAGAGAACAGAGGAAGAAATGAGGATGAATCGTGAAAGGAAGGGAAAAATAACAAAGGTAAAAGCACAAAAGGAACGTTGGAAACGTGGCACAAAACGAACCCGGAAAAGTGTTGAAATTAGAAGACATTTAATAACCAACATAATGTGTGAGAGAAAGTAACGTTTTAAAGGAAAACAAAGAGACGAGAAAATTCGTCGAAGCAAGTACTACCGAAGGGGAGATAAAATTCAAAAGCTCGCGAGAGTAGAAAATAAAGGAGGTAGAAAATTCGAAAAAGAAACGAGAAGCTGCAGAAAACTCGCGGAGGCGAAAGAATACCTACTAGGAAATAAGTAATAGAGGGGAAAAGAAACGGAGATGAAATTACGTGAAAAGGGAGCGACGCGAATAGTGAAAATGGCGAAAGAGGGTGGAATACGAAAAGGAGGGGCGACACGAGAGAGAAACGGCCACTTTTCTCCCGGTTGCAATTGCGGTTCGTTTATTGTCCGATTATTAATTACCGCCGATATATCGAGACGCCGCGCAATCGTAAATAATGGCGGGGAAGCGGGGCTGTCGTGTCGCGATCATTATTTACCGTGGAGTATTACGTTGCACCCTGGCTTCCCGATCGCGATTGTTTCGGAAGCTGGCCGAGGAGAGGGTGCGCGGGCAGCCCCTGAAATATGACGTCGACGGAACAAAGCCGGACGAAAATTGGGTGCAAAAATTCGACCGGCTTCACGTTCGACCGCAATCCAATTATTGCCGCGCGGTAAGTCTCAACATGTGCGCATATGGCCATAAAAATCGATGGCCACCTATCAGCGCAACAACGAATCGGGTGATTAAAATTGACGCGCCAAGTTGGGAAGGAGAAACCGAAAGTAATTTTCCGAGGAATTTTTTTTATGCGGACATTTTCGTTATATTGACAATCACTATCGACGAGATTGTCCGACGTAATTACTCTCTCTCTCTCTCTCTCTCTCTCGAAATGTTTCATCTCATGAAAATGAAGTTATGATACAAGGTTGGAATCACAAATATTCCAAACCATAAACTAACAAAGACCGTTCAAATTTACACACTTGGGCATACCTACGTAAAAATTCCACGACTTATTCGTAAGCCTTATAAACCCAACTAATGGAACTTAAATTTCCATAGCAGCGCATCGCCCAGTCGATCTAGCAATTCCTTCAAAAGGTCATCATTCACCGATCATGCATTCACAGATACAGAGAGGAAGCTCCTCGCAGCGTTGCTGTTAGCGTTTCTGTAGAAAACAGGATGTGAAATACGGCATCACCTGGAGAACAGTCTAATTTCCGCCGGCTGTGCAATGAGTGTTGGTACAGCAAGATGCTCGATTCGCGATTTACGATTCGGCAATTGGATGAAACGCAAGGGGCATTCACCCGAAACGTTCGGATAGGGGGACGAAGCTAGATTGGACATAGTCGTATCGGGGTCATAGCCAGTTCTGAGGTCGTGACCGACGTTACCAAATCGGGAAACTTTCTTGATCCCACCGCAGCTGGACCTTGTCCTCTATCCTGAAAACTTTCGATTGCGTATGTACCGTGAAACTGTGTGAAACGTGTCTGCCGTTGCGGATGGACAAACAACATCCTTGGATCTCGTTTGGTTAGTAGCAGAAGTGATCAATTTTTCTGGAACATGACAATGTTCAGTGGAAGTAGTTAGTAAAAGCGATACAAAACGGATTCAAAGGGTTCCACTTATTTCCCAAAGAATAAAACCAAATAGATGGGTAATTCCATTTAATCATTTTCACTTCTAAAAAGGTGTTTCTAAAAATTTACTGTTCAGTGGCTTTAGAAAATAAAGCTTCTTCTTTTGTAGATACATATTTCAGGCACTAAAGACGAAATTAATCGACACAAGCTTAGCACGTAATTATTATTTTTTTCGTAATTTAATATTACTGGTATATAAAAATTGAAGTTTAAAATATATCCTGCCATTTCTTCTTGAATTTCCTACAATGAGTTTCGAAATTTACCACGTTACGACTACGGAAATTTTAAACTAATTGTGGAAAGCGTATTTGACATTAAAAAATGTCAGAAACGTATTTTACTAAAGGCACAAATCTTTGTCGCAGAAATATTCTCCAAATATGTATAACAAGTGCTTTCGTTCTTACCTGAAATTTCTTCGTAATTCTATTTCGAACATGCGTCACTATAAATTTCAGAAACGCATAGAGTCGGTTTGCAAAGGAAGTATCAGGAATACACAGGAACTAGTGCTGACTGATTTATGAAATTGCAGGAATCCTATCCTCAATCAGTACATGCAAATAACAATGTTTCGGAGTAAACTCCCGTCGTCAGGTGTACTTTCACCCTTTCTTGAACAAATCCACTCGTATCCGCGCCACGTATGTTGGTACGTGTAAGTATGTGGCAAAGGGGAAGGATGAAACGAGCTTGGTAGGACGTTTTTACGAGATGGATAACATTTTACGAGAAGTCGAACGAGCTGAGATATTTTATCAGAAAGCCTGTTATCGATGAAGTAAGAGCACCCTCAAGCTTTGCAACACCCCGCGCGGTATACTCGAAGATTTAGGCGTCGAAAATCTCCGCGTCGACAAAAGGACACCTGGATTTCGCTTACTTCCCCTTCGCGTGATCCAGGCATCCTCGCAACTTCGCGTACGGAACACCCGACGCGCGAGCTAAAGATACGGCGAGACGTGACAGAATGTTTTATTGAAGGGACTTGGAGGTCTTGATACTTATGGCCACTTATTTTCGACTTATTCTTCCTTGCTTTATACTCGAGACTTTTATTGAATCATGGCTACTGTAAATTTGTAGTAATCTATTTTTTGTGGAGATCAATGGAGCAGTAATTTTAAATTTCATGAATGATTGAGAGCTTAACGTTTAATCAATTTTATGTTTGATGAAGGAAAACGGCTATTATAATTGAACGCAAAGCGATCTTGTTAATATTTTCGATTATTTTGTATTACAGTCGGTATAAAAATCTATTACGATTTCGATAAAAAATTTCAACTTGTTTCAACTATTGCCATTTCATTTAAAAATTGATTTGTAACTGCATTCATAGAAACTTATCATTTCCTATTATTCCAATTAAAGATTCGAACAAATGTTGTATTACCTATTTAAGTATAAACTATAAATGTTGATTAAAATTTTTGCAAATGGGTTTGAAACTTTAGAGACGGATATTTATTTCGTCTTCACTGGAACTGAAAACTCTCTGTGCAATATTCATGCTGTAGTAGTTTTTAATATGACATTGCTTCGTGCTGATATATGAGAATTAGAATGTAACATAATATAACGGTTTTACATCTGCTCTTATTTTATATTCCTTAAGGGGACTAGGCAGTCGTTTTTCGTGAAAAAGAGACTATGTCCTTTATTTATTTGTGAAAAAATGAAAGCGCATCCAGATGTATCCTTTTACCCAATGTTTATTACTACCATGCGGATTGAAAAATAAATGGTAAGAAATATATATGTGTTTTAAAAATGGCGCTGCAGACGGGTAAACATTTTAACGTTGTTCCGTCGTTTTGCCTTAATATCGGTCTTAAAATGTGACACAATCCGATTTTAAAGGTGGGATTCTTATTTTTTGGGTTCATAGTTTCCGGCCAAACCTATAAAAACAAACATTAAATCAATATTATGCGATTGGTGGCTGAAAAACGGCGATTTTTCCGAGAAAAATTCGTTCTTGTTTGTGCGCTACTGACATCCGGTGACTTTTTAATTTTTTTATCAAAATCTCGAATTTTTACGGACCATATCAGAGGTTTGGTCGGAAATGGCACATGTTTTACACATCCTGTAATTTTTTTCAAGTCGATCTGAACCTCCATTCGTTCACAATCAGGAAAAAAGCATGAGAAAAAAAGATTTCGAGGAAAACGCGTTTAAAGTTTCTGGGCAAAGGCGACGCTATAGGTTGCCGCTTGACGTTTTTAGCTGCCAAATCTACAATTTTTCGAACTTTACTAGAAACCAGGCGGCATTTTATTCAGAAAAGATAGTACTTTCGGAAAATGCAATAAAAAAAAACGTTTTTTCGACTGCCTAGTCCCCTTAAATAAACTCCACACAAGGAACCTCATGAAAGTAATGGTTGTCGAGTAGCTTTTTGTTTGTTTCCATGTAACTCGAAAGAGATTCTCAACGGAGATAAAAGCAACCACGAGCGTTTAGTATATTGTGAGCTCTCACAGACGACGCAATGAATAATGGAAGAAGAAGCAAAGTTAAGTGATCCATTCAGTTCAATCTGCCCCTGCGTCTCCGCGCCGGGCAAAGAAACCTTAGCACGAATATCCACGGTAAACAATATTCAAAGTCACATTCCATTTATGGCGCACCTCTAAATAAATCGAAATAAGTGACAAAGTACACTATGCTTCAATAAGAAAAATCTTTTATTCATGTCCGCTGTAACAGAGTTTGCGGAGCAGAATTATAGAGCACATTAAGATCTTATTTGCAAACTTAAGAGCGAATGAAAATGTTCAAAGGACAGCTGCAAATATTAATATTCAGGTCACGAAATTCAAAGGGTGTAGGTCCTCGAGGACTTCTAGGCTGAAATCCAAATGTTTCTGATTCGATTACCAACTGTCTATTCCTGACAAACACGTCAGTTCCCTCGATGCAGGATCGAGAGTTCGATAAAGGTCGCAGCGATTGGGTGAGCGATGAGTTTGAGTGACGGATGTCAAGAGTGCGAAAAGAGGGACCGATAAAGGGGCAGGAGTGTGAGAGGACAGAGGCTGGCGCGAGGAGCACGTGCGAAAGGAAAAGCTCGAGTGTAGATTTGCAGCTAGCGGCAATAAGACCAGAGGGAGAATTGCAGAGGCGTTTGTACAATAAAGCGTTTATTGGAAAACCAGAGGAAATCTCTAACACTTGCTCATTTTATTCATTGTACGTACTATTATCACCTGCGGGGTGAGTCGCAGAATTGGAACGAGTTGTAGCCGCTGTTTCTACATGGATACAAAAAAAAATAAATGTTGGCGGAAAAAATTCAATAACGTAACAAGTTCTATTTTCCTATGGACTCGATTCCTTTGTGAACGCAACGGTGCACTGGAAAAATACAATTGCGCTTGTTTTTGAGTTGGAATCTTGTGGCGGCTCCTTTCACAAATCGATTCCGAACATTTCTTGCGTGCGACAATATTAGGGCAAGGAGCTTGAAATATCTGTGCAGTTCCTTAATGAGACTCATGCTTTATTCAAGGAGGTACTCAACGCATCCACACACTTCCATCGTCGCATACTAATATGTTTACAACCCGTGCGTTACTACCTGCTTACGTATGTGCCATACCTATAGTCTGCTGCTCTGCAACGACGTTTCTGTGACACCAGTCGTCGTATAATTAATTTGAATCGCATGAGACGACACCACCGCTGGCTGTTATAGATGTTCTTAATTACCGGGGGACCTGATTGACGTGGCGCTTTGGCGGGAGAAGCCTTAGACCCGAAACGAAAAGCTAACGGGCGAGCCGAAGGGAACGGAGTGTCCGGGACGTTTGGTGATATAGTAGGCGGTAAATCTCGACATAAGTTCTTAGATAGTTTTATGCGGCTCGTTAGAAAGTTTTCCCAGTTACTCCCGGTAATGTCGCGGTACTACTAATCGCGGCGACGGAATTTATCGCGGGACCCAGTACATAAAGCGCGCGGTGAATGTTGCCGTATTTTCTGGAGCCGAAGAGGGTCCCGCGTCAACGTTCCACCGCTCGTCGTTCCTGCTGATTCGAATTCGAGGCGCAGAGCCTGTTACCGTCTAATTGCTGACTAAATTACAGGGTTATACAGGGTGCAGCTGAAGGGCACAAGCGGGCAGGATGTGAAACTATATGCAATTTTATTCCACGTTTAATGGAGTGGAATCAAATTTTCTTCATCCGAAGCTCACTTTTCGAGGAAATATTAAATATTAATTTGATGTTCGTAGTGGTGTAGTCAGGTGACCTGAAACAGAGTTGAGGGTACTGAGGACTCGCGATTGGTGCTTTGGATACATTCATTTAGCGTCTAAAATTGTCATAATTGTTGTAAGTTGTAAATTGTCAAAAGTGTGATAAATTGTAAATATCTAAAATTTCAAATACTTAGTAAGTTTCTTGCTTAACGAGCCACAGTCATGACTCGCATTATGTTCCCTATATCCATCTATATTTACTCCAAAGGAAATTCCACGGAGAAAGAATCCAGGTAGAGGTCTCTTCGGCAGTCGTTAACGTATTAAGGGACTATTCTACTGTGACATGCGATTTTTTTAACTCTTTTCAGGAATTCCTTTTATGGACTTAATGAATGATTCCTGAGGTTCCTCCCCTGATCCCCAGACGTTCAAAATATACTTCTGCATAGAATAATCAATTAAAAGCCCCACACTGCGATCTAATAATAATGACGCCCTGATTCATCCAACGGACTCCAGAGAAGTAAAGCATTCACTGTAAAATCGGATTGTTCTACCGAATAAAAGATCATCGCGAAATCCCCGTTCCTCCAGAACGTTCGGAGAGGTCGTCGCTATTCTACATTCAGCAACTCCCTTCTTTATCAATTTGCTGAAATCACTTCTATCGATCGAATTCATTGGAACGATCCTCCCTGATACGCCATAGAAATCGCAATTTCATCACCCCGCCCATCCATCCTCCCGTCTCCCTCCCGACTCACCCCAACGCCGTCCTCTTCGCGCTGAATAATTCTCGAGACGGTGAAAAAAAAAAATTAGATCACGAAGATGAGAATCGCGAAAACGCAAGATGAGAGTGGCGTGCGGACAACGTGTGGGATCCGGACGGTGCTCCATGGCGTGTGAAGGAATGCACTCGACGTTGAGAAATGAGAAAGGTGGTCAACTCGGGACGGAATCCCCGACGGTGCTGTTCCAAGGGTCTGCCGATGGAACGGCGAATGACGTGGAAATCTGCGAGCGAACTCATGGTTTAAACATCGGTCGAGCTTAATATGAACGAACGCGTAAAAGGCTGTTGCCAGGGGAAACCGGGGGGGGGTGGTTTAGGTGAGAAAAGGAATTCTCTTTTGGTCGGCCGCGGAGAGAAAAAAAGCTGGCTGGCTCGAAGAAGGGGGGAAAAATGTGGAAGGAAAAAAGCACGCCCAGCTATTGCTTGATGAGCTCGTTGCCTGATTAGCTTGGATTTCTGAGACCCAGTCGAATCGGGGACGGGTATAAACTACCGAAAGTGATTTGTCTGAAACTTTGCAAGCGTCGGACCCGGTTTGTTCTTCAGCTCTGTGCCACTTTGCCCGAAGTTGCTGCTATTAACCGCCATTATGGTACCAGGACGCTGAGATGGACCCGACCTGCGGGAACGGGATTAAGAATGTCATAGAGGTTGCTGTGAGGGGTAATGTGAAGTTTGTAGTGTCGTTTGTGACTGAAGAACAGTTGACGCAGTGTTTCGGAACGCTCGGGTGTAGAAGAATAGGGTTACTATAGAATAAGTCCTTAGAGAAGTCGGTACAGTAAGCCGTTCTGTACTGCTGGAAATGAGCGGAAGACACTGGCGGAGGAAACAACACAGCAACACAGCACAGTTTAGAGGGTGCAAATCGAAATAACTCACAATGGAGCGCAGATGCCTTTGGGGTCGAGGCGATAAGGAATAACTGTATGCGTCTTAGATTTTTTTACAACCCCACTTCCCTGATCGCTTTCGATTGGTTGAAAAATAACAGAATGGCGATGTTTTGAAGCAGAAAGCTCGTTTCCGTGTGAGAATGATGAATTGAAATAAAATAATAATACATATCTATAACATCCTACATTGGTCGACAGACATCTTAGTTTTATTTAATATTTCATTGTTCAAATTTTGTTTCAGGTATCCGTTCGTCGGAAATAACGTACCCCGTCCAACCGTACACGCCATATTTGTTTTCAAAGAAAACTCGACAAATAAATTGTATATATTATTCAAAAATGACTCTTTATTGAAAAATTTTAATCGAAAAGTGTTTCAGTCACTTAGAAATAAATTCCTAAAGATACGGCATTTCTTGATCTGTCCAAGGTGGTGTAACCCCTTAATAAAACTGTTCCATTTACTTTTATGATTGGTTTTAGTGCTTGAATTTAATATTTCGCTTATACACTTTTTCCCTTCGCGTCCTGTTTCCTTCTAATTGCTCAACTTAGGGACCAAAGAGTTATTCATGGACCAAGTAACACTATAGACATCAACGGTAATTCCTGCGAACTAGACTATTTGTAATAGTTTCTACTAATAAGTATGACCGCAAGAAATCTGACGAACCTACAGTTAATGTACCTACCACTGTATCACGCGATTCAGCTGATCGCGAGCCTTTTTACCATCGTTGAGTAACATCCAATATTATCGACTTCAAATGGAATAAGATCATCGACGAAGTATAGGATAGACCCACAGACGAGGTATAGGATAGACCTATCACCTCATGGATGTTCGTGTCGCCACACAAACTGTGTTACCGACCCATAATTTGAGAACTGAATTTAGCGGCCTCTGCTCATGAACAGCGTCCAACTCAGGAACTACTTTGAAATGTGTTGAAATGCTGAAAGGTGCGTGCGTGCTTGTATACGTGTGACTTGTTTAGAGCATTTAGCTCGTGTAAGCTATAAATTGCAAGATGACATTGTGTATTAGTATGTTGCGTGTAGTAGAACCGTTTCACGTATCGTACGCCGAAGTGTATTAAAAATTCACGCTGTTACTGACATTCCCGCAACTTTCCAATGTACTGTTTAATCATTCTAGTGAAGTAATAATAATTGGATCCTATTAGTATACCGCCTACACTGACATTTACAATAAAATCTAATTCTTAAAAGCCTCACAGAAAGTTGCATGATGCATGAGTGTTGTGGCGTGCATGGATGTAACTGCAAATCGAGTTACATTTGAAACCCGCATTGTGAAATAAAATTTTGTCTAGCCCTAAGAAATTCATCGGTTCAGTGAAGTGTGTGCATATCATAGTGCATATTGTCTCATGATTTCTCAATTCGCGCATCAATTTCATCGATTATCGGACCATGTGGGAGACCTTTTTACAGGATTCCATTGAGATATACCCACTTGCAGAAATATGAGTGACATACTTGTTTCTCCTCCTTAGTTACTAACGTCGACGAAGTATTATAAATATTCCTGTAACTATTCATTTACACCAAGTTCAACTAAAATGTATTTATACATTATAAATAATACTATGTGGTATCTATAAGCATTAACATTAATATATCGAACGATTAAACATTGAAAATAAAAGAGAATTCATTCGGCGTAGAATATCATTTGTAAATCTAAGGCCAAATGCTACTAATTGCTTGATATCTCGAGTTGTATCGATCATAGTTAATAATAATTTATACTGGGCGGTTAGTGTAAATGTTGTTAACATTATTTGTCATAGCAATAGCCACTGGAATGGATATTTGAGCAGAAAATCCATTTTTGCCGAAGAATTCGTTGGATTTCGCAATTGTAAATAACCGTCGACCTTGTTTTGATCGGGGGACATCGTTTCTCGTAGCCTACGTGGGGAGCTCACGGAGCTCGATGTACTCAGTCGTCGTCGGTCCTCCGAGCTTGGAGGACGTCCGGGGACCTGGTCAGGGTTTCAACCCTGGTTCTTCCCCCGGCCCCACGCCCCTCTCTACCCCTGGCCTAAGTTAGCTTATTCGGTTGGTGCCGATGAAATTTTGTGGTTCGTTAAGCCATTTAAATTTTTATTGTTCTGCCAAGGTCAGAACTGATTTCCTTCCCTTTGTAACTGATTTCTTCGATTGTTTTTCATCATCTGTCCGATTTCATGCATTCCTTCAAGGGTTTTTGCACGAGTCGTTCTATTTCGTGATTTTCTTCGATGGATTCGCATGATCTGTCATATTTTATGCATTTATTCGATGGGTTTAAATGATTTATTTAATTTCATGGATTTCTTCGATGGTTTTGTATGACTTCTGTTACTCTGTCATGCATCTCATCAGGGAGTCTACATTCCCTGCTCTCCTTCATGTATCTCAACGATGGTTTTGCATGGTTTATTCTACTTCATGCATTTCTTCGATGGTTTGGCATGATTTATTTCATTTCGTGAATTTCTTCGATGGTTGTCCATGATTCGTTTCGTTTCGTCGATTTCTTCGATGGTTTTGTATGACTTCTGTCACTGTGTCATGCATCTCATCGGTGGATCTACATTCTCTGCTTTTTCCTTCATGTACTTATCTCTGCGATGGTTCTGCATGCTCGTGCGTGCTCTTCTATAGGTCGGAATTATCTCGATCGGCTCCAACTCAATAAGCTTTTGCTTAATTTCCTTCCAGGCCGACCACACCGTTACTAACGTAAAGTAGTTGATTGTTTCAGCTTTTCAGGTTCACCGTTACGCGGGGAATGGATTTAATAACATAATATATTTAAAAAGAAACTAGTGAAAAGTGATAGTGGAAAGTAATAGTGAAAAGTGATAGTGGAAAGTAATAGTGAAAAGTGATAGTGAAAAGTGATAGTGAAAAGTGTATTATAACATGAAGTATTTAAGGCCCCATGTAAAATTGCGAAGTACTCACTAACTCATTAGCTTTGTTGTTCGTTTATTGGCTCCTCATCTCGGATGAGGAGGTCACCGCTGCTTCCGTTTCCGGAAGTAAGTGACTGAGCATGGAATCGGTATGGGTGGATCGGTTTCATCCTCTGGAGTTCTTGTCGAAAGGGAAAAGTTTCGAGCGTAGGGGGTGTACCTTTTGGTACACTGCCTGCGTAAGTCACCCGGTCCGATACCCAGTCTCCGGGTTAGTCGGCTCAAGTCAGGTCACAGCTAGTGCTCCTGGCGAGTCGCACGGTGCAAGAGGAATCGTCTGGGAGGCGCCGAGTGCTTTTCTCTTTCGACTCGGACAGCAGGGTGGTAGAAACTGCGCCGTCCAATACTCCTTTCATGCTTACCGTTCGTCTTTCCTTCTTTCCTGAATTTCTTTTAATCGTGTGATTGTTTGGCAGTTCCCTAGATTCTACATCTAAACCGAAGGGATCGATGGAGCTTTGTTTCCATCCATCTCTTTGGTTTAGTAGAGTTTCATGTACAGGGAGATCGATGGAACTTTGATTCCATCTATCTCTCTACGGGTCTCGAAACGCAGCAACCTCCTCGTGGTGAGACCTGGTAATCGGTGAGAACCGAGCCGATAGCTGCGATTGTCAAATATTCTAATTAAATTTAAGAATTTCTTTAACTTGCAATACTATGGCACAATGTAACTTGGAATGTTGTTTGATTGTTCGTACCAGACCCCAGAACACGAGTACAGTGTTAGGATAAAAGAATAACTGCAAATTGGAATATTTCGGCGAGATACTAGAACTGATGGGTTTTTGACGTTTTAAAGTCCTCTCTGCTCCAGCTTTGCTCCAGCACGTTATTGAATATACCAAGGTACAATTCCTTGGCGTGGTATTCCACGTTACATCGTGAAAGCATCGCGAATGTGTTCTTGTTTTGTTGTGATCCTTCTTTCTCGGTCGTCGCACGGAGTACGTTTATAAAACGATCTTTAAATTGTTACTGTGACAGAATCATTTGTGTCACGAATGTCGCTGCGAACATTCGCTGCGATTATTCGCTGCAAACATTCGCTGCGATTATTCGCTGCGAACATTCGCTGCGATCAGTAGTCGCTGCGATTATTCGCTGCGAACATTCGCTGCGATTATTCGCTGCGAACATTCGCTGCGATTATTCGCTGCGAACATTCGCTGCGATTATTCGCTGCGAACATTCGCTGCGATGATTCGCTGCGATCAGTAGTCGCTGCGAGTAGTCGCTGCGATTATTCGCTGCGATTATTCGCTGCGATTATTCGCTGCGATTATTCGCTGCGAACATTCGCTGCGAACATTCGCTGCGATTATTCGCTGCGATTATTCGCTGCGATTATTCGCTGCGATTATTCGCTGCGATTATTCGCTGCGATTATTCGCTGCGAACATTCGCTGCGATTATTCGCTGCGAACATTCGCTGCGATTATTCGCTGCGAACATTCGCTGCGATCAGTAGTCGCTGCGATTATTCGCTGCGATTATTCGCTGCGAACATTCGCTGCGATTATTCGCTGCGATTATTCGCTGCGAACATTCGCTGCGATGATTCGCTGCGATCAGTAGTCGCTGCGAGTAGTCGCTGCGATTATTCGCTGCGAACATTCGCTGCGATTATTCGCTGCGAACATTCGCTGCGAACATTCGCTGCGAACATTCGCTGCGAACATTCGCTGCGAACATTCGCTGCGAACATTCGCTGCGATTATTCGCTGCGATTATTCGCTGCGATTATTCGCTGCGATTATTCGCTGCGATTATTCGCTGCGAACATTCGCTGCGAACATTCGCTGCGAACATTCGCTGCGAACATTCGCTGCGATTATTCGCTGCGATTATTCGCTGCGATTATTCGCTGCGATTATTCGCTGCGATTATTCGCTGCGATTATTCGCTGCGATTATTCGCTGCGATTATTCGCTGCGATTATTCGCTGCGATTATTCGCTGCGAACATTCGCTGCGATTATTCGCTGCGAACATTCGCTGCGATCAGTAGTCGCTGCGATTATTCGCTGCGAACATTCGCTGCGATTATTCGCTGCGAACATTCGCTGCGATTATTCGCTGCGAACATTCGCTGCGATTATTCGCTGCGAACATTCGCTGCGATGATTCGCTGCGATCAGTAGTCGCTGCGAACATTCGCTGCGAACATTCGCTGCGATTATTCGCTGCGATTATTCGCTGCGATTATTCGCTGCGATTATTCGCTGCGATTATTCGCTGCGATTATTCGCTGCGAACATTCGCTGCGATTATTCGCTGCGAACATTCGCTGCGATTATTCGCTGCGAACATTCGCTGCGATTATTCGCTGCGAACATTCGCTGCGATCAGTAGTCGCTGCGATTATTCGCTGCGATTATTCGCTGCGATTATTCGCTGCGAACATTCGCTGCGATTATTCGCTGCGAACATTCGCTGCGATTATTCGCTGCGAACATTCGCTGCGATTATTCGCTGCGAACATTCGCTGCGATGATTCGCTGCGATCAGTAGTCGCTGCGAGTAGTCGCTGCGATTATTCGCTGCGAACATTCGCTGCGAACATTTGCTGCGATTATTCGCTGCGATTATTCGCTGCGAACATTCGCTGCGAACATTCGCTGCGAACATTCGCTGCGAACATTCGCTGCGATTATTCGCTGCGATTATTCGCTGCGATTATTCGCTGCGATTATTCGCTGCGATTATTCGCTGCGAACATTCGCTGCGAACATTCGCTGCGAACATTCGCTGCGAACATTCGCTGCGATTATTCGCTGCGAACATTCGCTGCGATGATTCGCTGCGATCAGTAGTCGCTGCGAACATTCGCTGCGAACATTCGCTGCGATTATTCGCTGCGATTATTCGCTGCGATTATTCGCTGCGATTATTCGCTGCGATTATTCGCTGCGATTATTCGCTGCGATTATTCGCTGCGATTATTCGCTGCGAACATTCGCTGCGATTATTCGCTGCGAACATTCGCTGCGATTATTCGCTGCGAACATTCGCTGCGATTATTCGCTGCGAACATTCGCTGCGATCAGTAGTCGCTGCGATTATTCGCTGCGATTATTCGCTGCGAACATTCGCTGCGATTATTCGCTGCGAACATTCGCTGCGATTATTCGCTGCGAACATTCGCTGCGATTATTCGCTGCGAACATTCGCTGCGATGATTCGCTGCGATCAGTAGTCGCTGCGAGTAGTCGCTGCGATTATTCGCTGCGAACATTCGCTGCGAACATTCGCTGCGATTATTCGCTGCGATTATTCGCTGCGAACATTCGCTGCGAACATTCGCTGCGAACATTCGCTGCGAACATTCGCTGCGATTATTCGCTGCGATTATTCGCTGCGATTATTCGCTGCGATTATTCGCTGCGATTATTCGCTGCGAACATTCGCTGCGAACATTCGCTGCGAACATTCGCTGCGAACATTCGCTGCGAACATTCGCTGCGATTATTCGCTGCGATTATTCGCTGCGATTATTCGCTGCGATTATTCGCTGCGATTATTCGCTGCGATTATTCGCTGCGATTATTCGCTGCGAACATTCGCTGCGATTATTCGCTGCGAACATTCGCTGCGATTATTCGCTGCGAACATTCGCTGCGATCAGTAGTCGCTGCGATTATTCGCTGCGATTATTCGCTGCGAACATTCGCTGCGATTATTCGCTGCGAACATTCGCTGCGATTATTCGCTGCGAACATTCGCTGCGATTATTCGCTGCGAACATTCGCTGCGATGATTCGCTGCGATCAGTAGTCGCTGCGAGTAGTCGCTGCGATTATTCGCTGCGATTATTCGCTGCGAACATTCGCTGCGAACATTCGCTGCGAACATTCGCTGCGATTATTCGCTGCGATTATTCGCTGCGATTATTCGCTGCGATTATTCGCTGCGAACATTCGCTGCGATTATTCGCTGCGAACATTCGCTGCGATTATTCGCTGCGAACATTCGCTGCGATTATTCGCTGCGAACATTCGCTGCGATTATTCGCTGCGAACATTCGCTGCGATTATTCGCTGCGAACATTCGCTGCGATGATTCGCTGCGATCAGTAGTCGCTGCGAACATTCGCTGCGAACATTCGCTGCGATTATTCGCTGCGATTATTCGCTGCGATTATTCGCTGCGATTATTCGCTGCGATTATTCGCTGCGATTATTCGCTGCGAACATTCGCTGCGATTATTCGCTGCGAACATTCGCTGCGATTATTCGCTGCGAACATTCGCTGCGATTATTCGCTGCGAACATTCGCTGCGATCAGTAGTCGCTGCGATTATTCGCTGCGAACATTCGCTGCGAACATTCGCTGCGATTATTCGCTGCGAACATTCGCTGCGATTATTCGCTGCGATTATTCGCTGCGATTATTCGCTGCGAACATTCGCTGCGAACATTCGCTGCGATGATTCGCTGCGATGATTCGCTGCGAGTAGTCGCTGCGATTATTCGCTGCGAACATTCGCTGCGAACATTCGCTGCGATTATTCGCTGCGATTATTCGCTGCGAACATTCGCTGCGAACATTCGCTGCGAACATTCGCTGCGAACATTCGCTGCGAACATTCGCTGCGATTATTCGCTGCGATTATTCGCTGCGATTATTCGCTGCGATTATTCGCTGCGATTATTCGCTGCGAACATTCGCTGCGAACATTCGCTGCGAACATTCGCTGCGAACATTCGCTGCGAACATTCGCTGCGAACATTCGCTGCGATTATTCGCTGCGATTATTCGCTGCGATTATTCGCTGCGATTATTCGCTGCGATTATTCGCTGCGATTATTCGCTGCGATTATTCGCTGCGATTATTCGCTGCGATTATTCGCTGCGAACATTCGCTGCGATTATTCGCTGCGAACATTCGCTGCGATTATTCGCTGCGAACATTCGCTGCGATCAGTAGTCGCTGCGATTATTCGCTGCGATTATTCGCTGCGAACATTCGCTGCGATTATTCGCTGCGAACATTCGCTGCGATTATTCGCTGCGAACATTCGCTGCGATTATTCGCTGCGAACATTCGCTGCGATGATTCGCTGCGATCAGTAGTCGCTGCGAGTAGTCGCTGCGATTATTCGCTGCGAACATTCGCTGCGAACATTCGCTGCGAACATTCGCTGCGAACATTCGCTGCGAACATTCGCTGCGATTATTCGCTGCGATTATTCGCTGCGATTATTCGCTGCGATTATTCGCTGCGATTATTCGCTGCGATTATTCGCTGCGAACATTCGCTGCGAACATTCGCTGCGAACATTCGCTGCGAACATTCGCTGCGATTATTCGCTGCGATTATTCGCTGCGATTATTCGCTGCGATTATTCGCTGCGATTATTCGCTGCGATTATTCGCTGCGATTATTCGCTGCGATTATTCGCTGCGAACATTCGCTGCGATTATTCGCTGCGAACATTCGCTGCGATTATTCGCTGCGAACATTCGCTGCGATCAGTAGTCGCTGCGATTATTCGCTGCGATTATTCGCTGCGAACATTCGCTGCGATTATTCGCTGCGAACATTCGCTGCGATTATTCGCTGCGAACATTCGCTGCGATTATTCGCTGCGAACATTCGCTGCGATGATTCGCTGCGATCAGTAGTCGCTGCGAACATTCGCTGCGAACATTCGCTGCGATTATTCGCTGCGATTATTCGCTGCGATTATTCGCTGCGATTATTCGCTGCGATTATTCGCTGCGATTATTCGCTGCGATTATTCGCTGCGATTATTCGCTGCGATTATTCGCTGCGAACATTCGCTGCGATTATTCGCTGCGAACATTCGCTGCGATTATTCGCTGCGAACATTCGCTGCGATTATTCGCTGCGAACATTCGCTGCGATCAGTAGTCGCTGCGATTATTCGCTGCGATTATTCGCTGCGAACATTCGCTGCGATCAGTAGTCGCTGCGATTATTCGCTGCGAACATTCGCTGCGATTATTCGCTGCGAACATTCGCTGCGATTATTCGCTGCGAACATTCGCTGCGATTATTCGCTGCGAACATTCGCTGCGATTATTCGCTGCGAACATTCGCTGCGATTATTCGCTGCGAACATTCGCTGCGATGATTCGCTGCGATCAGTAGTCGCTGCGAGTAGTCGCTGCGATTATTCGCTGCGAACATTCGCTGCGAACATTCGCTGCGAACATTCGCTGCGAACATTCGCTGCGAACATTCGCTGCGAACATTCGCTGCGAACATTCGCTGCGAACATTCGCTGCGAACATTCGCTGCGAACATTCGCTGCGATTATTCGCTGCGAACATTCGCTGCGATGATTCGCTGCGATCAGTAGTCGCTGCGAGTAGTCGCTGCGATTATTCGCTGCGATTATTCGCTGCGAACATTCGCTGCGAACATTCGCTGCGAACATTCGCTGCGAACATTCGCTGCGATTATTCGCTGCGATTATTCGCTGCGATTATTCGCTGCGATTATTCGCTGCGATTATTCGCTGCGATTATTCGCTGCGATTATTCGCTGCGATTATTCGCTGCGATTATTCGCTGCGAACATTCGCTGCGATTATTCGCTGCGAACATTCGCTGCGATTATTCGCTGCGAACATTCGCTGCGATTATTCGCTGCGAACATTCGCTGCGATCAGTAGTCGCTGCGAACATTCGCTGCGATCAGTAGTCGCTGCGATTATTCGCTGCGAACATTCGCTGCGATTATTCGCTGCGAACATTCGCTGCGATTATTCGCTGCGAACATTCGCTGCGATTATTCGCTGCGAACATTCGCTGCGATGATTCGCTGCGATCAGTAGTCGCTGCGAGTAGTCGCTGCGATTATTCGCTGCGAACATTCGCTGCGAACATTCGCTGCGATTATTCGCTGCGAACATTCGCTGCGAACATTCGCTGCGATTATTCGCTGCGATTATTCGCTGCGATTATTCGCTGCGATTATTCGCTGCGATTATTCGCTGCGATTATTCGCTGCGATTATTCGCTGCGATTATTCGCTGCGAACATTCGCTGCGATTATTCGCTGCGATTATTCGCTGCGATTATTCGCTGCGATTATTCGCTGCGATTATTCGCTGCGAACATTCGCTGCGAACATTCGCTGCGAACATTCGCTGCGAACATTCGCTGCGAACATTCGCTGCGAACATTCGCTGCGAACATTCGCTGCGATTATTCGCTGCGAACATTCGCTGCGATGATTCGCTGCGAACATTCGCTGCGATGATTCGCTGCGATCAGTAGTCGCTGCGAGTAGTCGCTGCGATTATTCGCTGCGAACATTCGCTGCGATCAGTAGTCGCTGCGAGTAGTCGCTGCGAACATTCGCTGCGATCAGTAGTCGCTGCGATTATTCGCTGCGAACATTCGCTGCGATCATTCGCTGCGATCAGTAGTCGCTGCGATTATTCGCTGCGTTCATTCGCTGCGATTATTCGCTGCGTTCATTCGCTGCGATTATTCGTTGCGATTATTCGCTGCGATTATTCGCTGCGATTATTCGCTGCGATTATTCGCTGCGATTATTCGCTGCGAACATTCGCTGCGATTATTCGCTGCGATTATTCGCTGCGAACATTCGCTGCGAACATTCGCTGCGATTATTCGCTGCGAACATTCGCTGCGATTATTCGCTGCGAACATTCGCTGCGATTATTCGCTGCGATTATTCGCTGCGAACATTCGCTGCGATTATTCGCTGCGAACATTCGCTGCGATGATTCGCTGCGATCAGTAGTCGCTGCGAGTAGTCGCTGCGATTATTCGCTGCGAACATTCGCTGCGATCAGTAGTCGCTGCGAGTAGTCGCTGCGAACATTCGCTGCGATCAGTAGTCGCTGCTATTATTCGCTGCGAACATTCGCTGCGATCATTCGCTGCGATCAGTAGTCGCTGCGATTATTCGCTGCGTTCATTCGCTGCGATTATTCGCTGCGATTATTCGCTGCGATTATTCGCTGCGAACATTCGCTGCGAACATTCGCTGCGATTATTCGCTGCGATTATTCGCTGCGAACATTCGCTGCGATTATTCGCTGCGATTATTCGCTGCGAACATTCGCTGCGATTATTCGCTGCGATTATTCGCTGCGAACATTCGCTGCGATTATTCGCTGCGATTATTCGCTGCGATTATTCGCTGCGAACATTCGCTGCGATTATTCGCTGCGATTATTCGCTGCGAACATTCGCTGCGATTATTCGCTGCGATTATTCGCTGCGAACATTCGCTGCGAACATTCGCTGCGAACATTCGCTGCGAACATTCGCTGCGATCAGTAGTCGCTGCGAGTAGTCGCTGCGATTATTCGCTGCGAACATTCGCTGCGATCAGTAGGCGCTGCGAGTAGTCGCTGCGAACATTCGCTGCGATCAGTAGTCGCTGCGATTATTCGCTGCGAACATTCGCTGCGAACATTCGCTGCGATCATTCGCTGCGATCAGTAGTCGCTGCGATTATTCGCTGCGTTCATTCGCTGCGATTATTCGCTGCGATTATTCGCTGCGATTATTCGCTGCGATTATTCGCTGCGATTATTCGCTGCGATTATTCGCTGCGATTATTCGCTGCGATTATTCGCTGCGATTATTCGCTGCGAACATTCGCTGCGATTATTCGCTGCGAACATTCGCTGCGATTATTCGCTGCGAACATTCGCTGCGATCAGTAGTCGCTGCGATTATTCGCTGCGATTATTCGCTGCGAACATTCGCTGCGATCAGTAGTCGCTGCGATTATTCGCTGCGATTATTCGCTGCGAACATTCGCTGCGATTATTCGCTGCGAACATTCGCTGCGATTATTCGCTGCGAACATTCGCTGCGATTATTCGCTGCGAACATTCGCTGCGATGATTCGCTGCGATCAGTAGTCGCTGCGAGTAGTCGCTGCGATTATTCGCTGCGAACATTCGCTGCGAACATTCGCTGCGAACATTCGCTGCGAACATTCGCTGCGAACATTCGCTGCGAACATTCGCTGCGAACATTCGCTGCGAACATTCGCTGCGATTATTCGCTGCGAACATTCGCTGCGATGATTCGCTGCGATCAGTAGTCGCTGCGAGTAGTCGCTGCGATTATTCGCTGCGATTATTCGCTGCGAACATTCGCTGCGAACATTCGCTGCGATGTTAAGGATTCGAAAGGCCACGGGGTTTATGATGCGGACGTGCCTTTTTTGCTATTTTTGAGATTGAGAATTTCATTAGCACGGTTATTGGGGCTGTCAAACATCTGGCATTATACACAGGGGAAAACTCCAAATCCCAGTTATGACGGATACCCTTGGAGTTTCTCCTGGCGCTCAATAGTAATTGACGTATCATAAACCCCCTGGACAGGTCGCGCACGTGAGGGTCGTTTCTGTCCGCGGGACCTTGGGGCCTGTCTCGGGGTCTCGGTACGGCAGCTCCCCACTGCATTTTTGCTTAGGCGGAACGGTGGGCGGAGTGTGGACAGAATTCGGGAAAACGCCCAACGTGTCACCTTAAGGACATTGATTGGCGGACAAATATTCCCACCCTGAACGGACCTCCGTAGCAGAGGTTGGTGGTGGAGAAAACTGAGGGCTCGTGAAGAGTTGCGCGGAGGAGGAAGGGCAGAACTCAGTTTAGAAACGAAAGAAAAGGTTCTCGGGTTCTGATGGCCTGAGAAACGGCCATACATATGTACACTTGATGTATTTGACTCTTGTCGACCAGAGTCACGGTCACGTCTTGAATAAATTGTTGTTGTTTTAAAATCGAGCGTGGTTATTGAACCAGCAATTGTTGACCTAACCATTACGCTCAAAAACATTGGTCCTTCGAGCCGGATTACTTGTTCAGTGTATCGGTATTCAAGTGACATTTTGGACTTTGTGAGAATTTGTGTCACGTGTATCCACGGACTTGGATGCATTCGGGTCTGATTGACGATCTCAATCAGTACCACTGACTTGCCGGTCAGCACCCTGCAACTTGAATCTGCTGACGACGGGCATCGCCATTGGGACACCAGGAGCAGTTCTTGTTGACGTCTTCTGGACTGGCGATTTTGTTGGCGTTTTCTGGGCTTTCGTCACGAAGGCGGCTGTGTCAACATCCTGCAGGAGATTTCGTAGCTGCACCTCTATTCCGACGACTGGGGCAGTGGAAGCAGGAGATCAACGCACCGATTCCTTAAGTATCCTTAATTTCCGTAAGGTTTTTTCTTGCACGATTTGAACTGTAAGTATCTTGCGCGTTCAATATGGAAGCATTGTTAAAAAAGTTGGTTATGGAGCGCGGTCAGGTCAAAGCCGGACTGACTCGCTTCAAAACGTATTTTGATTCGCTGGACAGTTCTGCACCCGTGCGAGAACTCCACGAACGAACGGGGAAACTGTCATTGTTATTCGATAAATTCGACGGAATTCAATCTGAAATCGAGATTAGTGTAAGTGGCACCGACTCAGAAGCAACACATGCTGAGGAACGTGAAACATTCGAAAATCTGTACTACAAATACATCTCGGCTGCTAAAGAACGTATTGAACAAGCGTCGCATCCAGTGCGAAGTACATCGCGTACACCGACAACGGAGATTTCATCATATGGAGTGGTGGATACTGTGCCACTTCCTAAGTTAAAGTTACCGGTTTTCGATGGCGCGTGTGGCGACTGGATTCGCTTTCGGGATACGTTTGAGTCGGTTATCAACACGAGTGATAAACTGTCGGGCATCCAGAAATTTAATTATTTAGATTCCGCGTTAAAGGGTGAGGCTGCACGAACCATCCAAACCTTGGGTGTTTCGGAGGCAAATTATGTCCGGGCATGGGCAGCCTTAAGAGCACGATACGATGATTCGCAAGCACTGACTTTGCATCACGTCAAAGCATTGTTTGATGTTCAGGTGTTGACGAAGGTGTCATATTCAAGTCTAAGACAGCTTTACGATGATTACAATAATCATTTGCAAGCTTTAAAATCATTAAATGAACCCGTGGATTCATGGGATTCTGTGATTGTCCATCTCATTTCAACAAAATTTGATTCTGTAACTAAACGTGAGTGGGATAAGCGGGTAATGAAGATTGCTGATAGGCTAACGTGGAAACAAATGGCAGAGTTTTTAGAATACCAATGCAAGTATTTACAAAGATCTGCCACCGATAAACCAGTTGGACCGCACGCACTATCGAAATCGTCGTCTAAGTCAGTTCCGGATGCTAGGCGAGAGCGTCCGGTAGGTATTTCATCCTATGTAGCGAGAACGTCTGAGAAATGTCCTTTGTGCACTGAGGCACATGCACTGCATGGGTGTGGCCAATTTCAGAGACTGACTCCCTTAGAACGGAGTAATACGGTTCGACAAATGAACTTCTGTTTTAATTGCCTGCAACCGGGGCATCGAAATAAGGTTTGTACACGCGGGTCATGTAGGAAATGTGGCAAAAAGCATCACACGGCGTTACATTTCGAAACTCCTGCAACGCCCCGCGAACCCGAAACATTGGCCCACGCACTCGAGGTAGATACGACTACGTCGCCGGCGGTAACTGCAGCTCGTGTTTCTTTGGCAGGTACGCACTTTTTCTCGGACGGGTTATACGTGCTATTAGCAACTGCGGTCGTCGATTTGGAGGATAATCAGGGTAGAAAACACAAATGTAGAGCACTGTTAGATCCGGGTTCACAATCTCATTTCTTGACAGAGGAATTATCCACTAAGTTGGGGCTATCATGTCATCCATTTACTGGAACGTTTTCGGGAGTAGCACGCCAATTATGTACTATCGATAATTGGACTCAGACGAAGTTACATTCACGGTTCACTTCCTTTAAAACATCCTTGCGATGTTTAATACTTCCGAAGATAACAGACGATCTTCCTAACGTGTCGATAAACCGAGACGCAATACCAATTCCGTCAAATTTAAAGTTAGCAGATCCGCACTTTTATGAAACGGGAAAAATTGATGTACTGCTCGGTGGAGGTTTGTTCTGGAGATTACTATGCGTGGGTCAACAGGATCTTGGAACAAATTATCCTATAGTACAGAAAACGCAGTTAGGCTGGATAGTTGCGGGAGGTATGTGTATGTGTCCGCGTTACGAACGGCCGAAAATTGCGTGTCATATAGTTACTAATGAGGATTTGCAAGCTCAATTGCAGAGGTTCTGGACCGTAGAAGAAGGCGTTACGTGCCACGATAAGACTGCGAATAGCGAGTGCGAGCAATATTTTCGGGACACGACTACGCGAGACGCAAGTGGACGATTTGTAGTTAGAATTCCGTTTAAGCCAGAGGTTAGAATGCTTGGAGACTCGCGTAAGATGGCGGAGAAACGTTTGTATTCGATGGAACGTAAACTCAGTAGGAATGTCGAATTACGAAGTGAATACGTCGCATTCATGCATGAGTACGAGGATTTAGGACATATGACGCGACTCGCACGTGGTCAGGAAATTACGTCGGGATATTACCTCCCACATCATGCGGTGTTCAAACAAACCAGCACAACGACTAAACTCCGCGTTGTCTTCGATGGTTCGGCGAAAACCACAGCGGGGTTATCGGTAAATGAAGTACAGAGAATCGGGCCGACGGTACAGGATACGTTATTGGCTATCGCGTTACGTTTCCGACGGCATAGGTACGTCCTGTCGGCAGATGTGGAAAAAATGTATCGACAGATACTTATTGCACCAGACGAAAGGTGCTTTCAAAGAATCTTATGGCGACCCGACGATAGTTTTCCAATTCAAACATACGAACTTAACACGGTCACATACGGGACAGCTTCCGCGCCGTTTTTGGCAACAAAGGTTCTTACACAACTAGGCGAGGATAATGCTGTGACTTTTCCATCGGCAAGTCGGGCGATAATGAAAGATTTTTACGTTGACGACCTGCTGACGGGTGCGAATACAATAGACGAAGTTAGGATTTTACGGCACCAAATTTCGCAGATTTTGAGTACCGCGGGATTCACATTGCGAAAATGGGCGTCAAATGATCCGCGTACTTTAGATGAACACGACGAACGTCCCCAACGGGTGGAGATTAAGGCTGACAAGGATCCAAAAACTTTGGGTCTTTTGTGGGTAGTACAAGACGATGTGTTACGGTACTCAGTTACGACTTCGTCTCCGCAACGCATAACAAAACGTAGCATCCTGTCGGAAATATCAAAGGTTTTTGATCCTCTCGGTTTGGTAGGTCCAGCGACAATTCGGGCGAAAATGATGTTGCAAAGATTGTGGCAACTTAGAGTATCGTGGGATGAATCACTACCACAAGATGTACACACGGAATGGGAAGGGTTTCAACGCCAATTAGCTTCACTCAACGAAATAAGTATTCCGAGGCGCGCGACGATCGGGATGACAGACACGGTCGAGCTTCATGGGTTTTGTGATGCCTCCGAGAAGGCATATGGAGCGTGCATCTACCTGAGATCTGTGGACGAAAGGGGTCAAGGGACTGTCCGCTTGCTATGCGCGAAAAGTCGGGTAGCTCCACTGAAGGTGATTACACTACCGCGGCTGGAGTTATGTGGAGCGTTACTATTGGCACAATTAGCTAGTAAAGTAAAGACCGCATTAGACATCGCATCAATCCGGGACTATTATTGGTGTGATTCGACCATTGTTCTCGCGTGGATCAGAGCTCCGTCAGACAGATGGAAAACGTTTGTCGCGAATAGAACGACGGAGATTCAGCGGCTGACCACTGCGAACTGGTCGCATGTTAAATCGGAAGAAAATCCCGCCGATATCATATCTCGGGGTATTCAACCAGCGGCACTGCAGGACACTGGATTGTGGTGGCACGGTCCATCTTGGTTATCCAAGGATGCTGACTGTTGGCCCACTCCAGTTGGGTCCTGTGAAGACGCTCCAGAGTGCAAGGAGCCATGCGTGTTGGCCGGAACTGCCAGCAACGGGTGCGAACTGTTTGACAGATATTCATCGTATATGCGATTGTTACGAGTCACAGCGTATTGTCTGCGTTTTGTACATAACGTACGTACGACAAAGGAGTCTGAGTCCGCGAGTCCGAAGAAAGGGGGTACAACTGTTCAGGGTAAACTTCTAACGGTACAGGAGTTAGAAAACGTACGAATTAAGTTACTGAAACTCACTCAACGGGACGCGTTTTCTGTAGAATTGCGTGATTTACGGAAAGCAGGAACCATATCGAAACTAAGTAGATTACGGTCATTGAATCCTTTTATTGATACAAACGGTATTATGAGACTAGGCGGTAGATTAGCGAACGCAAGGATTCCGTATGATGAAAGACATCCAATAATTTTACCATCAAAGCATCCGTTCACGAACTTGATTGTTCTGCATGAGCATACGCGATTGCTTCACGCGGGGTGTCAGTCAGTAACTGCGTCTCTTCGTAGGAAGTACTGGCCACTTTCATGCAGGAGCGTTGTAAGGAACCTCTTACGGAAGTGTATAAGGTGTTTTCGTGTCAAACCACACACCGAACGTTATATGATGGGAGACTTGCCGGCGTCACGAGTGACTCCATCCAGGGCTTTTTCTACCTGCGGGGTTGACTATGCAGGTCCATTCTCGATACGGGAGAAATCGCGCTGTCGGGTGATAATCAAGGCATATTTATGTGTGTTTGTTTGTTTTGCAACTAAAGCGGTTCATCTTGAATTAGCTTCTGACCTTACTACCGAAGCTTTCCTCAATTCTCTACGTCGTTTTATAGCACGCCGAGGTAGATGTAGTCATATTTTCTCGGACAATGGCACCAATTTTGTTGGAGCTCGCAATGAGTTGAGGGATCTGGGGATTTTATTGTCAGATAATGAGCACCGATCGCGGACCTCCGACTTCTGTAGTACGGAAGGTATTCAATGGCACTTTATCCCTCCCCACGCACCCCATTTTGGCGGTCTGTGGGAAAGTGCAGTAAAATCGGCAAAGTACCATTTGAGGCGAGTGATTGGACAAACGACTTTAACGTTTGAAGAGTTGTATACAGTGTTAACGCAGGTCGAATCGTGCATGAATTCTAGACCTTTGTGTCCATTAACCGACGATCCTTCTGACCTCACTCCTCTCACACCTAGTCATTTCCTTATCGGTGGCTTAATGACCGCTTTGCCAGACCCTGATCTCCGAGATGTTAAACCAGCTCGATTGATTAGATACCAGCATCTGCAGTACATGTTACAGCATTTTTGGACGAGGTGGCAGAAGGAATATTTGCATCAGCTCCATCAGCGGACCAAATGGCGGACAAGCACTCCAGCTAAATTTGGTCCAGGGACACTGGTGGTCGTCAAGGACGATAACACCCCACCACTCAAATGGCACATGGGGAGAATCGTTGAAGTTCATCCTGGCAAGGATGATGTCACACGCGTTGTCAGCATCAGACTATCTGATAGCATTGTCAAGCGCCCAGTGACAAAGATTTGCATCTTGCCATTAGATGACGACGCAGAAGGACGATCTGAAGAACTCCAGCCAGCCATGTAGGGGTCATTAGCCGATGAATCAGTTGTGTTGTGATCTGGACACTTGTAGAACTTTAACACTTCATGGACTAGTTTTAATAAGTACCTTATGTTAATACTTGTTACGACGTGTCATGTCAAAAGACATTTAGGCTAAGTTTTTTTGTGTGTCTCATGTATATGACTTGTCATTTTGTAAGTTCTCGACATCTTGATATTTTAATATTTCTCATGTATGTTGGCATTCTACGACGTCTGTTGAACGCGATGCATTCAAGGTGGGCGGCATGTTAAGGATTCGAAAGGCCACGGGGTTTATGATGCGGACGTGCCTTTTTTGCTATTTTTGAGATTGAGAATTTCATTAGCACGGTTATTGGGGCTGTCAAACATCTGGCATTATACACAGGGGAAAACTCCAAATCCCAGTTATGACGGATACCCTTGGAGTTTCTCCTGGCGCTCAATAGTAATTGACGTATCATAAACCCCCTGGACAGGTCGCGCACGTGAGGGTCGTTTCTGTCCGCGGGACCTTGGGGCCTGTCTCGGGGTCTCGGTACGGCAGCTCCCCACTGCATTTTTGCTTAGGCGGAACGGTGGGCGGAGTGTGGACAGAATTCGGGAAAACGCCCAACGTGTCACCTTAAGGACATTGATTGGCGGACAAATATTCCCACCCTGAACGGACCTCCGTAGCAGAGGTTGGTGGTGGAGAAAACTGAGGGCTCGTGAAGAGTTGCGCGGAGGAGGAAGGGCAGAACTCAGTTTAGAAACGAAAGAAAAGGTTCTCGGGTTCTGATGGCCTGAGAAACGGCCATACATATGTACACTTGATGTATTTGACTCTTGTCGACCAGAGTCACGGTCACGTCTTGAATAAATTGTTGTTGTTTTAAAATCGAGCGTGGTTATTGAACCAGCAATTGTTGACCTAACCATTACGCTCAAAAACAGCGAACATTCGCTGCGAACATTCGCTGCGATTATTCGCTGCGATTATTCGCTGCGATTATTCGCTGCGATTATTCGCTGCGATTATTCGCTGCGATTATTCGCTGCGATTATTCGCTGCGATTATTCGCTGCGATTATTCGCTGCGATTATTCGCTGCGAACATTCGCTGCGATTATTCGCTGCGAACATTCGCTGCGATTATTCGCTGCGAACATTCGCTGCGATTATTCGCTGCGAACATTCGCTGCGATCAGTAGTCGCTGCGAACATTCGCTGCGATCAGTAGTCGCTGCGATTATTCGCTGCGAACATTCGCTGCGATTATTCGCTGCGAACATTCGCTGCGATGATTCGCTGCGATCAGTAGTCGCTGCGAGTAGTCGCTGCGATTATTCGCTGCGAACATTCGCTGCGAACATTCGCTGCGATTATTCGCTGCGAACATTCGCTGCGAACATTCGCTGCGATTATTCGCTGCGATTATTCGCTGCGATTATTCGCTGCGATTATTCGCTGCGATTATTCGCTGCGATTATTCGCTGCGATTATTCGCTGCGAACATTCGCTGCGATTATTCGCTGCGATTATTCGCTGCGATTATTCGCTGCGATTATTCGCTGCGATTATTCGCTGCGAACATTCGCTGCGAACATTCGCTGCGAACATTCGCTGCGAACATTCGCTGCGATTATTCGCTGCGAACATTCGCTGCGATGATTCGCTGCGAACATTCGCTGCGATGATTCGCTGCGATCAGTAGTCGCTGCGAGTAGTCGCTGCGATTATTCGCTGCGAACATTCGCTGCGATCAGTAGTCGCTGCGAGTAGTCGCTGCGAACATTCGCTGCGATCAGTAGTCGCTGCGATTATTCGCTGCGAACATTCGCTGCGATCATTCGCTGCGATCAGTAGTCGCTGCGATTATTCGCTGCGTTCATTCGCTGCGATTATTCGCTGCGTTCATTCGCTGCGATTATTCGTTGCGATTATTCGCTGCGATTATTCGCTGCGATTATTCGCTGCGATTATTCGCTGCGAACATTCGCTGCGATTATTCGCTGCGATTATTCGCTGCGAACATTCGCTGCGAACATTCGCTGCGATTATTCGCTGCGAACATTCGCTGCGATTATTCGCTGCGAACATTCGCTGCGATTATTCGCTGCGATTATTCGCTGCGAACATTCGCTGCGATTATTCGCTGCGAACATTCGCTGCGATGATTCGCTGCGATCAGTAGTCGCTGCGAGTAGTCGCTGCGATTATTCGCTGCGAACATTCGCTGCGATCAGTAGTCGCTGCGAGTAGTCGCTGCGAACATTCGCTGCGATCAGTAGTCGCTGCTATTATTCGCTGCGAACATTCGCTGCGATCATTCGCTGCGATCAGTAGTCGCTGCGATTATTCGCTGCGTTCATTCGCTGCGATTATTCGCTGCGATTATTCGCTGCGATTATTCGCTGCGAACATTCGCTGCGAACATTCGCTGCGATTATTCGCTGCGATTATTCGCTGCGAACATTCGCTGCGATTATTCGCTGCGATTATTCGCTGCGAACATTCGCTGCGATTATTCGCTGCGATTATTCGCTGCGATTATTCGCTGCGAACATTCGCTGCGATTATTCGCTGCGATTATTCGCTGCGAACATTCGCTGCGATTATTCGCTGCGATTATTCGCTGCGAACATTCGCTGCGAACATTCGCTGCGAACATTCGCTGCGATCAGTAGTCGCTGCGAGTAGTCGCTGCGATTATTCGCTGCGAACATTCGCTGCGATCAGTAGGCGCTGCGAGTAGTCGCTGCGAACATTCGCTGCGATCAGTAGTCGCTGCGATTATTCGCTGCGAACATTCGCTGCGAACATTCGCTGCGATCATTCGCTGCGATCAGTAGTCGCTGCGATTATTCGCTGCGTTCATTCGCTGCGATTATTCGCTGCGATTATTCGCTGCGATTATTCGCTGCGATTATTCGCTGCGATTATTCGCTGCGATTATTCGCTGCGATTATTCGCTGCGATTATTCGCTGCGATTATTCGCTGCGATTATTCGCTGCGATTATTCGCTGCGATTATTCGCTGCGATTATTCGCTGCGATTATTCGCTGCGAACATTCGCTGCGATTATTCGCTGCGATTATTCGCTGCGATTATTCGCTGCGATTATTCGCTGCGATTATTCGCTGCGATTATTCGCTGCGATTATTCGCTGCGATTATTCGCTGCGAACATTCGCTGCGATTATTCGCTGCGATTATTCGCTGCGAACATTCGCTGCGATTATTCGCTGCGATGATTCGCTGCGATTATTCGCTGCGAACATTCGCTGCGATTATTCGCTGCATTCATTCGCTGCGATCAGTAGTCGCTATAAATTATAATGTGTGTTTATACTTGAGAGAAAAGGGATCTCTCTCGAATTTGTAGAGAGGACAAAGCAGGCCTCATCACGCGCTGTCAGCGAACTACCTCCCTTCTATACCAAGTTACAATTCCTTGGCGAGGTATTCCACGTTACATCATGAAAGCATGTCTTCCACAAAGCCTGCGCATTTTCAATAGCGGATTTCACGAGCAGATTTTCTGTCCTCGAAACAAGTCACACGTATACAAGCCCGCACACACCTTTCAGCATTTCAACACATTTCAGAGTAGTTTCGGAGTTGGACGCTGTTCATGAACAGAGGCCGCTAAATTCAGTCCTCGATTTATGGGTCGGTAATACAGTTTGGGTGGTGACACGAAGTCCCATAAGGTGATAGGTCTATTCTATACTTCGTCGATGTGTGTGGCTATACTTGGTCGATGGTAATAGATACAAAGAATTAGAATTTGCTAGTGGCGCCACAGTAAGGACAACATCCGGCAAGCATAGTCTTTAAAGTATCCATATAGACGGCGGTGCAACCCTCGTGCTAAATTTTCGCAGCCAACTTCAGATCAGTCAATCGTTCGCCTGCTTTCTTTGAACATGTTCAGGGGAAGAACTGCTCGTATGGTTTTACTCCTTTTTTAAAATTCATTTTGCGACTTCGAGTTTCCTTAGTAAATCGTAATAGAAGCTGGAACTTCGATCTACGAATACAAGCGCGCGCTATTTGAATTTAGGGTTGAAACTATAAGTCTCCACAACTATGCTTCAGCTTGATAAATGGAAAATAACTGTTCGACTTCTTTCTATATTTCTGCTTGTCTATTGTCTAATAAGTGTCAGGCATAACAAAGAATTTGTTATACCGAAATGGTTGTTAAATATTCAATTATTACTCTAAATTTCGTTTTAACAAGTAACTTCTAAATGTACTATGTAACTCACCTTATCTTACTTAAAATAATTGTTTCCAATCTACTTTTATCTTCACTTGTACATATTCAATTGTTTCATATTATGTTTGTATTTAAATTGATTAATAATACCACACAAAACCAAATATTTGTATAATGTATTTATTTTATTAACTTTTGGGCTTCTACAATTTCATTTCCAAGTAACAATGTCTGCAAATGGGTAATATAGCGCGGTAGTCTTAAAATATTAATTATAAGTTTCAATTGGATACGAATACAGTCAAAAACCTAAATTCTATTCACAACATGACCATTGCTTCAACGCACGCGTACACGTAGAATTAATTTAAAGCGTAATAAAGTCTCGCGACGTTTAAAAAATAAACAGTCTGATCATGTTGCCTGTAATGCAAACATATATTCACACGGAAGAAAACCGTGTACAAAGTAACGAGAATTTCAGCTTTTGTTCTTCACAAAAAGACGTCTATTTCGCATATGAAAAGAAAAATGGTTTCGTATGAAATGCTCTCTGCCACACATAGGTACCCTTATACGTAGAACGTTATTTCCTTTTACGATTTCGAAGTCGTATTCCACGAGGACATTCGTACAATGCGTTATAATGAATTTCGTTATGTTCTTCAGTGTTTGTCCTTTTCGTACAAACGTCACCGCCAAAGTTCTCGAGCGTAGCAAACTTTGATCTTCGATTGTTTAACGCAATTGTATAAATCAACATACACCCGTATTCACTACGCGAATAACAATTTCTTCGTCCGATTAAATGCCTGAATACTTCAATCGAGTGCAACGTTTTTCCTTTCGCTCTTTCGCGTAAGATAAAATTTCGATTGATCGTTCTCGAAAGAATTCCTACAGGAAGAGCCATTGGGAATACTTGGAAGATAAATCTAGGAAGGTTCGTTGAGTAAAAATGTTTGGGATATGGTATAATCGTACTGAAACCTTTGCGGTTCAAAATTATTTTCCTGCTTCATTACTCCGTACCAGAAGTTTTATGAAAATATTCAGCTACCTAATTTTGATTTCATTATTGAAATAATCGCGTCGATGTAGCTTTAGAATATACGTAGAATCTAGCAATACAAATTATTGAACCGCAGCAGATTAGTATTATCCTCCACAAAACATTTCTTAAAACGTACTTAAATGGTAGACGTAAAAGGAAGGTCGATTAATTTCAAAACAATCAATCGTCATTTTTATAACTACAAGTTCTTATACTAATAAGAAGAACGAACAATCGAAATGCTTGAAAAAGAATACTCCGCACAGTCAGCCTGTCTCAAAAAACAGTATCAAAAAGCATACGTACGCAATGGTAAAGATAAAAAATTCGTTCACAATTCATAACTTGCTATACATAAAAACGAGTGTACAGTTATAATAAATATCACTAAACATATTCGAACTACGACTAATACGTAAGAAATTCTTTCTTAAAAGCTGTCTTGGTCTTTCTTTTGAAGTTCTCGATCACAGAGTTCGATACAGTATTCTAAATACGTGGTAATAATTTTATTTCGGTACATTCCATCCTCGGCAGTGATTATTTATAACAGCCATTCCTACTTTGGAAATAAGTTGACTCATCCTGATTAATTCAGATCGAATATAGAGAGATTAATCACACGCAATTTTTCAACCAACAATTCAGTCTAAGAGAAAAAATGTAACTTAATAATTCCTTGAAATTTTTTTAAAAATCCGGCAAGACAGCTTCTTCAGTAGAACCCCTTACTTACATTACGACTTCATAACATCGGGGTACAAACAGTACAATTCTTGATGCAAGAGAGACTACACTGTAAATCGATCTTGTACGGTTAGAATCATTAAATGTGCATTTAGAAAAAGAAAAAGAGTGCACGCCAGTGTCAGGAATCACACTGTTCACACCTGAATTAGTTATTACGAAGACACTGGCAATCCCTCCCAGCGAAAATTGCGTTACGCGACAGACTTCTCTCGCTGACGGCGCAAATAACGTTCTCATTGAAAATACTGCAATAATAAATGCATAATAAAAGCAACGATATCTTTGGTTCTCGATTCTCCGTCGCGGGAAACCGGATGGAAGAAGAAAAGCAGGAATTCCGACGAGAAACCATCTCGCAAAAGAGCCTCGACGACCGTGGATAGAAAGCTAAAGCAAATTCGCAGGCAACAACGGAAGGAAGTAATGCGAAACGTCCTCGATCTTCGATTCCCGGTCAGTCTCCATCCCCTTCATCTCATAACAACTTTCCCCCGATCATCCTCCCGCCCGATGACGACCGTCCAACAAAGAAAACAAGGGCTAAAGATCTGCACAATATCTACAACGTTGTTAAACCTCTCATCGTAACACTCGCGACTGTTCGCAATCGAAATTACCCTAGAATACGCTATTGATATGCTCTAATTAACGCGATGTCCCCGTCCGCGAGGACAATAATATTGAACGCAAGAGGGACGTTAGTCGGGGTAATAATACTTGGCTGATGAATCCAATGAACGTCGACAAATCGCAATAATGGGAATAATAATAGCAACGATCGATTGTAATCAAAGTGACGAGGGTAATAGCATCGTGGTGATTCCTAAACGCTCGCGCCCGTCAGTTCGGCGGAATAGCGCCGCGACGCGCCGCAACGGGACGTGCGTGGTCAGCAATTCCCCCGATGCCGGCAGTCGTCTCGTTTCTCGTCCTACGATTTCCTACCTTCCCCTTGGTCGAAAGGTTTGTAGAAGTCGGCAGTTTTCGGGCAGCTTTAGACTCGTTACGAAAGACACTTTTATGGTCCACCACCCAGCCGCGAACAGGAATAGGAGATTGCTTGGGTCACGTGGATACGTGAGGATATCTTCTTCGGCGTCCTCGTGGCGCTACGAAAAAGATACATCGCTTGTTCTGGTAGATCAGCAGCCAGACGTCTCAGCTTCTGATACAGCAGCCGCGCTGCTTCGGTAATCATGCTGCTAGCAGGTTCTTTATGTTCTTCGGTGTGTTCTCCTCGTTCAGGTGCTTGGTGGTGTAGCGAAGGGCGTTCAGGAGACCTTCGCTCTTGCAGGGTGGTTGATCCTTCAGTAGCTTCACACAGCCTTTCACCTGCATGGATGATATGGTTTTGACTGAATTTTTCGATTAGAGGGTTAAGAAGAGGCATTGAAAGCAAGAACGGACTCACCCACGTTTGAAGAAAATTAGAATTTCTTATAGCCTATTGGAATACATTATTGCTCCTAACTCCATTTCGCAAAGAATGTGGGTTAGCCCGTTTTTGCTGCTAATGCCTCATATGTAGGATGCAGTTCTTTCACATCCCGAATTTTATGAAAGATACTGACAGTGATAAATGCTTTGTGCAGTCTTTATTATTTTAACTCTGAGAGCGAGAGGAATTTTTATATAGTTTTTTATTTCGATTCAAGAGGAAGGCGTTTTATGCGATAGTGTAACAAATGTGTTGTGAAATGGCAAAAGTAAAAGGGGCTCGGAGACTTGCCGCATGAAACTATTTAGTTGCAAACCTTTGTAACCTGTTAGAATATATATAGCTAACGGTACAATATACGTGAATCTGTTATCGTTTCTCATGTGCGAGTGCACTTGTCGCTAGCATTTAAATAGAGTGCACAGGAAGTCGAGCATTTAAATTCCAATTGCTCACATCTCGAGTGAGCTTCAGCTTGCAAATGCTAAGGTAATTTTTTATTTCTTTTGACTTAAGAAATTTGTATATTTTGATAATAATCTTCCTATATGTTATTATTAATAAATTCTCTGAAATGCTACTTAAGTTCAGCTAATACAGTTTCATCCACAGTTATTTTCACTTCCATATGAGAATATTTCAATCTCAAGGGTTGCTATTTTGATTTAACCCTTCGTACTATTCCTGCTCTTGAAATATTTTTAAATTCTTCCTAAAGATAGGAGCAGTCGATGCCACTATTGACGTCGATAGAATATTAAATATATTTTGCTCAATAAAGTGTGAGATTTTATTTAACCGTCTATACTTACATCAACATTCGAACCCTTAACAAAGGCACCTTGGGGATGAACGTGATCATAAAGGATCACTAACCCCACCATCACTCTTAGAACAAACAGTTGAGTCTCCTCGCGTTGGAATTGCGCCAATAGATTGCTAGAAATAAAAAGTGCATTCGCAGCTGTGATTAAGCCATCCAAAACTAATTCCTAATCCAATTTACTTAGGCACAGCAAACGTAATTATTCCCTTCTACGATGAATAGATTACTTACGGATTTTCTAGCATACGCAGGCAAACCTTGGCCATGGTACCAAGAGTCTCCGTGATATTTTCTCGCGCTACATCTTCGTTCTAAAACAAATCAACAAACAATTTTTATTTAGTTACAAATATGCACAATTTCAAGAATATTTTAATTCGTAGCAAAGAATGAAAGTAGAAATGAATCGAACATCCCTTAAATCACATATGCCAACTATTTAGCGATTCAATATAAAAAAAATTATACATAAACTTATCGCTCTGATGTAACTTTAACAGATTCGGAGTGTATTGTTGTACACAGTTGTTAAATTGAGAAGGGAATTTTAATTTAACGGTGATAATTCAGACAACCACTTCCTTTACCGTGCCAATTAAAATAGCATCTGCACAATTTAAACGGATCCGCTATCTATTACGCTGGTCAATGTTCCGAGAACAGTTGTACTCTCTGAATCACTTCGTACAATGGCTTTTAATTTTCCGCTCCAGCGTACGCCATTATTTACATCCAACTGTTTTATTCGCGTATATAGTTACCGCACGCTTCGATGCTGTTAATCGAGGCTCGCGTTTAATATTTACGCGACGGCAGTGCGCTCTTCCTCGACATCGCCGAAAACGAATATCTCCAACAAATATGGAAAGTCAGTTGCCCGCCACGATACAGAATATAAAGGAGGGTGTCTATTATGCGGGATGCAAAGCCGAGAACACGTATACATATGCACGAAGAATAGGCATCGAGTCAATGCCGCTCGTTCGATATCGCCGAAGCAAGTTAAATTCATTTCCAGACAGCCCTAAAGGGCTTTTAAAGCCCCTCTTCATTCCCCGTAATGTAATTCAAGCTTGGACGATTCTTGAAAGCATACTCAATTTTATCACTGGCATTCATGAATGGCGGTTGAGAGCTTCGGGAATAATTTTGCTACACTGAATGACAACGTATAACGAAGTTTCAGCAATTCGATCAATTCTTCAGTTTTGTAATTTAGTTATTCAAAACATTAAGCACTGAACTTGCATACTTCATTCTATATTATTCTTTGCCTACGTTTACTTCCACAAATTCTCTATATATATAGGTACTCTATTTTTCTAAAAACTACTCTCCACCATAAACCGATTCTGCGCGCTACAAAATACATTTCAAATTAGATCCCCACTTCAAAAATATACAATATGTATATCCGCTAATGAGGAAGATAGTATCGAAACTTAAGGTAGGCTCTCACTACGCCTCACCTCGGCTCATTTTATTCTTCCTATGCTTTTCTTATGTATTTTGACAATTTAACTCACACCGCGCCTCGCCGCGGATTCTTCCTCGAGAATATTGTGAGGAAGAGAGGCGAGGCGTAGTGTGAGTGGATACAATGCCCCCGCTTTCGGTGACCGCTAAAAGAAGAAGGAAGAGATTCTCTGAGCAATTGACCAAACCCATGAATCGAGGCAAGCTCAGATAACTTCAGGTACGGAAAACCTCAGGCGACGCGAGCCTAGATGTGAGTGCGAAAAGAGGTGACGCCAAGGCGAGGCGAGGCGTAGTGAGAGCCTACCTTTAGGCTTCATTCAGAAAGGAACAGAGGAGCTTAAAATTCGTATAGCTATTCGAATTTAAATCGCAACCATTCAGTAATCCCTCCTTGTTTTAGCAGAATTACACGAAGATAGAGTCAATAAACTTTCCCTTCATGCACCGTAACTCTGAATGTTCAAGAACGCAGGACACCCAGAATATCTCCCGGCTGCCATGAGCTGCCGTCTAGTCAGATCGATAATTGCCAGCGACGGCGAAAAGATGGGATAGTGGAAAGAATAGAAGCGTGTATATACCACTTACGTCCGTCAAGAAAGTACTGGTCGCGTGACTCAGAACGCAGAGCATGGGTGTCGCGTGGGCGTAGAACAAGGACATTCGGTAGGCAAAATCATTCCCGATAACCAGGTCCTTCTCAGCGTTACCCTGCTTCGCCAGGGATGCCCTGGTCAGCGTCCTCCGATAATAACTGAAATCATTCTGAATAGCGGGAGTCTTCATTTTGTGCTCGTCGAATTTCAATACGAACTCCAATATTTCAGCCAGTTGTTTCACCAAAGCTTGCTGGGTCTCGAGGTGCTGGGTGGGGGATAGATTCCCCGAGCACAATTGACCCAGGATCTTCGGCACCACCCTTTCTGAAATCAATTGCACATTTGTAGATTCATCGGTTCCGCGTGATTCGAGAAATTGCAAAGCTGATTATACAATCGCTTCAGTGATCTATTATTCATTAGGGTGATTACTACAGAATCGTTTTCTCGTTACGCGGCTATATTGGTCGTTATTGGTTTTCAGCGGCTTTCAGGCTGTTTAAAATAAAAGCAATAAATGCTACCGAAGTTCCTGAACGGTTGAAAGTCTCGCCTGTATCGGTGCGGCGGTATTGGGTTTTCAATCATCGTGTGTACGGGGATATGCAGGCTAAACAATAATCCCCCGCAGTCGGTTGCTGAATCAATATCGACATTTCAGTTCTTACGTTTTTATTTGGTTCCCGTGAATGGCACCATAATTGAAAATAGACGTCCGAGACGGCTCTATTCGAAAAAACCTGAAAGCTCTGTTTGCGGTTCGCGCATTCGAAACTCCATTTATCCAGACGTCCGCCTGGTCGTAGATTACCACGCGAGAAATTTAATTCGGGGCCACGGGACTCGGTGCATGGAATTGGAAAGCAAATACGTAGCAATTTGAGAAATAGATTTCTATTGTGGAGTGTAATTAGTAGGACTCGACTGTACGAAAAGATGCGCGCAGATTATTTCCGCAATCAACACTCACCAAGTTCTAATGAAAATTCATAGAACCTTTTCAGCTTCGCGACAAGAGGGGCAACGGTCAGATAGGCTTTTCGTTGACACTCCTCCGTCGGCGCCGAAATCGCTTCTCTGATTTCTTTCCCAGCCCCTTTGTAGCACTGAATCTCCTCTAAGATGGATTCTGAATTTTTCAGAACTCTCTGCACCGCTTCAAAGGTCTCTCGTTCTATGTCAGAAGGTTGTGCGTCTAAAATTCAATAAAGAGCGTCGTTATTGTCCACGGGTAGCTGCCTCGAGAAGCTCCGCGACACGCTGAGCGTCTGGCTCTTTGAAATATTCTACCCGGGCAAATATTTGACCTGAAACGTTCAGCCAGCTAATAAAAATCCCGCGCGTACACGCGCCACTTACTTTCGAAATCCAAAAAGACGTCATATTTTTGTGGCGTGCAACAGGTTGACTCGTCTCGAGCCAGAAGGCTCAAAAGCTTGCCCATCTTCGGTCTGAGGCTTCCTTTGAGCGTTATTTACAACGTGCAAGGCATCTGGACACAAAAGAACAGAACACTCGTGTAGGTATAAAATCTTTTTATATCAAACACGTTACTTTTCACATACAGTGAGTAACTATTAACTAATATTAAAATATTAGGACACTTTTTAAAATCACATAACTTTTTCAAATTAATCCAAAAGACTTGGGGCTTTTTTAGAAGCTAGAAGGATTAGTTTGCTAAGTGGTGTGATTCGTCGTTTTGAAAAAAATGCACTTGGACGGAATAGCAAAAAAAAATAGGAAAGATCGCTGATTCTGGAATTTCGCGATTTTCGACCTTATTCTGTGTTCTTCAAGCGTTTATAGCTCAGAGCAACGTTAACCGATTTTGATGAAATTTTAGGCATGTACACAACATATTTAAATCTACAAACGGGTATTTTGAATTTTCATTACGGGCTCACAAAAAAATGTTTAAAAAACGACCTTTACTATTTTTTTTGCTATTCCTACCAATGTTTTTTTTTTTTAAACGACGAATCACGTCACTTAGCAAACTAATCCTTCTAGCTTCTCCAACAAACTCAAGTCGTTTGGATTAATTTTAAAAAATTTTCGATACTCACTGTATTAGCGTATAAAATGTATAAATCGGCCTTCAAATTTGATTTGCAAATATTAAGAATTCTAGTTTTTTGGAAGCTAAGAGCGTGGTGTTAAAAACTCGTCCTTGTACACAGTGAAGATAACGGCGAATTTGTTAAATGGCAAAATCGAATGCCGAAAGTCGCACAGTCGAGAAAACTTGGCTTCCAGCTTAGAGTTTGCGTCGTCACTGCACGGAGTCGGAGCGGAATTTGAATTTCTGGCCTGATCCCTAAGCCGATCCGCGCGCGTACATGTCGAAGTGTTAATTCCAGACAAACGAGGTGCATGCACGTGCACGTACGTACGTATGCACACCACGGCCGAGGATTATATCTGTATACACGGGATGAATGAATTCTGTGAACTCGTGAACGGGGGACGAACCTTCTGTTAATTCCAACCGGCGAGGCTAATCTATGCTGACCTCACCTGATACGACACAGTACTGTAAGGACCGATATCTTCCGTGCGTATGAAAACGAGTGCACCTCTTTAAAGCTCATTTACATCGTTCGTGTTTCATTCGAGAGCAATTACTTTCAATTAGGTGTGGTTATACGAAGCGTTCACAAGTTTATGACAGAAAGTTTGCAGGTACCGTGAAATGGGGAAACTTTGACCACAAGAATGGTTTTTAAAATGAATTCCTCTAGCATCTATTGTATAACAGGTATTATTCTCAGATAAACTGCGCCTTGAAGTAGGTAAATAAAGTTAGCCAAAGCACTTTTTTTGATAGCAGCGTTGAAGCGTTTGTTTTGAAATCTAGTTTTGTGGTCAAAGTTACCGCATTTGACGGTATGTATATAGCACCGATGAAAATAAATAGAAAAGTGGTAGTATACGTGGATATAACAGCGAAACTTTATCGAGTTATAAATTAAAAGTGTTTCTATTCATCGAAGGTGATCGACATGTTTTTCTTTCACTTGAGTTCATGCTTTATATAAGCAGATTTCTTTTCCTAAGCTGACGTAAACTTCGGCATAGGAGGGTTTTCCTTTAAATCTCGATAAAAACTCCTTTCATTTTCAATTTTCTATTAAAGACGTAAAAAAAATATTTTTTAACTTGAAAATAAGTGATTCTTGAGTCCACGTTTTTCGAGACCTTTTGGTTCACTTTGGGGAACAGTACATGTATGTAAAGAATATGTAAACATCTTCAATAGTAGCTCCTTTACGTCGACATTCACCTTTGTGTTTCAATCGTTGACTCCGGCATACGAAAAAAGGGAACCTTTATCGTAATTTGAAACAACGTCGGACGTAGAAGAATTAATAATCTGTTCCTCTCCGTCGAAGCAGTGAATTTGTTAAAAGCAGTTCGCCTAACAAATTTGTAACGCTCGTAGCACAAAGACGTGGATAACGCTAATCTTATCTAATCATCAATCCTCATTAGCTCATTACTCATCGATAATGAATTACTGTAAACGGGTTTTGCAGAATTCTGGAGTACACTGAACGAAAATAGGTGTCAGTTTGCTTCACGCCTGGAATCTGGCGATTATCCGCGGTATTAATAGCAACTAAACATTTGGAAGTGTTTATCAGATAATGCGCCTACAATCGCTGATGCACGAGAGCGATCAAATCGCGATAAACACTGGAACGCACTGAAAACTCGTCCGACACGGCAGGACAGCGATCGAGTTTGCTAGATCTAAAATTGTGCGCCGAGGGATTCCAATGTACCGGCGAATGTCTCCGTTATTTTTAGCAGAAAAGCGTGTCTCCTGTTACCCAACTTTTCTCCTGATTCCAAGTCGCACAGACTCGCTGATCAATTGTTACTTCCCCACGAAATCTGTCCCTTTAATCCGAAAACAGTAAACCAGACTATTTCGCGCAAAAAAAGAAACTCGCGTATCACCTGTTCCCACTCCTCTCAACGGTGTAATATAAAAATTAACAACGCAGAGGAAGTAAATTAATCCTTGAACCAACTCGGACGAATCACACATTCACCCCAAAACGGATTAAACACAATCTGAAATAACTTCGTTCGCGACCGAATAGCATAAATATTTACACTGAAAATTCCGACGCTGATTCGATGCAGAACCGTGACACCGGATGTGCGGAAGATCCTCGCAAGCGGCGTATAATCATCCCCTCTGAAAGGATAACGAGACGAATCCTCCACGAAAGGCACGGTCCCGTTAAAATCAATCACGTAAACAAACCTCGAGTCTCACCCTCGAGTATCGTTATCATCCGCATAAGTTGAAGTAAATTCACGAAGAAAGTGATATCTGCGCTGGGAATCGATGCGTCTGACATTCGCAGCGAGGAAAGAACACTCGAGCCAGCCGGATCGCTGGATTGTTGGGCGAAGGTCGATGAAGGGGTGACAATTTAATCGCGCGACGATTTAACGGGGTAGCGAGGAGTCTTTTGTGAACTCACCGTGGCGAAGAGCCGGCGTGATCGCGGACGACAACGCGGGTGCATGACGCTGACAGGTGCACCGTCCAAGTCCGCGAGGGTGGTCAACAAGTATGAGAGGAGAGTGCAACAACTGTCATTCAGCGGACGGCCATGTTGCTGTTCGTAGGGGGTTGCGCTGTGTAGTGGCGGGGTTCGAGGCCTCTCCTTATTTGGTAAACGACAGTGGCGACGGCACGTTCGCGCGAAAAATCAATGGGGTTAGTTCCAGTGTTCACCCTCGTGGTGACGCTGCTGCCTGCTATTTTCGGCCGTTCAAGATTTCAAGATTTCCCGTTGCGCGCAGCAAGTGGATTGTTAATCTACCCGCGCTGGGTGAATTGTTTATTTGAAGTTAGATCGTTTGGTGTTCCACGAACTTCGAGTTCTTTCACCCTCGCTTCAGCGGTTAAGCCTCCTAAAATTGTTGTTGCGCGGGTACAACTGGGATCTTACTTTTCTGCAGATTTAGATAGAACCTTTTATCGCACATATTTGGTTTGGAGGAAGAAGTGTTTTCTTTGTTTAAGGAATTTGCTAAATTGGATTTTGAAATTTTGTGAGGTTTTCGGTCATCTCTAATCGCATTTGGAAACTTGTTTACCAACTTCTTGAATTATATAACATATACGATAAATATTCTCGCTCCTGAATTAATAAACTGAATAACTTCGGTTTCTTTGCAAATAAATTTTTTACATTTAAAGAAATATGTGTAGCTAAGGACAGGCGACAGCTTCAATTGAACAATATTTTTATAAATTTCGCAGGAATTATATGAAGTAGATTTGAAAATCTGCAACCCGTATCCAAAGTGCAAATACCTCTGAATATCTCATTCGAGAATTTGCTTCGCGACGGCGGTGTAGGTCGTAGTTCAAAATACGGTGATAAATTTAGAAGTTCCCAGGAACTCGTGGCTAACTCATCCATGAGGAGATGCACTCCTCTTTTTTCGTAGACCAACGGGTTGCCAGTAACGGTCAAAATGAACTTCGAAGGGGTGAACAATATCGTTATGGTTGACCGAGTTACGGGGAATTAGTCTGGTTAATATTTATGCAGCTTTACTCGGAACACTCGGGTCAGTGCCTTTGTAGGTTAACGCTCGCTGGATAAACCTATGACATTGAAATGACAGTCCAGTTATAAACTATTGGAAAACTCGCGGGGCCTATTGCTTTACTCAGAGAGTAGACGTTTCTGTCGAACATCATAATCCAGTAACAGAAACTGAGCATCTAATTATCTGCTTTTCTAGGAAAGACAAGACGTTCGAGAACAAATGTTGAAGGTTCGACAGGGCATTTTGTAATAAACACATATCTACTTTATTCTTAAATTAGTCATTTTAGTGTCAGTATTACTGCGTTGTGTCTTACTGAAACCACGTGGATACCATGAATCAAGAGTTATTACTGGAAAACATGGTATAATAAAGTAATTTAATAGAACCGTATGCAGGTTGTGTATTGATTGTATGAATTTAATCTGTGATTACTCCAACGAAAAATTATCTTTCTTGAAAGAATAAATGTACCAAAGATATGTAATAGTAATAAGTAGAAAATACCGAAACAGGCACATATGAGGCAATGAGAACAAAGACGGTCTAACCCAATTTTTTTGCGAAATTGTGTTAGCAATAATGTATTCCAATAATCTCTACTAATCATAAAAAATAGGAAAGATTAATTTTTGTTCAACGTGGTTTAGTCCATTTTTGTTTTTAATGCTTCATATAATCTGAGTTATTGCTGTTATCTGGAATATCATATCTTTAGGTTACTTTGCTATGATCTTTGAAGAAAAATGTATATAGACGCTCTCACGCGAATAACGTCCTGTCGTGTAATCTCATAGAAACATATCAAGTGACGTATAAAGACAATACGCAGGTAGGTCGTTATTTCTTCCCGAGAAAATTAATCTCCACTATCTATTGATACTGAAACCTAGAAGATAGCTGTCTAAATATCTCTCATTTTCATAAAATCGCTCTCGACATCCCACAGAAAGTTTACCTCCAATTTTTAATTTATCATTTTTACACAAAGCAACAACCCTTAGCCACAAATGTTTATTTTCAATAATCTTCCAAAGAAACGTCCATGCATCGTCTAACAATATTCCATAAAATATTTCCTTTCACAATTTACCATTTTGAAAACACACAATTTGCAGATAGCAAGTTCTCCACTCACATATCTTCTTCGTTACTCCCACTCACCATCAACAATGCAATTTCAAATACCGCCAGTCGCCGATGATAACCGCGACTCGCAGGTGCCGAGGCACAAGCGTTTATAAATATTAACAAAATCGATGCCACGGTAGTATTGCTTTTTGTTCAAAATTATTTATATACTACGCACCTGTGTTAATGACGTCAATCCCAGGCGCTTGGAGAAAAGCAATCAGCGTAGAACTGACGCAACGAAATTATCCAAAGTTGCCCCATTTCCCTCTCATGCTTATCCATCGCGTGATCTGTGCACGTTTGTTTAGTAGCATCGAAACGATGGTTTCTCCGATGCACTGTCTAAATGTCGCGGCGGTGTGGAGATTTTTGCACCTCTTTCAAGACCACGATTGGATAATCGTCGGAAACCGTGGGCGAAGATAATCGACGCCTATTAAAGGCCTTTTTGTGCATCAATTCTAACAAATCAATTGAGACCCTCGCCACCTCCCGCCATGACCCCCGATACTCTCGAGCTCCCCTTTTCCTTCGACCAACCTTAATTCCAACGACGAACGAACCGACAATGACGACGACGATGACTCTGCCACCGGTGACTTACATATAGGTATGCACGTCCATACGCTTATAATCCGAGAGCTATTTTGTGCGTCGAACGTTATTAAGCCTTAAGTGGCACTTTTCTTTCCCCCGTTATTACGTGAATTGCTCGTCGCGCAGTTTTTGTTCACCTTGTTTATGTGGCTCAACGCGGCGTATGGATGAACGGTGGAAAGCCACAGCTATGTAATAAGCAGGTTTCGCTCTCGAGTGGAAGAAAGTAAAGGAAGCTAGAGAAAACTGGATCGATTTTTGTATTTGTTAGACGGTTGGAAGTGACGTCGCTTTTTGTGCTGCAATAAAATACGTTCGCCACTATTTTAATTATCGACGTAGTTTCCATTGTCCCGTACCTCGGTTTTCTACTCTTTCGGTAGTTTTGTTATTTAGAATTTGATCGTTGGCAAAGTTTCTGTAAGAATTGTCAGAAGAAATACTTCATGGATACATGGTGTACGAATAAGATAGTTAATTCAAAAGTTCTTAATGATCATCAGAAATGAATGGTTTCTGTTGTTGCCACACTTGCTACCTCAAGTCGGTTGAAATATATTTCGGAGTACTTAATTGTTTTCCCCTACGTGAACACGTAAATATACGTCCTTTTGTACTCCGCGATACACAACAGAAGCCTCTTCCGCTAACGTACAATTCGGCCTTGCCACGGTTGAAGTAGAGCAGTTAGATACACCGCATAGATAGACCACTTAAGTAGCCCGGTTCTGCTGGTTTACGCTGTTTTAAAGGATTGTTGTGTCAAAGCAATTGTCGTCGCTAATTAATTACTCAACAAATTGCTTAAAGTGATTACAAGTCACGCCACAGCCAGCGAAGCTGTTTTATGGCATCCTCTAATATACTAGAAAATAAAATTCACTGCCATCTAAAAGTAAGAAACCAACGAAGAAAGCACCAGAACTGTATCCACAGAAAACCCGTTAGAAATGCCATTAATCTAGCTCACTGTGAAGAACGATTAAAAAATCCTTCAGTCAGACAACTTAATACCGGAAGAGCCGCCAAGCAGAACAAAGAGAACCATTTCACGAACCGCCAGCACGCAAAACCCAATTCCCATCATAGCAGAATCTATGCAGGCCTTGAAATACGGGCTACCGTAATTTAATGAGTGTCCAACAAAGTTAAAAGCCTGGATAACAGCTACCCTCCATCAAGTAACGTTACAATCCCAACAGAAATAGACCGAGCATTCCGAAAGAAGACCAACAGCGAGCTGCCGGCGCATCTAAACACAGGGGACCAACTGTTCCCCCGGTGGGAGAAAGGAACATTCGCGCTTCTCGCTCCGTGAAATTAGAAGCGGACGATGTAGTCAACAACCGCGGAGAAACCAGCCAACGATAATCGGCAAACATTATAACAGAGCGTACTTACGCGATTCCGTTCCATGGACTGAATCTGACTACGAGCGTGCCCTTCGTAGGTAGCTGCGAGCAAGACGAACATCCCGTTCCGCTGCTCGGCGGCCAGGATCCGTACTGCGAAGCGCCGTTGCGTCGGACGCGGCAGGAGATATCGTTAACGACACCTCTCATTCCAAGTATATACGTGCAGTGTGCATAGAACGCGAAGGAGCAGCCTTGTGGCGTCTCTTTAAAGCGCAAGCACCACTCGCCGGCGGCTGGCGAGTCGCAGCACGCAACACCGTGCGTGCTTAATAAGGCAAGTGTGTGGTACAGTACGCAGCTTAAACACCAGGGAAGCACGTAACTACGCCTGGTCGTGTGTCCGCGCCTGACACGTCCAGGCCGCACACGCACGTTATGGTAACGCAGCACACTCCTGGCCGATCTCTAAACCTGGCCAGCCTTTCCTACCGTGGCTTTGGCCTCCTTAACGACTCGGTGAATTAATCGCGGAATAGCTACGGCGACGAGGAGCAGCGTAACGTGTGCGCGGTACTAAAAGTTCTGCTGCTATTAACGCGTCCCCTGCCGCGGCGGAAATTCGGACCTTCGGTGGGACTATTAAAACTGTCGAGAAAACTAAACTGCGATGTTCAATTAGGTACATTAAGTTGGCGGGAAATAAATGGCGATAGGGTTTAGTATTCGCAATATAGTGTACCTCAACCCTGATTAACCCTCAATGGTGCAGGAGTCTTTCCAGGGGCGGATTTGAATGTAGACTAAGTGGGCTGTAGCCTAGGGCGACAAATTTTCGGGGGCGGTAAGTCTTCGGCAAAGGAAATTGAAAAATGTTTAAGCACAAAGGCTTGACGCAACTTTGAAAACAAATCAGTTTCATTTCGTGTAGCAAATTAGCAATAATTCATGTCTGAGTTGGCATGTTGAATTAATTTCGACATTGTCTCAACTTTTTTAAATTAAAATATTTTACGATATTTCATGGAAAGGGCGGCAGATACTTGTTACTTTAGGAGCGCGAATCTCTAAATCCGCTCCTGGATCTTTCTGGATCTAACGTTACCGAGTGTAATAGTAGTAAGGAAACAATTACTTCTCTACTGCTCTGAGAAGAAGAATGTCGTGTAAAATGAGTATAGAAGGATGGTTATTCAGGTCCAAACTGATCCAGGCGACTTTCGTGTGATCACTCGACCCAGCCGAGGGTTACATCGACATTTGGGTTGCAAATGGTTTGCATCAGAAGGAAGGAGTTTGGATAGTACTTTATATGCTAATCTCACGTATGCAAGAGTTTGTGATTTTGATATGATATTTGGAAGGAAACTAGGGGTTTGATAGGATTTTGTATTTATTACCGAGAGATCTGTAGCTTTGAAAGGTGTTTAGTGTATTTATAAGACGATGTTTTGAAGGTTGTCAAAATTAATGGAATGATTGGTAAAGAGCGTACTCCAAAACGCGTGGCATTTTTGTTGACGAAAATGCGTCAAATGAATAAGATTCAGAAGAATTCTGTTTTCGCATCTGCTGATTGAGATGTTGGTATTTTATTGGAGGTGAAACACGATCAGTAATTGAAGTCGAAGAAGTGCTGCGCGAACGAAATTACGCGACCCGCGGTATTAAATCGTTTCCTTTGTTTGGAGATGCCACGTAATATCTTTGTTGAAACGGGGACAATGTGCTCGTTCCTTTAAAAGTCGTTGATTACAAGCTTTCTTGAAAGTTGGACGCCGGTATAACCCACCATTAAACTCGAAGCCTGTCGTTTTCAAACTTAAATTACACGAGTCCTGACTGAAACGGAGATTGAATAAAATCGCTGGATTTATTGTTTCTCGTAGATTCTCGGGTTTATTGATACCACGATTCCGTAAGCGTCTTGCGAAACATTTTGACACGCCGCACTATTCTCTAGCGGCCCTGTCCTCCTTAAGAGCAAGGCAAATTAATTAAAAGCGGCGGCGGTCACGATAGAAAGAGGAAATGACCGCACCTCGCATTATACCGAACCTCCTCATAAACGTTAACAGCGCTGCCAATTAAAAATTGTGAAATGCGTTTGGAAGAGGAATTGCTCGAGTTCTATTTAATAAAAAATATGAGAAATGGAGGTATAGTGAATATTTAATTCAAATCATTAAATATCCAGCAAGTGAAATTCATCAAACAGTATTTCCGTTCAGCTTTCAGGAATTAATATCTAACAATCAATCGAGCGCCACAGTTAATTCAATTCTTCATCTCATTTCATGTAACTCCACTTCTCGCGCAATACCTTCTACCCTATAAATCATTTCAAACACTAAATTATTATGTCGAATTTGTTCGGTAATATGACCACAAGTCGCGTCGTAGAACTCTATAGATTTCCGATATTATCCAAAAATAGTTGGATGAAACGATTCGGAGTACCTACGTAAAACGTAGGCATAGTTTATTCACCGATCGGAAATGTGGTCTGTCCTCTTATTGGCATCGGGAAACTTGAATCGACGTTTCAAGCGATCCCGTCATTCCATCGAGAGTTTTATGACTCGCGATAGCGAATGGCGGTACAAAGCAGCATATTTTTCGAAATACTGAGGGCGTATCGCAAGCGTGTTTTCCCGCGTTATTATGCGCGCAGATGCTGTCGATCCTCCACAATGGTGCACCTAAATTACTCTTACGAAAAATTAATACCGTAAGAGATAATTGAAGTAGAATGAATCGTGGCGATGATGAGCAGGATGTGATGCAACGATGTTACGAGGCAATGCATGCTGCAACAAACGTAATACGTCTGAAACAACAATGAATTTCATATTACTGAATGTGTTATGACTGCATTTCTAATCTGAATGTGTTTGATTGGATGATTGGCTATATCTGAGAATTAAAGGGCGAAACTTTCATTTTCTTTTCTGAAAAGTCTACTTAAGTTCTTGGAAAACAGTGTGAGATAAGTAGTTGTCGGCAATGGGGCTGCTGTATGGGGCCACGTTCAATTTGCGTCCAAGAATTTTGATGGATCCAGTACCTACGTGTCATTTCGTTGCAATCGAATTGCATTCATGAAAGTAAACGATTCAAGATACTCTCAGATATGACATGCTTGATTGCTGATTTGTCAAAGTGTCTTCCTGAAATTTGCATAAATATATTTTGCAAATCTTCTTATAAACACTACTTTTATTTTACTTATTAAATACCTTATCCTATCGCTAATTAAAAGATCCAAGAAATTATTAAAGTATTGCAATCTTCATAACCATGGTGAAATCGTGCAGCAATATGAATCGCAAATCGAATGGACTCGAAGCATTTTTCCTGAATTCTTTGAAAAAAATTGGAACGATGCCCAGTGGATTCTCAGATTTTCGTGGGCGAATAGTTCCATTTTCCCCCGAGCAGATTGGTAATAACGGGTCCCAGAGGCTGTAGCAGGGTATTTTCTAGGTCGATTCGAGGAACAGCTTAGTGACCTTGTCATAACAGGGGATTAAAGAGGCAGAGGTTTCATTTCCTGCTCGTTACTCCGATTTCTACTGTAACGCCGATGAAAAGGACGGATATGGTTCAGTTCGTGTGTTTAACGAGAGGAAAGATAGTAAAAAAAGGGTTGCCCCGGGCGCCTGATGATAGATCATTCGAAGTCTCAATGGTTAATCTGTTCTTTTTTTTCGCATGTAGACGAATACATAGGTACCTACGCATAATCGATCCAACGAAGTTCCTGTTTCGTGTCTCGATAGATGGGTTACGTGATGGCAGCAAAATATGGTGTACGTGAAAGTCTCTCACGCGATATGCTTATTTAACGTAGACTCTATCGCATGACAATGATGAGAACGAAAACGATATTTCAAAGGAATTTGGTCTTTAGTCTTCGAATTACGAGGAATAATGTTTCTTCGGTCGAAGAATACAAGGGAGAAATAATAGTTTTCTTAAATGACCAATTTGTACAATCTTGTGTATTGAAGATGGGCGATAATTCATTTAAGAAGCTGTCTATTTATTGAGAATATTTCTTTGGCGACAAGTACATTTTTATGAATAATAAAAAATTGGAAAATAATTCGGCCTCGCGAATAAAATATCGTTATTGCATAATTCGTCAGTCAGTTACATTGCGTTCGTGAGAAATCGCACGTATCGCTAATATTTTTATGGTTGCTTACGCCACTGGCCAAGCATAGGGGACATCGTCATATCCCGGACGAAGACAGGAAACCTCCGAGTGAAATTCCCCTCTGCTCCCATACACGTTCGCTTTGACAAGCCTCTCTATGTGCCTGCTTCGTTAAATCCATTACAAATGAGGGAAAAAGGACGGAGCTAAACCCATCAAAAGGACACCAGCAAATGGATGCGTATCGATGAAGAAAGGACATTAAAATTCGACGGATGCGTTAATACAAATTTTATATTGCGAAATAGAAGAAATTTCCAATAAGACCTCAATTGGAGTAAAAAGTATTTCATGCAGGACTTATGATAATCACAGCACTTTAATTGAAATAATGTTATATCATTTAGTACTTTTAAGAGTTATAATAAGTTTCGTTGAATGTCCAGTCGTTTATTTTCGACATTATCGTTTAGTCACGAAGCAATATTCTGCGTTATTTTCTTACGATTAACAGCATTACGTCACGGTGGTCGAGCTACGCACGTGTGATAGTGCTTTCCACCACACGTGATCACGCCACATCCGCTTATTCGCGATATCCCTTAGAAGGATGTTAATGCCTGCGCTCGTGTTTACCCGTATCGAACTACCTGCAGTGTTTAAACAAAGTAATACTTGGCTGCACACGACGCGAATTCATTACACTCCCCAAGAACCCTATTGCTTCAGCCCCTCGTCACTGCAAATCCAATTATTTCAATGGAATGCTTCGCGTAAGTTCGGATCATTTGTGAACTTGTAACGGAAGCGAATCCGGAACACCAGGGTCCAATTTCATATACATTCACCCACAACCATATAAAATAAGACCTTACATTTATCATATTGCACTCTAGTATCTAGTATCGCTAACAGAGTTGAACATTATTAGAAGAAAAAAATATTCGTTGCCCTCGAATAAAGAATTATTCGTTGCTCTCGAATAAAAAATTATCCGTTGCCCTCGAATAAAAAATTATTCGTTAACCCGAATAATTCTGGTCTCACTTCATAAATTTTCCTACACTTTTGAAGATTCCCAATCTACATTTACCATTCTCACAAATCCAACACACTTACATTTCATGTCGACACGATTAATCGATTAAACACCCTGCACATTGAAGCTTTACAGCGTGAATGTTAATAAATGCTTCGTTAGGCCAAGGTTATTGACCAGGAATGCACCGATATGCACGCGGTACCGTTCCGCGAATCAATTTCAACCTGGTACGGCAACAGCCCAATGGAATCCGATCGATCAAATTCTCCGTAGTTAGCTCGTAAATGAACATAGCGGCTCGACTCTATTACATAGTCAAAATCAATATGTACTTCGAGCTGCTGCCCCGATGTAACTCGAAATCGGAAAGTATCCTTCGACTCTGAACGCCTCTATACCCGTGACCATTCCCCTCTCGAATTTATCTATTCGAATGAGACATGTCCCAGCCTCGGTGGCAGAGGTATTTACGTTCATGCTCTGATTAATTGCCTGTATCGCACTCGTTTCTATTTTTAGTAATAGATACTCTGAATTTGTGAAGGCAGAATAATTATCCGTAGCCGAGAATTGAAATAGCACCGGCGAAGTGAATAATACCGAACGTTTGTCGACGATTATCCTTGACACGAGCAGTTAATAATAATTCTTTTATATTCCATACGATGTACTGCGAATTCCGTTAGTCGACCGAGAAGCGTTTGAGCAACATAGTTGTGTCAAAATCGACCATCTGTTCCGGTTTAATTAAATGTACCGTGTCGTTGCCAGGGAACCAGATTTTTCGGTTGAAGCAACCGAATCGGTGACCTTAATCAATAGTGACACGTAAAATATAATCCGTTGGCAAAGCAGCTAATGCAGGTCTCAGCTAGATACACGAGTGCTCGCTGGTGAATTAATTCCAAGCAGTAATTGAACGTCATCTCGAACGGGACCATGGGCGAAATCGATAAATCGCTGAAATTCTTTGCCAACGGATAACCGCGGCTCCCCTTTTTCGAATCCCGCAAACGAGCGGATGACCTACTTGGTAATTGGTCGATAGATAGGGCCGTCCCGATTACGCGTAACGCTCTTCGATAATCTAATAACGTATCGCCGCCCATGAATTCATAGAGAACGTGACGGAAAAAAGGGAGCGCGGGGCCTTTGATATCGGCTCGATATTCAAAGCTAAAAGGATACAGCGAACAAATTTGTGGCTTACAGAAATCCATCTCTTTTCGTCGTTAATGCTAGCGTGTTACATTCCTAACCCAGTGCGTATATTCTACACAAAAACTATTGCAGTTAATAGTAAATATCAATACCGAGTACCGTAGATATTGACGAGCGAGTATCGCAATATCTACAATTCGATAGAAACCACTTTGGAGCGAATAGATTCCAGCAAAAGAGCTGCAATATTATTACTCAGTGATATATTCGGAGCAGATGCCAGCGGCGAGTAAATGAATTGCCACTTAAATCAACGATAACAGGTGGAAAGGAGCGACGAGATTCCTTCAGAGTCTACAGTCTGCAGAATGGCATGACAATGAGCGAAGCGACGTTCGATACGTGCTTCCGCTTCTCAGAGAACAAATAAGAAGAATCCAGAGGCAGATAAGCTTGTGGTGCTTTTAAATAACGCGGAAAAGGCAGAAGTTAATCGTGTCTGGCGGCAATTACGAGTAATTAGCGATAGCCTGCGCGGGAGAGGAAGGAACGGTCTCTTTTGGTGCGCACGCGAAACGCGAGAAATTCTTCGGTTTATCTGGCGGATCCAGGAGGGCAACGTAATAGGAAAATCGCCTGGCAAATCGGCGGTGAAGGTGCGGAATATGAAATTGAGCCGTCGCACAGCCTCTAGCGCGAATTTAGTACGCTCGCCTCGAGTTTCGCGGTTTCCTTTGTCAGCCAATAAAAAGTTTTCAACCTGAAAGCAGCACCGTGTGCATCTGGCGTAGAGATTTCACTCCGTCTCTCTGTCCCTCGATCTTTTTCTCTCTCCATCCCTCGGTTCCTCGGTAATGGTCCCTCGGGGTCTGTTCGAGTGGCTGACACGCACTTGACTTCCACGCGGAAATGAAGTGCACGCGATGCGACGAGCACTCGCGCGACAGATTAATTCATAATACATAATTTAGCGAAAACAAACGTTTCGCCTCGACTGGATTTTAAGCGCTCATTGTGTTCCTGCTTCGACCCACAGAAATTCCTCGGCGATGTTTTTAGATATTTCATTTTTGCGCGAATAATATTCAATGTAGGTGCGCGATAATATTTCTGGGTGCGATTGCTTGGTAGTTTCCAATTATTTGTGCTCTTTTGTCAATGTTTGGTAAAGCAACGCTTTCGTGCGGGGCTAGATATGGTATGGAGGAGTACTTTCTATCGAGGATCAATATTTTTCGAGATAAGGCAACCCCGATAGAGACGACACGCAGTAGAGAAATCGGGACCTCTGTTGCACTGCCCTACATTTTCCCAAGGATATCGTTTCGTTTTCATTTTATACGCGCCGCGTTAGATACTTGTATTTTTGTATTTTATGCTATCCCTAATTTTCCTGCTGCCTTTGATTGATTCTTCTTCTGATACATCACAGAAATTTAATTTACTTTCGTATCGTCTTGTCCATTTATAGTGCTCAGCAATATCAACGTTTACGAGACACTTTGGTGATTGATAAAATGTACGAATATTCATATCGCGAATGTGACCGATGATTGCGAATTTTACAAAACTAAGTAATACCTGACGCCTTTCTCCTGTATCTATTATATTTATGATATCAAAATTCTGTCCGCCTACAAATAATTTTCATAAATATACAGTGTCATTTACCATTTAATATCGCGAATTGGAGCAATTTGGCGCCATATTTCTTCGACTCTGCGCGAGCACAGTGAAGCAAAGAAAATATTATTTACCTTCTGGCGGGGCGTAAGAACACACAGCATGACTCAACGGCCGAATTATTTTTCTTGAGGAACGTGATGCTCGAGGGTAGCTGTTCTAGGGCGTCGACATTGTTCTCCCTTCGTTCGTAAATGCCCACTTCCGGTTCCCCAGGAAGAGCCAACCCTTCCCCGATGCGCGTCGCTTTACTCTAACGAGTTTTCGTTCTTCGCTGAGACGAGAGGTCTCAAGTTGCCACGGGATGATAAGTTTTATCACTCACAACATGCTGCACAGATTCGTAGAATGTCCCAATAAAGATTCCCTTGTGCCTGCTGGTGCGCGCTGATACCTGTTTTATCTCTCTTAACGGTGTCCTGGGAATTTCGGCGGTTGAAGAGGAAATCAGCGCTCCGCTTCCCGTCTCCGTTCACTGGCCGAAGTTGTTCTCCTCTTCGAGGCGAAAATTTGTCCCGGGGAACGTTTAAATCGCGAACAGATCCGCGAAAGTTCTCGCGCACGGTTCAGCAGGTGAAGTAACAGAAAATGTTCGATGTAAATATTTTCACCGCGGGGAAGTGAAACGAAATGAAGTGTGGGGAACACGACTCGGCTCTCCCGGAGGTTGATATAACACTGTCAAAGCAACGGCGTGCAGCAAACGACGAGACAGTTTCACCGGGAGGCCAGTCAGCTGGTGCTCCCCACCCTTCATACGTCACTGTCTCTCCAGCGGTTTACGGATTTTCAAATCTGTCGATCATTCCACGGTGAATCCTCGTTGGACCGTGACTGCGCGTACCGCCGCGGGGGATGCAAAATGTTTCGCTGATTAACCCTTGGACGACGGATAGTTTTCTGCTCGTTGAATGCAGGCTCCATTTCACTCCATTTCATTCATCCACACACCTCGGAATAAGCTTTCACCATGGGTTCAGATTTAAAATTCTTATCTCGAGAAATAAGACCAATACATAATAAGTAATAGGTGTAAGAAGTTTGATAATTAGGATGCGTCAAAATGGACCCTTTTTATCCTGTATATAATTTTTCTTACACTACAGAGTAAGAATATGCATGCAGAGGGTGGCTCAGTTATTATACTCGAAACATTTTCCTCAAAATCTGTGAAAGTCGAAATGAAATGTAGGATGATGGTGCAAAGTTCATTCTATTGGAATCATTTTTATGCAAACTATAGTGAAATAACTATATAGGGTGATGAAATAGAAGTTCCAATTCTTTGCTATTCTTCCAACAGGGGGATAGTATTTGAATGAACTTTCAGTGTTTACGATCAAAAGAAATATACAATATTCGTGTAAGGTAAAATGGTTCTAATTTATGACATTAAACCGTGGAAGATTTATTCTTTCCGCACTGCCTGTAGTGCAATGCATCAGAATGGAATATTTTGTGAAAAAATGATTCATTGCCTCTTGATGGATGAATGTTTTTCTGCGAGCATTTGAAAAACGTGCAGTAGTGTGATTCATTGACCGACTTTTTACCTTGTCGCGAAGTTCCTATCTGTGCCAGTGTCCAGTACGTGTTACTGTATACGCACGCATTCTCATTGTTCACAAACTGACATTTACACAAATTTTACATGTAGGTACAGTCACATAAAAAAATATGATGCCCTGAAAGTACTGAACTAGAAATAAGGGACTAGATTTCTCGCCCACTTTTAAAAAAATATTAATTAATTACTTAAAATATTAATAAATTAATTACTTATCAATTTAAGAACAATATCAAATCGTATTATTGTTCAAATAATTACGAACCGAGATACTTCGAATCTCTTAACATCACAATAAATAAATCTAACCAACAAAAAAGTGAGGTTTGCGAAAAGCTATAAATCCTCGAATCGTATCTATTTCGTTCGAAGTTTGTTATCGTGAATTTGTCAGGTAATCGTGGCACCCAGTGATAGGAAGAATCGCATACAGCAAAAAGCGTCGCGACTGAACTGTGCAACGAGCAAACAGCGGGTGATGCAAAATGGCACGGTGCTGGTGGGCAAAGATTAGCTCGTTTCAATTTGCAAAGCGACCGCGGTATCGCGTTACCCGACGCTGGATAAATATCGCAAAAAGTACATTAACGATCGTCCAACGGGGCGGGGCAATGACTCGGGGCTTAATCGAGATAAATACATACAAGCGTATCGAAAAAGCTCAAGTTTTACTTTTCAGAGAGTACCAATTAACCCTCGATAACACCGTGTAACTTTCATGTAAGATATACTATCTGCGTTTCATATTGCAGGTGCTAACTAACAAAATATTCAACCATTTTAACATGAGGATCGTAAAGCTTTATTTTGTAATAAAATGTAATTGGTGTACAATCTTCAATGTCTACTAATGATTTAAATGATTTAATTGACCAATCTCTTAAATAATTTAACTTAAATCGAAACATTCGAGTCATTCAACTAATTTTAGCAGATATCCAATTAGAAACACGACTAATATATTTTATGTCTCTTGCTTGTCTGCAAATTTGCAGAAAGATAAGACACAGATAATGGTGGGACGATCAAATAGTATGGTTAATTCTATTGCTAGTGTTTGCTAATAATAAGCATCGTAGAGCTTTGGTGGTTGTATGAAAGTGAGACTAAAACCTCAAGGGAGTATTGGACTTTATGCAATAACGAGGTAATCAATATGACATACAAGCAGACTGATTTACGCAATATTTCTTCAGTGCATATATTTTGGGTAATCTATATTTGACGTTTCAATCTTTGATACAGTGAAAGGTAATAAACTAAATTCATCATCAAGGGCGAAGGTTCTAATGTAATAATCAAACAGTTATAGTGTAAAGTGACTAATCAAATTATTCAACTTTCATCACATCCAGTTCAAATTTAGGAGCATCTACTTTGTCTTACGTCCGAGCGTTCGTTTCTGCCGGGAATGTTTTGTCAAAATGTTAATTTTGTTCAGAGCACTGGAGCTGCACAATTGTCGCTCTGGTCAGCCCATAATTGTTTATTCAACGCATGAAATATAAATACAGAGAGAAAAGGGGAAGAAATCAAAATAGCTTGAAGCTATTAGAAAAGAGAATCGAGAGACTGAATAGAGAGTATTGATTTGTATTCGCAGGCCGTCGAGTAATTTCGCGTATGAATTATTTACACAATCGGCAATAAAAAAATAGAAGGGAAAGGCAAGCCATTTTAATGATCGAGTTACGCGGCGTAAATAGCCGCACCGCTCGATCGTTCTTTTTCTTCATCGAGTGACTCACCTGGATAAATCGTGACCAGGACTTTTTTTTTTGAAGGACGATCGACAATCGCGCGTGCAAGAACGGTTCACGCGTGAAACTACAGTTTAAACGGATTTTCGCGCCCTTTGTTCCCTTTTTCTTGCGCTCCAGCGCTTTTCCATTGGAAAAGCGGGAGTGTTTGGTATATAATTTCCTTTCATCGTTGAATTACTATAAGAATTTTAATTAAGAAGGATAAAAACATTGAGGTGTATCAAACTGGAAATAGTTTTAAATAAAAGAAACATCTTTTGAAGATCGTGACAGATATCACAATAATAAATAAAAACAAACGAATATGACTGTAAAAAATATTTTCCATTCGCAAAATCTACGAGCCGTTTATGTCACTATATAACAATAAGTGTAATTTAATATTGAAAACAGAATATAGAATCAAAAATTCATAAATTAATAAATTGCAAAATAAATGTAGCATATATTGTTTCGAAGTTCTTGAGAATGGGTGACCAGAGGAATTTTACTTTCGACGAACAATGTTCCGTGATAGACACAGCGAAATCGGTAAGCAGTTGGGGCTTGAGCGAAAGTACTTCCTTGACGTGCATCAGCGACCTGCCTTAATGCAATGTGCATACGTAATAGCGATTAGTGCACGCTGGGTACAACGACTTCGCACAGTAAACGCAGACTGCTCGCAGACGATGCAACTGTCTTTCCTACGGATGCGCCACCTATCGCGAGCGTGCAAACGAAATTATTCATAATCACGTGTTAATTCGTGATAATCGACCAGCCGTTCATGTTACACGAAACTATAATTGCTGGAATGTACGAAAAAACGTGATCGCAAATAATAAATTGTAAGGTTTATTAGACGTTGATGTGTATTAGGAAATCGAATAAAATTGAGGAGACAAATCGTATCAAAGAATCTTCATTTTTTTTAAGGGATGAAGGAAGTATTCACGTATACTTCAGATTCTTAAGAAATATTAATCAATATTAAGAAATATTAATCAATATTAAGAAATATTAATCAATATTAAGAAATATTAATCAGTATTAAGAAATATTAATCAGTATTAAGAAATATTAATCAGTATTAAGAAATATTAATCAATATTAAGAAATATTAATCAATATCAATCAATATCAATCAATATTAAGAATCAAGATAATTGACAACGTCTTGGAAATTGGTAAGAGTAAATGGAGATTTGTAATAATTGGAAAGTTTTACGCTGAAACTTTATTAAGTAGAAAACAGTAATCAGGCGAAAGATAATTTAATTTAAGAATATGTACAGTAACTTGCTGACACTCTCTTCCTTGTGTTGTAACTATTATCAAATGCACAGTTATTAAGAAAAGTGTTTTCTGTTTCTGTGATAGAATTAATGGAGACCTCACTGGGATTTGCGTGTACGTCCCAGCAACAGCTGCAACACCTACGTCAACTTCGTCATCATGAAGATATCCTGAATATTCAACGCTCGGTGAGTTGGTACCTTTTCATTCTTCTAATTCCTCGATAATGGCACCATCTGGATGTCTTAAACAATGTATGTTTTAACTTTCACTGAATTCCACCATTTCAAACGTCATTTGAAGAGGACATATCCATTCAGGACCATGTTAATATTGATACATTTTATACGTGACATCTTTGTTCTAAAATATAATAATACAGTTGAAAGAATTTATTTCATTCTCGCTGATGCGTTGCACTTGATTTTCTCGAGTGAAATATGATTTCCTGTAATATACGTAAGAGTATTCTCAGAATAATTCGTCGAATATTAACAGCGAGGTGTATTAATTTTAGCAATTAATAACATTATACATTGGAATATTAGCTTAAGTGTATATTAAGATAAATGTATAAATTTAAACATTATGTTAGAGATTAAATATTTAATATTGTTTGAGCTTCATAGGTATGAGCTTTATATGCAAATGACACGTTTAACATTATTGTTAATATAAACAGAATTATTTATCGAGATTTAACGGGAACTTCAATCATTTGCTGGTAAAATAGGAAAGCTACAGTGAGAGTACATTTCAATTAGGGACGCATAGTGCCATCAGATGATAAAACGATACCAAAAATGAATAATCACAGTAATCAGTAGATGTTAACGCTAATGATGGAATTAAAACATTCATGTTGTATTTTAATCAATTCATAGAACATGCTTCTTTAAAAATGAATATACTTACAATTTATGAGAGATTGAAAATTTCACATTTGAATTAAACGATTAAATAAAATTGCAAGAATACAGAAAAAAGTTATAAAATCCTTTCAAAACTGTATGATAATAATAATATCTCAAAATAATGAATAAAATTGAGTGTGGTAGTAATTATCAATACTTTAGTTCATCGTGTAACCTGTAGATGTCACTAGGCGCTGATGTAAAGAAATTCAAAATGCTCAAATAGTGTAAACCGAACAGGAGTACTAAAGTTTATTATAAAATACATTCCAACCCCCAATTATTTAAGCATATAGCAACACTAGCTCTAGTATATCTAATTTAAATAAAAATTAGACTAAATGACAGCATTATTCAACTTCTTACTCGTTTCGATGTATCTTCCTATGAAGGATGTTTACTTCCAAGGTTTTAGCATTCGATGTGTTACTTTCAAAATTTCACTAACTAAAACTAGATTGTGTGAACAAGTTCGGCATTCTATTCTAATCAATCCTGCAACCTGTTTCCAGACAGCAACCCAGTGTAATATTTGAAGTTCTAATTCTGAATGTAGCCAAGTTCTATGGTATTGCTGGTCAGAGTTAGGTCAACTGGATAGAATGTTGAAAACGAGGTACGAGTTTTTTTTGCTAATTGTACATAAGTCATTCCTTGATTTTGTTCTTAATATATAAAGCAGAAAACTTCTATATGTTGTGTGTTTGTCTGTCGCTTAAAAACTTTTAAACGATAAACTCTGGGATCACGAAAGGTGCCTCAGCTCATTATGCCTGACTATTTGCACAAAAAAACTAAAAAAAAAATTATTTTATAAAATCAGTATCTAAATTTCAGGCGGAACCGACTAGTAGAGCTAGTTTCTCATATAAATTGAAGTCTAATTACTTCACCACACACTTTCCCATGCTCGCACCCCAAGACCCCTACAATTTAAAAATAATGTACCTACTTAAAACACTCTGAACTTTACCATTAGCTAATAGGTTGAAGAAAAATGTGCTAAGAAATTCTCAGATAAAGTAAAGCCTTTGAAGGGACTTGTACACGATACCCATAAACTAGTGATTCGTATGCGTTTCATTGCGCTCCCAACACCTTTTACGGCCGTATCATCCTTCTTCTTTATTAATTCCTCAAGTTGCATTTGCCGTCAAGTAATTACTTCTTCCCCGTGTATGAACTAAGTGCCACTTAAACGGGGAATATTAACCAGGCCATTAATCCAGGGATATTTGACAAGCGTCCAATTTTAATTCCCTAATCCTGAACCAATCGAATATTTAAATTGGCCGGCACGATACGATCGAGAAAACTTTCGGCGGCTGTCTCTCCGCATTAACAGGCCCGAAAATTTCCATAACATTCGTACGACAGAGAAAACGGTCTGTGCCCTCCTCCGCGACCGGTATATTAAGTTCGACAGAAAATTAGGGATTCTAAGCAGCGTTCTTTCTCAACCGAACACCTCTGTCATCTGTGCACACACAATGGATTTACACACGTGTCCGGCATGTACATACACCCGTTCATTACTGGCTGCCAATGATATTCACGACTCTTCTTTCTCACCCTTCTGGGGCCTACCTACCGCTTTCAATAACCTCGTTCCAAACCCACACGACGTGAAATATTTCCACTGTTGTTTGTGCAACGCAAGCAATGTGGCGGAGCAGGAAATGCGCAGGATGTCTCAAGATTGAGTGATCAACACTTTTCTGGATATGTTCTTTCAGTAGGTATAATCACGAAAAAAATCGTACAACGTTATTTCTCCTTTGATCGGCCAAAAATTGAAGCTATTTTTAAAGATTTTTTTCTCAATACCTCTTCTCATACCTCTTTTGTTGCAGATGTCACCTTGACCCTATAAAAAACTTATGAAACAAATTAAAAAAATCTTTTTAATTTTTTTTGTATAACATAAGAGTAGATTTATTTCATTGTATTATGTTGTATTTATTGAGAAAAATTTGTAAATATAGCTTCATCTTTCGGCCGATCAAAGTAGAATGACTCCTTAAAGAAACGAGCATACCTACTAATTTTAAAATTACGCCTATGGTGGTGGTGCATAGTGATGTGGCTTTAATCATAATTTAATACATGCTAGGTATGAAATTACGGAGTACACATTTTTCTATTCTATGATTTGTTTCAACTATCAGCTCTGTCTTGTTCGAAGAAAAAGGTGGAGAATTTCTCTTTAAGCTCATTACTGCGGACGCAAATTCATCACGACTTGCACGATTGTTTCCGTTGTTTCTTGGCACGCGAAGTCACGATTTATGCGCGATCCGACGCGTGATCTTTTCTTCCTTTATGGCAGACCTTAGGGCTCATCCAGGGCCATGGGTATATACTTCCATGCTTACAGTATTCATTCTATTATTTAAAGGATAATATTCTTACAGTGGAAGTATCGAATAAGGAACTTTTGTGTACACTAATTCAAAGGAGTGAAGCTGTTTCTACTTAATTCTCGATATTAACGCTAGGACCATTAAAAATCAATTGATTATTCTAAGAATAGGATAGATGTACCGTTTGTGGTCATTGCACTGTTTTTGGCCTTGTGCATAATTATCTTATTTTTAAATTGCTTGCAGATCATTATTATGTGGATAATTTTACATCATAAATATTTTGTTTAGTATACCACCAGAATATTTTTAAGAAATGGCCAAAACTGGTACAATGCCTTAAATACATGGGGGCCGTTCTAAAAATCCAATGCATTTAGAAATCATATATATTTAATCAATAATATTCTCAACCCAGATATAGAAAACTAGAATTGTTATCCCATATAATTAGTATCCGTATAAAAGGTCTTGGAGATTATACAAAAACTCTATCATAATTATCATTATCAGGCGATTGATTATCCCATAACGTAAGCAGACGACTATAAACCCTAATAGTCTAATCATGATGCATATTCCTGCCAGTTTCTCCAATAGAATGTCACTAAACACACCCTACACTAATTCAGAATGACTGTCACCATGCATTATTCGTGCACTGTCTAAACACAAGGAGCCAGATTTAATTGTCAGGTAACATGTCACACACTCGATCGAGATATTGGGGTCAGAGCGGTAAATTCGTCTCGCACTCAGTAGCCATTTAAATAATTCACGTACCTACGTAATTTTAACGTGAAACATGACAGTTGCGCCAGTTGTCTGTGATAACAATGACATTTAATCCTATTACACCTTACATCTTTTTTAGACTCGAAGTCAAATATCAATTGCTCCGGCGAACATACCTATCTGGCGCGGTTCAGTTCGGGGAAATCGAGGGAAACATTAATTAGTCTGGAAATGTACAATGTTTCTTCTATAGACACAGCTTTCTATAATATCAAGGTTCAGGTGGCTAGTATTATTGACTTCCGTTTACCTCGAAGACGTAGATCCAACGCGTATGAGCAGGTGGCGCCCGCATTGGGCCGAGAGGAAAAAATGCCATAGAAAAATAAATGGCTAAGGCTCGTCCAGCAAGTGGAGGAAATTTAATTGGGCATTCGTTTTATTTTAACCTTAGCGCGGCACACGGTAAATTGCGATCCGCTCGTGTCGGGGCTTCGTCGCAGATAACATCGCGCGATTAAAGCTTCCGTGACCCTACGAGCACATGAAGCATCTGAAGTCTAGTAGACGAAGACACGTGCCATGAATGGGACAAATTAATTAGCCAGGAAACGCTTGATGTTTTAATTCCCCCACATTATTAATCCTGTTCCATTACAGCAAGCTGCACCACATCGATTGATACAGTTCGAATAGTTTCAAAATATCCCTGTAAATCTTCATCCTTAACTGCCTTTCGAATCAAACGCGTATGTTTTCGTAGAAAATTGATGGGAGAGGAAGGTGAATTTTCACAATTACAGTCTAGGCATGCATTTTTCAGTATGTGCAACGAAACTGCAGTGGGGCGATTCATTCTGGGACAAGTTCGTGTGTTGCACCTGCGAAACGAGGCAGAACTAATGCTACCATCTTCTTCGATCGACGGCGCGCACGAGAAAAAAGTGTGCAGATGGAAAGAATCGAGTTTTATGAGGTTACCCACGTGAATGGTTCGATAAAAATATTTAAGCCGAGTGTGGAGTATAGGCTAGGCAACTACTCAATATCCAAATACATTCAGGAAGCTTTCAAATAGATTCACAAAGTACAATGAAGCTTACATACACTTTTTGCTTATACGGCTAAAGATAATTGCCTACTCGTATTCTTTCATCAAGAATCCTACTCCTTATCACAACACTGGAACATCTTCCACGCTCGACACTACAAGAAATACACTGCCCTCCTTAGTTAAACTGTACTATCTAGCATTTTCTCATCTTTCAAGATAATATTTGAAATATTTGAAGTTCCGTCTTTTACCTTCTAAGTAAATTTAGAAAACCCTGCTTGCTCCGTAGAGATCTAGAAACAGTCTAATGTATTTAACCTAACTGCTTTCCAGATGGTTAAACCATCCTATCTAAAACAATTAGGTAATTAATTGCTACGTTAATGATACATTACCAACTGGTACACCTATTATAAAAAACTTATATTAGGCTGTACCGAAATAACGACAACATGCTTTAATTTGAATGAAGGAAAATAAGGACGCACAAAGGAAATGGTAAGACTTCAGTTTTCTCGGTTGCTTCAAAATGCTAGATAGGACATTCTAACTAAAGAGAGCAATATAGAATCATCTAAAATATAAAATTCGATAAACTCCTTAAAATTTCTTTCTACGCCGCATTGTCAAAGACGCAATCCACGTTGCACCGTTCTTCCACGAGTATCAGCTGCTTGGTTGCTTCACCATGCTCCGCCCTTCAAAAAAGAAGAAGAAAGAATACGAAAGAAGTTTATAACAATTCGGACTCGCCTCGTTACCGTTATCGGAGATGAACAGGATCAGTGAGGGTCGCGGTGATACCACCCTCTTACATCGACGCGTCCGGGCTAACCGTGATCGCGTAATGGCTTCCCTGCAGCTTGTTTTGCGCGTCGCAGTGCGTATTTTAATGCAACAAAATTGCAGGTCTGCGGGCCGGGCGCAGGGGTGAATTTCATACACCTGGATGATTTTATACACCTGCGGGAAGGAGAACGGTGCATGGTTAAAGCGCAGCAGCCTCGTCGCGCGTAAAGTAGCGAGGTTCAGTCGCACGGCGGGCGGGGACAGGGGGGAGAAAGTGTTCACCGCTTATAAATATTTTTTCCATCGAACGGAACGGTTGCGCGTCCGGAAATATTCGTTCTGGTACATAAGTTTCAGATGCACATCCGCGCAACTAGGGGTCGCATTCGAACAGATATGTAGCCGCTGCTGGAGAAGATTGATTACCGAGGGGGTGAGCATATAGGGAAGGGCTAAAAAACGAGTAGAGCAGGAATCTTGTACAATAGCGTGGCATAATACCTGCTAGGCATTTAGATATTTTGTTATTGCATTTGTACATGTGTTCGTAGCATGTAAATACCAGGGCTATCGACGAATTTAATATGTTAAAGTGATAAGTGATGTGATTGGTGTTTAGGTTTCATTGGACCGCTTAGAAAACGTAACATTGGAGTAGTTACCTTTACGTGACTCAAATTATACCTCATTCTCTTGGAACCTTCTACATAATTTCAATGGTCCCTAAAAGAAGCTACATAGAATACTTCTCAAGATTAAATTCACCAATTCAATTTTCGAGAACACGCAAGACTCCAATTCCCCAGAAGATTCGCGAAAACTGATAGCGCGCAACTGTCTCGTTAAATCATTTAGAGTCGTTATCGTTACGGTACAAAGCCGTATCTCAAATCGCGCAGCACTGCATCGGAATTAAGGGACTCGTAATTAGAAAGATACCTCGCCGAATTACAGATGGGTCAGTATGTAATTATTCGAGAATCGAGCCCGTAACTTTGTAGATTTAATTCAGGCATTCGAGAATAATTCAGGCGTGGCTCGTTAATGGTTGCAAGGAGTACATATTCTTCAATTCGTATCGGTTCTTTATACTTCAGTATTAAACGGCAATTTGTAGTCGGTGCCTCGCAGCTGGATAATATCGCGAAATTAAGGCCAGCCTCCGAAAGTTCGCCTGGGCGCTGGATCATTTTCTGCCAAACCACGTGCCGAAACATTGACAGAAGTTCTGCCACTTTGTTTCGTGCGCGCCTGCAACGAACCCGCGCATCGATGACGCCGCTGAGTCGGCGAGCTTCGGAAACAAAGGAGGGTAGAACGAATCTAAGAAATTTGAGACGAAGCGAGGCGAGACCGTCAAGGGTTAAACTGCCCGGATAAAAAGGACACGATCGGTGAATGAAATGATTCATTAGTTTCTCGCGTCCACGTAAGAACGCCGCCGCGCGAAAAGAGGTAGCGAATCTTAACCGAAATTCGAACGATTAAACATAATCGATCAGCGGCGAAACGATAGCATGTAACATGTTAAAACGTTTGGAATTTTTTAATAAAAAGTACTTGATTAATTGCACAGCGCTGATATAATAAAATAATAAAAGAGTCAACTAGAATTGATTGCATGAGAAGTATGTTTCTTAATGTAAAAGTTATTTTCATAATTTGAAATTACTTACACACGCAGAGTATTTTAAGAAGGAATGCAGAAATCGATGGGAAGATCGTGGTTGAAAAATGAAAGCTCACGAGGCCACGAGCGCGTCTGAAATCTAGATGGACGATCGCGTGGAGTAACTTTCTAACGTCATGATCGCTCGCAACGCGATTCATCTGTCTCATCCAAGCCGCACGCGACACTGGAGCGACGAAAAAAAAGAGGAATCTTTTAGTGATTACACCTGCGTCGTCCGCGTTGCACCTGGAAGTTGGTGGCCGACTTTGAAAGCGGAGGGGAAGATCCAGACCTATTCCTCTGCTCGTCCATGGTGGCATGCATCGAGACGCAGGAAGTAAAAGCATGCGGAGTCGGAGCCAGCAATCCAGGTGAAACGTCGAGGCTGTGCAGGTGAAGGAGAGCCGAGTCAAAAGGACAGAGGACGTACCCCGTTGTTGGTCGCCGATGTGCAAAAGCGCGGAGGACCAGCTCTCTGGCTTCGGCTAATCCAGGTGGAAAATGAAGAAAGGAGGATCCCTCCCTTTTCTTCTTTTCGCCGCGCAAACTTTGCCACCGTGTCCCCTTCGCCGTGGACTTTTCCGACGAGGCGGATGGCCTGCATTTTCCACGGGGCCTCCGACAAAATCCCGGCGACAGATATGATTAATCGACCAGCATCGCACTTCCGAATGGCTGTCTTACTTTGGAAACTTGGGGGGTCGCTACTGAACTGATTTCGGAGAGGTTGAACCACGCGTGAGAGATGCAAACGCGACGGGACTCGGCAATTACTTGATTTAATTAGAAAACTTTGGAATTTAGTGTGTTTTCGGCGATGGAAAAAGTTTACCAAGGTAGATCGTGGCTTAGGTTCTGTGAATGGTACGACTAAGGGCAGTTAAATGTGGCGGGGTTATACGAATCAAATTTTATTCCCTCAATTATTGTGATATATTACTGTTACTGTTCTTCTTAAAAAGGATTTTAAGCTCCCAGAATAGATGCTTAGAAATTTTTAGATTCCTCTAGGGTATGAAACTTAAGGGTTTTAAGTTTTCACTATTCCTGCAGTAATATATTCAGCGGAACACACTAGGCGCACCTTGAGCTAGAGCTGTGAGAATACCGCGTGATGGATGTCTCTGTCAAATATATGATCCTCGTTGATGGTACTTAGAATAAACTCCGCGGCATCAAACTTTCAACTTTTATTCCCATTTTAACGCGAAAACTGCGGTCTGAACGCCCAACAGTAGAGGCAAGCTATTCAAAACGTACCAAAATAATTTCGGCGAATTCAAAGTGAGTGAAACAATTCAACAGAAACGGATAATCGAGAATGAAACAGAGTTCCAGTTTCCACTCGCGTTGTACGAAAACCACGATTAAAACTGCCCCTTAATTCTCTACTTCCGACATCTCGTCGTCTCTCGCGTTGTATTAAAACCACGGATGAAACCTCCCCGCGGTTATTCCGCAACAATTGTACCCGCTTGTTCGCCAGCTGTTGTTGACCCAGGGGTTTCGCGTGCCGAGCATTTATCGTCACGCTGTGCGTACAAGAAAGTCGATCGAAGAAGGGAAAAAGGAGGAAGCGAGGAAGAGGAGGTAACAAAGCAAAGGTGTAACACGTGGTCCACGCAGAAACAAGTGGCCATACGACGTACACGGGACAGAATTTGACTTGCGCAAATTGGTCAGTGGAAGTCGAGCACTGCGTATCGAAGGAGAAAACAAATAGCGTGCAGGGGATGCGCTGTCAGGTGCGTCACACGTGGACTTTGCGGTATAACGCGCCCGAATTGGGTTTATACCAGAGATGGGCAAACAATTATTTGAAATAAAAATTTGTGTACGAAATTTTTATTTCAAATCACTTTTTTTATGTACGAAATTTTTATTTCAAATAATTTGTTGCCCATCTCTGGTTTATACCCGGTACCTGCGAGCACGTACCGTTTTACTTCTTTATCTCGATGGGCAAAGTACCATCTCCGGCGCAGCAATATTTTTTTTGTTCGCCAGAATAATAAGATACGAATCTATGCCTATGAATGCCGCCGCGAGGAATGAATGCTTAAAAGCAACCAGGCATCGATTCTACGCGTGACATCGTAAGCAAAACGCTTCCGGCTTCATATAAAAAGTACGTTCGATGTAATGTATCGCGGATAAGAACAGCAGGAAAAAGGTAAGGACCTTGACAATGTAATGAGGATTAAGTCTGGGTCAGGTTAACCAGTTTTTCAAGCTCTGTTTCTTGCAATTTGTCAAACACTTGCGAATGCCTGCTTCTATGAGTTTATTGCCAGGACTTTGAGCAATACTATAATCTTGACAGAAATAAAAGTCTGTGCCGTGGGGTAACTAAGATATGTGACACTGATTAGCAGGTCGCTTTGAAGAATGACCCACTGCAGGGTGTTAACAGCGTGGTTTATGTGAAAGGAAATATCCACCCTGTCCGATGTGACATTTATTCAAATGGTGTGGTTAGTTGTTCGTGGTGTTTCTGCCAGATTCCAAGACGATATAACGCGAGGATTAAAACCCCATAAGGGGGTATTCTCGTCTAAGGGGACGAGATCTTGTAGCCTCTTTAGAGGCGATGCAAAAAAAACTACACAGTTTTTACCCATGAGCATTATCCACACGTATTTATTAACATTTCAGTAGGTTGTAAAAAAAATTTCAGCCACAGCTAATTATAATTAATGGCGATATGGATTTTTCTCAGAACGGTGCTTTTCATGACGGTGCGCACGACATCTCCACTTCTAGTGGGCCAATCTGGTCCATCGTTTTCGTATACGTTCAGAAAGCATAGTAACGGGTAGCAGAATCGAGTCGAAAGAGTTTTTCTTTTACATGTTTAAAGCCGTGGAAAGAGGAAAAAGACGTAAAAAATGCGTTTGTCTTTTTTTTATATTTTTTTTTTGTAAAGCTGTTAGGGACTACAGTCACACTCTTACGGATTAAGAGTCCTTTTGGTTTCTTGGTTTAGGTCAGTGGAACAATCGTGCGCATCATAAGGCTACTTTTTATTCCACACGCTTCACGATATGGTCAATATCTCCATTAATTATTGTCATACATGGCTGAATTTTTTTAGAACTTACTAAAATGTTAATAACTACGCGTGGATAACACTCATCGGTAAAAACTATGTAGTTTCTTTGTGCGTCGTCCCTAAAGAAAGACAAAACATTGGCCTTCTAGACGAGAATACCACCCTAAGAGAGCCATAATCGTCATTTCCGTAACAGTGGATGCAATGCCTAATTGTCCTCCCGAAGAACTTGTTGTGAAGCCACTTGACATGATCTGAAAGAAGAACATAAATTACGACGTAATCGATGACCAATCGTGGTTCCCCTTTTAATAAAATGCCACAGTTATACAGGGCGTACTTATAATGCTTGATTAAAACCGTGCCTTTACTGGATTCTGCTACAATTCTACTTTTCTCTTCCCAAGCAATAACTATTCAAAGTTTTACACCAAATACAGTGAACTCGAAGTGGATATCGAACACTTCGAATCCACTATGCTACCCATACTACTGAGTCCATCCTAAACAATATTACATGAAATACTTTGGAACATATTTCCAAACTCATTTGTATATTAGCAGTGCAGTTCCACGAGCTTTATTCGCATGTGTGATCAGCAGAGTAACTTCTGTTATTCTCGCTGAACGCATTCGAGACACCCTGTACGAGCCCATTCGTCATAAGTATCCTTGTCCTTCGGCAGATCGATGAATATTTATCTGCCGTATGAAAGCGACAGACACGTTCCCCCTTTTTCTTTCCACATTCATCGGACGCTCGCGCTACGAGGCAGAGCCTCTATAAACCGTGGCCCATTAGGATAAAAAGGAACGGGTTAAGGCCTGGGCTCCTTCGGTAAAAGAAGATCGCGAATTCGCAGCTGTCGCTCTCTCAGCACCTGCCTCTCCTGCGATCAATCCTTTTTCAACCGTGCCTGTGCGTGCAGGTACAGCTTGGCCTGTGTAGGTGCGTATAAGATTTTACTTGTTTACCTGCAGGCCGGCCGGGCTACATGCGTACAAGTACGATTTAGTGGCGCGTCGTACGAAGCGAGAAGGAAGGATGGGGTTCGGAATGGAGGGAGGAAACTGGGTACATATGGCAGAGGCTAAGAGGGAGAGGATACATGTATCTGATCTACAGGTCGAGTACAGGCTTTTCTTCTGCTACGCTTTTGTTGTAAGGTAATGCAATATGTTTTTTTATACGCGACGGTCGCTACTAGGGTAGATGTACCAGTGAATGAACACTTTATATTAAACTGAGTAAAATAAGTTATTAAAATAAGCAACTAATTAATTAGAGACTTCTTTTAATTTCTTGCTTCATATCCAAACAATTTTTGCAGCACGTGGAATCAATCGCACTGCAAACATAATTTTATAAAAGTGTTCATTCGTTAGCCTTAGTGGTCATTTATTGGTGCGTTTACCCTATGCAGGGCATGGCAGAAGTTCGTAGAAACTTAGGTTTGTACAGATTTTTAGGCAACGCAATGCGCGTCTTCTTGAAATATTATTAGATGGAGAAAATGGTTCTGATCATTCCTGAGAATGTTTGAAAATATATTTCATTCTTTAAACTTTTTTCTTGATTGTTAGGTCCTCTCAGTATACAATAGGCGATATTTTTAACTGTCCTCTCTGAGTCTCTATTCTACTCAGTTCTCTGTCTTTTTCCATCTTCTCGCGCTTCTTCAATGATACAAAACACGTGACGCATAGAGGCACATGCCTATCGTTGCTAAAATCTGCTGTGAGTGGTGTTCTTTACGTGGGAACATTTTAGAGAAACGTACTCTTTATGTTCATGAGTAATTCATTCATCGACGAATGCATGAGCCTCGTAATCATTTACCGGAAATGTTTCCGAAGCTATCGTGCTCCCCTGGTCGCTTTACGCGATAGACACCCGTTATGCGTCTGCGAGCAGCCCTCCAAACGCCATTTACACGAGTCTCGAGAGTTTACAACTGTCGTTTGCCGTTCCAGGCGATATTGGATTGATTTGCATTTATATTTAAATTCATCAAACCATTGAAAGTTAAGGATGGAAATGAAACGCGAATGGCTCCGCATGAGGCACGCGATGTTTCACGAACAGAAGAGAACGGTACACTCAAGACTCTCAAGAGTCGCCGCTCCGCGACGTACATATTGAGTTATGGTGCAATATATTGCAATGGGATGTTTCGGAATAACCAATATGTCAGAAAAGCAGATGGAAGTTTACTGCTTCGTGTCACAATCGAATGGTAAAAGTTAGTTGAAAAATCGCGTTACTTTGAACTTGGATCGATTTAGCTACACGAAGGACGACGTACAAGTGCCCCATACATAAAACATGTCACTTGTTTACACACGCAGCATATTCTAGGCAGTATTTGAATATTTACAAAATGCCGATTAATAAGAATTTCATAAATTAGTGATATCCACGTTGTTATTCTCGTTGAACATCAGTTATGATTAAATAGTTATAGTTATAAGGACTTTGATTGATTGACATCCTAGTGGCACTTTAAATGTGTCATTTCGTTTAAGGGGTTAGCTACCTTCAGGAGGTAGAAAAAGAATCGATTCTTTGAGAATTTATTTCAGAAAGTACGTGCATATTTTTATGCAATGGTTTTTGTATTCAGATGAGGGACGCTTTAACAGGTTATTATATTATGTTTTGGTATAAAACTATTTAGTTATTGCAAAATCGTGGTCACCGGTGTAAAAACAGCTTCCGGGAAATCAGTTGTAATTTTGCAATAACTAAATATTTTTATACCAAAACATAATATAATAACCTGTTAAAATGTCCCTCATCTGAATACCAAAACCATTGCATAAAAATATGCATGTACTTTCTAAAATAAATTCTCAAAGAATCGATTCTTTTTCTACCTCCTGAAGGTAGCTAACCCCTTGAAAGAAAATAACCTTTTACAATTTCGGTTCGCCACAGTTCTGTGTGATAAAAATATCATTTTTCCATCAGGGTTATTTTAACTCCCCTTTTAGTCCAGCCTCATTATTAAACCAATTAGTTTCCCTGCAGTTTCAAACTCCTGATTTACTTTCATCACTCCAAAGTAAACTCTAAAAGAATTACTGGAAGAAGGTACGGAACTAAAATAAGTCTTCTGATGTCTAAGATGGCCATCTCACTCCTCGAATTACGACAAAGTTTCTTAATTCAAGCTCTTTCAAGTTTCTTAACGAAACCACCACCAATCTCACGGTTTCGATACTAGCCCGACGCGAGCAAAATCACACCCCAAAAATAGCTGCGCGAATGGACCCGAAAGGAATAAAAGCGGAAGAGAGATGAAACTGAACCGCAGGTCAAAACTTCGATCGATCTCCACGTCCACACGTGCCCACGGAATAGCAGCCTATCACGGATCATCCAAACGATACTCTCCGCATCGTCGAATCCATTCGTAAAGGAAAAAGCGGCTCGTAAGTGCGCGCGCACGCGCGACACCGTGGAACGAGGGTGCCGTTCACCTTTTTCTTCTTTTCTTGGTCACGTGAATCGGCCTTAAGAGGCGAAGGTAAGGTGGCGAGCCATCTGCCCTCAGGTTGCGTGCCCAGAAGAGAGGGACGAATAAAAATCAGGCCCGAAAGCATTACCCAGCTGGCACGCGTCTACCTCGCTGCCATTATCTTTAAACAGGATCACATCGCGAGGACTCCACGGGATTTCTTCTTCTTTCTCCACCTCCCCGTGCAGCTCCTTCTTCGACCTACCTCTCCCCCGTAGCCCGTGCTCGTTTTGTTGCCCAGAAACACCTGCTGCCACCATCCTGGTGTTTTCATCCTGGAAGGCCTTCCGCAAGATAAATACTCTTCGTTTCCCCGAGCTCCGCTGCTTAGGATCACTTTCAGGAGGTGGGTCTCGATTTCGGAAATCACCGGGATTACGGGCTCGGGGACAATCTCGGCCAGCTCCTGGCTCGTGGCGCTCGAGAGATCGAGACAGGTCGATGGACGATCGTCGAATGCGGGGGTTGTAAATCGTGTGGGGTCGTACAACGTTAAATTGACTATTTCTCGCACTTCTACCTTAAGGATTTCGATGCAATTGAAAAATGACGTAGTCCACGCGATATTGGGGGTAGTTTAAGTCATCATTTGCCTGGCTTCGAATTTCTTAAGAAAATATAGGTCAAATTTGGGTTTTTGTCCAGGAATTATCTCCTCTCATTATTCATCACCTGGAGAGCTCCGATGCTCGTACGTGTAGCGTTTCCCTTGAAATTTAAATTGACACGTTTCGAAATCGGTTACATGGGATTCAGAGGCATTTAATCTAATTTCTTTTACCAGGCAAAGAGACGGTTCCTCTTCTTTTTTTCAAGTCTGCCGCGTTAATCGTCGGAAGTTGTTCTTTTTCGCCCTCAATTATGGACAGCTGAGTAACGGTAGAAGGACCGAAGAAGAAACAGATGTTGAGCTGTAGGAGCTGGTGCTAATTTCCACAGCAAACATACATAGAATTTTTCGTTCGAATAGACAAGCCTTTTAGATGTTCGAACATTGAAAACAGCCGTCCTAATAGAGTTAACATTCTGACCAACTCCGTTCTGCTCGCAAAGGAGCAGCGACCGTTTCTTCTATCCGCCTCGTTTCTAACATTCTAGCAACGCGGGAACTTCGCTGCTAATATTAATTCCTCAACGTCCCGGGCTAACTTCTTCGTTCCGTTCATAGAAATGCTTTCCTCGCACGGGCTACCTGGCTGCGCACCGACTGAAAGTAACGCAACCCGATACAGTAGGGCAGGGCACTTAGGTTTCAACTTTGAGTGGACTGGTCTGCTACCTCGTATCGCGTTGCAAATAAATCGAGTCATTGCGGGCTCGGCGAAGCAGAAATAAATAAGTCGAGTTGCAAAACACCGGATAGTCGTGAGAAGAATGCGAGCGATCGGAAATATTGGCAAAACAGCAACGGCAAATAGGTCTGGGTTAGGACCTGTCGCGGCAGAGTGAAAGAGACAGAGCGATAGGCTTTCCCAGGCTTCTTCGGCGGTGGCGTGCCCACGGAACTCTAATTGGAATATCGTTAGCCCTCATTGTACCCCCCCCCTCCCCCCCCCCCGCCCGTCTATTCCACAAGGCGGCGCACAAAGAAAATTGAAGACGCGAGCGCAGCATTTCCGAATGCAGCCCTTTGTGCGCCAGCCCCGTGGAATGTAATCCTTTCTTTTCCATGGCCTAAATCCTCCTAATGATCTCGCAGACCAAAAGGAAAGTGTTTGCCCGCGCCGCTAATGGCCGGGTTTAGGCAATTTTTTCGTTTGCTGCGCGCGAGCAAGGACCTCGCAGGAGCGACCGCGGCTGCCCCAGAAATCGCTCCACTTCGGAGAACGACCTCGTGCGATCTGCAATTAACTGGCAGGCATCACCCCCGGGGGACAGGTGAGCTTCTTCCCCCGGGCCACGGAGCTTTCGCACGACACGCAGATGACGCGACACGTGGCGAACTGCATTTTGCAACCAGCGATCCCATTCAAGCGACTCGTTGCGTAAACGGACGTCGCTTTACAATCACGCGTGTCGCGCCGCCGCGGCCGGCGCGATCCACCGTTTATCTGTTGACACGCTTCGTGTTTATTTTCTTCCTCTATGCACCGTGCGTCGCTTACATTGTGGTGGAAGAAGGTGTTCGGTTCGAAGAGACACTTTGTATTTAGTGTATTGAGATGAATTTGTGGTTTCCATAGAATTGAGGTCGTTCGTGTGGATTTGGATGTTGCTATAATGTAGGATGGAGGAGGCAAAATTAATTGTACAATTGAACTATGTGTTTTCTGGTATTGGTGAAAATTTTGAAAGTATTGTGTGGTCGGTTGGGATTGTGCTGGTGGTAGGAACGGGGAAGAGGGAAAAGAAGGGAGTTGAAATGTATATCTATTAGCTACAGTGAGTAAAAAAAGTATTGGCACACTTTTTAAAATTGCATAACTTTTTTAGAATTGGTCCAAACGACATGAGTTTTTTTAGAAGGTAGAAGGATTAGTTTGCTAAGTGACGTATTTCGTAGTGTTGAAAAAAAATAGTAAAGGCCGTTTTTTCCCAAAATCGCTTGATTTCGGGAATTTCGCGATTTTCGACCTTATTGTGCGATCATTAAACGTTTGTAACTCAGAGCACCGTTAACCGATTTTGATGAAATTTTTAGCATGTATACAGCTTGCTTAAAAATACAAACGGGTTTTTTGAATTTTCGTTACAGGCTCAGAAAAAAAGTTGAAAAAAACGGCCTTTACTATTTTTTTTCAACACTACGAAATACGTCACTTAGCAAACTAATCCTTCTACCTTCTAAAAAAAACCCATGTCGTTTGGACCAATTCTAAAAAAGTTATGCAATTTTGAAAAGTGTGCCAATACTTTTTCTACTCACTGCAGGTAGGTACTGCAATTCATAGCAACAGTCGAAAGGTAAAGGTGGTGGACGTTGTTTAGTGTAAGTCGTATGTGATGCATTTATTTTGAAAGAAACAGTTTTTTCTTTGAACTTGAAGCAGCAGAGTTTAATTACAGCCGGAAATATTTGATGAAAGGTACTCCCCTTAGACAGGATAGTTTTTAAAAGAAACTATGGAGTAGTAAAATCTGAAAGGCTAGGAAAAATCATAGAGTGACCGTACCTAATATCGTCTAGCAAAAGTTAAATTGCTGTCAATTGAATAATAATTGATATTTTTGCATGCAATTCGTTTCAAAGTAAGGAGAAATTATTCATCTTTTATGTAGCATAAGCTAGAATCGTTGAAACCTACAAATTTTTAATTAGGAATTAAAAAACGTAAGACATGGAAAAATCCGGTCCTCAAAAAAGTGTACTTACCTAATATCGCCAACTCAAGAAATATTGATTAATTCATGTACATATGAGTTTTTAAATTGATTACAAAAATATAGAAATAGAATTTTTAAAATATTTTGTTTTTTACATTCGGATGTACATATTGGACAAATAATGTTTATTTCTTGCATTCACAGAATTATTAGACTTACCTTCTCCGAATGTGACGTAAAATTGTGCCAGTCCAATAAATTTTTACACTATTAAGATTCACTAAAACATTTCCCTTTCTGTAATTGTTGATCACATGACGCTGCAATTACAGTATGTCTTCCCACATATGGTTAGGTACTAATTCAATGCATAACCGATAAATTAGGTAGGTACATTTATCCTAATATATTCAAGCATGCAACTGGCAAGTTTAAGAAAACTCGATGCAATTTCAATGACATTGAAGCTTTTATTGCTTCAGTTGCGTTATAGATATCTCTGGTCTGCTTCTTCTTTGCGGATACATCGTGATCGATGATACGGGAAAAGAATATTTTGGCGATCCAGAAACATTTAATTTAGTTGCACCTCTTGCTACTTGTTAGTACGTACCTCGGAGGTTCCAGGAAACGAGGAAAGAACGAAGGTCGTAAATTTAACCAGCCTAACAGCTGGAATACGAATGCACGCACCATTCGTGACTTCTTCGTGTGTGCGTATACCCGCGTAGTGACCACAACGGCTAAAAGGAAAGGGACCCCGAAAAATCTTGAGGCAAAAGGTATTCTGTTCAATCGTACATACTTATAAAAAAGTTTCAATATTTTTACCAGCACATCTTCTGTAATATTGTCTCTCCTTCAATTATTAAGAATTCTCTGTATAAACGTTTGTTTGTCATGTTTCGACAACTCATGAAATAAAAATATAAACAATGTTTCACCTCTTTAGCGAACGATTTTCCAAGTGGCGTTGGAGAAGATAACATAAATTACTCGATATCTCCTTGACGATGCGCACAATGAAATGTAACAATAATAAGATAAGAACAGCACTACCTATTATCATAATTATATTATTCTTTTATCAACCTTGTGCATAATACAAAATTGACCATCGACACCTTATTCCAAACACCAAACATAAATTCTTCACCAAACCCTCATTCTTCTACCTCCATATTGATCACCCCGTTACTCCATTCAAATGAAATTAATAACCGCATAAGGAACAGATGCAATTCAATTTTCAAATATTAACCGACGTCCAACTTATAATTACACCGTGGCACAAAAAAGCTGTGACAAAGCACATTCGAATATAAATCCCCCGATTCATCAAACATTCGATGGCCTAAATGAGTGAAGTCAATTTCAATGCAAATTCAACGTACCTCGGCTCACGGGGAACGCAGAAGCTAACCGGTGACGAATTTCCCCATCTCGACGTTCGCGGGCCCGAGTAAAAGTTGGCCGTGAAAAAGCGTGCCAATAAATTGCTGCAACAAAATGACGTCGTTAAAAGCACAGAGCGGCCGCCGCACAACCTGTCATCCAAGGTGTTCGCAGCTGCTCCCGATTTCATTCCGGGCGTATATCATTGGTTCATCAGGCTGCCCGAGTCTCCGCGGTGGACTCGCTGGTAATTTCCACGCGCGTTACTCTCTCGTGACCGGTTCTCTAATTATCCGCGCGTATTAGCGACTTGGTCGTAACACGCGGAAGGTGTAATTTCCGACACGTATTTCCACCGGAAGCGCGGCCTGGAATGATAAGTGGCATCGAGCTGTCAAGATAATCGATCGATCCGTCGCCACCCCCCTTCTCGATCGTCGCCCACCGATTCGTGGTTTCGCGTCGTTTAATTTCCAGTCGCGAGCCGTACGAACGTTGTTTTCCGGTCCCAACGGTTGTTCGACAGCGATACTTTCTTGCGGGCGAAGGAATTAGTCAGAATCGAAAGAGATGGGGGCCAAAAACCCAGTTGATTTGATTGATCGATGGCCGGGGGTGGATTGGAGTTTCTGAGGTCGCCAGTATACTTTTTTAGGAGACGGTAAGCTGAGTGGCGAATGACAGACTGTGCCATTTTTCTGCTACGAGTAATACAAGCGTTTTATTAAATTGCGTAGTATGTACATAATTTCAAGAGTCTTCTTGCTTATAAGGGATATCAAAGCAATTGCAAAGCACGGAAGTCTAAGTTTAACGAGCAGAACTTTCCAATGTCGAGGCTTCTTGAAATTTCACGTTTCAATGACCCCCTTCGTTACGACACCGAGAGAGATAAAAGGGGAAGGTATCTCTCTATGAACCGGCGGAACCAGGCATGCAAAATCCATGGACGATAAGAAAAGTTAATGAATAAGAGATTGCTTTCGAAATAAACTTCTTCATATCTCTACCTCAGTTGCCTCGATGGATCTTTTTACGAATTTGCCAATTCGCGTGGATCGATGAACGAAATGGTGTCATTATTTGCACCGTGGTGGGTACAGTGTTACTTTCTGAATTTCTAGCGTACCATTTCCTCGAGCGTACGTTCCGTTCGCAGTCTATCGGGAAACGGTAAAATTAGTAACTGAACTTTGCTTTTCGATACGCATACAGAGACCTCTTTATAATCGTGGTACATGCTTTGCAATCGCCGCAGACAAGCCGCGAAATTTTTCCACGGCATACATGACATGTGTTCGTGACGTGCTCCTCGAGAAAGACGATACCTCTACCTATCGCCTGTTTGGACTGCAAGGAAAAAAGTTCCTTGACACCCTGCGGCCGCTCGTTCTGATAGCCACTATCTCGGTGCGACTTGCAACATATGCAGTCATACCGGTCTTTATGAATGTTGATAATGTTATTTAATTCGTGGGACAAATATGGGGGCACATCCTGCTTGGGTCTTCGGTGTCATGCAACCCTTAATTACTAGGGTTATAATTCCCAATTTACTTACAATCAGATTGTACACAGAGTCTCGCAGTATTCGTAGAAAGTTGCTTCTCTGAAGTTTCATGCTGCATCGCAATCACCTTAAGAGTAGTTAAAGTTCACTAACAAGTGAAGTTGAGTAATCGCAAATTATATAGGGTGGTAGAATCTTGTGGGCTTCGTGAGGGATAAGGGGCAACTGCTTCTTGGTGTTTAAATTGCAAATTGGCATGTAAATAAAAGCGACTACTTACGTACTTAGACGACGTTTCGATCTCTTATTTTTGTAGGTTTATTCGTGCACAACGTGTGCACTGATAAATGGAAATTCTTTTCTGCTTTGAACTAACGGTCACATAGGGTATGGAAATCTCTTTGGTGATTTTCTTTAAGATATAAGAAGGACTGAACTGATAAAAAGAGCACACGTACACACAAATTCTATTATTAAATTGTTCAGCAAAATAAATGAACAAAGTAATAGAGAAATGTACACCCATTTAAATAATGAAAGAAACAATGATGTGTGCAAAAATAAGAATATATATAGCCAAGAAAAACTCGAAGTCTTTCATAGTATTATTATATACGTATTTAGAAGTTGATTGAACGTTAAACTATTTGTTTTCACCATAAAAATGTAATTCTGGAGACACAGTACTTGCTCAAATACTGATACACCACTGCTGCAAAAGATAAAATATACACAAACATCTGCGCGTTACTATTATGGCGCATTGATGTTGTGAATACTGGTGTCTATAAGATATAATTTGTAAACGTTTGAAAAGCTACCAAAGGACAGGCCTGCTCGGATGCAATGGAGGTTCGATAAACGAAAAGCCAGTCGTCCATTTTCGCTGCATCGAGGAAGCGGCGTTGCATTATTCAGTAGGCACTTTTCCTCCTGGAATTCTGACAAAAGCGACGTACTCAGGTGCCCATTGTCGTTCGACATGGGGAAAAAGACGTTCCAGCCCGCCATAGATCACAGGAAATTTGTACAGATGCTGCCGATTTCGTTGCACGTACGGGTGCTCCCCTATATTAAAATCGAAGCAGGAAAACGAAAGATGGAACTAGTTCTAGACGAGCGGCAATAGTTTGCATAACAAAGGCCCCCAATTACGCTGCAGGTATTCCACTCCAAAGAATTAGGGTGCCCTAGCTTAAATTCATTTTGCATCACAATCACCTCGGGAGTAGTTAAAATTCACTAACAAGAGATACAATTCAGTAACCACAAATTACGGAAGCCGGCGTAGGCCTGGTAGACTCGGTGAAGAATCGAGGGCAACTATTTCCTAGTCCTTACAATGTATGCTCGGTCTTTAAATAGCAAATTGGCCGGTAGGAACTAACTCACTAACCAAACCATGCTTCCCCCTCTTATTTCGTAGAATCCTCCTTTCGTAACGCGCGTGCACTGATAAACAAAGGCTCTTTCCTACAACGAATTTAGGTTCGTGTCGGATACCGAGATTCCTTCGATGTTCCTCGTTAAGTGATAAAAAAAAAGAGAGAACCCCCTCTAATATCCTAATGCTCACGCGGTCCAGGGTTGGCGCATCAATCGGGAGGGGAAAAAGTTTGACAAAGTTCTTCGTGGTCACGACGCAGCTGCTGAGACTGCCTCCGTACACCCCGCAGAAGCAGCGAACGCGCGTGCTCTTCCATTAATCACGGAAATTTCTTGGCTTCGGCAACGTACCAACCGCTCGCTCATCTTCATCGACAGAACGTGCGATGCAAAGCGAACGAACGTAATAACGAACCACTGTATACACCGAGTACAACAATTTACGACCATCAATCCAGTCTTTGACTCGTGAAGTACCGGACAGATCCACCGCGAATACCAGAAATAGAAACCACAACGTCCACGTACCCATTCAACCGCCGTAATCTCTCCACAATGTCACCCACGACCAACGAAGATAACCTTTAGACCCCCGAAGGGACAATGCTGACTGGAAAGTCCGATCGACATCGCCCCTACTATCGGAATCGCAGTTATCAATATTCGTACACGTGTTTACGGCCTACCCGTCTTCCGATATTTATCAGCGTCTGCTGAACGCCCCTCCGCCCCAGGTTCATCGGATAAATCCAGGTCGATAGAGCCGAAATCACTGGCCGCCGAGATTACGAGCCTCTAGGAGATCGGCTTATCGTCCTGCTGGAGTGTACGGAGTGACGGGAGGGATTAGAAAGGCGCGTTATCCAGCGAGATTTCTGGCAGAGGCGCGTGCAACGATCCCGCGAGCCAACCGACGGCATTTCCCCTTGAATCTCCGCAACTGGTGCAACGTGGCGCAAAGCGTGGCGCAACGTGGTGCAACACCCTCGTGACCGCGACCTGGCTCAACTCGAGGCCTTCGGTCACGATCGATGTGGCTATTCCCAGACGAGAAAATCACCGGAAAGATTATAATGGTCAGCCACGATAAATAATAAACGTGCCGGGTGGGTCGCGGGGGCCAGGGCAGCGTGGCGCCTACCTGTTTCACCATTGCGCGAGACGTGTGTAACGCGTATGAAAAATGAGGATGGAAGCGGCGTTGCATAACTAGGCTGACTAATCAACGTACTGGAGTGTATAATAGACCAGACCAGTCGTATCCGCGAAATGGTGGGGAAAAACTAGTTAACCGGGCAGAGGTTGCGCCATGTTGTGCAGCAATAGTGGCCATCCATGTAACCCACGCGTATTGTTGGCTGATTGCTAATGGATAGCTTCTTGTGCTTTAAGTTATCTCTGTTACGCTATGGAACAAAAAAAATGGGGGCATACAGTACTTGTGGCAAGTGCGTTCTTTATGTTGATAGGTTCGATAGTGGCGAGTTAGATTAGCTTAGATTACAGGGTTCAGACAGTGTTGATACCAATAGGAACGCGACACTTGTATCACTACTTTTGACAGATAAAAGAAATCCGACGACGTGGCTTCTATTGTAGGATGTATGTAGAATTAGTAGAAGCACGATGTAGATTTACGGTTCGCAATCATATTTTCTAAAGGCAAGGAAGCTTTGATAGCAAAATAGCTTTAATAACAAAATGAATTATGGATATTTAATGGCACTGTGTTATTTTGTTAAATATCTTCTTAATTCAACAATACGATTCGTTATACACTTCTCAGCGGGTGTGCTGAGTTAGCGTAAATCAGATTAAGTCGGATGTACCACGAGAGAGGGTGAGTCGAGCACTTCAAACCCAGAATTCGGGTGGAGTCCCATTCACGGTTGCCAACTGCTGCGCATGCGGTCTTCTCTGCGTCACTATCAAACGTTGCAATATCATAGAAGACAATCCCAATATTTCTACCAAGCAGAAGCAAAAACCCTGGTTGAGAGGTTAGGACACAGTAATGGGCTATGAAAGCAGACGATTTTTGGACGACAATAATAAGAAAAATAAATAATCGATTAATATAACTATAATATAAACTATAAGTAAACGTGTGATATTTAAAAAATAACTTACGCCATGTAATGTCTTCGCTTAGATTTTAGAATATCGTTTTTCTTGGGGATGGCCACCTGGTGAACAGGATTCCGGGAAATCGCATAGGCTGAAACCTGAAAAATGTCATAAACTATAATATATTTTCTCCAGGCGTTGATCATCCCACATTTCAATTTTTATGAAAATTAACAAGATGTTTGAAATATAGTGATCCAATTTCGATAAAAGTTTGTGATCTTTTGTTCACATTTTGCAAAATAATTACAAATTTTAAAATGTGGGATTGTCAACGCCTGGAAAATGTATTATAGTTTATGACATTTTTGGGTGTTTGTTTCAGTTCATCCAATTTGCCGGAATCCCGTTCACCAGTTGACCAACCCGGATATTCTAAGCGAAGACATTGCATGGCGTACAGAAGCAGTTTTTTAAATATCACACGCTTTTTTATAGTTCTAAATATAGTAAACTAAAATACAAAACCTTATATTAATCGATTATTCACTCTAAAAATCGTTTTGTTTCTTAGCCCGTTACTGTGTCCTATCTCCTTAATGCTCACGAATAAGCAATTACACGTCTTTCAAGCATCGCAACTCCAAAGAATCTCAACACAAATCCAGCGAATTCTTCTTCAATTACGTACACTGCTGTTCAGAAGTATTAGAACACCTGCTGTACTTGCAGAAAATGTGATATTTGTGAGGAATATAAATAACACAAATGTTTCTTATTTAACATAAAAATATAATAGACACGTAAGAATTATTACAAACTTTACACTCCTGTGCGATAAAATACCTGGCGACCATACCAAACTCTCTTGAAGAACAGTAAACATAATAATACTACATGCCATTCTACATCATACAATGGAAAGAAACATGGCGACCCGAATACAGGCATCTATTCACCCAATAATGAATAATAATAATAAAAACAACTCCACAATATTTGGTAGAGATTAAGAAAATACATTTCCATGCTTTCAATCTAAAATACCAAGTAAAGTACAATCGGTTACAGTTCTTCAGAAATGTTCACCCTTCTCCACAATTATTCCACATACAGTACCAATGTGTCCTAATATTTATGAACAAAGTGGTCCCTTCGGCGTGGCAAAACAAAGCGAAAGTGTTCGCAAGAATGCGCCAAAGAACAGCGATTCTAGCGCAGGCTAAACTTCTCTACAGTCGCAGGCCAGATTCGCGCATCGCCCCTGAAAAGGCACCCCGCGTCACCCGGCATGGCCAAGCGTACTCCGAATTCGCGACAAACGGCGGCCGGGAAAGCGGCCGTTTCTGCCGTGTCGCCAGACGAAAACCCGCCTCCCTTTCTTGGGGGATGTCCGGAGGGAGTAAATGCGACCTAGCTCAATCCGACGACCTTCGATCAAGGTGGAACGACCGAAAGTTGGGTATGAGGCTTGCGGGACAGGGATGAAGGAGCGGCGTAGTTTCATGGGGAAACATCTCGGGGAATAAAGGTATGGGGACGTCTGTCTCCATGGTGATCCCATCGAGCGGTTCCGAGCACGCTGCAGAGCGGGAAAACGCCCTTCGCACGCCACGGTCCCATGCCGCGCGACGATAGAAGGGTCAAGAAACCTCTTCCGCCGTCTTCCTGATCGCCGAACAGATATACGCGCCGCTGGAAGAGAACGGCCTCGAAGATATTGCCTGGCAGGCAAGCGAATTTTTCAACTTCGTTAATTCCGCGGGGTGTCTGCGAACGGGGAGGCGTCCTCCCGAATTTCTGGTCGCGGACGAGGGTGCCGATAGAACAAATCGAGGAAACGGGATCGCGACTCGCTCGGTCGTAAGATGAAGAATTTCGCGTTAGACGCCGCGCGTCGAGTATAATTGGACCCGGCGACTGATTTGAAAAAGGGATTCGAGTGGAGGGTGGCAATCTTCCTGCCGAAGGGTGGCTGCGCGAGCACGGCCGTGTCTGAAACAGAACGCACCGTGAAATACGGATGTTTCGACGATTGGATGAATCGTTATTCGAATTCAAGAGTGAAATCTTCAATAGATGGTTTCGTAATCACATTTTTCTATGAATATATAAAACAATGCACCTACTATATAGTTTTTGAGATGAAGCTCAAAGGATTCCTTTTTCAATTTTCTGTAGGAATTTGGTGTTTCTTGTGATTAGACAGTAAGTTCGAAGGGGGTGGTGGGTTCAAAACGACGGTTCTCTTCGAGGCAATGTTAAAATAAAATAACCTGGATAGTGTAAATAAATTTGGAAATAATACTGCAGGTACAATTTATCTCACCGTTGGATCTTGAAATAGTTTGATTCTACTTCTAAGACTTAATAGTTCTTATCGGCGATCATTATCCTTTGTTTGCATAATTTCGTGGATTTCAGCTGTCTGAACGTTTCAGTGGAAGTTTCCAGCCGCGGCCCTCCGAAATTGTCCTAATAAATCAAGATTGTTGTGCAATTAGCGAAGCTTGTGTTTAACAAACGAACACATTAAGGTTTATTCAATTAAGACATGAAGGCGAACGTTCTATGGCTTCTAATGACGCCTACGCAAACCCCATCAGCTAATCTCGATGTGGTCTTTGGTAAATACAAGACTTAGCGTCCAATCGAAGGAATTTAAGACCCTTAAACCCAATCAATTGGGCACGTTGATTAGGCGTGACTCATGTATTTCTCTAAGCGTGATCGTGTCGGCCAGAAGTCCCTTGGCTGTTAAACGTGTGCGTGCGTCCGCACGCCCCTTACACGGATGATTATTAATTAGCGTGCAGGATCTTTAATGCAACTGCGTGGGAAAGTAATATCTAATGGCACGTGCATCATCGCGACGCTAATACGTTGAGCCTTAACTGATCCTTTTTATATCCACGGGAGGATATTTATCCTTAACCTCTTTAACGGTGTTCAATTTTTCCAAAGTGAAACGTATCATTTTTCATCAACCTATGACATTGCATAATTATCGAGCATCGATGTAAACGATTTTCATAATATTATTGTGTACCGCGGAATAGAGGGTTCGAGCTTTTCGATAACACATTGCTGCTTCCTATTTGAACATAATACGTATTCTGTATTTGTTACGGTAACCATGTTAATAACTTCGAGATTAGAGTGGTGATACGTAAAATTTATTACAAACCAGATTGTTCCTTCTACTGTCTTCAGCCACCAGCTGTAGTTATTTCGCGTCTCTACATTCTTTGCACACAGTAGCATTTTTATAACGCACATGATAATTTAGGTACGCGGATGATTAATATGCTCGATAATTTGTTTCTATTATTTTTCTCTGCGCTATTACAAGCGTAAGTGAATCACGATGAGGGGAATGGACTGTCTCTTCCAATGCCCCAGCTCGTTCCTCTCCTTTGTCCCTTTAATTAACTGCTCCACCCTTATATTACGTTTTCTTAGAATCCTTTAAACAGTATTGAGAATTAGATCAGTATAAAAGTGCGGCCCTCGAACAATTGTTTTTTATTCGCCTCCAAGAAGTGTTCCAAAATTAGCACCAATGACTTTATTACTACTTATTAGTTTATTCAGCCGCCAAAACTTCCTTCGTCAAACACTATTACCCCAAAAATCAAAATGACACCATTCTACATTTCAATAAAATACAATTCTAACAATAAGATCTGCCAAAGAAATGTGAGGAAAAATCCCCAAAGCTCCATAAGCAATACTAAGCTACCAATTTCTCCAAATATGAAAAATATCTAAATCCTTCTCTATGCCAACAATTAGGTGCAAGGGAATGAAACTATTTAAACTATAAAATGCCTGTGATATAATAATAATAATAATTCGTCTTTATTCATCACAAATTACAAATTGTGCGATAAAAGGGCGAGGTTCAGCATACCTGCTGTTTTGCAACCTAACCCCATATACACTCTCCGTGCAAAACAGTGTGTACATACATATGTACATACAATGCAGACACCCCACAGGTCACACGATTCCGGCTCAGGAATTCCGGCACGATAGCAAGATAGCCCGAGGGAAACGGTCTGAATCAATCCACCGTTTAATTTATGTCCTTCTCGATATTCTTTTTTTCGCTCAACTATCTACCTTGTTGGAGGTTCGACAAACCGGTTGATGCGCTTAATTCGCTAGCTGATTTCTGGCCGCGGCTGTGTTGGGACAGCGGGTCGGGAGAGTCGGCTCCGTGAGGCCCCCCCATTCACGGATAGTCGTACCGACATTGTTGTGTTGTGATTGAGATTACTTAACAAGATTTCGCGGCGGTTATCGTCCCGGTCCCGCATTAAATTTTATAGTCCATACAAAGTTGCCAGGCCGGTGAACGAGACCGCGGTGTGTATCGAGCCTGCGATCGTAACTCCGGCGTTTAATAAGCGCTCGGACTGGGACCGTTTATACGCCGGCGCGAGACCGGGCCGATACAAAAATATTCCGCCCGATAATAAACGGAGATACACGCATAGTTTTTTGCGCGGGCCAGATTCATTCTGTCCGCGGCGAAGTCCTCGTCGCGTAATTACACGCCGCTGAGCGTCCAGCCTGCGAATCTCCGTTACACACTGTACGCGGAATAAAGTCGCGCTTACACGGGGGTCACCGCGGCATCGGCACGGAGCGCGCGCGCCTCTCCAGCCGTTTTCGCATGCATAGAGCCGGCTGCCACCGCCTGGCCACCCTTAAATTAAAGAACGTCGTTATAACGGTTGTAAACCTGACCTTAAAACTGAAATACCGCGGCAGCTCCGGCAAAGAGTTATGTGGGTACCTACTCGCTTGCGCATCCAGCCCCCGGGATGTTCGCCGCGGCACGGAACCCAGCGCGTCCCAAAAGTGCGAGCGCTATCTTATTAACGTTAAAGGGTGGTGATCACGTATCGTGCACGTGGCGAGCACCTGTCGCGCCGGGGAAAACGCCGGCCGATGAAAGAGCGAGAAACGAAGAAACGCGCGGCAAGCCGCGTAGCAAGCCGGGAAACGAGCCGTTCCTGTGCGGGAAACGCGCGAGTACCGTTCCCGGCTCGCCTAGCCTCTCGCCACGGCTCGGAAACGTCGTTTCAATCAGCCAAATGGAATTCTGGCTGGGAGCTTCGCGCCAACAGCCCATTGTGTGCGCGTGCACCCTCCTGTTGTTTCGTTTAACTTTCCGCGACTCGATTAACTCGTACGTAACTATGCCTCGCGCCCTTGTATCTCACTCTCGACTCTAATTACGTTCGCGCAGTGCCCGTGTACCTGTGATCCTGCGAAACGGGATGGTGGAGTTTTTTTTATGAGTCCTTGAGATGTTTTGAGTATTATGGTTTTTTTTTAACGCCATATGTGGACTTTTACGAAATGTAATTAAATAATGAAATTGATAATTTCCTGCAACTGATACCAGGGATTTTTATGAAATTTGGATACGATGTGTTTCTCTTGAAATTTGGGGGAGTTTAAGTCATCATCCTATTGGTTTCCAATTTGTTTAAAAAATATCAACGACACGGATTTCGATTTTCTTTTATTTTAATAGAGAAGCATTAGCCTTCCCATATCATTTTTTTTCTTCTACATTCACTGGAATGTGTCTCGATCCTACATGGATGCTGTCCTACTCTTTCACTTCGGAGTCATAAAATATAGTTGTGACCATTAACGTGTCAGACCAATTTAAAAGGTTAAGAGCTTGATGTAGCGTGACGTTAGTTTTAACTTTCAACAGAATTTTTATGATACTATATAATGCTAATATCCGCTTGGAATTAATTGAGGTTTATCTAGGAGAAAGTGTGGGATAAGGGCGTTTCGATGTTATCGGTCATTGACAGAAGCCACTCGCACGTGCAGAAAAATTGTGTCAATGTTCAATCATCCGTACGAATATGAAAACTACACGCTATGTGTGCACAGTAACATTTTCAAGGTTCCTCATAGAGCAGCTGCTATGAAGCAATAAAATTTCTACTCCCTTGTCTCCGCTGTGTGCACAGCCACATTTTATGATCCTATGATGGCCTTCTGGATTCCACCTGAATCCCCGATGCACGTGTTATTACAAGCAATATAGAATGTAAATATGGAATAAAACTGCGGAAGCGGGAGACACGCTAAAGGAGGAGGCATGGTATAATTCGTGTAAAAGTTTTAATTACGACTTTATGGTACAAAATGAAGTAAGCTTAGTGAGAATATAAATACACATCGTTATGGGTACACGTGTGGGGTACTGCGGTTTTTCCGAAGTTTTGAAATAAAAATGTTAAGGAGCAGCATAAAGTACTCTGTGGTATAAAATTGACTTTTAAAGTCAGTGAAAACTGGTTGCATTCATATGTGCAATGATAATGAATATCGTTCTCGTTTTCGTTTGGTAGCATCTTCTTCCTTATGGAACAGTAGATAATATCTCCAATCGCAATAAAAAATATCAGGCAATTTAATCGTTACATACGAGAATTATAAACTGCTGATTCCTAAGATAAAAATGTGAAATTTTTTTCCTGCAATTCTTTCCAATTGCCAATTACCTTTCTATTTCTCTTGTTATTATCGTTTGAAAAATGGTACTTAGCTCCTTCTTTCTCCTTCAATCTCTATCTCTCTCTCGTTTACAACCATAACGATCTTCTCGTCGACCAAACAAGTCTTCAGCCAAAAAGTGCTCGGATACGTTGTTGCATACACGCCCTTCGCATTTTCAAAGTTCTTGACATGCAAAAAAGTGTTGGATCGATCGAAAAAGACGATGTTCCCACGGAGCAATGTCCAGGGAATGTTAGTGGGTGTTGGTAAAACTTCCCAGCCGAGTTCTTGTAGCCTTCATTGCGCTTCTTTTGAAACATTTGGCGAAGCGTTACCCTTGGCAAATTACATTGCTGCTACCACCTGGCAAATCACGCTATTTCTCACGACCAGTGTCTTTTAGATATATAAATTCTACAGCCTACTTTATGGTCTTTCTTGTTTCATTTGCCCTTAAATTGCGCAAAAGAAAAACAGCAAGCTCTTTCTACAATAGTGCTGTTTTTTTAGAAGATTATTATACAGAATTCATTCTTCATTCCGCAGTATTAAAAGGTAGAGAAATAACTCATTATCCACGGGATTGCGCAGGGATATGGGTGTGAACTTATTAAATATTCATAGCACCTTAATGTCTTCTCAGACATATAAGAATGATATAAATATTCACACCTGTTCATCCGTCCACTTCTTACCCACAAATGCCAAGATGCCAAGAACTTGGAAACGTTTGGCACATGTTTGTGACACATCAAATAAGTACTTACACATGTGATTTTTGTAACTAAGTTTATCGACTTAATTAGAATCCTTTAAACATTAATCAAATCATTAATCTTGATTGCTGTACTGATTCTTATGGATCTTTAATAATTCTGTCCTTTTAGTATTAGAGGAGAAGATTTTAATTTTATTTTTGACTAAATAATGTTTTGTGTTCTGTGTGAAGACTTGCTTGGCCCTCATTGCCCCAACCTGTGGGCAATGTGGACCACAACTGTTTTTTTTTTTCAGGAAAATGTTATAGTTTATTTTGAGTTGATGGCACGTGAAGAAGGCCAAAGGTTCTAATAAATATTTCAAGTGATTGATTAAATATCTTGACTCTTCAGTAACTAGCTCGTACTTCCCCCATCTCCCCTATTACTTCCAGTCCCATAACTTCACAAACCCCATCCAGCAACTCAATAAACAATAAGCATACCCACGCGACGTCAATTCACCGTCCAAACCACCTAAAAAATTGCTAACACGTTAATAAGCATCTCCATCAAGACACCCCTCGACAAGATCACCACCCCCGTTAGATGCGCGTGAAAGCGAAACCCGGCGCGTTTAAACGAAACTGCTGGCAACCGAGGAGAATGCCGGACTCGCCAAAGGATAGTTGCTCGTTCGAAACAGGCTCGTTTCCCCGCCTCGTTATTCACGTTCGGTGCAGAACAACGGCGCTTCGGATCCCCGGTACGTGGATCCGGTGGAGATGACGCGGACGGGACAGAATCTAAGGACGCCACGAGGTTACGACATTTTCAAGGATCGCTTCCTCGGGGCCCCGAAACAAAGAGAGGCGCCTATAGCACGAAGGTGGCTCGCAACGAGAGGAAGCGAGGCGGGCATCGCGGTGCACCGTGGAGAGACGGAGACGCAGTCGCTGCCGAAAATTGCTGCTGCGGGCCAACCTGTCTGCGAAAAATAGAGAAGTTGCCGCGCTGGGGGGAGGAAGAGGGGGAGGGGGGCAAAGGGGAGGACTGAGGCCGCAGGAACAGAAGGAGAACCAGAGAGAATTCTACCTGTTCGCCGAACGAGCCGCGCCCGAGGAACCGTGGACCTCTCCACGCCGTGCAGTCTCTCGAAAAGCCGATTCCATTCAACAGAGTCATTGACAACGTCAGCGAGTCTCTGGTCCATTAGGCCAGCTAACTGGCCGCCGTTTTCTAGCCGAATTTCCCGCAACCCCGTGACCCGCGGGACGCGGGCGGTAATTGAATGAAGGGAGGACACGCGCCAGGAAACGGCCAGGATACAAAGTAGCAAGCACTCGTGGAACCTCTGCGCGATGGACTGCTGGCACTGCCGGCCAGGCGAATCGAATCGCCGCTCGACAGCGTTGATTGGTTTTTGTTACGCGTCCTCGCGGGAATCGCGGAATGCGATTACGCTGATTATCATCTCGTCGATACGCCGCCGGAATTTACCGAACATTTCTGCCCGGACTTCATCCGTGGAAATTATGTTAACGAACCTCGACCGGCAGCTCGCGAGCGCTAATTTCCTAGCGTCGGGTAATTAAAGAAAACGACGGGGTCCATTTTTCTTCCTCCCTTTCTAGATTACCGCTGGTTTGTTCGGTGAACTGCAGTCGGGGCATTGTAATGGGCCCGTGAGAAACGTTGACTGGATGGGAAGTGAAAGGTAACGGGCTTAAACGCGAATTTATCGTGCACGAAAATTGGTGATTGGGAATTAATAGGCGTAGAATGTAAGCGTGTTGAGGTTCAGGCACGGGGAGAAATGAAAATGGAGCGATTTCTGGTGGGAAGCAAAGGGAGCGTTGATGAGGTTCTTTTGGAGGGAAATTATGAGAATGGAAGATTTGTTGAACTTGTTCAGTTTTTTCTTTGTATAAAGAATCATTTTTTTTACTGTAATTGGCATTTTAATAATTCATATATTTTTCGGTAGCGTGTTATTATCATTTTTAGATATTTAATAGCCTGATAAAAATGCTATCGGACAATGTGGCACCTGTTCACTCGACTCGTAATTACTACGTACAATGTTATCGCAAATTCGATTCGCGTGAGTTGAAGTAAATTATGCTGTAATTCTGGAAGACGAGTACTACTTGAAAATCGAATACTATCCGTTAGTTCAGAAGACAATGTTTGAGTTAGAAGATGTTTAAAATGTAAAAATATGTAGTTGCTTCTGTTTTGGGCTGTAGTCAAATAATTCACGGCTAGCTTTCATGCGCAACATTGATGAGGAACAATGCGATGGTCTCGTTTTTCAGGTCTCGTGACAGACGACAATGGATAATTCACGGCAATTACTATTCAAGGTTATGCAAAAGCAACAATGATACACGAATGTCACTTCAGTATAACAGATGTGCTGTTGCGATACGAATACTTGTTTTGAAATTTGCTGCTTTAGTGTTGTGGAATGCAGTGTATTTTCTAAGCGAATAAAGCAAGTAGCATAATACAAATTATTATTTCGAAAAGATTACCAATTACGCATTCAACAATATTCTTCCCTTTAACTACATTCTTCTTCCCAACCCATTTTCCAAATTAGTCCACACATTTCTATAATATCTTCACGATATTATGTGAGGTAAATCACGTTTAAGAAACAAAAGCTCTGGCCCCTCCCCATTGCCTGCAGACGTACAATTGAGGACCTTGAAAGAAGAGGGGTGCAGCTCCATCCTTACCAACTTTGAGTAAATTAGAAAAAAGTGTTTATAAAATTATTGTTTTGACTTAACATTAAAAAGAGAACGCTAATTGAAAAATATTTATTTTCACACAATAAGTAGTAGTTATTGGGATGATAAGTTTTTATTTCTACCATGGCGAAAAAATATTCTACATATAATAAAAATATTAATATTCATATTAAAAATATTAAAAATATTAATATTAATATTAACGTCATTTTCAGATATTTAATAGCATGATAAAAATGCTATCGGGCCTACTTATTGTTAGTAGCACCTGTTCACTCGACTCATAATTACTACGTACAATGGTATCTCAAATTCGATTCGTGTGAGTTGAAGCAAATCATGTTTAATATTACTATTAACATTTTCCATTTATTACAAATATTAATATTAATATTTATATTTTTATTTATTTGCAATAAAGCGCTCATTTGTTATCGGATTTGCATCAAACGTGAACCAAACTATGTAAAATTTTATTCGGTACGTGTATTACCTACACGTTAAAACTCAGAAGCTACCAATAATGGAACTGCACCCCTCTTACCGCAAGGTCCTCAATTGCATTCATTCGCTTCCCCAAAGATCCAGGTATCCCTCAGTCAATCTGGAATAAGTGCTAAAAACGAAATTGAAAGTCACACAGCCCCGGATTTCCCGTGCAACGGGGGTAGGTGCTCGAAATGCCCGGAACCGTAGGGATGCCGTTTCCCCGTTCGATAGCTCTAGAAAATATCGATCGAAACGGATACAACTGAATTCCCATAGCGTGCTCGCGATCCCGAGAAGCCTAGACCCCTTATTTGCACGAGGATAAGGCCGGATGCAGTTATCAAAGCGACCGATAAGGAGGCCCGGGGCCCCAGGAACGCGCGGTGAGACTTCTCGTATTTATAATATTTGATCTCCTCGGCCCGCACCGCCGCGAGGGGAGTATCAGCCATTGAGGCCTCGTCGAGAGGGCCGCTACGGCCCCTGAAGGATCCCCGGCTCAGGTAGACAGGACGGCCATTCATGGCCTCCTGCGAGCAGAAGGTTCAGCCTCGAACAGGAAACGCAGAAGGTAGGTACGGATGCTCGCCGCTATTTAGAAGTTTTCAAAGAAGCTCTAGTTGCCCCCGAAGGTTATCCAACCCCTTTTCGGCGATCCAACTCCTCTTCTTCTTTTTTCCAGATACATGCCCCCCGACTCGGGATGATCCAGGGGGATCACGGTTACCCGGTGATCTTTATACTGTGGATACCCTACGCCGACGCGATCGTATCAACCAGTCGATCTCACGGATTTTGATACCTCGGAATTGCGTTACATAACGCGCTGAAAACGGAGAGGATATTTCTTCTTTCCTCCTTCGGTGGTGGACGCCCTCGAACCGATACTGCTGGGCTTCCTTCGCCACCCGAGGGGCCTACGGATTTTTTCATTTGCGTCTATGCAGGATGTGTACAGGAATTGGTGATAGGCTTTTTTAGAAGCTTCTGATCCGAGCAATTATTGAAATTAAAACATGTATTGTAATGAATGAAAGAAGTATGTTCAAGTATTCGTCCCGTTCTTCTTCCGAGTATGTAAATACTATTTTATGTGAACTTAGTCGACTAATAAAAAGGCAGGCTCAAAAGGGACATCTGAAGATTTCAGAAATTACGGTTATTAAATTAAGTTATTAAATACTTTACATAGAAAATAGGGAAATATTAATACTCTCACGCTACGTATTCTAAACAAACGTACCAAAGGATGAATCGTTATGTGAATCACGCCACTCGAGGCTACTGAATTTATGATGCGTCTAATTGTCCCGCGATACACGCTCGCAATCCTACCCACTAAATAATTCGTCACCGTGAAAAGAAACGAAATCGCGATCGTACATCAACCAGGAGCGTCTTAAATCGTCCACCCAAGAGATCTCCACCAGATCTACAATGTGGGCTATTAAACGCGTCCCGGAATAACCTGCGCGTGTATGTCCGAATTTAAAACCGTACGCGATCTCACGGTCCATTTATCTAAACCGGCCACTTCGAACACGATCCTGGGACCAGGCCGAGTTTCTTTGCTGACCGAGACTCTGAAAACAGATTATATACAGGGTGAAAAAAAAATCACGCCCCATACGACGAAAGAAGTCTTTAATTTCGAAATAATTGTATTTAGAAGTAGACACACAAAAGTCCAAAGAAGTACTTTTTCGCAGGATTATGTGTTTTAATTGTTCATAAATATAATCAACCCTATCATTCTTCTTGAAAATTTACTTTGAAGAAAATAATGGATAATTGAATAACTATGTTGGTGGAGCAGAGTTAGCAATTTCTTCTTATCAATGACACTACCAAAATGTCTCTAAAATATCTCCACAGTAACTTTCTCTGATATTTATTCAGAATAATTTCCCTAGATAAAGATACCCCAGGGGAAGAAAATTTTTTTAAGAACTCCCATAGGTACTCAAAAAGGGTAGTTGCCCCCCTGACTTCTCAGAAAAAATCGCTTATTTTTCGAAACTAGTCTTTGTTAAGTTTATACGAAAAAAGGGAATATTTTTAAATTTCGATTTTAAATTATTAATTAAATTGGCACTATAAAATGGGTTAAGAAAGCAAGAGGGGTATATTTTTCTTCACCATCACCCCAAAGTTCCCTCCCGGAAAAAAGTATCCGGATGCCCCTGGTATATGTATATAAAGATAAATACAAAGTAAGATGCACAAAATGTAGAATTTGAAGGATACTGACCCTCGTGTCGATGTCGATCGCAATCCTCTTTCTCGGCCAGCTGCTCTAAAAATCACTCCTGCGTACAGTTATCGTCTTCGTAAGAGTGGTCTGATTGAATATTCGCGCAGATAGGTGCTACAGTTAAAAACGCGGGAAAAGAATGAGGTGCGATGCGAAACTTCCCCGAGACTGTTCGTAGGCGTGGCATTTACATAGACCATAAATTTCGCAGGGATTCTGCATCTTTGTGCTGCTAACAATGTCTCCCTAACGCCATATACCCCGGTCGCTGGAAAACACTTCTGATTGCAAGCGTGAAAAGTGTGACGTAAATCATTTCGCGCTATTCCTTAAGGATTTCGTAGAGCATTAACAAGGGAGTCTTATGTAAATACCCATATTGTCGGCGCGGATGTAGAATGTGGGAAACTGTTTCAGTATCTATGCTAAAAGGGCTCTATGCATATGCATACAAGAGATACAATAATTTCTTGCAGTGTCAGTATCCGTTTCAGCCGCTATCGAAGACTGCAGCCAGCCATATATCAGCGACCACTTTCGAGGTGTTCACGGCGAAGGGACAGTGTTCCGAGCACAGCAGAACGCCGATGATTTTCCGTACCGACGCTTCCATGATTCCGTGGAACCGACCATGTATAATTACAAGCAATATCATTAAAAATTACCTCTAATTCAAGGCAGCCAGGAGGGCATCACGATCTCGTGCCCGGATATAGTCGCTGTGGACTGATCAGAAAGTTGCACGATTTGCATAATTAGGAATAAACACGCGAGATGAACCGTCAAGATTATCAGTTCCCTACGTGTCTTCATTAGCATATTTGCTGCACCGCGCAAATTCGATAGTCCGGCGTTTTCGCGTAACGATTACGACTGTCGCGTTATCATTATTAAATTAGGTACATGGATGGCACGCGGCGTAATTAGTAATTACGCGATCCATAGATTGCCGAAAGACGCGCAATAAATTTCTGCTTTTATTGGCAAACATGCGAGCTGTCGTAAACTCGTTGGTCCCAAAGTTAATTATTACTGTACGAAATTATCGGCATTAATTCGCGGTATTTTATAGTGGCGTCACTGGGAATTACATTTTATAGGCTGAAGCATTTAATACGGGGCTGTTCTCAAAGTTCTGCTATTTTTCGAGTTGATTGTTAGAGCAAAGCCAGATCAGGGAATTAGATCACATCCAACTAGGCCCCCGGTGGTGAGGCTCGAATACGATACCTGATCAACGAGGAGGAAAATCTGTCAGCACATTTTTCATCGGGCCCGGTGAACGAGGGTCGATCAATGACCCTCGCGTGATCCCCTCGCGGCCCGGGCCCTCGGTATTACCACAACTAGGCAGAACGTTATCGTTTAGGCTAATCGCCGATTAATTTTCATCAGAGCGCCGCCGCCGTGGTCGCCGAAGAAATTCTAGATCCGATCGAAGGTCTCTCTGGCTCGTAAAGGAGCTCGAACCGGCGGGCCAGGTGCTGCCGGCCCGGACCCACGAGGGGAAAGAAAGAACCAGTTTTTTTAGGGTCTCCTTTCTTTCAATTCGTCGCGACGAAGGGCACCGTATTCGCGCGTCTGTCCTAAGCCATACGTCGCTCTCCTCGCGCCCGAACAGTGGGAAAGTTACACGGTGCACGCCGTTTTCGAATTTGCCGGGGGTTCCGTCTTGCTCCTCTTTTTTCTTTCTTTCCCCCCCTTCGGTCTTAGGGACACGCAGCAACGTACCTCGTCGGCATCGCGACGCCTCGCGTTTGTTGCATCAATTTCTTGTCGACAGCTATTAAACGATAGGTAAAAATGTCGCACGTGACACGTAGGTTGCTCTCAAAGTTTGCTCGTGGGAGATAGAGGAGCAAGTTTAATTGGCGTCATCCTATTTCTTCCCACACAGCACCATAACATTGCAGCTACGGCTCTGCAATGACCCGGTGCAAGATTGCAATGTTGCGCCAAAACATTGCAGAGACGTTGCAGGTTCAATCCTATGTCCGCCTTCGCAATATTGTAGGTGTGTATTTTTGCAAAGTTGCGGCAACATTACAAATATGTAGTCCTGCAACGTTCCGGCAATGATTCTGCAACGAAGTGAAAAACATTATTACAGAATGTTGTTGGAGCGTTTCCATTGTAACAATGCGCGTCAATGTGTGCGCAATATTCCTGCAATATTGCAAGAACGTTGCCACTCAAATATTGCACGGCAATATTGCAGCATTGTTCCTGCAATATTGCAATACAACCTGCATTAACGCAATATTGCAGCAACGTTCCTGCAATACTCCTGCGACGAAGTGTGCTGTATGGGTTGAGGATTGGCACGGTTGGCTTGCCGGATGGGGCAGCGTGCGGTTGAAATTCAATGGAAGCTGCGCTGCAAAACATTGTCCATTTTATGTTTCCGCTGAGTTATTAATGAATAATTAAGGCATTTTTCCAGGAGATGATTCTCAGTTATAAGCCTGTAAGATACCAGACTGCAGTGTATTTCACTTGATGTTTATAATTTTTCGCTACCGATCTGCCTCGCTGTGAACAATTAAAAGGAAAGTAGCTATTAAAGCTCTGGTGGTAAAGTTCCCTCTGAAAAGAGTCCTGAAGTGGTGGAGCTCGAGGTCCAAAGGCGAGATCGATTAAAAAAGGGCGTCGTGTTAAATGGTATTAAGCTCGAAAGCTGTTCCTCCCTCAAAAGGTTTCAGAGGTGCCAAAGTCGATGACTTTGGAGTGTTTCACGCCATTCTCCCTCACTTACTTCCCCCTCGCCCCTCAGCCAGGCAAAACTCCTGCTAATATTTTTATTGCGGCGGACCTCGAGAAGAAAGTGTGAACGGTGGTGCGAGAGGAAAGGAGAAAAGGCCACCCCTGTTAATTGGTGCTCTCTCGAGCACACGAACGGTGGAAATGCCTTTCCCCAGTTTTACGCGCGGTTGCGGTGCCTTGTGCAAGCTCGCGCGATAATTACACGATATTAGACCCCGGAAGCATTTCACATCTTAAGTATACGCGAATTTTGTAGAATTATTGCCAAGTAAGAGTAGGCACTCTAACATTAGCAGCAAAATAAATTGACGAGGAGGTTTTGTTTAACACGAGGCGATTAGCAAACGCAAATGGCCCGCAAATCTCCCTACAAAAATATATCGAAAAAGATTATTATTCTACAAAATGGACCTCTGAAATTTCTTAAATCTATTTCACAAAATTTTCTCCGTCTTTATTCACGTTAAATTTTCCCAACGGCGCGTCCACGAAATTCGTGTCCCAGCGGCAAGCGAGGACAACAAAATGAACGGCGCGCGATAGGATGCAGACATTCGGGCAACATACGGGCCCCGCGAAATCGCAGTGGTGGGTTAAGGGTCAAGAACCCCGGCAGTCTTTTTGCCACTCGATTAGCGACTCGTCGGTGCGAGTCGCCCGAAACTTCCGGAGGACGCGCGCCTGTCTCCCGCTTAATCCCCACGGCGATCGTTCCTCTTCCTCTGTTCATTTTGCTACGTCCTCTATTCTCGGCGGCGCGACGCCCGATCGCGGCTGCGTACGAAGCGCGACAGAGGACAGAGGGACGCGAGGCGTCGCAGGAGGCCACGGATCGCTGAATAAACCGATGGGCCCCGCCGCCGTCGCGGTGCTCTACGTGCAACGTATTTTTGCAGGACAACCGCGGGCCCGGGGCCTCCTCTCGTTTGGGGCTTTCCCTCTCTAAATCGCCTTCCTTTGTCGCCCTTCTCACCCTCTCGCTTTCCTCCTTTATCCTCGCCGAGAGGACTGCCTCCTCCTTTTTCATTATTCCCGATCCTTTATTCTTTCTCCTTTATTCTCTATCCGCCGTTGTGCTAGGCAAGCAGACGCTCGAGCGCGCGCGCGCGCGCGGGGTTACAACCAGTGGCGCAATATGTATTTCAAACTGGTTCTCCTCCCTGCCAGGTCGAATAATACCGCGAGGGATTTTTTGAAAGTGAGACGGATAGAACGGCGAAGCACCAAGTGTGTTGCTGCATTGTTATCACTGTAGCTTTTTCAGGAACCGTTCAGGGCCCGAGGAATAGATGAGCGCTGGGATTTTTCAGTGGGAATGAACTCGTGTCAGCTGGGGGTGACTAAGGTGGTCAGTTTGTATCTTCGGAGTAGAGGTGTGACTATCGATTATTGATAGATTATCGATATCTTATTGATACTTAACGATATATCGACAATATCGTTAAGATATCGTTAAGGCGAATAGAAGCGGGTGAGGTAGAATACAGCACACTTTGTTGCAGCAACGTTGCAAATAACAATTTTAAAGACATTGTAACACAACGATACATATGCATAGGTACTTATAAACATATCGCTTTCGATGTGTATAAAGATATCGCTTTCGATTCGAAGGAATATGTTAAAACGGTAAAAAATAATTTAATATACAAGTACGATATTATCCAAAATAATTGAAATATACAGCCGAACAACATAACGATATGTTAATAATAGGTGCACATAATAACATAAGTATAATGAGATTATATGGGCAAATTTTGATAGAAAGTACAAAATAAATCAAATACTGATTACAATATTGCATCAATAAAAAATGGATTGAAAATTTATATATTTTTTAACGATATAATTTTGAAAAAATAAACATCTGTGTTATATTTATATTTATATTATATAATTTACAATAAACATATAAATAATACAAATTCCTACAGACAGAAGTACAAGATTACAGCCAAAATACACTAATATATTGCCTGCAATAAGTTCAAATAAAAATAAATAGATTCTGAATGACTTTATTATACAATTAATACGTTGTGATTCTACCTCAGCTGCCTCTATTCGCCTTAACGATATCTTAACGATATTATCGATATATCGAAATATCAATAACATTTCGATATTGTCGACGTTTATCGATAACTTTATCGATAGTCACACCTCTACTTCGGAGGAGAAAATCAGCTGGAAGAATGCTGAAAGTAAGTCACGCAGCATCACCGGACATGTATACCCATCCCTGGTCGTTTGAAGTCAATTGCAGAGCAAGACGAATAGTCCGAGCAGGCGTCCCATCGATCGTCAGACATCTCGTTCCTCCCAAACTCGATTCTTAATGAACATCGTACTCCCTCGGAGCCCCAACACCAAGCAGCACCGATGGTTGCAAGCTGGCTAAAAAAATTTCACGGGATAGGACACCCCTCGCCCAGCTCGCCTTCTCCTCTGACCTTCCTTTATTTTAGCGGAGGACTGCCTTTCCTTTTTTATTCCTTATTCTTTATTCTTTATCCCCGATGGGCCCCGCTGCAGCGCAGAGAGGCAGAGGAGCGCGCGCGGATCCAGCCCCCGAATGGCATAATGCATTTCGAACTGGTTTTATTCTGCCCGAACGTAGCGTCTCATTTTTCCCATTGGCCTGAATTGCGCCACTCTTTCCCTCCGCCTCCTAGCCTGGCCTCCTTTCTTCCTTCTTTTCTCGCTCCTCCATTCTTGCCCTCCACACCGGCCCCGCCGCTCGTCCTATTTCTTCGCCTCTCTTTCTCGCTTATTGTTAACATTACGGGGAATATAAAGAGTCTAGACCGACACCTGTATGCCCCCGGACAACTGGCTCCCCCTTTCAACCCCTCGGCCGTCGCCCTTCTCGCTTCCCCGCACGGCCCGGAGCGTCCTCCTGCCTCTATCTTCCAACCACCCCGCCGCTGCATCCCTTCTTACACCCCGTTTGTTTTCCCGGCCGCGCCGCACCCCGGAACTGCACTCCGCACGGGCGATGCGTGTGCAGGGACAGCTCGTCCGGGATCCACTCGTGATCTCCTCTCCCTTCGAAATGTTTTTCAGGGCCGCCCCGGTGGCGAACTGAAGTTAAACGGGCCCCGATTGAATGGGGACGAGCGGAAGGATTCCACTTTCATAGGGCCGGACGGAACCGCGGGACGGGACCTGGCGGCGAGATACTTTTATTGCGGATTAATACGCGAATAGCCAGATGAAAGCGTTATGATAATGTGCACTCGGATTTGGACGCAGGCGTTGCAGTTTTAAAGGCTCGCCGGCGCTGTTCTCGCTTGCCATTCGAATATCCTTTCTCCCCTTTACGATTTCGGCGGTGATCGCAGTTAGGTATACACTTTCATCGATATAAATCCCGGGTTTCCGTCGCTCGTAGCGGCCGAGGATGTTGCCCGGTGTCGTTAGCTGCGGGCTTCTAGCAACAAAGTGGAGTAATCGACTCGGTGGCCAGCAGCAAAACAAGCCTCGCAACGAGCCGGTAATTCGGCGTGCCACGATTCATCACAATTTAAATTTCACTTCGGTCTGTATATTCGACACGCGTGCACACAAATTGACGGTTGCCCGGCGGGGCGAGTCACGCGTGAACACTTTAGCAATCAGGTTGACATTCAATCGATGCGGCCCGGATATTTTCCCTGGCTACCTTACCGTCCAAAACGTGCGTTTACCGTAAAAGCGTAATCATTCTCCTTCACGGTCGTCCGGCCGGGCCGTTGCAAAAAGAAAGGGGCCGCGCGCGGTCGAGCACACGAGCCTTGCGAGACCAGAAACGATCCCAGAACAGGAGCGTATAAATGGCATAATTTAAATCCATCCGTAGGTAAGAAGACGGATCTGGCAAGCGGCAACGTGTAATCTTTCCCCCGATCCCGTCCAGCTGGCAATTAAACTCGAGCGGCGCGATAAATGCGCGCGCGCGGCGCGCGTCCTTCGGTATCAATCTTTATTGCGGGACCCCGAAATTGCAATTCGTAATAGCGCGGCCACGCGGATTTATCGCGCGCCGCTCGGCCAGCCAGCGAGCACCGAAATCGGCGACAGGCTCCCGACCCGGCGGAATTTTTATATTCAATCGATGCGCCGGAGATTCCCCGCGAACCTGCCACTTCCGACGAGCGCGCGGCGTCGGTTCCGGTGCGCATGGTAAACGTCATACATTAACTTCCCGGCGAGTTCCAGCTCGTGTACCTCCACCCTCCTTTTTTTCCAACCACCGTGTCCCTACTTCGGTTTCGCTCGCGCGCATCACGACCTTTAACGAAGCGCGGCAGGATGCACCGGGGATCAAGATTGTTACCGACTTAATTGGGTAATTAATAAAGATTCCTAATTACCGCGTAGGTGAGGCCTTTTTAAGCTTTTCCATCGTTTCTGACCCTGAGCAGAGATTCGGCTACTCCTCCCCCGTTCTACCGATTCGCAATCGGGGGATTTCCAGCTGAATGTTAGTCGAGTGCGGGCTGTTTGCTTGCATTCGACAATTCCGTCCGAAGCACCGATTTTATTGATTTCTTTTCAATTTTTCTCTTCAGAAGTTTTTAAGCCTCTTATGTCGCCGTGCACTGGGTGTTTAGATAGACTCTTTGGAATGAGGTGATTTTTTTATTAGATGCGAAGGATCGTTACGAAAGGGGTAATTGTTTGTTTAGGTGGTTTTATAGTTACATGGAAGCTTTGGCGAGATAAGGATCGTTTTTAATAAGTGTTCAAAATGAGGCGTACCTACTTGTCGGGTTAGGGGAGAAGTCGGGGTAGCATTTCCACCCCCCCCGTGACACGTGGTGGAACCGACATTATTATTAATTTACTTCCGACCTAATTACTGTATCCTGCAATTTTTGCACTTTTTGCCGCTTGACTCTCGTTTATTGCGATTAAATGTGCAATTTCATGCATCAAATTCACCGGTACACCGCATCCTGTGATCGTGATAACTTTTATATCCTAACTTTTAATTTCCTCTCCGTTTGTGTACTCGTATCGCTTACGGCGGACACCGTCAAAAGGTATCGCAACATTTCAAGTATAATAATAAGCGCAACTTTTCGCCTTACCATTTCACTCAATTCTATTTTCGCCGGGATCCTTATCTAGGCATTGCACGTTTATTAAGACCGTCGCTGGTATTAATACATTCGCAATTTAATTTCATTATACGAGTATCAGGGCGAGAGAGGGTTGATACAGTAATTACGACGGAGGAAATTATTCCGAGGCAAAGCGCACGACATAGATCGCTCCCTTGTTAGCACGTGCGTGCTCCATGCATTTTCAGAATCAATTTCTTGCAAAGAGAAATCTCGTAGGGCAGAGCTCCGTTTGATATCTCCGATTTACTTTTTCACAAGGGGCCAATTTTTGTCCATTTTTACATTCTTCAGTTAGCATTACCATGTATATTACTTCATGTTGCTACTGAAGTTTTTTAAGCGAGCACTCGAATCCCCACGCTGTTGTTCGCGCGAGGAATCATTTTGCATGGGGAACAAAGAATATCGTCCAAGGATTTCAAGCTGAAGGAAAGAAATCGTCGGCTAGCACGGGATTAATAGATAGGCCCTCCTCCAACAAGATTATTCGCGTCTATCACCTTCATTCGCTGATCAGAGTAATACGAGCCCAGGTCACCGTTTAACACTGCTCCGCCGTTCAAGCAGGTAATCCAGCGCGATTCTACACCCTGCTGAAATTCCGGGACAGGTAGAGAAGAGGTCCTTTGTACCGGAATTCCGAGCGTCCTTATTCGGACGTGGAACCAACTGGACTTCTGCTCGTTGCTGTTAGGTCCATTTATTTCCCTCCGTTGCCAGGACTTGGCCTCGAACGGGTAATTAAGGTATAAATTTTAACGAGGCCTGGGCAACTAATTCGATTCGAGAAATCGGAAATCCCCTGGCTCCTACTTATGGCAATAAAAGTGCACGATTTTTATGACGAACGTTAGATCCTAGTTTTTGAATATGAATCACTTTTTGAGGGACAATATCGTGGATTTGATTTTTTATAGAATTTATTGTTTATGGTAGTTTGCGTTAGAATACACGTGTTTCTTCATCGATTGAAATTGACTATTAATGAAATTGGTTAGGTTCTTGTTACGTGAGACACTTTTGTGGCTCACAAGGAAAGATCTCGAACCCGGAAATTCAAAAAATTATGAAACTTTGTGAATATATGTATAGTGAATTTCCTCCTGATTACAACGCAATTTTTGTTTGCTGCCCAAATTCACTCTATAGGGGTGGAATTAACTCCTGAAAATTCGACTATTTTCCGATTTTGTGTTATAACTCGCGAACTGTAAAATAATTTATTCACCAAATGATAGGTCTAATTAAAAGAAATAAGTTTTCTCTTGAAACATTTTTTCTATCTCTTTCAATTCGAACATTTGGTTCTAATTGCTAATTGAATACTCGCGCAATTTTCGTGCGTTTTAAAATATTAACGAAATTTGAGGGTTAAAATAAACTGCATTGAATTGAAAATTCACGTGACAATATGGTAGACAAACTTTCTATTACGGAGTGTACATCGTATTTAAAAAACCACGTCGCCTTAACAAGGCTTAGTGACGAGGCATGTAATATCGAAAATGGCATTTCGACAGTTCGCGATAATCTGACGATTGCCAGTTTAGGACGAAAGGTTTAAAAGGCACTCGCACGTGCAGTCTTTGACTGACTCTTTGATAGGTTTATCAGAATTAGCTCTACTCGAGAGTTATCTGTGCACGCGCATCTTATCTGCGCATGTATGTAAGAATGTTTCAAAATATTCCAAGTATTTCACCATATTCACAATCTTTTCTACAAATTATGAAACGGAGGCTCACGCGAATCGCGATAAACCTGCTCCGGCTTCCTACGTTCACTTTGAAACTGGGTCTCTTCACATCCAAATCATCGAATCAAATAAATTTCATCTATTATTATCAATGGCACTCCGTCGTTATCGGTTTGACATTGTGGAACGATTGATCTCCAAGCTCTTGACAAATCCTGACTTGATCTGCTCCTAAGTCGTCGATTAATCACGAAATCAAGTCCAAGAAATTCGTGTATCACATAATTTATGGTTTCCATTTTTACAATATCATTCGTATATTTAAGAATGATATAAAGTGTACATTTGTGATGAGTGTGATATTTAAATTTTTCTTCTATTTACACGAATTATTACTGCCACGAAAAATCGTATCGCCAGATAAATAGGTTATCAGGTAAAGGAGATATAGATAATTGTACGCACTTCATAGTATGGCGTGATACGTGGCGCTAATTTATATGTACATTATAATAAATATTATTGAACATAAACGAAATTATACTTTCTGCTTTAGTAACGCTTGAAAATATACGCAGGCTCGTTCCTTTATCTCTTCCCGTATCAATCAACCTGAAATTAGTACACAATTCATTGTGTCGCTATGTAGTGTAAAATGCCACCACATGCTTCTCACATCTGTACCTAAGCTCTTGAAAAGTTTTCGTCCTACAGAATTAAATCAAGAAGAAACCTGACACACGTTACCTTCCATTTCAACCCCACGGTCTCAAATAGAAAAGTTTTATCTCGTCTAGTAGATAAACAGTGTTCTACATGTGGATCTAAAAAGAGCACACGCCATATTTCATTCAATCAAACTGGGAGTGGCGTGTTTCTACTTTATTACCTTGATTTTAACATTCTATGCGAAGTTTCTCGTTAAGCACACAATATCTACACATCCCCCCCTGTTTCCTTTACTTGGCAAGCATTGCCCAGAAACGCGCCACTTTCTAATTACTCCTTATAGCTTATTGTTCACTGCATCATTTTTTAGTTACCATTTCCGTATTTCTGTATGTTTTAACTTTCCAGTGGTAATTGTAGATTCGTAACACTCATACAATCATGCTGTAATAGTATTTTTCTAGAAATATAGATTTTCATATATTGAAATTCGTATTTGAAAATACAGTTGTGAATAAAAGCGATTTTTTGGATTTGTCAAAACTCAGCTAATTTTTAAATAGTATCATTAAGGCCCAAAAATTCACAGAAATATTGACAAAGACATATCCTGGGGTGCGATACACCCCCACGTGACCACGAAGGGTTGAGCGTAATGCAAAATTTCCTTCTCGTGCTCTCGAGCCCGAAGAACAATAGAGAAAAAGGAGAATGGAAATTGACCCCGAAAAGTAGTATGTACTCGGTCGAAAGTAGGTTACACGATATTACCGTTCCACGGTGTATCTGAATGTACGCCAGATACCGCGTGGATGAATTATTGCTACGCGAGGATCACGCGAATCTAGACGGTCGTTGATTATTATCGAGAACCACTTTTGTTCGAGCACTCTGTCCACCTCGCTACAATTCCTGGCCCAGTATACTCGAACTTCTCGCGATTTCGAGGCATCAACCTTCGGCTCGATTCGTGGCCACGAGGGTTGGCCCCCTTCCCTCGTGCGACGTCCATAGACGTTCCAGATCGTTTCAAGATCGCTGAAAATTGTGATCGCGCCCAACTCCGCGGAGACATTGCGCATCCTAGAGATAAAGACTTTCTGTGACTGGTTAATTGCCAAAATTCGAAGCCAGGCGAGATAGTGGCCGATGGCTTCTTATCTCTTGGCAACTCCTGAACTTTTCCATGATCACATCACTGCCACTCTTTTTTCTATTTGTCCTCCCCTCCCTGGTTGGTTCACCGTGGCCGTTTTGCCTTACGTATAGGGGAGACCGGAGCTGGTTGTCTCAATAACGGGTATGTTGACTAATTGTTAATAACTTTGCACCGACATACACTCTACTGCGGAAAGATTCACTGTAGAAAGAAGTCACTTCTGCTATACCATGCATTTATATCCGATCCCGCGATGGCAGGTTTTATAACAGTTATCAGCGTTTGTCGAAAAATCGACTACGTAGGTAAATATTTTTTTCTTAAAGATTTTATTTTTTCACGCTCCATATAGTTACGAATAAATGTTAAGGGACTATTTTAAAGTTTGTTCATTAAAGGATCTATTGACATAGTATCTTTGTTTATATATAGTTGAAGGTTATATAGATTATTGAAGTCAAAATGATCGGTCGGGGATGGTTGACTAATAATGTTAATAAGGTTTAAATTGTTATTTTGTTATTCAGAAGGCGATTTTTATTTTTCGCTTAAATTTCACTATGTTATAAACACCGTAAACTGGGGTGACATTGCCCACTTTTCGGAAGAACTTTATCTTATTTTATTTTGAAGTAATTAGAACATATGGTGTTTTGTAATCGATAGCAATAATTTCTCCAAGGTCAAACGAAAAAAACAATAGCGAATTCAATCATATGGTAATTTTTCAGATTAAAAAAGTGGGCAAAGTCACCCCAGTTTACGGTACATTATAATTTATGTTCAAGTTCAAAAAAATGTACAGTTAATTATTAAAATATGAAAGAAAGAAATTAATATTTTATAATGAAACAACTCTTGTGACATTGTGTTATTTCGTTATCACTGAGATAAGTCACTAATTACATTTTCTTAACTGATCGTACCTATAACCTACCAACCTCGATCATGGGGCTGGTTGACCAGCACGGAAAGTGTTAGAAAAAGATTAAAATACCTTAACAGCTGTCAACTTTAATAAAATTTAATCAGATTGCCAAATGCACACCCTATCAAATATACTAACCGGTTTAATGATATTTCTCCCACATAATTCATTAAAAATCAAAACCTGAAAAACTGGCCTACCAGGCCCGGTCTCCCCTACTCCTCGAACGTCTGAAACTGGAGATTGCTTTTCTTCCGTGGATCATTAGCATACGTTTGCAGCGCAATTATATTGAAAATCGTGTAACTGTTGAATGTCGTTCATTAGTAAGTATCTACAGGGGATTTAAAGTGGCCCGATGCTCGTTAGCTCGAGAATTGATACGATGGCGCCTGTTACGTAAACCGCTTTTAAAGTACGCCCGAAAACATCGGCGTTACACTTTCTCCTTCGCAGCAGGGTGCTTCCGAGAAATCTCGAAAGCTGAGAAGTCATTTTCGCCGGCCGCCGCCGCCGCGGTCCTCGGGGGTAATAAATGGTGTCACGTCGCTCGCTGGATGTGTTTATTTCCCAAAGTCCGTCAAGGTTTATGGAAACGTCGTAAAGCAACAATTTCTCCAGTCACATCACCCTCGGCAACGCTTTCGTTTTTTCCTTTTCCCTTCGTCGAGGGTTGTCCCGGGGTGTCGTGTGTCCCCTTTCTCCGGGGCACCGTGGCACATCGAGAGATCGCGTTCCTACCGAACGAAATGCCAGGAAACCTTACCCACGGTGGGCTTTAAGGCAATTTATGGTTTAATAGGACGAAGGTCAGTATGAAGAGCAAAGTGGTACCGTCCCGTGTACAGGGTGTACCAAGAAGCTTGGGCAAAACTTTCCGAAGCGAGACCAATGAATTGTAAGGGGAGGAAAAGTCAGTGTGAACGATAACGATTCTTCTTCGAGTTGAGGAAATGAGTTCACGATAACTGCTCCAAGTATCATATGTGACATTTAATGTACCCATAAACTCCATAAATTGTGGAATCTAATCAAGGGTGTCAAGATGATAATGTTTATTAGAGTTGTTCCTCGATTCGAAGAGTCTAAATTATTCTTGTGTAAATCGTGGTTTAGGGATTAGAGAAACAAGAGGCTTTTTGTCAATACTGAATAATATTCGTGAACACTGTTAGATACACAAAGGAGCATATCCGAATCTCCTCGATTTTTACTTGCGAAAGACTTTACATTTACCAATATTTGATACTCGCCTTTATGATCGCATTTCGTAGTGGAGAACGTTCTGTCGTTCTTCGTGTGATGCATAGAACTCGTACCGATGCGTGGGCCAACCTCCTTGATACACCCTGTACGTTCCGTAATAAAATAAGTGGTTCCCGGAGATCCTTATTAGTCGTGCGGGAGGAGAAAAAGGAGATGATCGTAATCGATATCATGCAGAGGAAGGAACGAGAAATCCCTTTGATGTGATTCGGCATGGACCGGGCTTGATTATCCTTGATTGTTATGGGACCGATTGAAAGTTACGTACGAGCACCGGTGTTACAATATACCGTCTAGTGGTGTAATCGTTTCCTTCGTACTGGTGCAACCACCTTCTCGAAGCTTTCAACATGCTTTTAATGTGGTAGATTAACTGATCAAGTGGGGAGAGTTTCTGACCAAACATGTGCGAGATAAGCAGAGCTTTGTAGGTCGATGCAAGTGTGATTGAAGAATTAAAGTAGGAGTTGAATAGACAGTTCCATTTAGTATTTGCTGGGAATATTCACGTTTATGTATATCAAACAATAAGCGAGAATTGGAGATTCATAAGAGATTCAAGCGCAATATCTTTATATTAATATCTATATTTTTATATTAAATATATTTATATAATGCTCTCCACTTCAAATGGAGCAACTTTTATGATATTCAGTCATGAATCTAGATAGTACATATCTTTTTTATAACGTGCCACGACTTAATCTCGCCCAAGCCTTGAATATTAGACAAATTCGATACACAGATACTACAGTATTATCAAATATTGATAAAACGAGGATAAAATTTACCCATCAGACCTGAAAGTTCCGTAAAGCATTATCGAACCCCATTCTGTTCAACAAACAGTAAAGAACAAACATAACTATAATCAAGTCGCCTAAAAAAAAGTACCAGGTACGAGTTACATGTCAGCCACAATAGAAATTGATTGGTCCACAACAATCGAGCAATTTATTTTTCCACTTTCATTCTACCCCTCTCTTGGGGTGTAATTACAATCGTGGTAGAAAGGAAAGGAGGGAAGAAGCGGAACCTGACAACTCGGACTCGGCGGAAGGATTTTTTCTAACGTTATTAACCGCACCCAGTTCTCACGGATTTATTGTTCCCCAAATTTGGACGTATTTAAAAGCAACGCGAGGCGTAATCTGCTATCGCAACGAGCCTGCTTACGCTGTGGCTGAGATAGCTGTCAAGCACCCACGAAATTCCTACGGAATGTTTAATTACCTTATCGTCGTCTACCTGGACTACCGCGTATCGCGTATTACCTGTCTACCGATAGAAAGCGGGGAAGGTAAATAGTCGAAAAAGAGAAAGGTATTTCTGGGAACACGCATACGCGATCCCCTTCTCCCCCGGCCGATTCCCCGTGGAATTTGGCAACCCTTCTTCTCGGAAAGCGCCGCAAAATAGATGGAATGTAATTCTGTACGAGATAATCTCGCGCCGACAAAAGAAATGTAATCCTGACGGTCTTATTAATGCTTCAAACTAATTACGCAAGCTGCTAGTGAGCTTTTCCAAAGTTTAGGGTAAAGAAGTTTGCGACGGGGGTGAGATAGAAGACTTTAAGGGGTTGCATAAACCTAGAATGGTCGAAAAATCTAGTGTAATAAATCTAAATAAAATTAACCTGTATCTTAAACTTTAAACGCTGAACTACTGAACCGATTTGAATGAAACTTGGCACGATTATTTCTCACATCAATATCTAGTCTTTATCATACCGATTTCTTTTTTAAAAGCCACAGTTTCTTTTTAATCATTAAAAAACGAATGAAATTGCTCTAGAAGCTAAACCAAAGACAAAGGGAGAAAGCTCTAAAAACTCTACCACATTTTCCTATAATGAAAAAAAAGTGAACCATTCATTACCGAATGAATTTCAAAAGAAGGAAGAGGCTTGGAAAATTCTGGAGTCAAACGATTTCACCACAACTGGTAAACGAATTCCCAAAACCTCTAACACCCCGGACATCCCATTCAATTCTCATATCTCATGGAAAATGAAGAGCTGCCTTCGACGCTCCGCAAGAGCAAACGTTTCGAAATCCAAGACCCCCGTCGTAATCAGCTTAATGACACACGGAAGTGCGAGCAACGCTCCAGTAATGGTAGTTAATTACCGCCCATTATTACGGGCCTGAAAAAAAAACCCACGGATCCTCGATTCGATCGAACGTTTCACACAATATCCCGCATCCTTGGCGAGCGACTCGCGGCCGGATTCTAAGGCACCGAAGTCACCGCGGACGCCATAACTCTTTCTCCGACGGTCTCCCTCCCCGTCAGCATTTCCGGGGCCGGATCGTTGCGAAATTCGGGAACCCTTTTTCTGAGTATTCCCCGGGATGGATCTGGTGGTAACCTTGCGGCCAGGACCGTCTACCTGATTTCTCGGCTGCTCGAGAAACGAGCCGGTGGAGCGTCATCGAATCTCAATGGGCCGAGCGGAGATTATTCGGAGATTTACGGGGCGACATGTGGCCGCAGGTCCCGAAAAAAATCCGGCCTATACCTTATTTCGTGCGGCGCGCCCCTCTTCCCCGCGTTTCTTCTATCATTTCCACGACCCTCTCTCGCCAGGTTTCGGCGAATGGTGTTTTAAAGTGACACCCCGGGACGTAGCTCGACACTTTTATGGTGGCCGTGTGGACCTTCTTGCCTTTCCTCCGCTCTCTTCCTTTCCTCCTCTTCTCTCCCCCACCGGCGGCCTCTTAAGCGAGAACACTTGTCGAATCTCGAGGAGCTGGTGAAGCTCCGTTAGCGAAGCCGATCGCGTCCATTTGCTCCTCTTTCGTTGCTCCACGGTGATCTCGTTGCCGCTGCTAGTCCGAGGCCAGCTCTCTTTCCAGCAAGTTCAAGGACGGCTTTTTTGTTGCCAGCAGGCTGTTTCCATCACGCGAACGGGCTTATGAACATGTTTAATTAATACCCCGGTCGTAATGGAGCTGTGGTGTGTCACTGTACGTTTGATATCGTTCGTCCCTAGGTGTAGCTTTAGGTACTACAGCGGTGTGCTGTTAGAAATTATGGTAGTTAACTAAAATTTCTATTACTGAAATAATTGTCAGTGGTAAATCGTGTATGACTATTGCACTCTTTAATCATTTCCGGAAGAAAGGCAGTCGGTTTAAGATGCTGTGAAATATTACTTGGCCTCCACAGGCTGCATAATAGCTACATGAAACTTTTATTCTAAAATCTACTTACAACTATAATATCAACTGCGTTACTGTTCCAGCGTTCGTAAAATTATTCAAGGGCGATGTGAACAGATATTATAATTCTATGTGCGTTGAGAACTTGACGCTGAGTAGTAGTCTGATTAATTATATTTAGAACTATAATCCGACCGGATTGAAGGAAAAATACGGAACTGTCCGTGGGCGCCAAATAAAACAAATTCTCCCCGGCCATCTTGATCAAACAGAGAGGCTTCGTATGTAATGTACATACATTCTAGAATTCGACGGTTACCGAAAGATACGGCCAACGGTTCTTAGAAAAGATATAGATCAAGCAGTCCTACCTCGTTTTCAAGTTTAAATAGGAGGCGTTAACATCGTTATCGCTGTAACCTAAGTTTGTTAGTTTCATATATATATACAGATTAGCACCTGACTGCCGCGTTATCAGCTCGGAACTTTTTTTTTTGTTCACTATCATCGTTTCAAGGAGTTTCCTCAAATGTTATCGAATGTTCCACAAACACTACATACGATTATGTTTTCTCTTCGAAGAACACTTTGGTCTCGCAGATATATTCGACATAGGTATATGTTATTCAATTGTATCTGCTTAGCCGAATTTCTTGTTCAGCTGTTCCTTGTGCAAAGAAGATTGAGTGAAGAGAAGAAGATTCTATTACACCTTTATTACAAATAATACATAGGTAAAAAATGGTAGCATAACTTTGGCGGTGATTTTAAAGAGATTTATGAACTTTATTAAAAATGTAACATAAGGTTCTTATGATGGGTATAAAGAAGAACAAAAAACATTTTTTTTCAGATTTTTTTAACAAAAAATGGCGACACAATAGCCGCACAGCCGATACGTATTTTCAAATTTGAGTCATTCCGCGGTGGAATTTTTCGCGTTCACACCGCTGGACCTAGAACAGAGAGAAAAAAGTTTTGTAATCTACACACTAAATACTAGAGAAGTACCCAAGATTTCGAAAAAATATTGACTTTTGAAGGAATGGCGAACATTTGAAAACGTTCCATTTTTTTACTAGAAAATTCAAGATGATGAGAAAATTTATATCTCGAAGATAAGCTCCCCGATTAGCGATACCTCTATTCCTTGGAATTTCGTGGCAACTATATATTTTTAATCACAAGAAACGTGGCTACAAATTGTTATAAATTGAACCAATGTGAAAGAAATTTTCTGCAAATTAATATCGATTTGTAAATGATTACTTCACGAACAGGAAGAGTACACGTATCATTTTACATTCATCAAATATTTTTAACATTTCCTCTGTTTAAAAGCGCAAAAGCAGATACATAATCTTATTTTACAATCAACCTACCACGAGAAGAATAACAAGTTTAATATGAAATTGAGCAAAATCTTCTTTAACTACTTCCTTATTGATCGCCTCCTTAATTCGAGGCCACGTCAACGCCGAATATATTTCAACAAATTATTCTTGCGCAACTACATGTAACTTCCATGATTCGGTGCATCCACTTACGATACGTATCGTAATCCCTGCCTGTTCGCTGTGAATACAAAGTGTGCTTCAGCGAAGTTAAAAGTTTCAGCGCGACAAGAAGGGAAAGTGTACATCTTTAAGCGACTTCTGGAGCTGGCAACTGCTCAATCGGGCTTCATGAAATGTGGAGCAACCATTGTGTACAGTAGCGCACGTGAAAGAAGCGGTTGAACACTGCAGCCGTATACAGTTACTTGTTAATACGTCCCTTGAAAACGACGGTATTGTAACATCAATCACCCGCCGAAGAAAGAATTATTCTCCATGACACGGCTTTATTCTTTCCGCGAAAGATTTCATGCTGAATGCATTGATCCTTTTCCTTCGTTACGCTCCGCTTTTTTTCGCTCTTAATGGCAAAACATCCTTGCAGGCACCTCCCTGGATCCTAACAGACACTTGCAATACGGCAAGTCATCGAGATCAATCATTCATACTGTGCCCTCGGAGCTTCGGTTCAAACGAAAAATGCGATTGCGTAAAAAATATAGTTTTTTCTCGTCACCTCGGCGAAATTATAACCTTGCCGCTTCCAATTAATACATTACTCATACAAAATGCTAAGTGTCGACTGTTAATTACCCTGCCGAAATGCAAGCAGCCCTAGTAGCTTTATTTCTCTTTCCGTACGTAAATATCGCACGCCTTCGGCAATGTTATTTCACGAACCAACCGCCTCCGAATGAATTAGGAATCCCTCGAGTCGAGGTACAAACACGGGGGCCATTTGTTTCCAACGCTCTAACTACTCTCACGGATAAAAGGTGTTGCAAGCCAGCCGCTGAAAAGAAAATTGCACATTTCAGTTTACGTTGGACACCTACTAAAGGACTTTGTAAGAGGCGCAAACCCAACCAGCACGGTTGCCTGCCTCCGCGATGGGAACACCTAATCCTCAGGTAGTAAAAGGATTTATTGCGGGTGCTCCTTACAATTAGTAGTCCGTACCGTTAGGTCTAAGGGAGGTACCTGCGGCCACTGCAAACTGACCAGGAAAAATTCACAAACGGACCCACGATATTCCCCGTTTCGTTTGTCGCTTTTGTGGAACCACGCGAGCGTATGCGCCGATTGCACAGCCGCCCTTGAGAGTGCTTTATACTATTAAGCATTAGTAAATCATCCTTACTCTCCGGCTGGAATATAACTGGTCGCTGTAAGCAGCGGATTTATTGGCCCGGGGTGCAATAATATTTACAGCCGTTATTATGCTACCTCCCTGAAGGTAATCATGTTTATTGAAGTAAAGTGGGGAAATGGAGGTTTGAGAACGTATGCTCGTCAAAAAGGACATCGTTGCCTTGAGTTTATTTTAGGCTCTATTTGATAGTGGCAATTATGTACAGCTTATTACTGGTCGTTCTTTTAGTGGATTTATCTGTAAAATTCACTGAAAGTAGTTTTGAGGAGGGGGTTCTTGGCAAGGAACTTTCGGCACTTAAAAGAGCAGCATTTAAAGGAAATTTGGTAGTTTTTTCGTGGAAAAATATTTACGTGTATAATTAAGTAACAACCGACATACAAGAAGCCTCTTTAAAAATTTGGTTTTTTGATAAGCACTGCCATTCGGAAACAGATTATCTAAAATAAGAAAACAGAAATGATTTCGTTAGTATTAATATTATATTAATGTATCCTCTGATTAACGGAGGAAATTTCCGAAATATTAATTTAAAACAAAATGGCGGCTATTTAAAGTCGAAGTCTGGATTTTTTCGCGTGATTTTTGCACGAACAAGTTTGAAGTGCTCTTCTAAGTGCAAAAAGTTCTGTGAAAGTATATTATTACGCTTTTTTCAAAAAAATTCACAAACATTCGCCTCTCTTCGGCCGCCTGACTAGGTTTACCCCTTAAAAACACAGCCAACAAATTAGAAAAGTGGTATTTGTTGAATAACAAAAACCTTTTGTTTTATAAAAAAAACAGTAACAAAACAAAATTAAATATACAGGCAGGTGGTAGGTGACCTATCTTTTAAATCTTAACAACCCAACTCCTATACAAAATTGTAAAAACTTAATAAAAACCAATTTATAAGTTTGATGCTAAATTCAAACATCAAACTTTGTATTAATTTCAATTTTCTCTTTCTACTAATTTAGCCGCCCCTAAAGCCGTTCTGGGCATTTGCCCTGCTTGCGCCCCCCAAGATCGGGCCCTGATTACCCATCACCCATAAAATCCAAACACCACGGATTCAACGAGCAAACACTGCGCCCGGATCAAGAAACCCAACGAAAACTACCTAAAATTCATTGCTCTCTGAACGAAAACTATTTACACGGTTCAGCAGTTCCTTCGCCTATTTCTGCCGCTCGTTAGCGTACCAATCAGGCGATCTTCTCAAGATGAAACAAATCCCTCTACCAATTCGAACATTGTTCTGCATCATCGTCGATTAGTGACGACAAAGGAACGCATCAACAAACTTCCATTAGCCGAGAAATGAAGGAAGCAATTTTCCCGGCCCGCGACCTGCCTCTCCAAATTCGAGTGATCGATAACGCGACGATTCCTCCGAATACAATCTCGACAGGATCCCGGTGTATCCAGGGGGCGCCGGAACGAAGGAGACTACTCGCGGAATCGCGCGGACAGGCGGGTGGGCAGCGTGCAAGGCGCGGCGGTGAATCAAAGGTTACGCGATTGCAGGAATTCGCGTAAGATCCACTCCAAGGATCGACGTGTCCGATGACGTCACCGCTGGCAAATCTCCTGGGTGGAGGCAGACGCCGGTTGACCTTGCGCGCGCGCGGTCATCTGCCACTCGGTTGTTCACACGGGATGGCGGATAGAAGGGCTGAGACGAGAAGAAAGACACCGTCAGAGAAAAAGCCGCGAGAGGAGGTCGCGAGAGAGAAGAGGGTGCTACGGAGTCGCGCATGCGACCGCCTGCTCTCCGCCTCCCACTACCACGCTCCTGCGTCCTCCTCCACCTCCACCTTTCACTATCTTCCGTCTGCCGTGGCCGAGGATACTTATTGCTGTCAGTCAGTGCACTCGCAGCGAGCGCGGTTTAATGAATGAAAGGAATCGGAATCGTTGTACGAGCCGTTTGGCTTCGCCGCGGCGGGATCGATTCAACTGGCCGATAAATAGGCTGATAGCGCGGGCGCGCGCGCGCGCGCATCCGGGCCCGCGCCCGGTCGCATTCGTAGCTGACACCGCGGTTCAAGTTCCCTGGATCAGTGTTCTTCAACCGGTGGTCCGCGGGCCGGTGCCGGTTCGTGAAAAATTTTCTCCTGAATCACGTAGCTGCTACATTAAATAAAAAAAAAATTAAATTACATTGTCATTTTATAACGTTAGATTTACTAAATAAAATACTATCTACATTGGTTTTTAGTTCTGCCTTAGCCGTCACCCGGTCCGCGAAATATTTCCCCTATTTTTGCCGGGCCGCAGGTGGAAAAAGGTTGAAGAACACTGGATGATTGCGATGCGAGGCCAAACAAGTTTTCCTTGTGGGAGACACTCTGTCGTTGGTTTTTGGTTTCTGCCTCCTTCACTTTTGTCCTCGCAACACAGTAGCCAGAAGTGTCAAAGTACGCTTTTATTAATGAATATATAAACTGTAAATGGCAATAAATTACACAATACAGATCCCCACCTTTATTTGCGCGCGGAAGACCGTGTTGAACGAGTAAACATATTTGGCGCATCGAGCCTGGAGAAGTGGGCGCCGCACAGTGGGCGATTTTGGCGATCTAGCTTTGCTTTACTCAAATGTAAATTGTTCCTGAAGATAAGAATTTTTACGTCGTAAAATAATTTACAGGCAATTTTTAATATTCTTACATTGTCTTCAGAGCATATTGTAAAGATAAAGTTTTTAATTACATTCACCTTTTTATCGAATTAGAAAATGATCAAATTTCTTTGGGTTATTTTGTCACTCATGTCTCAGTGAAGTAACTAAACTGAACTTTTTAAGGAATACAACAAAACGAGCAGCAAGAACACCGATGCGTTCCAACAGAAGACTGCATCAGAACTAATGGGAAGCTAACGTAGAGCTGAGCAGAAAGAACGCGATTTGTTTATAGAGAATATGCTTATCGCCTGTGTGAACATGAGACTGAAGAGTTTGTTTATGTTCCTCGGAACACGCGAGACGGGTATCGCTTTCTTGGACGTGTGAGCGGAGAGCACGTTTTCGTCTTGGCTAGTACTCTTAGTACTAAATTCAACATAGGTTTATACAAATAACGGGACTTTTAGCCTCACCCTACCCTAAAGCTAGATTGCCAAAATGGCCCACTGTGCGACAGTATAACAGCCGCACAAGTTTCAATAGGTTCTCAATTATATAACGTGTTCCCTGTTTAGGTCTGATTAACCGGGAAATCTCATAGGACTCGATTACAGTAAGAACGATCGCTGACGATCGTTGGAAGTAGGCCCGCGCGAGCTCCGGCTCGTTGTCAGCGGGCACTCAATGCATCACCTCCAACAAAATGTACCTGTCAATTAATGTAGCGACGGCAATTCGTTTCACAAATTGGAATTAATAAAACGACCAGACTTTCCCCGCGGCGTGTGTGCCTATGTACAACGGGGGACGGGGGCAAGAAAGTCCTTCTGCCACGACCCGTGGAATGTCGTTACGGTACTGTCAAACACGCGTTCGGAATAATCCATCAATCGTCCCGACCCTGTCTACTTGTTCGGCCGGGCGATCGCCTCTCTCCTTCGCCCGGCACTCTGCGCCATTACACCACAAAAAGATGCACCGACAGATAGTTACCTTGGAAGAGAGAGAGAGACGATCCCGAGAGATTTGTCGGCGCTGGTCCACCTCTTTCAATATCCTTTCAAGAAGTGACCGGCTGAAAGACCAGTTCTCTATTGACCGTCAGCTATCAGACGGAGAGCCAAGATCGCTAATCGATCAGCAATAGCCAGCCTGTGACCTGCCAAACGTCGCCTCATCGCGATTTCAGGCTACCCTCCTCTACAGTGAATCGTCTCGATAGGAAAGTCTGCTTTACAGTGGAATCTTTTTTAACAGTTCCTTTAAACGGACTAACTCACATTGAAAAAAAAATTCCAATTTTATATGGTTAGTCGAGGCTATTGGAACACATTATCGCTATTTATTCAATTTCGCAAAAAATGTGGGTTGATCCGTTTTCGCTCTCAATGTTCACCCTGCCCCGAAGCTTGAGTCAACTTTTCAGATTTGCCAATGGAAGAGAAAATATTTTTACTCCCTGGAAAATGGAAAAGATCGCAGTCACGCTTGGCTTTTCACGGAGTTTTCTGTAAATATTCCAACGCATTGTGGATTCTTGTGCTAAGCTGTCGCGCAAAATTCTGCATTGTCGTCCCAGAACTATTCAAAGGACGAGAGGATTTGGCGGGTCTCTCTGTATTAAACAGCTCCGCCCTTCCGTATCTTCTTAGCTTAGACAGTTTTCGTCGCATTAGCATATTTCTACGTATACATCGATACAACTCCTGAAACGCGTTCACTTTCCTTGAGAATGGTCCTTCGCTGGCAATATTTCACGCGATAACAATGGTTAGCTACGCTAAATTGAAAATAGGACAGCAGGTTTTATTAAATGTCCCCGTTACGCGGCTCTGGCTTGAGAATCCGGAGCGACACCCGTGTGCGAGAACATTTGAACTGGAATTCTCTTTTCGTGCAGGTTGCCGGCACGTCGAGTCCACGTAGAAATCAGATTTCTGCGAGATTGGCTTTTCGTAGGTTTTTCAAGCCAACGGTTTCTGAAACTGGATCGATTTTCAAAGTTATCGAGTTTCAGAGTGACTTTCAGACCTACAATGCCGCGGCGCTTCCGTACGAACGAACCAGCCAACTGTGAACTGTCAAGGGTGATCTGCCTCTTTACCTCTTTCTTATTGACGGCACCAGTCTAAACAAAGCCCTGTTTTAAATCTGCTTTCACTGGGACGCGAAATACCCGCGGCGGTTCACCACTCGGACTTGTGTCAATATTTACGAGAATTTCCGTCGCCGCGTATCGCATCGCCCTGTTCCCGGGCACGTCGACTCCCGATAGGTTTTTAATATTTTCGTGCGGCACGAGACTCCTAAGATACAGAGGGCGCGAGAGATAAGTCAGTGGAAAAATAGTAACAGAACATCCCTGGAGAAACAGGAGGAAAAAAGTGTCTATCTCAAACCGTCGAATCGAAGGAGGAACCTTTAAATTTCTTATCTGACCTCCAACTGCTTATCGACCTTTGCTTTGGTCCCGCTTTTTCGGCCGAGAACCCCGTAATGGGACACCACGGAACCGTCTCTTTTTTTGTCTTTTTCGTTAAGTCTGGTATCTGTGCACGAATACCCGAGCGCTGCCACGAAATAGGGGCAAGTCGCCTTACGGGTCAATCGTGTAAAAAACTGTCTAAATATAATGAGTTCATTCCGGGATACGTTCCATAAATTTTATAAATCTGAATTTATGTATGTCGATAAAATGTGTCGAATGAATTGTCCAACGTTTGCATCGGGTAACAGGTTTCGATGGTTTTCATGTAGAAAAGAAGAGAAAGAAGATAGCAATTATTTGAGAGAAGAAGATGAAAAGAAGGGTTTATTCGAACCAAACGAAACGCGTCGACGTCAAATAAATTATAAATGTATGATTTATTCTAAACCCTCAGGAGCATGTTGCATAATGTTTTATAGCCCGTGAGGAATAGTTGATCTGAATGTGTTAAAGGGCTCGTGGATTTGTTCAGAGACGCTTGCACGTGAGCAACCTTAATCTGTTACTAAGGCATCGATGCTGCGTCAACCGCAGCGCTCAATATTCCGCGACGAAAACTAGTCCCCGACCGCGCTGTTCCACGCTGAAAATCTCTCGAAGTACGCCACGACAGACGCTGAAGCTTGCCGAGAAGCTTCGATTAGCGCCGTAAACCAGCGAGGTCGATGTTTCTGCAAGCGAAACGGCGTAATTTTTGCAAAATATGTAACATTATGGGAAGAGAATCAGACGGGCGCGGCCCCCCCACACGGATTCAATCAGGGCCGTGCCACGGCGACTCAGTGCCCCGGCACTCGATCCCTCAGATTTCGAATATGACAATGAAAATGGCTAGAAACGCCCGGGAAGTATATTGTTATTAATACGATAACATTAATACCATAAAACATTAACGTAACTTATTTAATTAACGTAACTTCTTAAATTCTAAACTATTAAGCCTATGCAATTGTTTAATTACAAGTCACATTCGCCAGTTTCAACTGTCGTCGCCAATTATTACTGCACGTACTTCTGAGAAATATAAAAAAATGCAAGGCTAACCGCGCTACGCGTGTTTCGTTCGAAGAAAACTTGTTTTCTAAATTTGAGAGCGGGTTCGAATACAGATAACAGTGGCACGACGATTTTATGGGATCTTGGCTCACCAGAGCATCTCATAAATCTGGCCCTTGATGTCGTTGGTGATGTAACGGAGGCGCTATCAGCGGCTCTTTGCGCGCTGCTTCGAATTGCGCAACATTGTGTGCCAAGGGCTACGTACATTACTGCCAGCTTTCCTGGACATCGCGCACCATCGTTCCTCGCGCAAAGTCGCGAATTAAATACGAACGTCCCAGGCACGCTGCCCATGTAGGAGCCAGCCGCAATGTTTTTGTCACGGCGTGTCAATCGCAGGGGGAGAAGGAATCTTACGAGAGATCAACAACGAATGTCTCTAGCTAGTTCGCTTATTGTGTCCAAATCTTTCGCAACCCGAAACCGTCCTTCGCTCCTGGACCCCTGGGCTCGTGGACGTCCGCGATGCAGCCACTGGAAGAGGAACGAAGTAGCTTCACGGCAACTCGAAATTGCCGCGTTCCAAACGTTTCCCTCGCTTCTTCAGCGTGCTCCGCGTGCCATTATGTAACCCCTGGTTTAAAACACCGGCGAACGCGTCGAACGCGAAATAACAGGAATACGATTGTTTCAGTCGCCTTGAAGCTAAACGTGCCGAGAGGATGTTGTTACTGGGTTACGTATAAAGGCCCGGATATGTAACTCATAGATTTATTTGCCGTCCGGCGCGTGACGTCACGGGGCCCTTCGTAATAGGCAGGCACTCTCGCGAGTTCGAGGCGGCGCGAAGATTTCGGTGAACGACTGGTGAGACTGGGACGAAGGTTGTCGCCTTGTATAGCCGATTTATCTGGATAAAGGAGCGTTTGGGCGAATAATAACTGTGGGAGCGTCTGGAATATAGTGTGCTTAATATTAAACGTCTGGTTGTAGTGTTAAATCCGCGCAGGTTCCGACAGGTTGCCAACCACAACGCTGCTCCACACGTGGCCTCCACATTTCTCCCATGACAGACTCATGCGAGACGGCGTACATCAAACCATAACATATTCTCCCGGCTACGCGCGAGCAGCTGCTGCGTTACACAAAGGGAACGCTACCTGCCCAATGGCAGCGCAGGGTAAACGGTAATCAGTGCACAGTTGTCGGAAACAATGATAGCTCTATCTTGGAATTCTTTGCGCGCCGTGTTATTGGTGTTTCAACCCCTGCGTGAATGAGCTCGTTACCCGCCGGACCCTTGGCAATTAGACGCGCAGCCGATTATTCGCGCGAGGCGTACGTATGCACCGTTCGATCGATCAGCGGCTCGTGTGTGCTGGATCGCTTGAAATTTCGAGGAAAGTCTGTGCGGTGCACGGGTAAGCGTGGTTTGACACTTTGACCCGGCAACTGAATTACGCCCGACTGGACGTCGCGCAGAATTTGTGATCCGTATGAAATTACATACTTTGATACAGGCTTCTTTAGGTCTGAAGTATATTTATAAGATAACGAGTGAAAGCGTGGTTCTGTTTGCTCGGCCGCCAAAGTGGTGAGGGTAGGTACTTGTTCTGAATAATTTTCACTCGATAAGTAATTGGACTTTCTGATTAGTAAGTTGGATGCTTAGACTGTTTCTTTTTTTTTGCGTGTAGGTGACATGTCTGCGGGCTCAACTGTATTTGAAGGGTAAAAAAGGGAATGTAAATTAAATGGTTTGTTTTCAGTGCAGAGTGGATATTACCTCTTTTTAACCAGTGTACCAAAGCTTTTACGTTATCTTACGGGGGCATTTGAACTTTATAACCCTTTGTGATTCGATAGTTCTGTAGTGCCAGTTGCCACCATCGAAATCTATATATATAAAAGAAGAAGTTTTGACTGATTGACTGACTCATTAACGCCCAGCTCAAACCGTTTACGGGGGAACACCACTGTGACGGCCGCAAGAGTAAGCCATTTTTAAGAATTTTTTTTCACGAATAATTTACAGATTTCGTAGATAATTTTTATTATCTACCTTTAGTACAATGTATTAAGAGACTATAGAAAAAGAAAATAGAAAAACATGCATAAATTTTAATATATTAAGTAAGAAACTATATGTAGAAAAAAAATTGAAAAACATGCATACATTTTAATATATTAATTAATCTTCTAAACCCTCCACGGGAGCTGGTCGAATGTGGAACTATGGAACATTTTTTCCCTAACCAATCCCTAGGGGGGTGAAAAGGGGTGAAATAGATATTCACGGGTTCCTCAAAATCTCTTAGGCCTGATTAGATATCAACTTGGTTTTTACTTCGAAAGGTTACCCACATAAATACCTAAAAACTAACTTCAGGATTTTGTCCTAATCCACCCCTAAGGGGGTGATGAAAATGAGCGAAATGTGTTTTCATAGAGTCCTTAACATCTCTTAGACCCGAAGCGAAGCGCGGGGTATTTTGCTAGTATGCTATAAATCGCAAAATTCCATGAAAAGTACATTCCTCGTTTTCCCCTTACCCTTTGACAAAATTTGCAAAAAGTAAAAAATTAATTACGAAAGATTCATTTGCAACAGCCTAAATAAAACCACACAAACAGTACTCATACCAAACCAAACGAAAAAGCACTTGCGATCTTCCAAAAAGTACCTACGAATCAAAGTCTATCGATCTCCAGAGCGCAATGTCACATCTCGCAAGCAAAGTAAATTTAACACGTGCGAACGAGAAGCCCCCTGTATCCACCTCATTTCCCAAAAGCAAATGACAAGCCAAGGGGTCCCGTTACTCGAGACCGTGGTCGCGTAGGAAACATCAAAGTACCTACCTACCCATCCCGAACCGAGAGCGTCGAAGCATTGTCAGCGCGCGATCCACGGCCGAAAAAGGAGCTCGACTTCGAGGTCCCGAATTATGGTATCGTGTGACATATCGATCACACGTGCGCGACAACGTAATTATTCGCGAGTAGAGCCGGTGGCGGGGGCCGTGGCGTTAAAAGACAGAGCGAGAGCGGTGTAAGTGTCGCTACACTCCGCGACGCTGGGCGCTTATCGAGCGATACGCGCGGGAGAAAATAATCCTGTCCAGGCGGCGAGCGGCGTTGGAGCGGGGCACGGGAAGCCGTGTTACGGCAGTGGCGCCGGGTCCCGTAGCGGTGGGCATGCCCGCGGAAGATGGAGAGGCACACGAGCCGAGCAGTTCAGTCGCCTTTAACCGGCCTTAAAGTAAAGATCGGGTCGCCGTCGATCACCGTGCGCGTGCGCAACACTGAGAGTCAGAGCCACCGGCTTATCGTACGGATCGCGCCGAGAATGAAATTCTTTCCCCGCCTGGTAGAATACAGCAGTAGCAGCAGTAGCAGCGACGCTTTATGCAGCAACAGTCACGACGATAAAAGGAAACGGCTGGAACGTTTACGGCGGAACTGCGGTAGTACCGGGAGTTGCGTCGCCTGAGCGGATACACATTTTCACCGGGACTTTTGCGCGACGCCGCGGGATTAGCCGCGACGGTAACAGCCGCCGCGCGTCCAAGTGCCGGGAATTTTCGCTCGCTCGGGCGGCTCGCCTCGAGGCCGGGCGAGAACGGGATACAACGGACACAGGGAGGATCCGTACAAAAAGCAGGCGGGACGCGCCTCTCTCGTATCGGTTAGTTTCACAGCGCGAGATTCGAACTCGCGCCAAAGTGTGTTCCACAGTGGATACTATCTGTCTTTTGGGTTACAACGCGAAGTGGCCGACAGGTTCGTATCAGTGCATAATATATTTATTCGTTATATCCATTAGTAGCCCCTCCCGTGCCATTATGCCCCTTTCTGTGGTTCGATTCTTGTGCCGAATTCGACGTGATCGATGCTCGCTACAGAGCACGGTTACCCACGGTGCCGCGTCGACAATAGCCGTTAGAACGGCCTACGCGGAGTTTCTCTCTCGTTCGGGCCGATTCCTGGTGAATTATAAACCGTGACTCGATCGAAATGGCATTTTAGCGGGAAACGGTACCGTTCGCGCGAGCCAAGGTATTCCGATCGCCTCGCAAGGCAGATCGACTCGCCGATCGAGTTGCTAATGCTCGTAAGTCAGACTCCCTTTTTTTTTCGAGAGCGGCGTGCAACACGCGACCATAGATTCTGCCAAATCATCGAGCGTTCGCGGAACCCCACGCCTCTTCGATTATTCCCGAACGCGAGTTTTTGCTCGCGTATAAATATCGATGAGACGCTTTGTCTCGCGGGAGGCCCGCTTCCCCGAAGATTTGTATATGAATTATGAATTCCTCTTTTGGCAGCCGGCCCCATCGGTGGTATTATACTCTATCTTTTATAAATAGACCGTGAAACACTCGGCGACACTCGATGGGTGCAGTCGTGCACCTCGGTTCCGACTTTGCCGCCAAAACTGGCGTTGCACTATCCCTCGCGACACTTGGTTCTCGCGATTGATCCTGGTCGAATGGCGTGTGAAATCCAAATCCGGAAAGTCTCGAGCTTACAGAAAAGTGTTTCCGATAGAGATATTTACAATTTTCCACCTTTCCGGCTAGTTCGGAAGAAATAGTTTGACGCGCTCGGGACGAGTGTTTGCGTGAATAAACAATTCGGATCCTTGCTCGAAGCTAACTAACGCCACTGTTCGATCAGGATCGTTGCGCGCGAAAATGTGTCGGGCCGGAGATAGGCACGTTGACCGATATACTGTATTGCACTTTCTACCGCAATGTCGTGCAACGCGTCGATCCACCGCGCGCCGCTAGTTCTAGCCTTTAGGAATTCGGGGCGACGTTTAGCCGAAGGCCGTCCAGGATATTTTTCATTTCACTTTTGCCCTTCTCGCGCGCATCGCGTCCTCTTATCCTGGGAAGAAACCCACTCTTCAATTAGAGCGCGGTAGGAAAGCTGTCAGCTCGTTATACGCTTGAACAATAATGTTCGCGGCGGAAGTTAGTAGCCTGAGCATACCGCCACCTATCGAAAGCTGGACCGGTTTTCTGTTTCGACGCGTGTAGGCAGAAAAGTTCGATCCATCGATCGTCGGGGCCCGTGGCGGACGTGGAATGTACTTTACATGTACTGGGTGGCTCGGAAACACGTACGCGCGGTAATCCTGCGCTTAAGAATCGCGTTGAAAGCAAATAGAAAGAATATTCTTCCCCCGTCCGATGAACTCTCGAAAACTACACGTAGCAACTTGTATTTGACAAGCTAATTAACGACGATATCAAATAATCCATCGTAAACAGCCAGACCCGTGTGGGAATTTAAAAACTAACAGCATTGACCGATATACTTCTGTTTCACAACATTATGTCCCATCGATTTTAAGCTACAGAATCGCCGGCTTCCCAATTCCGCCACGTTTTCCAGCCCACTCTGTACATAGATTTTCGAAAGTCTAAACGAAAGCGGCCGGTTTATCGGGATCGGTCGAATAATTATTTTTTTCTCTCTCTCTGTCTTATCTGCTTCTCCCGGCCGACGTTCACAACTCGCCACGTAAATAAACCACACGAAATCTCGCGCGTGCGCGTCTCGCGTCTCGAGCCGGTGAAATTCGAAGTTCTTTTTAAGCCGCCGAAGAAAAGCGCTTTCCACGATGCACCACGCGATCCAAGCGCTCCCTGCGGTGCGAATGACAGGTAAAGAAACGGTCCTCCCTATTTTCGTTCGCGACAGGATCCCCGACCAGTCGCAACCGCTATCCTGGCAAGAAATTGTTCCCCGTGCTTCTTTCAAAACATTCCTGCTTTGTTTACCATCAGGACCGGGAGCACTTTTTCCGCGCGGGACCGCTCGACGACGCTTCGAGAACCGTTTAAACGAAAGTTTATCTTTTTTTTCTCTCACTCCCCTCTTTCTCTTCTTTCCTCCTGGCCGCCGAGTAGAGCACGCAACACACGCGACCGGGATACGCTTTCTTTCGCTTCCAAGGCTGTTCCTAGGAAGGTGATTTCCCCCCCAGCGACTGCCTTTTGTTCGATTCGGCGGCAATAGCAGGGGCGAAAGGAGGAACGGGGATATAAATGTATCATTGTTTTTCAACGGCGCGCGTTTTTCACGGGCGACCGAGCTGCAAAGGCCACGGTCCCTCCCCCTCGCGTCTTCCTCCCCCCGTGCCAACTTTAGACGGTAATTCTTTCACTCCCGTCGCCGGAGTTGTTGCTCATATTTCTGGCCCACCTCGGCGGTTTTTGATAAGGATCGCGCGGGGAAACGGCTCGTTTCACCGTCAAACGTCTTTGCCCGCTTGTCAAAACATTATCACCGATAGTACACACTCGCTTTTCGTCGTATCGTCGAGCCTCTCGGTTATTCCTCTTGTAAACATCGTTGAATCCCGTTCCGAGTGGAAGCAGGCGGATTTACGAGCCTCGGCGAGTGTAATCGGCCGAGACCTGCAAAAAGTGGAACAACATCCCGCTGTAATCCGAATCTCTTTATTTCGCTTCACCGTATTTGTCAATGGTAACCATCGGCGGGGACGATTATTTTCACGGCAATTGGATCATTGGCAGCCGCCAGACAATTAATTAAAGGGCACGGTGGTCCGCGCGCGCGCGCGCGGCGACGAGCGATAACAGTGTTCGGTTGTCATCGAGGTGGGCTTAATCGAGCGGATGTAATGTTTGCGCTACAATATGCCGGCAATAAAAAGGCGCCGTGTTCCCGCTCCGGCGTGTAGATCCTCGAAACCGATATATGTACCCGTCGAATTTCGCGGTAACTGTGAGTCACTCGATCCGCCCAGATCGCGCGCGTCATTCCCCTCCCTCCTGCGACTTCTTCGACGCGCCGTCAACTGCATCCGAAACGACGGGAACACCGTTCTCCTCCATCGGTGTGCAACGAACTACCGAGCCGGCCGAGCCTCGGGGACCGAGAGGAGAATCGGGCCAATATCGCCGCGAACTCCCACGTGAAACGGTGCGTCACCGAGCGCGCGAGGAGAGAATTGATTCTTCCTGGTACAGACGCCGGCCGGTTCTTCCCGGTATCAGCCCGTCTTCTTTTGTAGTCTGGCTGCTTGCGATAGCTGCGCGTTAAATGCCGCGACCGTACGACGATGCGTTGACTCGGCACCGCGTTCGGGGTCCCCGGGTACATCTCTCTCTCTCTCTCTCTCTCTCTCTCTCTCTCTCTCTCTCTCTCTCTCTCTCTCTCTCTCTCGGGTCTCTCTCGGGTCTCTCTCTCAAGGGTCTCTCCTCCTCAAGCCAGCACCTGGCGGCTGGAACGTATCGTGGAGTGGTTTTGTCCGCGACGCCGTAGAAAAAGACGTAACGGTCTCTCTCACGCAGGGAGGGAAAAGGCCTCGTACCGGGGATTTGGAGTTCGCTCCCGTTGATTTATCGAAGGTCGACGGTCTCTCTCTCTCTCTCTCTCTCTCTCTCTCTCTCTCTCTCTCTCTCTCTTCACGGTGTTGTCGCGCGTCGGTAGCGAGCTTGATTTGTCGTTGCACGCGTTTTACCGGTTTCGTTTTCGCTCTTCTTTTGTTCGGCGCCCTCCCCCCTGCGTTTCTACGCGCCCGCCGATCGTCTCCACGGCGGCGGATTATCGTGGCGCGCGCGCGCACGTTCTTGTTTGCATGTCAAATGAAGACGCGAACCGCGCGTCGCGCGGGCCCGCCAACCAACGCCGCGGCGAAACGGTAGATAGGCGCCTCATTGTCACTATTTCGCGGTCGGCATCGACAGGCATCGATTTTGTCGTCCCGTTAAACGCCGCCTCGTCGAGCCACGGCGAAAAAACCGTACGAAGCGATACGTAAGCGGCGAAGGCCGTCTATTCTTAATACGTTCACGCGAGGCGGCATACGACCTTAGTTACATATTTTCATAGCATTAACTGTATTCGTTTCGCCGATTCGCGTGATAATGCACTGGCGTTGTTACGACACGAGGTGCAACACCGCGCGCGGCGTTATTACCGCTACGGTGAAGCAACGTGTTGTAACACCGACCAGGAAGACTTAGATCCCCCGCTGATGGATGATGCCTAGGGATGATCGATATTAAAGTGTCTAAGATCGAAGCGTTTTCGTGCCGCGGCGCGGTAATAAGAACGAACGTTCGGCTTCTACCGGGGACGAGGGTATCAGCTTGTTTCTGTTTCGTATGAAAGGGCTTCGAATATTCTCACTTCGAGCGTTACAATGGGGGATCAACTCTAGGAGGATCTAGGAGGAAATCTTTTTACTGCATGTCTTTCCTCTTCAGTTCCGTTTAATGTTCTGACGCGCATACCCAGTACTTGCCTACTGGAAATAATTAAAAATCAGGATTTCCCACTAATAAAAATGTTCTCGAGGTATCGATCAACCTAGCCATTGACGCGAAACGAAAGGGAAGAAATATTGCCCGTGTCCCTTGTACGACCCGAGACCCCACTCTCCCTGATCCTAATCTGGGCAATTAAATAATCGGGGAATTACCTGCAGCTATTGTGCTGTTCGAAAGCTACTTAAACTCTATCGACACTTGTCAAGCTCGCTTTAAAATTCCAAGCCTCTTCGTGCTACCGTCCCAGGACCCACTTGAAGCCCTGTTGCATCCGAAAGCCGCTCAGTTCGTAACCTCCTCCTGCATGCATTTCTCCGCTATCGTGCCTCTTTTCTAAACCATCTGGTGCCCCCGCATCTCTTTGACGTTCAACGCTAAGAATTCGGCGCAATCGAATCGAACCTACCGATAATAATGTTGCTCCCCCCATTTGCCTACGAGAAACGACTGAGAAACAAAGAATTGTATGAACGCTTCAGGCGCAATGCCGGTGCCAGTTTGGGATTGCCCTGACCTGGGCTTGCTAGACGAGCCCCTGGACACCGCGACGGTGGTGTCCGACGACATATGGAAAAAGTTCGACCTGGACTTCCCACTGGACCGTGCGGCGGACACGTACCACGAGCGCACGTTCGACGACGGTGTCCTGCCGGACCTGCTCTACGGCAAGATGACCTGCCTGGCGTCCCGCGAGATACGTCACCATGACTGCATGTGGGCCGGCCTGTGCATCAGCAAGGAGCACAACAGGACGCTGCCCGCGAAGAAGGACTCGCAGATACAGAAGAAGGTGCCCGCGGGCCGCAGCCTGTTGATATCGCGGGCCGGCAGCACGCAAACGGCGACGACGGCGACGTCTCTGCACCAGGCACAGCAGGCTTGCCGTGCGAAAAGTCTGGAGAGCGACGGCGACTCCACGAGGCCGGACACACCGCAGAGCTCGAGCTCCGACACGGAGACCGAGGACGAGGGGCCGTTCTTCAGGCACGATCAGATCAACATACACGAGAAACTATCGGAGTGCATGTCAGAGGCGGCTACCAAGGCTGCGCCAGTGAGCGAGGTCACCGGTCAGCTGGTCAGGTTCCACGACAGGAGGAAACAGGACGACAAAGGTCAGTGTCAAGTGCACAAGGAGACCGATATCAGGAACACCCTCAGCGACCACTGTTATCACCTGAATCAGCCCATCGGCAAGAACCACCTGGAACACCTTGGCGTCCAGACACCCTCCGATTCTGGTGAGTCACGATTCTCTTTTTCTTACTTTCCGCTTTGGCCGTGTGCGTTTCGCGCGCCCTTTGTGCGTGCTGTTCTGTGTACACCTCGGTGGCTTGGAGACTCGGATGAATTTTTCAGTCAACGCTGACGTGCAATTCTGGGTATCCATTGGGATGGAGGATGAATGCCTTCGAATCCGGTGAAATAAGCTAACTCGACGAGACGGCTTCGTCATTTGGGGAAGTTGACGAAGAATGCTGTGTTCTTTATACCCGAAAGGAGCGCATATATTACAATTAGTCATCTTCGGTCTCTACACTCGTGCGGAATGTTTCCTCATGGAAGCTTTGTCATTTCATTTATTCTAGATCTGCAGGTAGCCATTCTGCTCCCAAAGAACTTTAATCTTTCATTAGCGGTACGTATTTCCGGCTTACCTGTATTGTTTCACCGTCATTCCAGCTTTATAGCCGGAATGTATATAGGTCCAGTGTCTTTCATTTCACTTGCAAATTATGCATTACTAATGCTAGACCGTCTATATGGCGCCATTTCGATAGCACAATGTCACATATACCATTCACTGTGACTAAACCGAGTTCAGTCTTCTTTAATCACTTCTAAGTACACAGCGAGGCACTACCCATTCAGCAAATTAATTACAAGCTCCGTTCGCGTGGAGCAAAATTACTCCACGCACGATCATTTTACTTTCACAAGCACCCGCGTGCTTCCCCCGCCCCGAATTCAAGCGTAGTTTCGCTGAAATTGGAGTCGTTCGCCTTACGACCTCTAAAGCCTCGGCGAGTTTATTCGCCCGGTTCTTTGGTACCCTCCAAACGGCGGCAGAGCAAGGTCGAACTAAGGACCATCTTAATCGAGCGCAATTGACGGCACTCGGGAGTGCACTTCGCCGAATTCGGGTGCCCGCATGAAGTATGCTAATCGCGCTCGGTTATTCGTCATTGGCGGGGCACCGCCGGGCACAATCGAGGAGCTGGTTCCAAGCGAGTTCGGGTGTCCGCGCCTCCTCCGGCCGATGGATGGCTTTTCGCGGCGAGGCACGAGGAGGGCGTGAGAATTTCGCGCCGCTTCGCTGGAATTCCATTTTGCGAAATGAACGCGCGCGTTAGATTGCCCGGCACAATGGCACGCAACTCTCGTATTTGCTCAGCCAATTTGATAAGCCGCGAGGGTAGCGTGCGGCAAGCGCCAAGACCGAACTCCTCGCGCCTCTCGTGTCCTCTCCTACGCAGCCTCGGCGGACAAACAGGCGTAATCCTCGCGTACTTTGCACCGCATAATTCCCGCTGCTCGGAAGGCAATTTACCTTGCTCTCTGGGACAGAGGCGTTTTTGTCCTCCCAGCGGAGTAACGTTTCGGTGACGCCATGCGGTGAAGTCCCATCGAAACCGGTAGGAATGGCAGTCGGGTTATTTTACAACGTTCCGCCCGGGCACGGTTGAATTCTCTGGGACACTGATTCCGTACTCCCCGGGCTGTATCGCTGATGAAGATTGCGCATCGCGGCCAGCAGGGATAGAGCGTAGATGCAATTTAATTGCCCGCGTACGTAACGTTCGTTTGCTCTCAATGACGAGGATGATTGCCGTCGGAGAGGAGGCATGATAGATTATTATTGCATTGATGGGAACCGTTAAAAAGTCTCGCCGATCGAATATGTGTCAAGGTTGAACGTAGTTCCATTTAAAAAGCGGTTCGATAGTCGGACTGTGGCTCGTTCAGAACGCTTAATCGTCCCGCACTCGGTACTTCATTCATGCATCCCTGGCGATATTGACAGCTCAGGAGGAAAAGGGAATTTTTCATCATCTGAACACCGAATATACGTGTCACGAAGTGACAATAAATTGTCGCCAGCGACAATGGTCCTCGGTTATAGTGGCACCCAGCAGAGACACTGCCCAAGCAGGTATGCGGCGGAGATTTAGCAGCATCCGCATAAAATCCACGCGCGGCCAGGAATTGCTCGAGTGTGGTGGTTAGGTTGCCTCGCCTGGCAGCTCGCGATTAGGTTTCCAGTAGTTCTCGAGCGTCTTCAGGGCGCGTCATCTACCTTCCACGTAGCGGCAGACTTATCGTCACGTGCCTTGTTCGCTGGGTCTAACTATAGTGATACCGGGAGAAACGATCTCTAGCGCGACTCGCAGGATTCTCCTCGCCCTGGGGCCTCGCACGGGCGCTCGGTGCGTCCCGTCGTCGCCGAGGAGAATTGTGTCGTCCGCCACCTGAAAATATGTCGCGACATCGGCTCCGCGCCTATATAGACACTGTGTACAGTCGTGCAGCAGGCACGCGCGCGTACGTCGGGGGCTCGTCGAAACGACGCGCGACGGGTCTCGTGTGGTGCGCGCTTGTTTCGAGTGATAGGAGAGCATGACGAGGAAAGGAGTCGTCGCGGGACGATGGGCAACACGGTGCACACGCGTGCACGTGTGCGGGAAGAGGCAACGCGCGCGCACGTGAGCGAACTCTCCCGTATCGGGCCGCCCTCTGATTACACGTCTAATTGAACGATAATACCCGCCTATCGCCTCGTTTCTTCCCTCGTATCGCGACACTCTGCCACCGCGCGAAATCAACACCTCGCCGGGATTCGACGCCTCATCGGCCGCTCGGGCGCGACCTCGCGCCGCCTCGCTGTCGGTTTCCTTCGGGTCCCCTTGAATTATTCATCGATTCCCGAGCACGCTTGTAACTGCATCTTTGGAGGCGTCAATTATGCATCTCTGCCATTGATAAGTGTGAAACGAGACTGAATCGCTCGACTTACGCGCGATAACGGATCCAAGTGTCGTGAACTTAGGCGAACGTAACGGAGAGCGATAAAGCGTGGTCTCGTCGAGAGGCTCGTCGAGGCCGAGGCTTCTTTGTGTTGTGAATTAGGAGCTACCGTCGTCGATGCGTGCGCGCGCTCCCGCGGAGCCGAGGATTAATCTGCGAAACGAGGAATCGCTGGGCGATCCAGTTTAACGATTACGAGACACTTGGGATTGGGGAACCGGCGGGTAATTGATGGTAACGTTTGATCGGCGCGGCTCGATTATACAGATCGGGTCGGGATCGAGGAACGCGACAGGGTTCGAGGCGGTGCGAGAAATTCTCCGCGAGATGATACCGTCGGCAGGGTCTTCTAAAGTATGCCGTTTCCTGATCAGATGGACTTTAATGGGCGGAGAAGACGGCACCGTGCGACCGGACACACCGCAGATTCGGCCTTCGCGTTGTCGTGTCACCGTTCGTAATTGGTAATTGCCAGGGCCACGGCTCGCGAATGGCTACTTTTGACCGTGGCCAGACAGGTCGCTGAAACGACGAGAAATCGGTGCACGTCCAACAAAAGCGTGACCTTGTTAACTCCGTTAATAATTACTTAACATCGCTTTCGGACGGCCCAGCCTCCGGCCGCTTAACGAGCAGACGTTGCTCGAATCAGCGCGCGATAAAGCAATTACAAGAAACACGAGCACGGGAATCGATGCCCAGAACTAATCAGCTTTTGCGTAACCATTGATTACAAGGAACTAGCCTCGTTTCAGCAGGCGAAGGCACACGTTTCGATATCTGCCGTGACCTCTGTACCAGTGCCCCCTGTACCCCATTTAGCCGCGATTTCGCGCGACCGTTTTGAAATGATATTAAGGGACCAACGCGATACGAAACAGCGGCGGCCATTTAGAGTTGAAAGAAAAGTGGCTTTTTACGCGTAGAGTGCTCCTGCACCGATGGTGACGAACGAACACCGCGTTCCGTCCGCATCGGCGCTTCTAATTTAATCATCGTGAACGCGCTCGTTTACCAGAGCGCGGCAAACGTGCGCACCGCGCGGCTCGCTTCGTCTAAAACGAGCGCGCTTTAAATCGAACGAGATTCACGAGGCAAGGTAAGAGTCAGGGTTGCTGCGCCGAGGTATACGACTGGAGGGGAGATGCGCGGGCATCTTTTTCATGCGGCCCGTAGCGAACTAGGGGGCTGCGCGCCACGCTGCGTGACGTCTGCGGTACCTGACCGGTCATTTACTGCCAGCCGAGTTACGCCTCTATCACCACGCGTAACCCTTTCTTTCTCTTAAATATAAACAGCGCACATCTCGCGATTCTTTTTAAACGCACCTTGCAATCTTCATGCTGCACCCGAAGCGTTCCGAAAGTAAGAAGTTGACGGATCGACGCTCTGCTCTCGGGACGGTCGTCGTGTTTTGCCTGACGTCCGCTCGGGGATCCACGGCCCGCGTGTCTGCAGGTGCGCGCGGCAGAGCAGGATCGTCGGAGCATGCGCGGTTAATCGCGCGGGAACTCGAAGGTCACGCGGTACCAAGTGACGTCAATCGATAGCCGGTCGGTCGGTCGCTGCTTGCGGTCAAGCGTGGGACCCCGCCGCGGCGGTTTAAATGGTCGCCGGAATGCGGTTAAGCCTTTTTGCCATTCGCGCCGCAGCCGCGCTCAGGAGGGATATCCAGTACCGTATTACGCGGGCGCTGGTACCCCTTTGGCATCTCGGCTTCAAATCGCAAATGTCTTCCCCGTTTAAATGCAGCAGGAGCCTATTACGTGGCTGACGGGACGCTGGATCATTTCTCACGCGGGAAATCTTCTTTTCTATTTCAATGGAGTATTAGAACGACGCCAGTTAGGTGATTTGGTGGTTTTAGTTTGGAACAAGATTTAGTAATCGATTTTGAATGTAACGCCAATTATATAGGAAGTTAGATTAGTGAAAATTTGAACGAATCTAATTTTACTATTAGTGTGTACATTGTTGCCAGCGTGTCGTCCGTCGGAATTGAAGTGAAAAACGTCCCTCCGCAGACGGTAACGTTAACACGTGTGTCGAACCGTGAATTATCGCGCTAGAATATCAATATTTGCATAGCGCATGCGGAAAATAGCACTCTCGCATTCTTCGCGGCAATTTCCTTGTCAGAGGAGTGCGAGACGATTTCTGCGCGCGCGACAGTAATACCGTCTATATCGCGCAGAATTTTTTCCCGCGCGTTACACTCTTTGATCGAACGATGTTATCTGTACACACACGTGTGCGCGTCAAGTGCGGCGCCAACTGCACTTGCTTAGCGCCTTTAATTACGTAAACGCCGATAACTACTATGTTAAGTCGAGCCGTCAGCGCTAACAGTTCGCGGGGGGGGGGGGGGGGGGGGTTCCCCGCGCGGAAAGTATCCAGGGAACCGCGGGATTCCTTCAATCTCGACGCTGGACCGAGCCCCGTCGAGGCCAGGTTACCGAAGAATTAATCATCCGACGAGACCCCCGCGCGCGCGGGGCTGTCAATTGGCACGGGAAAAGTCCGCGCGGTTTTCCTCGTCGCGTCTGTACGGCCGATTCTTAGAAACGATCGCCTATTGGTTGCAAAGCGTATTCCTACCGCGAGGCTATCGCTGTTAGAAATCGTTGGACGAGCCATCGGGCACCCATTAAAGAATCTCCGTCGACTCCGTAATACCACGTCGAAGGTCGAGCGAAGTCCTACTTTACGTTTGAACCGATGGAAAGTTAAATATGCAGCTGCAATATTTCTTTTTTCTTCCCTTTCCTCCGGTGGACGGTTGATTTTGTAATTGACCGCGGCCGTTCGTGGAATTTCTCCGATCGTTAAATTTACATATTATTCCAAACGACACGGGATCTAACATCCGATCCGGCTTCGATAACAGAGCTTCTGCCTGGCGTGAGGCACTCGGAGTCCTCTTTCCTTCGGTTACCATCGCCACGAACTTCACGCGGAGCGGTCTGGACGGATTCACGCTTCGAGCGGCGCCGGCGTGTTTCCACGCCCTGAGATTTCCTTCGAAAGTCCTTACCGATCCTAAGGACGATTTCCGAAGCCTTGGGTCGCTCGAACTGTTACCTGGGTAAATTTCGGCAGGTGTAACGGTGGTTTTCCATGGTCCCAGGCAACTCGCGCCGCGGCCAGGTGTAAGGAACTCGTTCGTACGATCCTGATCCCGGACACATTCTCAACGAAGACACCGGCTCATCTTACGTCTGGGCCTCTTTTCTTTCGCGGTATTCGCACGCAACCCCGCCCAGGTTCCTTTTCCATCGACGGGGGACGACCAGTGAACTCTCGCTCCCTTCCTCATGCAAATCCCTCCCCATCTCGGTTAAAGGTTCCAGGAAAATCGCGCACGCTGGAACGCGTGCGCCTCTAATGCTCATAAAAAATGTACGTCTCGTCGTCGCATCGCCTCCGCGCTCGGCCGGGCTCGCTCGATTCTGGAATTCAGTGGGTGCAGCGAATATGGGCAGCCGGCCGAATGTGAGTTTCGATTTCAGCGAATCGGCGAAAGCGCCGCTGGGAAACTCGGCGGGAGGGGCGCGGTTGGGAAATTACGCGGTGTCATTTTCACTTTGGCACCGTTCTTTTTTTCGCGGACCCAGCCCTCCTCGGTTCCGCGATGGCGGCTAACGATTGACTCACACGGGAGGAAAATGTTATATAAGGATGATTGATCAGAGCTCGATAAGGTTCTGGTTCTTTATCGCGCGCGGGCTACCAATTGGAGTGTGTATAGGATGATTTAAAAGAGACCGAGGAATTTAGGGAAATGCAGGGGAGACACCGGGGCTAGTTGATACAGACGAATTATCTTGACAGCGTATATGTATATGTAGCTCCATTTCAGCTGTGTATCTTAACAATCGGTTTTTAACTGTTTTCGTTTATACAGAGAAAAAGTGAATAGTTGTGTTCACTTTCCAATCCGTCTTGAGACGGTATAGAGAATTTTATAACCCGAATTAATTTGGCATCACATTGAGTCTTTTAAAGGTAAGATAATTACGTTTTGTTATTTGGTTTATATGCTCCACATTTTTTTATGGAGATATTTGTACATAATGACTTCCTGTGGGGTAAATTGATACATTTTGCCTTCGTCGAAATAAAATTTTTTCATTCATATTCTATGTATCTTTTCAAGTTTTCATTTACTATATATTAAAGAGGAAGGGCCAAAGTATATTTTGACATATTTGTTATTGAGTGAAATGCAAACAAAAATGAAAGAAATTGAAAACTGAATAACATATCAACTAGCCCCGGTCTCCCCCCAAGAGACGCGCGATCGCTTTACTTCGTCGATGTTCTTCTTCAGCTTCTAAAAGTCTGTATTTCGATTCGGGGGATATATTCAGAGTTCACCTATCTCGGGCCCCGAAACTCCGCGGCTCCCTTTCATTGCACCGCCCTGTACGAGGGACGAGAAAGGTGCTCGATCGTTTCCTATTATTAAAATATATAGTACGGGTGACTGACGTGGGTTGCATTCTGATATTGCTGAAACGCTGTTTCGCCGCGGTGCATGTAACGGTCCTTCTGGTTATTGCAAAACAATTCAGCTTCGCAGTGTGCACCGACAGCGCTGCACGCAGGTGGGTTTGGCATCTCTCGAAGGTATTAGTTAACATTCTACATAAGTATAAGCCGCGGCCGTTTTCCCGCTCTCTTTCTCTTTTCCCCGTCGCATACTTCTCGCGGTGGCCGACCAACTTCCCCGAGACGTCTATAATTATGCCTTTCCCTCGGGAGCAAGTGGGCGCCTATTTTTGCGCAGGAACGCCGCCGCCGCACGCATAAGCGCATCCCTATGACGTAATTCATTCATTCGTTAAGTTCGACCGCGCGGAAGAGTCGCCGATAAGCATCGCGCCCGGTCCGTTCCATCTTTCTGTAATCGATCAAAAATCTCCTCTTTCGCGGCTTCTTTCTTTCATTTTTTCTATCCAGGCTCGCGAAGAAATCGTATTTGTAACAGTGGGCCTTGAGCAGTTTCCGAGGATTTCGTTCTTTTTGCTCGAGCGTTTCGACATGCCGCCCGAGAAATGCCTGGTCGACGAACTCTGCGGTACCTTGACTCTCGCACCGAGAATTAGGAGGTCGGGCGTCGAAATGTCAAACTGGCAAAACCTGATTTGGGAATGTTGACCGGCATCAGCGGCGATCAAAGAGCCAGCCTTTTTCTCCTTGCCACGTGCTCGTTTTCTCCCCGTGTCTCTTGCCTCGGTTTAACATACATCGCCGCGTCGCGGTGCAGCGCATTCCCCTATGAGTAGGAATCTCGAGGACGGCGCGATTGGATGAGCTCCTATATAAAATGATCGAAACGTTCCGATCGTTTTTGAGATCTCGTTGAAGTAGACGCCAGGATACGGAAGGGACGAAAAGAGATCTTAGATATCGGCGATAAGTCTCTACGGGGGAACCGAGAAGGGGAGCCGTAGCCCCAGGGAGAGACGTTCTGTCCTTGGACGGATCTGCTGGAAAGGGACCAAGAGCAAATATCGCGTTCGCTAATTAGAAATTCGAAATTGCTTGGAATGTGGGTGAAAGACAGACAGACAGGCAGAGAGAGAGAGAGAGAGAGAGAGAGAGAGAGAGAGAGAGAGAGAGAGAGAGAGAGGGGTGGATAGTTCGTGAGTTCCTCTTTCACGTTCCTCCCGCGCACCGCTAGCCTCGGACCGGGGCACTCCTTCCTCTCCTCGATCGGAGCGGCAGCCCGTCGTCCTCTCCTTCTTATTGCATTTCTCGTTCTCCCGAGGCGGCATGCCAGCGCGCCGCTCTCGCCTACTCTCCCGGAATGGATCGGACGAGAAGAAGGGAGAGGGAGCTGGTCCCCGGCTGGGAGACAGAGACGGAGCGGGCGATCGCGGGGCCCAAGGGGCAGGGGGCTGGACGGAGGCTGAGGAAAAGGAGAAAGGAAGAGACGGGAAAGGAAAGGAAAGGAAAGGAAGGGAAAGAGGGACGGATGTAAGGACGCCGAGCGACCGGGCCATATTCCGTGAGTCAATCGACCGGAGAGAGAGAGAGAGGAAAATGGCACCGCGGAGGGACCCGGCGGGTGGTTTTCCGCTTTCCTCTTGCGGCAACGCCATCCGCGGTGCACCGTGCGCGATTCTACCGGTGACGGGGCTCGACGTTGATGACGTGCTGCATCCCGGGTTCCGTGGGCGGACCTCGACGAGTGGGCAGGGCTTAATGGTGTCTGGTCACCGGGTCGTTTCCTGGCTACTATTCCCCAGATACGTCTGCCGTATTTCGTATCTCGCGTAGGCTGTTATCCAAGGTAGTATCTCGCGGCATGCTTCCCAAGTGCATCCGTGTACTCACGCGAGCGCAGGGCGGATACACCGGCCGGGGGTACACTCGTAATTGGACTTTGCCGTCGGATAGTAACACGCGTTATGGTCGGTGATTTTTTCACCGACTCCCCCCGCCCGGCTGCGCCGCCACCCCCGTGGCACCTGCGGAGGGATCGACCACTCGATTCGCCGATAGCAAAGGAAACCGAGCGTGGGTGGCGGGAGTTTGTTAACCTTACCTTTAAATCAACGGGTGTCCCCCGCCGGCATTTAGAACGTCGCGCCGGCGGGCGGTTGCACCCGTTTGAAGAATTCCAACGACTCCCAGAGGGCGCGCGGTGATTAAGAAATTCGTTCGGAAGTCATCGGGGAATGCCGGTCGGGGAGGGCTGGCTCGATTGTGCCCCCGATTGCCTATACCTGGGCTCGTTTAAAGACCCTACGAGATCGCTCGACTTCTTACGCGCAATCTCGCCGATTTCCGTCACCCCCGTCCGCTCGGCCCCGCGGCCGGCAGTTAGAGCACGTCCCGCGCGGAACGGCTCGCGCGCGTTCTTCCGTGACTTTCGAGAACATTTTGCGCCGAGCGCCGAGCGCGCGCTCACTTTCGTAACTGGATTGGATGAGTCGGCTGGGTAGTACGAGGCGTCAGGAGCCTTGGGCACGACGAGATTTATGGCTTCGCCTTATATACGGAAGTACATCGAGTGACCAGGAAGAGAAACGTGCCGTCACGTTCGCATATGTGCCCCGGCTAAAGGGATTGTCGTCCCGAGATACTTTGAACCGTGGGACTCGTGCGGCTAGGATTCCACGAAAGTAATTTCACGTCGCCTCGACCCCCCCGTCGCTGTCACCCTACACTCTTTACGCCCTGATATCGTCGGAATTCGGTCTGGTGCAGATAAACCCACTGTGAACCGTTACTATCAACCCCGCAGATTTCGTGTGCATAGTTACACGCGTGTATAATTAGAAGCCGAAGTGACACCGACGTGACGTTATCGGCCGACACTCGAACGGTATCGGGGAGAGCTCGAGCCGCGTTACAGACGGCCTCGCGGAAGCCGATGATCCATGAATGACGGTGCTAGGCGCAACGCCACCAGAGGGACGAGTCGCGCGGGTCACCGCGTAACGCGGGTCGCGCTTTCTGCCAGAGTTCGCGCAGATTCTCTGGTTATCCCCCTTGTTATCTCGCGGGTAACGGATCATCGGGCGCCTGGAGACCTACATATCGTCGCCGGTCGCTGCGCGAAAGCTACCCGGCGCGATGCCAGGCATTCGCCTTCGCAATCTTTTCCTGGAACATGCGTCAATGAGCGTGGCTATTGCGATCGCGCTAGTCGAGCCGTGACACCCCAGCTGGGCCTTGGAGAGGGCAACGCTGCCGCGACTCTCAATCCCGCCTGGCCAGCGCTATCTACTTTCCCCTGTGCGACTGGTAGCTGGCAATGGAATTTTCACGCCCTTCCCAGCGAAGTGTCGTATCGCCGAGTGTCCCTCCGCTGTGCAATCCGTACTGTCTCGATTCCTCAAAGCGGCGCTGACGATTATCGTTCGCTCTAACGGGACCCAACTTCGGACGCCCCCGGACGTACACCGAATTCCATAATTTATACAGGCTCCCCGAATCCGGCCTCCGGACCCCGCGCTCGGTTTCGTTTATCTTCCGCCGAGATCGGAGCGATTTCTATGTCGGCCACGGGTCAGAAGTGCCCTACGTGCCAGGGGGCCACCAGGCCGGGGCTACATCCTATTCTCAATCAGCAAGCGACTGCGCTACCCTCTCTTAAAGTATCCGTCCATCCGTAGCAGAGTGCCACGCCCTGTCCGTGACAGAAATCAAAAACGCGTAATCAGCTAGAAGGGATTAGTCTGGAGGAGTCGGCGTCGGGAGAGTTGGAAAAAGTGGCGGGACAAGCGGGGGCTCCCCCTCTGTTCGTTTTCCGAAGCATGTCTGGCGGGCGGCGGCGACCGTTCGATATCACGAAAATCCTCAGCCGCGCTCGCCCCTCGTCCCGCGCCCCCTGTCTCGCGGTCGCCTATCCCAACGAGAGAGGAGAGTCGATCGATTCGCGTCGACCGATTCGCGTCGACGTACTACTATGGCCTGCTTACGCTGAGAGCACTGACCTCCAAGGTCGCTCTTACGCGGTTGCACGTGCTGCCGCGAATTGACGCGGACCCTCCCTCCCCTCCGACCCCCCGCGGACACCCACCTCTTACGTCGATAAGCCCCCGACGCGCGCGCCCCCCCCCCCCCCCCCAGTTTCCTCTGTCGCGGGCTTCGCGACCGCGGTCGGCTGACAATTCGCGCCGCACCACTCCCGCCTCTCGGCTCTCTTTTTCGCGGAGATCAACCGCTTCACACTTTCCTGTCGCCGTGCGGCGACAATGGCCAACCCGTACGGCGCGATCACTCCTCTGCAGCCCCCTTGCTTGCGTGCGACACCACGCACGTCTCCTGGAAGGAACGCTTTTCCTCGCGCGTGCTGCGTTTCGGTCTTCTTCCGCTTTTCGCGGGCCTTCCTTATGTGGCGCTTCAGGTCCCTACGAATTTCGAATGAATTTCTTGGATCATCCTGGTTGAGGGGCGCCGGCGTTTGACTTGTTTTGGGGGTGGACGCGGTATGCTGTATTCGTTGGTTGATGAGATTAGCGAGGCATGGGTGAATCGAGGACCTTGCAGCAAGAGTGGCGCAACTCCTATTTTTTAGGTACCATTTTTGAGTTACGACATGTAATATGGGTAAAACAAATTTTGCACTGTTTGCACTTTCGATGCGAATCCGATAACAAATCAGCGATTTATTGCAATTAAATAAAAATAGAAATATTAATATTTTTATTATTATTTATTTCATGGGTAAAGACCCTTTAGTTCAGAATATACAATTAATAAAGTTAGCAAATAAACAGTGTGAGGGAACAGAAAAGCTAGTACAAAAATAAAAATATAATAAAAGAAGAAAGTAATGGAACTCGTGAAATTAACATTAAAATTAACGGACGTATACAGAATATTATATAGTATTATGGAGTATTATAGAATATTTTTTCGCCAAATATAGAAATAAAAACTTATCAACTCAATAACTACTACTTATTGTCTGAAGATATATCTTATCCAATTAGCGTTCGCTTTTCAATATTAAGTCAAAGCAATAATTTTATAAACAATTTTTTCTAATTTACTCGAAGTTGGCAAAGATGGAGCTGCACCCCTGCAAGGTCCTCAGTTACGTTGAACACTTTGAAGGCACGAGGTTTTGAGAAGTGTCCCTTTAAGTCGCCCACCCTCGGACAACACTTTCAATGCTTCTTTCAGAGGCCATCGGCGTGAAAACACGCCGAAACCGTGTACAGGGTGCAAATCCCTCAACGTCAAGACACGCCGATGCCAGTCTCTGTATATATTAATGGCTGTCTTACAAGGGGACCTTACAGGGGATTTTAATGAAATTTTAGGTGAGGAATCTGGAGGTCATATGGTGATATTTGTAAAATATTTTACGCCAATGCACGCTCATGATAGGAGTTATTTTTGTAAAAATACAATTGGTCAGTTGAATTTCATTATATAGAAGCAGTTCCTGCTGAAGCAAGTTCACCCCAATCGTGGGCGACAAGGGCTGGTAAGAAAAACGAAAACCTAAAACTGTATCAAAGTCACATTCCGCCGATACAATCGGGAAGTATCTACACGTTCCCTCCCGAGCAGCATTGCACGGTGAGTCACCTGCCGTTTCGCGCGCCGCAATGCTCTATCCGAACGCAGCCCTGCTTGAGCGAGAAAACATGTTCGCGCTCTGACCGTGAAACTCGCCTTCCAGATTACCGACGAAAAAGTGCGGGCGGAGCTGCAGGACCTCCTACACTTTCGCTCGGATATTTCTCCCATTCATTCAGACACGACGGGCGCGTTCTCCTCGCGTCCCGTCCGAAGATAAAAGGGGAATCGTGCGAATTCTTTCAACCCGTTCGCTCGTTTATCTGTTCCGCGCGCTAGCCAGCCGTTTCCCGGAGCCGTCGCGAGAGATGTACGTATCATTCATCGACCGAAAATACGGTCGCCCGATAACGAGAGCGTAATCGAGCGTGACCTATTGGATCTTTTGAAGCTTGTGCACGGCGTTATCCGCGGCGGGCGGCGTTATTGCAAATATTAGCACAGAGGCGGCCGCTCGGCTGCAGCCGCGATATCGGCTTCCGCGTTCTCGTTACGATTCGCGGGCTTCTTTCTTGAAATACATCGGTGAACCGTGTCCAATTAAGCATTCGATGGTATCGACTTACGACGCTGGGTGGACGGCGAGGAGACAGAGAGAGGAATGAATTACGAGGGCACTTCCTTCCTCGGTGCCGCGTACGAAACGATTACGTGGCCGGGAAGGGCAGAGAGGCAGGGCCAGCCAGGAGGATAATAGAGAAAAAGGACAGGGGGAATCCGAAACGGGGTGAAAGCGAAAATAGGTGGGGCACGTGTGTCGCTGTCGAAGTTAGAAGCTCGGGGTGCTATTCCGAGGAGGGGAAGAAAAAGGAACGGTGTGGCGCAGGGAAGAAGTGGTTTCGAGCCGACGCCGACGGTCTCTCGGTTCTCTTCTAGCGTCGGTTAGGTGCCTTTTAGCTATTTTTAGAAGTTTCGCGCCTTTTCGCAGTTGCCCACCGACGACCTGGCGGCTCGCCAGTCCCGGGAAGATTCGTGCGTCTGGCCGCGTCGCGACGAAACACGTGGAAGCGGCGTTACAACCGGCAGATTGCATTCGTTGCCTCACACGTACGCGCGACGTGCACGCGGCGCGTCTCGTTTCGCCTCTTCCTCGTTCCTCCGCTCTTTCCGCTTGGCCCCGTTTCAGACTTTAAATGGAAACAACTCGAACGGGCGCGATTCATATCGGCCGCGCCGCGAGATCGATTCACAGGCTCCCCGAGTTGACTGGCGCGCGAAGGGTGATTTCGCGCAGCTGGGCGTTAGGATGGGGCTTGGTTTATTCGAATCGAATGAAATTGGGATATGGGTGCTGGATTAACCGGGTAATGCAGCTCAAATATTCGGGATCATGTTCGAAATATTTTGAGTGTGAAGTTTGGATCGTTTAGAAGAGCTTGTGATATTTGATCGGTCCGAATTAGAATTCAATAAATTTTTTTCGAATGTTTCCTCATTCTTATTTATTCGAGGGAGTCGAGGGTTAATAAGTGTTGGGGTATTATGCATTGTGGAAATTATTTATTGGAGTAGATTGAGTTATTTGCTATCGAAGCTGTTGAAAAAATTTTGAAAGCTCCGTTTGGTGCGCAGAGTCCAGTTGGTTGACCGATTTTACGTACTCCTAGATGATTTGCAACTTAATCCGTTCCCTGTGTTTTTCAAGTTATTTTGTTAGATGTAAAAAAAGTTGTGTTACCATATACGACCTCGTACATTATTAACATGTCGATACAGTGCTGGAAATGTTGCTTTGAAAATGGTCGATTATTGTGCAGTCGTTGATTCTATTGGTAACATTACTTTTCTCCTATAGGTATTATCTACACATTCACCTAATTAATATCTAATGAAATTCAAATTCAAGAGAAGGTGAAGCGACCCCTGGAGCCAAGTTCATTCAAGGTAGTTAACTTGAAATAGAAAATAAGACCGGCAACGAATGATGAAAGATTTCAACATTTGTCGTAATTACCGTTGGAACGCGTCCGCTCTGGGCTAAATAAATTAACGTTATTGAAAAGAGAGATAGAGATGTATTTTTCTCAGTTTGCCGAGTATTAATTAAAAGTTCACGCTGCGGTTGCAGCGGCTAGGTAAAGTGAAACCGGAAGGCGAACCAAGCTTTTTTTTGCACACCGAGCGTAACGCGTTTCAAGATATTCTAGCCAGGAATTTTTGTAATTTAAATGGAGACTTTCGAGCTATTTTATATAACGAGACAATAATTGAAGCGAATGATAAGAATCGATCAATTTAATATGTCTAGACGTATAAGTCGCAGAGTTAAAAGTATATAAATTGAATCGAATTAAATGAAACTCAGTAGTTCTACATTCTCCTACAAGAGAGCCATCGCTCACCCGCGTCCACAGCTTTCAGGCCAAGTTCGTCGCGCCCACTAATTACTAGCCACTCAATTTACCGGAATCGAGTGAAACATAATAAGTAGTTTTATTCATTGAAGAAGGATGGACCTACCTGACCCCTGTATTCATTTCTTTTATGCATTTCAACCTCTGAAAAAAATGATACAAAAATATAAAAATTCAGACGATTTTTAACGATAAAAAGAAGTGGGACATTTTTCGTCGAACGGGATCTCTAGGTGCCGGCGCTGAAGGGTTGAAACGGCACGAAATTCGGAGCGCGAAATCGAATCGATTCGATCCAGCTGCGCAGATTCGCTTCGAGAATCAGTCTCCACAGGCGAGCTCGTAAATTATCGACGCAAGTGTCCATGTACATCGAGCCACGAGCATTTCGTACATGTCCCGAAAAAGATTTCACCGCGCAGACCTTGCACGGGCTCGAATCGATCGAATTTACGGCCTCCGCGCAGACTGATGTCTCTGTCTTACGAGCGGCGTGTCACCGCGGGACGAAATTCACTCGTGGATCGACGGGCGAACGTAATTGTGCCGAGTTCTCCTTGTCACGAAACGCGTTACATCGACGTTGAGCGATTGTATTTCGATGTTGTCCTTGAGGAATGAGTTGTACGTACGTCGTATCCGCACGAGAGAGGGAGAGGAATCTGGACCAACCGGATTTCCACTGATTATGCCAGACACCACCGATGACATAGTTTGCAGAAACGCCCACGGTGTCGTATGTCCCTTCAAAACGCCTCTGTCGCCACGTGCCCGAAAGGATTTCGCTGCAGTAGAGTGGGCCTAGCAGCCTGCCTTTCCCCGCTTTCTTTGGCCACCCCAACGCGCGCAATCGCGCCAGGAGCGATTCCTCTGACCTGCGGTTGAAAATCTCGCGATAGACGATATCAAGCATCCGGCATAAATCATATCAAGCCTCGGACAGCTCATTCACGTTCCATGGCCCTTCCCGCTAATCACGCTCCCACAGATTCCCGAAGCGCCGTGACACGATCTTTCCGCTCACTGTGGCCGGCCTTCACCGTGAATGTAGAATTGTCGAGGTTAAGATAGAGGCGTGCTTGTTTCGTCCCAACCAATTAGCGGCGTTTTGCGGCCGTCCGCGGACGCTAACAGCTTCTCAGCGGAGCTGTACCAGAGATGGTCTCGTGCGTCGTGTTCGGCAATGCCAGTAGAGTAACACGGGCTTCTTGCAGTTTTTGCAAGCTTACCCTTTCGAACGTCCTTTCGGTACTATAGTTGTACGCACAGTATCGTCGAGTCGGTGACGATTAAAATGCCTCGTGCCGACGTGGATTATCGTCGTGACGCAGCACCCGAGCTACCCTAAACGCCTCCTGTTTTTTTCTGCCTGTTACAGAGGAGGAGGAGATCGACGTGGTGACATTCGAGAAGCCCTGCAGACCGGCGGCCCTGCCCACGTACCCGAGCCCAGCCGACCAGCAGCACTTCCAGTTGACGGTGAACACCGCGTTCAAAGACAAGACCCCAGCCCCGAGGCCTCGCGGCAGGCCGCCCTCGAACCCGGCACGGAAACGGAGCGCCCAGCCGGAGCAGAAGCCAGCGAAGCGGGCGCGCCACCACAGGACGTACCAGAGGCGGAACAAGGTAGGACGATGTTTGACCGTGTCATCGCCGCCGTCGAAGATCCCGGTGCCGAGCACCTCGAGAAGTTCCTCGGACGACGAGCTGGACACCGAGAAGAGGAGCTTGCACAACAACATGGAGCGCCAGAGGCGGATAGAGCTGCGGAACGCGTTCGAGGAGCTGCGCGTGCTCGTGCCGGCGGTCGAGACTAAGGAGAAGGCGCCGAAGGTGGCGATACTTAGGCAGGCGGCCGTCTACTGTGATATGCTGGCCGAGATCGGCCAGATCACCGTGGCCAAGGTGACCGAGCTGAGGAGGCGGCAGGAGAAGCTCAGAGCCAGGCTTAGCCAGCTACGAAGGAGTCTCGCCATGACGCGTTGAGGAGAGACTCGGGGAATCGTGTCAGATTCAGCCGGCCAACTTCCCAGCTCGGCGCATTTGAGTCTAATTGCAAGAGGATCGGCGGCAATCCCGCACCACGTTCCGGAGCGGGATTTCAATACGCGCGACCGTAGACACAGGCGCACTGCAAACCCCGGGTCCGCTGTCCTCGGCTCCCGCGTCAACGAGGGAGGAAGGCTTGAACCACCGAAAGGGGCGCCCGGCGTCTCGAGCTGGGTCCGATGGAGGAACAGGGGGACGCCGTGTCGCCGCTCCACGGCTCGCGATCTCGACGGATGGGGCGCGCGAGATGGCGGACGCGTGCACTTGGGTGAACACTGAATCTTTTATATATCCGTTAAATAGGAGTACGTGTAGAGAGGACCGAGTTTCGTTTTCTGCTGGCGAGGGGGAGGGGCCGAGTAACACGCATCGAAGGAAACGGTGCCAAATATTAGAAGGAGCCGTGGATGCCGATAAAGAGTTCCGAAGAGGATTTATATTTGTAAGGGATGCTCTTCGACTGGCAAGCTGCGAGAATGGAGCGGATCGTTTCGGTTCGCTTTTGGCCGAGATCACGAGGTACTGGGCAAGGCGCGCAGAGACCGAGTTCAGCTGGCACGAACCTGGCGATAGATTTCGAATTTTTTGTTTTTTCTTTTCTTCACTTTCCTCCGCTTTATTTTTTCTTTTTACACGCTCGCGGTGAAGCGCAGTAATTCAGGATGGGAGGAAGCACGAGCTTGGATATCGCGTTGAATAAAGTCAGTGCTATTTTTTATCATTCGAATTCTCGAGACTAGTGTCGTCCTATCGCGTAGATTATCGACTAAGACCGGTTCCATGGGGCTCCGAGAATGCGCCGTCGTATATATTTTCGTGGAAATATATTACTAGCCAATCGAACGATATTCAAAGCGCCTCGAGATCCAGACGAGCACGTAACGAATCGTTATTTATCTTTCTTTTCCCACACGCGTTACACGTTCGCCTTGTCTTTTCGTTTCCTTTTCTATTTTCTTTTTAAACAGACGACTTGCATTTAAATACGAAGACTAATCCGACGAATGTCGAGGAGGATTAAGGGGAATCGTTTGATCTCATCCCGCTTGGATTTCGTTAGCGAACTCAGACATGCTCGCGCAAATGAAAAACGAGACTCATCAGGACGTTACCCGGCGTTAATATCTTCGGTCTCCAACTAACTGGTCTTAGGACGTATTTCGCAGCTGAACCGGTTTATAGATGTATCTTTCATTCTATTTTTTTTGGTGCAACGGAAAACGGGAGAAAAAGCAGAGGAAGAGGAGGACGCGGTTCTTTTTCCAAAACTCGTATTCGATAACCAGAAAAGAAGCTACTCTTGGGCTTTCATTTTACATAGAGACTTCCCATTAAAAGTTAGAACCGAACTTATGCCGGTCGTGTCCACGTTCGCTTAAGTCACTGCCAACCGTGCATTTCTCACTGCTCCGACAGAGCCAGAATTCTTTCATTAATACCGTCATAAAATCGCAAGAAATCGAGCTTCTTGGTTCCGAAGCGAGTTTTGGAAAGTGAACCCGCAGCGCGCACGACACAACCGTCCGCAATTGTTCGGTGAGCAATTATTCGGACGGTGAGGACGAAGCGAAGCGTTCTCAAGCCCCCCGTAGACTAACCTCGGTCCAGAGGATCGAACCTTTCGCTCGGGATTCCTCGAGCCAAAGGCTTAAATTCGCGGCCAGCCGGTGCTCGTAAGCAGGGACACGGGGACGTCCCGCGAATGCCATTTAGCACGAAGAGAAACAGCGTACTAGTTGCGAGGCGAGCGTAATCTCTCCTTTTATCGAATTCCATTGTTGTCCCTCGACAGTTGGGCGTTTTTATCGCAGCCGCTAATAGTAGTTGTTTGCCGATCGATTGATGATCGCTGGGCGATCTTCAGCGTTCCAACGTGTCACGCCTTGAATAGCACACGGTACACCCGGCTGCATCCTAGCAGCGCGGCTGTATTCCGGCGATCTTGCAAGTAGGTGAGCGTATGAGTCACGGAGCGCGTAGGTAGAAACAGTTTTGCATCTGGCACACGGCGAAGGGGCACGCGTGCACGCGCTTTTGGTATACATGCACAGAGAGGCACGCGTGCCGCGGACACGTTCACGGGTGTACCTTAAAATCCTACTTCCGCGCGGTCCCTTTCCCGATCGTTCCTCCCTCGCCCGGAAGAGAGACAAGCATAGTTCAATTTTCGACGCCCTCTCGCCTGTCTTCTTCCGTCTTCTGATCGGGCGGTGCGCGCGGCTCGGCCACGGGCTACACGCGTCATTAGAGAGAGGTGTACAAGTAGCCCTTCACCCTTTTTGCGGCTCCGTTCTCCTCCTTCGCCGCGGCGCATCGCTCCTCCGCGAGGAGCCACCGCGCGGCGACGATCGAGAAAGGCCGATCCCGTGCGTTCGACTTCTTATATAAATGCTTTCTTTCTTTTCTTTATTATCAACGGGTGCAATAAGCTAAACGATACGAAAAGAGGGCCTCCGTGGCGGATCGGTAGCTTCGTTATTGATTATCGATCGTTGCCAGGCGATGGAGGCGGGCGGCACGGTCTAGCACCGAGAGGGTAGCGCGGGATCGACGATTTTTTTGCAAGATCGATCCGACGCGCGCTCGTCCCCGAGGCGCTTCCTCTGTCGAGGGGACTTGACGGCCGAGGAGGTGGATCTCTCGCGGCCGCTCGGACGGACGAATATTCTGTAATTCACCTCGAACTTATCGTTTAGTTTGCTCGCTACGGTGCTCGTGAAGTATAAACATGGCGGGACGCAGTTTCACGGGACGAAAGAGATGAAGAGGAACGGTTTCTTTCGTGGGGGCTAATACAGGCCTGGCTCTACGCTTTTTAAATGTATATAAATACTGTACATATTATATTATATATATATAGGTTTATATATACAACACGCATACGTACATACAGGGATATATACATATATATATATATATATATATATATATATATATATATACATTACGGAGAATTATATACACGGGAAGCACGTGTGTGTGTTTGAGCGAGGATGATAGGGATAATATAGAGAGCGAGACAGAGAGAAAGGCGAAACGTGAGAGAGAGTAACGCTAGTAACTATTGACTTTAAAAACACTATTATTATCATTATCGATTATTATTAATATTTCTTATTATCACCATTATTATAACTATTATTATTGTTACGAGTTTTAGTTACGAGTTTTTCTTTTCTAGCATCTCATTGCTAACGACAATGATGATTATTAAAAAATAATTTTATCACGACGAACCGGTCGCCCCAGCGCTGGGGAACGATCGCGACGCGATTATTATTCACTTAGGGTCTAGATAACAAGAAAAATAAGATCACCGAGAGATGAAAAATTATATTACGGTAGGGATTATATTATATTATTATAAAAATATATATATATATATCTACGTATAGAGTGTAACGAAAACGGGCGCGTATGCGAAACGTCGTAGCGGCCGATCGCGTGGAATCTGTTTATCGATGAAGACGCGAGCGAGTGCGGTGCTCTCGCGAGGGGCAGATATATGGGGGGGGGGGAAGGCAAAACAATGTGTTCATTACATTTGTAGGTAACAGTATTCGTTTATATACAAAAAAACTTTCTACGGGCTATCGAAAGCAGACGAAAAAGAAAAACACATAGGGAACGAAAGGAGGTACCTTTCAAGAGGCAAGCTTTTTCACAACATATAAAAAGAAAGCACATACGCGCGTGCTACGCACTACCTATACAAACACAAACTAACACACACACACACACACACACATATACCCAGGAGCCGTGAAGTACAGAATTTGCACACTGACGCGCGTGCACCGAACGGATACCAAGAGGGACTGGTAGGAAATGCACGGCCGACAATGCCGCACGAGAATCGAAACAGGGGTCGGAAGGTCGCGTTTCGGGGTGGATCGGCCGCGGGGTGGGCGGAGAGAGCAGATTTTGACCAACGGCGGACCGTGCGATAGGCGCGGGCTCAAAGAGAGAGAGAGAGAGAGAGAGAGAGAGAGAGAGAGAGAGAGAGAGAGAGAGAGAGAGAGAGAGAGAGAGAGAGAGAGAGAGAGAGAGAGAGAGAGAGAGAGAGTTCAGAGTCTCGATCGAAAGCAGCGTGCACGTGCATCCGGAAATAATGTCTCCTCGGTGTGCACTCGTCATTCCTCATTGACTCGCGGCGCACACATACACGCGCCAACACGGGTACAGGTTAATTAAAGACTAATCGACGACACGGCGAAACCTGAATCGCAACCCAAGTGCTTCAAATTTATATAGGTACATACGTATAATAGCAGCGCGTAATAATGCAGCTCGGGACACGGGTGAACCGCGCTCGGTACAGGGACACGAAGGGCGCGCGTGGATTCAACGCAGGGCCGATGAAATGTTTCGAGGGGGGTAGTTCGAAGGGCCTTGACCAGGAAACTCGCTCTGTCCCCCTATTTTCTCATTCCGCGACTTCGATCGGCAATTAGACAAGGCCCTCGTTGTACCCCCTTTCCTTCGCGCTCTATAGAGAAAGTACCGGCGCGACTTCTCGCGTCAAATCTCTTCTCTCGTTTCTGTTTCTTTGTTTCGCACGGGGTAGACGCGCGACCGACCGGTTCACGGTAGAGATACCGAGCACCGAACGATGCACAAAAGGCCTTACGATTTCACCACAGTAGAGTTCCGTCGTTCTCACGTCCGCGATTCTAGGATCTAGCTGCCGTTATATTTTTGACACGTTTTTTATACGTTAACCCCGCGATCGCTGATGGATATTAAATGGGAAACCACGAAAGTGCTTCGCGCGATTCTACGAATCACTTACTCACGGATGCGGAGGCTGATGCGCGTATGCTTATCAAACGATAACACAGCAATGAAACCGAAAGACTAAATATTAAAGTTGGGGGAGGCTGGCTACGGGGGGGGGGGGGGGGGGGGGGGGCGTTGAGGGAACCCAAAAAAGCGTTTTTTATAGACGAGGAAATACGAATATATCCGACGGGTCAGACTAATTATACAGAACATTGTTCACATACTCAGGATAATAAGGGACGCCTTAATTTTTAATCTTAAATTCGGTCTCTGAGAATTAACGGAATAACTTCGCGTGCAACCACTCGTATATCCATGTACATAGAGCGAAAATGAACGACGGCGGGATAAAGAAATTAGGGTATAGAACTATAGACGATAACACGTTTCTCTTCCTCTCTCGCGTTCACAAGCCCCGTCGGAGGTTCACGTTTTATTCTCGCGGATTTCGATGGCGCGAGCCTCGCGACCGGGATCGACGGAGAGCTAAACGAATGGGAACGATACAAGGGGCGAGAGCTGTATCGGCCACGTTTCCAAGTTCTTCCCCGCGTTCAACGAAGGATTCGTCAGCCGATGCGACGAAAAATGGAAACTCGACGATATATTATATATATATAGGATTATACGTATATAATATACATACCTCGCAGTAGATTTCGCCTTTTTAAAGGGGCGTAGCATTCTCTTCACGCTAATTAAAATAGTAATCCTCGTTTAGCTGCTTTCTTTTCTTCTCTCTTTTAATTGCTCGTGCGTCCGACCTGTGAGTTCTCTATATCGTGCCAAATCAAGAGGGAATGGAAGGTGGACTGAGACAGAGGAACCATAGTTCATGGATCTAGCCGAGCGTTGTTTAGTCGAATTTAATTGTCGGGTGAGATAACGTAGAATTAATGATTAGTTGGAAAGCGCGACACGTTTTATTTATCTGAAATATATAGCTCAAAGAGACGCGCCTTTCTTCGCCGAGGGCGCTCGGTCCTCGTCGAGCACATGCATTTTCTTCTCCCTCGCTTCCATTTCTCCCTTGTCCCGTTCTAGTGCGTTTCTCCGTTTCTCTATTATCCCCCATTCTTCGCGCATACCCTTCCTCCACCCCCGAATCGACTGGGAGTTGCAAGCCTTCTCTCGACAAAGACATTTCTTCGAAAATTGCTCAGAGAGTAACCCCTCGCTGACGAATCGCGGGGACGTTTCTCTTTCCTCTCTCCGCGATCGTTTCTTCCTCCTATCCCTTGATCGGTTCGCTCTGATCCGTCCGCGCGGCGCTTTTTATCCTGTGAATTATTCTTGTTCGAGACGATGGCGATGGGTCGAGTTCGCGTCACGTTTGAGGCTTAGGGACGGCGGATTGTTTCCCTCCGTTCCTTTTTCTTATATTATATATAGGATACGTGCGAGAGCTGCGTACGTACGCGTGTACGTACGGGCGCCAAAAGGAATATTAATATTATACACGACTTTCTAATTTTACATAAAGATACTTGCGCGTCGACCGAGCCGCGCACCGTTTCGAACAATCGGTAAGAATTTTTACGCGCATCTCGCGAGCCCGCTGGGACGATCAAAGTAGCTTCAACCCTCAACCTCTTATCCCGAGTTCTACGCGAAATTCTGTATCCCGCCCGGCGTATCGGTGGCTCGTCTTCGGGGCGAGTTCGCTCGAACCGATCCCGACGAGATAATCCGAGGCAAAGAGGACGCCGGCGCGAAAGAGAACGCATCCCCTCGATACGTCAGCGACTTTGAAGAGTGCAAACGTACCTGCTAGCCACGTAGACATTAAAAAAATACTAATCATAGTTACGGTAATGGACAGAGAGGCGTTAAGGGAGGTCGCGCGTTTGTAAACGACCCGCGTCGACGTAGCTTTAGCTTAGGAAAGGACAAGGCAATTATTATAATACTGTTATCTTTGTACGGGCGGCGCGAAGTGGCGCGCGAGGTTCGCCGCGGTGGATCATTGCCTTTGCGCGAGGGAAATTGTTGTTTTTTTTTTCCGTTTAGTTAGTTTTCTTCTTCGACGAGCGTTTCTTTAGTTTTCTCCCAGGCGAGGTGACGATGCGTCCTGACTTACGGCGCTTTTTGGTTGTCGGCGAAGACGAGCGAATCTCGCGTCCATGATCTTTCTTCCCTCAACTTTTTGTAAATTTTTTATACACACGCCACGCGGAAGAACGCCCATCCTTCCCGGTTATAATCGTGGAATTTCTTTCAGTGTTCACTTCACCCATCTTCCACCCTTCCCTTCACCCTCTTTCCGTTTTATTTTCTTCAGAACTTACGATGTGGCCGGCGACGCGATTGATTCGTTTTGCCGATTTTGCAATGCACGCGTAAACAATGCCACGGGGACGACTACTAGTAGTTTCGCGCGAGTGTGTGCGTGCGGCGGCGACGGCGAAAGGGGCACGAGAGAGAGAATGGGAGCGCAAGTGTTGCGAGTGCGAGACTGAAAGATTTAACGGATCGCGAGAGGTTTATACGTGTATATATAAATAAAGTATAGTTTGCTATAAGAAACTGTGTACAGTTGTAAACGAACCTTGGCGTTAAGAATTGTAGCACGTAAGGGATGATGCCGAGCGGGGTGGACGGAATGGAGGGGCGGATCCATTCGGGGGTTTTGGGGGGAGGATCGTCGACGAGAATACTTAAACGTAACATTAGGTTTTTTATTCAGAGCAAAACAATATTTTTTATTTATCCGTTTATTTTTATATGACGTTGCCACTGGAGACCGTTTCGACGGTGGAGGTCGAATGGGAGCGTGAATGTGGGGGAGAGAATGAGGTACACAGAGAGAAAGTGAGAGAGAAAGGTTGAATGGCAGAGGGAAAACAAATTTAATTAAATCAATGGACCGGGTGGTAAACGGAGCTACACAACGAAATGACTCTTTGGAAGGGCGGCGGTGGGGTGTGTGCGAGAGCGAGGATCGTGTAACGGAGATGCGGAGGGATATAAATTGGGAACCCCGATCACACAGATTTTTGAACTGCGATATTCATGTTATACTATATTATATATTATATATATTATATACAGATAGACCGATAGAATCTCTTATTTTTTCAAGAAAACCAGATTCCCGAAAATAGTAAAAAAAAAGAGAGAAAAATGGAGAGAAACGAATGAGAAAGAAAAATATTGAACAACGCTCGTCGGTGCGCGACGGGAACGACCCGCGGCGCCGCTTCTCACCGGTTGTTCCCTATCTCGCGGCACTTTAGACGCCGTCTTTTGTCGCCGGAGTTCCAATGTTAACGCCTCGCTGCTCTCGACGACCGGGAGAACGGGGGAGAAGCCCGCGGGCCGCGTGTCCGCCCGTCGCGCCCAACAACCGCGGGCGCGCACCACAGAGACTTAACCGCTTTAAATCGGGGGTGGTGTCGTTGGAATTTCGTCTCGGTTCTCGCGACACTTGGAGACTAGGTACATAACCTTTATACGTAATTATATACGAGTAGCGCGGAGTTGTAAATTCGAGGGACCCTGCGTCCCGACCGGGAAAAATAAAAGAAGAGAAATGGAAATCACGCTTCTCGAGGAAACGCTTGAGGGAGAAGAGGGGAGATGTTTTTTTTAGGGCGAGCGATGAGTTTTTAGGCGATCCTGAACCGCGACCGCGAGGGGTCGGCGGTGTCAGATCGCTCGTGGGTGTTTCGCTGCTATTACCTCTTACTCCTATTATCGACTATCGAGCAATACTATTAACAATTATTTAACGTTAACGGTAAAAAGAAGTAACACGATTGTACTACTCACGTAATTCTATTATATCGTAATAATATTTAATATGTAATATTATGTAATATATTATATTATGCACCTAAATATATATACGTACATGTATACGTGTATAGAACAGCATACCGCGTAACCGATTATCTAATAATATAATATATTATCGATAATATTAATATTAACTATTAATGGTAAATAATCGTAGTAAGGTATCTGGTAAGATGGGATGCTTCTCGAGTCTCGTTTCCACGGGGCAAGATTCGAGTTCTTTCTTATTTGTAATTCGTGATCGGCCGATCTCGCGGACAATAGACGAAGTTTACGGACCCACCTCCTACGGAGTTCACTGTACCTATACCTCGAAGAATTGTTGGATAAGCAAAGCGAAGGGAAACGTTACGATTTAACGATTCCACCGTGAACGATCGCGATTGTCGTTCCCGCCCCGCCGACAGCGCCGCCGTCTCCTGGTATGTATTTCTCTCGCCTCCGCGAGGGGCGGCCCCCGGGACCGGAAGTTGTCGGGGAATCGTTCGTAAGTTAAGAGTCACCCCCCCCGTACGATTATGTAACATTGACATTGCGAAGCGCATCGGTGAATCAGGACGCATTGAAATAAAGAGAGAGAGGGAAAAAGGGAAAAGCTCACAAGGACGTGTATATGTATGCGTACACGTATACGTACACCTTTCTCTGATCCTGCATTTACGTGCACGTGCGCGCATACGTTATATATTACATTTACATAGATAGAGAATAATAAATGAAGAAGTAATATTTATACCAGAAGTTAATGGTACTATTAGAAATAATATTTATATCTCTACGTTTACTATTTGCATATTATATATATAACGACGTAACCCTCGCCATTTCCGTAAAATGGACGGGTGGATTTTGTACAGAGAAACTAAGCGACAAAATAAAAAAAATAATAAAATACGATTAAAATAAGAAGGAAGATAAGCTCGCAGGGCGGACGGGGATAGAAGAGGGGAACGAGAAGTGCTTGTTGCGAAACAGAGTGAGAGACGGGGAGAAAATGGGGGTGGCGAAAGAGCGCGAAGATAGTCGGAAAGAAAATAGGTTTTGTACTTAAATTTAAATGAGAACGAAGCAAAGTCGCCCGCGCACCTACACGCTTCGCCCGAATTACGTGCCGTTCGATAGATTTTGGTTTCTTCTCAACGAACGGGCGCGTCGAAGGGCGCAGTGGAAATTCCTCCTCTCGCGGTCGACTGTCGGCGGCTTGTGCGCGCAGCGTGTCGGTGGGCGGCGATCTTTTTCTGGTTACGGCGAAAAATCGTGCTCGATAGTTAGGCGTTAGTAATCAAGTTTTAAACGGCCACGTATGTTTTGAGTGATAATGCGCATACTACCAAGTTTTTTTTCCGTTAGTGGTCAGCCGTGACAGATTAGCAAAAACGAAAGTCTTCGATGTTACTTTTTTTTTTCAGGAAAAAGGGTCAGACAGTTCCTTGACGTTTATATTTCGAATTATCTTATTATACGAATAAAGCTATTATCATTTATCTGTGACGTGATTCTTTACTTGTGCCTTTGGAAACCTTGTCCAACCACAGAGCCCAAATCCCGATTGGCACACCATTCATTTAGGTAGCGTTTTACACTTTGAGATTCTTAACACCAATTTGAAAATTCAGCAATACTTCCCGTTTCATTATTCAAGCTTCTTTCCCTTGTACTTCCCCCTATGCCAGGGGCGGATTTTGAGATTTGGCGCCCTAGTTTAAATTTAAAAGAGTAGAGGTAATTTTAAAATTAAATCAATGAGACAACTCACATATGAATTATTGTTAATTTGCTAGGTGAAGAATAAAAGTGAATTGATTTTAAAGCTGTCTCAAGCCTCTGTGTTTAAACCCTTTTCAATTTCCTTCGCCCAAAATTTATACAAATCTGCCCCTGCACTATGCTATGTCTAATCACATTTCATAACTTTTGTTTCATCAATGCATCGCAAGAAAATCGTACTTGCAACGAAAACTCGTCAAAGGCAGGAAATACTTTTCCAAAATTGTCATACAAAATTCATGCATATTACCCAGGAAGTAATGCAGAACGGAGCATAATGCCTGACAGCACACTTATCCGAAGGGCCCGAAGGGATGGCGAGGAAAAAAAGTAGACATAATCGAATTTCAGTCATCCGCATCATTTCACTCGTACCGTACATCATGCAACGGCGATTAACGGTACGATCGACGACCGGGCACCGGTTTTACGAGCCTTTATTTCGCTCGTTGAATTAATTCGGCGCCATAAAGAGCAAGATAATGGCCGGCTGGATGCATCCGAAACTGCGCGCCGACGAGAAGGTAAGCCAAGGGCAGAAATTTAACGAGAGAGCCACCGTGGTTGCGGCGTTATAAGACCCGAATGGACGAAAACTAACGATTCTACCGATCAGATACGCTCTCCCCCTTTCTCTTTCACCCTTTTTGCCCGCGTGCTCCCCTCGCCCCGAGGCCCTACCCCTTCATCCTCATCCCGCGCCAACTTCATCCCATTTTACCTCCCGCTTTTCTATCAATTTATTTCTATCGCGCCCGTCGCTCCTGTTATTGCTGCCCTTTTTTCCATCCTCAGCCCTCTCCACTCGCCCCCCCCCCTTCACCCCCTCTCTCGCCCTTTCGTCTTCGTCTGGTCTGCGTCTGCCATTTCGTTCCCCTCGCGGGTGCTTCCATTTCAGCTTTTTTACCTTCGACGTTCGCGCTTCCTGTGGAAAGTTTCCGTGCAGTTGCGTCAATAGAGTATTTCGACCGGGGCCAGCCGCGATTAGGCGGCTAAATGTGAGAATTATGGAAAGCAGAGGCAACGTGCACACATCCGCGCGGCCAATAAACCGAATGATATATAACGGGTCCCCGAAATACCACGTGTAATCGTGGATTCCACGAAGACGGCTAAATGCGAAATTGTCGGGAAACTTTTATCGGGTGTAAAATTGACGATAAATCACGCAGGGCCGCCTCCACGACTTTGCTCGTGCCCCTTGAAACTTTGCTGTGAGGAGGGTGCTGGAGGGGTCGTTCGATCCTTGGGATCGCGACAGACTTCGAAATTCCAAGTTCCAGATTCCTCGGCGACTAATCAGTTCTAATCAGTTTCTGACAAGGTTCTGATGCAGGATTCCGAGGGCAATGCCAGACTGAAGAAATAAGATTTCATCAAATTGATTAATTATTGTACTATGTGTAGCTTTTATTTTAAGGATTTAATCTTGGGGGCGCCGAGTTGATGGGATAGATTTTTTTTAAAGTAAATTCAATAAAATTCTGTGGGTAATTATGAAAATTCATTTAAAGAATAAAATCCAGTTTTCCTTTCTTTTTACAAAGCCCTTCTTTGGCGGCCAGGGCCCCTTGGTCCCCCCTCTGGGCGCGCCACTGCCCTGTATAGTTAAGCTTAGGAAATTTATGTTTCAATCAACCTTATCGGATCTACACACCTACAGTAGAACAAGGTGTACATGTTACTCGAATTTCCATTGTATTACACCATTTTCACGTAGAGATACATCGTTGCCGTTGGTTGTAGAAAATGTAACACGGAAAATCGGTATAAGTAATATTTCAGATTGCAAGTCTTCCTTGTTTCCTGTATCACGTTTTGCTAGATAGCTTTTTATCTATGCTCATAAATGTTCTATGGTGTTCATATCCGTAGATTATGGAGCTGAATGGAGTTGTTTGCGCGCATTATTGGGCAATAGCTGTCTCCCTTTCTCTGCCGTGCAGCTGGTGTCATATATCGAGAAATGCAGAACTTTCCAAGACTTCATTTTCTTGCACTGTGCTGTAAATTCTCCTTTAAACATTTAGAATAACATTCTGACCTCCAGCAGTGCCATCAAGTTCGCGTATCTCACTAATGCAGCTTCACATTAGCATTTAACACTTGCATGCAAATTTTTGCACTCAATTTATTTGTTTGGTTTGCCTTCCTTGTATTCTGGGAGTCAGTATTATTTAGCGATAAGGATAAATTTAATGCTGTCACGCCTGATGAAAGGATTGCACTAGTAGGGTAAACTATCATTGATGTTTCTAAATTTCCTAGAAATCGGTATTCAACGTGGACAAGATGTAGTGCTAGATAAAGAACGATGCAAAGAGATGTTTCAGGCCACGGTCCAGGTGTCGATGGTAATTTGAAAGTGTGAAACGGGTGTGAATGACGGAAGTGGGGGATCTTCTTTTTAAGGTCACCATAAATAGACCAGTTTGTTTGAATTCTTTGAAAGAAAATATAATGCCGCAGGAAATTTTGGGCTAGGAGATCATAATCTATAGAACTTTAAACAGTGGATCCCCCACAATTTACACGTCCATCCAAACATCGGACTCCAGTTGGCTAACGTAAACCACATACAGCATTTGTGTCAACTTGAGAAAAATCGCTCTCGAAATACCAGTTTTTCAAGCAAAAATCCTCGGGGGTATTTGTTGATAGAATGGAGTAGAACTAATCATTGCGTAACTCGGAAAGAGGTTAAATCTAGGCCCGAAAGATTAAAGACTATCGAACTATCTCCAACTTATCCCACGAAGCGTTGATTTAGATTGGAAAGGTTTCGAATAAATCTTTATCTTCTTTCATCTGCTTCGTCGCTGGTTGACTAAGTAGTTTTCCATACAAAATTTTCCACTCCCTACATACCTACATTCACACATTCATATGCAAATTACAGAGCAACGATTAATCGACGTGCGTTACGAAAAGACATTTTTCTTACGAAAAACAGCACGTTTCAGTTTGCCATGTAAAGAAGCACATTTCATCGTTTCTGACGAATATTAGCGCGTTTGGTCTTCTACCGCGAAAACTAGCATATTTGACTGCTTAGCCACGAAGAATAGCACATTTCGTACTTTGCCGCGAAAACTAGCACATTACCCTGTTTCGCCACGACGAATAGCACGTTTTGGATTATACCGCAGAAACTATCACGTTTCAGCGCGTGGTTAGTTTAAATTGTTGAAGTGCATTTTGCATCGAAGAATTCAACTTTTGAAAATATTGTTTAATAAATAATAACTCCATCTAATCTCCAAAAGGAAACACGTATGACAATTTTAATCTACATAATTTACGTACGGTATTTTAATGTTTAATAAATTACCGACCTAGTATTAAATAAAAATTGCGTCGGAAGGTATTTAAGTCGACGCACTCGATGTTTCGTAGCCAACCATCCAAATGTGATGCTTTTCGCCGCTACAAACGGAACATGCTACTTTTCGTGGCAAACCCCTCAAACATGCTACTTTTCGTGGCAAACCCCTCAAACATCCTAGTTTTCGCAGCGAAAACTGAAACGTGATAGTTTCCGTAACAACGAAGACAAACGTGCTGTTTTTCGTAAGAAAATTGAAACCTGCTACTTTCAACGCACCTCGTAATGTACATTGCTATTGTTTCTATCACGAGCCTTTTCCCTCTCTGCTTTTAATTTTTATAACAGCCTCAATCTATCATCTCTTATTTCTTAGAATAACAAAATTCTGTATCACTGATATCAGTGATATTACTGCTTGTACAGATTGAGCAACTAATTAAGGGTGCAATGGGTGATTCCATGAGAATTCATTCTGAATTTTTGGTCCGAAGGATATCTTCTCAATGATACTGGTCTGGGTCGCTGCTCTCGGCACTATCAGCGAGGATGCAACTATTAAAAGAACCCCCGTTAATTAGCAGTAGGGCCGATAATATAACGCGTTTAACCACAAAATACTGGAGTCAGTGATTGGTCCAGAGTGGTTTTAGGATGGAACCTCTCGTATCTTAATGTTTAAACTATTAGAAACCGAATAGATAGAAATTATCTAAGATCCCTCAAGACCAGGTAAAACGAAACTTTTTTTTCCACACGGTTCCGTTATCTTATCAGCACTCTCACGGGCAAAAACGAACATGAAACTATTTCTATTTTTGAGGAGCTAGACTGGATCGACTCTATCATCTTTCAACAGTGGCTCAGTAAATAGTCCCGACACAGTCGTTATGCAATGTGTTTGGAGATGATTAACCACTCTTATAACGATTGTTAGTGATACGTGTCCGGAGCAAATGGATGCAGGACTTCTTTTAAAATATGTATTTTCTTTTATTAAGCGCTAAGGCGCAGTAGCTAAATTTTGCTACTTTCTATCGATTGCTGAGTTTCACTTTCACGATGCAGGAGTCCTTAAAAATCTCTGCTCCTAATTGATGACGATCTCTCGTCGTGTTTGTATCGAGTTATTTAATTGTAGATTGGTTTCGTCGCTGTTAAGTGTACAATCAAACTTCTGCTTATCACTCCAATCGCTATACACCTACATCAATCTTAGCAATTTCATAGCATCTTGGCCTCGCGTTGATAGTTTTCTTTCATCCTCTATATCAATGTCTAAATCACTTATTCAGCTTTTACTTTCCATTAGTTTTATAGAAGCTACTAACCTAGGTTTTCAGGCACTTATGCCTCGAAATCTGTATGGGGTTAAATAAATATCTTAATCGCTAGGTAGGGATCGTTCATACGCAGATCTAATCAGCCGATATGCTACACTATCCGTCAGCTGTACACACAGACTGAAATACCATCTTACTCTTGTTGTCTCTAGACTATATTCTATTGTATAACAATACAAGTGTCTGGATATTATCATGCTTTAATCGAAGGAAGCAAATGCCCGGGTTGCTGGTACATATTTAATTAGATCGGTCGGATATTCGATTGGAAGCAACTGTGGCGCAAAACGTGGTGTATGAACAATACTGCTCTCCTTAGTTAAAATGTCCTGTCTAGCATTTTACCATTTTTCAAAAAAATGTTAAAATATTTCCACGCATCTTTTACCTTTTAAGTAAAGTTAGAAAACCCTACGTGCTTCGTAGAGATCTAGAAACAGTCTAATTTGTTTATTTTTTACAAGGACGGTACAAAGAACATAATACAACCTCAATTTTCTCGGATGTATCGAAATGCTAGATAGGACCTTTTAATTAAGGAGGGCAGAATATACAAAAACCGCTCCTATTTCTGCAAGTCGCGTGAAACATTTGTTTCGAACGACGTTGGAATCAGAATTAATCGTATTGGTTCTTGAGTGATTGCAAGAGAATTTAAAGCACCACGAAGTCGTTCACTTCAAGGAAACATAACTTCGCTGTTGTATAAAGTTGATGCGCATTACTTCCTCCGCATACGTGTGCAAGATCAATTTTCTTGACTTTATTTCATAATGAAGCCATTTGCAATGTCATCAAAGATCAATTATTGCGCAGTAGGGCCTCAAAGTGTAAAACGATCTTCGCAGCAATAGACACTGAAATCTACGGCTGACACTGATGTGTATGTTACGCGTGATCAGCACTAAATTCATAGCGCAACAAAACGCGCTTTTACGTACGCGTAACTGCGAAGTCTTTGTGCAAATTGCGTTCAAATATTGCAGCATTGTATATAACGTTGCGTTACATAACAGCAGTAGGAAGAAGTAGATGCATTTATGACAATCTGCGTCATGCATATTCGATATTCCTTTATAGCTTGGGAATACATTATTACAATTATTAATTGATGCAACATCTACGATTTGATATTCCGCGTAATTATAACGCACTTCCTTTTTTTCTTTATCGACAGTATGACTTATTCATTGCGCATGTAAAATGTGCTAACTGTGCGAAATATGCTTAACACTTTGCCTCCAACGATGACTTCATCACTATAACATTCCGTCTATCACTATAAACATAAACATAAACATAAACATCACAATGTTACTGGTGCATATTACACAACACTGTAGTATATAATATGCACCAACCATACCACAGGTCCGTGTATTACTTTTAATACATAAGTTTATTACCATTCAGACGAACACTAAGGACGTCCAAGTTTATAAACACTTTTTCCAAACATAATATGTATATTTAACTGGTGCACAGTTCTGGGACAAGAAGATGCACATTTAAAATCGACCGCCATCGTGTCACATGGTCGGATCGGCGGAACAAGAAGCACATGCGGGCTGTGATGGCGCATGCGCAGTTCCGTCTGGTGCTGAGTGAATTCGGAGTGGTCGATATGTCGCGTGTGCCAATTTTAGCGATTTTGGGGTCCACAGGCTGCGGAAAGTCGCGTCTGGCCATCGAGCTGGCCCGCCGATTTTCCGGGGAAATTATTTCGGCCGACAGTATGCAGGTAAGTCGAAGAAATTATTATTAATCTTGTCGCTGCCGCGCTGTCGCCCTTGTAGGTTAGGTGCGCGTTCAAAAGTTGTTTATTCTCTGTGGCTGCTCGAACCTGGCCCCTTTAATTAATTCCACCTCAGACAAGCGTTCTAAACGAGTCAGTTTACTTATTATTTAAAGCTAAGCAAGTCCATTGCGGGAACTATGTTAATAGGTGCAATTACCGAATAGATTATAAAACTTTTACATTCGTGCATTAGTGTTTGTAGAGTTAGTGTTTCGTGCTGGGGATTGTTTGTGTTGATATCGTGAGGTAGGATGGGCCACACGTGTGCCCACGTGTTTCACGGAAATAGAATGTAACGCTAATTGCGCGGCATTTTTAATGCGCTTGAATATTCGTACAAACGTGTCATGCACCTGTTATCGTTATCACATTCTGCTGCAAGTAAGCCTGTTTTTTTCGTTTATTGCCCATTCATTGTGGGGTTGTTGCATTTTGTAAGGTACACAGTGGAATAATTGTAAGCCGAGAAATGTTGCAAAGTAGGTTTAAATTTTGTTGGAAATAATAATTATTATTATTATTACTACGTCTTTATTACTGGGTTGAATGATATAATACATGAGTGATAGTAATATTTGGAGTAATGGCGAGGCTGCAGTAGATACTGCTAACTAATAATGTACTTATTTGTATGTAAATGTTAACATACTTGCAAATTATTGGTGCCTAAATTGATATTTTAGTCACTTTTGGCGTATTTTGACAAGGTTTCATCGAGTTTTATACATTATCAACGAAATTCGGTTTATTTTGTTGCTGTTGAGGCAGGTCAGTTCCTAGTAGCTTCCTGCTATGTGGAGCATTTCCGAAAATTTGGTGACCAATTGGCAATTACCACTGTAAATTTGGGATCCCATGTTTATGTTATGGATCAGTGATTATGAACCTAGATATCTAATTGGCTACCTGATTAATTATTTAAAGCAGAGGTGGAAGGGGGTACTCCAAATCATAATATTACTAAAATTCATATTTACCCTTTTAATTTCTGTTTAATAACAGAAATGCTATTTTTCGAGCATCACTATTAATTCTCCTAAATGTCGATTTCGTAATTTTCTACTCTAATTAAATTCAATATTCACATACGTGACACTAATTTATTTTCCTATAACTGAATATTCAAATATCGATTTCTTATCAGGATTTTAGCTTATACTAGTACGTTGGTATTTCAGGAAGCATCGAATGCTTTACTATTTGGAATATACATGGATATGCAATTAGGTCAGAGAAAATCCATCTCGCATTGAGCTTTTAGTAATCAATCGATCGTACAGTGCCGGACAAAAGTATTGGGACAGCCTTTAAAACAGAATAACTTTTCTAAAATTGGTCCAAACGACTTGAGTTTTTTTTTAGAAGCTGGAAGGATTGGTTTACTAGGTGAAGTGTTTCGTCGTTTTGATAGAAATTGCAATTCACTATTTTCTTCGTTATTCCGACCAATTACAATTTTTTTCAAAACGACGAAACACTTCGCCTAGGAAACTAATCGTTCTAGCTTCTAAAAAAACTCAAGTCTATTGGAATCAATTTAAAAAAGTTATTCTGGTTTAAAGGGTGTCCCAATTATTTTCTCATCAAATTTTCGGTGTCATCAAATTTTCGCCACCACTGTACAATTACGCGTAGAATCATTTAGCACCGTCTTCCAATTCTGATAAAAATACCAGACACTAAGCAACCCGAAAATTCTCGGTTGGCCCCACATCTTCACTACATATTTCCTTAACGGTGGTAGATTTTAACGTTTGGTGCACCCCGAATTAATCGCTCTAATTGTCCCGCTCTTTCACATGTATAAAGTAACTACGAGGGACGTTTAATTACACGCCTGTGACATAAAGGCGGCCGAAACGTCGGAAATGACGTGTTCGTAATTATCTTCTTACCGTTTTTGTCGTTCATCTTGATGCGCGTCGGCTTTCTGCCATGCGCCATCGCCACAGATACGTATTTATATTCCGCTGCTAAAGTTCAACTCTCATCAACATTTCATCGTAGCCGAGCTTTTCCAATTCAGTCTCTTAATTAAATCTCCCTGAAATTGGTTAGAAATCAGCCGAGTAACAGGATGGAGGTCTACAAACAAAATTAAACACTAATTCCGCTCTCAAGATATCTACATATATATTTAAAAAAAACCGAACTTCTCTGTTATCATTGTTAACACACAGAACACTTGCCCCGACTCAACGATATCATCAAAGTCAACAAAGAAAAAATCCTGGATTAGTTATTGTTTAGCGTGCCTACTCTTAGAATGTTGCATTTGTTACAAAAGACGCGTCGCATGACCATAAGAATTAGAACATCTCAGGAACTCCTTCAGTAACGTCTCGAAGCAGGCATACGAGCTTCAGGGAATCGCTTAAACGGTTCTCAGTAGCCCTCTTTACACCACGAATTTATCCGAGAGGCGAATTAAATTACGTAAAGCGTTTCGTCAATTGTTGCGTTACTTTACATACATCTTCCGTATTAATGGGCTGCCTCGGCTTATCGTGTACTTTATTAATACATCCTAGCGTGTTTTATTAGCCCGTCGAAGCAAACTGTATAAATGCAAAGTAGTGAAGCTCGCATGATACCTACCCGCTGTAAAGTGAGTGGATTGAATTAAACTCCGTCCCCTTGGAGCGCGCGCACGATGGAGGATCGTGGGATTTCCGGTTCTTTTTCGGTCTTTGAATTAATAATACGGCGCACACTCCTTCCCCCGCCGTTCCTCAAGGAAAGTGAAATTAAGCGAACGCCCTGGCGCAGACTTTTCTCTTCTTTCAAAGTTCCTTCTGATCTTAGATCGAACGCGACATCACGTTTCTTCAACGACGCATATTTCCATACTAATGCAGTTTATTAATACACTCTGCATCGAACGCTTCCTACTTTCTTGTTGCTTTTCTCTATTATATGTAGATTCATGAAAATATCGCGGTTGAAGAAGCGGGGGACAAAAATGATGACGAGGTCGTTTAGAATCACTTTGAATTAACGATTATCATTTGTTGATTAAATCGCAGAAAACCGCGAAGCTACTTGCGTAGATAACGCCAGCGTAAGGAGTTTCTATAAAAGTATCAGATGTATGTTAGCGACATTGAGATTTTGTTTGGAAAGTGAACGAATAATTGGCACGGAAATTACACCTTCTTTGCGTATTTCATTGCATAACAGTTCTCTATTTACCTTTCCCTTTCTCTTTTAAAAATAATATTTAAAGTATCACCTATCAAAGTGTTTGTTGCCTTCGTCGCGTCAAACGCATGATTTCGAGCCTGCTCTCTTTTCCACTCGTCAGATGTCGAATCTACTTTTAAACTCGTTCACGCTCGCACGTGATTTTGCTCTCAGGTATAAATTACGTGTCGCTTTCGCGTTGGTCACCGCGACCTTTTCCTTCTCAGATAATTTCGCAACGCGTCTTCGGTCGATTTCCAACATTTCCCTCATTATATATAACGCAATTAATTACCTCGCACTCAAGGTATATCTTTTTCTGTGCTTTCTACCCACGCGAGGCTTTACAAGCGCTTATAAATCACGGTCAACTTTGCTTTTCTTTCCGTTCTGTTGTAAATTTTCCAATATTTTTTAATGTTACTATTTCTGCTTGCCCGTGGATTCCCATTTATAATCGACCGGGTGCTCCCTTCTCAGCTTACTTATTGTCGTAATTATACTGTGTCTATGTTTTCTATAGTTATGCATTGATACATGATTGACTAGAGTTACCAACTTCTTCTGTCACAACTGCAACCAATGGGAGTCGTAACGGGAGATAGTGAGCACAAGCGTGAACCGGCTCGTCCGCTAAATCTGACACCATTGGTGTCTTTCTGTGGTTAAAACTGAAAGATCCTGTTCATCTTAACCAAGAATACCTAATATCGAATAATCTGGGCATACACAAGCGCTCCCTTCCACTATTTTCGTCTCTCAGCTTCCCTCCCTTTGCCCTTCTATCCTGCCATCGCCTGAGAAACTAATAACAAACTCCTTCCACTTACAATCTATAATTCCTCCCGAGATGCTCGCAGTACATCAATTTCCCCCGACACGATAATTTTCAATCTCCAAAGGGGCTGTTCCACCCCTTCCATTTAAGATGGAGAACAAACAGAGAGGCTTCCTATATCTCAGATCGTGTCCAGCCACGTATATCCTTCAAAGGCTAATCTCCCTTATCATCCATTCCGACTGCAAGTCAGCATCCTCAGCGCTTTGAATAGCGTCCGCGTGCTTCCGCGTGGATATTTTCTGGAAAGCATTGAAAGTATTGGCTAAGAATCCTCGAATATTTATTCGCACGAAACTTTTCATGCAGATGCGATCGTTGGATAACTCTCGACCGACTTAAGGGGACAATTTTTTTCAAATCGATTTGTACCTCCGTTTTTTCTCAATTACCGCAAAACGAAGGGGAAATATGATTCCAAGAAAAACGCGTTTAAAGTTTGGAAAGAGGAATCTAGTCTACCTGCGTGCGCGCAGAAACTATTTATGCCGCGCTCGACCTTTTCGCCTGTAAAATCCTTAATTTTGTCAATTTTAACATAAACCAAACGGCATTTTACTCGGGAAGGGTGGTACTTTAAAAAAATGCAACAAAAAAAAATCGAGTTTCTGCTTGCCTAGTCCCCTTAAAGAGCCATTTTAATATTCCCAAAACTCAGCTTAGGATTAATAACATCCAAATATCCTTCCGGCGCTTCTTCTTACAATGACTTTCTTAAAAGTCACCCGTAATCCCGCATTGTCCCCGCGTTGACTGACCCTATCTCGCGTGTCGGCGTGCACGCGCGCGTTCGCTTGCGTGCATAAACCACGCGTCTTCCGTTGACCGCGCGTCGGTAGGACCCGGGCGAAGTCGGACACGTGTCTGCCCACACACGCGCCGAAAAAAGATATCTGCAAATTTCCTCGAGCAGCACGGGTGCCCCTTCCCCGAAACGCTCTTCCCACACGGGCCTCGGGCAGAAGCATAGACGGGATCTTTCATCGAGACGTTACCGATCACGTGGCCAGGGGGAGGATTGTTCTTTACATCTGCGATAAGATCCTCCGGGGAGACGTCATCCGCTGTCAGACACCGTCCACGGAGTAATTCTCGGCCCCCGTGGCAGTAAATAGAGACCTTCTGGTTTGACGGTCTCGGGGACAGAATCGATGGAAACGTTAGTCGACGGAGCCGGCCGGGAGTCGATGAACTGGATATACGGGTTGCCGAGCACTCGCGGTACGTCCAGAGCACTTGGCCCACTGAATCTTAATATCGTCGTTAGACCTCGAAGGAATGCCAACGACCGATGGTGGCTCGGGGTGCACGGACCACGGGGAATCGCGGAAGGCGGACGGCTCTTTCAAGGGTACTTCAATTATCGTCGAATATGGGGAATTCGCAGGGGGCATATTACGTGGCGATATCAATGTCAGGGCGATGAGATGCTAAGCCTGTTCATTTCGTAGGTATTAATACCGGAACGATGTCGTTTGGTACGTTTATGGTGGTTCCAGGGCGTTCTTAGATAATGGTTGCAGTTAGAGGTTTGGTGGATTGATCTTTGAACCCAACAATCCCCAACAGTGGCGAACTTGTTCGAAATCGCGGATGAAAGTAATTTTTCATTTATTTTAAAAACATGTGAATAATTGTACTTGATTTATGAAATATTGGAGCTTGTTTTTCATCAATATATCAATTTTTAATCTGCAATTCTCTAAGCGATATGCAACTTCAAACTTAATAGCATTAGAAAGGTGATTTTTCAGGTAAAATTAGAAACTATGTTAGGATTCATTCTCGATGTAACAAGATAAGATGGGGTTAGGTTGCAAAACAGCAGGTATGCTGAACCTCGCCCATTTATTACATAATTTATGTAATTTGTGGTGAATAAAGTCGATTTATTATTATTGTTATTATTATTACTATTATAATCTCTCAATGCTCGGAATTCTTATTTACATTAATTGTACTTATTATTTTTTAAATATTGCTATAGCTGTGGCAGATAAAAATACAAGCCATATGTCTGTCTTTCTTCGAGGGAATAGTTGTGTATCAAGCGAGATCAAACTTCGATTTCTTTTTTAAAGTGGATTTTAATGGTCGCAGAAGAAGTTCTGATTGAAAGTAGCTGCGGCCTCACCAGTTATCGCCATTTGTAAATATTAATTTTGTCCACAATTTGTAATTCTATATAGGTAAAGAGGTGTTGGTATGTATTTATTATTTATGATTAAATACCAAGTAGAATGTGTTTGTATGTATATTATATAATTATACATGTGTAATTGAATGTCTTAAATATATTATAATAGTATAATTCAACATTTTTCATAAAAAAAGTACCTACCTATATGATTATCTTTCTAGAGTCATGTTATTGGAATACATTTCAACAAATTAACTTAGGTTTGAAGATATTAGTTATGGCCACGATTTCGGTGAAATTCGCAACTGGGCGCCCTCCAAAAGAATCTGGTGGAGTGTTTCAATGGAACCTATTTGCCTGCAGAGGAAAGAACTGTAAAAATGTATCGACCGAGTGTTGTAAGACTGAAATGAAGAGTCTTGTGGAGACTTAAGGCGAGATGTGGAATTGATTGCTATCTTCGAGCAGAATTACTTGGATCGGCACGTGAACCAGCGTGTCCTACGTTATTCCTGAGTGCAATGAACACGACAAAGCGAAACCTTTTCATAGGTGGAGAAGTAAACAGTGGAAATGCTTCTCATATCGACCATCGAGAATCATTAGTCTCCAGATTGTTCCGTGGAAACGAGAAGTACGCTTTCGGAAGACGCATTATCTAACATATGCCAAGAGATTCTGTTTCCTATTGAACAAAAGGCCCCGAGGTAATTTGGGATTTATTAGACCCGTGGGATAGATTAAATTAGCCTGCTGTGGGTCACGGGCAATGCGGGCTAGGATCAATCTATTCGATGTACGATTTAAAAAAGTGAACGTTTCCATGGAACCCTCAATCAGCCACATGGCGCAGGACTTCTGCTCTCGTTTAGGCAACTGAGCCATGAATGGGATGATTGTTATTGTCTCTTGGTATTAACCAGCATCCAACGTTATTGATCATAGAGACCTAGAGATTTTAGGTGGTCTCCATCGATGTACTTAATCTCTTCCGCGCTGTTACTCCTCGTCTACATTCATAATTCAAACAGACGTTGCATTTCAATCAGAAGTTAGACAAACCGAGGACGCAATTCTTAGAATCAAATTCGCAGTACACGTGCTCACGTACAATTAACCACGAAATCCAGAGAGCAGATAACTCTAAAATTAGAGTATGATACGTGGTATTGAGAAAGCCATGGCCGCTGGTATTAGAAACCTCTTTATTGAGAGTTTTGTAAATACACTGGATACTGAAAACACAATTCAGATGGCATGTCTTTGAGGAGCACGATAAATGTTATCTCGCGGAGTTAAATATATCAAAATCTTGTCGGGTTCAGCAGCTAGGAAGATACGAGATCCATAAACTAACAGGAGAGATGGTTCACATTATTTTATCGTATCTCTTCGTATTCCTGTCGTTTTATTTCAAACGTATCTAGTGCGATAGACCCGAGACCAATCCCTTAGTTCGGATATTGCACGTTTCGCTGTACTTTTCCTGTTTATTCGTTAAATAAGAATGAAACTGGGCGTAGGCAGTCGCTGGCGAGATGTAATCTCTGCTCCAAAAATGTCAGCTGTTCAGGGCCGCGCCGGATGGCCCAGGAATGTTAGACAGATTTCCGTGGCCCCACGATGATACGGCTTTTTGTTGATAATTTATCACGGCGGTGACCCGCGGAAGGCAACGCACCGTGGTCCTTGAATTCAAAATAGTTTTCGTCGTTTCTCCGGCCGAAACGACTGCGTGCCGCGCATGAGAAGCTTCCGTTCCCGCTCCGTGAGAATGGCGCCCCGTATTACGGCAAGTGGAATTCCTCGTCCGTTAGACCGTCAATCAGATTTTCTAACATTAGCCCAAGGACCGCAGCTTTTCACTCGAATCGATAACTGCAAGCTTTCCCACCGTCGTCGATTCGTTTGTTGAATCGCGCGAGCTCTGGGACGTGCCAAAAAAGACGTAGAAGCGGATTATTACTGTGACCGCATCGGAATTATTGTTTCCGGGGAGCGCGCGCAGCACACCGACTGCACGAATCCACTCTTTGGATTAAATCGGTACGCGGGCAACGAGTATGATACTTACCTACGCTTACCTGATAACCGAGGGTTACGGGATTTATAATTAGTATTAACCCTGAAGTGGTAGGGCGAAATACTCGTTACATAACCGGTAGGACAGAGCCGATTTCCATAACTGGTAGAGTAAGGTTAATGTATACACTGTTTAAACTAAATGTGCGACTGTGCTCGAGTTAATGCTAGATCAAGCCGTCACGATACTTCCATAATTCAGCTCACTGTAGTCGGCCGTGTAACTTCTTCACACTTCGTCCAAAGTTCGAATTCGACGATCTGACTTCGTGCTGCTGAAGATTACAATTGTAAATCTTGGGTTATCGTTTGATACTCTCACGATTAGGCCGTGCTCTGTATTCCTCGACCACGTACTGGGCTCGCCAATCACCTTGTATTATTCCCGTTGGATTCTGGGGAATTCGAACGGCGGAAAGTGAAAATTTGTCCTCGAACACAAATTCGAAATTGATCGGCAACTGATTCACGGCTTTGTGCATAGCGCTCCGTGGCTGCTCCTGGCTGTTCTGTTACGGGCGATACGAAAATTGCGGTAAAAATCGTGAGCTACAGCTGGTCACGTATGTACAAGGCACTTGACCAACCGGTTTTAAATCCACGAGGCGATGACGCGAAATTTCCGAGGCTTCTTTGTCGACGTGGCCCTTGAGGAGGCTCAGGACCGATGTTTCGTTAGATTTCCACGGTATATACATTCGCTGCTTGGCTTCGAAAAATTATATTTCCTTCCTCCATCTCTGTTTGTATTCCTAAAAGAGTATTTTCACCGAAGCTTGCTAACCGAGCTTTTATACAGAGTGTTTCGTAATAGGCGGTGCCACCGAACATACAGCTATTCTACGTGAAGAACTGAAGAAAAATGTAAAATAAAATTGGTTTTTATGAGGCTTCCTTTTCGAGGAAATCGATATTAAATATCCAACGAGTAGGCGTACACTTGTTTAAGGGGGATTCTCGTCTAATAGCCCCAAAAGTAACTGATATTTAAGAATTTTTTTTTATAAAACGGTTGGTCATATTGGATTAAACTCTTTTAGGATATAAGGGGCATCTTTAAACTTGCTGAAAATATTCTTTTTATGTCGATCCTTCTTATTTATCTTCCTTATTATCCTTATTATTTATCTCTTCGACGATAATCACTCCTTGACGGGATATGTATACACCTATCACAGTCATCCGATTGCAAAAAAATAGAAATTTCATAAAGGTAGATAGTGTACTCTGGTGTTGGTCCACTTTAAAGGAAAAAACTGAAAAATTGAAAGAATGAAGCGTTTGAAAGAAAAAGTCAGTTTCTTCCTTAGACAAATTTGTCATATTATTCTTTATATCGGCGAAAAAAGTATTATAAATAAACACTAAAATTAAATTTCTAGGTCCAGTGCCAGTGTAAATTATTTAGCTTTAAGAGTATTTTCTTCTTTTTGCAATCAGATGACTGTGGCAGGTCCTATACCTACCTGCCGCCAACATCACCGAATGGGTTTACAATAATTAATAAATAATAAGCAGGATCGACATAAAAAAAATATTTTCTGGACATTTAAAGATGCCTCCTTATATCCCAAAAGAGTTTAATGCAATATTAGCAATAGGTTTTTTAAAAAAAATTCACAAATTTCCTGATCAAAGCCTGATTCGAAAAAGAGTTATTCCACAATTTCGACTAATCTTTGCCCAAAGATCCACTCCACCATATTTACTGCATCACTCTGCCGATTGCTACACGAGTTTCCAAGACGAAACTTCTTCGAATGAAACACTTTCATTACACCTTTCCTATCTACATATATATCTTCCCACAGAATCACTGTTGTCCACCAAGAAGAAACGCATATCATAACTTATTCGCAGTGCAACTGCATATTTCTCTGAAAATAGAGAATTGGGGTTGCAGAACCGAGTCCTTCCCCCTATAAGAGGCTTCGATCGAACAAAAGATTTCACGAGAGTACTCGATTTCCCGTACTTTTCCACGAGATACAGCGAGATGCTTCCCTGCCGCGGAGCTTAGAATAGTTTAATCGAAAGAAGTTGCCGTGTCAGAGGGCAAGATGCGCGTTAAGGCATCGTCATGCACGTATACGTATGCGCGCCTCTGTCGTGCGTGAAAACAACGCTTTAAATAGGAATGGTGGTATCCACGTTCCATGCTCGGGCTAAATTTAAGCAGGGAATAGTCCAGCCGACTCAAAATGACCCGCAGCTCGTGAATTGAAGGGCCGAGGATTAGAATAGGGGGCCGCGCGCCGCGCAACATTGCGGCCCCTGGCTCCATTCTGACTCCCGACCCTGCAGGTTTCTTTTGCGAGTCGCTGGCAATTTTCCTCCCCTGCGCTGGGCCCTCCTTCGTCCCGTGGCCCGCTTTTGATGCCAGACCAGGCGATTTCGGTCAATTGTTCTCGAATTCTATTTGACGTGGCGCACGTAGCAGCAGACCTGTGGGAAAGTTCTGTCGTTTTCCTTACAAATTCTTCGGGGTGCTGCGACAAAAAGAAATGTGGCGTAAATTCTATTATCCTTCGGGGAATGTTGGACACTTTGTAGCTGGTGTAAAAATTTGCATTTAACGAGTGGAAATAGTCGGAGTCGGAGTCGGAGTCTCCCTTGTCACTGTTATGGCTCTTTCACACGAGATTGGTGTTCCAGATAAATTCACTTGTTTCTTACCTTTTTGCATCTGTTCTAAACTGAGGCTGCTTCTGGCATGGGAGTGTATTTAACAATAACTCACCATCAGGTGCATAAAAAGGAGGATCGAACAGAGGAGGATCGAAGGATTCACAAGAGCTGTAAGACTAGCGATAGTTTCTGTTTATGGTTCCAAGGTCTGCTACTGGTTAACGCCCGGTGGCTATGTTTCGTTTCACATGGTTTCCATAACGAGCGGTTGACTTTTTTATCTCGCTGCCTCCTACAAAGCGTTTTACCAAAAATATGAAATCCCGGCCACGTTTCTTATCTAACGAAGCACGTGCAATCTTTGGAATGCTGTTATATAGAGCCTGTACTCTACAGGTTTTGAACCTCACAGGGAAAGTATTTGTCCATTTTGTATTCCTACAATATTCGACCAACATGTGTATTATTCAATGAAACTCAGCGTGGGGCTGTTGTACCTATCCGCTGTTCTTCCAAAATTATCACATCAAGTAGCTTAGTCTTTTCGAGAGATCGAGAACAATTTTCCTTCATTTTAAAAGCCTCTGGACAATAAATTTTAAGCAGATTAATATGAGATATTATTTATTTTCTGGATAATAATTTATAAACTCGGAGTTTGAACCCTTCGTGGTTACACGGGGTGTACTCACTTTGCCAATATTTCTGTAAATCTTCAGACCTTAATAATATAATTTAACAAGTTGGTGAATTTAAAAAAGAATCGATTTTATCCACGGCTGTCCTCTCAAATACAAATTTCAACATATCAACATTTAGGAAATAATACGAAAATGGAACTAAAAAATGACACTGGGGTGCAGTGAACCCCATGTGACCAATTTTTAATTATAAGAAGGTGTGATCGCGTTGGGCTAAATGTCCCTTGATTGAGTGGAAATTTTATGCTCCAGCAAAAGATGTTACAAAACGTGAAATGAAATATTTAAATAGGTAATTCTGTCGAAATTTGTTGAATAATGCGTTGCCTGTGTACAGTGTAATCCAGTTCAATGAACCGTGGCACTTTTTTATCATGCCTATATGTTGTAATTTCAACATAGACAGTTTGTACAGCTGATTGAAAGAGTTTTTGGGAGATTTCCTATTTGAAATCCCAATACATTTTTCTCTCAATCCACTAGCCAAGGAGATGTTTCCCTTTCAAATCTCTAGCTAGATAACACGAGCCATTACGATTTGCTACAAGCAACCGTGACTTCGACTGTTTGGTTAATACTTCAGAATTTAATTTCGTCAAGTTATCATCCAGTTTCATTGTCACTCTTATCTTGCTCTGACGGTTAAACCCTTTTATCTTGCAATTAGGAATCCATTTGAAATGCTGCTATTGATCGAGGCTTGTTAAATCGTTGACGGGCACTGTAATAACACTGTTTGCTACTAAACTCGGTAGCTTGCAACGAACTTTCAGAAATTGGTGCCAAGAAGCGCCACTGGATTTGTCACCAGCCGATCGCTTTACGAGCAGACGTTAATTGCTTCCTCGAAAGTTTTTTCTGTTAATTATTTCCACTGGTAAAACAGCTCACCCAGTGACGTATCGGATGAACAGCAGTGGATGCGTCACCCGCGTTCCTCGATTACGGTCCACGGGAAGAGTTTACTGTTGCGTTTATGATTAATGCACTCGGCGGCGCGCTCACTTTAAGGATTGTATAAGTCGGGGCTTATCGTGGCCAAGCAAGAATGTTATATAATCCGCAGGAAATTATGTCCTTACATAATTTCACAATTATTCACACGCGTCCAGCAAAGCGACAGTTTTTATTTTTTACGCGGGATAATAACTGTAAGTTATGGTGCGTTTGCCAGCTGTCTCGTCATAAATTTGTGCGCATCGATCGCCAGGCTATTCAATTGCAGTTTGAGTAATCGAATATCGCGTGTCTTCAAATGTTCCGTACTTCATCTTCCTAATAGTGTAATAATGTCTCTACCACCGTCTACTCGCGGAGTATATCATGTTGCTAATGTATAGTAAATATATTCCCTTCTGATGGATTCCATTCAGAATCTGTTATCAACTTGTGGTGAGCAGAATTTCAAGAATCACTTAAAATTGCATATTTGTGTAATATCGGGGGACCAATGTTAATTAGTAGGAGAATAGAATATTAACCGATCACTGACTTCGATGCTGACTAATTTTTATCACTTAGTTGCTCAGGTTAACAATCAAACGAGATAAGGAAAATTCAAAGTGCCTTCGTCGCGTTTGCTAAATAATTCGGGCAAGTCTAAGCAGCGTGTGTAAGAAATTCGAAAACTATTCTTGTGCTCGGACAAGTGACTCTGCTACGATTTCATAGAGTCTGTGAGTCAGCCAGGGGTTCAATGAAAGTTTTTCTGGTCTGCCTGCGTGGGCGTTCGTGGTTTGACAGAGCAATAACAGAAATACGCTCCGGTTTCGCGGGTCGTCGACCTTAAAGCACCGAAGGATTTTCGCCTTAAAGTTCTTTCTTAGATTCGTGAGCAACTAGCCACGATTGAAACTCGATAGCACTCGTAATAATTCTAGCAGTTTAACGCTCGTTACCTTGACCTTTGGAGTTCCGTACTTTTTATTCCAGCGCGGGAATGCTATTGCAGGAAAATTGCAAAATCTTTCAGCCTCTAATATGTGTGTCAGTGTCTTCGCAAACAGTAAATCTGATTCTATCATTAATTGAAAGTGTATAACCTCGTCTTTGATATTGAAATTGGGGAAATAGAGCTAATTTGAAAAAAAGTGTCCGAACTTTTGCTGTGTGAACTTTTCACATGCTGTGCCGATAATTAATGTTGCATTTGGTTTAATTTTAGGATCATTATTTTAAGAGAATAAATAACAATGTAATAAACAAGGAACGACCGCAAAATAAGGTTGAGTGTGAATCCTAAAGCGAACTACCGTAACTTGCCTCGACTGTTCATTTCCAAAGATCGTTCAACGTTTTACTGGTTTCAAGTGACTAGTTTTGCAGAAATGGAAATAAATATACCAACAGAACGTTTAATAACCCTAGCATTTAATAGTTCAATCCATCCTTCGCGAGAGGGTTATTCCAGATCATAAGATTATTTTGCAAAGTGTCGAAAGCGTATCCGTGAAATATACGCCTTTTATATTCCTAAGCAAACTGGCACTTCATGTTTATTCAGCTCGTAATTCCTGGTGAATCATAAATTCCTCAAACTACATCTCCCACTTTACATACTTATTGTTAGAGCTGCGTCTAAATTAGACTGAAAACGCGTTGGAGAGGACTACATATTACCACGGGAAGTCCAGCCTTATCCAATTAACCACTTATACAAACTTACATTGCAACATTGTTTTAACGGTACTATCTTATCTGTAGCAGCCGCTGATAGAACAGTAGAGCCAGAGCTAGCAGCCTCGCAACTAGATTAGAAGCGTTTTAATCGAATCGATTGTCGTTGATTCTAAAAAAATGTAGGACCCAACGAGCGCCATCGCCGAGCTCTCCTTGTTTCTCCTTAACGGACATCGATGCCCGCCGAGATTTAACCCTCCCCGTATCGATCAGTCGCGAGGGACGGTAACGTTTTATTGTTCCGCGGACAGTTAAGGCCACTTGGATCTGATTATCGAATTTTTCTACGGCAAATTGCGAGATGTAGTGGGTCCGATAAGGTCGACTATTGCGGTAGATTGCGTTATCTTCGGGCTCCGGCCGCGCGCAGCCTTATAGAGACGCCCAGGTGGAGTGGCACTCGTGAACCTTGGATTTAAAGGGCGCGTTATCGTTAATTGGAGATTTTCCTTGGCCGGCGAAAAAATCGTCTCGCTGGCGGCCTCGTGCGCGGATAACCACGGAGGCGCGCGTAGATCGAAGTTGCAATTGGATATCGGTACGAGGAACGATAATGCCCCGGCCGCTTAATTAAACACGGTGACCAGGTGCTAAACCAGAAACCAGATCCCCTGGTGACCATCAAGGTAGGCCGGATCGTTGCCGCGTGGATTCCACGTTCGCGATGAAATCTATCGCCGCCGCGCCGCTTACCGTCGATCTCGCGCGTGAATGGGGCTTAGAATGCCCCCCGTGATCGACGATCGTACGTAGCCGATGACCTCTTCGGGGCATTCGTTGCGCAATTGGTACATCAAGGTCGTGCTTCCAGTCCCCCAAGGTTGCGACGAAGAACCTTTCGAATCACTTGATGGTAGTCGACTCGATCGCTTTGAGTTCTCCTGCGACCTCCTGCCCTTAGCGAGATGTGGGTTACTCTGAATCTCGGTCCTTAGAGCGATTGGAGAAGTGAATGGAGGGAGCACGGAGTGGGAGTTGTGAAATGGAGGGATTCTAGTTTTTTTACACGTGATTCTTAAATTACTGCGCCTATTTCGACGAGTTTCAGTAATTTAGTGCTGAAGGTAAAAATCAGTTGCTTCTTTCTAAATGGGAGAAAAATGGGAGAAAAATTCTTAAAACGTAGATGACCCTGGTTTAAGATCCTCGTTGGTAATTCTTGAGTTGTTTGGTGTAGCATTTATTTTCATATCGATGCATTATTCGTTAAGGAATATTTAACGAGTGTTTTATTCTTCCCGTGACGATGCACGACTTGTGCAGGAAAGTAGCGAGAAAATAGGTTCTCACGTGAAAAACGCACGGCGATGATTAATATTACCGCACGTTCCACGGAAATTACAGTACTCGCGTAGTATCATGTGTAGTGAGTCAATGGGTCAATTACTGTAAAACTCTGCGATCCGTGCAGGCTAATATTACAAGAGGTCATTAGCGTTCTGAATTCTTTCACACCGTCGACACGCCACGATCTCTCAATCCGTCCTCGGGTATTATTTTCAGCCGGAACTTCGATTTGCGGCTAAGAAATTAAACTTGGTGAAGGTATCGTTGAAAAGCGCCGTGCAGAGGCTTTGGAAAAATTGAAATTTTATTTGTAATAGGTGTCAACGCAAGATTAATGCATATAATTAGAAATTGAATTTAATATACAGTTGTCATCATTTTAATGGATCTGTGCAAGTACAAACTTTTGCAAATTCTTTAATCCAGAGGGAACATTGCACGCGTCTATTTTAGACTAATCTAGAGGTACACGAATATAATTGAGAAATTAATCCTTTTTTCCAGTTAGGATCGTTCTATTTCGTTTACCAAACTCTATAATATTTGTGTCTACGATGGCACACGGGATCATTCACAACTCGGAAATTCTGATTACAATAAAACTTCGTGTGAATGTAGAGGAAATTGGAATATGCACGGAGCAATTTGGATTTGTGGATATTCGCTCTGCATGTTTCTTTTTTTAAATATAACTTTATTTTTCTTTGGGCTACCGTGGTAGAGTATAAAAAAAATTGTTAAGTTAAATATCAAAAACACACTAAAAGCTAAACAATAATTCTTTGCTTGTACTACAATTACGATGGTAATATGTCACTTTAAATAACTAGGGCAGCATATTTCATAACAGGATGTGAATCAATTTGCTACAGAATCATGCGTCGAAATGAGCGGTAAGAAGCGATAAAATGTCCTACAACACGATTTTATGTAAAGTGACATATCACCATCGTAATTATAGCACAAGAAAATAATTACTTTTCAGTTTCTAGTGCCTTTTCGACCAAATTAAATAAAATCGTTTAACTTCAAATTTTTTTATATACATATGTTTTTATTATTTACTTTTTCGTGTGAGTGTTGCAACTACAAAGACGGATCACTTCTAGATAAATGATGAATTTACGGAAATTGCAATGCTATTATGTATGCAACGCATCGACTTTCTGTCGTTTTCGAGAAAAACGCGAGAGGCTGATTTCACGTTGCATGAAATCTAAATTAAAAAGCTTCCTAATGGTCGTACGTTTCTTCGGTGGTCCAGATCAAAATACGGAGACCGATTTAATTAATTGGAGTCGTAATTATACATCTTTGCGTCGGGCATCGTGGGTGTTGAGACATATTCGTTCCTGAAGCTCGGACGGTTTCTTCTGGATTTAATCCCAGTAGCTTCCTCTATTCCCTTTTCCATTAATTTATTACCCGGAAACAGGCTTGTTTCAAGAAACCATTTATTTCACACGCAGTATAAACAAATCACTATAGCGATTATTACATTAATTCTTCTTGTTCTAATCCTTTACAATTACGCTTTAATACTTCCAACAATTAATAGAACTATGTAAATCCTTGGTGGCAAAACCACTTCACTCTTCTGCGCCATACTTCCCAACATTCTCGCTTTCTCGGTCTTCACTTGTCCAAACGCTTATCACAACTCTAATTAAATACACAACACCGAAAACAGAGCGTTTGCAAAAACGTTCAACCAAAAGAGCCACAAGAATGAATTATAAGAACGATCCAAGATATCCTGTTAAGGGTCCCAGCCGTAGGACTAGCAAGTCCCAAACTGTAGCCAGGCTTCTACCCGACGCGAAATTTCGCGGGGACAGTGTTAATCACAGCAGAATTACGAGATGAGCGAACGTTCCCGCGAGACGGCGTCATATCGCGAAAGAAATCGCGGAACTGGTCCCATTAAAGTTTTCAATGTGTACCGTAGATCCCGCTTGAACGGGCTCCCCTGTACCAACGTCTAAGATCCACTTAACATTTACGATAATTAGTAGGAATCCACGATGCTAATGGCCGCCGTTCCGTTCGCGGCCTGTGCAAGTGGAAGAACGTGTACGTAGGCAACTGACGTTTACTTTGTATCTCTTTCATTTTACCTTGCGTTCACACTGCGCTCCCTCCTCTCGTACTCTACTGGCAGCGATGATCTTCATCTTCATGCCTGATGGCATGCTAACGGCGAGATTTCGTTTTTCCTGGCCCGTGCGAACGAGATTGTTAATTGACTTCTTCTTCAGCAACCATTTTCGGCGGTGACTTAAACGCTGATGGACGTGGAGGCTGTGATAATTGGGAGCTTTAGATGTGGCAATGCTGCGTTTCTTGTACTGGAGGCTGCATTCGAGCTTCCTTTGCGGGGTATTTCTTGGGGTATGTGGCTATTTAAGACGTTGGTTGAAAGTAACTGGAGGATTAGATGTTTGAATAATTTCATGGCTCAGAATTAGGAGGTGTTTAGCCGTGGGATGACCATGGAAGTCCATGAAAGTCCTGGGACGTACATAAAAATTCTAGGCAGGGCCGACGCTTTTGTTGCAATGATTCTAGGGCGGCATATAAATTTTTGCATTAGGGTGCCAAGCACCCTAGCAACCTATGTTTAATTTTGTAATTATTATTATACTTCTTCGTGATCCCGGGAAGGAGGCGCGGAAGATGCTTGATGAGGAATAATATAATAATATATGTCATTATTAAATATCAGTGGTGTGTGGAAATACAGAAGCATAGAGACGTTGGGTATTGCAATGGTTCTAGCTCTGACTCCAATTTTTCTGCAAACAGACACGCGAAGGGTCTTTGAACTGGCACGATACACGTTCCATGAGCTGCTGTTATCAGAATTTCTGTGGAATTCCCCCCCTCTATTTTGAATTTATGCGCAGGTATACGCCTTTAACCTTTGTAAATTCAATAGCCTTCGGTTAGTCGCCTGTTGACATCGGATCACTTAATACCATTAACTGCGTGCGTTCGTCTCATCGTGCTTGTTCAAGCGTAATGCTCGATTTTCTGACTTTTTCGTAACGTTGTCGCGTGTTCCCTGTTTTGTGGTTTCGTTGCATCAAGTCTCCTTCTGTGGATACCTAGTCGGAGGAATTCTTAGTGCTTGAAGATGGCGAGCTGCACAGTAGTTTCGGTAGATAAATCTGTTTTACGTTCATCGTTACTATTTCCAATTTGAATATTATTTATCGTTATCATTGGGCAATGCCTTTGTGGAAGGATTGCCTATTACTTTGAGTAATTATAATTTAATATTACGAAGTAATTGTATACGTAATAAAAGCCAGAAATAAGCACTTTATTATTAACAGAGGTAGACATTAAGAGGTAAGTTGTTTAACAACCAATTTTTAATTATAAATTATGCCTACTCGAATATCCACGAGAATTCAGTGCTTCAAGGTGAAGACTCTTCGGAAGTAGGTAACAGAGATTTAACCAGGCATTAAAATTCAAATCATCTTCGCTGCTATCCCTTTCGTTCTCCGGTTACTCTTTCCACTCGAGTTAGGTTTCTATCGTGGAATCCCAAGCAGTCGCTAAAAAATGATCGACAAACGGAATAAATTAAGCCGAGCCAGATCCAGCCGCGACATAATGGAATATTAGCAAACCGTAATTAACTGATATTACGTGCTATATAAAGCTTCGATTAAGACACGATTCAGCAGATGGTTGTATCTAGACGTCACCGTGTCATTAGCTTTTCACGTAAGTTAAAATTGCGAAACAAACTTCGCGCGTGGCCTCCGTCATGCTTAAGTCTCTTATCTTTTGGAAAGCGTAAGATCTAAGTAACGAGGGGTTGTTGCCTGCTCCGTGTAATGGAGGATCGTAAGGTACGAGTTTAAGGGAACCACAGACTTAGGAAACTTGGAAGCTTTGACACTTCGAGACTCCAATAATTTAGAGGCTTGAAACTTCGTTGTCTTAGAATCTCTGGGCTTTGACGCCTTTAGAACTTTGAACAGCTCTCAGATTCGACCACCCTCCGCCCCGATGCCATTATATATTATTATCTTCGTGGTGTACAAAAATTCCTTTTCTTCATAGTATCACACATTTACCATAAAGAAATTAGTGTTACAGTATTGAAATAACGAAGCTCATATTATGAGTGTTACTCTATCACTTTATATCATACTAGCTTAAAGTACCATTGCCCGGGTAAAACTTCGATTATCAGGGAGTGTCAAGAGGGTGAAATAAGGGTGAGATGTCCAGATTTCATGCTAGCCTATATTTTCCGCAGGGTTCTAGAGAGTAATTATGAAAACTTGGTCC